>CM062249.1:29953508-32353508 GCA_031216285.1 Syzygium syzygioides
AATTGGCCCTTTCGCTTGTTGATTAAAAAGGGATGCGACGGGTACGCAGCACAGCGGAATGAGCAATGGCACAACCCAATTAGTAAGCAAAACCTGAATTAAGGGCAAATGTTGATAGTGTATTCAATCCAGAAACAAGCAAGAAGTTCCCTCCCAGGATGCCAAGTTCATACTTAAGACCGAATTACAATTGACCTGAGAAATGGCACTGAACTGCTAAAGCATCATTTAGTGAAAAACAATTGGACACAGGTGTTGCTGCCTGGTAAAAGTAGAATTTCATCCAACAAACTTAGCTGAATTGCAATTGTGTTATCCGGCAAGATCAAGACTGTTGTAGGAAGGTTGGTATTACACGTTAATGCTCAAAATACAGACACATGGATGAAAAACAAAAAGACTATCATTTTCAGAATATTTGCCTTTACATAACATACAGTATGAGAGCCTCACACAACAAGACCAAGTTAATAAAAGAATACAGTGAGTATGAACCAATTATGTTCAGTTTACAAAGAGAGTGGCGCTTCAAATGCTAGAAGAGTGCATACAGCTCTAGACCCAAATGATGCAACTTTTCCATTCTGCGACTCGTGGCTGAGCTGGCAAAACTTCAAGTAAAGATCCCATGAATAACGTGATCGACTTATCCAATAACACTGACCATCTTGCTTCCACTTTTGGGTATTCAGCTACAGTCTTGTCATTATCGTGGGGGTGGTGCAGACAGCAAACTGTTGCCATAAAACCTAAAAAGCAACAGAACATTAGACCTAATAGGACATAGAATTATAGCACAACAAACATTCACAGAGAACGCCCACTTACTTGAGATTCAATCCAGGCTTATTAAGGAGGCTGCTTGGAACTTGACCAGTCAAATTATTGTTTTGCAAGAAACTGAAAGACAGCAAGCACAAGACATAAGAATCATACGCTGCTAGTTACATCAATAGCTTGATAGAATAGGATACAGATGTGATTGATTAAACCAATTCCATTATGTCTCCAAGTGTTTTTTCAATTAATGGCTTCGCCTGGGTACTCAGAAAAGTCTTGAAAATTCATTGAAAACAGTACGCCAAGTAAATTACTATCGGGAAACAGTCCAAAGCCCTCATGTTTTGCATGTTGAAGCACTCATCACAAGCAAACTCATAACATGGAAGTCGGTAATTGCAAATTCCACTAGATTACCAAAAATGGGATAGAAAATCCAAGAATCAAGCAAGAATAGGTTAGACAAATATCTGCTACGTATCCAGAAACTGTTGTTCTGATGTTAAGGGAACATCTATCTGGCACCACGTGCTTGTGAGAAGAAAGGGGGGATCATCCAGATGAATCACTATTGCTCCTTCGGCAACAATCAAATACCATTCTTGTAATAAAGAATTGTCTAAGTACTAATAAAAACAGTGTAGTGTTATTGGACTATATTGGTCTTCCATATGTATGCCATTCGAGAGACTTATTGAAGAGCCCCGGGTGGCATGATATTGGCTTTGAAGGATATTCTTTTAACCAATAATTTGATCTAACCATAAAGGTAATTGCCTAAATTTTCAATGGGGATTGCCGAGCATGAAAAGTACAATAACCTCCAATGAAGTAGGGATTGGGTAATTAGTTGTTCTAAAATAGTCACAGGATGCTAAGAATCATGATAGTGAAAGGAACAAAAGAAAACAGAGCAAAATTTCAAAAAGAAGGTGGAGGGGATTGACTGCAGAAACGCATGCATTTACTTGATAGTTGATAGGAGACAGAACTTACAGTTCTTTCAAGCCACTTATGGCTCCAAGTGATGAGGGAATTTGCGCATTCAACTCATTGTCATTTAAATGCCTACAAGTAAAAATTATTAGCTTAGATAAGAGGTAAAAAGACCATCAAAATCACATATAACATGTAGGTCATCGTGCGATCAAAGAGTTGCAACTAACAGGAAAACTCCGCAACTTACAATATTTCAAGGTTCCTTAGTGCACTGAGATTAGGGATAGGTCCATATAAGTGATTGTTTCCGAGCCAGCTGTTATCAGGGCAAGGTTGTCAGTCAAGGAACTCTTTATTAGCTGACTGAAAGTCTAAATAATAAGGTTGATCACATCACACTGGATTACATACATGCCAGTCAATGCAGTCATATTAGCAAGATAAGGTGACAGGGATCCGTAGAGACCAATACCAGTCAGGTTTCTGCAACCAAAGTATAATCAGACATAAGTACTACGTAATACAGGCAGTTTTGGAAAACATAAACGAACCATGACTTCACGATAGAATTAGACTCACAAAGAGACCACACGGATCCGGCGGCCGCCCTGAGAGCACGTAACTCCAGTCCAGGAGTACTGCTGAGGTAAACAAGGATCACCACTCCAATCAATAGGATGATTGTGCAAGCTGAGTTTCAATTTTTCCAAAGCAATCACTGAAACAAGAAATACGCCTTTCAGATGGTGTCAAGAGAAAAAATAAAGTAGGAAGAATTGTATCACTTTATAATATGACTTTTCTATCTATGAAAGGCCAAATAACAAAGTAGAAACGCTTGCTTATGCAAAAAAACTGCCATAAACCAGTCAGGGACTCGGTGAAAAAGGTTCTGATCATTATGTGGCAGCATCCTTTGAGAGAAGCACAGAATCTGACCCAGTCTTTAAAGTAAACTGGACATTTTTCCCATTGCATGTCACCTAACAATTAGTTGTTCTGGATTTTTTACTTTAACAGAAAAAAGGTGGCTTTGACATAAGAATAATCATGAAGGCAGTGAAGGATTTGTCCACGCAGGCCAAACAGGTGAGCAAAGAATTAATATGAAAGTTACACCCAACAAATGGGAAAGAATCTAAAAACTATACCGTCTCTCGTGTGAGTTACTCTTCCAAGAGGCAGCACCTGAAAAGCTTCCCCAGCATTGATTAAAGGACCTAAAGTTGAACCGCTAGTAGGAACCAGATTTATCTTTGTAAGGCCAACGAGAGGCCAATTCGAAGTAAAAACGGCAACGCCATCTGAAGTAACATTCAAGTTGCTGTAAAATGAAACACCATTTACTGTTATGTCCTGGATTCTCGAGCCTCCGGCTACCGAATCATGATCGTCTGCAAAATATAGAGCAATATAGTACGATCCATTTTGTAGAGAACCCAGAGGCCATTGCAACTCCAGCGGCTGTGATGCGGGCACAGTCAGCTCTGTTTCAAATACTTTCAAGGGAGGAAGATTCCAAAATCCAGAAACAGTTAAACTGTTGCTTGTTTTGGAAGAACCATTTCCTCCAAATGGCACCCAGAGACGGTCAAATCGATCATCGGGAAATCTGGCAGTCGAAAAATCGGTACGTTAGGCAAAAGACAAGGAAAAGGCAAAGTATATATACTAGAGCGTCGACTTCGTGTCTCGAATCAAGGACAAAACAGATGCTGTTGCATTTATTCAGGAATCCCTCGACGATCTTTTAGTCTCCAAAAAGTTATTTTCAAGCAGGGAATGCAGAGTAAAGTAAGCCGCAAAAACCATGTCCGACCATACCGTGGCATTACAAAGCGTAAGTGAAGATATGACTGGAGTAAATATATTGACCTCAGCTCTGCAGACATGTGCAGAATGAATTAACACATTACATGTATGATTAATTCGGCCAACAAACATGCAAATTAAGAGGCCGAGACGCCATTTGTACTCATAAACACTCCATCTAACCCCGCCACTTTTCGAGACTGCATCAGCAATTTTTACCCCACACGCCGCTAACTCGATGAACACCATCAACGGGAAGCCATCGATAGCCAGGCATTCCACGCATTTGAATAGACTCTACATCTATAAGGATTCAAAGAGCCAAGTACTGATCATACCTAATGGGATCTCCGCTGTCCCCGAAGCTGTTCCTGGCGACCAAACTGAGCGCTGAGCTCCCGAAATCCGTCGAATTGTACACCGAATCGCCCAATGGAACAAACTCCAGAGCCGAAATGAACGGGTCCGATTCCGTATAAACATTGGCCCCGACGCAGAAGCTCATGGTCTTGCCCTGAGCCAGGAACACCCCTTCGTAATACGTCAAATCGCCATTGCGATAATCTCCCGTGGTGTTGACCACGGCCCAGAGGGTCCCGTCCACGATCTGGTCGAACACCGGCGGGTCGGGGACGCCGTTGACCCCTCCGTAGAAGTAGGTGCTCCGCACCATGTACCTGGCGCCGCGGACGACGTCGACCACGTAGCAGAACTTGCGGCCGGGGAGGTTGGGGAACGACCGGACGGTGGCGAGCGTGGGGTCCGCGGTGTCCACCGCGAGGCTCCTCGGGGCGCCGGAGGAGACGAACGGCGCGTCCGGCTGCCACAGGAGGCCCTGCGCGGCGGTCGGCGCGGCGGCGCCGCAGTCGATCAGGATGGAGGGCGGCGGCGGCGGCGGGGGCTGGGGCTGGGGGAGGGGGAGGGGGAGGGAGGGAGGGAGGAGCGACAGGGCGAGGAGGAGGGAGAGGCGGAGGAGCAGTCGCGGCGGCGGAGACATCGGGGAGGCCGGCGAGAGGTCGACGCGCGGAGATTTGGGAGAGACGAAGGACTTGCTTCCTCTTCTTCCTCTTCTTCTTCTTCTTCCTCTTCCTCTTCAATGGAGGATGATGATGAGGATGGTGGCGATGGTGTTGATCGAGTAGTGGAGCTGAACTGGTCATTGCTGTTGGCGAGACGCGCACGAAAGGAATGCGACCAGCAGAGAGAGAAAGTTAGAGAGAGAGAGAGAGAGAACGGAGTTGGGGAAGAGGAAGGAATAAGAAATTAAATTAATCGATTAGTTTTTTTTTATTTTTTTTTAAGAGGAGATTTCGTTTGACGCGGGAAAACGTGAGGCCGGGTCAGCGGGCGGCGGTTGGGTGTTTGTTGGGGATGCACCAGCTCCTCACCGATGGCGATGATTACTCGAGGGTTGCGCCTAAAATCACGTTTCGACTCTTTTTCCAGCTTCTACAACCATTGACTGTGTCGCCAGGCAGGAAGGTGACTGACTATACATACATACATATATATATATATATATATATATTACACGACGATTAGACCCGTTACATAGGATTAGACCTATCAAAATGGATCATAAATCCATTTCTTAATCCATATATTAGTAAATGGGTCGTAAATGGATTAGTTATATTTAGTAAATGGGTCATAAATGGGTAGAAGACTAATAATATTAATATTAAATGAGTCATAAATGAGTTTACAGCTGATTTAAATTCAATTCATCTCTCTCGCCTTTACTCAACCTTACGCTCACTCATTTCGAACTCTCATTTCGGTTTGGATTTGAATTTTTTTAGATTTAATTAAATATGGAAGTGTTTTAGCAATATGGGTTTGATCGGGTATGGGTTGGGTATGGATCGGGTATGGATCGGGTCAGGTATGGGTCAAGAAAATTGCATCGTGCATAAATGGGTTAAATGGATCAATTTGGATCGGACCATTTATGACTCGACCCACCATTTGACGAGTCTATATAGGATGGATTGGATCGAGTTTGGGATGGGTCGAAAATGATCCAACCCATTTAACCCATTTTTATGTATTATAATTACGATGAATCATACCCAGCTCAATTCATACCCGACCCAAGTATTTTCCTCCGTCTATTTCTATTTGCCGATTCATCTTCTTCTCGCCTACTCTCTCCTCATGTAACCGTAACGCACACTCTCTGCACCAAAAGTCAGGAATTTGAGGAGCAGCTGCCATACACGAAGATTTGTCCCTCGGAATTTGCCAATCTTTCGAGATTGGTGAGCTCCCGGTAGCCGCGGAGCTTGAGCTGCGTGAGGCTCCGACGCTTGAGGGAGATTAGGATCAGCGCGCTGTCGGCCGGGCTTTATCGACTTCTGGTTGCATCAGAGTGCGAGCTTCGTGACGGCGTTGAAGCGCGAGAAGATGGACCGGAGGGATGATAGCAGCTCGGCCTGGGCATCGAGTGACAATCGATGCTGATTCTCCTCGTTGACGCGGAGCCACCGCCAGCACACGGCACGGTATCACATTCCCCATGCCGAGTAAGTGGAAAACACGGGCCAAGCACTCGTTGGGCAGGTTGCCGGTGTAGTCGCTACCGCCGCTGCCGCCGCGGCTTTCGCCACCGTCGTCTTCTTCCTCAAATGAGGAAACAAACTCCAGTGACGGGAGGGAGTCGAGGCGCCGGTTCGATGATATATGTAGCTAGGGAGTCTACAAATTTCATTATAAACCCATTTCAACCTCATATTAAAGCGTCAACTAACCTATTTTCTACCATATCGATTAAATGTGAGTTAAAATATGGGTCATTGACCCATTTTGCCACCCCTAAGTCGACGATGAAAATTATATTTCGTTATTTCCTATTTTCTCACGTGCGGTGATAAAACGTTGAATTTCAGCTTCGCCGGCGAGCGAATTTAAAGAAATTACGAAATCTTAGTCTAAATTGGACTAGATAAAGAAATTTGACCGATGAGTTTTTTTATGAGTGTCCAGTTTTTTACATAAAAGCAGCCGGTGATGAGGTAATCGAGGATGGTCGTTATATTCCAGATATTGCCCGTGTTGAGAGCTATGCTCGAGCACAATCACAGATTTTTTGCAACCTTTTGTTTAAAGTGGAAGAAGGAAAAAAAATCTATGAATCGCTCAAGTCCATGGGGATTCATCTACCGACATTTTTCAATGCCTTGATGAAATTATGATAGCAATGGCATGAGACGGACCGTGAGTGGATGGGTGAAATTAGTCGTAACACGGTGAACTGGCGACGGAACTCGTACGATGGCATTGGCCATGGTAAGGCAATGCGATAATGGCGGTGGCGATAGTGAAGTCCGCGGGGTGTCGGTGTAAATGAGGCGGCGGTGGTGAAAGAGGGGTGGTAGAACAACGTCGACAAGGCGGCAATGGGCCAAAGATAGATTGTGTGGAGTCTTGAACAAGATTAGCGATGGGAGGTGAAGGCGGTCGATCATGTCGGCATTGCAACCACGATGGAAGGACAAGAGAACGAGCACTCATTGTCGTGTGCACTTGTGAACTGACATAGACATGGCAATTTTGCAATACTACATTGATTTCCTATGTGATGAATTGATGAGCATTCTATCTTCAGGTAGTTATTTCTTGTTTCACACATTTCAGCTATGTCTCGAGAGTTTTGACTTACTGTTATTATTTGATCCGTAGACACACTCCGTGCGGGCTGATTGATTTTTGTATCAACCCAAATAAGAAAATCGTAATTTTCCCCACTTTTGTATATGGGGCAGCCATAATACCTTTTTCCTCGATCCTTCCTCCTCATAGAGGAGATTTCAAGCCATAATAGCAAAACATAGACATATCATTGTCGATTGAGGGATTGATGTTGTCGATTTAGGGACCGATGTCATTGATTGTAATCAATTCACTGATCCCTTCGTGATTTGGCCGATATCTTCTTGCGATCACGCTTACGTACCATAACAGCCAAAAATGAGATACACGTGAAAATGAAAAGGATCACACCTAGGTACCGTTGTTGGCATTGTTGGCCATGACATAAGGACGAAAGAACGAGCGTTCATTTCTGTGTCTACTTGTGAATTAATGCAAACATGGCAATTTCGCAATACTACATTGATTACTTACGTGATAGAAATTTAGATGATCTAAAGAGAGATCGAGATCGCTCCATGGTTTCGCATTCGAGCACGGATGTCTTTATTTTTTTTAGTTACTCTGTACTACAAAACTTGTTCTACGATGGTATTGTTTTAGTTTCTTTCTTTTTTTTTTGGTTACTTTGTACTACAAAACTTGTTCTACGATAATACTCACGCAGTGAGAGTGTGAAGAAAAGAAATTCTGGCATAGTGTTGGAAATCGTCTCTATTATCATTTTTCCATCTTGTGCATATGAAAAGAAAAAACAAGAGAACAGAACCAATCTAACCTGGTTAGTTCTGTATTTACAGCGGGTTCACAATTTCAATCTATATGAGCAAAAAAAAAAAAAAGAAACCCGGCCCGACCCGGGCCTTGGAGTATACGGTGAACAAGGTCTCGAGTGGGTCTGGGCGGGTTGGGTTGGATATTAAGAAAGCCCAATTTGATCCATTGACACCTCTACTTTGGATGGCCCAGAACCAGAACCAAGTCATTGGGTTAGCCCAGTTCCCTCCTATCGGACTCCCCGACTTGCGGAATCATCCTCGGATTCCCCTGTCCTCTCTCGTGATGCTTTGACCATTTAGGCTAGTTGACCACGCAATCCCATGTCGATAGTCCAACCTATCGCGGTGATTGGGTTGAATTGTGTTAAAGAAACGGGGAAAGAAAAAAAGGGATAATGAAACACGTGGCCCTAAATTTTAACTCAACGTATAATAATACGGTCTATGAACTTTTAATTTGTTTTGAATTTTAACTCAATGTATAGTGGATTTTCGAATTTTGACTACATCGAACAAATTAAAAGTTCAAGGATCACATTATATATTAGGCTAAAGTTTATGAATTATTTACGTTATTTTCTAAAAAAAAGAACAATTGGGTTTGATAATAATAATGACAATCGCGACTTTCGCAAAAATTAATATTGGATAATTGACATACGGAGAAGTCTTTGCTCTCGAAACATCAAAACTAAAACGACACGTTATCAAATGAAAAGAGATCTTATGCATATAATTTTCGGCACATTCGTTTTACTTTACGGAAGAAAGTATTACTTTTTTTCGTCCTTATAGTCCTACTCGTTTCAAACCAAGTTCCTGTACTATTGATTTGTCTAAATCGAGTCTTTCTACTTTCACGGTTTCTCTAATCGAATTCGCTCCAACATCAAATCTGGCAAGAATCCAACTGACGCGCCCATCGGATAATGCCGCGGTGCGGCGCAACGTGGATAGAATTCCTCATCCGCGGTAGCGAATTTCATCCATGTTATGCTCCGATGCCATCCGCATGCATAGATTCAACTTTCGGTGTCGTCTGACGGCCGCGTCGGCTGAATACAACCGGATCAGATGCTAGGAGGGGCTTGATTAGAGAATTTGTAAAAGTACAGGTACTTAGATTAGACAGGTTGAAGGTATATAAAAAGGCTTAATTAAGGAGGAAAGCACGAAAGCCGAATGAATCAAAAGTAGGGGCTGTGGAATCAGAAGAGCACGCATGTAAAGCAAAAGCCCCCTCCGAATTCATTTTGCTTCACTGTTACTCCACCCGATCTCCCTTTCTTTCCTCGCTCAGCAAGTGAAAATCCTCACACGACCCTACCCTACACGGCTTTCCCGATTCACGCCTCTCGTACACCCTACCTCCACCCTAAAAACTAACCTTTTTTGGGGGGGAGGAAAAAGCATCGAAAAGCCCCAAAATTATAGCTGCCGTGCAAATCGTATTGACATGACTCTTGTGTAGCTTAAGTAAAATAAAAAAATAAAAATTATATGACTAAATTTTGATAGAAAGTAAATATATTGCATAATTACAAATTTGAGATTTTTGATGTTACAAAAAAAAGTTTAATGTAAATATATCATAGTAAATATAGTTTGAGGTTTTTTAGGTTGCAAAAGAAGTTTTGGATAAATGTATTGTAATGAACATTATTCGGGGTTTTTGATGATTTTTTTCTTTTTTTTTTCCTTCTCATCCCATGGGATTCTCCGGAGGAAGATTCTTTACGTCCGATCAGAAGGCGGGAACGTTGGCGCTGCGTTTAGCACGATCTCGCCCGACGTCGTTTTGGTACGGGGCCGGGGGCTGGCTGACGCTATGCGGCCAGCCCGCGCGAAGTGATTGGAGGTGCTCCTCACGAAACGACGTCACTCGATGGACACGTGGCACCCTCGGGTTGGGGGGCTGGGCGGGCCCCGCCGCGCTCCCCATTTTCGCTCCCCCCCTCCCCCTTTCCTTTCTTTTTCACCCGGGTTTTCCTTCTCTCCCGCCTTTTTTAATTTACTTCCCGCCTAATACATTTTCCAAACCCCGGAAAATACAGGAAATATTCAGGAAATTAAAAGTCGAACCGCGATCATCCCGCGGCAAAAAAAATAAAAATCCGCCGTAATTACTTTCCGGAGCGTTATCAATTTAATTCTCTCTCTCGATGCCGAAATAAGAGGAAAAAAAAATTTCAAATGATAAATAGTTAGCATTTTCGTCGCCGGTGCAGGTAAAAAAACGACGTCGCGCGAGTGCGGATTTGACGTTCGCGCTCGCCGTTAAATACCGACGCGTCGGCCCGAATCTACCCCGTCCCCCCACACCGTGCGTCCCCGGAGGCAAGACGGAAAGCGAGCGACGCCTTCCCCGCCCCCTCCCCCCCCCCCCCCCGGCCCCCGGAAGGGAAATCCCCAAACTGCCCCCCCCACCGTCCGAATTGCCTCCATCATGTTCAAAAATCCGATTCCCCCATTTCTCAACCCCCCTCCCCCTCCGTCTCTCTCTCTCTCTCTCTGAACTTCCCTGAATTTTTCCTTTCCCCTCGTCGATGGACTTCAACCGGAGCCAGGATCCGCAGCAGGACACCCAGGAGAAGAAGGGCCAGAAGAGGAAGCTGGAGGACGAGGCGGCCGCGGCCTCCTCCGGCGACGGCGAGATCTCCGCCTCCGCCGGCGACGGCGGCCGGCAGTCGCTGCTCCGGGAGGTGGCCGCGCAGGTGAAGGTCCTCGAGTCCGCCTTCTCCTGGGCCGAGGCCGATCGAGCCGCCGCCAAGCGCGCCACGCACGTCCTCGCCGAGCTCGCCAAAAACGGTGCGGCTCCCCGGGGCTGGGGGTAGGGGGGAGGGAGGAGGGAGGGGAGATGATTAGGATTCCGCGATCTCGGCTTTAGTGACTCGTCCGGAGTTGATTTTTCGCTGCCGATTGTGTGCGTGTTGACGCGTGTTTGTGGGTGGATGCAGAGGAGCTGGGGAGCTTGCTTGTTGACGGCGGCGTGGTTCCGGCCCTGGTGAAGCATCTACAGGCGCCGCCGTCGGCGGAAGGCGACCGGAGCACGAGGCCGTACGAGCATGAAGTTGAGAAGGGATGTGCTTTTGCGCTGGGTCATCTGGCTGTTAAGGTAGAGTTGATTGCGAGTCTGATCGCTCTATTAGCCTTGGTGTATCGGCTATAGCTAGCGATTGGTGTTGTGAAGTCGATTATTTTTGAAGAGACGATCGAAGTCCTGATTATCCTAGTTCAAGTATGCATATCTGTGAGGCACGCTGTAGTCTGGTCATTAATAGGTTAGACCGTGTGGTATGAATGTTCAAGAGTGGTTTGTTATGGCAAGTAGAACAACCGCAAAGGGATTTGGAGGAGGAGCTTGAAGATATCTTACGATGTAAATTACTTTCTGGTTGTGCAAAGAAGGGTGAAAAGAAAGTGTCATGATTTTATTTGTCGAATTGTCTTGTTTAGCTTTCTCAGCAGGCTTTGCATTTACACCTCAAATTAGTTTTCACCGTTATATCGTTAGGTTATATACATAGCTCGGTGTTTAACGTGTCGACTCTGCTTGATTTAATGAAATGCAGATTCGACTTGAGCGAAAAAGAAAGTGTCATGATTTCATTCATTGAATTGTCTTGTTTAGCTTTCTCAGCAGGCTTTGCATTTACACCCCAAATTAGTTTTCACCGTTATTTCGTTAGGTTATATACGTAGCTCGGTGTTTGACGTATTGACTCTACTTGATTTACTGAAATGCAGATTCTTCTCGAGGGTGTCAATGTTATACTTCCATTTGCGTCGTGTCGCCTCTTTTAATATGGTATCCTCCCTTGATAAGGGAATAAATTTATTTGGACGAGTGTCGAAGCTCATCATGTCGAAAGATGACGCTTCGAGTATTAAATGCGGCAAATTACACGTGCTTTACAAAAGAAAGTTGGAATAGGAAAAAATTGGCAGTGAAATTGATCTTTACAGCCTTTTGCATGCTTGCCAGACGTTTTGGCACTTGACATGTTGATGAGATATCTATGTGGATGTCATCAAGTGTCATTGTCATTCTTAGAAGAATGTTGCTAAGGCATTGTACTTTGGGTTTTTGTTATACCTGTCATTATCTGTTGACAGCACTTGTCAATACTATCTGTTTCAGTACTGTTTTCTTTTAAGCCGAGGCAGTACTGGTACTACAGAAAATGTCTCACCTTTCCCCTTGTTATCTCCTCTTGGAACAGCCTGAGCTTCAACAACTTATAGTCGACTGTGGTGCCTTACCACATCTAATAGATCTGTTGAAGAGGCATGAAGATGGTTCAACCACACGAGCTGTCAACAGTTTAATTAGGAGAGCGGCCGATGCTATCACTAACCTCGCTCACGAGAATAGCAGCATCAAGATTCGTGTCAGGTGTGCTCCCGTAAAGTTTAGAATCAAACAATGCCTTAGCTCCATTTTCCTTAATAGTATTGGGACTGAGGTGCAGGATGGAAGGTGGGATTCAACCTCTAGTAGAATTACTAGATTTTAGGGATACCAAAGTGCAAAGAGCTGCTGCTGGTGCATTGCGTACCCTGGCTTTCAAAAATGATGAAAACAAGAATCAGGTGATGATTTTTCTTAAGAAGATGTTTTCTTGTTTGCTATATCAAGAGTAGGAATTATGTGAACTCATTGCCTTTTCAGATTGTGGAGTGCAATGCTCTCCCAACGCTCATTTTGATGCTCCGTTCTGAGGACGCTGCAATACATTATGAGGCGGTAAGGTCATAGGGAAAGTATAATTGATCAGAACGAGAGTTGCTGCTTTGTGCGATTCTTTGAATTTACTTTGTTTATTGCATTCTGTTTGTGGCTTTCAGGTCGGTGTCATTGGCAATCTGGTACACTCATCTCCAAACATTAAAAAAGAAGTTCTTGCTGCCGGGGCTTTACAGCCTGTTATTGGACTGCTAAGGTATGTTGGGAATCTAGGACTGATGTGGAGCTCATGCCACTTACAGTCTGGCAAACGGTCTGACGAACTTCTTGCTCTTTCATGATTGTTTGTACCGATCAAGTTTCAATTGAGCATTTTCTTCTTCAAACATGTTGATTTACAGTTCTTGCTGTCCTGAGAGCCAAAGGGAGGCAGCCTTGCTCCTAGGGCAGTTTGCTGCTGCTGATTCAGACTGTAAGGTGAATGATGGCAGTTTTTTTTGTCTGGCCTCTTTTTTTGTCTGTATCCTGTTCTGCCAAGATTTGTATGATTTCTTCTCTCTTATGATTCAAAATTCATGAAACAAACTAACTTTAATTTTTGCTTTTTTGGGTCAGTCAATGTTATTAAGTGGTCTCAGTTTTTTCCTATCCTTCTAGTAGATAAGTGTTGCATTCTTGTTGTCTTCTCTATCAATTGAGCCTGGTCATCTTCTCAACCTTACCTTTTGCCTTTTTATCTTGGAAAGTGTACTTTTGACTTTCTCGATCTACGTTCTCATTTACATTGCAATGAGGATGCGAAAATGCAGGTTCACATTGTCCAGAGGGGAGCTGTTCGTCCTTTAATCGATATGCTTCAGTCCGATGACTTTCAGCTGAGGGAAATGTCAGCATTTGCATTAGGGAGATTGGCTCAGGTCTCTCTCTCTCCCTCTCTCTCTCTCCCCGCGCCAACTTGATTTCCAAAATGCTGGCTGACAGACAGTATTCAGATAGAGAGCCTGTTCCCTTTTTTCCTTAAACCTTGGCACTTGTCTATGGTGCGGCCCTTTAGAAAGGTCCACTGAAAATGAAGGACAAAAGAGTGATTTTTGCTTTTCTAACGATATGGAAATCAAGCACCCACTCACCAATGCTCAAACATAGCTTAACAAGTACTCTATTGGCATTTATTGAACTTTCCTTATTTAAGAGATGCTTTGTACAATGAATTTTTGCTAGATGCAATTATATGGTGAACCATATGATCTTTTTGGCATGTTATGTGCATTTTATGAACTATTGGGTCCAGTGAATTTCAGAAATTAAAGACGCCCTGAACATTTCTTTTTATCAATTCAGGACTCTCATAATCAAGCCGGTATAGCTTATAATGGTGGCTTGATTCCATTATTGAAGCTTCTTGATTCAAAAAATGGGTCCTTGCAGCATAATGCTGCCTTTGCGCTTTATGGGCTTGCAGACAATGAGGTAATACCTTCGAATTTTAATCAAGCCAAAATTTAAGAATGTTTCCCACCCAAACTATCCAAAAAAAAAAATGGCAATGTTGAAGTTTTCTTGTTCAGTAGGATTTCATTCAAGCTAGTTGTTGTAACTGCTATGCATCTTCTCTATAGGACAATGTCTCCGATTTTATTAGGGTAGGAGGTGTTCAAAAGCTGCAAGATGGAGAATTTATTGTCCAGGTGGGTAGGGAAAGTTTTAAGTCGCATAGTGTTTAGAATTATTTTTAAACACAAAGCATAATATGAGTGAAATTTACAACATCTTTGCAGGCTACGAAAGATTGTGTTGCCAAAACTTTGAAAAGAATAGAGGAGAAGATTCACGGTCGAGTGAGTATCTTAATTTTTTAGTCTCATACATTGAACTGATCTCCATATTGCTCTCAATGATTTTATGTTTCTCTTTTTGTTGGGTACATAAATGAAAGGAGTTCTTTCTTTTCCTTTCTTGACCTGCCGGGCTTTAATATGTTGGTTTCTTTGTGCAGGTTTTGAATCATTTACTATATTTGATGCGTGTAGCAGAGAAGACTGTTCAAAGACGTGTTGCTTTGGCTCTTGCTCATCTCTGTTGTCCAGATGACCAGCAAACAATTTTTGTTGATAACAATGGTATGTGATGCTCTCTCTGTCTCTCTGTCTCTCTCTCTATACTTTTATAATTAAGAGTGCTTTGTTCTCTTTTTACTTTGAAGTTGTCAGAGTATCTGATTAGTCTGTATTCTCTGAAGGGTTGGAGCTGCTTGTTAGCCTGCTTATTTGTTCAAGCCCTCGGCAGCAACTTGATGGTGCTGTGGCATTGTTCAAGTTAGCTAACAAAGCAATGTCTCTTTCTCCTGTTGATGCAGCTCCTCCCTCTCCAACGCCACAGGTCACTGGCCGTCTAATTGGTGCTTGATTTTCTTGTAATTATTTGAACTGTTAATTCTGGTCAGATAATGTGATCCAGAAGAATGTAAGGTTTTGTGTATGCAAAAGATCTTTGTCAGCAGCATTGTTTGATTATTAGCTTGCCAGTTTCTCATAAATTGCCTTTTGTTTCATTACGTGGTCCAGGAAGATTCACCTGTTCTATTTATTTTTCTCTTTTAAAGTTTCAAATATATATTTGTTATTATTTGCTTAGGAAGGAGTCTCTTGTGCATATGAGTATTTCTAGATCTGATCTGGGAAATAAAATTTGATCCGGTGCTCAAAAACCTTCTTATTGCAGGTTTATCTAGGGGAGCAGTATGTGAACAACTCTACCCTGTCTGATGTAACATTTCTAGTTGAAGGTTCCTGAAAATTTTCATGCTCTGTTTTGTTGGTGACTGTCTCATACATGGATCATATACAAGTTGTGCATGATGATCAATTTGAAAGAATTCTTGGCTTGTATATGTTTTACAGGAAGACGGTTCTATGCACACAGAATTTGCTTGCTTGCTTCTTCTGACGCATTTCGTGCAATGTTTGACGGTGGATATCGGGTGAGTGTCCTTTAATTCTCGGTTTCAGGTTTTTTTTTTAAGTTTTCATTTTTGTGTCAACATGAAAATGGACTATGCTGAGCTTTGTGATGTTGTTATGTTTAAAAGCTGAGTGCAGCACCTTATGCTTTGTGATCTCTTGATTTTAGGAAGCAAAATCTTTGCTCAGACTCATGGAATAAAGTTTTTGTGACATTTATTACAGGAGAAAGACGCTAGGGACATAGAAATTCCAAATATCAGATGGGAGGTTTTTGAGTTGATGATGAGGTTAGTTGAAACTTTTGAGTCTAAATTCGCATAATATAGTTTGTGTGATATTCTCCAAATGACTTTTTTCAATGACACTACAGATTTATATACACTGGATCAATTGATGTTACGCTGGAAATTGCTCAAGATCTCCTCAGAGCTTCTGATCAGTATCTCTTGGAGGGACTCAAGCGACTTTGTGAATATTCCATTGCACAGGTTAGCTGATGAGTGATTGAATGAGTTTACCTATTGATGTTTGGTATATACCTTGACAATGAGTGTACCTTAATTATTGCAGGATATTTCGTTGGAAAATGTCTCCAGCATGTATGAACTTTCAGAAGCCTTCAATGCTATTTCCTTGAGGCACTCATGCATATTGTTCATTCTGGAGCATTTTGACAAATTGAGACCTGGGTAAACACTTCCAGCTAAGCTCCTCTTGTTTGGCAAAACTCTGTTTGAATTCCATTTATCAATCCCTTCTTCTAAGTGTACTTCAGTAATATATCAGATTACATCATGGAAATTATTTCCTTTGACCCACAAGTTGCATGCTCCCCAGGTTTAGGGAGAATGTGGGGGAATTTGATTATACAACCAAGTTGCCTTCTGAAAGTTGAAATGCATGTCTGTCATTTTCTCTCGTGTAGAATCATTTTCATCCCCTCCATTTCCTTAATCCAAATATCTGAAAATAATTAAATTATCTTGTCCATGATTTCCATATTACTGCCCTTCAATTCCATAATTTTCATCTCCCCTCTATATTTTTTTGCCCACTCAAGAAAAAGATAAAACACCTAACTTTAAACAGACTTTTCAGCCTTTTTAATTTGTAATAAATACCATAAACATTATTCATCAGACAAATGAAATGATACTTGTAACGTTTCAAAGTGAATATCTTCAGTTTTCGCTCCCTTTATCTAGTAAAAATGCCAAAAGTATACTTCACTAGAATACCTTTTTTTTTTTTTGATAAAGTAAAAATTCTAGATTTTTTTTTTATACTTCTGTTTTTTGCAAACTATCAGTTTGCGACCTCTAGACAAAACTCATTCTTGGAAAAACACCAAATTCCCCCCTCTGCAGATCCCCAAGCCTCCAAACTCTCCGCAACTCTAGCCACCATCAGCCACTAGCCACAAACCCCATGTCCCCTCCACCACTGACCACTGTCTGCTGTCATTGTCAACCCCGCGGCCATCGCTGCCGTCAACTCTTCCCCACCGCCATCGTCGTCCCTTCCCCTTGCCAATCAATCTACATCTGGTACCAATGGGCGCGAGCTCAAACTTTGAGCTCTAGCAGCCATGGGCGCGAGCCCATAGCTCGAGGCGGTGAGCTTGAGAGATGGAGAGATGGGTGTCATGTGGGTAATAGGAGGGTGTGGGTGTTTTTGGAAAGAGAAATACATACGTAAATAGGTGCACAAGGACAGCTTTGTTGAAGTGAGGGTGTGAACATGTATTTTTCAAACTTTACCCAAAAAAAAACATGTATTTTCAAAAATAAAGTTGTGTGAGTAGTAACTAGGTAAAAAGCATAGTACTTTTTGGTATTTTCTTAAGCTACTAGGTCCTTTGGTTTTGATTTATTGAACGTCTCCTGATCTCTTGGCAACTGTTCTGCCCTTGAACTTTTGCAGGATTTTCCATCTCATCCACCGGATACTACCAGAGATCCAACAGTACTTTGTGAAAGCACTTAATAAGTCTAACCAGCGCACTACCTTGCGGCTTTAGGACCCCGTGGTTTCGCTCTCCCTACTCTAACCGATTGTTGTACAGGAAGTGGTAGATTTATGAGCAGTTGGTAGCAGGTGGATGGCTCTAACTGTTTGATAATTGGAAGACTCGCATTCTTTTCCAGACGCAAGATGTGGACTCCCTGTAAGTCTCCACACATTTTTGTTGTAAGATGTAACTGGGATGATGCTCTTCCCATTGTTTCCGAAATCCAAGCATGTAGCCATGGATTATAGAAACTCCTTCAATCCTTAAACGGCACTGTTAGCATTTTGAGTTAGCTTTTGCCGACGTGTGTTCCATGAATTGAAATGGGATGCTTAAGTGAACGTAAGAAAAGGGATGGACTCTGTTGACTGTTTTCTCGAAACGAATGAGGACGACGAATTTCGTGTCATCTTCAGAGGCTCTTATTAAGGGAACAGATCTGCTTGGTTCCAATATTCATTTTGACATATTTGCCTGTGGTTCAAAGTTTTCGGGGACTTCTGGATTGTTGGTGTGGTTGTGAAGTGTCGTTTTCTTCCGGGAAACGGCTGTAATTCATGGAACGAAAGGATTGGTTTGCTTGTGTGGCATCTTCTTCAATGAAGAGTGATTTTTCATCGCAGCTAGCTCTACTATTCTTTGGAAGCTCGCGGCTGAATATTATTCTCTGGCCTAATCGGTGACAGTGAGATCTCACTTTGCACGAATCGGGAATGCTTTGCATCCGTAGCACCACCCGTGCATTTCTGTGAATCCAAGGCTGGTCGATCCTTTTGACCAAAGCACGACTCAGCATGGGAAGGAGAGTCCTAGATGAACGATTTGAACAAGGGTCTGCAAATTTGTCTTACCGTATCTCAGGTTTTGGCAAATTTTGAATGCCTTCTGAAGATAGAAATCCTAGGTGTAGGATGGTTTCGGATGAGCACAATTTGGAAGAATTTAAAAGAAAATTAAAAAAAATTATCTACATTAGCATCGGATATATCATGTTGGATGGCCAATGGCTAACTAAATTGCCATGTTGGTGAATTCAAGGCAAAATTAGCTAGAAGGAACGTGTTAGTAATTCGTTAAAAGGTGTAGGATTAAATTTGGATAATTGAAAGGCTTTGGACTGAATTGGTTGTCACACAATAAGTATAGGATTTTCTGGACAATTTTCTCCTTTGATTAGTGTCCAATGTTGCTCGACCTTAAGCCTAGAAGAGATTGGTCCCAAAGATTTCAGGCTCGAACATTAATAATTTTGAAGAAGGACACTAGAAGTGTCAAAGTTGTGTACAGCGCACGCCAAAAGTTTTTGCCGACTCATTTAAGTGCCAAATCGGAAAAAAAACGATTACTTAAGTGCCAATGGCAAGAAATTCCAGTTAAATTAATTACGTAGCTTTTATAATTAAAATTTTAGTTTGAATTTCTTTTTTAAAAAAAAATCAGTCAATGTGTCATTTTCATGTGTATATTTCTCCCTCCACGTCATTTTTTTCTTTTTTTTTTGTCCTTTTTTTTCTTCTCTTTTCTCCCTTATGCGTCCTGGTGCTCCGCACTTCATGAGACGGGCTATTCTCACTGGCACTCCCCATCACCACCCAGGCCCACGAGTTCCGCCACAACCTCCGACAACCCCTCCACGACCTCAGCTCATCGTCATCGCGAGGGTGTTGCGAGGCTCGGGCGAACCAGGATCTAGGGTCATCTGAAAACACGGTTAGATTTGGGCTCAAGGATGATGAATTTGGTGTCCTCAGCAACTCAGTCTTCTTTGTCGGCTCTCTTTGCATCGACTCGATTCTATGCCGGCTCTCTCTGCACTACTCCCAGGCGAAAAACGCTAACGTTTGATTCTTACCGTCACCGTCGCTCCCTCGCCATCGAAAGACACCGCCATCCGCCGTTCGCTACCCGCCATCCATCACCCCCTCCACAGAGAAAAAACTCTCAACCACAGCCAACCTACACACAGCAATTGTTATCCCATGCATGGGCACCATCAATCATCACACCACGTCAGCCATTTTCCTGCGGGCATCACCCAACCGAGCACGAGCAGAGACATGGGCAGCCACTATTAACCCACACTAGTCGCCAATATCTCAAGTCGGCCATAGATCGACGCCACATGCCATTCACAGCCCTCGCTAATTGCCGGCAAAACTGCAGTCAGTTTGTCCCTTTTCTGCTCTGTTTTTTGGCAAAAAATGGGGGAAAAACAGTAGAAGTGCCAAAAGTTATGTACGGAGCTCACTTTGATGCCAAAAGTTTCATTTGGATCATTTAAGTGCCAAAAGTTTACGCCGGCGATCACTTAAGTGCTAAATCGGAGAAAAAATGATCACTTAAGTGTCAATGGCGAGAAATTACGATCAAATTTAATATGTGGCTTTTATATTTAAATTTTGGGAAAAGAATAGCAGAAGTGCCAAAACTTGTGTACGGCGCTCATTTAGTGCCAAAAGTTTCATTTGGATCACTTTAGTGCCAAATTTTTTGAAAAATGCTCATTTCAGCGCTAACTCCGATCAGTTTGGTCGGAAATCTGACGTGGCCTTTTTTTATTAGTTTCTTAAGTTGCCGTGGCTCGCCGGAGAGTCCAGTCAGCATCTTATCCCTAAAACGGCGCAGTTTAGTGCTCTTTCCCCCTAAATAAGATCCCTAAATCCCCAAATTGAGAGAATCCTTCAATTTGTAACCCTAACCAGCTATCTTCTCTTAACCGGTTATCTTCTCCCCAATTGAAACCCTATTTTGATTCGCCCCCGTAGTTACAAGCTCAATCTTGCAAATCGAGAGCAGCAGCGTCGGCAGCGACTTAAATTCGTTTCAACGAAGCGAACAAGAGGCCGAATGTTACTGTTTTTGCGGGTTGCCGAGTCCAATAAGAACATCTTGGACTCGGTTGAATCTTGGAAGAAGATTTAATGGTTGTGCTAGGTATAGAGAAGGCTCGAAGTGCAAATATTTCAAATGAGTTGATGTGAAATTCTCTGGTCGAGCGACAAAGGTGATCTTGGAGCTACTTGAAGGACGCCGTCAACGCCCACCTACATTAATGGATGAATTGGAGGATGTGGACTCAATGCAAGCTGAAATGACGGCGTTAGCATCTCTGGCCAATCATTTGAAGAAGGAAGTTTCAAGAATGAAAAT
Source organism: Syzygium syzygioides (assembly GCA_031216285.1). NCBI lineage: Eukaryota > Viridiplantae > Streptophyta > Magnoliopsida > Myrtales > Myrtaceae > Syzygium > Syzygium syzygioides. The sequence goes on from CM062249.1 coordinate 29,974,281, forward strand.
TGAAAGGAAGTCTTATCGAGCATTGATTGTATTGTTATTCTGTTGTGTATCCTATTTTATGCTCAAACGTAAAGTGAGTAATGAGAAGAACTTTCTCAGTCTACCATAGTTGAAGATGAGTGGAGTATGTACTTGTATTGGGTAATTTGTAAGTATAGTTGTATTAGCCTATTTTTGTATGGAACAAAAGTTTGCTGCAATCTATGGTGGAAATGGAAGGTTGAAATTCATTGGTTGTGACCATTGACAAGTTCTCTTGCTTAGTTGTGTATTCTCAATTTTAATTTGCTTAGTTTTGCATGATATGTTTGGATTGGTGCAATGGTTTGCTGGTATTGCTGGTAATTGTTTGCTGCATTATTTACTGGTAATGGGATGCTGGTTTGCTGCAATTGTTGCTGCAAATGCTTGTCAAATGAAGGAGTGGTACCAAGTTCAGAAGTCCTTATTTCAGTGTCATACGTTGTAAATAGCAGTCATTTAAGTGCCAAGTTTTTCTAAAACTGATCACTTAAGTGCTAATCGTGGTCAAAAGTGATCACTTAAGTGCCAATTGTGGTGAAAACTGATCACTTAAGTGCCAGTTATTGTTCAAAAGTGAGCACTTAAGTGCTAGTTGTTGATATGTTCGTTTCACTGATATTGCACTAGCAATAATCAGATAGCTGGTGTGCTAGCACACCAGCAGCTTGCACCTCGCACAAGCATATATAACTTCTGGTGCAAGCTTTGCATTAGCCACCAAGTAGCACCATCACCTCTGCACCTCCAATGCGCCACCACCATCACCACTGCACCACCAATGCGCCACCACCATCACTAGTGCACTACCAGCACCACCAGTACACCAACACAGCCACAGCACCACCACCACCATTACCAGCCAGGCAACACCACCACCGCTGCACCACCACAACCACAGCACCACCACCACCACCTATACGAGCCAAGCAACACCGCCACCATTGCAGCACCACTACAACCACTGCACCACCACCACCACAACCACAGCACCACTACCACCACCATTGCACCACCACCACCACCACCGCAGCAGCAGCAGCACCACCACCACCACTACCGCACCACTACCACCACCACTGCACCACCACCACCACCACCACCACTGCAGCACCACCACCACTACCACTGCACCAGCAACACCATCACTATACCACTACCACCACCACTGCACCACCACCATCACTGCACCACTACCACCATCACTGCCACCACCATTGCACCACTCCCACCACCACTGCACTAGCCAAGTACAACTAGAACATCCAGCAGAACTAGCACACTAGCAGCACAACTAGCACAACCAAAAACAAAATATGAAAATTTCAAAATTATAGACAAAATAAATATCAGTCCATTGACATTAAACTTAGTTTTTACATGTGGTCAATATGAATAACCAACTACAACATCCACATCCAGAGAATGGCTTCCCATCAAACAAAAACATTAAACTGGCTGAACGCAGTACAATGTTAATTTCATGAGTTAATATGCACAACCTCCCAGCAAAAAACAAAAAAACGACCATATTTATCACCATCCCATTAGTCAATATGAACAATCCCCCTAGTTTCTTTTCCTGAAAATAGACGTTTGACTTGATTCATGATCTTTGCACTCTTTCTAACTATCTGGCCCGATTCTTCAACTGGCCTTCCTGTCCTATGTACCTTCTTCTTAGTAGTTGCCATTTTCTGTATAGGCCGTGTCATTTGATGAGAGCTCTGAGTAGGATCAATGTTGATGCTAGGATCACTTGGTTGAGATGCAACTGGTGTGGTGTTCTTTATTGGTGGCTGTTTTGGAGTTGCACCTGCTGTCTTCTTTTTTAGGGCAATGGTCTTTGGCGCCGTCCCCCTCGTCTTTCTTCCTGCCACTTGGGTTCCTATTTTCGGTGCAGCTGTTGACTCTTGACTTGGGCCATCTTAAGAGATAAGCACTTCCGAACTTCTACCAGGCTACAACAACATAACGATACTGTTAATAAAATGGAAATACTATAAATAAATTAAATGCAGGAGTCCTACAAAACTTACATTCAAAATAGTCATTCCGGTGCACTCGTCTGTAAAAAGGCCATAACCATATTGTCTTAGCCTTTTCTTGAGAGCCCCTCTTGTTTGCAGTGGTGCCTTACTCTTAGCAACTTTTGCAGTTGATCTTTTTCTCACCTAATAAAGACATATCAGTGTTAAACTTCAGCCCAAAAAATAACATAAATACCAATTGTACAACTTACAGGATATTTTCTCTTTGTCTGTTCAACAGTCGACTCAGTGATTGGCCCTTGGGCTGGCCCTTCAGTTGGCGCTTGCGCTGACACTTCAGTTTATCCTTGAGCTGGCCCTCCAGCTCGCCCTTCAGCTGGTCCTGCATTAGCCCCTTCAGCTGGCTCTCTAGCTGGCCCTGCATCAGCCTCTACACCTGACTCTATAGTAGTCCCTTCATTTAGCCCTTGGGCTGGCCCTGTATCAGTCCCTACATATGGCTGTTGTTGTTGATGTTGTTTCTTCAATGCATAACCCTTTTTATCGTGCCCTTCCTTTTGGCAATAGGAGCACGTCATTTTTACACCAGTTTTGTTCGTCCTCTGAGTTGAAATCTCTCCCTCCTGCATTTTTCGTTTCTTTTTTGGCCTTCCAATTTTCTTTTTTAGTGGCAAAGGTGTAGGGGCTTTATGGTTTGTTGGCTCCTAGAATTTGCTACTTTTGATAGGCTACATCATAAATTGGTACGAAGCAACATATGTGCTTTTCTTGTACCAATCATCTAAGTAATCCTCTGGGTTTAGTTGCTTCAACTGGATGGCACAAATGGCATGTGCACAAGGAATTCCAGTTAGTTGCCAAGCTCGACATGAACACTTTCACCTCTCTAGTTGGACGACATACTTATCAGCATTGTTCATGATCTCATATCCATCATCTCCATTCCAAATTGGATGACAGAACCTACTAGCAGCTGTGTTCCTCTTTGCAATCCTGGGACCACATTGTCTAGTCCACTTTGTAGCCTCATCTCTTTGTCTCTGGAGCCGAGTCATGACCATAACTCGTATGTCTTCAAGCATGCCGATAATGGGTTTGCACCTAGCCTCTAGTACTCTGCCATTGAAAGCTTTGCTGAGGTTGTTGTCAATGATATCGCACTTGAACTCTTCGTTGAAAAAGGTCCTGCACCAATGTTTAGGTTCCTTTTTGAACAATACTTGAAAATCTTCATTTGACAACCGAAACAACTCCTGCTTGGCTATTCTAAAATCAGCCATGTTTGTGCTCTTTGTTATATGCCAAAATTGCTTTTGCAGCTTATCCCCTTTATAATTCTTTGCCCAGTTTGCATATATATGCCTTACACACATTCTATGTTCAGCAAATGGCATCAACTCAGCTAATGTAGGAACAAGTCCCTACAATTATTCAAACAAAAAAAATACTTGTAAGATCAAATATGGGATTAATATTAAAAAGTCAACAGTTTTAAAAGTCAACCATCTCAAGGTTAGCCATTATATTTTTTAGAGACCAGGACCAAGTGTCCTTGGTCTTTACTTTGACAATAGCCCAAGCTATTGGAAGTATTTGGTTATTGGCATCTCTCCCAACAGCAGCTAACAACTCTCCTTTGCATGAACCCTTCAAGAAACATCCATCAAATCCTACAATTTTTCTACAACTAACCAAAAATCCCCGTTTGCATGCATCAAAGCAAACATAAAACCTATCGAATTTAGTCCCACAATCAGGCAATGGCCTCTCAATAACCTCTACATATACTCTACTGGATGGGTTTTGAAGCATACATTCGCAAGCATAATCCCAAACCTGGACATATTCTTCCTTGTACCGACCCATCAGTGTACTCATCACATTCTGCTTGGCTCTTTTGCACTAATTTCTCGATACATTAACCCCTACATGCTCCTTTACCAACTGCTTTAACTGAGGACTCTTAATCTCGGGTATCGCTTTGATAGTATTGAAGAAGTGCTTTGACAACCATACACTTGTTATCCTTTTATTCTAAAAAATAATGGAACAAGTATGTTCTTCCTGCAATGATCTAATCTGGAATGACCCGCTTTTCCTACTCAGTGCACCATATCTCTTCCATGAACAATCTGGTTGCGAACACTTAGCTCTCACAAATTCTTTTGTATTTCTAATAAATTCGACACTCCTTTGTTCAGCAATGGAGTTCTTGACAATAGCTTCTTTAAACAGTTTCGCATTGTCAAATTTCATTCCTACAGACAAAATAGAACATGTAGCAGTCGAATCATAGGAAGGATACTTACTTTTCCTTCTACGGACAGGTACTTCGTCATCTTCAAGCTTGTTCTCGGATCTAGCACTCTCATCTTCACCGCCACTCTGTTCATATTCAATTTGATTACCATCAGCTGGAGCTTTTTGTTGGCTATTCACTGGTTGTGGTTCATGCGATTTTCTTAATGAAGCAAATTTATTTCTCAGAAAGCCTCTCTCCTTTTTCTTTGATTCTGTAAGTTCTTCATCATCATCGTCATCACTTAGGAAATTTACATTTCCTAAAACTTCATCATCCGATTCAGTAGATTGAGCAAATTCCCAATTTCATTCGGTCAATTCTTCATCAGGTATGTCTTCACTAGAAACTTGGGGACATCTTCCCGGCTTATGACTTGCCAGCATCTCCGGCCCCAGCTGTTGCCTTTCGTCCCCAGCCTGGGTACATTGTCCTACTTTTCCTATTTTAGTGCTCTCACCACCTTTATCATCTTCAGAGTCACTGTAATACTCAACATAGACTTTAGCTTCCTCGCCATGAAGATAATGGTAAATGATGTCCTTGACACCATTATCATCATGCAAGAATCTCAATCCATCCTTCAAGCCCTTTCCAGGAACACAATAATGTAATTTATCTACTTTGCATCGTAAATAATGCACTATATCCCTCATGAATTCGATATATGATGGCCTCCTAACATCCAAAAACATAGTACCTTCATTTTCACCACCATATTCCCATTCCTCAATGCCAATGATAAATTCCCTACCATAGCAAACAATGATGCCGACAACATTGTCCCTTATGCCCATGCTGCACCGAAAGTAAACAAAATAATCAGCTTTTGGGACCACAATGCACAAATGCCAACAAGTTGCTCTAATTGTCTCGTTAGACTCAGTCAAACGAAGTAAAATAACCTCAGTCATTGTCGTACAGTACAAACGAAGCAATACAGCTGGCACCGAGCCTTACTTTTTGCCTTCACAATCAAAACTTGAGGTCTCTACAATCACTATTTTGCAAATCCTATAGACAAAACAGTCATGCCTAATTTATCTCTCCCCTCAAGCCTTGGTTTTGCTCTCGGAGCCATAATTTAGCCTTCGAAGCCCTAATTGTCCCCTCGCAGCCCTAATTTTGCCATCCAATGGAGCCATGGAGAGAATATGACAAACCTGAATGACTGAGGGTAAGAGACGACACGCGAGCAGCAGCCAACGACAACGACGACGGCGACGGAGTACAGCGACAACGATAGAGCACAGCGACGGCGACGGGAACTTCCTTCTCCTGAACGATGACCAAACGAGCCCTAATTTGGTCTTCTTCGTCCACGTCGTTCAATTATCAAGAGGGAAACGACGTCGCATTCTTCTCCCAAGCTATGTAGGCGATGCAACGTCGTTTTTTAAGTCCATGTGGACTTTATTTTTTTAAAAATTTGCCAAGTCATTTACAAGATTTAATTAAAAATGCCACGTATACATTTTGGCCGGAATATCTCGCCGTTGGCACTTAAGTGATCATTTTTCCTCCGATTTGGCACTTAAGTGAGCCGACGAAAACTTTTGGCACTAAAGTGAGCGCCGTACACAAGTTTTGGCACTTCTATTGTTTTTCTCCCTTTAAATTTTAATGATACGTGGCATTTTCATGTGTATAATTCAATTTTTTAAATATTTTTTTTGATTTTTTTCTTTCTTTCTTCTTCTTCTTCTTCTTCTACCATGGCCAGTGGCCGGAGGCCAACCACCGGCCATGGCCGGCCTTGCCGGGTGTTGCCTTCCTCCGGGTGAGGCTCGGCGAGGCAGTCGTGGCCTTGGCGAGGGCCACGGCGGCCTCGCCGAGCCTCGCCAAAAGGAAGGCAATGCCTCAGCGAGGCAGTCACGGCCTCGCCAAGGCCACGACGGCCTCGTTGAGACGTCGCCTTCCTTTGGGCGAGGGTCGACCTCACCTAATCTGGCTAGGCAAGCCCTCGCTCGGAGGAAGGTGACGCCCGGTGAGGCCGGCCATGGCCGGTGGCTAGACGTCGGCCATCGGAAATAAGAAGAAAGAAAAGAAAAAAAATAAAAGAAAGGAAAAAAAAGAAAAGGAAAAAAAAGAAAAGAAATACCACATCAGCCCCCGGTGAGCCACATCAGCTTGAAAAATTAATAAAAAAAATACCATGTCGGATTTCCGACAAAAATGGTACTTAAGTGATCGTTTTTCTCAACTTTTGGCACTTAAGGGTGTGAATGGTAACCATTCTGCTCAAGAATTCAAATTCTTGCTAGAAATTGATTTATGGAATTCTTGCCAGAAATTGATTTCTGGAGGAAAAATCTGTTTGGTAAACCATGACTAATTCTGCTCTAGAAATTGATTTCTGGAACAGAAATCTGTTTTGATTTGTTGATTTTTTTTTGCACCTAAAAAAATTTAAATTTTACTCAAAGTGGGTGGCCACAGGTATTATAAGCCATTCTGTAAAGTTTTGAAATTTTTTATTTTTAAAATTTTGTTTGGATACCTAAAAAAATTTAAATTTCACTCAAAGTAGGTGGCCACAGGTATTCTAAGCCATTTTGTGAAGTTTTGAATATTTATTTATTTATTTTTATTTTTTGGGCACCTCAAAAAATTTAAATTTCACTCAAAGTCGGCAGCCACAGGTATTCTAAGCCATTCTTGAAGTTTTGAAATTTTTTATTATTTTTTGGGCATCTCAAAAAATTTAAATTTCACTCAAAGTGGGTGGCCATAGGTATTTTAAGCCATTTTGTGAAGTTTTGAAAATTATTATTTTATTATTATTATTTATTTTTTTGGGCACCTCAAAAAATTTAAATTTCACTCAAAGTGGATAGTCACGAGTATTTTCGGCTATTTTGTGAACTTTTAAAATTTTTATTTTTTTTAAAATTTACCAAATTCCATATTTTCCTGAAATCTAACTTTTTTTTATTTTCTGGACATTTTTATGATTTTTTCTAGAATTTTTCAATTTTTATGCATTTTCTGAAAACAAAAATATGAGAAAATAGGGAGAATGTATTCCGGAATCAAGAAGCTACAAAAAGTAGCTTCTCTTTTTCTTGCCAAAAACTCATTCTGGAATAAAAAATGCATTCCGAAATCAAGAATGCATTCTGGAATTAAGTATTTTTAACAAACACATTTTTATTCTAGAATATAAAAATCGCTTCAGAATGCATTTCGGAACAGAATTTTTATTCCGGAATGCATTCGATGCGCACCCTAAGTGATCTGATTAAAACTTTTGGCACCAAAGTGAACTTCGTACACAACTTTTGACACTTTTGCTGTTCTTCCCCTGGCAAAAAAGGCTTGAAGAGTTTGGGGATCGCTGAAAGCTCGTTCACTGTGTCAACCACCAGTGACAACTTAATAGATTTTATTTGAAATCTATAACGAGAAGATTTTTGAGATTTGAGGAGGCAAAATCGTGAAAGAGATCACGGTTAGCCAAGAGGAGAAATCAACGGGATATTTTTACTTGACGACATGGCAGGCAAGAGGCAAGACCTTCAAGTGATTGAGCGGGGCTGGAAAGAGAGAAATTAAGGGAAAGAATCAAGAATTTAATGCGCATGGAATGAGCTGGCTATGAAATGGCGGAGGTGATGAGTGAACTTGAGATGTGTCTTACAATTATGACAGCACAATATGTATCTTGTTCTTCCTTATCATGGAGACCTTAACGGTTGCTCCATCCAAGGAAGAGAATATATCAATCCACTGCATGGATCGGATTTCCTTTTCCGACTAATTTTCGAGAACCACTCTGAATGCTGTTGAGCGTCCCTGATACCAAAATGATTTCTTGGTTTCAACCGAATTCTGACAGTCAATGCTCCAACAGGAGCAAATAATATAGCCACAAAGCCAATGACGGATTTATATGTACGCAAAAACACTTGTGTTAGAGCTACGGAGCATAAAAAAAAACCAGTATATGAATGCTACCATCACGGCATCCGCAATGCAATTTTCCTTGCACAAGAGACAAGCACTTAACGTGTTTGTTTTGATTCAATAATTTTGAACTCCCGTTCCATGAATGAACCTGATAGAGAAAAATGAAAAGACACAATTACAAGCTAGGGTGACAGATCAAGAGTGAGGGGACATTATGTGATATTTAAACTAATCTTCTTTCAATCCTCCTCTGCCAGCTCTCTGTGTTGACTTTGTCGCTTGCACCCGCACAAGTGTCGGTATGTGCTTGGCACTGAAATGAACACTTTTTAATAACGATTGGTATTGGAGTTATTCCTTTTAACAACGACTAGCATTAAAGTGATTGCTTTAAAAAAAAATTTGGCACTCAAATGATCACTATATACAACTTTTAGACGACGTTGTTTAGGGATTATATGTTGACTAGGATGCTAGCGAGCCACGTAGGACTGAGAAATTAATAAAATATGGCTACGTCAGATTTCCGACGACCCAAATCGGAGTTGGCACTTAAGTGATCTGAAAAAAATATTTGACATTAAAATGAGCGCCGTACACAACTTTTAACACTTCTAGTGTCCTTTTTCCACCATTTTGGCAAATGAGGAAACTCTTTGGGCCAAGAAAGGTAGAACCAATTAGGATTCTTGATGGTGAGGGCAAATACTAGATTTTATCATGCCTGCACCATTGCTAGGAGTTCCAGAACTGGCATTAAGGCTCTGAAAGATACCATGGGAAATGGGGTGCATGATGAGATGGCTATAGCTGGCCTGGTTACTTTACTATTCATTTCAGAAAATTTGTTCTGTACTGGAGAGAACTCGTTGTCTTAATGAACCCGGGCTTCCCGTGGTGCGGAGTAATGTTTTATCTGAAGAAGATGCACAGCGTCTCGATGTTCCCGTGGCGGAAGAGGAAGTTAAGAACGCGCTTTGAAATCCAAAACCTCGCAAAGCACCCGGACCGGACCGGAGCGGACGGGCTCCATGCTGTTTTTTTCCCAGAAGCTGACGGAGTTTGGTGAGGGACTCTCTTTCGGAAATCGTTAAGAGCGATTTTTCGAAGCGGCGGTTGCTTACTCTTATTCCTAAGAAACAAGATCCTGAAGATCTCAATCACTCCAGACCTTTCTTCTTATGCTACGCATCTTACATGATAGTCGAAAGATCCTTGTTCGAAGACGCAGACCTATTCTGGACGGAAAAAGTCCTTAAAGGGCAGAATTGAATTGTAGGAAGACTAAGAGTAAAAAAGAGTCTTAATGGCAATAAAGATTCGATATAGCAAAAGCTTATAATAGAACGGAAATGGGACATCGCTACGAGGGCTGCAGCAGGTTCGGATGACGGACTGTGTTCTGGGAAGCCAACAGGTGCGCGGATGCTATGGCAAAGCGAGGCCGACGTCGATAGCGATGAACCGCAGTTTTCTAATGATTCCCCACGTGGAAGCGGACGGGATAGGAGCCGGGGACATTGGCTAAGCCGTGGTCGTGAAGTTTTTTCTTATGTTCTGCCTAAAGAAACGGAGAACGCCCTTGCAAATGTTATACATTTGGAAAAAGGTCCCACTTTTATGGAGCGCATCTCTTTTTGGTCCTCTTCTTTTTTCTTGTAAAAGCATCTCTCTTCGGCGTTTTCGGGCAAAGAGAGGCTGATGCACCGGAGCCCGCCTGAATGGAAACTATCCCCCTTGACCCCTCGAAATTTCGTCGCTCGCGCATCGTTTTCGTCTCGTTGCGAAGGACGAAGACGTAGGAAAATGACGCTGCATCTTCCCAGAGACCTAGACTTTGGTTGGCCTCCTAGGACCTCTGCGTAGTTTCCAGCGCAAACAGTTTACCCCCTCTGTCCTTTAGCTTCATTTCTTATCCGCCAGCCTGTGTCTCGACACTTTCCGTGTGCTTTCTACGGATTTTGTCCGCAATAAACTTCAGCTTTCTTTCTCGAATCCGATCCGGGCCAACTGCTACATTGTTCTTTCGCCTTCTCGGCAACTCCTCCGTCCAGTTTTGTTGAAAATCGCAGTTGGAATGTCCGAGTTAAAAAGTTTTGAGCCATTAGGAAACACGTCAATGATCCGTTTATAAGGACATCTGATCGAACGTAAGACAGATGATTATTGGTCTGAGTCGGACCTTGCACAACGAACCAAATGTGAACCACATCGATGCCGAATTTGACGGAAGCGCCGAAGAGACGGATCGGGGAGACCGAAAAGTTCGATACGTTTCTCTTTCCCAAGCAATGAGTTTGAGAGGGGAGTGCCGGCATCTGAAATTTTGAACCGTGCTACGATACCGTATTGGAATGTCCAGCTTAATAGCTTAAACTTTTGAGAAGGAGACTAGCAATACATTTATAGCATATTGCTTTACAATCACATAATAATCAGCAATAGAAATCCTTTCATTTGTTTCAAATTTATAAGGGTTTGTCACGCTATCTAACAAACTTTCAATGGAACCGTCCCGGCTTAATTTTCTTGCCACATAGGAGGATCAAACGAAAGGTCGGTAGCATCGGCCAAAATTCAAAAGCCAGCGGAGACAAGACCAGAAGGGAAAGTCTTTCTATAAGTATTGCTCATCTGATCTCCTCGCATTTTGTCCCTGTAACCACTCCAACTCTCTCTCCTCTTCTCCATTCAATAACATCACACGCACACAGAAGACGAACGAAGAAAATTATGGGCAGCATCTGCACATCCAAAGAGGTTGAAAGAGAGCTCCCCACACTTCTGAGAGTTTACAAGGACGGCACAGTCGAGCGCCTCTCCGGTAATGTCTGGTGTCTTAGCACTGCAGTTTCGTGTTTAGACGGTGGATGAACCCTTTTCTGGAAAGAATAAGGTTTCATAGTAACACCCTGTTGAGAAAAGAACTCCAATTTTCCCCCTAATAAGGCGATATGCGCGAATTGAATCTTTTTATTAGCTTGTTAGTTGTCATTTCGGTAGATTTTGTCCGCATGACATGATTCAAGTCGCGTGACTTTGCTCCATTTTCAGGCACTCCATATGTCCCGCCTTGCTTGGAGGACCCCAAGACCGGCGTCGCGTCCAAAGACATCACCATTCGCGAGGACCCTCTCATCCGAGCAAGACTCCATCTCCCAAAACTCGAACGTGTTGATGAACAGCCTCGGAAGCTCCCTGTCTTGGTCTACTACCACGGCGGCGGCTTCTGCTTCGAATCCGCTTTCTCTCTGGTCGAGCATCAGTATCTCACCACCCTTGTCGCGGAAGCCAAGATACTCGCCGTCTCCATTGAGTACAGGTTTCTTCTAATTTATACACACAGAAACTTCAAGAAAAGGACTTTACCAAAAAAAAAAAAAAAGAAACTTCAAGAAAAGGACTTTCTTCTTCTAAGAAGACGACATGTATGCGTATATATAAACTTTAGTTTTTGATAATCTCATTTTATATTAAGCCTTTATCAAACTCGACTAGTTTTTGGGGAAACTCATGTTCTCGTATACACGTCTCACGTTCTCACAGGTTGGCTCCCGAATGCCCTATACCCACCATTTACGATGACTGCTGGGAAGCCCTCCAGTGGGTGGCTTCACACTCGGTCGAAGGTGGATCCGCCGCGAATGAGCCGTGGCTGGCTGACCATGGAGACTTCTGCCGTGTCTTCGTCGCTGGCGACAGTGCTGGAGCCAACATCGCCCACAACATCCTCATGAGGGCCGGCCGCGACACTATCGTGGGCGGCATAAAGATATCCGGCTCTTACCTGACCCACCCTTACTTCTGGGGCTCTGAACCTATTGGGTCGGAGCCTAAGACAGATCACGACAAGGATCTTCCCCACTTAGTCTGGACTTTTTTGTACCCGACGGTGAAGGACGGGATCGATAGCCCAATGATCAACCCGTTTGCGACCGGGGCCCCGAGCCTGGCGGGCCTCGGGTGCGAGAGGTTGTTGGTGAGCGTGGCGGAGAAGGACCTGCTGAGAGATAGAGGGTTGAAGTACTGCGAGGCAGTGAAGGAGAGTGAGTTCAAGGGAGAATTGGAGGTGGTGGAGGTCGAAGGAGAAGATCACGCTTTCCATATCGTGACTTATGAGAAGGAGAGCGCCCTGGTCCTGATCAAACGGCTGGCTGCTTTTCTCAACAAAAGTTGCTAGCTTGTTTGCTCCATTTTCGTTTGACCTTTTACAAGGTTGTTCTCCTGTGCCTTGTCAACATCAGTTCCTGGAAAAATGGAAACGTAAGCGTTGATTTCGCTTTTCTATGTATCATATAGACTGTTGCGATGTTTGTTACATTTTCAAAGACCAAGTTGCATCCCGAGATAACTCTTCGGGATCGGAATCATCTCAGCCTACGTAAGGCAGTGAATCTGTGTTCTTAATACGTCCATGGTAAAATTGTCACATCTGTCTTTCGAAGAATTCGAATAGGTCGAGGTCATCGGAAGTTACTCTATGGGCCTCATCGGAGGACGGTGCCGGGATTTATTCTTGGACGCATCTCCACCACTCCCCCCTCCACCTCACTTCCCTCGCCACCCGGTCGAACCGTTTCTCGGGGTTCTTCTGATCGAACCAACATTTCACTGTAGTTATTATTGGATGTGATAAGTACGTACGAACTAGATGCACACGAGGGCAGCCTTCACGGTTGCTTTTGTCCCTTCTCCATGTAGGAGGAAACTACAAAAAAGTCATAAAACTACTGTATTTATGTCAATTTAGTCGTAAACTTTTCAATTGTATCAATTGAGTTCTAAATACTTTCATATTTTGTTAATTGAATCTATCCGACCATTTTAACTAAAAATCGCTGATGTGAATGCTGGTAATGCCACGTAGGATAGTTGGCTTTGATGTATACAATTTTTTTTTATAATTTTTATAATTTTTTTATTTTTTTTCTACCAAGTTTGGTGAGGGTCTCACTTCTCATCAGCTTCCTCTTATTTACATCCTTACGCGAACTGTGAGAAGATAATTGAACCTCTTCATTGCTTAAAGAAGAAACTGTTGAGTCAAGTGAATAGGTAACTCCATTGTTCATTGCTCTTCTTTTGCAGACCAGTTGATGAAGCCAGAACGGCAGTTCAACAATGTAGGGGTCAGTTTTCTCCTTATCAGCGTCATATAGAGTATTGATTCTGATGAAGTCACCCTTGCCAGTGGGCCTCTGGCTAACTCTGGACCTACAAAGAAATATCAATTAGTAATCTTGATGATGTTGAAAGGCAAGAAAACATCGAAGGTGGCACATGAATGTCTAAGCTTAAGTACCTCATATTTGCCCACTCTCCCAGTCTCGCAAAGCCATAGTGTGCTCTAGTTCAAACAAATTAAAAACAGAGTTATGCAATATGGGTTAATCATGCATCGAAACTTCGAAAAGCAAACAGTATGGGAGGCAGAATTATTAGCATCAGAAGTACAACCCAAGCGTTAAAATTGTTCGACGGAGGAAGACTACATGCATACAAACCCATGATAAACCTTATAAACAAGCTCTGCGAGAAGACAATCTAAAATTCAAACATAACCAATGGTAAAGACATGTCATTTCTCAGTTTATATCCCAATTTGTCATACAACTGCAGATGCTTTTGCAACTTACTTGATTGTGCTAGCAGCAATCGGAGCAAGCCACGACAATGTCTTCTCCATTTTAGCTTTAATAATTGGAATTGTAGGCTGCACAGACACCACACATGATGGATACCCCAGATGAGGAAATCATATTCTGTTGAGAACTGGTCTCCGGCAATATATACATAAATATATCTAGGTACATTCTGCAAAAAACGATTTCATAAGATACATCAACTACCTCTTCCTGAATCTGAACTTGCCGGGGCCAAAAGCGCAGAGCTGACTTTATACCTGGGGGCAGACTTTGGTACAATGCATTTGTCATTGTTGGAGTTACAGAGCCCGAATGAGCCATCTAATTGGAATCGAAGTTAGATGGGTCAAAAAAGATGATACGAAGTCCATCTTTAGCTCTGACCAAAAACGAAAAAAGTCCATCTTTTAGCACCAAAGGAAATCGGTAATGGATTCCTCAAGCACTTATCTTGCTATTTCAGCCTGGCCGAATGTGAAAATGTTTAGAATTTAATTGATACAATTGAAAAGTTTATGAATTAATTGACATAAATGCAATGGGTTTATGACTTTTTTGATAGTTTTACCCTCCACATAGCCTCTAAAGTGAAGTATATGTCACATATTGATTTTGATAATGAGGCCTCGCCCCTTACAATATCTTGTACAGAACAATTCGTTAATTATGTCCACGACTAGAGGCTAAACAGATTGGGATGGTGTCCCCACTTTGGTCTTTGAAAGTTTGGTAGCGTCTAGCTTTAGAAGAGATTGAAATGAGAATGGTCGTTACTAATTCTCTATTATAACCGAACCCTAGGAGAAGGGGAAACATGGGTGGCTCCGTACATATCTAGTACTTATAAAATGAATTTCTATATGACTTCTTGAAGAGGAGATAAATCAGACTTATGGTTATTGAGCAACGAAAAGAGGTAGTTGTCATTGTCCTCGTTTTCTCGAAGCCGGTCAAAACGGGAAAGTAAAGTTGAAGGATCGCGCGTAGGAGTTCGACTCTTGGGTGACATTGTGGTTACAACTGGAGTAAAGAGATGCTTGACGTACAAAGATGTATCGCCAGGAGCTTTGAAAGGCGAAGACGCCATGGAAGATAAAAATGTCAACTCGGGCTCGACGTACGATCAACTTGAAAAGAGACAGCGATCCTGAAAATCAGTTCACAGACTGACAGGCGATAAAGGTAATGCGCAAATCCCATTAATTGCGTGACGCGTCCAATTAAGACAGGTTCGAACGAACCATCAAGGGAACTACGAAGCATGACCGGCATTTCGTATGAAATTTTACAGAGAAACCTTTGATATTTTTACGTAATTAAAAGAATTAAAATATTTTAAATTTTTAAAAATAGGACATATGTTGATATCCAAAAATAACCCAAACTGTGATGGATCGATGAAAGTTCATATTGAGTCGTTAACAGGGCAATCGGTAAGTATAATCACAAATCCACGATTAATGCAAATCACTGTTACGTGATTGATGATGTTAACAATGAAAACTAGTCAAGTAAGGTTAGTTATGGACAAAAGATGACGTCATAAGGTTGACATTGTTAGCAATGAAAGTTGATCAGCGAAGACTAGTTATCGACATACGGTGACTAATATGGCCAATAATGTTATTGATGAAAGGTCATTGAGTAGAGTAGTTATCAGTATACAGTGGCAAAGGGCCGATCGCAGCAACATAAAGGAACACTACAAAGTGAAAACTGAATGGGAAGATATTCTGTGAACTGTAACCATTTATGGATAAGAACGTGCGGTTGGGGGCAATCAAGTCGTGGCCTAGAATCTGGGGAGTACTTCGAATTAAAAATTTGAAAAATAACTGCTCTGCTACAGTTATATTTTGTACAAGCCTATACGAGGCCAAGCCAAATCAAATGTAGAGGATCTAAAATCAACAACATATATTCAAATTTCTGCAATTCAGTTCAGTTTTCCAATTTATCATTCTTATTCGCAATTCTTTGTCCTTTCAATTTTGTCAGCATTAGTAATTTGTTCCACATGCATTATTTCCCATCCGAATCGCCTCAGGACCGAATTCACTCAAAAAACCGAAGATCCAACTTTTCGTCAAAGGTTTTTCGTCGATAATTATTTTCGGCAAAACGGGAGCCTTACTAGCAGTCTACTAGGGAAAATTACTAAAAAAGTTCTAAATCTTTTGTAATTTTGCTAATTCAGTCATAAACCCATTTTTTTACCAATTCAGTCTTAAACCTTTTGCAAACTAGCCAATTTAGTCCTTTTGGCCAGCCGGCGATATTTTAATATATATATTTTTATTATTTTCGAATTTTTTTTCTTTTTTATTTTTTTTCTTCTTTTCCTTCTCCACCTTGGCTTGTCCAGCCAGGGTGGAGGTTCGCCGGCGAGGGCCTAGCTCCGGCAAGCTGGGCCCTCGCCACCGTTGGGCGAGCTCGCCCAGCTTTGGCGAGGCAGAGCCGGAGCTGGGCAAGCTTGCCATGGTAGGGCGGGCTCCACCCTCGCCCAGCCATGGCGAGCTCGCCTTGGCTAGGCGAGCTCTACCCTCGTCCAGATCTGGCGAGGCGGAGCTTGCCATGGCAAGGCGAGCTCCGCCCTCGCCTAGATCTAGCGAGGCGGAGCTCGCCTAGCGGTGGCGAGGGCCAAGCTCGCCGGAGCTGGGCCCTCGCCGGCGAGCCTCCCACCTGGCTGGACAGGCCAGGGGGGAGAAGGAAAATAAAAAAAATAAAAAAGAAAAAATTTCGAAAATAATAAAAAAAATTAAAATATTGCCACGTGGACGCCGGGCGGCGCCTTGGACACCGGCCGGCGGCCACATTTGTGTCGGTTAGCCAAATGGACTAAATTGGCTGATTTGCAAAAGTTTTAGGACTACATTGATAAAAAAAAAGATTTGGGACTGAATTGAAAAAATTGCAAAAGGTTTAAGACTTTTTTGGTAATTTTCCCTGGTCTACTATATCTCACTGCTACATGGCTATACCGAAGATGCGCTCGAGCCCGCCTGAATGGAAACTATTCTTTGCCCCTTGAATTTTCGTCGGTCGTGTGCCATTTTCGCCTCTTTTTGCCAAAAGAAGACATAGACTTTTGTTGGCCTTGGATCTTTACATAGTTTCCAGCGCAAACAGCTCCCCCTATCTGTCCTTTAGCTTAATTTCTTTACACCAAGCCATCTCTTGACATTTTCCGTGTGTTTTCTGAGGATTTTGTCCAAGATAAAAGTCAATTTTCTTTCTCGAAGAAGTTATTAGCCAGCGAGCAAATGCGCGGGCCAACTGTTACATGATTCTTTCGCCTTTTTGGCTAATCATCCCTCTAGTATGGTTGAAAATCATAGTTCGAATGTCCAACTTAAGAGTTTTAAGTAGTAATGAAACATGCCAATGATCAATTCATAAGGACATCTAATCGAATGTCAGACGATAATCATCGTGTGAGTCGGATCTTACACTACAAATTGAATGTAAACCATATCAATGCTGAATTTGACATAAGTGTTTAAGAGATAGATCAAGCCGAAAAGTTGATACGTTTCTCTTCCTCGAACAATGAGATTGAGAGGGAAGTGCCGGCATTTGAACTCTTGATCCGTCCTTTAGTATCACGTTATAATGTCCAACTTAACAGCCTTAGTCTGTTGAGGAATGGGCCACCGATATATTTACATTACTTCAAAATCACATACTACTCAGCCTAAAAGTCTCTTCATTCTTTTTTAGTTCATTAGGGTTTGTCACGCTTTTTGACAAACTTTAAATGTAAACCGTCCCGGCTTTTGTTGCCATATGGGAGGATCAAAATTCAAATGCCAACAAAGACAAGACCGGAAGAGAAGACTTTCTGTAAGTACTGCTCATCTACTCTCCTCACATTAAGCCTCTATAACCACTCACTCCAACTATTTCTCCTCTTGTCCATTCAATACCCGTTCTTTTCCTTCTGAAAAAGCAAAACTCACACACTACATCACACACAAAAAGAAAATTATGGGCAGCAACTGCACTTCCAAAGAGGTTGAAAGAGAGCTCCCCACATTTGTTAGGGTTTACAAGGACGGCACGGTCGAGCGCCTCTCCGGTAATGTCTGTTTCTGCTTCATCTTATGACTGAAGTATCGTGTTGCGACAATGGATGAACCCTTTTCCGGAAACAAGAAGGTTTCATCGTAATACTCTGTGGTGAAAAGGGAGTCCAATTTTCCCCTTACTACGGAATGCGCGAATTAAGTCTTTTTATTACCTTGTTACTCGTAATTACTGGAGATTTTGTCTACATGACATGATTCAAGTTGCGTAAAATCGTCAAACTTTGCTTCATTTTCAGGCACTCCATATGTCCCGCCTTGCTTGGAGGACCCCAAGACCGGCGGCGCATCCAAAGACATTACCATTCGCGAGGACCCTCTCATCCGAGCAAGACTCTTTCTCCCGAAACTTGAACATGTGAATGAACAGCCTGAGAAGCTGCCCATCTTGGTCTACTACCATGGTGGCTTCTGCATCGACTCCGCCTTCTCTCTGGTCGAGCATCAGTATCTCACCACCCTTGTCGCGGAAGCCAAGATACTCGCCGTCTCCATTGAGCACAGGTTTGTTCTTAATTTATACACACAGAAACTTCAAGAAACAGACCTTTTTCCTCATTTGGAGAAAGACAAGCAACTTTATTTACACAATTATTTAATAGAGTTGAAGGGATTATGTAGTTATAGTATCACTTTCAATGCTAAAAAGACGACATGTATGCGTATATATAAAGTTTAGTTATTGATAATCTCTTTTTAAACTAAGCCTTTATCATTAGAGCCCTTTCAAGATAATAATATTATCTTATGTCCATTGTCATGTCGTACCGAGGATGGTTGAACATGAGATGTGGACACGAGAACAAGCTAAAAAGTTCTCAACTATTCAACATTGTTCATGTAAATTTCTTTGTTTTCCTACACCTCAACAATAAGTCCGATTGATAAGTTTCGCCAAAAACTAGTTAAGTTTGATAAAATGATGATGGTGTTTATCCAAGTGTGATAAAAAATAGTAATCATGCTTACTTATTTTCTCACAGGTTAGCTCCCGAATGCCCTATACCCACCATTTACGACGATTGCTGGGAAGCCCTCCAGTGGGCGGCTTCACACTCGGTTGATGGTGGAGCCGCCGCGAAAGAGCCATGGCTGGCTGACCATGGTGACTTCCACCGTTTCTTCGTCGGCGGTGACAGCTCTGGAGCCAACATCGCTCACAACGTCCTCATGAGGGCCGGCCGCAACCCTATAGTTGGTGGCATAAAGATATCTAGCGCTTACCTGACCCACCCTTACTTCTGGGGTTCTGAACCTATCGGGTCAGAGCCTAAGACGGATCGCGACAAGGGGATTCCGCACTTATTCTGGACTTTCTTGTACCCGACGGCAAAGGACGGGATCGATAGCCCGATGGTCAACCCGCTCGCGACTGGGGCGCCGAGCCTGGCGGGCCTTGGGTGCGAGAGGTTGTTGGTGAGCGTGGCGGAGAAGGACCCGATGAGAGATAGAGGGTTGAAGTACTTTGAGGCAGTGAAGGAGAGTGGGTTTAAAGGAGAAGTGGAGCTGGTGGAGGTTGAAGGAGAAGATCACGCTTTCCATATCTTGACTTACGAGAAGGAGAGTGCGCTGGTCCTGATCAAACGTTTGGCTGCTTTTCTTAACAAAAGTTGCTAGTTTGTTTGCTTCAATTCGTTTGATTTGTGAAAAGGTTGTTCTTGTGTACTTTGTGATCATCATTTCTTGACAATGGAAACGCAGGCGTTTTCTCGCTTTTCTATGTATTATATAGATTGCTCTCCTAGTTTTGATTATCTGCCTAGACTGTTGTTACATTTGTTAAATTTTCAAACACCAAATTGCATCCCGAGATGCTTAGGCATCAGAATCATCTTACCTCGTAATGTAGTGAATATTTATTCTTAATACATCCACGGGAAAACTATCACGTCATCTTTCGAAGAATTCAAATAGGTCCCGGTCATTGGAAGTCACTCTGTGGGCCTCGTCGGATGATGCGGTTGTTGGGGTGGGCGAGTGCTGTTCTGAGTGATGTCAATGGGTATATGCAAATGAATGATAGATTACGATCGAAACCAAGGCGTACAAGATGCACCATCAACCAAGGGTCAAGATCAGGATTGACGAAGTTCGCTACTAACGCCTACAGAAATCAACATCCGATGATACAAGATTTCGGGATAGGAGAAACTCATCACCAAAGCTTACAAAATATCATCAGCCAAGGATACAATGTTTCTTTGGCTCACCACCAAGGAAGAATCCACCTTCCCAGGATATAGATGTCAGGATAGATATTTGCTCACATAGAGACACATCTCAAATATTCTCAATATTCAAAATCAACTTGCTTATATTTGAGAATTCGCCTCTTTATATAGAGGCGCTAATGCATAAAAAATAGACAAACATTAAAGACATCAGAGCTACTCAACATTAATGACATAGAAACTAGAAAGCAATTAAAAACCTAGGAACTAGAAAATGCATTAAATCACCTAGAGACTTGAACTTTGACTCTTGAAATCTACAACACACTTAAGACTCACTAATGACACTTGACTATATGCAAAGTAATTAAAATTACACTCCAAATTTGTTTGACAGCTTTGGAAGCCCAAAAGACGTTTTGAAAGTTGAACAAACGGCGAAGGAAATTGATGTGAATAGCCTCTAATTGCTAAGAGAGCGAATGGTAACCATTATGTTTCAAAAATAGATTTATGGCCTCTTTCTGTTTCTATTCCCTAGGCTCTAAATAGAGATACGTGTTTGATAATGATAAAAAATTTCTCTTCCTAGAACAAAAATTCATTTGAAAACAACACAAAATTTCTCCTTCTTACGTTCTTTTCCATTCATCGACGGGTAACGATGGGAGGCGGTAGACCTGTCAAATGGGTGGGTCGGGTTGGGTTTGGGTCGGGTCATAAATGGTCCGACCCAAATTGACCCATTAACCCGTTTATGACCCATTTATACGCAATGCAATTTTGTTGACCCATACCCGACCCGACCCATACCCAACCCATACCCGATTAGACCCATATTGCTAAAATACTTTCATATTTAATTAAATATAGGAAAATTCATACCTAAGCTGAAATGAGAGTGCAGAATGAGTGAGTGCAAGATTGAGTGAGGGTGAGAGAAATGCGTTGAGTTTAAATCAGTTGTAAACTCATTTATGACCCATTTGCGACCCATTTATGACCCATTTAACACTAATATAAGACTTCTACCCATTTATGACCCATTTACTAAATATAACCAACCCATTTATGACCCATTTACTAATAAATGGGTTAAGAAATGGGTTTATGACCCATTTTGACAGGTCTAGGAGGCGGTGGCCAGTTGGGGAGGGGTGGGGGGCGGGGCGGCGGGAGGTGAGGGTGATTGATGAGAGGAATTTTTATTTCTATTTTTGTTCAAGAAATAGAAAATTAGAAAATTTTTACTTTTCATTTTTGTTCCAAACTTATTCATGGACTAAAACTTCGTTCCAAAAATAGAAAAATCATATTGCATTTCCAAATGAATTTCTGTCTCAAACCTTTTCCTGAGAACATAAATTAAGAAAAATAAAGAAATAGAATGGTTATCAGCGCACCCTAAGTAATCGATTGGGAGTCTTGAAGTCGATAATACACTTGTATATCGATATCTTGATAGTCGATTGGCAATCATGAAATCAACAACTTGTCCACCGAATCCATAACTTTTGTACATAATTGACATCTTCAACTTGAATCAATGACAAAGCCCAATGCTCCCGCATTAGTGAACGATGCCATGCTGGGATCTGATCTGAGTCGCGTCTCCGCCAGTCCCTCCTCCATCTCAATTCCCTTGCCACTAAGTGGCACCGTTTCTCAGGGTTCTTCTGATTGTTCCAACTTTTCATGATAGTCATTGTTGGACGTGATAAGTACGCATGAAATCGACGCACGCACATGAGGGCAGCCTTCGCGATGGCTTACAGTCCCTTCTCCATGTCGCCTCTAAAGTACATGTCACATACTGATTTGGATAATGAGGCCTCGCCTCTTACGAGGTCTTGTAGAGAACAATTCATCAATAATTTCCATGACTAGAGGCTACACAGATTGGGATCGTGTCCCCACTTTGGCCTTTGAAAGTTTCGTAGCGGCTGGCTGTAGAGAGATTGAAATGAGAATGGTTGTTACTAATTCTCTATTAGAACCGAAATCCTTGGAGAAGAGGAAACATGTGTGGCTCCGATCATCTCCTCGAAGTGTAAAAGAAACTTCATGCTATGACTATTCAATAGAGGCCCCAAATGAGAAGAGGACTACCCTTACTTTGAACGCGTGAAATAGACCTCATCAAAGGATAGGCTTCCCAACGGTTTTATCACTAAAACTGAAAATCATCATCAAAGGCGAACGATGATTTAAAAGTATCTTTTGCACTTATTGATCAAGTATGACTTAATCGATATGGGAAACTCGAAAAAAAAAATTGTCTTCTTACCATGATCACATATACCGCGAAGGTGACAACAATGGTACCTTCGTAATCGCTAAAAGGACCTGTCCAACATTAGTGGTTTTAGAATAGGAACTTTCCGTTTGCAATGGATATTGGACACTAAGGGTTTGTTTGGTAACGGGCCAAATAGTGCCTCATTCTATATTTTTGTTCCCAAGAATAAAAAAAGGATAGAAATCTGTTTGGTAAATTTTTTATTCCCGAAAACAAATTTGTTCCTAGGAATAGTTTTGGAACATAATCAAGAATAAAAAAAAATTGATTCTTGATTCTTGGAACAAGAATCAGATATAGAAGAGAAATTTTTTTTTCTTTTTCTTCTTTTTTGGCTTGTGGCTGACTATCGGCCATAGCTAGGGCTGGCAAGGGCAACCCTCGCCTAGGCCGCGAGCGGCGAGGGCAACCCTCGCCTAGGCCGCAAGCGGCGAGGGCAGCCCTTGCCAGCCTCTTCCAATCCTCGTGGTTTGCAGCTTGGGCGAGGGCAGCCCTCGCCCAGGTCGTGAGGGTCCAACCCTCGCCCTATCCAGTGAGGGTGGCCCTCGCTTGTGGCCAGCGACTCGACCATGGGCCAAGGAAGGAAAATCAGGAAAAAAGAAAAGAAAAAGGGAAAAAAAGAAATATTAAAAAATTTAAAATATTATTAATAGAAAGAAATTTTGTGCAGTTACTAAACGCATTTCTGTTCTTTTTCTATTCTAGGAATAGAAATTTTGGACCGTCACCAAATACTTTCAAATGCTCAAAAATTATTTCCGGAAACAGAATGGTTACCAAATGCATTCTAAATAAACTTTGTTTCCATTATCGATAGGTACATTAGTCAGAAAATATTAGTTAAGAAAGATATTTGCGACCATGCCCAATTTGACTTGATATCGTTTGTATAAGCTAATTCATCAATATGCGAAGAGATAATTTATTTCTAATATAGCGATTTCCTCCTAATAACATTTTCGGTCATTGTGCAATTTCTTTTCTTTTAAATTGGCTTGGCAAGTCACAAAAAAAGAAAATAGAAAAAGAGAGTTACCATACCATCCTAAGTTGCAAATCCAAATGCCAAAATGTCAAAAATCCAACTTTTGGGGTTCTTTAATTATTTTCTTTCACCGGAGGAAAGGAGCCAAGCGACTCGCCATCTTCCTTGGCGCTCTCCGTCTTGGGCCGCACAACCCTGTTGGCCGGTTTTAGTGCACGCAGATTTTGGTATAGTGTTTTCCATGCACAAGCTCGTTGACTTGTGGCGAGGCTGGAGTTCACTCGACTGGCCTGTGGCCTCGCCCAGCTTGCCAAATCTGGCAAGCTCGACCTCACCACAAGCCCGACCAGCTTGTTGACTTGCGGCGAGGCTTGAGCTCGCTTGTGGTCGAAGAAGAAGTAAGAGGAGAAAAAAGAAAAAAAGAAAAAGAAAAGAAAAAGAAAAGAAAAAGAGAAAATAAAATAATTAAATTTTTTAAAAAATAAAAAATAAAAAAAATAAAATTATTGAAAGGACTGCACGAAGGAAAGTCAAATCCGATTTTCATACCAAATGGCGGAAAATATTTTCCAGTTCATTTTCAGGTTTCAATTGAATATTAGAAAATATTATTATTTTCGTGAAAAATAAATTAATGAAAAACATTTCTAAAAACATCATATTTTTCGCGTAACGAATAAAGCCTAAAACTCTCTCTATCTTCACACCATTTCTCCTTTCTTCCCTCCATATAATTTTCCTTATTATAGTCTCACTCGCCTTTTATTCTACATTCGACACTCTCTTTGGCTGAACATTTGAAGAAGCGCCACGTTTTCAAGGTACCATTGCGTGTTTCTCACTCCTTAAAGTTTCGGCCTTTTTGGGTTTTGTCCATTTTCAGGAAATTCAAGAACCATGTCCGAAAACCAAAGCGGTTTCTACATCAAGGTTCTGAAGGGCAATAGAGGCACTGAATACAACTCTAACGAGTTCGACAAGTTCTTTCAAGACGAAGGCATTCATCATCAACTAACCCTAGAGCAAAACGAAATTGCGGAAAGAAAGAATAGAATTGCCATGGAGATGGTGAGATCTATGCTAGAGGACAAAGGACTTCCTAACACATTTTGGGCGGAAGCAGTTTACACGATAGTATACTTGTTAAATAGGTGCTTGATTAAAGCAATCTAAAATAAAAATTTTGGTCAAAACATGGAGCGGATGAAAGCCTCCGACAAAGCATTTGAAGGTGTTTAGGCGTATTTGCTACATCTACGTTCCCACTAAAAAAAAGAGCACGCTCGACGAGAAGATAGAAAAGGAAATGTTTATCGGCAACGGCAAACAATCAAATGGCTGTCGAGTTTGTAATATAATAAATTGGAAACTGATAATTTGTCAAGACATCCAGTTGCTACTTGGAATTGGGAGAAAGAGAAGATCGAGAAGAGTTATGTTACCTTGCTAGACATATCACTAGCGTGTGAGGAGTCAACAATACAAGGAGAAGGTGGACTATTAGATTCCTCCATTCCAGGCGTAACGCTACCGTCCTCTCCAAGCACAACACAAGAAGAGTCTACCTCAGAGTATACCTCAGATTCTTGTATGCTAAGGGGCTATTTGGTAACTAGCCAAACAGTACTTATTTTTATTATTTTGTTCTCAGGAACAAAAAAAAGAATAGAAATTCGCTTGGTAAATTTTTTGTTCTTGGACACAAATTTGTTCTTAGAATCTATTTTGGAACAAAATCAAAAATAAAAAAAAAGTTGATTCTTGATTCTAGGAACAAGAATTAGAAATGGAAAAGAAATTTTTTTTTCTTCTTCTTCTTTGTGGCCGGCTAGGACGAGGGCTAGACTCACGCGGCCTGGGTGAGGGTAGCGGCGGGGGTCTGTTGACACTTGAGTTTTTGCCAATCCGATAAATCTGTTCTTAAAATGTGAATGGGTTAAATTAGTGCAAAAGAGAAATAATAAGATAATATCATTAGAGGATATTAAAAAAAAAATGAAAGACAAAATTGGGCGGTGGGATCCGGCCCGGCGGAGCTAGGCCCTCCTGTTCTTCCTACTTGTGCTTGAGCCCAAATTTTGCCCTTTTCGGTCCAGTCCCCTTTGCTCCTATTCCTGTCAGCCCAGCCCCTCTTCTTTCTCTCCCTCTCCCTCACGTTCGCTTACGTTGCAGAAGCGACGAAGATGAGCAAGCGACCGAGAAAGAAGCGACAAATCACGGACGGTACAGAGGACGGAACGACCAGCGACAGGGGAGCGCGCCGCAACGTCGAGCGGATATGAGGGGCCGGTACAGTGCTTTGGACGAGGACAAAAGAGGAGCTCGGTTTTAAAACGATGGGGAACCGAGAGAGACGGGGGCTGGATCCAAAAGAGAGAAAAGGGGAAGGGGTCTAGGAAGAAGAGAGCGCTCCGGTTCCTCCACCTGCAAGGATCGCCGGAAAATCTCTTCCCCCTCCCAGTGAGCCGGTCATCGTGGCCGGACGTCCATAGCGTCCGGCCGCCGCGCCCCGCCCGGGTCAGCCGTGAACCAGGGGGGTCTTTTCGTGGAACCGAGGGAGAGAGACCGGGAGATATTTTGGGAGGGAATCAGAAAGGGAGAGCTTTCCGCGTTCGCCAGTCGCCCGTCTGAGTTGCCATCGGCCCCCGTCGAGCCTCCAGCCACCGTGCTTCGTCCCGGTCAGCCCCGAACCAGGTGGGTCGTCTTCGTCTTCCCCTGTTTTGGTCCCCCTCCCCTGCCTCTCGGGTGCCGGGCACACCGGTATTCGGTGGTCGCCCTGCTCCACCAAAGGAGGATAAGGCTTGTTTTACATTCAAAGAAGTATTTTTGAACGTTTTATGTCTAAGAGAACCCATGAATCTTGTCAAAATCAGCCCAGAAGCTCCATCTCTCAGTCGCCTCCCACGTATTTGTTAAAATGCTCCAATGAAGCCCTTTATGCTTAAAACGCTGGATGTATGTGTGTTGTTCATTAACGTTTTATTGCAAACCGAGACCATTTTATTGTAAAACATGACTGTTTAAAGCTTCACAAATCACGTTCGAGCCATAAACCGCTTTGAATCTTAGCCTAAAGCTCACCTTAAATCATGCCTATCACATGTTTGATGAAATGTCTAAATGGAAGTCTGAATGATTTTTTGTGGGATCGATGCCTAGAACTCGGTTTTTGTGCTTGTTCAATTCTCATAGTTGTCGAATAGTGTCTGACTTTGTGTTTTCTTCGTGATTTCTTTCGGTTTTGTGGCATATCTCTTGTTGTTCGAGTCGGCCATGGACGAGACCTTCGCCGGAGATCTATTCCCCACGCCGGCGTTGCCCGTGGTCTGATGCCACTACCGTAGGCTCACTATCTCCATTTCTTATGTGTGTATGTTTGTTTTTTTTTGCATTTTAGCACATATTGTTGCTGCGGGTAATCGGGTGATCGAAAAATGAAAAACGGTCATCAAAGTTGGCGTTTTGGTGGCTGCTGGTGCCGGATTAAGGATGGTGGTTCGGTGATGGTGGTGTCGTGA
The DNA here is from genome assembly GCA_031216285.1 of Syzygium syzygioides. NCBI lineage: Eukaryota > Viridiplantae > Streptophyta > Magnoliopsida > Myrtales > Myrtaceae > Syzygium > Syzygium syzygioides. The sequence goes on from CM062249.1 coordinate 30,001,204, forward strand.
TTCTGGCCAGAGCAGATTCGGCATCGGCGCCAGTCGAGGAGGCCAGTGTTGGTTCGGTGTTGTGGTCGCCGGTGAACCACTGAGAAGAAGACGTTCTCAGTGGGAGCTCTCAGGAAGAAGACGTCAATGACGCCTGGGAAGGAGAGGACCAGGGAAGGAAAAGAAAAGAAAAATTAGAAAAAAACAAAAAAAAAACAAAAAGAAAGAAAAAAGAAAGAAAAAAAAGAAAAGAGTGAAAATAGAAAAAAATCAGAAAATAAATAGAAAATGGGGTCCCGGGCAGGTTGGAGGATGAGTCAGGTAGCCGGGTGGATCGGGTCAAGGGACCATGTCCGGAATTCTTATATTATTAATAAAAATATTAAAAATTTTAAATTTTAAAAAATTCCAAAAAAAATTCGAAAATGTTTAAAAGTCCAAAAAATATTAAAAAGTTTGAAAAACATAAAAAATTTTAAAAATTCAGAAAATTAATAAAAAAAATTTAATTTTTTTTAAAAAATCATCAGGAAAACTCCAAAAAATCCAGAAAATTGGGAAATGTCTGGAAATCAGTTTTTGGCTTAATTTCACTAGATCTTAGTATTTAATTTCATTCTAGATTTAGTTTAAAACTTGTAAATTGAGAAAATCCTTTAAAAAAAATTTTCTTAAAAATTGGACAAGCCATTAGAGCTTTACTTTAGGTCTTTTGATTACCTTTTTTTTTTAGAAATGATACTAGGTCGTTGGTTGTTTATTTTCTTTATGATTATATGTTTGCACACCTTTAATACATTGGTTGTTTTTCCATTTCTAGCATGGTTAGGTGGAATCTTAAGTTTTTTCAATAGGTTGCCTCGTACGTTGGTTTGCAAATGTTAAAGTTTAAGTACCAAAAGGGCACTAGTTAGTTCGCTAATGTAATCAAGTCTTCGATTTTTAGAATCTCTGGTTTTCGCACATATTGAGACGATACTCTCACATCTTGATTAAGGTTTCTAGCCAATCCTCGATAATGGTTAGTGACGACTCTAATCAAATGCTTAGTTTAGACAATTCTCGTTGCATGAGGTATGAGACTTGGGAGCCCCTCGGTCCTTGGATTAATGAACCATTTGATTTGTCTTTCAAACGAATCAATCAATGTTCACATCCATTGATAAATACCTCTTGATCTATTCAATCAGTTTGGATCCCCAATATTAAGATGGGGGATAGGTCGCGATAGGGTCTAGCCCTCTCTAGATCCAGTGAGGGCAGCCTTTGTCTAGGTTGCGAGCCGCCCTCACCAGCCTTGGCCTGTGGTTGGTCGTCGGTGCTAGCGACCTGGCCATGGGCCAAGGAAGGAGAAGAAGAAAAAAAGAAAAGAAAAAAAAAGAGAAAGAAATATTAAAAAATTTAAAATATTATTAATAAAAAAAATTTTGTATAGTTACCAAACGCATTTATGTTCTTTTTCTATTCTAGGAATAGAAATTTGGGGCAGTTACCAAAGCTGTGAATGATAATTATTCTATTTCAGAAATAAATTTCTAGCTAGAAATTGATTTTTCTATTTCTGTTTCTAGATGAGTTTTTGAGAAAAAAATACATTTGATAACGATACAAAATTTCTGTTTCAAAAATAGAAATTTATTTGATAACAGTATAAAATTCTTCTTCTCAAGTGGCTGGTGAGTGGACGGCGGGCGGTGGACAGCGATAGGTGGTGAGGCGAGGTGGGCAAAGGGCTTCCAGAGGCAGGAGCTGCTGGTCGGTAGTTGGTGAGCGGCCGCCCATGGTGGCCGACGGTGGGAGGTGGATGGCGGTTAGAGGAGGGTGGCCGGAGGCAGGAGCGGTGGCTGGTTGGACAGTGGCCAGTGGCCCACGGTAGCCGGCGGTGGGTGGCGACTGAAGGCGGGCGACGGCAAGAGGAGGGAGGTCAGCGGCTGGAGATGGTGGTCGGTAATGGGAAGCTAGTGGTGGAGGGTGGCCGACGGTGGGAGACGGTAGCCAGTGGATGGCAGGTGGCAGCTGACGGTGGCCGACAGTGGGATGCAGGCGACGAGAGACGATGGCTGGCGGTGGGAGGCAAGCAGCAAGGGGATTCGGGCGGCGGTGGGAGGAGAGCGGCTGGCGGCTAGAGACAGTGGCCAGTGGATGAGAGGCGGCAATGGGAGGTGGGCGGCGGCTGGCAGCAAGCGGTGGTCGCCGCCAAGTGGGTGACAGATGGATAATCGACTAGTAGCGAGGGCGAGCGATGAGAAGAATTTTAACTTCTCAAAACCGTTCTAGATATAGAAAAGCAAAAGATTTTAACTTCTGATTTCTGTTCCAAATTTATTTTTGGAATAAATTTTTATTTCAAAAATAGAAATTAAAATTGCGTTACCAAATGGATTTCTGTTCCAAACCTATTTCTGGAATAGAAATAAAGAAACAGAATAGTTATCATTCGCAGCTCAAACGTCTTCAAATATTTAGAAATTATTTTTGGGAATGGAATAAAAAAATCATTTTTGAGCAAAAATTATTTTTAGGAACAAAATGATTACCAAATGCACTCTAAGAGTAAAATCTTTTAGAAAAGTTTATGAAACATGCAATTTCATTGCTGTAATCGGAAAGATATGAATATCTTTCCAAATAAGAAGTTTGGATAAAAGTTATAAGAAAGAAATCAAGATGTTTGAGGAAAATGAAACTTGGGAGCTCGTTGATCGACTTGAAAACAAAGACATCATTGGCGTCAAGTAGGTCTACAAGACGAAACTCAATGTAGATGGAACAATTTAGAAGCGTAAGGCAAAACTTGTGGCGAAAGGATACTTGCAACAGCTAGGTAATGGCTATACTAAGACTTTTACTACCGTCACTCATCTCGATACAATTTGTGCTATCATAACCTTAGCAGCACAAAAGAAATGGAAAATCTATCTGTTGGGAGAACTCAATCCCTGATCGACACATTCAAAACATATTCGAAATGAATTCGATCAATGCGGAAATGTGCCCGATAACCATCAACTTGTATTAACAATCGTACATGCATATCATACAACGAAGATACCTGGTATTGACACAGATTAAGTGCCACTTTGTGCTAAAGAGTTCTTTGATCATTTTTCGTACTCATTTGCGTTCCGAAGAAAAAAAGAGAAAACGTTATGTTCGAAGGAGTGTGTTCTTTTGTATATGGAAAAACACATTGATTTTTCTAAGGGGTGCCTACTATTTATAGTAATAGACAAATAACTACCTTGTGGGCCCTTGTGGCTCACAGACCGAGTTTGGCCCATCTTGGGCGGTTCACCCATTATGTCTTTCTTCTCCCACTCGCTCACGATGGGCTAAACACAGCTCTCTTCCTTGCAAAGTTCATATTGGTAAATAATCCGTACGACCAGCATACTACGAGAACTCATTGTTAAACATTTGTTAGGAATATACAATAACTCAAATTGGGCATTATCCATAGTAGAATTAGTATGCAGTTCTCTACATCAATCAGTCACATTTTTTATCTCTCTTGATCTCTTTTAGTATCTCCTATATTGTATTCATAACTATGATTTACTCAAAATCATAATTGGTCGATCTGTGAATACAAATATAGAATGTGACATTATAAATTAAATTGATCTTTCTCTTTTCTTAAACCTCTCCGTTTCAGTCCAACTCGCTTTTCTAGAAATGCCCCGTTAGACCGAATTATCATGATCAAGATAGCAAACACTGAATAGAAATATTGAGAATAAGTAAGAGTCGTGAGGGCATTTTAATTGAGAAAAAACTATTTTCTTCAAGAGTCTCACACGACTTAAAAGTTAAGATCATAATTTTTGCCAACTCTTATCGGTCGTCCCATACATAGGTAATATGAAATACATATTACAGTATTCTCTCCTTTTCTCATAGAGCATATGTCTTTACTCTCAATACCATACATATGATAGTTTAGACATACTCAATGCCTAACTTGAGTTCACAAATCTACTCTATTCATAAGCGTTTATCAGAATTTACATCTGACATTAAAGATATGTAAAGTGAAATATGTGGGTCATTTCACTTTTGGACATAATAATCTATATGTCCTCATTTTAACATTCTGTTAAGGCGATGTCCATGCTTCAAGCTTGAGCTCTCAATTATCACCTAGATAACAAGCTTAAAACTGTCTCATCTCTGTTCATCACACTGTGAGTATAGGCGATTACCTGTGTGAGTGGGCTAATCTCTCATCTGTCCAACATACCTTTTCAATATAATACATTCAACATCAACATTCACAAACATCTATAAACTTATAGGCATTGATAATAACAAACTTCTTTAATAGTGAACATTAATGGAAAATTACAATATTCAATACATCATATTTTACACAGTCCTAGAGATCTCACCTGACCATGTAAAACTTCTCTAGGAATCGGCTTCGTCATAGGATCTGCTATCATCCTTCATGTAGATATGTACTTCACGTTCACTTCCTTTCGTGCAACTATGTCTTTGACATAGTTATATTTGATATCTATATATTTAGTCTTTCCATGGTACCTGAGATCCTTAGTGTATGCTATTGTTGCTTGGCAATCACAATAAACCAATATTAGGTTTGCAGCATTCTTAGCAACACCTAAGTGATCCAAAAATCTTTTAAGCCAAACAGCTTCTTGTGTCACTGCTGATAGAGTCATGAACTCGGCTTCCATTGTAGATAAGGTTACACACTATTATTTCTTACTGCTCCAAGATATGACGCCATTATTCAGTAAGAACACGTATCCAGAAGTAGATTTCCTTTCTTTTAAATGTCCTCCCTAGTCAACATTAGTATAGCCTTCGAGGTGTGGATTACTTCCTTGATAAATTAGCGTATAGTCAGCATTTCCCTTTAGATATCTTAGGATTCTTTTGACGACAATCCAATGTGCTTGACTTAGATTGGATTGGTATCTACTTACCATTCCAACTGCATAATAAATATCAGGTCTTGTACACATTATAGCGTACATCAAGCTTCCGACAGCACTAGCATATGAAACTTGTTTCATTTGCTCCTTTTTTTGTGAAGTCTTAGGACACATTCTGTCACTTAATGCTTCGCCCTTTGCAATGGGAATATCTATTGGTTTATAGTCTTGCATACGATCTCTTAAGGATTTTATTCACATACGTCTCTTATGAAAGGGATAGGGATTTCTTTGAGCGATCTATTGAAATCTTAATTCCAAGAATGTATATAGTTTCACCCATATCTTTCATCTTAAAATTGGAAGATAACCAGTTCTTGACTGTATTAACAAACTTCATATTGCATCCGACAATTAGTATATCATTAACATATAATGATAAGATCACAAATTGATCTTTAGATCTTTTGATATATACACAATTGTCTTCATTAATCATTACAAAATCATATGCTATTATGGCATTATGAAAACGTATATACTATTGTCTTGAAGACTGCTTAAGGCCATATATCGACCTTAATAGTCAACACATTTTGTGTTCTTGGCCTTTTGTAATTAAACCAACAGGTTATTTCATATAAATTTCTTCTTCTAATTCTCCATTGAGGAATGCAGTCTTTACATCCATTTTATGTAATTCAAGATCCATACTAACTACTATTGCCAGAATAAGGCGAATAGAGGTAAATCTAATCACAGGAGAAAAAGTTTCTTCAAAGTTAACTCATTTCTATTGATTATATCCTTTTGCCATAAGGAGAGCCTTATACCTCTCTATTGAGCTATCAGCCTTACGCTTTATTTTGAGAACCACTTATTCCCAATGACTTTGCATACTTTTGGAAGGTTAACCAATTCCCAAACTTGGTTTGATCTTAATGATTCTATTTATTCTTCCATGGCATGTATCTATTTTTCCTTATCAAGACACATTAGAGTATCGTTCACATTCTTCGGCTCATTTTCATCTTGTGAGGCGATCATGAAAGCTTCTCCTTCAATCTCAAAACGTCGATGGAGACTCCTATTACGACTTAACTGTTGTATGGAATGCTGTACTCTTGATGATTTATCACGTTCCATCGCGTTCCTACTCGAATTAGATAATGATGGTGTTGTCTCTTTAAGTGGTTGCAATTGAGACTGGGTTGCATTCAACTCTCCATTTATCATAATGCTCCTACTAACTTCACTATCACGATCTACAGATTCATATAGCGAGTAATCTCCACTTATTTCGCCCTTTTTAGGAAATTCATTCTCTAAAAATATGACATCTCGTGATTCAAATTCAGTTATACTTCCGCTTTCTTGCACAACTATGAATACATATCCTTTTAAGTGCTCTAAATATCTTATAAAAATACTCTTTTTGCCTCTTGAGCCTAGTTTTCCATACTTGTGAGAAGACTCACGAGTATAGGTAGCACAACCCCAAGGTTTTAGAAAGCTTAAATCAGGCTTTCTGCCTATCCATAACTCATATGGAGTAGAAGCAACTGATTTAGAAGGCACGCGGTTAAGTATGATGCAACGGTCAACAAAGGATCACCCCAAAAAGTGATAGGCAAGTTAGCTTGTGCCATCATTGACCTAACCATTTCCATTAAGGTTCTGTTTCTTCTTTCCGCAACACCATTTTATTGAGGAATATGTGGAATAATCAATTTTCTTTCTATTCCCTTTTCATCACATAAATTTCTAAACTGATCAGACATATATTCTCGATCGGATTTTAATGCTTTTATTTTTGGGAAAAAGCCATAAAAAACCCCAAACTTTGCCACCTGTGACATATTTACTCTGAGCTTTTTTTTTGTGACACCAAAAATTCCGAACTTTGCTACTTGTGACACATTTACCCTAATGTATTTAGTCCATGGGCATTTTTGTCTTTTTTGCTTTTTCTTTTTTTTTTTTCCTTTACGGCTAAGGTTGCCCTCGCTCACCCGGGCGAGGGCAGCCCTCGCCCGATGCCGGCGAGGGTCCCCCTAGCTGGAAAGGAAAAAAAAGAAAAAAAGACGAAAATGCACATGGAGTAAATACATTGGGGTAAATGTGTCACAAATAGCAAAGTTTAGGATTTTTGGTGTCACAAAAAAAATTCGAGGTAAATATGTCACAGGTGGCAAAGTTTGGGGTTTTTGGTTGCTTTTTCCCTTTATTTTTTTGTCTAATTGATTTTCTACTAAACTTATAAATCTTTTAAAGCAATTTAAAGTCTCGGACTTATGAGAAATCAAATCGACATATCCTAATTGAGTATGATCATCAATAAATGTGATGAAATAAATAGACCTGTTCCTTGCTTTTACATTCATTGGACCACAGATATCAGTATAGATTAATTGCAAAGGAATTTCAGCTCTTGTTCCTTTTCCAAATGGCTTCCGCGTTATTTTTCCTTCCAGGCAATGCTTGCATATGGGCAAATCAACCTTTTTAATATTGCCCAATAAACCATTTTTAGCTAATTGATTCATTCTTTATTGGCCAATATGACCAAGTTTAGCATGCCACACATTCACATTATTCTCATAAGAATCAGATGATGTAAATAAGGAATAACTAACTTCACAATAGTTAAAATTTAATACAATGAAATCATCTAAAAAATATCCGAAACCATAATGACTTGTACCTAAAGACAAGTCTATACCAATTATTATGGAAGTTTACATTAAAACCAAGTCTAACTAAAACCAATATCGAAATTAAGTTCCGACGAATCTTTAGAGCAAATAGCACATCATGTAGGAATAATGTGCGTCCACCGAGCATAAGTAGTTGACAGGTGCCAATACCTCTGACCTCCACTCTTGAATTGTTCCCCATGTATATCCACTTCGTTCCTCGTGGAACTCGTCGGAACTCGTCAGAACTCCATGAAAGCTTCTCGGTCCTTTGCTACATGGTCTGTCGTTCCCGAGTCTACAGTCTACAAAGGATTAGATTTAGTTGGAAACACTGAACTAGACACATAAGTAGCATTTTCATGAATGCTAAGGGTTTCTACCTTCTTTGGCTCGCCACAGTCACGAGCAAAGCGACCCTTCTTGCCACAGTTATAATATTTCACTCTTAAAATGTTCTTCTTAAAAGGACTTTTTCCTTTCTCCCGTTGGTTGTGTCTCGGTTTCTTCCCTGAAGGACTTACTCCCTTGCCTTTCCACTTCTTTGACCCAGTAGGGTGCTTCCTCTTGAAGCCCAAAACTCCATGCGAGCTAGAACTAGCAAAGTAAATATCAGTTTTTGGCTTAGCCGCCATGAAGCGATTCTTTTCTAGCTCAAGATATCACATAGCATCATCGAAGGTCTTGATACCCTCATTGTGAGTCAAATGGATCTTCATGTGCTCCCACCTCTGAGGCAAGGAGCGAATTACTGCTTACACCTACTGTTCATCAGTGAGTATGTGACCGGCATCCTTTAGCTCACTAATTATATTCAACATCTGCCTCAAATGTTATTTCATGGTCTTTCCACGAGATATCTTGTATGAGTTGAAACGGATAGTGAGTTATCTTAGTTTGATTACAGAATTTCGACCAAATCTTGATGCCAGTCAGCCTACATGTCTTTGGCATTCTTGAAACGTTCGAACTCTCGCATGATGTCATTGTCCATGCTGCTTAGCAACGTAATGCGAGCAAAAGAGTTCTTTCTTTTCCAAACAGCAAGGCATCTTTGTCCCTTTTGTGTGGAGCAGTTATCCTATCTTCAGGTTCTTCCATAATTTGGTTAAGAGATTCAAGTGCTTCTTGCTTTTCCAGCACATATTGTATCTTGAGACTCCAAATCTCATAATTGTCACCATTCAATTTTTCTCCCTTGTTAAGTTTAGCCACTATGTTCTTAATTACTGAAGCTATTGTATCTGAACATTTCAAGCACATACATACAAATTATTAAAGCCTATCGAAATACTTCATCAGCATCATGATTATATAAACTAATCATATTAATGAATAATTTCATAAAAGGTTTTAGAGTCGAAAGTTCACTATGTTCCCAATCATCTTCTAAAAATCCTAATTTGAAATTATCATTAACATAATCATTTATGTAAAGAAATTGGTTCTTCAAAAGTTATATAAACTTTTAAGAACTCCCCACATATAACATAATATATAATATGGCAATATAAAATGAGAAATTACAAAAATTCATAACCATATATATTTCATAACACATTTACAAATATTTTAAGAACATGTAATATCAACTTGAAATATGTACAGAATTGATTCAAAATTCTAAAAGAACAATATCAAGTGTACCAATCCAACACATAGACAAAAAAGGACTTATAAAATTCTTTCGAAAATTCTATTTTCTTTGGAACAAAAACGGAGACTCACGGAAAACCCCTAGATCCGACCCATGATTTGCGTCGATACCCATTCAATGCAAGGGTTGATGTTCTCCTTGCCCCCCCTTATGTATTTTTGCATAAAATTCTCCACGAGCATCTTATAACTTGGACCCTTTAAGATTTTTTTAACCTTATCAAGCATTTTTTCCAACTCCTCAGGAATAGTGCATTTTAGGCCTCCAACCATTACATATTTTAGCATTACAAAACCGTTCCAAATGATATCCTGTATAATTTTATTGACCTTGATAATGTGTGTTATCATATCATCTCCAGTGTCCCCTCGACAAAGAGCTAACTTGATTCTTAGTTTCTCAAGCCTCTCCTTTTGAGCTGCCGTTCTTGAGATTATTGGAGTGCATCTCCAATGTACCATTGTTCCTGCAACAAATACAGAACAAAGGGATTACTTATAATCCATGATACATTAAGATAAAGAATGCTTATTCATATACATATGATCTAGCACCCTTAAGTGCATGTACATAGGGTTTATCGTGTATTTTCACATTCATAAGTGCAGCAAACATGTAATATGAATGTACCATAATGTAGAGCATTCTGATATGAGCACGTTGATACCAAGAACGCCTAAATCGGAGTTCAAATGAGCTCGAACGGGCCGAAAGAATATAATGGGTTCATTCTGCTCGATTTGAACTGGTCCGGTTTGACCGGTCTGATCGTTAACTGGTCAACGGTCAACCGGGTCGGTCAACAGGTCAAGACAATCGGGTTGGATCACGGGTTGGGTCTCGGGTTGAGATTCAGGTCAAACTTGGATTGGCGCTTCGATGACGTCACGTTGACATCATCGTCGGCGGTTGGCAACGACCAACGTGCCGTTTTGCCATGGTTGCGTGTGGATCTCACGTGCCGTGGTGCCCACGGCCCTTGTTGGCGCATAAGGGCGCGTGCTGCCTCCTCCGTTGACGCGTCGCCCCTCATTTTGCTAGTCTCGACGAGCACTTTCTATCTATGCAATAAAATTCGAGTTTTGACGAAAAACAAAAAATCGAAACATGTATGAACAGTTTGGTGATGTGAAGAAAACGAACAAAAAACGAGGCTGAAACGAAAAAACAAGCAGTATACACTTCAATGTTAGAGACAATACACATGCATGATCGGGAAACAAGTATACGTGCTCTGATACCAATATTGGGAAAACTCAATCCTCGATTGACACATTCGAAACATATTCAAAACGAATTCGATAAATGCGGAAAACGTGCCCGATGATCATCAACTTGTATCACCGATCGTACAAGCATATTACACAATAAACATACCCGGTATTGTCACAGATTAAGTGCCACTTTGCGCTTGAGAATTCTTTGATCATCTTTCGTACTCGTTTGCGTTTCGAAGAAAAACAAAGAAAACATTATGTTTGAAGGAGTGTGTTCTTTTGCATAGAGAAAAACACATTGATTTTTCCAAGGGGTGCCTACTATTTATAGTGATAGGCAAATAACTACCTTGGGTGATTTATCTATTATGTCTTTCACTATCATCTAGATGTAAAACTAGCATTCCTAAATGGATATCTTCAAAAAAAATCTACGTATGATAACCACTAGGCTTTATGCCAATGCACAAGAAGGAAAAGGTTTTCAAGCAGGGGAAGAACAGTAGAAGTGCCAAAAGTTATGTACGGAACTCACTTTGGTGCCAAAAGTTCCATTTGAATCACTTAAGTATCAAAAAATTTGAAAAATGATCTTTTAAGTGCCAACTCCAATTTGATTGGTTGGAAATCTAACGTGGCAATTTTTTATTAGTATTTGAAACTGACGTGGCTCACCGGAGAGTACAGTTAGCGTGCAAACAATAAAATGATGCCGTTTTATTCATGATACCTATACAACGCTGTTTTATTTAGCTTCTTCTCTCCAAAATAATAACCTTAATCCCCAAATTGAAAGATAGAGGGTGGAAGCTCAACAGCGGCTCACATTCAGGATACCTAGCACGCGAAAATCAGAACCTTAAATCCCCAATTATCAGCTCGCGCTTGCAGATGGAGGGCAGAAGCTTTAGCAGCAGCTCACATTCGATTAAAAAAAGCGAATTAGATGGTGAGTGTTACTATTTTTGTGGGTTACCGAGTCCGAGAAGAACATCTTGGACTCAGTTAAATCCCAGGAGAAGATTCCATGGATGTGGCAAGTATAGAGAAGACTTAAAATGCAAATATTTCAAATGAGTTGATGCCAAATTTTCCAATCGAGCCACAGAAGTGATCTTGTAGCTACTTGAAGGACGGCATCAACCCCCACCTACATTAATGGACGAGTTAGATGATGCCAACTCAATGCAAGCTCAAATGAAGGGTTTAACATCTTTAGTCAACCATTTGAAGAGGGAAGTTTCGAGGCTGAAAATTGAAAGAAACTTTTATCGAGTATTGATTGTGTTGTTGTTATCTTGTGTAGTATATTCAAATTTGAAGTGAGCAATGAGAAGAAGTTTGTATGTATACCATAATCGAAGATGTGAAATATTTACTTTTATTGGGTCATTTGTAAGTAGAGTGTGTTACTGGTTTGCTGCAAATTATATGGAACAAAAGGTTTTGTTCCAATCTATGGTGGAAATGGAAGGTTGAAGTTGGAATTCATTGGTTGTGAGTACTTTAAATTTTTTTTTGCTTGGTTCTATATTGTATATATTGATTTGCTTGGTTTTTGCATTAGATGTAATGGTTTGCTGCAACCATCACTGCAAAACATGAAGAAATTAAGGGGTGGTAACAATTCACGAGTGATTATTTCAGTGTCATAAGTTGTAAATAGTGATCGTTTCAGTGCCAAGTTTTTCTGAAAGTGATCATTTTAGTGTCAATCTCGATGAAAAAGTGATCACTTGTGTTCCATGAGTTTAAAAATAAGAACAAATCAGTTTCAACTATGTTTCCGTTGGCTTGCACTAGTAGTGGTGCAAGTTGTTGCACTAGTTGAGTTGCTGGTGCATTTTGTTCTTGCACCAGCTCATACAAGTATTGGTGCAAGAAGACGCACCAGCACCCAGAGTTGCACCGAGAGCTGTGTTGATGCAACAGGATGCACTAACAGCCACAATTGCACTAGTGCTGTGCTAGTGCATATTGTTCTTACACCAGTACTTGTATTTGCTAGTGCAGGAAGATGCAGCACCCACAACTTCAACCAGCAATAATAATCAACCAACCACTTCCAAAAACAACATCAGCCTTATAATAAGGTGCAAGACAAGAAAATAACAAAAACATTGTTGCCATTGACATTGATTGGTTTTTTACAAAAATAAACATGTCCATAAAAAATATCAGTCCCCCAATTAGTCAACGAGCCCCTCTCACCTAATATATCAAAGCGAACACATAAAAAGAATGGCAGTAATCCCCATTAGTAAAGATACCATGTCCAGCACCCTCCCATTAGTCAATATGTACAACACCCTCGGCTCCTTTTCCTTTTGCACTTTTGAATTGATTCATAATTCGAGCACTCTTTCGAACTAGATACGTATGTTTGTTAACTGGCATTTCTGTCACATTCTTCTTAGCATCAATATTTTTTTTGTAGCACGTGTCATGTGTGGGGAACTCTCCGTAAAAACATTGATCCCATGATCAGTTGGTTGAGATGGAACTGGTGCAATTTTATTTGTTGATGGCTGCTTTGAAGCTATACTCACTGTCTTCTTCTTCTTTTTTGTGCTCTTCTTTGGCTACGCCCTTAACTCTTGAGTTGGCTCACCTTGAGAGATAAGCACCTCTGAACTTCTTCCAAGCTACAAGAATATAATTATATTGTTAACCAAATGAATTGAAGTACCATGAATTAAATACATGAGTCCTACAAATCTTATATTGAAAATAGTCATTCAAGTACGTTCATTTGTGTAAATCCCATAACCATATTGCCTTATTCTTTTTTCAAGAACCCCTCTTGTTTGCTATGGTGCATCACTTTGAGCAATTTGTGGGGAAGCAATTTGTGCAACTTGTGGGGGAGCAACTTGTGGGGCTCCCTGTCCTTGTGCAACTTGTGCAATTGGTCGTCTTCTCACCTGAGAAACACATAACAAAATTAAACTCAGCCCATAAAAGACAAACACAATAATGTATAGCTTATTAGATATTTTTTCCTTATTTGTTCAACAATGGACTCAGTTGTTGTTGTTGCTGTCCTACCTGTACTTATCCCTGTACTTAGGCCTAGAACAGGGCCTTTTGTTGTCCCTTTAGTAGGCCCAACAGCAACCTCTTCAGTAGGTATTGTTCCTGGCCCACGATCAGCTCTTGCAATAACTTCTTGTTCACGTTGCCTTTTCAACTGACAACCTTTCTTATTGTGTCCTTTCTTGTGGTAATAGGAGCATTTCATCTTAACCCGGTCCTACTCATCCTTTTATTTAATGCCTCTCCGTCCTGTATTCTTTGTTTTTTCTTTGGCTTTCCTATTTACTTCTTTAGTGGCAAAGGTAGAGGGCCCTCAAGATTTGTTGGCTCCCAAAATTTGCTACTTCGGATAGGCTGCATCATGAATTGGTACGAATTAAGTAATAAGCTTTTTTTGAACCAATCATGTAGGTAATCCTCTGGCCTTTCTTGCTTCATCAAAATGGCACAAATAGCATGGGGATAAAGAATTCCACTTAGTTCCCAGGCTCGGCATGAACACTTTCTTCTATCTAGGTTAACCACATACTTATCATTATTGTGAATGATTTTATATTCATTTTTTCAATTCCAAACCGGATAGTAGAACCTACAAGCAATAACGTTCGCATTCAATTTCTTTACAATTCTATGACCGCATTCTCTGCTCTACTTGGTAGCTTCATCTCTTTGCATGTATAGTCTAGTTATGACCATAATGCGAATATCATCAAGCATGCTGATGATTGGCTTGCACCTGGCCGCTAAAATTCTGCCATTTAAAGCTTCACTGAGGTTGTTGTCAATTATATCACATTTAAATTTTTCGTTGAAGAAGGCCTGACACCAGTGCTTAGCTTCTGTCTGGAATAGTGCATCAAAACCTTCCTTTGTTAGCTACAACAACCCCTGTTTGGCTAATCTGAAGTCAACCATGTTGGTACTCTTCGCTATCTGCCAAAATTGCTTCTACAGCATATCTCCTTGTAGTTCTTTGCTCAATTTGTATATATGTGCCTCGTGCACATTCTATGCTTAGCATATGGCGTCAGCTCAGCCAATGTAGGAACAAGTTCCTACAAAAATTCAAATCAACAAATACAAGTCAGAAAATATTTAAGTAATTAATATGAAAGGGAAATTAATTGACAATGGTATTACTTTCTATTGGTCGCTCATGAATGCCCATCCTCTCCCATCATTTATGTTAAGGTCAACCATTAAATTCTTGAGGAACCAGGACCAAGTGTCCTTGTTCTCAATCTTGACAATTGCCCAAGCTATCGAAAATATTTGATTGTTGGTATCTCTCCCCACAATAGCCAATAACTCCCCCTTGCGTAAACCTTTAAGGAAACATCTATCCAATCCTACAACTCTTTTACAACAGTCAAAAAGCCCCGTTTGCATGCATCAAAATAAACATAAAATCTATCAAACCTAGGCCCACAATCAGGCAGTGGCTTCTCTACAACCTCAGCATATACTCTACTAGATAGGTTTTGAACCACGCATTCGCGGGCATAATCCCATACCTGCGCATATTCTTCTATGTACCGACCCATCAAAATTTGCATCACCCTCTACTTAGCTCTCTTGCACTGATTCCTCGACACATTAACTCCTACCTACTCCTTCACTAAATGCTTAAACTGAGGGCATTTGATTTCGAGCATTTCTTTGATTGTATTGAAAAAATATTTTGACAACCATACATTTGTTACTCTTTTGTTATCAAAATAAATTGAACAAGTATGTTCCTCTTGGAAGGACCTAATCTAGAATGACCCCTTCCTACTTACAACGCCGTACAGCTTCCAATGACAATTGGGTTGTGAGCACTTAGTTCTCATAAATTCCTTCATATTTCTAATGAATTCTACGCTCCTCTGTGCAACAATAGAACTCTCTACAATAGCTTCTTTTAATTGTTTTGCATCATCAAATTTCATGCTGAAACACAGAACAGGTTTATCGACATTTGGATCATAGCAAGGGTACTTACTTTTCCTTCGACGAACAGGTTTTTCATTATCATTCTCTAAATCAGCAGTTTCATTGCCGCAACTTTTTATATCTTCACTTCCATTACCTCAAGCTGGAACTCCATCTAACTCAAGCCTTTCTCCTAAAGCTGGGAGTTTTTTTCTGAAAAATTCCCTTTGGTTTTGTCTTGACTGTTGGAGTTTATTATCGTCTTCATCACTTAGGAAATTGACAATTGGCAAAGCTTCATCTTTTGATACACTATCTTGAGCAACTTCTTATTCTAATCTAACTAAGTCTTCATCAGCCACATCTTTAACTGAGACTTCACCCACTTTTCTATCAAAATTTGTCTCCTTTTCTTCCCTCACTTGGCTCTCATGTTGCCCTCCATCTAACGTAGACTCATCTTCGACCTAATTTTTTTTTGGTCAGAATCTCCGACTTGATTACTCACTTGAATATGATAATCATTTCCATCATTCTCATCAGCCTCATCATCACTATAATATTTAATATAGACTTTAGCTTCATCGCCATGAAGATAATGGTAAATGATATCCTTAATACTATTATCGTCACTAAAAAATCTAAAACCATCCTTTGATTCCTTTCCAAGAACACAATAGTGCAATTTTTGCACTTTGCATCGAAAAAAATACACCAAATCCCTCACAAAATCAATATATGATGGCTTCCCAGCATTGACTTAAATAGTACATTTGTTCCCACCACAATATTCCCAGTCATCATTATCAATAACAAACTCTCCATCATAGCAAACAATGATACCTATATGATTCTCCTTCATTTCGATGCTACGCCCAAAGAATAAAAATAAAAAGTCATTCATTGGGACCACATAGTAGAATCATCAACAACTTTACATTTAATTAATTAAACAATTATCGAAAGAAACAAAGGAAGCCGATTTATTCAATTGATTAAACAACGTGAGGTTTCCAACACCCATTTTTCAATTCGACCCCATTCGGTCCTCACAAAAACACTAACTAACTAAATAAAGTTGAGTCCCCACCACTGTCCCCAACACTCCAACTAGTTTCCTTTTGCGCTGAGCCCTCATTTTTCCCTCCACGCCCTATTTTTCAATTCAATTATATTCGGTCCCTACAATTTTGTCCTCCTCACAAAAGTGATTAAACAAAGGTGAGGTCCCCACCATTTTTCCCTCCCCATAAAAGCAGTCCAAGCCGAGCTCTCATTTTGCCTTCTGTGCCCCAATTTGCTTGTCAAAACCCTAAATTCTCTATCCAATTGACCCACGGCGAGAACATTACAAACCTGAGTGAAGCGGCTGAGCGACGGTAGGCCAGCAAATAATGGTGCAGCTATGACAATGGCCGAGCGATGGAAGGCGATTGAGGGAGCTACAGCGAGCGTGGGAATGGCGTGAGAACTCAAGATCTGAGCCTTAATTTTAGTCACCCTTCTTCAGTAACGTCGTTTTTTAAACGTAGTCCATGTAGGAAAATGAAGCGACGTCGTTTCTTGTGGAGGATGGAAAACGACGTCGTTTATGTCATTCCACGTAGACTGCGATTTAAAATATTTGCCACGTCAACTTATTTTTCTTTAATATAAATGCCACGTATTAATTTTAGCCGAAATCTCTCGCTGTTGGCATCAAAGTGATAATTTTCCTTTGATTTGGATCTTAAGTGACTCAAATGAAACTTTTGGCATCAAAGTGAGCTCCGTACACAATTTTTGGCACCGCGTATTAATTTGGCCGGAATCTCTCGCCGTTGACACCAAAGCTCAAGAAGGTGCTATACAGGCTAAAACAAGCACCACAAGCGTGGTATATTAGAATTCTTCTCCACAAATGGATTCATAAGGAGCATGAACGAGCCAACGCTCTATATCAATATCTTAGATAAGTTTGACACTCTTATCGTCTCTTTGTATGTAGATGATTTCATTCATACAGGGAACGATGAGAAAATGATTCAAGAATTCTAATAAGATGATGACAGACTTGGGCTTGATGCACTACTTTCTTGGTATCGAGATCGACCAAAACGCAAGAGTTTTCATTTCACAAAAGAAAGATGCAGAGAACCTCCCGAAGAAATTCAAGATAAATTATTGCAAAACAATTGCTACAATGCTTGTGACAAATTAGAAGCTACTAAAAGAAGATGACGTAGAAAAAGTAGACGCTTCCATCTATAGAAGCGTTACTGGTAGTAAACTATATCTCATTGCGACATCGGTAGATATCATGTATGCAACAAGTCTACTATCATGTCTCGTGCATAACCCAAGCCAAATTCATTTTGGAGATGTCAAAAGTATTCTCAAATATCTATGATGAATAACAAACTATGGCATTTGGTATTGGCCAAGTGCAAGCGCCAAGCTCCTTGGTTGCACGCAGTGACTAGGAGACTCAGCTGACGATAGGAGGAGCACTACCAACCGTATATTCACATTGGATTCTGGAATGTTCACTTGGCATCCAAAAAACAAGACTCATAGCACAATCTACTGGAGAAGCCAAGTACGTCGCAGTCGCTACCACCGCTAGTCAAGCATTATGGCTTCGACGAGTATTAGAGGACATCGGAGAAGTGCAGACAAAACCTACTCCAATATTTAGCGACAACATGTCCACGATCTTATCTAAAAAAATGCAGCCTTTCACGGAAGAACCAAACATATCGCCATTAATTATCACTTCACACAAAGAACGTAAAATAACGGAGAGATTAAGCTTAAATATTGCCAAACCGATGATCAAGTTGCCGACAGATTTACTAAAACTCTACCGTTAGATTAATTCGAACCAAACATATTGCCATTAATTAACACTTCAGACAAGGAATGTAAAATAACGGAGAGATTGAGCTCAAATATTGCCAAACCAATCACCTACATATTTATTAAAACTCTACCGTTAGATTAGTTCGAGATGCTACGAAGCATGCTCGGAGTATTACGAAAGCGAATCTAGAATGAGTGTTGATCTATTAAACCCATTTTCTAGAATTTCCTAGATTTTTGTAAACTAGAATCTAGAAACTCCCAGCATGCATGAAGCAAATATCTCTAAACAAGTCAAGAGATATTTGGTTGTGGATGGCGGTGGACATTGTTAAAGCAAACGAAAAGAATCTCTGACAGAAGTAGAGATTTTTCCCAAATATAGGACCTCATGTGCTGTGTTGCGCATGGAAGACAACTGAAGCCTCTTCCCATGTCCTATATCAGTTTCGATTATCCTAGTCCCTCAAGTCCTTCCCAACTGTTCCACCACAATGTCCTTCTACAAAACCAGTCTTATTCATCCAAACTCCACACATAAATGATAAAAACCTAACAAGATCCGAAGAGTTAAGCCGAGTACGTTCAAGCTCAAACTTCAGCTCGTTGTACTCGTGCGTCATTAGTGGCGGTCATCTGTGTAGACCTGAGCAAAAGGCCATGCGCAATGAGAGGCATACGACCGTGGAAGAGCGCGGTGAAGGTCCCACTAATGAGTCGCCAGGCGGATAGAATGAGACCGTGGCCACAAGTGGCTCACCTCGCCTCAAGACGGGCCAATGACAACAAACATGTTTCAGTCAGCTTCTCGGCGAGATGAGCAAGGTGTCCAAGAAAGTGGATGAAATGGGAAGAGAACCCTAGACTTCTATGACTCACGATGGTGGAGGCTTGAGCAAAGCTGCTGGCAAGAGTTCAGCGCTGGCGGCGCCACATAGTTTGGCCGGCCTCCGTATCACCAAAATCCGGCCAAAATTAATTGAAAGGACTGAATTAACACAAAAACAAAAGATTTATGATTAAATTGGCACTAATTCAAAAAGTTTATGACTTTTTTGACACTTTTCCCCTTGAAATTTTGATGTTTCGGTCCATTGGCACGGATCAAAAAATAGAAACTTCGACTTATCGGGATATTACTCCTCATCTGCCTTGGACAAGAAGATGAAGGAGAAATGACCATTGAATGCATGTGACCAACGGCCCTGATTTTTCTGTTCATTTTAATTTTTGGGAATCTTCATCTCACAAAGCGTAGAGAATGATCCTTTTTCTACATTACCCATTTTGCAGAACTCATGATAGAAGTATAGCAACTTCAGACAATGTGACCGCAGAAATCTGAAGTTTCGAGTTGCTATCTTTTAAAATTGGGAAACTACTACAAAAAATCTCAATTTATGCCACTTGTGATAAATTTACCCCGAATTTCTTTTTGTGATTCGAAAATCCCAAACTATGTCACTTGTGACAAATTTACCCTAAATATTTTTTTGTGACACGAAACATCCCAAATTATATCACTTGTGACACATTTATTCCACAAAATTTTGCCCATGTGAATTTTCATCTTTTTTTTTTTTTAATCTTTTCTTCTCTTTTCCCTTTGCCTCCCATGGTGGAGGGAAGCCGTCGAGGGCGGCCCTTGCCGGCGCTGGGCTGGGCGAGGGCGACCCTCGTCGGTGTCGGACAAGGGCTGCCCTTGCTTGCCCAGGCGAGGGCGACCCTCGCTAGAGTCGAACGAGAGTTGCCCTCGCCTGGGCGGGTAAGGGCAGCCTTGTCTGATGCGGGCGAGGGTGGCTCTTGCCAAATTTGGCGAGGGTGGCCCTTGTCCAACCCAACGCCGGTGAGGGCCGCCCTCACCGGCTTCCCTCAGCCATCGGCAGCAGAGGGAAAAGAGAAGAAAAGGAAAAAAACAAAAAAAGGAAAAAGACGAAAATTCTCCTGAGCAAAAGTATTATGGGGTAAATATGTCATAAGTGGCATAGTTTGAGGTTTTTCGTGTCACATAAAAAAGTTCAGGATAAATTTATCACAAGTAGCATAGTTTGGAATTTTTCGTATCACAAAAAAAAGTTCAGAGCAAATTTATCACAAGTGGCATAATTTAAAATTTTTGATAGTATTTTCCCTTCAAAATTTTGTATGTAGAACCCAAGTTTATGGCTTATTAGTTATGAATGTCACTGCAGATTCTAAACTTTCGCCTTTATTTTCTACTTTGACAAGATAATCATTGGCATATCACCCGTTCTAAGATAGCGAATCCCAATTGTGGGAATCCTGCAATTGCTTAATTATCTCTATGTACTTGGGAAACCTATTATGTGGGTAAAAATACCGACATCTATCTTCTTTCTTGTTTTTTTCTGTTCTGGTTTTCTCTTGCCCTTACCGTTATTCAGAGAGGAGGAAGACACGCATGAACTGAGCGTGGCAGCCTAGTGATGTGAGGTTACAAGTTTGAGTCACTTTGGAAAGCAAATCTCTAACCAACTTGTGCTTGTGCATTTGCCACCTCATGAGGACATTGGGGAGAGACTTCCCACCTCGTGACACACCAGTGGAGCTATAGTGACGTGCTTTACAGATGGACTGAATATTTATGGCTCAAAAAAGCATTCTCTGGCGCGTGTTGGACCCTTATGATAACTTTCATAAGATAGTTGTGCTGGTTGCCCTTCTCCATGTGAAGTGAACGCCATGAATATTAGTTGAACAAATCAGAAGAAGATATCATGGAATAATCAAATCGAGGCTGAACACTACCCGAAAATTATCTTTATTATAGTTTTTCCCCCTTACAGTGCAAAAGTTTCAGCGAAGTCACTACCTTTAAAATACATGCATCGTAAACAAAACATCAAACACAAAATTATTTGATGGATCACATTTGTCTTGTCCTTTTCAATCAAAGCTCCAACAAATGTAGGTTCTTAATTAAATTCCTTTTTTTCTTGCTAGGATTTGGTGGGTAAAGAAAATGAATAGAAAACCATAAGGATTTTCATTAGGTACACAAAATTTTTTTGGGCCTATTTCAAAACTAGAAATATGGCATTGCTTAAGCCGTTTGCAATGAAATGGGTCAATAAGAATTAAATGTGTCAATTTGGATGAAACCTATATTCGATCAATTTATATCCGATTTGATCAGTCGGCCATTCATAGCATACGGACTTGATAAAGTGTGTATAACACCGTTCATATCGATTTGATATAGGAAATTAGCTATTTAGAAAAACGAAAAGTTAATTTTCCTTAATCGACAAGTAAACCCGAGGAGTTGCAACTTATCACATGTCAATATCAGTTGTAAGAAAATCTCTCTTTATCTTTGAATGGGTTAATACCACGAAAAATCCTGAACTGGTACACTTGTGACAGATTTATCAAAAACTATTTTTTTGACCGTAAAAAACCCCAAACTGGTACATCTGTAACAATTTTATCCCGAACTATTTTTTGACTATAAAAAACCTCAAACTGTTACACCAATGACAATTTTACCCCGAACCATTTTTTTTACCATAAAAAACCCCAAACTAGTATACTTGTGATAATTTTATCCCGAACTAATTTTTTAATATTATTATTTTTTTTCGAATTTTTTTAGTTTTTCTTTTCTTTTTCCTTTCCTTTTCTTTTTTTTTTTCCTTCATCTTCATTGGACCAACAATAGATTGTTATATTATAATTGATACCACAATAACGTGACACGTAACATAAATGCTACATTTTGACCCAATAAAAAACATAAACGCTAAATAAAAGACTTTCTTTTATATGCATGAATTTTCATGCTAATCACTTTTTTCTACATTTAAATGTCTCGTGAAAAAGGTGTTATATTATTGTCGTGTCTTTCTTATTTTTGGGTGCAAGTGGATAGGCAAACTAATGGGGTCTAACGCAAACTTGCTACCTAAGCTTAGAGTACAGCTGATCAACAATTTCTATACGTCTTGTTTGCCAATTTAATTTAAAAGATTAACTTACAAAAATAATATATTTTATATATAAGATGAGAGATATTATATGTGCATGACGATTCATGAATCAATATGATCACTTGAAATATATAATAAATAAAACTCAAGAAGAATTTTTTGTACTATTTCTAATTGATATAGTAAGAAATTATAAAGAAAAAAATTATAGATACAAACTTCCGAATTTAATTTCAATTTAATATGCCTTACCAAATTCACACTTTTTGAATTTTTTTTTGTTTGAGGTTAAAGATGAAGGAAAAAAAAAGAAAAGGAAAGAAAAAAGAAAAGATAAAAAAACTAAAAAAAATCCGAAAAAATAAAAAAAATAATATTAAAAAATTAGTTTGGGGTAAAATTATCACAAATGTACCAGTTTGGGTTTTTGATGATAAAAAAAATATAGTTTGGAATAAAATTATCACAAATATACCAGTTTGAGATTTTTTATAATCAAAAAAATAATTTGAAGTAAACTACCAATTTAGAATGTCGTGCTAATAAGGTTCTGCCTCGTAGAATGTAAGCAGACCATTCTCTCTCTCTCTGTTCAAAGCTATTTCTCCTTTTTGCCTTACAATCGCCTCTCCCCCTCGCAGTCTCTCTAACTCGCCTTCTCGTTCGACGTCCGTCGCTCTGTTTCCCTGAACACTTGAAGGAAAAAGCGACGGTTTTTCAGGTACCTTTTCGTTCCTCGCTCCTTAAAGTTTCGGCCTTTCTGGGTTTCGTTTCCTGCTGCGCGTCCCTGAGCTTTCCCTCTTCGTTCTGCGCTTTGGGTATGTCGCATCGAGGTCATTGGGTCCTGGCGCTGGATTAGGTTTCTGGTTTTGTTTTCCTCTTTTGTCCTTCTTTGGGTACTTTGCTGTAACTTGACCTAGTGTCCAGATCTGCCACTGGGTATGGTCGAATGTTTTGTGCCTTTTTTAGGGCGCGGAAATCTTAATCTGTACCGAACGATTTGACATTACGTAATGGGTGTTTGAATTCGACATTTCTCTGTGCTGCTGCTCTTGGGTTTGTTCATTTGCTGCCCATTGTTGTGAGAAATGCTGACCATACGCGTAGCTAGAGACTGCTGCTGTGTCGTCTCGTTTTCAGGAGAGTTTGTGATGGATGTGTTTTGGTAGTTCGTGCATCGTGGACTGTACAGGCTTCCGTGATGCTTTCGCTTCGTGCGCAAGGGAGTGAACAAAAAGTTGCAGTTTGGGAAAAGATGCTGCTTTTGGGTGGATGGCTTGTGTAGTGTGGTGTATTGTGGACGTAAATTTCGACAACTAAGAGGTGCCATGTTAATAAAACAGTCTAACTTAAGTCAGAAGAGCTAGCATTTGTCACAAAGGAAGACATTTGATGGATGGATTGGCTTAGTCCTGGTTAAGGGATATTAATTATTAGGAAATGGAAATAGTGAAGGTATATGATGGATCTACATTTGCGAAGTAACTTGGAATAAGAAGAGCCAATCTGTGTGGAAAGATTTTGTGGAGCCAACCTCAGACTATGAAGGCTTGCCGAGTTGAGTTTAATTTAGCGATAAAAACGTTAGTCCTTTGGCCAAAAAGAGAGAAAAACTAGTACTCTATGCGATAGTTTTATAAGATTACATAAATCACAGTAAAATGCGACAGTCGAAACCTTTTCCAATAGTTTGCACTCGACGAGTTAAATGGGAGGTAAAATAGTTCTGGTTAAGCTTTTGTAAGGTTCTTGTGTTTGAAGGTAGGAAAGAATGTTGTACAAAGGAATGTAAGTTGAATATGTCGATCATGTGTTTCAAGACATAAGGGGCAGAGATTTTGCATTTGCTGCTCTTTTATAATGTACTCCTAGCTGCATCCAACATTGTCAAAGGACCATTTCTTCTCGTTAGGTGCTTGAGTGGTTTTTTGTTGAGGATCTGTGGCTGAAGGGCACGTTGGAAGTAAGTGCAAGTACTCAAGTGCCTTTTTTGCCTACTTGTTAGGCATTTGGTGCCAAGTAATGAGCTCCAATCACCTTTATTACATTTGTTTGAAAAATAAATGAGGTCTGAATAATTTTGTATTTCCTTTAAATGTTATACCCAATATGGTTACCTCTCTGTACTTGATTGTGCATCTTTCTTAGACTTTTTGTAAAGTTAGTACTTCGATAGCAATGGTTGTATCATGAGGACTTATACTGAATTTGCAAGTTGATATTTTACCTTTATTCTGGAAATTGCATCTCGATAGGATAAGCTTTATTCCATTCTCCCATACAAAATTCCAATTTGCTGGGGCATCTTGTAAAGTAGGTCCAACTTGCTAGTGGTCTAACTCCATTTTGTTGCTTGTTATTCCACTCCTGGTCTGTGGAAGGAATTATTGCAGGAAAATATGTTATACAAGAACTGTGTCATACATTTCTGCGTTCTATCTTTCAATTTAAATAGGCATAATACATTTCTGTCATGGTTGCTTTATTTTGCCGATCCATTTCTGTTCAAGATCTATTGACTTTCCCTTTTTTTTCTTTTGGTATAAAAGGAAATTTGGAGATATCGACCTCTGAGATTACAAGTGTCGGTAGCCTTTCTTTGCTTGCATAAAAATATGAGTACATTAAATATTTGATTTTGATGAAATGCGACCAACTTGTAGTATTTGCTAGTTTGATTTGTTGTTTTTTTCCCCTTGTCCCTCTCTTCAATATTAAGCTATTTACCAGGAAAACCTTCCTTTGATTGTATGACTCTTTAATCTGTTTCTGTGTCATCTCATATGGTTTTTATCCAATAAGAAATGTTTTTGTGAGATACTAAAATGCATAAATTGTTGAAGTCTGTGGAATTGTGCTTGGTCGTGTTTATTTCTTGTTAGTCTCTTATGGGTATCCTCCTGCTGGATATATCAAGAGGTCAAGTAGGTTTTGCCCCTTAGAAACATGTATGATCATGGTTTAAGGCCATAAATTCTCTTGGCATGTTTGCATGCGTTTCTAATAGCTTGTTATTAGCTTCTCTCCTGACTCGATGTGAGAGTAAAGGGAGTTGGCCTCGAAGTCAGTCTAAGCTGGCAATGCCTACTTAAAGGCCCACATTGTAATACTGAGAATTTTGAAGAAAAAATTCTTCTAACCAGTCAACGTTAATGTTGCAGTTGTTTCCGTGTTTTCATACTGGTTTAATTTTTTAGATCTTCCTGAAGTTGTTTGCAATCGGATTTTACATCAGCTTGTCTACAGGGCATCTGTTTGCAGTCAACATCAGCTGGATCACTTAAGACTTATGTGAATTTCTTATATGCAGGTTCTGTTGTGATGGATGCCCCAGCATTGACTTCTCAGCGCCGACCATTTTCAGTGAAACTATGGCCCCCGAGCAAAAATACTCGTGAAACACTTGTGGAACGGATGATGAGGAATCTCACTAGCGAATCCATTTTCACTAGGAAGTATGGAAGTTTGAGCCCGGAAGAAGCTGAGGAAAATGCAAAAAGAATTGAAGATGAAGCTTTTATGACTGCTAATCAACATTATGAAAAAGAGCCTGATGGTGATGGAGGGTCTGCAGTGCAGCTTTATGCTAAGGAATGCAGTAAACTTATACTGGAAGTCCTCAAAAAAGGCCCAAAAGGCAAGGATGAAAAGCTGCCAACTTCAGACAGTGCTAAGGCCTCTAGAGGGACATTGTTTGATATTTCCAAGGGCCAACGGGCCTTCATTGAAGCAGAGGAGGCAGAAGAACTTCTAAGACCGTTGAAGGATCCTGAAAATTCTTTCACCAAAATATGCTTTAGCAATAGAAGCTTTGGATTAGGAGCTGCTCGTGTTGTTGAACCCATTCTGATTTCCCTGAAGCACCAATTGAAGGACGTAGATTTATCTGATTTCATTGCAGGAAGGCCAGAAACAGAAGCTCTTGAAGTCATGAGCATCTTTTCAGCTGCCTTGGAGGGTAGTGTTTTGAATTCTCTAAATCTTTCCGATAACGCTTTGGGTGAAAAAGGCGTCAGAGCATTTGGCGCACTCCTGAAATCACAGAGTCAATTGGAGGAGCTCTATTTAATGAATGATGGAATTTCTGAAGAAGCTGCTCGTGCAGTTTGTGAGTTGATTCCTTCCACAGAAAAACTTAGAGTTCTTCATTTTCACAATAACATGACAGGAGATGAAGGAGCAATTGCTATTGCTGAGGTTGTGAAACGCTCTTCGTTATTGGAGGACTTCCGCTGCTCCTCCACAAGGATTGGCTCTGATGGAGGTGTTGCCTTATCGGAAGCACTTGAAAATTGCATTCACCTTACGAAACTTGATTTGAGGGACAATATGTTTGGTGCAGAAGCTGGAGTTTCTTTGAGTAAAGCTCTTTCCAAGCACGCTAATTTGACCAAGGTTTACCTGAGTTACCTGAATTTGGAAGATGAGGGGGCAATCGCTATAGCCAATATTCTTAAAGAGACAGCCCTGTCTCTTACAGTTCTAGAGATGGCTGGCAACGACATAACAGCGGAAGCAGCTCCAGCTTTATCTGCTTGTATAGCTGCAAAGAGCCTTCTCACCAAATTGAACTTGGCTGAGAATGAGCTCAAGGATGAAGGTGCTATTCAGATTGGCAAAGCATTGCAAAAAGGCCATGAGCAGTTGACAGAAGTTGATTTGAGCACCAACTCGATCAGAAGGGCTGGAGCTCGATTCTTGGCCCAGGTTGTGGTGCAGAAGCCTGGGTTCAAGTTACTCAACATCGATGGAAATTTCATTTCAGAAGACGGGATTGATGAGGTGAAGAGTATATTCAAGAAATCCCCTGAAATGCTGGCTTCCCTCGATGAGAACGACCCTGAAGGAGGTGATGAAGATGAAGATGACGAGGAAGGCGAAGGGGAAGGTGAAGCTGATGAAGGTGAGCTGGAGTCGAAGTTGAAGAAACTTGAAGTAGGTGAAGAGTAGGATATGTTCTTTCTAGATTGAATTGGCTCTCCGTGGTAGTTCAGGAATGGCTTCAATAGCGAGGAACATTTACTGTATTTTTAGCTCAGTACATCGTCGAGGCTCATGAACCATGAGCAGGATAATCGTAGCTCCTACAGATGAGCCTTTTTTTTTTTATTGAGGAGGACGGCCTTGTAGGAGCTGTTTTTCATGTATTTGACCTGCTTATTCCGTAGGATGATCTATCGTAGAAAGAGATCACCAGAATTTATGTTCTAGTAGCCAGCTACTAGCTAGCGAATTGTTTTAATGCGCTTTCTTCTCTCCTGCCTGGTTGTATTCTCTAATCCTTGATTATGTTACTTTTCTTCTCCATACTGGGGATGAGGGGGAAGCGAGACCAACTCGACTACCTTATGAAGGAGAAGAATATGTAGATATTTATTTGCAAGCCTAGGATGCGTGTGCAATCAATGTCCGTGAACGCCTGACTCGAGTGAATCGGAACACTTGATGCAAACTGTTTGGGTGGGCGCGCGTAACTTTGCCAGTGCAACCTGCCATTACTGAGTGAGCAGAAAATGCTAGCCAGTGCAATAACCAGCAGCATGGCTTCCGTCAGTTTCCTAGTTATGGTGGATTGAATGGACGAGGATGACTAATATAAAATCTGATAAAGCTCAACATTTTTCTCTTCAACAAGGATAGTCTAGATGTGATATTCAACCAATAGACAAGACTGTTAAACCCTGTTTGCATTATTGCTAATTGTATTAACATGATCATCTGAACTGCAACTGGTTGCATTTTCTTAAGCAGGTAAAGATATCCAGCTTACATGTCAAGGAGTTCACAAAGCATGGTTGAAATGACCAACCAGAAGCATCACTGGCTAACTGAATATATAGAAGTTTCAAGGGTCCTATATCACAAGAATGCAAAATAACAAGAGAATATGATTACAAAAGTGAATCAACCAGTACTGGATTTGCCAAAATTCTCTAATCGTCACCAACAGGCTTCCAACTAATTTGATTGTCCAACTTCTAGCGCTCTGCTTATTGGTTCTTGAAAGTATTGAAGAGATATTAAGATCGCTTCCTGTTCACGAGATGCACCTTGATCAACGATTTGTGCTGTAAAAAGATAAGCAGATTAATATAGTGAATGAAAGTACCTCAGTGCGTATTGTTCGGCTTCCTTGATGAGGACAAGTGTTTAGATATCTATCAAAAAGATGCTGCACACTTTTTCCCTGAGAAAAAAAAGTAAAAATAAGATGAAAACAGACCAGTCAACAATCTAAGTGCTCGCTCAATGTTAACGTCCTGTCTCTGGCTTTAGCTAGCAACTACCAGTTCCATCAGTGATAAAATGCATGTTACTCCTGCATTAAGGTTAGCAGCAAGATTTGATAGCCAGAACATGCTTTATTTGAAGTTCCAGCAGACTCTAGATGTTAAACAGCAAAAATTAATATCACAGAACTTGAGGAAAGCACTTAAGCATTTAAATTTATTGAAACGGGTAGAAGAATTCAGTGGGACAAGGATTAATATTCTAGAAGCGTTCTCATCCTCAACATTCACTCTCCACAAAACACTGCCAAGCTACTCTGTTCCCTAGGAAAATATAAGCTGAGAACATCATGAAGTTATGCTTTTCAAAAAGCCTAACTCAATGCTCCTCTCAGAGTAGGGGCCACATAACAATACCTTCAGGCTATTGTCCTCCTCCACACTTTCTTCTAATCCAGCAAGTCCACCGAAGGCAATCAATAAATGCCTGCATAAGATGCAACAGCTAGTCAGCGAATGCAAATGGTGAAAACTTCCACCTTTTTTTCCTTCGATAGGTAAGAGAAGGTAGGGGGAAGACTGGAATTGAAACAAGATCTCTTAGACCTTGGTAAGGGTAACCACCATGCTAAGCCCTTGTTCTTGCGACATATGCTTTCACCAAAACGGGAAAAGCAACCAAACTCAAATGAAAACGAAAACACTGAAAACTAATTGTATGGCAAAGGAACATACCTAGCCCCCATTTTAATGGTATTGCAAATAGAGCAGAAAGAGAAACATATCAATAAAGATAATAATCCAATGTCAAGATTCCCGAAAAACCAGAGAGCACTTCTCTTGGCATCATGATCCATAATAACATTTATTCTCGGTTCAGTCCTCACAATCTTGTCATCAAAGCTATCACAAACGGACTCACACAACATTGTCAAGTATAAGCAAAGGGCTGAGGGCTCAACCATAGAACTAATCAATTTTGAAAAACTTTTATCTTAAATGTGCCGCATTCAAATGTATGGTTCCACACCATCAGACTGTCAAGAGATTGGGAATAGCAAGTACTACCACATCTTATACACTAAACAATACAGAATAGACAGTAATGACTCTAAGACTAGGGTAGAAACAGGGATAATTCTGGACATTAAAAAGCAGATGTCAGCAGTAAGTCAGAATAACAATCCAACAGAAGCCATTCTATTTCCAAGTCAATGATGATGAATACTAACCTGGATGTAGGTATGATAAGCTCCGATGACCTAACAATCTCACCATGCTCTGAGGTTCCTATTGCATAATCATACCCACCCTGTAAAGGGATAAGAAAGGAAGAAGCTGAAAAAACAGATGCACTGCAAGTAACAAGGTAAGGATAAATAGAGATATCAGTAAATATTAGCCTTCCGTGAAGAAGAAAGTACCTTGTAGGGGCATTCTTTGATCACAGAACTAAGATTAGAAGCATATCGCACTTTATATCCCCAATAGGTCCCCACATCTTCCCTTGGCTTGGAGGATGAGACAACCTGGCGTGGCAAGTCTAGATAATTATAGTATCAGATGAGTTTTTAATCAACGAGAAACCCTTCATAAGGTTTTGTGAAGCATCTACGACCATCATATTTCATACAAATCTGTTCGCTTTAACAACCCATCAAAGATGTCTCAGCTATACATAACACCAAATAAAAAGATTCTTTGTACATTAAACTTCAAAATGAAATGACTAGCTCACTATGCACATGCATCATATCTTTACAAAAAAAAGTTTAATTTTTTATCTACATGATGACATACAAAGACAAATCTCATAGTAGATTATCACCACTCACATGATTGATAATAGAAAAGAACTATGTTTATTGCAAAGTGATCAAACACAAAATATACAGCCCATCACTGGGCTGCATTAACAAGATGGAGTTAGGTAGCAACGATGAAAGTTATCGTTATCATTCTGATATAACCCATTCATTTATTTTCATTGTCACATTTGCAAAAACACCAACACCATAAGTGATGCAACTTGTGCAGGCAACTTCAATTATTTACCTGCATCCAAATCACGTTCCGCCCCCATAGCTACAGTGACTCTAATACCGGGTTTGAGTGCTTGATTGATGACAACATCCTGCATCGGTGTAGTTTAATTTTAATCACTGCAAAAATCTCAGAGCATTCATTTCGAGTTATTTGGTCCAATTAATCTCCATATCAAAATTGTAAAGGAAAAGATTTCCATGGTCACAAGAAACAAAATAGATGACTATATGCAAGTGCATATAATCACACAGAAAGGAAACTTGTGCGAGCTAAACAATTTTCTTTCTGTCATATGAGCTCGCTTAGGGTTGGTGTTGGGCCTTGAGTCAGACTCAGAGAGAAAGAGAGAGATGACTCCAGCTTTAATAATTAATGAATGTAAAGAACATTCTTTTCAGTAACTTTGGCTGTGAACAACCATCTGAACAAGTAGGGTCAGTAATAAGGCAGTAGGGAGGCCCTAATGCTGATATAATTAAATCTAGTAAGCCTTTATCCAGCTCACCAGACCTGGCTACATGAACCCTTAGGTCCTTTGGCTCATGGTCAGCCTGTATAGGTTGCAACATTAATCCACTGGAATACGTGATTCACATGGCCTCTATAGTTGATATTGTTAAGTAGATTAATGATTGAGAACATTGTATGCTTATCACCAAGTAGATAGACATGCATCCTGGGGGAAAAGGGTAGATAGACACATAAATATGATGCTAAAATGGGCAGGTATTCATGGCTTAAAATCTTATTTAAGTGAACTCCCACATAACTCTACCTTATTTAGGCCCACGTCAACAAGCATTTGAGAAGAATTTGGAGCTCTTGCCTTTAGTGTGACACCTAGAAAGTCACAATAATATGTGAATCAATTGGATGGGGTATAAGTGGATGAGAAAGCATTATTGGAGATACTCCTTAGAATAGCTACAAGAAACTTCTCAAGCAAACACCAAGTGGTAGCTGTCTCTGAGCAAGAATTTTCTACCCTGCATCCGTCTGTGTTGCCTAGAGAGTAAACAACATTTATGCAAACATCTTCAGTACAATTGCGCCAAAATAACAAGTACATCCAGTTGCACAATATTCTCTCCTATGTTTCAGAAGCTAACATATGGAGGTAACCCATTTTCCCTCTCATGACATATCCCAATTCCATGTATTATAATTGATATCTCAGTTTCTAACTACATTTTTTCAAACTTCATCACTGTGCAGAATTGAGTGAAGATGATAATGAAAAACTTTTCTCTTGTGACACTTCTAGATTCCACTCACGAAAACTGCTGCAGCTTCATTTAACTGGAAGGAAAACATTTAGAAAAGCCATAAATTTCATGCACAAGTTCATATCAACAACACAAGAGTACGTTTCATGATGGTAAAAGCATTGGTAAAAGGGGCACCTTCTCGATATGGAGCCCATTCATGCCTGCGTAAATGGTGTGGAGCATCAAGTGGAGGCAACAAGCCCTGTTGAAATTTGAGGCAACAACCAAGATTGCTTAGACCACCCAAACTTACCATCAAATAACAACCGCAATATATGCAGAGACCGGTAAGATAATTAGCTAATTTAAGTACAACTCTCACCACAAAACGCAAGCTGTTATGCTTAGGAAACAAAGTTTTCCTCAAATACTGCGGTGTCTCCAAGTACTGCAGTATCCTAATAAGAAAAGCCGCCCCGCTCTCGTCCTCATCGGAACAATCCACTGTTCTCTCTGTTGGGTCCTCTCCCGGGGTATTCTTGTTATCAAACACCACCACCTGATAAACAAGCAGAAGCAAAAAAGAACCGACGACTGAAGCAAGTGGCAACAAATTCTCAC
The DNA here is from genome assembly GCA_031216285.1 of Syzygium syzygioides. Lineage (NCBI taxonomy): Eukaryota > Viridiplantae > Streptophyta > Magnoliopsida > Myrtales > Myrtaceae > Syzygium > Syzygium syzygioides. Next base: position 30,033,497 of record CM062249.1, read on the forward strand.
GATAGCAGCTAAATGTAGCACCTTTGCAAGCCATACAACATACCCAACCCACCCTCAGGCCTTACTAACATAACAGAGGACATCATACACAATCTCTAGAGCGAGAGAGAGAGAGAGAGAGAGCGAGACCTCGTCGATCCTGAAAATCGTCGCCGCACGAGCAATCTGACCAGCCAGCTGCGAAGGTGGGAAAAAAGGGAAGAGAACAAAACAGAGGACGATAAGAAAATCATCATAACAACTCAACCGCGACAGAAGCGACAATGCAAGCGAGGCGAAGCACCAGTTCGAGCTATTCTGGAGTTCAAGCAGCAATCCACGCGAAAACTCAGAGCAGAGAGAGAGAGAGAGAGAGAGAGAGAGAGAGAGAGAGAGAGAGAAGATACGCGGGTGGCGAGCTCGTAAGACTGAGCGTTGTCGATGATGGAACCGGCCACGGCGATGCTGACGGTGGGGATCTCCCTGGGCTCGCCGCCGCCGCCGCCGCCGCCGCCTCTCCTCTTCTGCTTGCCGCTCGTTTCTGTCGGCTCGCCGCGAGGACCGCCGCCGTTGAGGAGATCGTTCCGAGGCGGCTCGACGTCGCTCGCCGTAGCCGCTCCGGCTTCGGCTTCGAGTCTCCTCTTCTTCTTCGCCATTCCCGTCCTCTCGATAGAGGTCAACTGGTCAAGGGTTTAGGCGTCGTCGATCTCTGCGTGGGGTTTTAGCAGGCAGGAGTACTTATGATATGACGGAGCTCCGGAACTCCACGGTGCCCATTGTCCAAACACAAATTCTTTTTTTTCTCTTTGTTTTTGGGATAATGAAATAAATGGTTTATGAACAATTAACCAATATATAACGTGATCCTTGAATTTTTAATTTTTTCAATGTGATCTCTGAACTTCAATCTAATGTGCAGTGTTGTCTCCAAACTTTCAGTTTGTTCAATTTGATCTTTGGATTTTTTGTGCATGTTCAATATAGTCTCTGAATTATATGGAATTATTCAATGTTGTCATTCCATTAATCTAAGTTCAGAGACAATATTATGTATTTTCATATGATTCAAAGATTAAATTGAACATGTATTGAAAGTCCAAGGATAACATTGAACAATTTACAAGTTCTGGAACCACATTATACATTTGGTTAAAGTTGAGAGACCATATGTGTCATTTTCCTCTAAAGAAACACATGCAGAAAATTAAATCTTAGTTGTTGACAATTTTTTACCATTTTATACATAGTCAATCTACTAATATATTAAAAAGAAATAAGAGTTCATAGAAATGCTCTATCTTTCCCATGTTTGATGGGGTTTTAAATCAAATAAAGATGCTTTTAATCTTAACGAATAATCCATTTGAACGTTCGAGTTTAAAATCGAATGCAAGACGTTTGGTGGTCACGTCATCTCGCGAATCGACATAACTTCAACATGAACAGCATTGATGTAACGACGTTGCACTCGCTCGTTCTCGTTGTCGACAATGCCATGTCGAAACCAGCCATTCCTACGTATGTATGAAGTGCACGTTCTTTTCAGAACACGAACATGATATACGTAGATTGTAATTTGACTTGCGCATCCAAGGCATGTTTCCGCATTGCCTTTTCGTCATACTATTCACCGCCCATTACGGCTGCGTTTGGAAACACTTTTGGGAAAAGTCTTTAGGGAAATGTAAAGGACTTTAAGTTGAAGGAGTTTTTTAAAATGCAAATTGTGTTTGGTAAATTGTAACTTAAAGTCCTTTGCAAAGCAATTTTGGGTAAAATAGCGTTTAGAAAAATTATACTTGAAAAGCTTTTTTTTATTATTTTTTATTAAAGAAAAGTCAAAACCTTCATCGGAGCCGGCGAAGGGCAGGCGGTTGCCGGCTACCCAGATTCGGTGCCGGGTGGCTGTCGTCTGAGGCCGAACGAGCTCAGGCAGCCCCAGTGACCGCCGGCGAGGGCCGCCTGGGCTTGAGCGACCCAGATCCGGTGTCGGTTGGCCGTCGTCTGAGGATGAACGAGCTTGGACAGCCCCGGCGACCGTCGGCGAGGGCCGCCTGGGCTTGAGCGACCCAGATCCGGCGTCAGTCGGCCGTTGTTCGGGACGCGAGCGTAAAGGGTCCCTTGTGGGAGGACGTCTCCAGGTGAATCGATTGAACGAACTCTGGACTGGATTCTTTTCTTCCCTCCTTCGCTTCATTCGAAATCGATTTTTTTCCCCCATCTTTTTCTTTGTGTCTTTCTTGCGGTGCGAGCGCCCGAGCGAATTGCGCTTTTTCCCCGAGCGAGGAGACGCGAGCCAGAGTTTTTTTCCCCTCTTTCTCATTTGGGTATTGGGTTGTGGAGATTCGGTTCACCTTCTTCTTCTTCACCTTCTTCTTCCCTACTCCAGCTCGTAGTTCTTTGTCGAGTTCCCCCAGTTTATGAACTTCTCGATTCAAGAACTTCCCTACTCCAGCTTGCGGCAGTCGTGCGAGCCCAGGCGACAGTCGCTAGGTTGCGCGACCACATCGGCCCCCCTCCAGCGGTTGCTGTCCCCTCACAGCCATGCCGGCAGAGGTGCAAGGGAAGAAGATGATGAACAGTAGCAGACGGGGCTAAATCTGGAAAATCAAAAATTAGACGAGAATAGTTTTGAAAGAAAATTTTTATCACTTACCGGCACTGTAGCATGCCGAAAATGCTAAAATGCCCAAGGCACCTCCTAGGGTGCCTTGGGCTTTTGGCCTTTTGAAGGCCAACTCTGGCTCAACGGGTCTTCAAAAAGCAATTACCAAACACCAAAATTTAGCCCAAGAGACTTTGGATGCCCAAAGTACATTGGCAAAGTGGTTTCCAAACGGAGCCTACATCTCCCATAAGTTTCAGCGCTTATACGCTATCTTTTTTATCCACCCCTTTTCCCACCTCACAAAAGTCGGTAACTTTAGCCTCCATCGGATTTCATTGGAGTATAGAGATCTCGGTGAAATGAGATGTACCGGCGTGGCCGTCCAAGCTGATACAAAACCATGCGGAATACGAAACCGGAACTATTGGAATTATATACAAATAGGGACGGATGTATATTCTCTTACATAACCCAAAACTCAACTCATGGTGCAGAGTTCCCGAACATCTAATGGTCAGTTTGTTCCATGTTAGTGTGTGGGTCTGTGTATATGTGCCTGAGCTAACCTGATAAATCATGTACCGAACCGCAATGCAGAAGGTGCAGTTTCTCCGCATTATCGACCTAAAAATCTTTGGCATGGAGGTTGAAAACGACTTGCTCTACATTGGAATGGCTTTTGCTTCTTTTTCTCCCTTTCTACGAAATCCGATGATTCACTAAATGGCAAAGCTAGATGCACTCAAAGTCCATGGATGCAATTATCTTCGGCAGCAAACAGTTCATGATCCTCACTAGTCCGCGGAAGAACAAGTGCTCGGGTGTTACTCTCTTTGTCCATGCCACTCGGGCAGAATCTCGGAACTTGTAGAAAGCCAAAGTATAACTGAAACTGCACCATCATCAAATCAAGAAGCAACTCTGCAGGAAGAAGCTCCAGATGAGTTGCTGAAGTCCAAAAGTATTATTGATGTGTTGTCCTTTGTTCGGAGATTTCTAGCTTCGGTCAGCAAAGAATTGGCTATCTCGTCTGCCACATTCTCCCTCTCTGCAGAGTATCTCTCCATGGTCTATGAAATGCAATATTTCACGACATTTAGAATAGATCTGCAAAGCATATTGCCCATGCCCAAGACAAGCAAAAGAGTAGAGCATAGATGAAAGGGGAAACCTGGAGGACTAGTTGAACTGACTTCTTCATACTAATAACGTCCCATAAGCCATCACTGCAGATATTGAAAAATCCAGGCTCATCAGAGAAGTTATAGGAACAATTGAGAAGTAAATGGGAGATCACTAAGTTGATCTATTTTCCAATGGAAAGCCAAGAGGTGTTTTCCAAGATCTCAATGATGAAGCTATGTACTAAACGATATTTAATAATATATCAACTGAATTAAAATGCATGAATCTCTGACAAAACTGTTGTATTCAGGGATGTATTTGTCAAGCAATTCGAGGGAGATCCAATAAAACTAAAAGATAACAAACTAAAGCAGCTTTTCAGTTAGAAGCAAAACCTTGCCATTAGCGCAAAGGCCCTGCTTGCTTTGTCAATAAGTACAACTTGACTTATGTGAGGCTCTGAGCTGAATCGTCCATCCTGTTGTTTAAGAAATTTGTCCCCAAGCATTCTAGCAAGGTTTAATCCTGGCACGTCAAACAGAAAGGCAGGGAGTAATGTCATGAGCACCTATCCAGAAATACACAATCATGCACAACTCAGATGAAGTGACTAATTACCACAGAGACGCGTTTCCCCATCCTTCAGTGCTTCTCCTATCTCTTTAATACGAAGTCTTTCAGAATAACTAGTGACTCTATGATCTTCTGTCATCTTAATCAGATTCCCATCAATACTGTAAAGATAAAAACAATTATCATATGAATGAGGAACCTATATGAAGAAACTACTTGCATACCCATGCTATGCACGGATTTAAATTCATGCACCCATGTTCTCTTTTTCCTGTTTGTTAAAACAATTATGAGAGAATCTAAAAGAATTATTATAAGGACTATACAAATTACTCTTTTCTAAATTCTATGAATTGCAAGAGCTCAGTAAGAACTAAGAACACAAAGGTTTTCTCCAAAATAGCCCTTTTACACCTTTTAAATACTTCTATCATTAAGGAGACCAATAATCATTCTTTTAACTAATAAAAAAATTAAAGGACTTATTAATAAAAAAGGTCTACGAATTTCTTTCAATATCATTTATAAATTACTTTAGAAGACTACACTTAATAAGAAATCTCATTACATGGACACGCATTATCCATAGATCTCTCCCGTAAGGAGCATCGCCCAAAAGTCATGGCAACACAAGTGCACGTTGAAATGATAATATCACTTCACCATCTCATGATCATTACATAATTATCAACAATGCTCAAAGATCCCAGATAGCTTCCACCATCACAGGCTAAACTCTTGATCACAATATAAGAAGCTTTAAATTACATGGCAAGAACTTTACCCAAAAAAAAAAAAATTTACATGGCAAGAAAATGGAAGGGAAACTCATGATAGGCAAATTGCCAAATAATTGTTATTCAGTTTGCTTCACAAGATGAGAGGCCGGTGTGCCATCCCTCTTCCACTAAAGGACAAGGCCAAGACTATGTCCATGCAAAGTTGCATAAAAATGGAAGCAAAGGACCTTCTGAAATGAACTACAAGATCTAATATGCCCCAGAACCACTATAGGAGAGTGAGGACATACTCTATGAGACAAGCTGAGTCTCCAACATTTGCACACTGAGCATAAAAACTTCCTTCACCATCAGCCCAAACGAGAAGCAAAGTTGCTGTACAACCCTGTAAGATATAAATAATAAATAACACTATGAGGCTAGCAGAAACAGGTACCCAAGTAAGAGATAAGTGACAACTATTGTCAGAAAAAATCCTTCTCTGTCTACTATTCAGAGGGGTGGTTCTAGTCAGGAGTACCACGCTTTATCATGAAAAGTGCGAGACACAACCAATCAGTAAAATCAGATACAAATTGATAATTTATATGCAACAGAAGAAAACAAAATATAAACAGTACAGTGAAACAGAAGGCAATAAACTATGAAAAGAAAGGGGGAGGAAACCTCATAGGAGTGATTCATGCATGCCTCAGTTTGATAAAATGCATTACGAAGAACATGTGATGCATCATTGAGTGATAACACCCTTTCTCTGTTCAGTGAATCCGATAATAGAGTAGCAACCATCTCCGGCAACAATCTGCAGGTTGTAACTAATATGATTACTGTAACAATTGATGGTGCATGCAATGCTAAATCAAAACTGAAAATAATTGCGAGTAGCTTCACTGTTAGAAAGTCCAAAATGCTCAGCAAAGCAATAAATATGCACTATGAGCAGATTCTGAGTGGCATTACACATAAGCAATGGATTCTATAAAGACCTCTTTTTTAATTGATTCATCCTGTAACACAGTTGCTAACTGCTTTTGTCAGGAACAAGTCAAGTGCTATCTTCTAGACGAGTCACAGCAGAAAAAAGAGACAGATACTAACTAATCTAAGAAAGGATGAGAACATAGAACATCAAAGGGTAAAGGTGAGAAGGCATCCCATCGATGTAGTTACTTCAGTCATTTTAATTGGTTCAGTGCGAGAACGTATTAAGGTGTTGAAGTGATAAATTATAGAGATTCAGCAGATGAATTGCCTAATAAATTGAAACCGCCGCTCAATGTGGTATTTAATTCATTTTGTCCCAAAAGTTTTACTTTCAATGTCACTCTACCTACTTTTAACATATCCAGGTCAACGGCATCAAATGTTTCTATTTGATTCAGTTAAAATATCAAGAAAACCTACATTCAAGAATCAAATTTTGATTCAACAACAAAAAATTGTTTCTGGGTGAAAATAACTATCATCCAACATGGGCACACTGTCTAACATCAACAAGGAAACAATATTCATCTGTGTATTGACACAGCATTTCCTTTCGAGTGTTTCATAAGCATGTTTTAGAAGGATCATGCCAGTTCGTGAAACAAAGCAAAGTAACAAAGTGGAGTTGACAGAGAATAACTACTGACTTGCTAGCAGATTCTGCAGCCCCAGCTCCACCATGTCCATCACAGATACCAAAAAGTCCAAACTGCAAGTTGACCAATATAACAATGACCAGGCCTCAGATAACGTTCAGTCAGGCTTTTCCATGCTAAACTGTACCATCTGCAAACCTGATCAAGTCCAGGAAGAGGCCACCGGTAATAACAGACATCCTCCATGGGAAGCTTCTTTGCTCCACGACGCAAAGACATTGGATCAGATGCCATACCAACTCCAAAAGGGACACGAGACTCAGCTTGGGATGTTATTTGGACCTGTCAATGAAACAGGTAATAAGTACAAAAGAAGCTGCGGATGCAACACCAGTCAAGTTCTTAACAACAAAGATACAAATTTAAACCCTCCAATGGTTCCCCGAATAATCTTGTCATCATCAGAGCATAACAAAAATCAACAGAATCACATGATCAAGCTTGTAGCTGATTAACGACGTCAAATTAGTTTCTTTGAGAGAGAGGCTGACTTTATTCTTCATAAGAGGTACCTCAAGTTTAGAATCTTATTTAGCTAATGCAAGTATCCAGGCAGAGATATATAACAGAAACCATAAATTGCTAATAAGGAAAAAAGAGTAAAACAAAGTGACGAACATATTAAGTAGTAGTTAACTGATAATGCGAATGAATATGCTAAGACATCTCATGTAAATAATTCTTCCTCCAAGAAGACTGAGTTCTTAGGATGATGATTAGGCAGGTGCAATCAATATAACTCGGCAAAAGAAGAATATAGACTTACATATACATTGGACGTTGTACCCAAGGTAATTATGTCGCCACTAGCTAGTTCAGTAGGATCACCTCTGAGTCTACTTCCAGTATCAGGATGGTTGATAGGCTGAGAATTCAACAGTGTGCCATTTAAGCTACCCAAGTCTATCAACTCCCATTTCAGATTCTGAAACCACCATTTGGAGCCATAAATGCATTGTGCACGTGAGCAACTGGATACTTGACTAACAAGAAAAAAAGGGCAGCAATTAGGTTTCTTACATTCAAATTCCAGTTTATCATTGCATGTCTTCCTGACACCTCGGAATCTTTCAGCAGTAAATCACATGGGGTAACCCTTCCTAGGGTTAAAGGGAGCTTAGAAGTATCAGTTGATCGTATAGAGAAGCACGTCCCTTGAGAAGGGCCCGAGATAACCTCCAAGGTAAGGCAGCTTCCTGCACTTCTAAAAGAGAAATATGATGATTTGTTTTACACTTTCAGCCACATGGACCAGAAAATAGCAACAAGCCTTCTTGAAGAGAAGAAGATTTATTACTTTGTTGGCCGCAATCCTTGCTCGCATGCTCAAAAGCCCCATCTCCACCCAAAGTGATTTTTGAGACGGGGCTTAACTCTCCCTTTCTACTGCGCTTTTGCTCTTCAAAAGACAGGTTAGGTACCAATGAACGCTTAAGCGTCTGACCAAGATAAGCATCTTCCAGTGGCTCAGCAACAACATCTAAAACCACAGTAGACCCTACCAAAAATGGAAGTGAAAATTTCACTGAGCAAACAGAATCACTTCTCTGTAGAATTCAAAGGGGAAAAAAGCACGGCAAGCAAAATGCCAGAATCAGACATGGAACCTTGATCAAAGCCAGGAGATGAGGAGGGAAGCCTCTGTTTGTGAACAAGTCCTTCATTTCGAGGCGAAGACATATATCCTTCCCATTGAAGACGTGATCCTTCGAGGTCACTTCTTGTTGGTTCATAGCTCTGACCTTGACCTCTATTGGCATCTTCTGATACAAGGGGCGTCTCTAGATCATCAACCTACAAAATCACTTTTCAGTACATAAACAGCATAACAATGAAATTCCACATCAATCAGCCATTCAGTGTGCACAACTTCAAGCTTGCGTTGGAAGTTATATTCCGCCTACCCACAAGGAAGTCCATATGAAGATAAGTAAAAAACTGCCGATCAACGGTAGATAAGGAAATTAATAACTAGCCAGACCCCATAAAATAACAATTTTGTTTTCCATATGACGACATTATCCAATGCATGCCCTAAAAAGGGAAGTTCTGGAATTTATTTGTCGACACGATACGGAATACCTCCAGGAATGTGGGCATTGATAGAAAGAACAACCCAAATTGGGCATGACGATCTTTTGAGCAGATGCTTCAATTAAAACGGAATGGCTTTTTCTGGTAAGTTGATTCATAAGTTGGATTCATAAACCTGCGTCCGCATCATGGTTTAAGCTATTTCACATGAAGATACTTCCGAGCTCCTTGAAAGAGAAGCTAAAGCTGGAGCTTTTAGCAATAAAATCCATTCAAGCAGAATACTTGGAGCCCGGGGGCGATACACCAAATAGAACAGTAGATGCAAAGCGAGAGGATCCGCCAACGTAACAACCGAAAACACGCCGATCAATCAAAAAGCCAAACATTTCGCCATCATAACTTCGCCAGCAGCTCGAAAACTCCACCAAGACCAAAACTTTAGAACACCCAAAATGCTAAAACTAATCTTCACACACACAACAACAACAACAAGCTGCATAATCCCAATCTCAGAAGCTCTCCCCAGGCAAGATACGACACGAAAAACCACAAACCCAAAACCCTAGCCACCAATGCAAGCGAAGATCTAAGCACAATGCCACGAGCGAACAGCACGATCGAACAAAACAAAAAAAACAGAGGGAAAAACCCGACATCGAATCGTCGATCGCCGCGTCGCATTCCGAATTCGGGCAGCGACCTCGCGCAAGCTCGTGCCAGAACCGAAGGGGAAAGGAAATCGAAACCGATCGAGAGAGATGGGGGCGGGGGCGGGGGCGGGGAGACCTTGCGGGCGGCGCGATCGACGGAGCGGGTGCGGAGGCGGCGGAGGAAACGCCACGGCTTGCAGGCGAGGACGACGGCGAGGAGGATGAGGAGGAGCATGAGGATGAGGAGGAGACCCACGCACAAACCCGCCACGTCCGCGCTCAGAATGCTCATCGCCATCATCGCCATCGGCCCTCTCTCCATCGCTTCTCCTGCGAGAACTGACTGCTCGACGACGCGGATTTGCGAGAACTTCGCTTTGAAATGGTCGCATTCATTCTCACGTCTCTCGGATTTTTTTCCCCTTTCCCCTATTTTCTTATTTTCCCCTCCAATAATATTGCACAATATATATTTATACATACACACGAATGTTCTAAAACTTATTACAAAAGTATAATCGAATTCTAAAACTTAACGGGAGGCATGAATCTTGAAAACGGGCAACTTGCTATTAATCATATCATACATACAAAGAGAAGATACATGGTGATATATATAACACTATACTGAGAGAAAGAGAGAAACCTGATCGGGAGCAACATCGAGAGGTTGAAACCCGCCATGGGGCATGGGCTGGGGGGACACATTCGAGGGGTGGTGGCCGGTCAGCTAGCCCTCATGTCGTGTCTGCTGAATTAACAAGTGCCTCCCAAAAACGACGATCTTGCCCTTACTATCGCGACCGTCACCCCGCGTTCGTCATACGTCTCTCTCTCTCTGGGTCGATGATTGAACAGGACCAATGTGCGCATACCACTCTCCTGTGCTCCTCTTATGCTCTGCTTATATTATATGTAAGATGGGATGCCGAAATCGCGGGTCTTCTGCCCATTTGACACTGCCAGTCTGCCACCGCATGTGTCCGGCCCGGAGGAATATAGTAACGCGACTTCCCTGGTGCTCGATGCGATGGACTTGCACATCACGCGGTGCGGAAGGAACATTCCCCCATGGCGTCGCCACTCCCAAACGAGCTTTTGCATAGGAGAAGCCTTCTCCTTCGGGGTCGGCCGATCCGTAAGGGCCGAACATCTGAACCCCACCTAACCCGCCACGGCATGGGCGACCGGCGGCGCTGGTTTGTAATTTTTTCTTTTCAAATTTCAACTTCTCTTTCAATTCAATTTAAATTAAATTTGTATAGAAGAAAAATCGGACATGGACCAAAATGACACCGTTTTATCCCCCACGTGGGATGGAGAGGATATTTTTAGAAAGCCATGTCAGCTATTTCTTGTTATCCAAGTTGGACGGAGATAATGAAATTGCTCGATTGCACCAATTTGACGGGTTTTAGAACTCGATTACACTTTTGCAAGTTGAATGACTCAATTGCACTTTCAATGTACACCCTACTCATTATTAACGCTAATAATCAATTTTTTTTTCGGGGATTTCTACTTTCTTGGGAGCTCATGTTAGGGCAACTATTCTTAACATGAAACGACACGATCGATTGAATTTATTGAAGCATATAATGTAAAAACTGAGTGCAACGTGAATACAAAATGTATAAATTCTTGGTATACTCAATGAAAATATGATAATTTTCAATTTTTTGAATTCCTTGTTTACGATTGAAGCTTGCTTTACAAAAAGAAGTCTTCTAAAAAATCCTCTCTCGCATGGAAGAGCTTTACCCTATCCCTCTTGGTGATAGCAAACGCATTCCTCTTAAACCCCCTTAAACCCTAAATCTTCTTCGTCTTGTTCCTCAAATCCCATACACAATACCCCTACCCCAGTTGATTTCTTCGTCCTGTTCTTGCCTCCTTAGAGCTTCTCGGTGGAAAGTGAAAAAGATTCCTCGCTGAAGTCTCCTTCCATTTGGCCTTGTGTTGTCTTTGTCCTATTGTGACAAGAAAGGGTATTTAGCTCTTTCGATCTTCGTATCTAATGTATTTGGCTATTTTGTTCTCCATTGGATTATGCTCTAAATTTGCTTCACTCAAATTGAAATGGAAGAGCCCAAACCCTAATCCTCGGTGGTAGTTTCTCACCTCCCTACCCTTCATCCTCTGTTTCCACTAGTGGAGTTACTTTGCCCGACCCCCAAACCTCTGTTTTCCCGGTGCTTTTTGGTCTCTTTCTTCTGGTGCTTTGTGTTGTTGCTCCCTGCAAATCAGGCCTGGTCTCTTTCTTCTGGTGCTCTGTGTTGTTGCTCCCTGCAAATCAGGCCCTGGGTTTTCCTCTGTTGGAATCTAATGGAGGAGGATGATGTTTCATATGCTCGCTTAGCTTCCATATGCAGTAAGTTGGGCAATTTATGATCTGAAAGTGACTTAGCAGTTATTGATGGAGCGGTTCCTTTGGAAAAAATACAAGAGTGCTGATTGACGTTATATGTGCAATTGTTCTCAGCCTCTAATATTAATGTCTAGGCATTCCAAAGCACGATGAAGAGAGCTTGGAGAATTGACTCAGTCAATATTACCCAAGTTGATAAAAAAACCTTTGCCTTTACCTTTAAATCTGAGAATGAGATGAAAAGGGTGAGGGATTCGGGGCCTTGGTCTTTCTCCAACAACCTAGTAGTGCTCACACCTTTTGTCCCAGATATTCCATTGCAATGCTATGATTATACTCATTGTGATTTTTGGGTCCAAGTGCATGGTTTGCCTATGAATTGGATCTCGGAGGAATCCATAAGGAGAATCACGGCAGCTGCGGGCCTTGTTTCTAAAGTGAAATGCGACGCAAAAGCCTCTTCAACCTTTTCAAGTGGAAAGGCTACAGTTAGACTGAACTTAGCAGCCCCTTTGAAGCCTGGTACAATTGCTAGCCAAGAAGGGAAGAAAATATGGGTTGATTTTAGATATGAGAGGCTACCACACTTCTGCTATGCTTGTGGTCGCATTGGGCACTATGCCAAATTCTGTGAAGTAGAACAATATGACGAGAACAAGCTAGTGAAGGATAACCCAGGATGTTTCGGGCTTTGGCTCTGTGCGGAAATGAGAGAATGGAGCCCACTTTGGAAATCAGTCCATGCTACAAAAGTGAACGAAGTTAGGGATGAGGAGATAGATCATGATACTCCAACCCCTACTCTTCAGATGGTGCCTTACAAGTCATGGGGAAAGAGTCCAATGATCCCAAGCTTTGAGAATAAGATTGAGAAACCAGGACAACCCTTTATGAATGAACTAGTAGCAAGGAGAGTTGGTGGCTGTTTTTCTAAAGACGATCCTTACCGACCAATTCAACCGCTAAATGCCCCTGTTCTCCCCTTGGTCAGTGAAGGGTGCTCCAGTGTCCCTAAGAAGAATTATAGCAAGGGAAAGAAATCAGCAAGCAAGAAGATCCAGAAAAGGTACAGTCCCTACTCCCCCCAAAAGGGTCTCTCCCTTGCCTTGGACGAGACCCATCTTCTAGATACTCCGATCCAAGTTCTGAATGAGCCTCAGTTACGGGCCTTGGTGGCTAGCCCTAATAAGCCACCGGGTTTCCCATGAATATCTTAAGCTGGAATTGTCAGGGATTGGGCACACCCCTGACGAGCCAGGAATTGCGAGCCTTAGTCGCTCGTTTTAAGCCCAGTATCCTCTTTTTGAGGGAAACGAAGAACAAAGAAGTAAAGGTTCAAAGACTTATGAGGTGTCTCAATTTCCAGTTTTACGAAGTAGTAAACCCAACAGGAAGAGCAGGTGGGTTAGCGGTGATGTGGACGGATTCAGTATCCTTGAACGTGGTAAGGGCCTCTTCGGAGCTATTTGACCCGATTTGCTCAGTTAAAGTAAGCCAAACTCAGATGAGAATTTCCTTTGTCCATGCCACAATAGTATACCAAGAAAGGCTCCAACTCTGGAGGAAGTTGCAAAGAGTTAGCCTTTCAAACCAGCTACCGTGAATTTATATGGGTGATTTCAATGAAATATTGCACCCATGGGAAAAGATCGGAGGACGCATGGCGGATAACTACAGGCTAGCTGCTTTTCGGGAATTCCTAAACAATTGTTCCTTGCTTGATCTAGAGAGCAAGGGTTGCGCGTTTACTTGGGCAAATAATAGGGAGGGAGAGGCACATGTGAAAGAATGCATAGATAGAGCCCTGTGCAATGTAAATAGGAGAGTAAAGTTTCCAAGTGCAGAAGTTCTTGCCCTACCTGCAGTCGGTTCAGACCACAGCTCACTATTGGTAATACTCTCGCCAACCTCAACTAGAAGAAAGAGGGAATTCAAGTTCGAAGCCTTTTGGATGGAAGATGAAGGCTGCATTAAAGTTGTACAGTTGGTGTGGAGTGTCCCTAGTTTGGGAAATGAGAAACTCACGAGGAAATTATTGAGAGTATCAGAAACCTTGACGAAGTAGAGTAAATAGAAGTTCTCAAACGTGCAACGCCAAATAAACTCTCTGAAAAGAGAACTCCAAGAGATTACAAATGCCCCAACTTTGCAACTAAACAGGGAGAGGGTTAAATCTTTAAACCAACAAATTGAAGACCTATGGAAACAAGAGGAAATGTATTGGGGCATGAGATCACGCATTAGCTAGCTGTGCTAGGGAGACAAGAACACAAAGTATTTTCATGCAACCACAGTCCAGAGAAGAAAAAGAAACAAAATCTCTATGCTGAAAATGACGAAAGAAGAGTGGAGTTGTGATCCAAAAGAACTACAAGTATTGACGATGCATTTCTTCCAATCGCTTTACACCTCAATGGGTCAAAGAAATTTTCAGCCAGTAATTGATATGTGCCCTAGAATAGTGGAGGATCAGATGAATCAGCACATGATGAGGAGTGTAACAATGCAAGAGGTCAAGGAAGCGACTTTTCAGTTAGGCGCCAAGAAAGCTCCGGGATCGGACGGATTAAACGGACAATTCTATCAACATCATTGGGAAATAATCCAACATGATATGCTAAATATGGTGAGATCTTTCTTCAACACAGGTTCTCTTGACCCAAATTTGAACAAGACCCACATTGTTCTTACTCCTAAAAACCCCAACCCAGAAAGGATTGACCAGTTCAGGTCCATTAGTTTGTGCAACTTCGGCTATAAAATTATATCCAAGGTCTTGGCAAACTGCCTAAAACCTTGGCTCCCTAATTTGATAGCAATGGAACAAAGCGCCTTCGTCAGTGGCAGACAAATACAAGACAATATTCTAGTGGTACAGGAAGTCCTTCACCATTTGAGAATCAGCAAGCGGACAAAGAGATTTCAGGCAATTCTAAAGCTGGACATGAAGAAAGCCTATGATAGAGTGGAATGAGATTTCCTAGAAGCATGTATGATAAAGATGGGCTTTAGTACGAGATGGGTTTCTTGGATTATGCAATGTGTCTCCACCGTTTCTCTTAGCGTCAAGTTTAATGGGGAACCCCTCCCTTTCTTTAAGCCCTCGAGAGGTCTTTGCCAGGGGGACCCTTTGTCCCCATACTTATTCATTATTGTGGCAAATGTACTATCATCACTCATGAAAAAAGCAGTAGATGATGAAAGCTTCAAAGGAATCAAACTAAACAGGAACTGCCCCAGCCTATCCCATTTATTGTTTGCAGACGACTCAGTCTTCTTCTTGGATGGAAAGGTTAGCGAATGCCAAAACCTAGCATCTATCCTTCATCAATATTGCTTTGTATCAGGTTAGGAAATCAACCTCAACAAATCAGGTATCTTTTTTAGTAAGGGGTGTCCATTTCAGCTGAGAAGGAACATGGCCCAAGAGATGTGTGTTATGGAGATCGACAAAATTGGAAAGTATTTAGGCATCCCCTCGGATTGGGGCCAAACAAAAAAACAGATGTTTGCTTGGATAATGGCAAGAGTAAATATGAAGTTGGAAGGCTGGAAAGAAAATTTTATCTCCAAAGCTAGAAAATAAATATTAATCAAAGCGGTGGTACAAGCTTTGCCACAATATGTGATGTCTATTTTCAAAATTCCAGTATCCATTTCCAAAGCCATAGAAAGGAAGATAGCTTCGTTCTGGTGGAAAACACATGCCTCTAAAGCTGGCCTTCATTGGAAAAAATGGGAAACGCTGAAGACAAGGAAAGACAAAGGTGGTTTGGGCTTTAGAGATCTTCTTACTTTCAATAGAGCAATGTTGGGAAAACAAGCCTGGAGAGTTGCGCAAGCTCCAAACGCATTATGGTATAAAGTACTTAAAGGAAGGTATTTCCCAAATTATGACTTCTGGCATGCTGCTAAAGGTACTCGCCCTTCATGGGGTTGGCAAAGTCTACTAATGGGTAGAGATGCGATTTCAAAGGAGGTGAGATGGAAAGTGGGTAATGGCCAGCAAATCAGAATCAGAGAGGATAGATGGTTGGAAAGAGGTGTACTGGGAGGGCCATATAACCAACAAGATCCCAAGATGGTTGCTGAATTGATTGACTCAACAGAAAAATAATGGAAGGGTCAACTACTGGAGAATCTTTTTGAGGAGCAAGTTGTTAATGAAATTCTAGCAATTCCATTACCAATCATCTCGATAGAGGATAAGCTAGTTTGGTCAGCAAATCAGTCTGGCTACTACTCGGTTAAAAGTAGTCATAATCAACTTCGAAAGATTGAAACCATACAAGACAATAGGTAGGCTTCAACCTCCTACCGAACGCCTAATTCTCTGTGGGGCAAGATTTGGAAGCTAAAAACACTCCCCAAAGTCAGATTATTCATGTGGAGCATTTGCCAAAATGCTCTACCAACCAGGGTTAACTTGTATAAAAGGAAGCTTTTACCTGAGCCTTACTGCCCCATGTGCCGCAAGGAACAAGAAACGGTGGAACATCTATTTCTACTATGTGATAGGACAATGCAGGTTTGGTCTAGCCCAGAATTTAATTTTCAGTTCTCTCACCAACAAGTGACCAGAATCGAGGAGTGGTTGTTGAACTATGAAGATCTAACCCAAAAGAACCTATCCTTTGAGATCATTGCAACCACTCTCTAGAATATTTGGTTAGCGCGTAACTCTTTCGTCTTCCAACACCAGATTCCTCGTCCCAGAAGCATGGTAGACTCGACTTTTGTAATGCACTACAACTATGCGAAGTGGAATGGTAGTAACAAGGCGGGAGAGCGAGCATCGGAGGATTTACCTTTGAGGTGGAGACCACCACAGCCAGGGACACTAAAGATTAACGTCGATGGATCACATCTCCCGGGGTCTATGGAAGGGGCTTTTGCTGTCGTGTGCCGCAATTCTGAAGGGAGATTGATCAAAGGAGCTGTGCAACCAATCCGAGTGTCTTCCGCCCTTCACTCTGAAACCCTTGCTTGTCTCCACACTCTTCGACACTTTGCTAGCCGATCTGGACAGAAATTTGTGCTGGAAACTGACAGCTCTACCTTGATAAGCTTCCTACAAGATCCCTCTCTCTGCTCGTGGGATGTTGAGCCCCTTATCACAAAATGCTTAGGCTTCATGGCCCTCTTTGAGAGTTTTGAGTTAGCTTACTGCTCTCGAGATTTAAATAGATTAGCATATTGGGTTGTAAAGGCCTCAAGAGTTAAGGCACTTTCACGTTATTGGGTTTCTTACCCACCACCCTCTCTATGGGAGATCCTGTGTTTTGATGCTCCTTTTTCTAAAGGGTTAGTTATTAAATGAAATAATAAGTCTCTGTTATGTCCAAAAAAAAAAAAAGAATTCCTTGTTTACGGGTTTCCACATTCTTAGAAGCTCAATGTTAGGGCGACTATCCTAACATGAAACGACCCGATTAAACACATTCACTGAAGCATACGATGTGTGGTGAATTTCAAATCATCATTCGAATGATGCATATACCCATCTCTTTCGGCCCAAGTTGGTCAAAGAATAAACAAAATTCCATATTTGGTCGAAGAGATTTCGGCTCTGCCCGATGTTGCTGGAGACTGACCTGCTGCGCTGTCGCTGCCTGCTTCGTTACTTTTATTATTATTATCATTATTATTATTGAATTTAACTTATTTTTTTAATTTAATTTAAATGGACTTAGTATGAAAGTGGGATTTGGACCACTACGTCATCGCCACGTGAGATAGAGAAGATATATTTTTTTATTAAAAAGAGGCGTGTCGGCATTTTCCGTTGGTCAAGTTGGATGGAGTTAGTGGATAAACTTGATTGCATCAGTTCAGCAAGTTTTGAGGACTTGATTGTAGTTTTTGCGAGTTTTAGAACTCGGTTGCACTTTCGTGATAAATTTTAGGATTTCCAGTACTCTTATCCCTACTCAATATTAATGCCAATAATCAAAAAAATTTCTCTCGGTACTATAAGTGCAATTTATTATTCAGCTTCATCTTTCTTTCTGGGTTTCTACTTTCTTAAAAGCTCGTGTTAGGGCCACTATTTTTAACATGAAATGACGCGATCAATCAAATTTATTGAATCATATAATGTCAAAATTGAGCGCAACGTAAATATAAAAGATACAATTCTCGATATACTCAATGAAAGTATGATAATTTTCAATTTTTCGGACACTTTGTGTCTAGGTTTCTACTATCTTGGAAGCTCAATTCTTAACATGAAATGACAAGGTTAAACATATTTATTGAAGCATATAATGTCAAAATGGAGCGCAACCTGAATTTCAAATAATCATTCTCGTGATACTCAATGAAAGTGTAACATTTTTAACTAATACGATTATATGAATTATCGGTAATACATGAATAAGGATCGTCAGAACTGGGTTATTATCTGTATTTATTTATTTATTTTGGTGTTGGGAGGATGGGGAGTGACATACGACAAGTGTGGTGTAGATCTGAGTATAGTTAAAGGTGGAGGATTGCATGCATGAAGGTTTTTTTAGTGTGTACAGTATATGGTAGGCGGGTGGAGAAATGATGTCAAAAGAGTTGGGTACGTGGCATGAATCAAGGGGGATATTCTAGACTATACTTTCGGTGATTTTTTGTCGGCAATTCAACTTGGGGAAACATTGATGGTGATGGTTTACTCGATTCATTTTAAGGGCTTGCATAAGTGACTTTGACGAGAGGAATAATTATGGGTTTAGGTTATGAACATGAGATTAGATGATTATCAAATTCTTTAATTTTCGGTGATTTTCTTGTATACTCGCGCTTACCATACAAATTGTATGAATTAATTATGTGGGTTTGTGAGCTCGCGCCCTTATAAGTTTTCTATTCCAAAAAGAGAAGCATTTTTATTTTGTCGTGTTTGTAGTTTTGCATCGTCGTTGTATATTGTGACTATGTGATGTTTTATGTTATGGAGGATGGTGCGATCAACGGAGCGAGGGCGGTAGCGGAGGAATCGCCATGGCTTGCCGGCAAAAGACAACCCCGAGAAGGATGATGAGAAGCCTGAGGAGACCCACGCATACACCGACGTCTACACTCGGAATGCTCGTCGCCAACTTCGTCATCGACCCTCTCTCCCACTCTTCTGCAAAAATTGACTGCTCAGCGCGGATTTGCGAGAACCTCGCTTTGAAATGGTCGGATTCATTTTCACGTCTTGATTTTTCCTCTCTTTTCCTATTTTCCCCTAAGTTACAACGGAGAAAGACCTTAAATTTGTTATGAAAGTGTAATCAAATCCAAAAACATGCAAAAAAAAATGCAATCAGGAGGCGTGAATCTCGAAAAACGGGTAACTTACTATTAATCTTGTATAGAGAGAATACAAGTGATGAGAGAGACTCGGACAAGAGTGGCATTGAGAGATCAAAGTTCATCGCGAAGCGTGAGGATTGGAGGGAGGCATAGGAGGGGCGGCCGGGCCCGGCCGAGCGAAGACGGCAAAGGCAGGGTGGCCGAACGGTGCGCTAGCCCTCGCCACATGTCCGCCGGAGTAACCAGTACCTCCGAAAAACGATGATCTTGCTCCTGTTATTGCAATTTTGCTCATCTCTCTCTCTCGGTTGATGCTTGAATAGGACCAACTTGTACGTGCCACTCTTCTTTGCTTCTCTTATGCTGGCTTATACACATAGGATGTGCTCCGATCTCGGTTGTTCGACCTTGGACAGCACCGCATGTCTTCGCCCGGAGAATATAGAATTACGACTGCCCTCGTGCTCGATGCGATTGACTTTCGTAATCACGCGGCGTGGGAAGAATATTCCCTATCGCGCTTATCACCCCAATCGAGAATAAACAATTGTAAACTCCACAATAATTTCTTCAAATAAACAGAAGCTCGTTTTGGTAATCGAAAGGAGCCGTAGATAGCAGCAGAGCTTGCATAGGAAGAAGCCTTTGGGGTTTGCCGATCCACAAGAGTCGAACATCTGAACCCACCTTCCCGGCGACGGCCGGGGCGGGGGTGACGCGGATGTTGGTTTGTAGTTTTTTTTTTTTTTACATTTAACTTATTTTTTGGTTTAATTTAAATAAAATTATATAAAAAAATTAGATTTGGACCAAAACGATATCGTTTTAGCCCCGCGTAGGATAGAGAGGATAATTTAGAAAGCCATGTTAGCATTTTCTATCAGTCAAGTTGGATGGGGTTATCAAAACGACTAGATTGAACAAATTTGACAAGTTTTAGAAAAGTTTTAGGATTTGATTGCATTTTCGTGATAAGTTTTAAGACTTTTATTGAACACCCTAATCAATTATTGTGCAATTTATTATTCGGCTTCAATTTTTTTTTTTGGGTTTCTACTTTCTTAGAAGCTCATGTTAGGGCTATTATTTTTAACATGAAATGACACGATTAATCAAATTTATTGAAGCATATAATGTTTAAATTGAGGTCAATGTGAATATAAAAATATAAATCTTGATATACTCAATGAAAACATGATAATTTTCAATCTTCTGGATTATTTATTTATGGGTTTCTACTTTCTTAGAAGCTCAAAGTTAGGGTGATGATTCTTAACATGAAATGACACGATTAAACATATTTATTGAAGCATATAATGTCAAAATGGAGCGCCCCGCGAATTTCAAATAATCATTCCTGTTGTACTCAACGAAAGTGTAATATTTTACGCTAATACGATTGTATGAATTCCAGGTCATACATGAATGAGGATACTTAGAACTGGGTTGTTATCATTTTTTTTTTTTTTGCTTTTTCTTTTTTGACATATGACAAGTATGGTGTAAATTTAAGTATATTTAAAGGTAGAGGATTGCATGCATGTACGTCTTTCTAATGGTGTATAATATATGGTAGGTGGGTGGAGAAAATGATGTCAAAAGAGTTGGGTACATGCCATGAATCATGGGAGATATTCTAGACTATGCTTTCGGTGATTTTTTGTCCACAATTGATGGTGATGGTTTACTTGATTTATCGTTAGGGCTTGCATAAGTGATTTTGATGAGAAGATTAATTATGAGTTTATTTATGACCATGATATTAGATGATTATCGAATTCTTTAATTTTTGGTGATTTTATTGTCTACTTGCACGTACCATACAAATTGTAGATACTACTCGCGCAAGTTTGTGCATGCGAACACACCCTTATGGATCTACAATTCCAGAAAGAGATGCGTTTTGTTTTGTCATGTTTGTAGTTTTGCATCGTTGCTATATTTTGCGACTGTGTAATCATTGTCATCCATATAAAGATGTATTTCGTTATGGAGGATACGTGTGTTACGTTGAGCATGGTAACGTCCTATATAATTCCGGCAATTTATTTTTTCTTGGTGAACAAATTTGCAAAATAAATATAGGCTAGTGTTAAGAGTATCCTGATGGATGGCTTGCCGGATGGCTTTTAGGTCAAGATTGCGAGTGGGAGCAACAAATATTCATTAACTTAAACGTATCAAATCGTGTTAATTAGTAACTTCCATACAAAGTGTCCTAACACGATAATGGATTTTGTAAGCGTTCATGTATCACGATATTTTACTTGGAAGTTATCATAAAACTAAGGATTAATACCATGAAGAATCTTAAATTAATTCATCTGTGGCAAATTTACCAAAAACTAATTTTTTGATCACTAAAAATTTCAAGCTAGTACATTTGTGATAAATTTATCCTCCGTTAGTTTTTGTTAAATTTTATTGTCAAATTGCTAAGTTGGATGACACATACTAGTTGACGGGTGTACCGGTTTAAGGTTTTACCTTCCGTTTGTTACAGGTGTACTAATTTGTGGTTTTTCGTAGTATTAAAACAATTTAACGGAAATTAATGGGGGGTAAATTTGTTACAAATGTACTAATTTAAGGTTTTTGATGGAAATTGTCATGAGGTATACCAATTTAGGGCTTTTTGTGGTAAAAAAAAATTAGTTTTTGGTAAATTTGCCACTAGTATTACCAGTTTGGGGTTTTTCGTAGTATTAACCCCGAAACTAAACTTTCAGAGTAACCACGAATCCACCCCGATGGGCCCTGCCGAGGGATCCCAGTCAGGCCCAGTTGACAAAAAGCCCATTACAAGCTGGGCCGAGAGCACACGCTTGGAGAGCACAAAGGCCCAGTAAACGGCCCAACATGAACTAGGCCCAGTCTCATCCCCAGATACGCATCCACGCAATGTCCGCGAGGTTTCTTCGTGAAAAAAAGAAAAAAAAAAAACGGTTGCGATTACTAGGAAGACCCGCACGGCCAAGGGACGCAAGACACTCGATTTTGAGCAAAACCTTAGTCGCTAGGATTAGAGAAGTCAAGAACGGTCTCAGCGTTAGTAGCTTCCGATTTCGTCTTGCCTAAAGCAACGGGATTAGCCGTTTTTAATCCCCCGCGATCTAGGGTTAGTCGTTTCTTTTCCTTCTCGTCTAAAGCGACCATCAGCTTTGACATTCGCTGAGGTCGACCATCCCGCGCTCTAGTGGTGGTTGTGAATGATTTGGCTATGACTAACGATATTTTATGGTGATGAGCAGTTAGATAGGTATCATACATTCTACTGAATTTTCGACTATTTTAAACCGCCAACATGTGTATATATATATATGGTGATGAGCAGTTAGATAGGTATCATACATTCTACTGAATTTTCGACTATTTTAAACCGCCAACATGTGTATATATATATATATATCTCAAATTTCCTTAAAAGAAGACGAAAAAGCCAAGTGTATTTTGATTAATTTGTGGAATCGATTTGCAAAAGTCATCGGATCGGAGGCGAGAGGCGGCACTCAGTGCCCCTATCGAAGTTAAAATTCTAGGCCCGCCATGTCGCAAGGATAGTGTATTTTGCAAACGTCCATCCACGTGGCTTCGCAAGTTAAATTAAAAGGGAAATCCCACAAAAGAATTCATAAACTTTCCCCCGCGGGACTCCGATATCCAAAACTTTTTTCGTCTGGCAAGTACCTCCAAACTCAGATCAATAATCTTAAAATACCTTCTATCACAATTCTATCCATAACATATGTAAAAAATCCGATATGGCATTATGCACGGACAATGCCATGTAGGATCTTAAATGGTTATTATGAACGAAACTGTGACGAAATGCATTTTTAGGTCACCGGTATAAGTTCGAGAGTATTGGGGTGCCGAAAATCGGTGACCCACGAGTTAAAATTTATATTTTTTTTGTTGTGCTATTAAAGTACAGTGTAGTAAAAGTTTCAATGGAAAGTCAATGGAGGAGGTCCCTCAACACGCTTTGTCTCTACCGAACGCAAACAAGAGGACATCAGAGGAGGAAATCAAAAGGCACGGATATGCACAATCTATGTGTACTCCACTGGATCTGTATTAGAATCAGGAATGTTGTCTTTCATGTAGGGCTAAGATAGAATGACCTAATCTATCCCACTTCCACACACACACACATATGAGCCAATTACATCACATCCATGTCACCGACTTAGAGGAAACAATCCCAGATGTTGGGGGAAGACGAGTGCCCCCCAAGGATTTTGACAATCATTGCTGCTTGAAATGAATTCTTGACGGTATATGCCATGCCCTTTAAAATTTTTTACAATTGATTCAACTATCCATCATGGGACAACTTGTCCAAGTGAAACATTAGGGCACTTGATAGTGGATTTCTTTTATTATTTTTTAAAGATTTCTTTGGCTATTTGTTTGATAAATACCGTGGATTTATCTCTTGAGAGTATTGATTTTCGAAAATATAATTTTCTAGCATGACGCATCAAGTTAAGAATGTTTGAGTGGTCGTATACTGTTGGATATTGAACATTCAAATAATTATACATACTCCGAATTTTCGTGCGCGCGTTTCGAAAGGAACCCGTGGCAATTCATTTCAATTAAACGATGTATGCGCACCTCTTTCGATCCGACCAAAATTTACGTGTATAACCGGCTGCCATATTAATTACGGAAGTGATAGTCCATTGTATATCGGTAATATAAGTGTATGGTTCGTATTCCTCTTGTCAAGATATCATAACATATCTGTAATTCCTCCCTTCACTCCAACAAAGCTCAAATAAAATTATGTGCAAGGTTGACCTGCAAGTACAATGAAAGTGGAGGGAAAACCCCAACTTTTCTCCTTCCCCTCCCACATTTCTTCTTATTAAACAACCTTTTCATTTTACAAAATTTTCAGCAGGATCGCCACATCACAGATGCTTCAAAACTCTGTCTAGGGCAAAACTGTCTCGAGCTTGGAAAAAGGAAGCAATGTCTACGATGCGTGATCACGGTCATTCCCCACCCACTTTGCGCTTTGCCTTCTCCTTCATCATCCATGAACTGCCCTCGAGAAAACTTTCTACGTAATCACCTTTTCATTAATATAATCAAGTTTTGCAGTTATCCCTCATTAGTGGCACATAAAATACGATTAAGTAAATCATTTTCCGAATTTAAAATAGCTTGATGATGGGCGAACTTTCAGCAGGATCCCTCAAAGCCAAAGAACAACTGTGCGTCAGCTCATTTGATCCATTGCATGAAAGTGATTGTTAACTCCTCTTTATTATACTTCTGTGACAAGCTTTTGTTTAGTGCTAATCATGGATTCCAGTTGAGATCAAGACACTGAGTTGTCTAGTCACTGTCTGTAAAGCTAACCTTGGACCTCAACATGGTTACACAGCTGATGCCACCCTTGTCAAACGAGGTCCTTTTCGCGTGCTGGTTAAGTATTGTATATTTAGTTTCACTTCTCTTTGTACCATAAGTGAATCCTGCTTAGCTACATCCAGCAAAAAAAGTTGGGACATTGTCTGCTAGCTCACTTTTTACTTAAATGACGAGGATAGTATATATTTAGTTGCATAAAGAAATCACCGTACGTGTCTTGTTAACGAGATCTTTTTTCATGCATGAAATCGAAAATTCATATCGTTTAAGTATCATAAGTATTGGCTTAATTCACTTATTTTTTACATATTTTCTTATCGAGTCACCCGATTTACATGTCAATCACAAGCAACTGAATAATTATGGTTACTGAAATTCGATTTTGTTTTAACGGTATGTCACTTGATCTATATTAGAGCGTTAGACCATATCATCTCCCTTGCAAGCTATTGGCTTAGAAATTGCTTTCGACCATGACATAGTTGAAGATATCGACCGGTTGATTGTTTCCATTGACATTGGCTAGTCATTAAGTTGTGCTTATATTTGCCGTCAAGCATAACTCGAAGCTTGATTTCAATTTTCAAACAAACAAGGCAACTATTAAGGTCATTTTCCACATAAAATTTCTGAAGTAAGCATTAGCTAGTGCATAGTTTCTTTACAGCCACTTATATGTGTTTGAATTCCTTGGAGCACGAGTCTAGTTATAATCTCAAGACCATGTAGCGGGAAAAACAAACTGATAAAAGCAGTAAAGGCATCCAAACTATGGCAAATTATTTAATCTGATCCCTCAAAAAAAAATTTTATGTAATTGGGTCCTTAAACTATACATTTTTTTTAAAAAAAAAATTAGTTCTTTCAAAAAAATTATGGATAAAAATGCTAACGCATCTGCTAAATTGTCACTAAGTGTTGACATGACATTCACAAAAAATAAAGAATTAGATAAACATTAAAAAACAAAACAAACTTTAAAAGGTTAAGGAATAATGAAATTTGAAAGAAAAAGGGAGGACCCTGAGAAGGGAGGCAAAGAGCCGTTGGGGTTGTGCCACCCTTGGCTATCGGCTGGGGTCAAGCTACCTCAACAAGGCGCAACATCGGCCAGGCGATGCTTGGGCTCACGCAACCTCCGTGCCTGCTCGTTTGGGGTTGCTCGATCTTTGTCGTCAAGGCGACGACTTGAGTTGTGCAATGTGAATCACCGTTTTCCTCTCTCCAAGCCTTGGCAACGCAACCACTGCCACCCACCCCAGTCAACCGGCTCTCCCTTCTCCTGTGCGTGAATGTTTATTAGGTATTCTTTTTTTATTTCCTTCAATTTTTTCGTTTTTTCTTATCCATGTCGGCATTAAGTAACAAAAATATTCCATGTCATCCTAATCAGTCTTTTCACTGTCGATGTGACATTCCATGCCAGCATTCCGCATACATATTTAACAAGATGACCAATTCAAACAAAATAAATATATGATTTAAGGACTCAATTATACAATAAAAGTTCGTGAACTTAATTGAATATTTTGTGCAAGTTCACGAACGGCAGTGCATTTATCGAAATTAATCTTTATTTTTATATGGTCCGAGGGAATCATTGACAAGCAAAGGAGAAAGATGGGGCTAGGCAAAGCAGGAAGGGAGGGGGGGGGTCAAAAAAGGCAAAGTGGCCGGGGTGTTGTTGCTTTTGTTTCCGCGATTGTGTGTAAAAGCCATGATGGATTCTCTGTCTTTCTTAAGAAGGAAAGTCTCCCTATAAATTATTGATTTCTTAGCCAAAATATCGAAGGGGGCTAACTTTCTAGGCCTTCGCTAATGGCCAAAGGGTACATGACGTACTCTCAGCTAAAAGATTCTCCATTATTTTAGCAAGATCAAACATCCTTTGATGGATTCTGATGCATTCTTTCACATTCTCTCTCTCAAAGTATACCAAAAAGAGATTAATAAGGAAAAGTAGTATAACATGAGCGAGCGATGTGATGGACAAAATCAAATCACTTCGAAAGAAGTATCGGGAGATGGGTTTGATAGAGCATTATCCATTTGATTTTTCTTTATTTATTGATGTATTGATCTATTCGATCTCTCGAAATGAGTTTGGAAGTATAGCTTGATAATTAATAAAATCTGAAAGATTGCAATTCTCTGTTGTTGGCTAGGGTATGTCATGATTATAAGCAGTTGGCGGATTAAAAGGGGTTGCAAAGCATCTCGGGTTACAATTATAAAGCGTTTACTGATGGAGTTTCTTTTTCGGCTTTCTTGGGTTGATGCTTTAGGAATTTAGGACCACTTAAGTTAGAAAACCAAAAAGGCCTTAAGGACCACATAGACACTTACATGGACTTCAAATGTATATCATACCTTGATCAACCAGAGCGAAAAGAGGGTTTTTGTGCCTTTGCTTGCATCATATGCATGTGCATACTCATTTAATCTTCTCTCCCTTTCTTTTTTTTAATAATGTAGAGGCACACTTATAGAGACTCAACTATATGGAGATTTACGAAATACTCTGCGGACCTTTAGTTCTTGAGATGAAAATCCCCAATGCCCCAATTAATTGCGCTAACCCTAGAGGCTAAAGCTAACCTGTGAGACAAGATAACGGAAGCTTACTTGAGTCATTCTTGAGATTAACTTTTCCTTGTTAATTAGCGGAAAAAGAAAGCCTAAGGTGTTCGGATAGTGGTCATGAAATGTGATAGGTTTAGGCACGGGGTAACTAGCTACAAACCTTTTAGCTTAGAGGGATCGAAAAATGATATGATGACAACGAGGAACAAACGAGTCATAGCGCTTATCTGGTTTAGTTGATGTGATCAATGTTCATGAGAAGAGCGATATTACATTCCACTATAGAACAATCAGTGTAAACGTGCATTGCTCACTCAAACACTCCGTTTTTTTTTCAGGCCCCGATTGCATTCTATCATTTCACAGATGAACCCTTGCAAGAACTCTGATAGAAACTTCAAGAACTCATGGAAACCCTAATGATTTGGGTGACTTTCCTCTATACATCCTTTCCACCTGTCGTTACCCCACTGACTGGCTGTAGATATTTGCATACTTCGTGCCTTTGCATTCTGAGATCACCCATGTGGTTTCTTCTCTCGGACGAAACGAGTGCCCGGCAGAAAAAAAAGCTAGATCAAGTTGCTGATTTAGTCACAAATACTTTGCAAACTTGGCTAATCACAAAAGAACAATATGATTTGAGGGAAAAAGAACCAAGTATACTATAGGGCAGCGAGGAAAAGTCATCGCACTACTTCGAAAAAGAGAGGAAGACATAGGATATTGAAAGGCATCTGTAAACATATGGCAATTCATGGCTTTTGTTATGCAAATGGAGGTGAAAAGAGTTTTTCGGTGGGAGCAGCATAAAAACAAAGAACTGTCTAAAAGGCTTGGACATGTTGCCCCTTCTCATTTGATGATGACAAACCGGTCACCAATCGTTTCCCGCTAGATTGGTTCTCGTACATTTTGAGGAAAGGGACAGGATGGCCATCATAAAAAACTTTATTTTTGCATGAGAACCGTCGATACTCTTGGTCTCTTAATTCCTTTCTTGGCCCTCCACGTCAGTGAGAAGATAGTATTTAAACTCATTTCTATAACGAAAACTAGGTAAATATGTAGTTAAACAAACATCCATATCTTTTATCCATTTCATGGATATACGAGCTCTCCATGGGCTGATATGATTGATCATGTCTATCATACCAAATAGAATGAATTTATGTAATATCGTATTCCAACCATCCAACCTGTATTTGAAATTTCACAAACATGCTTACCGTTGCGAGGGAGTGTGTCCTCTTTGTCATATATTAACCTTCATCTCATCCGACCATATAGAGATGGCTGAATATCCATTTCGCTTTGATGCATGCCTATTGCACATTGTGTTGTAATCACTTGGGCTACTTGCCTCCATTATTTTCTCAGCAATTGTGAAGACACACTCTCTACATGTATAAAAGTGTATATGATTGACATGTCGTTGAAGATACACTCGCGGTAATTGTCGTGTTTAAGGGTTACCATCCTTTTTGGACGCAACTTGCTGGATGCAGAGAATATGGCCCCGAGAACCCCTGGACTCACTCACTGTCAGATAAACATGACTTGATTCCAACGCATCCGCAGAAAATCCCGTTGTTGATCATCTCAGCAGTTCTTTCACAGGTCTAACCGAGAAAAAATAGAAAATTGGGTGGCTAGCTTTTCTGAGAATGATGAGCGAGACATATACATATAGCTAGGGTTTTTTGTGTAGTTTCAATCTATGTGCCTGACGGTTGTGTCAGAAATTACGCGACATGTGCTTTTGATCATATCTTAGACTAGGGAGGGAACAAGACAAGGCCTCAGATTTGCAAAATTTCGAGGATAAGAATGTGAATCATCCTGGCCTCTCCCTGCCTCCCGAGGGACATATCTACCTCATTGGCTCTCTCCCTCTCTCTCTCTCTCTCTCTCTTCTCTTCTCTTCTCCTCTTCTCTCTCATAATTACAAAAATAAAATAAAATAAAAAGAGAAAGAAAGAGATAGGAAGAAGAAGATTTAGACAAAGCTACCAAATTCAAAGAATGCCAAATGCTTGAAAAGTATTTCAAGGATCCTTCGGGTGTGTCATTTTGAATTGCGGATGGCAAGATCACTTGACATCTAGCAAAAGGTCAAAGCAAAAGTTGTATATCCTTATGGGGAGCTCCATGCGTTGGACCAAAATATCAAATAATCATCCTCATGTAACACCAACTTTGGAAATGTTAGTTAAAGAATTGCAATGGATTCCATGTGAAGTTTATACTTTTAGGAAATGATAGGATATAGATCTAGCTTAATGTTTCTATTCATGCAGAAGTTGATACAAAGACGAAAATGGGAAAATTACCGATCTTTCCTAAATCTATCGTACGGATACTAATTCAATCACACACTTTTCAGTTTTGTCAATTTAGCTCTAAATTTTCACGCCAAATTCTAATATAGTCCTTCCCATCAATTTTAGTTGAAAAATCGTTGATGTTGCAGTTTAGTCATTGCCAGCCATCTTATATGGAATACCACTACGTCAGTGATTTTTGATGAAAATTGACTATAAGGTTTATAACTGAATTGATAAATTTTGAAAGTTTATGACTAAATTAATATCCGTATAATAGGTTTAGTATTGAGTGGATAATTTTCCCGGACGAAAATCTATATATAGGATGGTTGAAATCTAACGCAAAAATCCCTCAGATAAATGACGACGGAGGTAAATCCGACACTAGCCTTCTTGGATGTGATATTACGTTGCAATAATTTCCACAAATATTAAATGGATAGATAATGACGCAAACATATGTTATGTGTTAACGTGTAGCAGATCTCTCTACAATGATCCCTCGATAAAGCTTCAACATTTATTGTTGAAATCGAAACCCAAGAAGAAAGAAGACAGATACACTAGGTACAGCGTGCAATACTTATCATAAGGAACGAGATGAATATTTATTCTTATCCCACTCTTTTAACAGACTAAGTATTTGAAGTAAAATGTCGTTGGGCAAGACTTTCTAAGTTTCACATGTACATCCAATTGAAATCGTGAATTTTACACATTAGTCATGAGGACTTTGAACCGTTGAGATCAGTTTTGAACGTCTATTTCTTCTTTCCGTTTCTTCCTATTGTGTGCTCTGCAATTAGGAAAGCGACACCATCAATCGCGCTTGCCTCCACCGCAGCCCGCTCGCCGCTTCTCCAATGCAGCTTTTCCTCCTCCTCCTCTCTCCCTCCCTCTGAGCTCACCGGGCATTGGATCGCCAGGTCGCAATTTTAGGTCACGTTTACTGCTGCACCTTGACAGCTCCTGTCGTTTCTAAGCTTTTGCTTGTGTGAAGAATGCGCCCGAATTCGCTTTTGTTAAATTTTTTTTTCTGACAAAACTTGTTTCTTAACAAAGACATTGGACTAATAAATTGTCCTTCACCGGTTCATTCAATAAAGGGAAATGCAAAAGGTACATCGACATCTTTTTTCATTACATCTACTCACCAATTACCAAAATCATTTGACACAAATTACACCAAAGGGAAACGTAGGAAATAGAAATTCTTCTCATATCAGCAATGTCAAAATGGAGGAGCCGTAGAAAATTATTTCCTTGTTGTAGTATCATGAAATATGTACAATACATTCTTCTTCCTTTATCATCTATATTCATCTTTGCATCCTTATATGGGCATAAGTACAAGCAAAAGCAAATAGACTCTCAAGATCTACAAATCTAAAACGAGTTCGTACAATCGAGGTCGTGGTTGTCGTGCCTTCCTTTTATAAAGGAGAAAACGAAAGATAATATACATTGAGTCCATTCTGTTGCACTTTATAATTACCTAGAATTAGTTTGTAAAAAACGAGTGGCCTCCCAATGCCCAAGATATAAAACCATGGTTATGTCGTAACCCTCGTGGGCACATGAGATGGAGATAAGATCAGATGGTTTTGCAGAGTGTCCACGGAATTTGGGAGCCAAACCTTCATGAACTAGTGCAAACTGCTGAATATTAACTACAAATTACAAGAAGAAAGTAGAAAGATCATCAACTTGCCAAATGGCTTCTTTTTTCCAGCGATAAAGTAGGCTTGCTTGTGGTTGATTTCGCACACCATCGACGTATGGAAGATTTACTCATTTTATAAAGTCCCGTATCATATGCTTCCTCCAAACTTGCGGTTTGCGCGTAAGAGAGATAAAAGGTAGGTTCAAGATCTTTGATTCACTCATTTCCCAAAAGCAAGTCCAAGATGTTGAGGAACTCACTTCAGGACCTCAAACCATTCCCTCAGAAAGGAATTTTCTTACGCATGTCTATGTCTATTTTGCGCAAGTAGAGGCAGGCAACGTGCAAAAAAGGCACCCGAAGAGTACAAAATCAAGAATATAGTTTTGCGAAGGCCACTAATGTGCCAGGTGGTTTTCTATAGTGTGGTTTTTCCTCTTATGGCGCAATGTATTACCGATTTCTATTCTTGGGAACCTTAAACCCACTAGCCCCTCAAGTGGGATTTAGCCCCAACCGCATCTTTATGGATGTTTTTTTTCGATTAACACAACTTTTATAGATGTTAATTTGAGCAGAGCTTTAATCTTTTAGGGTAGGTCATCACCTAGAGAGAGAGAGAGAGAGAGAGAGAGAGAGAGAGAGAGAGAGGTTTCTAGGGTTTCAAGGTAAGCACGTCCTCGCCGACAGAGCAAAAAGGGTGTCTTAGTGGGGGATCATTTCTAGTTGCTTTTGGCTTACGGAAAAGGTTGTCTCAAAACATGACTGTCCCGGAGTTAATTCATCCGTACATTTTATTGAATTGGCTCGATGGTGACCATAGGACTTCCATATGCATAATTTAATCTCGCGCAATGAGTTTAATAAGCCAGAATAATGAATGTGCTGTGTGTGCAGCGACATATGTAAAATTCCAGTTTGATTAAAAAGGAGTGATGAAAAATTCTACAATATCTTGTTTTTCGTGATTGATGAAGTGAAGAAATTGAGCACCTACTGTCACGAGTAGCTGTCTCACAAGTCTCTGGTGAGCTCATTGTCGCGGACATCGGTCAGAGTAACTCTATGGCTCTATTTGGCTCGCCATTGAGTGCAAACAAGCTCATATTTACAAACACCAACTCAAGCTTTAGTCTTTCTGGATCTTTTGTATCAGCGCGTGTTTCGTATAACCCTCCCTCGCCACTTAAGATGGAATATTTTCGGGTCAATAAAGACATACACGAAACGGTGTCCATTAGCAAGATCAGTACGACCCATGTGGGCATCGCATCACTGGAAGAATCAAAGTACATGCAAGAAAAAGGGCATT
Source organism: Syzygium syzygioides (assembly GCA_031216285.1). Lineage (NCBI taxonomy): Eukaryota > Viridiplantae > Streptophyta > Magnoliopsida > Myrtales > Myrtaceae > Syzygium > Syzygium syzygioides. The sequence goes on from CM062249.1 coordinate 30,065,777, forward strand.
AAATATGGAACTCACACGTCCCAGCATCACCCACCATTTATGGAAACGATTTCGAACCAACAAGAGAACCTTAAAATACCCTAATTTTCTCTCTCCGACAGAGCACACTTCGACCAATGCATGTCCAACAGAGAAAACGTTCCTCTCGCTACGCTCTACCCTGCAAAAATCACACTGCTGAACAGCTTCGGAATTCAACCTTTGACCGGCCTGTTTAGGTCAAACAGTGAGACCCTATTCTTGATATTTGTGGAGTTTTAAAACGCGACCAACACGACGGAATCCTTATTTTCGCTGTGCGGCCATGTGTTTTCTGTGGGTGCGAGGAGCATTTTTAGTCAATGGAAAGAGCGTCCGCATGTTTGGTCTGAAATTCCCGGCAGAATATCCGGCGTTCGCAGGATTCTCTCTCGTCAAAAATTTTTCTCAACCACCTTTAATTATGGACGTATGAACCGAAGGGGCTACGATCATGTGATTTGACATTGGGGTCTTGGTCCGTCCGACAGAATATTTTCGAATGTACAAAAAAATTTCGCCGAATGACATGTCGGATTCGAGTTGATCGATCCTGAGCGGCATTTGATCTTAACATACGATCAATTTCGTAAATAGTTGTAAGATTAAGTCGTAAGGCTTAAACTTTGATTTAAATTACGGGCATGCATAGGTGAATTCTCCTTTTGCATCATGAGACTCAGCGGTCAGAAAATAAGTTCAATTGGTCCATTTCATGCCTCTTGGTGAGAAATTCTCATTATTGCTCATGGAAATTTGAACGAATCTGGCGGTATTTTCCTCCAGGAATGCAAATCAACTTGGCTTTTGACTCTTGGATGAATCATTTTAATTTCTTTAAATCAAATCGTATGGAAAGAAACAACAGAATGGGATGGGGAGACAGGTATCACTATCGATTTAATGTGTAACTTGGAAAGTAGGTTTAGTCTTACTTTTTTAACTTTTCGTGAATACCCCCTAGATTAGATAATAAACAATTCAAAAAAGACATAACTAGCATATTTTTTTTGTAACTTCCAATTTCATCCAATATCTCGTACAACATCGTAATAACTAACAATTTTCTTTTGCCGATATGGGAAAATTCATCATTTCTTTGTGGGCTTCTTGGAAGAGATGAAAAAGGCAGAGAAGAGCCCGTAAAACTCAAATAATTAACTTATATTTGATTCGTGTGAGTTTAGTGCATATGAGTCAACTCATATTTTTCTTTCTGAGTTTTATTAGATCAGAGTTCGTATATTCTGCAGTAACATGAATCAGGTGCATGTTGCGATATGAAAAAGGAAACTTAATTTGGCGGCTATTTCTAGAAGGCATGCATACAAATTGAAAAGTATCTTCTGGATGAGTTTCACGACCCTATGGTCTTCGTAATAGAAAAAGACATTTGGTGTGCTATGAGATTTTGCAACAAAAACGAGCCCGTAAATTAAGATGAAATTCTCATCTCAAATCCAACATATTTAATTTTTAGTTCTTTTTTAACATACGGTAATACTTATACCAATCAAATTTCAGTTTTCAAAACCGGTTTATGAAATAGATATTCATATGTATGATTTTGATACAAATCAATCGAAACTTATGAAATTTAGACAATAAAAGTGTAATTTTTGAAAACATAAGCAACGCGACATCTGATATACCGGTTAATCACTATATATTGCCTCTAACAGGTCGTGTGCAACATTAGCCGCTAGCTCCGACAAGCACTTTTGCAACTCTAACTTTTCAATTTTCCTTTCTTTATTCCCTATTTTATCTTCAAGTGGTGGGAAGAAAAGCAAGCAAAGCCACCTCCTATTCCTAAACCCCCCCCCCCCCCCCCCTCTCTCTCTCTCTGCCCACCACCACAGTCCTCAGATGCACTTTTTGAGCACTACAAATTCACGCCCTCCCCTTCACTCCTGTCTCCATGCCCAACTCCTCTAATTCTCTCTCTCTCTCTCTCTCTCTCTCTCTCTCCCTCTCTCCCTCCCTCTCTAACTAAAAAGCAGTTCACCTCTCTCCTCTGCTTCAACCGTCCAATTCTTGGTTAACCGTCTTGCTTCCCAACTGAGTTCGACATAACCAAAGAGGCACCAAGAGAGATGGCAACACTAGTGTGCCGAGGCCTGCAATCGTGCCTAGAACCCCACCTTGTGCAAGAGCCAATGACCGCTCTGAGGCTCAAATTGGTCACCCCCAAAACCACCACCAACCACAGCTTCCCTCACTCACTTCTTGACTTGGCCTCCTCGAGTCCCCCCCACTGTAATCCCCTCAACACCACACCCCAACAGCTTCTTGAAGACCCCAAGCACACCCATCATCATCACCACCACCAGCACCACCCCATCTCTTCCTCGCCATCGAATCCCAGCCTGGGTCTGGGCGTTGGTGGTTGGAGCTTCTTGCATGCCCTCTCGACCAACAAATACCAAGAACCCTCCGGGCCGGACCAAGAACCGCCCGTTTACGTCCACCCTCTGGCGAGAGCCTCCTCGCTCAGGCTCAGCCCGCGGAGCTTGGAGCTCTGCACGGAGAACCTCGGCAGCGAGAGCAGCAACATCGTCACCTTCGACGACGACGACGGCTACGGCGACCCCTGGGACGAGAGCAAGTCGGCGAAGAGGGAACAAACAGCCCCGAGGCCCTGGTCGACACGACAAATCATGAACGTGGAAAACGCAAGCAAGAAAGCGAAACCTGGGACTAACATTAATGATGGCAACAGCAACAGTTTCCCACCACCTTTGACGACGATGGCTAACGACTCCATACGAGTGAGGCCGCACAGGGAAGAAGGGAGGTTGATTCTTGAGGCCGTGAGGGCCCCACAGGGGAATCGTTCTTGCTTTCATGTCGAGCGAAGCCATGGCCGCCTCAGACTCTGCCTTTTCAAAGACAGGTCACCTCTCTGCTTTGACTCCGAAGAACAAGACGATGGGGTAGATGTCAAGGCGAGGACTGACGGCGACGCTGAAAACGAAACGGCCGAGAACGACGTCGCGGAGGAGGAGGAGGAGGAAGAAGAAGAAGAAGAAGAAGAAGAAGAAGAAGAAGTGGGAGGAGAATTGTCATTAGTTGACGAACAAGAAGAAGAAGAGAAGGAAGAGGCAGAGCAAGACAGCGATGGGGACGATTGGGAAGAGAAGGGCATGGAGGGAACTCATGAGAGTGTTGGGGGCAAGTCGGTGATGGAAATGTTGCAGCATCACCATCGCCAAAGGCCGACCTGTTGTAAAGAAGGAGGAGGGAATGAGCATGGGAGCAGGAAGAGATTGTTGTATTGTGAGGCTTTCTTGGTGGCCACATAGAGGAGATCTCTCTCCCCCCATCACGGACTTTCAAATTATAATTCTCTCTCTCTCTCTCTCTTTTTCATTTACCTTTCGTTTTCTTGTTCATGATGATGACGATTATTATTATTATTATTAGCATTTTTTTTTTGTCTATTCCAGCTTGATTTTCTCTTATTTGGGGTGCATGTTCATGTTTCATGTATCTGGCTTGGGATGGTAGACCGTTATTATCGTTTGTGTAGTTAACCTTAAACCCCCCTCAAAAAGAAAAAAGAAAATGACATCATAGGCTCATGTGGGTTCTTGCTTGTCGCATTTCCTCCGAGTGACTAAATTACTTCTTTCTTTTTTTTTTTTAAACAAGAGAGGGAACACGTCCCATGATTCTCTCCATGTATTATTGAAAACCCTAAAGGTCCATGATAATGAATTTTTCTTCCATTTTGACTCTACTACTCAACATGTACGAGTCCTGCCAGCTAGATCTTAGAAATGCATCTCCAATTCGAGTTAACAAGAGAGGTAAAACATGGTGAAAGGCTGGTAAATTTGCGGGCGCACCACATACCGATTACGTCGAATGACAGGCTATAGCAGTAGTCAATTACCATCTAGACACATCGACGAGAAATGTATACACAGCGCACGATCTACTAACTCCTAGTTTAATGAAAATATGGCCGTGCATATCCAAAAGCATTGCTAAGGATTAAATTGGCGGTACGGCGTAGGCTTAATTAATCATACGCATGTACATGACGAATATTGTATGCTAGTTTTAGTGAATTTGAAATTTTGTGAGAATACTATCAACTATTCTAAAAGCTTAAATTATTAAATAAATATATGATTTATTATTTAAATATTCTAACACTCTTCCTTACGCTTAGACTAGCCTTTTTACCCATTATTAAGCGTGACAATGTTTAATTAGGAAGGTAAATGAGGCTTAAAAAGATTTGAGCTCAGGACATTCAACTCTAATACCGTGTAAAATTTTATGAGATCATTATCAACTATTTTAAAAATTTAAACTATTAAATAAATATGTAATTTATTATTTAAATATTTTAATTGTGAAAAAGTCCAGTCATACAAACTATCGGTATCCAATATACATGTTGCAGAATATCTGGGTCTCATGTCCTCGTAGTACATCCTTCGGACAAGAAAGTATGTACCAGAGCACCGTCACAATCCAACCATTATATTCTGTCGACCCACGATTGCTCGAGACACAAGGCAATAATGCACCTCACCGGGCAACTTGGGTCGTACGGATTGGATCTGCACATGTAAGGGGATCTCGCTTTCATTTCATTTCTTTTAGGAAAAGATCTGGTTTTATGTCACGCATTCATGTTTTGTTCTTGCCCCCACTTCGTATTATGTGTTTCCTGTCAAGAACCATCAGCTTACTTCACCTATCACTTGAATAGAGTACTAATCTGCAAAGTTTTACCGACGCGCGCAATTTAACGACAGCCAATCACAAGTCGGCGAGAGTTACTCGGCTCCGATTAGAAAGAGGCCGCACAATTAATCAAAAGTAGCATTGGGAATTCTTTTTAACCAAGGGAAAACTTTGTTTAGTGACTTTAAGCTACTCGGTTGCAAGAAGCAAGGTTTGACTTTGTAAGTCAAGATCAGCTCGTTTAATTTCAAGTTGAACTCAAGATCTAGCTATTAGAGTATCTTACCAATTGAGCTCTCAAGCTCACAAATACTAGGCTAGTGGTAGCTTCTACCTTGCTAGGTCCGAAAACCCTTATACTGTCGGGTAAAGAGACTTCTAAAATAGTTAAAAAATATATATATATATCTCGCCTCCTAAGCTTAATGTCTAGATCTGCCATTGAATTCTAAACTCGGAGGGCTGATGAGCCTACTCAAGTTTATAATATCTATCTCAACAGCATTTAAGAATCATCAAATACACATGGAATCTTTTGGAATGGTAAGGTAAAACCACATTACACATAACTATAGGTGAAAATTTATTGAGATCAATTGCCAGATCATTTAAACTTGGTTGTAATGTAAATAGAAACTAGTCGAGTATGTATACAATTCAAATTTAGAACTCTATGAATAGAAATCAAGGGCAAAAACTTCTAAAGCAAAGATCACCCTAAACACAAACTTTGCTTATACTAGTATATAGTATCTTTTTAAAGCATATATGAATATCTTTGCGGCTGAATTTGTCTTGTTCAGATAATGTTCTGCAAGGATTTCAGAGACGGGATACAACAAAATTGCACGGAAATCCCATAATGATGCTGCCTATGTTATGAAAATCTTTGGGAAGATCCTCCACAAGCGAAAATAGAAAGACACGTGATACTGACCTCCCCAAGGTTTGGATAGAGCCCCCTCTACTTGGTCACTCTCTCACCACATATTGTTTCGGATAGATTGTGTAAATTTGTTTTGATAAGCGGAATATTCATAAAAATGTAAAAAGAAAATGGGTGCACGAAATAAAGTGTGAAAATTAAGTAGTCAGCAGAACTCATAGAAATTACTGTGAAGGATAAAATGATCAATTTTGTGAGAGGCCGCTCTTCAAATCTCTCTTTTTACAAATGGTATTGATATTGATGATATTCATCTTTAAAAAAGGACTCGTGAATTTGGCTTATCTTAATGTGCATAGGCTAATTTTATATAAGGAAAAAACTATACTCACCGTGATACATTAACCATAAACTTCTTTTCTGTGGCATAAAAAATTCCACACTTGTACCTGTGTTACACATTTACCTTTCGTCAAAGTTCTGTCATTGAGAATCGTTAAATATTCGCCTATATGGACAATGTAAAGCAAACGGTGTTGACATCGCGCCCGCATGATTGTTTTGACTGAAAAATCATATAACAAAATCTTAACATAGAGTAAATGTGTCACAAGTTTGTGGTTTTTTTAATGTTACAAAAAAAATTTAGGGTAAATATGTCACAGTTGGTATGATTTAGGATTTTTTATGTTACAAAAAAAATTCGGGGTAAATGTGTCACATTAGGCATAGTTTGACATTTTTTATGGTTTTTTCCCTTTTATATTTGATGTAGAAGTCAACTCGCGATAAATAACTAAGAAGATCTAGTTCGCTCAAAGCCATCTCATTTTCCTAACCCAGTTGATCTAATTAGGGTTCAATGGACTCAGTCGAACTTTGTAATATAATAGTCATGTTGAAGACTCGTGCATCCTATAGAAGCGATCCAACAAAATCCTAATCATCGACTCTCGAATGTCTGATTGTATCAAGTGGTCTTCAACTTTTATGTGCATACTTCCTTTTCAATTCACCCTTTAAAGAAAAGGCTACACAAACCCGATTTACCTAATCGGGAAAAGATTGAGTTGATCTTTGCGTCCATAAAAGTTGAAGACCAATTCAAAGCTTTAGACAAATTTATGAAGAAAAATCAGAAGACAAAGGGCAAAGCTTTCCACGAGCCGAAATTCTGGCCCCCCCTCCCCCCAACTGAAAAGATGTATGGTCTGCATGCGATCCAACGAGACGATCTAATCCACATGACAAATATAGCACCAATCATATGTCCCACATGTACAAAAAACGTATGTGGGCGAGTAGTAATAAAGTGCAATATTTGAAGGGAGGTGGACATTTTCAATGGTTCCAAAGGCAGAAAAAAGCTTTAATTATTGGTCGTTAAAGGCATGGAAAAGCTCGTTAGTATTATTTGTATGCTTTACCAAGTTTTGGAGCTTCCTTGAGCTCAGCAAAAGATAATTCTTTGCTACACTAAGGTTCCATTGCTTAAGGCCGGGGTAATGGATTTTCAGTGCTTATTTGGTGGGTCTTTGCTTTTTGCTGGGACAAGAGTTATTGGCAATCTAAGACCATTAAGACAACAAGGTTTTGTCCCATGTGATTCAAAAGAGGGTTGAATAGTTGTCCCATGTTGCTTCGTCACTTCATGTTGATTGTATTGTAAATGTGATGTACTGTGAAAGAAAGGAAGTGGATTGAATTGATTTTCTCTTCTTGCAATTGTGATAAGAAATGATTCCATACTTCTTTTAACCGTGGAAAAATTGTTTGATCAATCCTAAACCTATTGTGCGGTGCGAATTAAGTCTTAAATTTTCTAATTTTGTCAATTTAGTCCTAAACCTTTACATGAAATTCCAATGTAATCATTTCGGTTAATATTCCCAGGAAATTGCCGACATGCCGCTATAACATAGGACAGCCGATGGTGGCGATCACTGGATCGCCGCGTCAGCGATTTCCCACGAAAAAAATATCACAAGGACCACATTCAATTTTGCGCAAAAGTTCAAGACTAAATTGATAAAATTGAAAAGTTTAAGATTGAATTGACATTCGCATAATTGATCTAAGACTAATTAGGTAATACTCCACTTTAACCATAAGCAGACATAGATAATGAGTTTTAGACCCACTACATACCCGACTTCGCATCATATTGGGGAAAAAAAGGTTTGAAACTTGCGTAGTCTCTATACACAACGGGACAGAAAATGCCTAACACACTTTAGAAGAGAGAACATACAAGGGAATCGTGAATCCTTCTTATTTTTACTTTTTTTTTCTGATCAGATTTCCTTATCGAGGAGTAGAAGCCACCTAGGGGCCATTGGCTGCCGCCCGGTCAACTGCTAATTCGAGCTTCGGTCAAAGGTGAAGTAAATTTCCTCTTATCAGTCTTTTGATTAGTAGATTACAAATATGAACATTGCTCAATTTACAAGTATTACCCACATGCAAATTTAACTGAATAGGAATGCAGGCGATGTCCAATTTTATAAACCTGCAAATCAAAAGACTGGTAGGAAGAAAAACGGGGATAGAGGATAACCCTAGTTCATAAGAATACCTGTTCATAATGCCCATGCTTATAACAGATCGATTCCAACAGCGGCTGGAGAAAGTTTCCTCCATCTTTTGGGTCATGCTTGACTTCATCCCTGCTTCTAATCGAAAGGCTACAAGTTACAAACGCCACTCGCATCCAAACCAACGGAAATTAAATGCGGGTGATGTTCTTCAGAACTTGTAATCTACGGAACCGAACACTGGTAAGGGATGGAGAAAACATGACCCCATTTTTTTTTTCCGTCCAAATCATCTATGCCTAAGTTGAAAAATTGGGTTTAGTCCATTTATGGCCCCACCTCCCTATATCACCTACTCATGTTAGTGTGCTGTGGCAGTCGAACCAAGCTAAGTGACTTCGTGGGAACATTTCCAACAACTTCTACTGAACTCACATAGGATAAGAATGACTTCAATTCTGCTCATGAACAGACCATCGGCATTTTTCTCTCCAATTCGGTCAAAGGGTTCGCACCATACCATCACCTTGGACCCCTAGAAATTCCTGGTTTTCCCTTAAACAGCCTCACCTTTTCGTCATGTCTCTCGAGTGAGATCCGAGAATCCTGGTCTTTCACGTCAAGAAAATAAACAAAAATAACGATAAAAAGTTTAGGAAGTCATCTAATCTGCTTGATGCTAAGCAATATTTTCGTGCATGCACGTTGGCCCTCGCATGTCACCGCAATTTTCAAAATTTTTGAAACCCCCTTTTTCCAGTCTTCTCTCAGCACAAGAGTCAAAAAGAGAGCAATCAAGGAAAAAGAAACATATGAAAAACATCTGATGGACTTCAAATCTTGCTGACCATCACCTATTAACCCACCAACTGACATTTGATAATTGGGGGCACGTTCAAGTGCAAGAATGCTTTTCATTGATCGGCAGGGAACAGATGGAATTCTTCAGGATCCTGTGGCATCAGACGGTAGATCGCGTGAAGAACATGGACGAGGGAACACAGAGACAGTTCAGGACCGCCCCGTGAACGATGCTTTCTTTTAGCCTGAACGACTCTTTGTATCCCACAACATATCATCATTTGCTTAAACCCTGAATTCTCTAAGTTGTCATCCTTTGACTTGAATGGAAAAGAGGCCTTTCTTTTCGAAAAGGTAATCATTTGGAGATTGCATATGAATTACTTTTTAATCGTAGTAGATACTATGGTGGTACCTGTAGAGTTGGTGATAAGAAGTTGTGCACATTTCATTCATGAGCTTTTGGATTCGGCAGTTAAATATCCATTCTTAGTTGCTTTTGCCTCCTTAGAAATGTGAATGTCCATTGGAAATGTGCAAGGTTCTTGTTAAGAATGACTCCAAACAGATGGTTAGTGCACGACGGAACCCATCCCCAAAAAAGTGAACAAACATGCATGATTCGCTTTTCGCTTTGTCTCGCGGAAAATTCGACCTTTTTGTGACCCAGAAATCGTGGATCTTAGAGGTGATAATGAAATTGCCCGTAGACCAGCAGACATCATATACATTTCATATGTCCAAGGAGATGAGTGAGGGAGTGACCCAGCCAGATATTGCTGTCTCTAGATCAGCCCAAAAGGAAAAGTTCAAAAAAGAGGATCCAAAATTCACAATCGAGTGATTGTATTGGAGGAAAAAAGGATTGACCCAAGCTCGTGATGCTTGCAGTTATGACTTTCTGTCGTTGCAGATATGAAAGTCATGAAAGGTGCATTTGGTTCGGCTTTTGGGAGAATATTTTTGGGAAAATGCAAAGACTTTTGGGTTAAAAGGGCTTTCCGAAATGCAAGTAATATTTAGCAAAATGTATTTTAAAAACACGTTGAGAAGTACCTATAACTTAAATGCCATTTGGTAAAAACTAAAATTTGTAAACGACTTTTGCTAGTTTTTTTTTAAAAAAAATTTCCAAACCTTTCCGGTGAAACTTAGCCATCGGCCAACCATCGACAACTGGATCTAGCTGCCAACCAGCCTCATCTTACCTCAGGCAAGGGTGGCGGTGGCTTACCGGCCGCTGGGGCTTTCGCTAGCAACGTTTGGATTTTCAATGACATTTTCATAATTATGAAAGTGTATCAAGGGTAAAATTGGAAGAAAATCTATTTGGATTCCGGAAATACAGTATTCCAAAGTACCTTTGGATTTGCCTTGGGCTAAAGTCCTTCAATTACATTTACCCAAACCTCTTCAAAATATTTATCAAACGCCATTTACATTTGCCAAAGAGGTTTCGAAGTCCTAAAGCCTATTTTCAAAGTTGAATTAAATGCAGTCAAAGTCCATCCAACCCTTCATATGGGCCTGAACAAATCATCTTGGCAATCTAATACGGCAGGTAATAACACGGCGACCGATTTGTCCATTTGCAACATCTGATAAAATTGGAACAAACACATTCGAGATCGATCTGTAACTTTGTAGCCCAAACAAAAACAAATAATAACAACATGGAAAAAATTTACCAAAAACTCTAAATTATACTCACTGTCACATATTTATCCCAAATTTTTTTCTATGAACAAAAATCTCAAGCTTGTATTGTGTAATATATTTACCCTCCGTTAAGATTCCATCAACGAACATCGTTAAAAATCTACCTATATGAATATCGAAAGGCAAACGATATTGACATGGCATCTACAGGACTTAAGTGAAATACAAACAATGTTTTGATTAAAAAATCATTTGACCAACCTTGACGGAAGATAAATATGTCACATAAATGTAAATTTGGGGTAAAATGTCACGATAGGCATAGTTTATAGTTTTTGACAAAAAAAAAATACACATAATTTGGGATTTTTTGTGACTTTTTTACTAACAAATAATCTGATTGTGAATTCTGCCGAGACAAGAGGGTCTGTTTCAACTACGAAAAGGTCAAGACGAGCCCAATTAACACGGATATTTAATCTCTTGCGCATCATATACCAGATGTTTCTCATTCTTTGCTATAAGTAAGTCTGCTAACGTAGCCTCCCCCCTTACCAAACACGAACAAGAAAACAAACTCAAAATAAGTTCGGGGCCATATCAAAACTTGTGATAATTTCTGTAACCATAGGTTTCTTGTACAAGACATGAGCCAGAAAGGCCTAAAAAAAGAAGAGAAAAAAAAACAGAGACTGTCCCAAACAATGCCAAGATGAGCATCAAAGTGACAAGACGAGCTCTTCACAAACAAACATCAGCTCATTCTCGTACCTCTTCAACACAAACCTCTCTTCAGATGCTATGATGCTGGTGACAACACATTTATTGTCTGAAAATGGCTTCCTACCTGTCCTTCCGGCTCGATGAAGGTAATCTACGGCACTCCTCGGAAGATCGAAGTTGTAAATATGAGTTGTTTCAGGCAGGTCGATACCTCTGGCCGCGATATCAGTTGCTACGATAAGATAGCCTTCTTTTTGTCTCACTTCCTGTCGTCCAAATACGAAGGAATTAAATATGAAGTCAGGGACTCGACATATTTTCACCAATAGACTGGCTAGGATGTGCTTCAGTATGCCCATGTTTGGTACGGCAAGGAGTATATGCCTAGTTTAACTTGAGAAGGTCTACTTTAGGCGTTAATAAAGATTATGAAGAAAGAAACGGTTTCCCCAAAGAAAACCAAGTTGTAGCCAGATAATTTTCTTGGGTGATATAATCTCTTTGATACTGCTAAGTGCTACCAAATGATAACGGTCTGTTAAGGTTTTGCAGTATCTTCCCTCCTGTCTTAAATGAATCTGGCATCTCAGATCCTCAGAGAATTAAGTGTAAAATCCATCTCATTATAAATTTATTATAGGACGAACACAGTTGAAGGGCATATCTTTAACATGCCAAATTTCTCAACTGTGACCATTCTCAAAGTGAGGGAAGAAACATCATAATGGAAATAGTGAAAAGCACTTACCAAGAGTGAAGCTGCTCGTGCATTGAAATTCATGTCTTCTTCTAGAAGGAGAATATTAGAGCAGCTTCGATAAGAATTCTTCAAGAATTCAAATAGAAGAGTTGTTGGCGGTGCATTTCCAGCCTTTTTTGACTTCTCAAACTATACGCACAAAAGAAAGAATTGGTTAGTGGACCTATGGACTGTTGTTTACGAAGGTGTATTCACGTGATATGTGTGTGCTCATGAATGCCACAAGCTTCTATAGAATATATAAATACAAGCTGCATTCACTTTAATACATTCCAAAACCCTCTTTGTGCAGGCAAACTTTTAGGCGTCATAAAAATTTCCTCATGTTTGGAAACTGTTAGAATATTTAAATAATAAATCATGTTTTCATCTAACAACTTAAGTTTTTAAAACAGCTGGTAGTAATGTCACCAAATCTCACATGGTATTAGAGCATAAGGTCCCGAGTTCAATCTTTTCAAGCCCCATTTACCTCTCCAATTAAATATGTTCACGTTTAGTACTAAGCAAAGAGACCAAACTAAGCACGGGTGTTAGAATATTTAAATAATAAATCACGCATTCATCTAATAGCTTAAGCTTTTAGAACATTTAGCAACCAAGAGGCACGTCATAAGAGCATAAACTTCCTTCACTGGTGTGAAGAACAGCATGTGTTTATTTGATGCACCTGCATATGGATAAATGACCTTACTGATAAATGCATGAAAATCTCTCAGTCCATTTATCATATAGAACTCACTGAGCATGTTTAGCTAATACTGCTAATCACTGTCGCAGGAATTGGGGACGGAGCCTGCCAATATCATACATTAGTTGACATGTTTTGTCTCCATTTTTCATTTTCCACAGAAAAATCTATCGCTTCCCCTCATGCTTATAACAAGTACAGCACCGAACAATGTGAGTAAACTACAGAAATATATCGCAGGATGCACATCAGGCAGTATACCTGCTCGCCAACAAATATAATGCCAGATTCAGGGCTGTCCCTCTGTAATAAATGTAGCAAGGTCTGATGTCTCCTATTCCTATGACATGTCTGAAACAGATAGAAGCATTAAGCATGTCAAAAGCCAAGGATCATCACTTGAGTGCATGGACTAAGAAGATGAACATAAAATAAGCATATGCATAACTTCTATGAAAGAGACTGTAGATCAAGTCTCGCATTCAATGTCCTTACCACAAATCTATGATTTAGACATGATGGCATAGGCTCTATTGGATTGACGTGAACATGAACTATATCACCCTGTAACAGGTAAAATCATATGAAGATAAAATCAGCGAGTGCATGAGTAAACCCCAATGGAACATTTGCAAGAATGATAGCTTCATGAAACCAACCTTAGTCCACTTCTGTTGTATACAATCATGTAAAAATCGCTTATGCTGAGGTATGGAAGCACTAGCAAAAACAGTTTGACGGCTGTTGCATGATGAGTATGATGTCAACAGCTTCCGGAGAGAGCTGACTTGCTTAGAAGAGTTGAACATGAAGTCTACCTAGGCAGCAGCAAAATCAGAACGTCAGTTCTTCATTCTACAATATCCAGGAAGAAGCATCTCTGTATAAAACAAGATTTGGAGGCCCCAGTGGGATAATCCCACATCTTTAATAATCACTAATATGGTGTTTATAAGGTACCCAATGAAATATACTCACAACACAATAGACCCATCACAGCAATACATGCTAACTGAATATCCTCTCTTAAATATGACCCTTCACCAGTCACTCTAATCCCTATAGGCATAGGAGAGGCAATAACTGTCCACCCTAAAAATACTGCAGAATTCCGAAATCATTAAAAAATCGAGAAGCCACTTGTGAATGCATGGGGACTTTTCTGGCATCTTTGATAGAATACTGGGTTAATGAATCAGCTTTAAGATGCCAAGAAGGTCTTGCTCCAAAGAGAAGAACTCAACTTATTCCTCATTATTTACCTCATCAATCACAAGAATCTGCAATGTGTCAAGTTTAAAAACTTGCTTCTCCAGCATCTGGTACAAACTCCCGATGGTTGCCACTACTATTGCTGGGGGTTCTGCCTAAAAATGTTCAAAGGAAAAGCCAAGAAGGTCATATTGAAGGTCGACACATGAAATCCATCAACAGCATGCTTTAACTATAGAGAAGCATCCCAAAGACATAGCTACATTAGGCAATTCATGTTTGTTAGCATATGAATGGACAAGTGTGGGGATTTGGGTGGGCTATTAACTGCCAGCTTCTGTTATCATACTTCTAGTCAGACAGGTTCTCTGTTCTCAGGTTTAAAGACCTCAGTGAGAAGATTTTAGCTTTTCTCTCTTCTTAGTACATCTTTATTTAAGATTCGTGATCTCAAAAGCAGGAAATTCCACTAAAACTAAAGATCTAGTTACAGGGGTACTTGTGCGAGTGTGAACAGAATAATCAAATCGAGGAGCAAGACAACCACAAATATTCATTCAAGAAGAAGGAGACAACTAAATATACACATGAGCATCGATAAAGAGACAAACTTATGTTGCCCAAAAATGGAAGAATTTAGAGCAATTATTAATGGAATATAAGCTGTATTTAACTGAGTAAACTAATGTGTGGGAGAATAGTTTTGCATAAACTGCAGGAAAAAAAAAACTTCGCATCATTAATCCTCCACAAGCAAATGGATACCAGCATATGATATCCAGTCAAGAAAAGGAAAAAAGAATATAATGCAAAAGCCTTCTATTTTACAGAGTGACCACAAAAATGTCATTGAAGTACATTAGAAGATAGCTCTGCTAATAGTGTTTAGGTCTCCCGGGAGAGGGAAGGATAGTAGCAGCAAGCTAAGCATTTCAATATTGATTCTCCATGACTTTTCCTACATAAGGAGAATACTAGTCATTTCCTCAGATCAATAAGTAAACTGATTATACGACAAGGGCTTTTCAAGAATTAATGTTTCTACATATGACTTGTAATGACAGTTACCAGTAGTTTATCAGCACTAGCTTAACTGTAATTTTATGCTCAGAAAGCACACCACAAACATATGTAGCCTATAGAAACACATATGCACAGAGAGAGAGAGAGAGAGAGAGAGAGAGAGAGAGAGAACCTTTAACCAACTCTTGTGTCTTTTCAATGTACCTCCATCTAGAAGAGCCATAACGGTACATGAATTATTCTGCTCCATTTCAAGATCCATCGGCTTTGCAGCCAACAGCCGAGCAACTTTGGCTACCTTATCATAAATGGATAACAATAAGAAGAAGACATGATATTATACTCTTAATGTAGCACGACAGCATTTTATGCAGATGTAACAACCACTTTCTAAGTTACAATAGTGAAAGAGAACCAGAAGATGAAAGGGAAAATATCAAATGAAATATCATAATCAGAAATCTACCTGAATGCCAAGTTCTCGGGTGGGAACGACTATTAACGCTTGTACAGAAGACCGTTGGGTGTTCATAACTGAAAATATCCGCAGAAGGTACGTCAGTGTCTTCCCAGAACCTGTCTAGAGGGCCAAAAGCATGAGTGCACCGGCCATGTCAATGCAGGATCCTTTTACGTTTTCTTCCTTAGTTGAGTTTATATGCAGAGTCAAAGAGTAATTCCAATTGAGTTGGAAGTCTGAACATCCACAGTAGATCTTATCACATCAGACACATATTAGACCACTCTTCATAACTCAACATACACAACCGGAATGGACTCATATATTGGAATACTTCATGACTGCCTGGTGCAAAGCAGTCTTAAGCCTTTTTGAAAAGTTGCAAAGTAGTCGTTCCGTTTGCATTTTCTCCGGTACTGCCTACATGGGGACCTTTCCAGGAAACCGCGAAACTGTTGAATGGAAGGGCCGCACCACGTCTTTCCAAATTCTCATAAAGGGTTTAAGACTGCACAGCACAAATTAAAAGGCTCCGGCATCGGACTCAATTGCATTTACTGCCAACTTCCAGTGTACTCATTCTCTCGTTTTGTTCTTAACAGAAAACCAAAATCAATGGGCAAATAAGAGACCAACCTGAGCATGAAGCACGCAGTCTCTCCCAGAGAAGAGGGCAGGCAATGCTTCCCTCTGAACATCAGTCGCTAACATGTACCCAACTTCCTCCATCCTGCAAAACCACCCAACATAAATTCTCCATGTAGCTCCAAAAACCCAACATATCGGCAAAAAACCGACGAAACCCGCCTTCATTTCGGTTCATCCTCTCACTTCTCGCTCTAAAGTAACAATTTTTTGAACTAGGTATCAACACTTGCCTGCGCAGGATATGCTCGGGCACGTGGCCGCTACAAATTCTTCTCAGTGTGAGAGGGGCCGATCCTGGGTCCGCTCCGTCCGTCACGGGGGAGAAGCCGACGAGAGCTCGCGGTGGCTCGTGACCGGACGTGGAGAGAGGAGAATGAATTGAGCGAGCGACGACGGTCGAGAACTTGGGTTCAGGGTTTCGGAGATGAAAGAGGGACGAAGAAGAGACGAGCTTTGTTGCAGGAGAAAGGGGAGGACAGAGCAAGGCGAGTGGAGCGGTCGGAGAAGAAGCCATTGTCGAGCAAGAAGGTTTTGTGTTTCTTGGTCAGGACCGAGCAAGGAGCCTGCTCCTCGGACAAGAGAAAGTGTCCGGAAAGTGGATATAGATTCCATAAGCTACACGTCTCGAATGAATTAGGTTTTAGCTAGGAGTGTGCAAAAGGAACAATATGAACCGGTCTGGAAGTTCTAAGGACATCGATCGGTTCCCGATTCTGATTTTGGAACCGGTGAATTTCATCCGGACCACTTGAACCAGATCAATAATCTTTTTAATAGTTTAATTTCTTTAAAATGTGTCAAAAAACCTTTTATTTCTCATTTCACAATTGCATGTCTTTCAAAGCTGGAGTGATTACATTTACTTATGCATGTGATTAAAATGACAAGAATAAATCAAAACACAACAATACATGCTCATTCTAGTCAAATTTTGCCACAAATTCGAAAAATCTATGTGAAATCTACAATATTATATGTAACTCACTGAAAGTAGAAACTCTTTGATTATAAAAAAAAATATCTTCAATTTCATCTTGAATATTAACAACAGATAAAAAAAACTGAATATATCATCGGTTTCATCGGCCCACCCGGAAACTGGATCGAACCAGTCGGTCTTGTTCTAAGGAACACTAATCCGGTTCCTGGTTCTTGGGCAAGGACTAGACAGCGTTGGATTTTTGTTTTTGCCAAATTGATGGTAATTTTCTTTTTGAACACAAGCTTTTCACTATTTTTCTTTTATTTTAGCTAGCTGCAAGCCGATTCACATGAGAACCGGTTCATTCTGGAGTAAAGAATTTGAGAACTGGTCTTGATCAATTCAATTCTCAATTCTTGGGGAGAACTGGCTTTGAACTGATTTCAAGGCCAGTTCTCGAATTGAACTAATTCAAAACAAAACCCTAAAAGTCTCTTAATTGAGAACTTTTGCATTGCCAAGAATTAATGAGGTTAAGCTTTAGCACAAAGATGTCGTTGTGATGTTCTATTGAGAACTTTTACATAAATAATGCATATGATAGGGCAATTAAATAAAAAAATGAAATAAAAAATAGTAGGCAGATGCTAGGGTCGTAGGTCGACTCTCTATTCCAAGAACTGTGAATCGGCTTTAACAAGATTGCTTCTGGGTTCATGATTTGAAACTTACTCAGAAAACGATCACCTCTTTTTACACTTAGGGCCTATTTAGTAATGTTTATGTTTCTCATGTTTTTTTGTTCCTTTGTTCCTTGGAACAGAAAAGTAACATAAATCCGTTTAGTAATGTTAATTAGTTTTTTTATTTCCCAGAGCAGAAAAGTGATCAGGGAATAGATTTAGAATAGAAATAAGAAGTAAAAAAAATCTACTTTTCTGTTTCTTGAACAAAAAGAGAAACAAGATCAATTCTCTCTCTTTCACAAGATATTCTCATACGAAATCCTAAACCCCAAATCTTAAACCCTAGTCCTCAAACCCTAAACCTCAAATCTTAAACCTCAATATCCAAACCCTAAAACCCATAACACTAAAATGAAAAACCCAAAACTCTAAACTTTAAAACCACAAACCCTAAAATCCAAACCCTAAACCTTCTAAACCTCAAATCCTAAACCCTAAAATCCCAAACCAAAAACCCGAAACACTAAACCCTAAACCCCAAAACTCCAAATTCAAAACCGTAAAACCTAAACACTAAAATCGTAATTCCAAACCCTAAATCCTAAAACGCAAAACCCCAAACCCCAAACCCATATCCCTAAAATCCTAAGTCCCAAACCCTAAAACCCGAACCCAAAACTCGAAACTCTAAAACCTAAACCCTAAAATCCAAAACCTAAAATCATAAACCCCGAACCCTAAATCTCAAAATCAAAATCCTAAAACCCTAACTCCTAACCCAAATTCTAAAATTTTACACTCTAAATTGCAATTTTCTCGACCACCACCTGGTATTTGCTTTGTCTACAAGGAGTAATTTTCTTTATGATTGCATTAAGATCATCGAATTGTATATCATAATATATTATTATTCTATTTCTAGTCCAATTTTATTCAAACATGAATTGTTAAGTCCCATAAACTAAAATTTTCTCAACCACCACCCAGTGTTTACTTTGTCTATAAGAAGTAATTTTCTTAATGATTGTATTAAAGTTATCCAATTCTATATCACAATTTATTCTTATTCTATTTTTAGTCTAATTTTATCCAAACATGAATTGTTAAAGGTGTAAATAATAACCATTCTATTTCAGACACAATTTTTGGAACAAAAATAGATTTTTCTGTTCCTAGGATGAGTTTCTGAGAAAAGAAACCTATTTGATAACGACAAAAACTTTATATTTTTGGAACAAAAACTCGTTTGATAACAGCATAAAATTTTTATTTCCTGGAATAGAAATCCGTTTGATAACAACACAAATTTCTATTTTCCGGAACAGAAATCCATTTTTTTAACAACACAAAGTTATATTTCCAAACTTTATAATAGAGAAAATTCGATGTAAATCCCTCATATGTTCAAAATTATTGCATGCTTTTTTTTTCTAAAATCACATAAATTTTGTTGAATTAGTTTTTCGGATTGATTTTTACGTCTTTCTAGATAAGAGCTTCTCAAAGCTTCAGTAAGATTAATGCAAACGGTCAAGCACCGAAACAAGTCTTCAACATTCAACCACTATTGCTCTTAATATTTGCTCTCAATAATTGTGTGTATACATCGTTCCTCATAATATCCCAAATACTTATGGAGAAAAGTAAACAAAGCACGTCACATTACAAGAGCCAACATAGGAGATTCCAAAATACCACATCACATTACAAGAGCCAACATAGGAAATCCTTAAATACAAAATAATGGAAATACATTACAAAAGTCGGAAACACATTTTCATGAAATTTCCGCCATATTATTATCACTTGCCAATTGATTGGCACATAGCTGAGCCTCAATTTGCTCCAACAAACGAACACACAAGCCCATAGATCAGCAACACAAGCACACCCGCAAAAGCTATCGAAACTAAAACCGGACAAAAGCCCACAACTTTCACACACTCAGAGAAACATACACAACATTTTGAATCACATTGGACCAAAACCGATCTACCCAAGAAACAACACACACCAAAGATAGCGCATTGAACCCAAAAAGATCACGACTTCTAGATCTGGAATTGAATTGAAAAATGGGAAACCTAGCGCGAGATCAGAGCTTACGCGGAACAGGAGATGGAGGAGAACCAAAGCCAACCTCCCCGATCACGACAGCCATGGCTTCCTCTTGGCCGGAGCAAGCAAGCAAGACGAAGAGAGAGAGAGAGAGAGAGAGAGAGAGAGAGAGAGAGAGAGAGAGAGAGAGAGAGAGAGATTTGAAATGCATACGCAATGAGAGGAGACTGGGGCTCAATTTAGGAAGAAAGGTGTTTTGAAGAGAGAAGACAGGTTCTTTTAGACATAATTTTCATTTCTCGTCCAAAAACAGAAAACTTGCTTTTTTTTTGTTCCGATTTTTGGTCTAGAACCAACTTTGGAACAAAAAGTTGTTCTAGAAATAGAAAAATGAAATTGCATTACCAAACGGATTTCTGTTTTAAATCTATTCCTGAAAACAGAAAACTAGTTCAAAACAGAAACAAAATGATTATCATACATGTCCTAAGTCTCCATCGATAATTTTTTACTTAAATGAAAAAAATTAGTAGTACAAATTTTTAATATCCTAGCAAACACATTTCTATTTTTTTTCTACAATGGAAATATAAATTTTGTACAATTACTAAACGCATTTTTTTACTTAGAAACTCATCTAGGAAATATAAATAAAAAAAACTATTTCTAAACAAAAATTATTTTTGAGAACAGAAACGTTACTAAACAGATCTTTAGGTACATTTCCTCCAATGATTGAGAACTCAAAGAATCCAAGTAATTTAGCAGGTTTACCCTATATATTAGGAATTTGATCAATTATATTAGTCATCCTTACTTGATTTTAATCTCTCAGCTATAAATACTCCTTTCTGACCTTTTAATCGTAAGACAGATCTTTGAAAAATGAAGTAGCTGTCCTTAGAATTGCTCAGAGTTTCCTGTCATTCATAGTGACTAGTGAGGTTATTAATAGGAAAACATGTATATAATTCACCGTTCAACAGCGTACATCGGAATTCAGCACCAGGAAACAGCTCCAGCTCTCTTGCTTAAGGTTCAATTCCCCTAAGAGAAACTCCAAATATGGGCCAAAGAAGAAGAACCAATGAAGTCAGTTCCCATTCGAGTTGCACTTCCATGAAACTGTGCTATAGGATGGTAAGTAGAGTTCATCCAAGTTCGCCCAAAAAAATATACAGTTCACCGAAAGGTACAATCGAACCGCTCTAACTCTTTCCCAGAATCAAGATGTAAGATAATGCAAAATCATGCCGACCAAGCTCACTCTACCGATATCTTCTTTTTGCACGGTCCGCTTGAGTTTTCTGCCGTACCATTTGATGATAGTGCAGTGGCCCAAGGGTTTGCATAGGGAGGGATTGGAGCTCTGGCTCCAAACCCCACCACCGGGCTCTGCCTACGTCTGAAACGAAGGGCTGAGCATTAGGAAGGTGAAACTAGGCTCCACCAGCCATGTCCATGTCCACAACCCCATCAACTCCCTTGAATGCAACACGCAATTTCCTCAAACTCGACACTTTCTTATCATCCTTGCACAACATGCCAGTCACATGGATAAAATCTCTCGGAACTTTACCCATTAAATCAAATAACGGCTGTTCTAAGTTTGACCGAGTCATCTCTTCCAGCACCGGAGGTGCCTGCATGTATAGATTCTGCCCTCTATGCGTGACGCTCGCTTTTGATAGAAGCAGCTTTGGGTGCTCTTCGAGCGTATTAATGAACTGATGATGTACAAGATAAAAGAGACAACGAGTAATCAGATAACTGCAAGAACTATCAAAGTGCTTAGACACACGTGAAGAAGGTTACCGAGAGAGCTATACATGATAAAAACCTCTAGTTAGCATTCCTGTTAATTTTTTGCGAGTAATAAACAGAGCTCAAGAACAAGAAAGCACCTTTTGTAGGGTCACTGAAACGTCCAACTCAATAAGAAAACCAGGACCACAGACAAGGCAATCCTTATCCCTCACGAACTCAGTAACTTTAATGTGAAGTCCTTCCACGCCGTTGTATCTGAAATTCAAAAATAATATATAAAGTTGCAGCTCAAAGTTTGCCTACTTAAAAGAACAAAATTGAGAGTCCCACGCATTTGCAAGCTAGCAACTAGACAAAACATGTGGAACTTGCAAGTTTTCGCTCATGAGTACGGATACATACAGACAGCAAATGAGTAAATATGTCTGCTGAAGTACTGATCTTCAGAAGTACTGATCAGTAACAGTAGCAGGATATGATGACAGGCTGGGAGAGACAAAAGTAAAATTAAGGGATCTCAAAAAAAAAAAAATTGGCAAATTCATACACGTCTAAGAAATAGCAAGTAAACAAATTGGCATCACAAGTTTATGACTGAGATGCACTCCATTTAACCTCAAGCTTAAAGACTCCAGAACTGAGAGCCTCTAATTGAGTTGCAACATGTCACCTGATAATTTATGAAAAGTTTGGATCATAAGCTATGGAGGTCACACTAAGAGGCTTGAGAGCCAATGAAAGAAGAAACACAAAAGACAACAGAATCCATATATTGGCATCCAAATGTTGCACCCGCAGTCGACTGCTCTGATAGAAAGCTGTTTCTAAAATTACTTGAAATCTTCCCCCAAGCCAGCAAATTATTTAAAGAACCCAAGAAAGCTAGCGAGAGTACACTTTTCTAGACATCTGTCCAAGAAGCGACAGACGGATGTCAGAAAACACAAAATAACAGATTCAACATAAGATCTGGAACAGCTGACAGAAACAGATATTTAACCAAAAAAATCTTATACTCAATCAAGAAAGCATGACTGTAAGCAACTAGCAGAGCAATGTAAAATGATTCCAGAGAGACCATAACCAGAGAGATTTTGAAGAATCGATTTTGATGAAGAATAGAAAGATTGTTACTGCAGCAACAACAAACAGATTATGCATGCCGCCCACTCCAGTAGTCACCCATTTAGGCATGTGAAACTAAAACATGTGTCTTATCTCCATAAACTAAAAGGCCATATCCTAAGATATGCTTAAGGGTCACACTAGATAGTAAGAGAAGAATACAGGAAGCAAATTGGTTAGCCCTACTTGGCATATTCTTGAAGAATAAAAACATTGTTAGGAAATTAAACCAGCCCAAGATGAAATACTAGAAAGCCTTTCAGTCACTTATAGTATATAATATTAAAGGAACCCTACAAAGTTCTGCAGGGTGAACTTTGCCAAATATTTGGAACAAGAACAGGATGCTCTCCACATCCATGATATACAGGAAACAAAAAAAATTACACAATGAAGCACATGAGAACTGTAAAAGGCAAGGTATGACGCACGTTAAGTAGTTGGATAAAGTTTTGCTGCATCCAGTTGCAATCTTCAAGGTTTCCAGAGCACATGCAGCTGATATGATTGCATTAGTTGAAGCTATAGCTGGTATGATATTTTTCACAACACCCTGGATAGAAACAATAAAAATGAGCTTATCTTGAAATAGTAATGTTAGAATAAATCACATGATAAACGAAGCAAAACGAGTTTACTCGTAATTGTTAAAGGGTAGTTTAGTCTTTTCATTGTTAGTGAGCCCTAATACTCGCACTATATATATTGATGTAATCCGTAATTATAAGATAGATTGAACTTTTTCCTTTTCTCATGGTATCAGAGCGGTTTTTTTTTTTTAACCCTAGTTAACGAAGCAACGACTCGCCACCATCGACCCCTTGCCGGAATAGCTTGCCTGTCTCTTCCTCTCGTGCATCGCCTCTCGCGCGTCTTCCTCGCGCGGGTTGCGCACCCTCTTTGCGCGAGACCCGCGTCACGCTAGGTCGCGTCAAAACCGTCGTACTTGATATGCACATCCAATGGTAAAGTTCTCTTTCTTGCATTAGAGTGTATTGTTTGTGTTAATTGTGATCCATGGCCAAGATTAGGAGTTAATTGTGATCCAAGGCCGTAGGAATTGACTGGGTAGTCAATGGGGAGAGAGAGCAGATTCTGAATCGAAGCTGATTTTGGAAATTGGAGAAGGAATCGAAGTTGCTTTTGGGAAAATAGGCAGATTTCAAATTCTCGAGGAAAATTCATGGGCGTTGTTGTCTTCTGCTATTCGTCGGGAATTCTTGAGGCAAATTCGTTGGCATTGTTCCGTAAATCTCTCTAGCCCTGCAAACATCGACATGCTATCAAGCTCTTTCTTTGTCCTGAGTGAATATGGTGCAGGTGTGCAACAGTCAGCTAGGATCTCTTCCTGACATGCATCTGCGAATTTGATGGTTTGGTGTATTAGTGCCCCACTCATGCACAGCTACATATATATGATAGTGTTTTCAATTTTCCACTAAATTTTTTCGCATGGCTAGAAACCCTGAATCAAGTGTGAGTATGGATACGAGTCTTACAAATCTGAAGTTGAGCTCTATCAAACTAGATGGGACCAATTACCCTTCTTGGTCTATGGCGGTTGAGACGTATTTGTTGGCTACCAAGCAATTGAGTTATCTAACTTCACCTCCACCTTCGGATAAAGCAAAGCTAGATGATTGGCGCTCTGGCGATGCTGCCATTCGGACATTGTTATGGAATACTATGGATTCCAAGATTAGTCCTCAGTTTATGCGGTGTACATCAGCCAAAGCCATTTGGGACAAGTGTGCTCTTATGTTTTCAGGAAGAGATAACATGACTGGTGTTTGTGATGTTTGGGAAGAGTTATTTGATCTACGTGCAGGAGATATGTCTATATCCGATTACTATTCTAGGTTTACCACTCTTTGCGAGAGACTGGACACTTATTTGCCTGTTACTGATGACGTTAGAGAGTTGGCCAAGCGTCAGGAAGATATGAGAGTTATGTTATTTCTCCGAGGGCTTGGTCCTACTCATTCTTCTCTTCGACAGCAGATTACTTCTCAGAGTACTCTTCCATCAGTTGATGAGGTCTTTTCTCGGGTCCTTCGATACATGCCTACTTCATCATCTGCACTCTATTCTGCACCAGTAGCAAATGCTATGGTTTCTCAGTCGTCTGGTGGTCGTGGAGGCCGAGGGCGTGGTCCTCGTGGTCGTGGTAGATCTGGTTTTTCTCCTGGTCGTGGCCGAGATGGTGGTAGGAGTACTGGAAGTTCACGGTATTGCAACCATTGTCAACGAACTGGCCATACTGAGAATTATTGCTACACTTTACATCCCGAGCTTCGTCCACAGGCTGCTTATGCTGATGTAGGTGAGTCTCCAGTGCAAAAGGTTCCTGATCAGTCACGAGAACTGCCTAACACCATTATGTTGTCTCATGCTGAGTACGAGTCCTTAGTACGTTCCCACCAGGTGGAAGATTCCTCAGCTCCTACTGCTACTTTGGCACAGACTTCTTCAGATAGTTCGTCTTGTTTACTCTCTTCTGCGCCCACTTTGTGGGTCGTAGACTCAGGTGCTACAAATCATATGACCGGTAATTCTAATTTATTATCTAGTATCACCTCCATGTCACTTAGTTCTGTTACACTTGCCGATGGTTCACAATCCCACATTACTGGCCAAGGGAATGTAACCTTGGGTCCCTCTCTTTCTCTTTCATCTGTTTACCATTTACCAACTTTTCCATATAACTTGCTTTCCGTTAGTTCCCTTACCAAAGATTTGAATTGCTCTGTGACATTTACCTCCACTGGTTGTGTCTTTCAGGATTTGAGGACCGGACGGATGATTGGTGGAGGGCATGAGTCCAATGGGCTGTACTACCTAAACAAAGATCTTATTGCTGCTACCGTCCAGAAGAGTACCACTATTCAGAAGAGTACCGCCTCTTACTTCTTTAAGATGCATTGTCGTATGGGTCATCCACCGCCTGACATACTTCGTCATTTTTCTAATGTTTCATCGTTTAGGAGTCCTATCCAGTGTGATGCTTGTCAATTTGGCAAACATCATCGAGTATCTTTCCCTTCCCGTGTCCAGAGTCGTGTGTCAAGTCCTTTTGAGTTGGTCCATTCTGATGTTTGGGGGCCATGTCGTGTCAGTGATATATCTGGTTATAAGTATTTTGTTACATTCGTAGATGATTATTCTCGTGTAACGTGGTTATATTTAATAAAAGATCGAACTGAAGTTTTTCTAGTTTTCGTATGTTTTACTTTGAAATTCTCAATCAGTATCATGTTTCTGTTAAATGTTTGCGCTCCGATAATGCCAAAGAATATATGGCTGTTTCCTCTGGTTTTCAGCCATTTCTTACATCTCATGGGATTCTGCATCAGACCTCTTGTCCCTATACTCCCCAGCAAAATGGGGTGGCAGAACGAAAAAATCGCCATCTTTTGGATGTTGCTCGCTGTCTACTTTTTCATATGAACCTTCCCAAAATGTTCTAGGGGCATGCTATTCTTATATCATGCTATCTTATAAATCGTCTCCCATCCTCTGTGCTTCGTGGAGGGATACCTTTCTCTACTCTCCATCCTGTGAGTCCACTTTTTTCTTTACCGCTGCGTGTTTGGTTGTGTTTGTTTTGTGCATCATCTTGCTCCTGGTCATGATAAGCTCGATCCACGGGCTGACAACTGTATATTTCTTGGGTACTCTCGAACTCAAAAAGGATACAAGTGTTATAATCCGGTTAGTCGGCGGTTGTATATTTCAGCAGATGTAACCTTTTTCGAGGATCAATCATATTACTCTTCTTCTACTCAATCGGTGTCTCCTTATGAAGATGCATTGTCCTCGAACATGGTCCCCCTCCCACCTATCCCCTTGTCTAGCATACCTAGAACGTCGCCAGATTTTCAGTTCGCCGATAAGACTTATCAACGCCGTCGTACTGTTCAACGTGAGGTAGTACAGTCATCGCCTGCATTGGATATCCATTCTCCACCAATTTATGCCTCCGCCTCTGATCCGCCAGTTTCTTCTGAGCCTAATCCTACTACTGATATTCCTATTGCATTGCACAAAGGTACGCGTTCTTGTGTTGGTCAACCCAATTCCCGGTTTGCCCTCTATACTGGTTTGTCTTGTCATATACATACTCGTCACCCTCTTTCTCAGGTTTTATCCTACGATTATCTTTCTCCTACATATTCCTCGTTTGTTGCTTCTTTATCTGAAGTGTTTGTGCCAAGTACTGTTGTAGAGGCTCTTGCTCATCCAGGTTGGCGGCGGGCTATGGAAGATGAAATGCAGGCGCTACAGCATAATGGGACATGGCATCTTACACCGTTACCTGCTCGCAAACAGGTTGTAGGGTGTCGTTGGGTTTTCACAGTGAAGTTTCAACCAGATGGTTCTATTGAGCGTCTGAAGGCACGTTTGGTTGCCAAAGGTTACACTCAGACTTATGGAATTGATTATGATGACACGTTTTCTCCTGTTGCAAAGATACCTTCTATTCGTGTTTTCATTTCTCTTGCTGTCCGATATGGTTGGACTCTCCATCAGCTTGATGTCAAGAATGCCTTTCTTCATGGCAACTTGGCAGAGGAGGTATATATGGAGCAACCTCCAGGTTTTGTTGCTCAGGGGGAGTCTACTAGTGTTTGTCGCCTACGCAAGGCATTATATGGGTTGAAACAATCTCCTCGTGCTTGGTTTGGTCGTTTCAGTGATGCAGTTATTCGGTTTGGTTTGCGGCGTTGCACTGTGGATCATTCTGTGTTTAGTTCCACTTCTTCTGCGGGGTGTGTTCTCCTAGTTGTGTATGTGGACGATATTATCATCACCGGTAGTGATTCTCTAGGCATACAAAAGTTGAAACAGTTTTTACAGGCAGAGTTCAATACAAAAGATATGGGTTGTCTACGGTATTTCTTGGGCATTGAGGTGGCCTACTCACGTGATGGTATCTCATTATCATAGCGAAAATATGTTCTGGATATCCTCAGTGAGGTTGGTTTTCTGGGAGCTAAGCCTGTCGATACTCCAATGGATCCTAATGTGAAACTTGATGCAGAACATGGGGACCTACTTCATGACCCCAGTAGGTATCGAAGGTTAGTGGGAAAGCTCAACTATTTAACTGTCACTCGACCAGATATTTCTTTTGCCGTTAGTGTGATTAGTCAATTTATGAGTGCTCCTCGTACTACACATTGGGAGGCAGTACTACGTGTTGTTAAGTACTTAAAGGGAGCACCAGGTAAAGGGATCCTGTTCAAGAACCATGGACATCTTAGTGTTACTGGCTACTCTGATGCTGATTGGGCCGGATGTCCTATTGATAGGAGATCAACTTCTGGCTATTGTGTGCTCTTGGGAGGCAATCTTGTGAGTTGGAAAAGTAAGAAGCAACAGGTAGTGTCTCGATCAAGTGCAGAGGCAGAATATCAAGCCATGGCTCATGTAACTAGTGAGTTACTTTGGTTGAGGATGTTGTTATCCGAACTTAACATGCCATCTTCGACTTCCTCAGTTCTGTGTTGTGATAATCAATCTGCTATGCATATCGCTTCAAATCCAGTTTTTCATGAGCGCACGAAGCAAATTGAAGTAGATTGCCATTTTGTACGAGAAAAGATTCAGAACAACGACATAACACTTCAATACACACAGACTGAAGACCAACTTGCTAATCTTTTCACTAAGTCATTGCGGGGTAGTAGAGTGACTACTTTATGTAACAAGTTGGGGCTCTTTGATATTTATGCCCCAACTTGAGGGGGAGTGTTAAAGGATAGTTTAGTCTTTTCATTGTTAGTGAGCCCTAATACTCGCACTATATATATTGATGTAATCCGTAATTATAAGATAGATTTAACTTTTTCCTTTTCTCAGTAATTATACAAGTTGACGTTAAAAATTGGACAACAAATCAGTAGGGATTACAGCATGACCTGAGGAATTTAATAGGCTTTACCATTTACCTAATAATCAAAGCGTAGGGAACAACTCCAGTATTAGGATGAAGGACAGAATCATGAAAATCTAACTCACAATACTTCGAAGTTTTTTTTCCCCACTCATAAGAAAAATGCTTCCTTAAGATTTTTAGCAAGATGACAACAGCAAAGCAGATTGTAAAGCTCAGTAACATGCAAAAAAGGAAAATCTCCAGGCAGTTAACAACAACAGGAGGACTAATGTACCTGAGTAAGGGAATAAGTCACTCCTGGAATTCCAAAAAGCTCTGCTCTTTTAACAGCCTGCAGATCAAGTTTTAAAAAGTGAAGAGTCCATAAATGAAATTATTGTCTGGATAAATCACCAAACAACTTGATTGCAACTGTAATAACCTCAGAATAAACCCACTGCATATGCTCTGGTTCATCAGGATCAAATGACTTTCCACTATGGACCTACAGGTGAAAATCCAACACAAATGACAAAATAAATATAGTACTTAAAATAACAGATCACATGATGAACGAATTGGACAGCTTACAAAGTTAGCTCATCACCTCATCCCATTTTATTAGATGTGCATATTCAATACAATGAGCAGCGGTTCTCGGGGTTTCTGCAAGAGTACAGAGAGGAAATTTCACTTGTGGAGGGAAAAGCCAAATGGTACACTCAAAGCATGGTGTGACCCCTGGTTTTATAACTCTTGCATGCCCCTTAAAACCTTCCGTCCCACCATCCACCATGGGTTTCATCGTTTCTTCCCTTGGATTGTCATCAGAATCGTATTCTGTAATCTCATTCAACAACAGTGAAGCTCAATCAGATTGTGAGGTAGGTCAGCAAAAGCTCCTACTTCTAAAATTCATCAGAGAGTATTAATTGCCTACACTAGATATGAGTCAGAATGCAAGTACTGTTAGATGTTTAAAGATCAGTAAGGACCATATGCAGTAAATCGAAATTAAAGCTGGACTGTTGAGCCAAAGCATAAGCTTAAAATGACAAATACAACCAATAAAAATATACTTACAATCAGCCCGAACTCTCCCACTTACAGTGGTTACTGATTTATAGTCAAAAAAATCTCTCAAAGTCTCCACCATGAATTCTTGGGGCTCCATCAACCTTTTGGAAGTACCCACTTGTATTAAGTCACATAAAAAATTTCAAAAAAATCTTCTTGCTAAAGCATGTGAAGTTTTTGTGCTTTCCAAACCACCTCAAATTACTTTTGGACAAAACATTCAGATCTTGAGTTGGAGTAGTATGGTTTTCAATCTAATTTCGAATAAGCATACACAAAAAGCTTTACTGCACACAAATGTTTAAGCACTAAAATCAAGGAACCTCTACAGCAAGTATGCTACAGCAGAACAAAAACATTCAAGTACAAAAAACCCATCCACATGCGTCAATTTGATCCAATTACACCACAAATCCTGTAAGTTCATTAAGAATATTCGATCCCAAAATGGTAGATAAAACACGATTTCAACAGTTATTGATTGGAGCGATCATGGATACACACCTAGAAAGCTACAGGCAACGGCATTTATGTAGCTCCGTGCCTCAATCGAATCGAGACCGAGGACGATTATATTGAAATCACTGTAGAAATCAAGCTCCTTATCCTCAATCCTGCAGAAATGCGGCACGATGTTCACTCCACTGACTCTTTCCATGACTCTCTTAGCCGCCACTTCGGCCTTCGGCTTCCCCACATCCTCAAGCCTATGAACATTCCCAAAAAGAAAATTCACAACCTCATCACTTCCTACTCGCAACTCAAACACAAAGCACGCCATTCGAAAGCAAATCAGACCACGCCGCAAGGGCGATTCCGATAAGGGGGAAAAAAAAAGAATCAAACACCTGAACAAGAATTGGCGATTGAGATTAGTGACCTCGATTCGGTCCATATCAATGACGTCCAAATTCTTGAAACCCGACAGAGCCAAGTCCTTCAACAGCTCGCAACCCAACCCGCCTGCTCCTACCACCAGCACTCGCGCGTATTCTCGAAGATCGTCCTTCAGCTACGAAACCCACGAGGAGTTAAACCCCCAAAACCCGCATCGACAGCAAAAGACCCAGTTCAAATTACAACCGAAGGTGAACGAGGACGTTACCTCGGGCCCAGGTTCGAAGTTGGGTTCGACGAGGTTGCCGGGTCGGAGGAGGAGCTTGTCGAGGTCTCTCGACCTGCTGGCCTGGAGAGCAGGGTCCGCCATATACGGGAGCTCAGCAGCGGACACAGTAAAGAATTTGAGCCAGTCGGAGCGCTGGTTAGCTTTCAGTTTACGCTTCGGCGCTACAAGCTCTTTGAATTTGCTGTGCGCCTGAGCTCGGCATCACTCAGAAATGCAGACGGAGAAGCTGACTAGTTGAGGCCCAAGCCCACTCCCAAACGAAATCGTAGGCAGGGGCAGAATATATTAGTAAACTGAATCTCAACCATCCAAAATGGCCAGTTCATGTAAATCCTGATCAGATTTGACCATAGGAATTGAATTTAGGCTCCGTTTATTTTGCGAAAAATACTTTTCAAGAAAATTCGACGTTCGGTTCGCTTGGAAAAATGAGAATGGAAAAAGTTTCCTTACCCATGCTTAAATTCAAGAAAATGACCACAGAGGCTAGGTCCAAGACCCCGGCCCCTGTACAGGACCCCGACTCCCGAGGCTGGCCTAGATGGACTTAAGGACCCAATCTCGAGCATTGAGGTCTCAAGCTTAGCCTTGATAAATCCGGGCACTGGCGTGCAGGGACCCGTGCATGGGCACTAGGGTCTCGAGCCCGAGCATCGTGGTCTAGGGCTTAGCCTCAATTGGCCTGGCTTATGTGCCAGGATCTTGAGCACGAGCACAGGGTTTCTTGGGCTGGCCTCGATGGAACCAGCCTCGGACGTCGGGGACCCGGGCACGGATACTAGGGCCTCATGCCTTGCCTTGATGGACCCGGGTTTGCCCTCGATGGATCCCAGTAAACCCTGCCTGTTGCTAAGGGCTTGGTAACGAGTGTTGGGTTCGCATGCCTAAACACAGAGTTTTTTATCCAAGTCCCGATAGCTAATCATGTTTTGGACCCAGGAGCGGTGCCTACGCTCATGCCTAGGAGTCAAGGATCCCGGTCGATAACTCTAGTGCCTATACTTGGTTTCTCGACTTTTCATGTGCAAGTCACTAGTAGTCAAATATGTATATCTATTTGTGATTTTCCTTACCAAATAATGAAAAATATTTTATAATTTATTTTCAGATTTCAATCAAGTACCAAAAAATATTGTTTTTTTGGAACATAGTTTATAGAATTGTCACATCTTTCACGAAACAAATGAAACCTTAGTATGTATACCAGATATATCCAATATTTTATCTACTCGAGAGACTGGATCAGCTAATTATTTTTCTTTTTTCTTTTCCTTTTTCCAAGTTCGGTACCGACTAACACGATTGGATTCGTCCGAAAAGACAAGGCTTCCATGAAATTGGAAGTAAGGTTAATTCTGCAGGAATACGAAACGAACCGATCACCGAAACTTTCGGTAGAGAGCCATGATATTACACAACGACATGGATCGATAAGGATCGGTGAGAATTATATGGTTTCCCCCTTTTTTACCGCATTCGATGCCCGTAGTGGCAAAAGTACAAGGAAATGAAGTACACACAAAGTAAAATCACATCGACAGCCATGATACCACGACGAAACTGTCTGTATACAGTGTCGAATATCCATACCCTTCATTTGGCTCCAGCATTAGACTTAGTTTTCATGCACAGAGAAAACGACAATCAGCGTGAGGGAATAGTGTAGAGTTAATCATATCTGCAATGCTTGTTAGCAAGGATGCTTCGTGTTTACTGCTTCAATTAGTCGCTTTTGTTTTCCAACAGGGTCAGTCTCCTGACTCATGAGTCGTAACCCTTTCGTTTCCTCTTCCTGTTTTCCTTGATTATGCTCCCTTTGGGTAACACATGACCCCCTTTTTCTTCCGCATAACCGAGGACTCTAATTCGCGGCACTTGTGCAGCCGAATCCCTTCAAACGCAGTTATCGAACGAGATCTCGCATCTGATCCGCACACCGGATCAACCGTAAACTTATTGCATTGGAACCTCAGCGGTCCTTATTTGAATACAAGGGTCAAGAGGACTGACAGAAAGTTCTTAGTCACAATTTGCGAAATGAATATCGCCTATTCCATGCCTGTGATTGCTAAAACACCCTAGAGCCTGTAGCCAATTTTTGCATGGAGTTCCCGGAACAGCCCCTAAAAGCGAGCTGGTTTTTTCGCTTTGTATACACTGTACAAGTATATTCTGGTTCCCCCCATCGCTAATCCTAGGATTCTAACAAAATTGTCCTCCATCTGATAAAACTCAACAGACTTGTGCGCATGCTCTTAAAGCTTCCTCATGAACCTGATAATCACTTCTGTTATCTTCTCGATTCTTGAAGCAGTCATCGCAGTCCATCATTGGTGCCTTACTTTCACATGCTTATGTGAGCTTGATTTACTTGTGAACTCACAACTCAAGCTTTCCTGCATCATTTTTGGGCCACGTGTACCGGTGACTTTGACAATTGAGAACTTTCATGCTTTAAGTAGAGTGCAAAGAGGAGCTCGTTCCATGAGTCTGGCACTCCGGGCAGGCACCAATGGCTGCAATCCTGCCGGTGAATAGATGCGGGGCCCGTGTGAGGGCCAAGGAAGTACAAGGAGGAGTGCCCATCCTTCCTTTGCGAAGTCATGTGGGTTATGTTCAGTATGTTCACTTTGATAGCCTGAACTGCCAACGTGTCGGTGATGATCTTGTATTGCAGCCAGTTATTTGATGGCACGAGTGAGGAGCCCAGCTCGGGCAATGTCTCCAAGTGACAACTCCCATTCCTCCAGTCACCTCCTCTGTAGCGTTTTCAATATCATGAGCAAGTCGGTTTCCACAGTCGAGGAATTTTAAGTTGTAAGGGAAAACAACTATGCTACTTTTTTTTGATGTTACCCCTTAGACAGTGGAATGTGCAAAGATGTCAACGGGCATATCCATGGCAACATAACTGACCAGCTATGACAGCATTGCGTAGAGCATAGAAGGAAAAATGCATCAATAATCTAAGGAACTACACCGCATCACAGGATTTCAAGTACAGTAATAAAACTTTGCAAACCCAAAAGTAGCGCAGGGAGCAGGAATAAAAGCCACTCTCCTGGTAATAATAGCGCTATGCCTGCTAGTTGAATACTTTATACAACTGAAGGAAAACAGGAAATTATGACAGATGAGGCAAACCTGAAATGCACCGGAGAAAATGTCCGAAAGAAGATCTGAGTCTTCGTTGAATTCACCTCATTTCTTATCCAGCGGAGGACAGTCTCAATTGCTCTCTGATATGCATGTTCTGCTCTCATTTCGACCCTGACCTCAGCTCCTTCTTGGAAATAACAACCGCTGAAGAGGAAATATTGGGTATTTGATATTAGACAAGTACCACTGGAAAGAACAGAGCTCCTTTTCACACTATACACGTACTTGTGTTCTGTCAGACAAACGTTACTGCAGGCCCCTGAGACAATATTCCCAGTTTCCTAAAAAAAACTTACTTTTTTCTCGATTTCAACTTAGCAAATACAAAAGATAACAGAATGTAGGGTCGACTATGAGTTCGTAAGCACACTACCACAAGGTGATGCAGCCATCAAAGAGCTTTTCTAAAGACCTAAAGATCTACAGTGTCAGCATATGTGAGGATAATTTCACATCATACTATACTGTTTGCATATTTGTTTTGAGTGATTATTTTTTCGCTCAATTAAATGGGTACGGATCTGTTACTAGGATGCTCCAAAACCTTGAAATGTCATCAAATTTACTAAGCTTTTTGACACAGGTACAGATCTTCATGGCTTTACTCTAACTGGTTTATATTCGATTCTTCATTCCTCCAACAAGCAAAATCCCAAAAGCGATTTATAAACAAAAAATGAGAAAGATTGCCATTACCCTCTGATGGTCTTCTCGTAATTCCACCAGTGCCCTGTGTTCAAGATCAAGACATCTGCATCCTTCCACTTCGTAGATGTCCAGTCCATCTGATCCAATTTCAGAGTTGTTTTAATCTCTTCAGGAGATCCAACAGGTGGACGGCTCTGCAGTACCAGAAATGGAGCTCTATAGTATTCCACTGTGCAGTTGAACTCTCTGAACTTAAACACCAAGTAACCTCTGTGCTTTGTAATTGGGCTGCCATTGACTTCGTAGATCGAGTCTTTGTCAGAGACTCCAGTAGAGAGCATGCATAAGAGAGACTCCCACTGGTTTCTTCCAATAGAGTCTCCGACAAAAACAAGCCGCTTGTTACACAGCTTCTCAAGCATCAGTCTTGCATCAAATCTGTTGTTGTCCAACAAGCTCAGTATGATATAGAATGAACACATAAAATTGGTGGAAAAAAATGATTGGCAATGCTATGTAGACAACGGTAAATCACCCATATGCAAATTACATCACCAGCAAATTAGTCTGTCATCCGTACAGGTGAAATAGAAGAGTTTTCAAGTAGCAGCAATCCCGAGTTAGATTTTGTCAAATTTTGCACGAAACGCCTTCATAGAAAATAGTTGCATTTGCCAATGAAGCAAAGCCAGATTTTCGAAACAAGGAAACAGTCAACATTGAACCATTTAACGGTCAATACTGCAGAATTGCAGCAATGGCCACGTTAAAGCAATCGTTATGAACCGAAACAGAACATGCTGCAAATAACATCTAGTCACTCTCAAAGTGCTGTATCGCTGACAACTCGATTCAGACTGATCCGACTTCTAATGTCAGACAGACCAAAATAAATAAACAAACTGTGCCTAGCGGATCAAATGACTAACAAAAGGATTCTTTTTTTGATACGTGTAGTTAGCGCCTTGAAAATTTTGAAATTCTCCTCATGCATGCTTAACAAGTGCCTCAGGTCCTCGTTAACATAACCCACCCTTTAAGAAAAAGCTATGGGGATTCCTTCGGGTTTCTAATGCTCTGTACGCGCTTCCAATAACCAAAAAGCAATCATGAAATCGTATAAACGAACAGATTTAGACATGTAGTAACATGTCGGGCTATTTACACCAGTCCCAGCCCCATATAGATGCTCCGAACTTGCTTCTTTGTAATCCCAAATATTATCAATGAACAAAAAAGAAAAGGGGATGAAGAATTGCACACAAACACGAACCTGGGCAAGTTACACCATCTGGGTTGCCATCTCCACTTGGTATAGAAATGATCAGGACGGCCATTCTCAGAGCACCTGAACCCCTGATCCAAAAGCCTGCAATCTCTCGACTGATACAGCGGATAGCTATCATCCCAGACCCAATCCCCCTCAAACACGTCACACCCATCGCCCTCCTCCCCCAGAAAATCCACCCTCTGCACGTCATCTGAGCCGTTCAACTTCAAGTTCAACGACACCAGGCTCTCCATTCGGCCAGGGTACCTAAAGAGCGTTCCCGCCTCGACCCCATCCTTACTGCGATCCACGTAATAACCGAAGAAGAAGACGAAACAAACCGTCAAGAAAGAGAAAGCCAACAGCCCCAGGGACTGGGCCACGAACTTCAGGTGCTTCAAGCTCTTGTGGGGTTGGAGAACCGGCATCCTCTCATGGCCCTGTTCCCGAAACGGTAGAGTCTTGAGAAGCATCCGCGAAAGGGTTGACAAGAAAAAAAGCAGAGGCGTTTCTGGTTTCTGCTTTCTGGGTGTTTGCGGGAACTGACCGAGAGATTTTAAAAAGAGAAAGAAAGGGGGGGAAGTGCCGGGTTGGGTTGAGAAAAGGAGGGAAGTTTGGTGCGGAAGCAAGACAGCAGAGCAGGGCATTCATGGCCTATAACGGTAAAGAAAGGGAGACGCCATGCCCATTACTTTTTGGCTCCATCTCTTCGCTTTCTTCCTTGCTTGGTTGGTCAGTTATGTACTGTGGGCTAAAGAGAGAGAGAGAGAGAGAGAGAGAGAGAGAGAGAGAGAGGGAGGGAGAGGAATGGGGTGTGATGGAAGCAAAGAAGCACCTGTATGATGAGGCTGATGATGGTGGTGGTGGTGGTGGTGGTGGTGATCATAAATGGTCTCCTTCTCCCTCCTCTGTTTCGGTTCTTTTTTAGGGAGGAGGAGGAGTTGAGTTTGGCAAGGAGCAATAACGCGCGGATTGGATTCGGATACAGCTTTTCAAGAGACCCAAATAGTCTATAAACTTTGACATAACGCCCAATGTGATCGATTTCTAGACTCTAGCATGATATTTAATATCGTTCATAAACTTTTAATTTGTTTAATGTGATTTCTGAATTTTTGGTATATATTCAACGTAGTCTATGAATCATGTGAAAATGTTTAATGTAATCCTATATTGAATAAGAGTTCAGGAACCATATTGTATATTATGTCAAAATTGAGGGACCATCATTGAACATATCAAAATTTTAAAGATTACGTTACATATTGAGCAAAAATTCAGTAGAAACGTGAATGTTGCGGGCGGCGTTCGAAGTGGGGTTGACTTCGAGTCAATGCCCGGGACGTCGCTTGCCCGGGTGGCCGGAGTCAACGGAGGAAATTTGTCCCCAGTGGGTTTGGATTAGAACCCTCTTCTTTGTTTTTTTCCCTCCTCCCTTCTTTTTCTAGGACCAATGGGAGACCTAAATAATTTCCACTAAAAAAAAGATAGAGATCTAAATGATGGTTGATAAAACTAGTTAAGAATTTTGTATAAGATGAGCACACAAGAAAAGACGCACACAAAAAAAAAAAGTTATTCAGACACCTCGTTAGTATTCGTGTATATTTTCACAGAACTGTATCAAGAAGTCTTTCCCGCAAGGGTTTGTTTAGAGGCTCGACACTTAAGATTCTAGATAGCTAGAAGATGCCTTCTCCTCGTTACAAGAGCCGTTTTCGCCACCCGCCTGCACAACCACGGGTTGCCGCTTTTGGCGTCGCCTAAATGATCGAAGGATTTTTCCATCATGTATATTCGACCAAAAGGAGAATCGATGACGTGATTCCTTCCATCTGATAATCAATTATTTCCACGATAGGTTAAACGGTATTCATGAACGCTCTAAATACTATCGATTGTATGTTTTATGAGAGTATAAATGTAGATATGCCGTTGAGTTTAAAGTATAAATATATTTATTTTGTTCTAAGCTTCTGTTTTGACATACTATAAAATTCACAACTCGTTTTCTACGTCCTCATCGCATCGATGCGGCGACACACGTTTAAGAAAATCCACGCCACCTTTGCTTCAGGTATTCCCTACACAATTACATCCACTAATTACATCTAAATCATCCAGCCATGATTGCATAAATGTTTCCATGACATTCAGATGTCCATAGTTTCGAATATTAATAGAGTTGATTCATTTTTCTGTCGCCGTCCAGCATAATGTGCGGGCCACCTTCCAAGTAGCGTAATAGTTCGGTCCCGGTACATGCATGCTATCGTGGGTTCTCATTATTCACGCATTTATACTTGCTCAGGATGCACAATAATTAAATAAAACGAATTAAATGAAAATATACATGTGTCTAGGGACCACAGACGAGAGAACAGCTTAATGGAGCAGGACCATATATAGTGCGCGAGGTAATTGCCAACTGAAGATTAGTCGTCATTAATTTATTCGAAAAGATCTTGTGGATCTTGTTCTACTAGTGAACATCCTGATGGGGGCGAGGCATTTACGCCGTGTCGTGTAATAGCGGGAGTTAGTGGGAGACGCTTTCAATATCGAGTGGGAGTAAGAAACATACATTCCCACGAATGATGTAGCCGGGAAATAGCAGACTTCCTCTCTTCTCTATCTCGCTCGAGCGAATTGGTTCGTAATATCCACCCACCAGTCAAGCCGGCTCGTCCGGCCGGATAGGTACTCTCAACCCAACCGCACAGGAGGATGTAGAAGGGCGGATCCATGGAATTCGACGGCACATGTGAAGAGAGCTAACATAGGATGGACCTACCCAAGATAGGTAGAGAGAGAGAGAGAGAGAGAGAGAGGATGATCCGCGAAGTAGAAAGATTAACTCCTTAACAGAAACATGACAACCCTACCTAGCAAATGGGGAAAGTTGATGAGACCAAACCAAAAGCTTAGACCACGGAGGGTGCGTTTGGGAACATTTTGAAGGAAAGTTTTTGGAAAAAATTCAAAGGATTATAAGTTAAAAGAGTTTTTCAGAATGCAAATTATGTTTGTTGAATTGAAACTTAAAAGTCCATTGCAAAACAATTTAAGATAAACTAGTGGTTGAAAAAATTATTCTTGCAAGACACTTTTCTTATTTTTTAATAAAAAAAGTTCAAGCCCTTCATCGAAACCGGCGAAGAGCAGGCGGCCGCCGGCAACCATTGTTTGAGGTTGAACGACCTCAAGTAGCCCTCGGCGACCACTAATACGGGCCGCTTGGGTCAAGCAACCCCAGACAAGGGTCGTGAAACCCAGGCGAGGGCCGCCTAGGGTCATGCGACCCTCATGACCCCTCAAGGAGGTCACCCAACCTTAGTGAGGGTCGTTTGGGTCACGCGACCCAAGGCGACCCCTCGCCAGGGTTGCGTGCGACCCCTCGCCAAGGTTGCGTGCAACCCATCGCAAAGGTCACGCAACCCTCAAGGGTCGTTTGGGTAGCGCAATCTCAAGCAACCCTCGCTTGAATCACGCAACACCTCTCCAAGGTCACATGAGTTCCCGACGAGGGATGTCTAGGTTGCGTGAACTCAGGCGGCCCTCGATTGGGTCATGTGGCCCTTCACAATGATTGTGCAACCCCAGGCGACGATGGTTGGGTCGTGTGACCATGCTAGCCCCTCTCTGGCCGTCGCCATCCCCTCACAGCCACGTGCAACCACGTCGGCTAAGCTAAGTGGAGAAGATGATCAACAGTGATAAACAATGGCAAAACCGAAAAATCAAAAAATAGATGAGGGTAGTTTTAGAAGAAATTTTTTTTTACTTATCTAGGAATCTTGCATGCCAAGAAAGTTGAAAGCCCAAGGCAACTTAGGACCTACCGTGGTTTTCAGTCCTCACAAGGCTGACTTTTGCTAAATGGGGTTTTCAAAATTGTTCCCAAACAACCACATTTTGGCTCAAGGGGCTTTGGATACCCAAAACCCCTTGGAAAACCTTTCCCAAACGCCCCGCAGAAGATGAAGAAGTCGGAACTACCATGCCAATTCCATTGACCTGCCATGCCAATATACATCAGGTTGCTGAAGTACTGCTGGAGCCAGAGAGAGACTGCTAGATGCGAGAGGAATTCTACTTCAATGGACCAATTGGCAAGAAAAATTGAAGGCAACTTAAACTGGGAGAACAACATATGTTTTCTGCCATCATTACATGCCCTTTTCATGCATCTGATCCTCGCAGACTTGACCATGCGCAAAGTTGCAAATAATGTAGGAAAGGTCTGCGGAGAGTGACGACATGGCATACAATATATGAAAATACACAGAAGACAGGACTTGGTTTTTCATCATTTGCACACTATTTCACAGACCTGCCCAATTGATTAAATAACAGAAAAAACGTATGGCGTTTATTAGAATGCCTGCTTAACTGCATTTACATGTGCATCACTACCTTTCCAAAGGAAAAGCGTGACATGCTATCTTAGTACTTTGACCCAAGCAATCAGCACAAACCTCGGATTAGCTCACATGTCATACAAATTCGACTAAAAGAGAAGATGGGGTGCATTTGCTCACATTCAGGGAAGAAAAAACAAGAAATGTTTTGGATCATTCCTGCCAATCAAACCGCAATTTCATGATAGCATAACATCCCTAGTTTTCAACAGCGTCAGAGAGAGGTGTAAGTATGCATCAAGGTGTTTGTGCTAAGCTGCTCATTTACATCTATTGTCATACAGCCACAACCTTCCCTCAAGAGTAAATTGCACCTCGACTTGTCCTGTAATCATACTTGCGAGGAAACCATCCTATCCCAACCCCGTGCTAAGAAGTTTATACTTCAATAGACTATGGAAAATTTGAAAGTTGAAAACACTTCAGCTTGCATGTCATTTCTCATAAATCCCTTTTTTTTACAGATTGAAAGAAGCAGCTGGCAGAAGATCATTCAACAGCAAAGAGAATTTACACGAAAGACATGAATATAAAAGCAAAGCAAATCACTAGACACAGCCAGATAGCTCCAATGTCTGATCAAAGAACCATCCTATTCTTACCGATGGATCTGCAAGAAAAATGTCATCAACATAAAAGCAGCCCTTCACAAGCAAAGAAGCTCTACCTTAAGCAAAAAAATCATAAAAGAAAGGCGTAATGATCAGATGTATTGCTTCTCAGCACAACTTGCTCATCGGCAGGTGAAAACCAACTTCCTAAGCACGACTTCTGCTTGCTCTTCATCCAAGCACGAGATATCTAATGGAAAACCATAAATTCAATTTAACAATTTGGGTAGAGCTTTGCTCCACTTACTGATTGCTCGTGTCCAGAAATATGGCCAATTTGTTCATACAATCACTAAAGGAGATGCAAAAATGAATTATAACCCAGAAACAGTCACCACAAGCTTCCTTTTCTTCCGCAGATATGAAGCAAAGAGACCCCCAACAGAAGTTATAACCTGATCACAGTTCGCCAATCCATCAACGCATCAGTGAAAGCCAAATACGGCAGTTTTAAAGAATCGGATATGTACACGTTTATCGCCTCTTTTCGAAGCTCATGTTTGCATTCTGAACCCCTCGGGAAACTCTGATGAGCACCACCGCATGGAAATTGGAATTGCAACTATTGAAGTTAAAGATAATCAGCAAAACAGCATATGAAATCAAGCAGTACTAAAGACACGATTTTTCATATAATGCACGACTAAACAACGTCACAGTCCATACCAGTGTGTCAAATGAAAAATATGGACAGAAAAGAACTGTCTTTTCCGAGAAGATAAACTTTCTCACTCCACTGAGATTCGCTGATAATCGTTTCAGCCATAAAACGCGAGACGTCTCTCATCATCATACAATTATCTCATCCAACCCAAGATGAAACCTCCACAACTCCACATGAATCAAGCAACCCAGATTCGAATTACGATGCGATAAAGCTCGACCTCGGGAGATTCAACGATAAGAACTGGTCTTTTTGCTAAACATTCAACATTAAGACAGAAGGGCGATGAGCTTCCGTACTCTACTCGTCGCGAAGAGCGGTGGGATCTTGCGGAGGAGAGGGAGAAGCGTCGTCGGCGGCGACCTGGGGTTTCTCGAGGAATGGCTTGAAACCCAGTTGCAGAGTGAGATAACCAAACGCCAATGCCCCGATCACGACCAACCCCGACCTCATCGCGTTCATCTTCGTCCTGTCCCTCATCTTCCTCTCTCTGTCCCTCTCTCTCTTTCTCTCTCTCTCGAGGTCAATGTGACGTCGTTCCCTGCCCAAGAATGAATGCACTGTTTGTTAAACGGAGACCCCGGCGGGCATTTCCTCGTGGGTGCGTCTCTGGTTCCCCAGCTTAGACAACGAAGCATATATTACGAGAATGAACGTAGATTTGACGCGTTTGGCAGTAAAGTTGAGCTTAATCTCGGACAGAGTTTCGACGAACCGAACACCCAGTTCAGTATCAAACCTTAAATGTTTGAGCCAAGTCCAGTCACGACAACATCGGTTCAACTCGATTCCATATCATCTCTACACCTATCGAGACTTTGTGTGCGTGAAAGTTTGTGGTGTTGGTCCTCGTGGCGCTGCCTATGAAGATGGGCTCGTCGTTTGAATGACGACGCCTCATGGGAAGCTGTTCGGAGTAGCGCCACGAAAAGGACTATACTTCCCAAGGGCCAGTGCCCTGCTCAGCGTAAGGAAGTCATAAACCAGTCACCTACAAGCGAACACAAGATCATCCCCTTGTCTCTGGGAAGGTTATACCCGTACCATCCATCAAAACTTTACTCCTGAAGAACTCGGGCCAGTGGGGTACCTGATACATCATGGTTCTGCAATGTTCGCTTGAGAGAGAGAGAGAGAGAGAGAGAGAGAGAGAGAG
The DNA here is from genome assembly GCA_031216285.1 of Syzygium syzygioides. Taxonomy (NCBI): domain Eukaryota; kingdom Viridiplantae; phylum Streptophyta; class Magnoliopsida; order Myrtales; family Myrtaceae; genus Syzygium; species Syzygium syzygioides. Next base: position 30,108,464 of record CM062249.1, read on the forward strand.
AGAGAGAGAGAGAGAGGGTATCTTTCTTACGAGGGCCAAATCGGAAAGCAAATCAATCGGCCAAAACCAAGTCAAGTTGCAGATGGAAACAAGCATGAAGGATTAGATGTCATCAAAGGAGAAGAAAGTAGCAAGGAATCCGGCAAACTAAGTTGCATTGACTATCCACATACTACTACAGGCCAAGGAAAGAAGCTAATGATAGGGCAATAATATACACACAACAGCCAGGCCACTCGATCCACCGAGGTCTCGCTTTTGCAGCATGAGAAGCTACAACGTTTCAACCTTCAACCTGTTGATCAACTCACAAACTCACCCACGTCCTTGCTCAAGAATCGGCAGGCGGCTGCTGTTGTTGCGGTTGTTGCTGTGACCACATCTGAGGAGGCATGTAAGGGTGAGGCTGTTGGCTGTAAAGAGACTGATCCGCCACAGGCCTACTAGCAATGACTCCAGGAACACCCATTTGTGGACCATGCTGAGATGGCACGTAGTAGTAAGGAACGCCTTCGGCCGGAGGACCCACAGGAAGACCTCCTCCCCTTGGGATCGACGCGAGCACTTCGTCTCTCAAATCCTCTCTGGGCACGATATCAACCAAGAAATCAAAAATATCAGTCCTCGTGATTGCCGCTGCAATGTCATTCTTCTGGAGGGTCCTCCTCTTGTTCTCCTCCGTATGGTTCCAGGAACGGAGGGTCAGCTCCAGAATGAACATCTCGCAAGCCCTGGCAAATATGACAGGAGCTTCAGCAGATATCATCCTCACGTCCTCATCGGCCTTCATGATCTTCTTGATTCGAGCTAACGGCAGGCTGTGGTTCTTGAAGTCGGTGGTCTGCTCAATTTCTTGATACTGATTCGTCCAGAAGTTCTGAAGCTGCTGCTGTAGTTGTTGCTGCTGTTGCTGGTGGATGTGCTGATATGCAAGCTGATGCTGCGCAAGTTGAGCTGAAGGAGCAGGCTGAGGAGGTTGCATTTGTCCAGCAGATCCAGGAGGAGCCCCGCCTGCTATTTGATTGGGTTGATATGGGCTCAAACCATATGACATCTGAGCAGTACTGCTAACGACCCCTATTGCCGGGGTCTGCCCATTCCCCTGCTGATCCATGTCAAAGCAGAAGGAAGACACTCTGTATTGAAGAGCTTTTACTGCAACACAACACGTCAAAAAGACATAATCGCCAAGACTATCAAAGGCAGGACGACTGAAGAAAAAATCAAGACTCTTTTGTCTGACAAAGGACACCAAATGATGAAGAAATCCAGACCAACAAACTCGAAGGTAATCCTACATTGACAACAATTCACACTAATTCATAGACATTGAATGAACATCTTAACAATATATCCTTTAAATGGACAAAAAAAAAAAGATATTTCATCCAATGGCAATACCACGAGGCATACCAAGATGGTAATGATGCTCAATCAAATATTTAAATTTGCATGACATGGTAACATGTTATTCTAATGTTAAAACATTGCAACTAGTATAAATGCTCCCAGTGATGCCACGTGAGAATACTACATGACATAAACATAAGAATTCCACCACGCAGCATGCTTTCTAACCACAATTTAATATTCTAACCAGATTAAGAGCCCAATATCAATATTTAGAAAGAACTCCAAAATTTTCTCTAGACAATGGCAAGAGGAAAGATTGAGAAGCTCAGGCAGAGAGCTAGTATTACCTATATTTCACATCCTTCTTTATTAGTTTCAACTTTCAAAAAGAAAAGGGTTGTCCACTCAACTACGGTACCATAGCTAGAGGTATCATATTCGATTTCTTACACCCCTTTTCAACTATTTATTGCTTTTCTTCTTTACACTTACTTATCCCATATACGGTTCGGAATTTTAAAACTTTTGTCATCCTACCAAACTTTGCATGGGAGTTATAAGAAATTAAATACATCGTGCACTGTTCTCCAATAGTTAAAGAGATTCCTATTCAACATGAAAGAGCCAAATGCTATCAAGAATCAGACTGTAACTGTCCAGTTGCTAAAGCAAGCACAAAGCAAACTCTCTCTCTCTCTCTCTCTCTCTCTGCATGTATGGATGCCAACATAACAACAAGAAGCAAGCAGAATCTTTTGCATAAGTCTTTGGATGCAATTCCATAAAGTAAATGGTCTAAATTCATGCATCCCTGCTTTGCATCTCAAGGAGCCCAGTACATAGCAACCCTTGAACATAAGATGATAAGAGTCATAAGGCTTTGAGGCTAACCACAGGTTTTGGCTTTCACTAGTATTCCCACTCAACTACAACAAGTACACAAGACAAAATTTCTACATATGAAAGCCCTGTCTGAACTATGTAAAAAGCACTAAACTTCCCAAGAGTGATACTATTATGCAAGCCACCCATCTTATTACATCTAAATTACCAACTATGTGTTTTTTAGTAGTCAAAGCACAAAAACAGAACAGGTCACTGAAAAACAGAAAAACAGCGAGGCAATCCCCTCTTAGGAGCTCCTAATCAGTTTAACCTAAGGGTATCAGCAAGTGGATTATGTGTATGAATTCCATTACAGGTTTCCGGTACAGACAATGGTCTGACATATCAGCATAGCAGCAAACGGTCAATCGACTAACACTAAAGAGACAACTCAATCTATCACATTGTGGCCCTACTTAAAACATACACACCTTCCTATTATATCAAGCACTCCATGCTGCAAGCTGTGCTAATCCCTTAAACCAAACAAAGATCTAGTCTATTCACTGAAACTAAGAAAGGACAACACTTTCACAACCAAAAGGTTGACGATTTACGGCTCAAACTCCAACCTCAACAGAACACATATATACAATCCAGCACAAAAGGTTGATGAGCTCAAACAATAAAACATATATACTATCAAGCACAAAGAAACTTATCAAAGCAAAACTTCTCCAACATACCGTAATAACAATAAACCAAGTAAACCTATCCCAAAGGCAATCTCTAAACTCCACAAGGTAGATCCACCATCTCTGAGTATATATTTGCAAGGATTAGGACAAAAAATCCGCAACTTCTTCAAAAAGAAAATCATAGAATCAGCAATCATATACGACCGTAAAAGTTAAATTGCTGTGCCAAAATTTTCCCCTTCTATCAGGCCGAATCTGATAAACCCGATCAGCAATTACATGGCTCATGCTACTGATACTCCGGTATGATTCAGCTAACTACTCAGAAAAATGTTCCACGATCAAAAATTTCTAAAAGAAGCGCATAACTGATCTAATCAATGCTCTACGGTTCATCAGATACAGAACAAGCAGCCCAAACCTCAACTGGGTCCCTCCCGTAACACAGCCATCAGCACTTGAGCACTGAAAACAGATGCATGCAAAGAGAAAAAAACACTCCACCGGACCAGAATTTCGACTTGAACCCCGACCCATCTCCCCTTACCCTCCAACAAAAAGAGCCGATGGACGAATTCGAAAGAAGCAGCAACAAAAAAAGAAAGAAATGAAAAAAGAAAAGCACGGAGCTTGCACCTGGTCTCTGCTGCTTCTCCCTTCGCTTCAGCGACCCACGGAGCCGCTCCGAAATCCTGTCAACAGGTAAGGACGACCCAAGTCAAGACCGGGGATGGGTTGTCAACACATCGGGGAAAAGAAAGAAGAAAACGTTAAACGCACGACGAGACGAGGAACGACAGCGCCCAAAAGGGGGAGGAAAAAACAAGACCACAAAAAAAAGAAGCCAAGAAAACCAAGAGAGGAGAAAAAGTAGGTAGAGAGAAGCAGCAGCAGCAGCAACAGTTGACATACCCTCCCTCCCCCACTCAAAATCGAACCTCCTTTGCTGCGAGGAATCCCACCATAAAGAGAATCACAGCCGCGCGCGCACAGAGAGAGAGAGAGAGAGAGAGAGTGGAAAGATGAGAGTGATTTCCTTCTTCCCTTTTCGCAAAATTCCCACAAAATTTTTCTTTGCCTTTGCCTTTCTCTCTCTCTCTCTCTCTTCCTTCTTCTGCCTTCCTTCGGACTGCGATACGACTTTCGCATAAGGCCGTGCGTGGGGGAGGCCGAGAGGAAGGCGCGACTCCCCGTTTCGCCTTACCAAACCGAGAACGCTCTGTCGTCTTGACCCGAACCCCGAAGCGCTTTCGCCACTTCGTGTGACCATATTGCCCTCCGAGATTCCTTTCTTATTTAATGGCCGGTCTTTTCCCTCGGCGCGTGATCTGTCGGGCGGCTCCACCCCCCGTGGGGGAGTGACGCCACGGGCGGGCTCGTGGCTCGGTCGGGGAGGCGGCCACGTCGTCGGAACAGCGCCCGGACAAAAACAAATTTGTCGGCCGGGGGGGCAGATTTTGGGCTGGGCCCGATCGAATGTGGGCCGTCCTTTTTGGGCCCAAAAAGGCCGAGACAGGGAAGACCTACGGAAAGCTTTCAACCTTGGACTATCTGATATTTGTGCGTACGCCGATCGGCATGCGGCCCTATTAGTAACGGGATTTTTTTGGGGGGAGGGGGGATGGGGAAGCTGGTCTCATTGGGTGCGGGGTTCGACTCCCTCGCTCTGCAAGAGGAAGAGTAGAAGTCAGAGAGAGAGAGAGAGAAGAGCTAGAGATAGGATAGGGCAAAAAGGAAATAATTGCACGTGTGGATCAAGAGGGTCTAGAGACTTGTCTCGCCGGGATTTCTTACTCGAGATAGCAATGCCGAAACCCCGTCGGTAAATTATTCGTCGATTGGAGTTTCGAATCCCGGACCGAACCCGACGATTCCGGCCCGTTAAACTGGGGACTTGTTTCGTTATATGGTTCGGTAAGAAAAACTACGAACCCGGCGATTCGGAGCTTAGCTGAGATCTTCCTCGGATGAAGCAGCGTCTTCGCGGTTTTAGTGTGTCAAGCAGCAAACAAAACTTGGGCTCAAGTTGGTTTACTGTTGTTGCGTAGAAAAACTCGATGGGCCTTTTCTCATTTTCGGTGATGAGGACGAAAAAAGCTCCATGCGTTCAAAGCCCAAAACATACGGGAAAACACATCCTTGTTTACGAGTATTTTGACCATAGTTACCAAACCGAGATATACATCGTGAATCAAAATCTCAAATTTATGAGTTATGAATCGAATCGAATCATAAGATACAGTAAAATAACTGAAATTATTTTTTAGTGTCATAAGAAGAAGTTTGGGATAAATGTGAAATGTGAAGTAAATGTATCATATAGCTACTAATTCGGAATTTTTGGTGTCCCAAAAAATAATTTTGGGATCAACATGTCATAGTGAATAAAGTTCGGAATTGTTGGCGGCTTTTACCTTTTTTCTTTACCATGTTGAAAGAAAAGTAACTATATTTCTATAGTCTCTCCCATCAATTTCACAATGTAAATGTCACCATCCTATCGTCCTCTTGTCATTATAACTGGATTTCACAATGTAAATGTCACCATCCTATCGTCCTCTTGTCATTATAACTGGAGAAGATTCTTTTCGGGTAGAACCTACCTGGATAAAATTTGGTAAGTTTTGTCGATATTCTCATCTTTTGAATCACATAAGCCATATAGAATAATTAACAACTTTTATTTACGACCGCTTATGAATTCACAATTGATCGCACACGTTTTGTTAAAAAAATTTGAGCTAAATAGTACAGACCTCATTGAATAATTTAAGATTTCACTTTAGTGCTTAAGAACCACCTAAGATACCTCTCCACTTCACCTAATTGTCCAAGGATACAATCATCGTTCACTTGAAGCAACTGCACAAACTTAGGCAAAGAAAAGAAATGCAAATAATAACACAACCCAGCTTTCAACCAAGCTTCTATTAGACACATAGGACAGCATAGCCGTAACTTGTACATTGGTCAAAAGATAAAAATCCAATGAGCAACAGCAAAAGGAAAACTCAAATCCAAGCTACAAAGGATTACAACAATTGCAACTCCCTCCAACTGACCACCACCAGTTCACATCTCCCCCACGACCCCACTCTCTCTCCCTCTCTCTGTCTCTCTTCACACTTCGTTGGATCTGTATTGAGCTCTTCTTAGTCAGGAACCACCAAAAGCCACAGGAATAAGTCTCCGTCTCTTTCCTCAGATGGGTACATATCTTCAAACATCATCACAGGACACTCCGGTTTCATCTCATTCTGTGGCTGCAAGAACTGCTGCCGGCCCTTCCACCTGAAATTTCATACCCACAAATTGACATGTCAGTGGGGGTGGAGTGGAGGGTTTATATGCGGAGGAGCTCAGGTTTCTGCTTCGAGTTCGATTGATATGGACAAACGGGTACATTGGCCCAAAGAAAATCGCTGGTAGAAGAACCAGGCAGCGACTCGAAGTAGTCCCACATGATTGTCATATTATCCATAAAATTTAGTGGAGGAACAGATGAAGATGCAACCGCCCCCAATTGTCAATAAATTTAAGGTTGGTCTACCTTGTCAGACTTTCCAACGGGACAGATGTTTGGTCTATAATTCAATCAAGGATCACGCCAGTCCATATGAAGAGGATATTTGTGATTTTGGATTTACCATGTGATGCAACTTAGTCTACTCTTACTGCAGAAGCAATCATATCTTCCAAGAACATGAAGCTCTTGAGAAGCAGCATCTGTGTGATTCTCATTAAGCACACACCAGCAATTAGCAGACTCCTTTTCAAAGGGCAGATGATGAGATGAGGCAGCTTTCAGAATCTGATTTCAATGTGGTCAATGAAAAACAGGACTCACACTTTCCTTATTACTATCAAGAGAATCTTGCGGTGACTGAAAAACAGGTCAATATGTAGCCGGGAAGATTATTACACCAATGTCCGAGAGCTCCACCGACCGACTTAACAAGTATCTCATAGAAGTCAACATTTATATTATAAATAAGTTTACCTTGAATGTTGCTCCCCAGATCTCCTCTTCATCTGCAGGAACTGCAGTGATCTTATTCTTCGGATTCTCGTAGCATCTTATTTCCCCAACTGCGGTGGAGAAGAAGCATCCTGCGTGACCATAATTCGTCAACAAAGAGAAGCACCTTAACATGAGACAAAGAAATGCCCAAACTACTCATATAGAGCACGGCTATTTCTTATTGTTCTACAAAATTGCGGACTATCGAGAAGTATATCTATATGTACACGATTCCCGGACTCTACCTTGAGGAAATGAAGCAAGTGACTTGCCACAAGAACCTTTGAGCAGCTCTGCGTCATTCGCGAATGCGACGTACCCATCGGCAGTGATTCCCCAATAAAGAGGAACCTTGCCATATTGATCCTGTCAATAACAGCCGTTAGCGACAATTCAAAGCAAACGCTCCCTCAACCAACACAAGAATTTGACAGGCGGAATATCTTACAGAAGCCACGAACAGAGTGGAGGTGGACTCGTCGAAGACGATGAAAGCGAAATTCCCGCTCAGGTGGCCAACCATGTGGTTAGGAGGGTACGGAGCCCGGTCACGCAGCGCCTTGTACGCTTCGATGACTAGGATCACCTCGTTCGCCGACTTGGCAAGCCCGTACTGTTGCCTGAGACTGCCCAGGTTGTCCAGTGCTCCCTCGAACAAGCAGAAAATCTCATCTTTAACCGCAAACGATCTGCCAATCGAGTTACAACAGAACGCAACATCAGAACAAGCAATCTTCAAGCTGGGGATCAAAAACATACTTGACGCAGTCCATTCAACAAGTAGAGATCTTTACTATGGTTTAACTGAGTCCAAATTTCAGTCGCGCCAAGTCTCTAAGCTCTCAAAATTCCAAAAGTCAAAGATTTCAGGAGCCACTTTTTTCATCGCTTCACCTCTAAGCTGTAGAATTATCATCACGCAAACTACCAGTCTAAGTCCTTCACCAACCGGCTCACGTCACGAACGGAGTCTCAATGAAATCAGCTTTCCTGGGGTTACTACTAACTACAAGCCTATGCCATGGACATCCTGAAAATCAACTGTTACTATAAACCAAAGCTGGAATCACTTGGCCAATCACAACAAAAACCAGACATCATGACCTAAACATAGATCAACGAAACGAACGAGATTTAACTCCCGATAGTTTGCTTTACCGTTTGTCAAAAAATTTCCTTGGTTTTATCTTTTCGCTGGCAGAGCCCCTCAAATTTCCTGCGGTGGCACTCCTCTCCTATTCTCTGGGGAAAATTAGAACAACCCAGAATTTCCAAGAGCTTAAATATATCTCCTAAGATGTTTTGGCAAATTACATAGTTAACAGTCGAAACGTCGGTCCGAACGCAACGCATCCCACGTCGGTTTTGTAATCCGGGTTCGAATTTCAACATCTCCCCTTTTTAAGATTTGAGTAATCTTTCGGCTCTTGAGAGCCACGGTCGAACATGCAAATTTAAGGCTCGTGTGGGAATTCGGCTGAAGCATGCAGATTATGCCATTTTCAGCTCAAGGATTTCGTCCCGACCAAGCCGATCGCGCCCGGTCGATCGGCACAGCTCATGTCGACATGCAAGGATCGATCTCAAAACACTCTCGACCGATGTCGTCGTCTCCAGCGAAGCTCGCGCATCGCTCGACGCTCCCGGTTCGTGTCGTTTGGTTCGGTTTCTCGCTTCGTTTCGTTTCCGGCGCGTTGCTTTGTTTAGTTCTTTCTTTTTTTTTGTTGTTTACCTGGGCCGCAGCAGGGACTCGTTGTGGTGGGTGTAGGCCAGCTGCACGTGGTCCCCGATCTGCACCGACACCCCCGAGGCGTTGGACTGGAGGAACCGCCGCACGAGCTCCGCCGACGTCGTCTTCGGCGACGGCGTCCGGCAGCCGGCCGCCACCAGCTCGTCGGGCGGGGACACGATCGAGCCGCTGAACACTCCCAACATTCTCTCCCTCTCTCTACGCTGCGACGACTAACTCGAACCTAAACGAGGGGAGGGGCCGGACACTCAGGTCGAGCTCCGTCCGAACTTCAGAGGCGAAACTACGCAGCGATCGGAGATGGGAAGGAGGAGGAGGAGGAGGAATGGAAGAGAGGCGGAGGAGGGTCGGGCTTTATAGAGAGGGAGGAGGAGGGAGGGAGGGGGAGGGGCAGGATGGTAAATTCGGGGGCGGTGGCGGTGATTTTTGGGGCGTTTTGGGCGAGCGCATGTGGAGCGGGGGGGGAGGGGAGGGGAGGGAGGAGGGCGATGATTCTGGTGCGGCAGATGCTGACGTGTACGGTGGGCCGCCGGGTGGAGGTGGGGCCCACCGCAACTTGTCTTTTGTCTGTATCCGCGGCATTATTACGATGCCGCGTGCCATTTTCGCCCCGGAGGGGCGGGGCTCGGCTGCGCGCGGTCGCACGGCGAGCCCGTCTGGACCCGCGGTCCGGGCTCTTCTTGACTCGCCCCGACCGGTGCGGGCGCAAGGGGCGTGCAGACGGACCGCCTAAAACCGAAAAATCATCCGGACCAGGTTGGATTGACTAGTTTGATCCGACGTCCGGACGGTCTGATTCTCAGTTCCAAAAGGAACCGGACTAAAATGGACAGACTATATATGCTTTTTTTTTTGGTAAGGAATATATGCTTTTTTTTTGGTAAGGAATATATGTTTTTTTTATTTTTTTTTCTTTAAAAAAAATTAATAAAATGTGAACTAAATCCTAAACGAAATATATTTTTTTATTCATTTTTATTGCATACATATCACTTAATTCAACACCAAAAGAAGTCATCAAATAGTAGGAAAAAAAAAGCAACCGGTTCCATTGGATCGAACCTGATTGGTCCGGTCCGATTCCCCATTCTAGGACCAACCGGTCAAGTCCCTAGCTCCTAATTTTGCGAATCGATCCTCTTGGTCCGGTTCCCGATTCTATTTTGGAATTGGACCGGATCAAGAATCGATCACTCTTAGTGTGGTGTGATGTGATGTATGCTCTTTCTCTTTTTTTTTTAAAAAAAAAATTTTTGGTTTCTGTAATTTTGAAAAAAACTTTTTCCAAATTCATTTGTTTATGATATTTTGTACGCTTCTAAAAACTGCCAATTTGAATCATGCTTGAGTTATGCCTCTCTGGCCGAAGGGGATGGGAACGAGGCCCGAAGGGTTTAATGGACATCTTTGATTGCGGCTGTACGAATAAATTTTAAAATTCGATTGCCTATTCATGAGTTTTAGGATTTTAAACTTTTGCGATAAAAGTGCACTTATGTCGATGTTTTTTTTTTATCAATGTAACTGACGAAAAAAAAAATTCTTCTCCTTTATCTCGATTATAAGACATGATGGTTTTCTTTTTTTTTTTGTGGTCTAGTAAACGGTTTTCTTAAAGAGTTGCTAAATGGGCATTGCGCACAACGATTTTGAATAGTTATTGTGCCCCAATCCAAAGCGTTATATTAATATACCGCTATAATGGATATCTAATTGGATAAAAGGAGAGAGTCATGAGAGCACTAAACAAATGACGGAGGGAGATCGACTAGTGATTAGGACGATTAGGGCATTATAAGCTAGTAAAAGTGGTGGAGGATCCTTGCCCATTTGCTGTAAACTTTTTTTAGTCCTCGAGACTTAACTTTTACTCGATACTTATCACCTCGAATTGCTAACATCATTTACACGTCGATATTGAAAAATCAACTATGAGATTTTTGGAAAAAAAAAATCGTACGGAGCTCGTTCCATTCTTTTTTTACACGGAAATTGCCTATACTTGAAAGAAAAGCTAACAAAATCAAGTGAGAAATTTAACTGATGAAACTTTTGGTAAAGCTATGAAAGTCGCTACCTACCACCAACAATTGAAATTCGACACTATGTAAGTCTATCCACCCACCCTAGATCATGAAAGGACGTTTCCTTTGAGATGGTATACCTTGTTGAAATTGGAGCACATCCGTGCGAAGTAAGTAAGGGATAGACACCACGAATATCGTTGTGAGGAAACTTTTCCTAATTTTTCCATCCCTTGATCACGCTAGGATGCCACATTCCTTTCATCTGGCGTGTCATGGGGGAATCCGTCCATGTGATAATTACTCGGGAAGCGCCGGTTCCGATCATGCATCCTAGAAGGAAAAAAAATATGTATCATAAGTCTTAAATCTTATCGCTTTACCCTGTAAAGCTAAGGGAAAATGACATAAATAGTCATTGAACATTGACTCAATGTGTAATACGGTCCGTAAATTTTTAATTTGTTCAATGTGATCTCTGAATGTGTAATATGATTTATGAACTTTTAATTTATTTGATGTGGTTACTGAATTTTAGCCTATGTGCAATATTGTCCTCAAACTTTTCATTTGTTCAATATGATATTTGAACTTTTGATAAATGTACAAATTAGTCTCTAGACTCTATGAAAATGTTCAATATTGTCCTGAGCGTAAATTAATAGAAGTTTAACATTAGATATTTTCATATAATTTAGGGATTAGCTTAAACATTTACCAACAAAAATTGCAGGACGAGTTGAACAACATTGACTATTAGGTTAATGTTCAGGAATCACATTGCATATTTAGCCAAAATTTAAGGAACATTTATATCATTATCCTCTAAGCTAAGGTTAAAATAATATTCGCCCTCAAACTTCTTACCAAAAAATTTGATGAAAAGTCCACACTCGTTATGAGATACGTCACCTGTACATATTCCTAAATAATGGCCAGTATGGTCCTACAACACCATCATCTCATCCTGTAAACCTCTCATGAATTCTAAATTTCAAATCAATATTTCCTCATTAAATAATTTAAATCTCACTTTTCCACATGTCTACGATCCAATGGCGAGTGTGTAAATAATTTTCTAAACCGGCTATGGACCTAATAAAAATCCTTGAAATATTGAGGTTTTGATTCATTATGTACAAAATTTTATGATTTGCAATAATTTTCTCATATGTATATCGTATGATATTGCTTTTTATTTGTTCCCATTTAGTTTCCAATGGGTTATCCTTAATGCTATTTTAGGTCCTTGCCAAATAAGTATCACAATCAATGTTCACTTACCCTATGTATTCCGGTTTTTCTTTCCCACCAAATCAATGTAATTCACCCCTCGAGACTTTTTCCGGGCTAATTTTATTTCATCCTTTTTTCTTGTAATTTAGGGACACGCTATCTGAAACCCCATGGAATACCCAGTATGTCCCATTATCTTTGGCCTATTTAGGTGCAGTTCGAACGTAGTTGGTGAAATTCGAACATGTGACATCCAGTTGCAGAGTTGAAAATCATGCGACTTTTTTTTTTAATCCCTTTTAACTGAGTGAGAATTCTTAGCCTATCATACAATTTCTTTTTCTAAGTAAATCCCTTCTTTTTCCCATTTATCTCTTTTTTTTTTGGTTGGAAAAAAATTTCATTCATTTGTCATAATCAAACATGAGAAATGTATAGAAAACTTTCAAGCAATGCAAATCCCAAAAGAGCTGCATAGCAAGCCAAAACCCATCAAAAAAAAGGTATAACTTGAAGCTATAAGCACACTCTCATTTGAAAAGACTAGATCTGTCACAGCATAAAAAAAATCAACGACCAATCATTGGAACCGTCACTGATGAAGGGCACATGTCGAGCCCTTCCAAAAACGGCTTATAGTGCGCACCTAGGTTTGGCATCCTCAAAACCATCACCATACAAATACAACAACAACAACAAAAATGTTGAACACCACAGACTGAATGCCTCTAAAAAATTCTCAAATTTAGATATGGATCAAGAGAGAAAAGTTTACAAATTTAGATCCCTAAATTAGGAGAGGAGAGCTTCCGCTGAATTTCAAAGAAGTCATGAAACCACATCCTAGGCATCCTGCTAACTAGACTGGTGACGACATTCTCACAAAATTTTCAACTGCAGGTGAATTTACTCACCACGATGAGTGAATGAAAGAAATCACATTGAGCGAAAGTAGACGCCCATATTAGATCAGGAGAATAGAAAAGTAGAGCACAGTAGGCTCTCTGCTGAGAGGCTGCCGGTGAAGTTTCTTTGAGGGAGGGTTTCTTTTAGAGAGAGGGTTGCCAACAGTGAGATTGGGGTTTCGTCCTTTGTATCCAGTTCAAGTACCGAGCAGCATGGCAACTTTAGCTCTACAAAAGTCAAAAAAAAAAAAATTTGCAGCATCATTTTTCTGTTTCCAAGATTTCTTTTTCTCTTAGCAGCCCTGCGAGAAGTGAAATTAGGGAATTCGATCCGTGACAGATTTTTAAGACAAGGTCCCTATCGGTAGTCAAGTTCTAGTTTGATTCTCTCTTGATTAGCCTTTTCTGATTTTTCTTCTAGATAATGATAATAAGCAGACTGCTGACGAACCTTTATGTGCCACTTGTTAGTGAACCTTGAAATCTTTCGTGCGCTCTTTATATATATATATATATATATATATTTTTCCACTCTTTAATTCTTAAGTAATTTCGATGTATTAAGGTGTTGAAAAGCCACCCACCGGGCACAAGCCCGGTCGTAAGGGAATTAGGTATTGTGAGGATCATTAATTTCAGATGTGGATTGCAGAGTAAGTTCGAGAGAGAGAGATGAAAGTTAAATTAAAATAGACCAGAAAATCTATCGCATCGTTGCGTAGTTAATATCTTGCACAAATTAACCCCCTTACTGAAGCAAGTAAAGATCTGAATCTTTCTTTTATGAGCTCTAAGCGATGCGTCTCGTTAAAAGATCCATTTAGGACTACGGTTAACTGTTAAGGAAATCCCTTTTCCTCAAGCCCAATTTGTGATTTTTTTAGAGTAATCAAGATTGAGAGTTTTTTGATCTCCAGACTGGTGGAAGGTGAACATCTCAGCCATTCACTTCTATCAAATCATACGCTATAAATACATTATTGGCTCGGTTTCTAATAGTTTAAACTTTTGAGCAGAACGAGTTATCTAACATGATATCAGAGCACAGGTCGATGCTTCGAATCATGATTCTCTCTCTCTATGTTCTCTTGCTTGTTATTCTGTTTGTTTTAGGTTTCGCAATTATCCAGTTAAAATGGTTCTTTTTACAACTTGTTTTGTCCGTGTAACTCAATTTCGAAGTATTTCCTAGGGTTTTGAGAGAGAATCTCGTTCACGGTTTTGCGAACTCCGAACTCGCCAACAACAGATCCACCAAACTATGACCATTTTCCCAAAAAATACTTCTACGTGTTGCCATGCCTGAGGTCGGAGGAGGCTGAGGAGAAACTTCCTTCAGATGCCGAAGTGCATGGCAACGAGCGACATTTCAGTTAGGTTCACCAACCAATCACACTTGTTAAGCCAAAACCATGGGCAATCAACATATATATATATATATCCATGTGACATACACACTTTGGTATAAAGATCTCAAAGTGGTCTACAGGACTAATCTCTAATTGATGTTCATCTCATGCTCTCTCTCAGGCCTTACCAATAAGTCATTAGTTAATTGGAAGAGTAATACAAGGTCTATGCATGTGTTTGTCTGCTAGATGACAATTAATTATTACCGCTAGCCGTTCTTCCAAAGACAGGTCCAAGCTTCTCATAACCAAAAACCATGGGTACACCTGAATTTCCTAGGTTCTCTGAGAGCTACTTGAACCTTAAATATTTGAAAAGTATGGCCTTATTTTATTTCTCTCGGTAGGACCGAGCATTTGAAAATTATTCTCCTAAAATAACTTTACTATCGAAATTTTTTTTTGGCAATATTTGATTTTAGGTATGGGATTCTTCATGTTGGGCTTCGTATTATAATTAATTTAGTGTTAATTTTGTTGTTAAAAGCTAAGATACCAAATTAAGAATCTAGGAAGATTCTTGTCGAAACAAGAAAAGAAAAGGAGAAAAATGAAAACCCTTTTTTTTTCTTTTAAGGAAGACCCTTTCACCGGGGGGGGGGAGCCAAAACAAAAACGTATATATAATATGATATAATGTAGTATAATATAAGTATAATACAATATAATGTTGGTTCCGGTCATTCCAATGAACTTCAATTTAATATAGGACAACGAAATCGGTCCTTGATGTGGAGGCCACATGACATGGTCCGACTCATAAAAAATTCTTTTGGAAAATTACACTTAGGTGGCTGGTGATTTTCCCACTTATTTTAATGACAATTTGACGTGTAATGGAATCAATGCGCCTGTCTAATCAAATTGCATTTTCGATGCAATTTAATATTCTTTTTTATATAAATAATAGAAAAGGAGTACGCACGAAACTATAGAAGAAATAAATTACAAAATAAATAAATAAATAAATTGAACTTACAATTGCGACCAGTAAAGGTGCGTTTGGTAACTATTCTATTTTTGAAAACAATTTATACTTAGAAATGATTTTTTTTATTCTATTCCGGGAAATAATTTCTAAACATTTGAAAGCGTTTCGTAACTGCTCAAAATTTCCATTTTTAAAATAGAAAAGGAATATAAATGCTTTTGATAACTCCATGAAATTTCTTTTTATTAATAATATTTTAAATTTTTTGATATTTCTTTCTTTTTTTCTTCTTCTCCTTCCTTGGCCCATGACTGGATTACCTATATTAGTAACCGACCATAGGCCAGGGCCAACGAGGGCATTGCGACCTAAGTGAGGGCGGCTCGCGGCTTGGGCTAGGGTGAGGGCCACCCTCGTCGGCCACAAGCCAGGAAAGAAGAAGAAAAACAAATTTATTTTCCATTTTTGATTTTTATTTCCAGAATTAAGAATCAATTTTTTTTTATTCTTGATTATGTTTCAAAACCGATTGTGGGAATAAATTTGTACCCGGGAATAAAAAATTTACTAAACAAATTTATGTTCTTTTTTTATTCCAGATAACAAAAGAATAGAATCAAGTACTGTTTAGTCGGTTACCAAACAGGCTCTAAATCAGCGGCTCAAAAGTTTTTTTTTTTCTCTCTCTCTCTTCTTTCTCGATCGTCTTCTTCAAGCTTCAATCATAAGGGAAGGCTTGAGCTAGTCTCACCCTCCCCTCCCGTTAATTTTGTTCAAGTTTTTATGTTCTTTTCTTGATTTTTCTTTTCTTTTGATTTAATTCTATATAAGAGAGTTTGATCTCCTGATTTAATTTTAGATCCAGGAGCTTTTCTCTCCCGATTTAGATCGGGAAGTTCAGTAATGTTTTCAAGGATTCGATACCCATGCTCAGTCCGTGTACATGTCATCCGCCTCCAGTTTCAACGATGATCGTATGAGTTTTTTGCTGAACTACGAGAATTTGCTGTTCTCAAAGTTAAATCTATGTTTTGGTTTTCTCTATACGGTGATGGTGTAGACGAAGCTGAACCTAAGCATGCACAGCCAACTGGTAACGTTGTAGTTATTCGAGAACGAATTTTCGACGTGCGCTCAATATTGATAATGATTCGAGATCCAGTAACCGTTCATCAATTATTTTGCTTGATAAATATGTTTTTATGAAACGAGTGTTCTTATTTTCTGTATTTGGCTTTGTTTTGTTGTATTTTGGGTTTTGCTCTACTTCGATTTGCTTTGCCATGGAAATCTACGTACTTCTCATGTACTATTTCGAGCAATGAATACAATTTTCCTTTGATAAAAAAAAAACTTACAATTGCGATAGATAATAAAGTTTCAAATGTATTTACAAATCGTATCAGAATTGGGTTCAATCATTTTTCTATTTACATTCTGATCGCTTAACTTTTCTTGATAATACATATAAGCTCTTTTGAAAAGTCGTGCTTGAAAACGCCGCTTGCGAGATTGCATTACATAAAGTTGAAATCCGAACATTAACAACTTTTTCCTTTTAATAAAAAATATTTAAAAAAAAAGGTGAAATCGAGAGCAGCAAAAATTCCTCGAGTGGGGCTTGATTACCCAAAAAGTCCTGCCTACAAAAAGAAATAAAAAGGAGAGAAGTCTTGCATCAGACGGGAAAACGAGGGGCGATAAAGTTATTAGAAAATAATATATATATTTTATTCGAAAATCATAGTTTAAAATAATCATAAATGACGTGTCGCGATTGATTTTGGATAGAGCTCGGAAGAAGACAGCGACCACCCCCGCCCACCGTTTGTCTTCTGGCCCACGGTTTCGTGAATCATTGGTTGATCCTGGCCGTCCATCAATCAAACCTTGATTAATCCAAGGATTCCTGAGCTTAGGTTGGATGTGCCCGACCCCATCTTGTTTACGGTGGAATCTTCGCACCTTTTTTTTGTCTTCCTATTGTTCGATTTGTTGGCCACTAGGAAGGCCAAAAAAATCCATCGAATTTAATTATCATATGCTTGTTTAAAATATAAATTCCGATCATAGTACATCGATTGTAAAGTTTAAGCATCATCGATTCTTGAAATCAAAAGTCCGTGACCCGATTACAAAAATCCACAATAAATTCTATGAATCTGATTGAGATTTTACAATGTGAATTTGGCAAAAACGGCTTAGATCCACCCTTTTCTCGATCTCCAACTCTACAGAAAATTATGTATTAAGTCTGATTGACACTTGGATTTACGTGTATCTCTGATTCTTTTTTAGCATCGATCCTATGTAAAATTTTCATATATGATGTGTTATGTGCATACCAATCTATTGTAAATAAGACTTTGCATCCGGTACCATTTGATCCGAGGGTCATCATCCCATCATGGATTCTTCGATGATGGCAGCAAAGCGAAATGGACTTCCATGATGTGTATCTCCGATTCTCTTTTAGCATCAGACCGTATAAAATTTGTATTCATAATGTGTCATATGCGTATCAATCTGTTGTAAATCAGACTTCAGCGCGAATCTGTCTCCGGCACATCATGGAAGTCCATTTCGCTTTGCTACTATCGTCAAAAGAATCGATAATGGGATGACGACCCTTGGATCAAATAGGACCAAATGCAAATCGTGCGGCAAAGATTCGAGAATCCAAGCCAAAGATTAAAAAAAAGCAGGAAATGGCGAAAGGGACATTCATTGTTGTCCAAGATAGAAAGTCGGGACCATGTATTTATCCCCGGGACTATGACATTTGTCCATACATGTTATTTTCTTTTGTCTAGGACAATGTGACAGTCACATCTTCTCTACTTTTTTTTTTGACCATGGTTAGACCCACTGTATACTTCCTATTCCATTGGCAAATTCATTGATTCACCACCCCCATGGCCCAGGAATGGAACCCTCGTAAAGGAAATGTTCCATCATATCATTCAATTGATTCAATCCATAAGCCAATCTTTCATGGCCGTGATGTTTACCCGATTCGAGATTTTTCGTCCCTCGGGCTTTCAAAGTCATTTAGCACCACCACATGTTCTCTACTTTTCTTGGACACGGATTCACAAAGCCGGACTCCGACCACAATTAAAAGGAAAGTGGATATTTTCTGAGTGTCAAACTTGTATGGTTGTTAATGAGATTTATATAGTTTTCATATTTATATGCGGTTTCCTTCTTCCTGTTAATTTAAATTTTTAGATTGAAATTTTTAATATGGTATCGGAGCCTCATATGTTCCGCTCCGGTCAGTTTAGATAAAGCTCGAATTATTGGGGGGTGGGTTTTCTAACAAAGGTGATCGCCCCATTCGATCTTAATCATTCGGAAGGATCTAACAAGGAAGAACGTCACATTGAAAATTGTGGGAAGTGCGAAAAAAGTGCAACCAAATCAAGATAAGATCAAAGGAATGGTATTCTCATCCCATCTATTAAGCACTTCAGGTCAACGGTACCGCATACCGCCACCCGCTCTTCTTAGCAGCCCTGACGGGCTAATTGTCGAATTAGTGTTTTCTAAAGTTCGCTCAATGTTGATTAGCAGATGACAACCTTTTATCCTTATCAAAGGCAGAGATTGACCGAGTCTAATATGTATGTCCTCCATTAGACCATCACTCATCTTTCAACCTTTATAAAAAAGTTAGAATCGGTGCGCATCCAACATGACCGTGCTTCTTGCTCCGCCCAATGACACGACATGAGCAAGCGCTTTCGAACACGTCGTAGTTAGTGTGCATGAATTCAATTGGTGGGTGGTAAAGAAAAGTTGCCGCTAATCAAGCAACCACACAGTTCCAACCTAATTGTTTTAAGTAGAATCGAGCCATTCACACGCAATCTTGAAAGGCAATCACCCCCCCAAAAAAGAAAATTACTAATTGATGACTTACATGAATCGTCGCTTTTTCAATTTGTGAAAAGGAGAAGACAATAAAAAAGGGACGAATCTTGGGCTCCTTGCCGTTTATCCAAGGATCGTGGATTAAGGAGGGTAATTAAATATTGCATGATTGGAGATTAGTGCATGTCTCGAGTGCTCCAAATTCGGCCAATTTGATTGGATTTCGCTATGGTCCGTCGAAATCTTGTGCCTGTCTGAGGCCCTTGTTTTCGTTGCCCAAACAGAAAAGCACAAGGTTGAAGATCCCCGTGGAAGACTTTGTCTCGCGTCATTCAAGTTGTACCCTAGATGAATTTAAAAGGGTTTCGTCTCTTTTGCGTTGAGGATCGAACTATATCGAAAATGAAATGAATAGCATTGGACTTCACAAGCTCTCCTGAAGGGACAGTCATCGGACAGTACGTTGACTTTGAGTTTCTGTAATAAACTGTTACCGTGTTCAAGTCGTTGTATTCGCGTACACATTCCCTTATCCACTTAACAGTTCAAACTTTTAGGTCAAATTCTTTAACGTTATATCGTATTTTCCATCGAATTTCCGCACCAGCCATTATATATGTGGGTACTTACATATCCTTGTCGAAACTACTTGAAACTTTATCCTTTGCTTCTAAAATCTATTGAACGTGCAAGTTCCACTAGATTTCTCCATTATCCTTTTCTCCACCGCCCAAAGAAGAATGGGTCAAGAGACATGGTCTTTTTGTTGGCCTACAGATAGGGATTTGAAAATTTGGTTGGCTGAGAGGCCCCCGATCCCTGTCTTGATGTATCGGGACTTCAAGAAGGGTTGTTCTAGACATTCAAAGTCATCCGGATGTCCCCATCTGGTCCACCACCATCCTCAATCATGGCCATGAACGACTTAACTACGAGTCTCTGATGATCCGTGGGTCAGAAATTGAAAGCAAATGCATCAACCCAAACGCAAGCTACATGAGACTGAGAGGAATTGACAAGCAGAGTCTGTTTAACAGATCCGAGCTAGTTCGCCACGCAACTCGGCAACTGGGTACGAGTTTGTGTGTAGGGAATTGCAAAGTGCAGAGAGCGCTCCTTGAAACGGGTGGTGCGATGATTAGAAATTGATTGAGAACTGCTATGCCGGGAGTCGGAAGTCGACGTGCATAAAGTCGGGTTTGACGGAGTGAGATGCATCATCATGAATCCCGTGATCGCACTCCTTTTTCTCCCTGATCGTTTAACAAGACTAGATGAAATATAAAAGTTAGTCAATTTGGTACTCAATCGTTCCTCTCGTTAGTCTACTTTTCAAGAAAAAGCAGGAGCACATGAAAGATCCGGAAAGCAGTTGGGAACCGAAGATCAAACATCCTGGAACAATAAATTCCTGCAACTAACATCCAACAGCTCGATTAGTTCCTGGGGCACACATTGATCTGTCCATAATAGGATGTTTTCTGCATCCAAATTCTTGCACCATTCAAGCATAGTATTTAGTCCCCAATCATTCATTTCCTTTCGATTTAGAGATTGATCAATTCTCTGAAAGCATATGCGTAGAAGCGAAGAGATGTTCTAACCACAACAGTATATACACGGGACCACAAAAAACATGCGTGATTTGGCTTCATCTGCCTATCTATATCCCACATGAAGCGAATCACGCGATCCTTGTTCGAGAAAGACAACTCGCCCGCGTGTTCTTGTCATGTCGGTCTCCACTAAGACCAGTGTATTGTACCAGTAGATTCAATGCTCTTTTTATGGGGGTAACAGATGAGTTCAGGTGCAATTGTGACTACGCAGAGTTGAGTACAAACAAGTGCAAAAGATAAATGGAAGTGGGTTTCAGATTTGGCTCCAGATATGGGCCGAAAGAGCAAACATGTCTGCGTGATCCCTATGATCGATCAGCTCTAGAGGCATTGGACCGTTCATAGTGACCTCCAAGAGATCTCATGGTCCAAGCCCATCAAGCTATGTCGATGATTCCTTGAAAAACATTAATTTCTCCAAGACTTGACCCAACTGCCAATGTCTTGGAAGATGGAGAAGTCACGTGCGACCCAATTCCCATGCAGACAATTACGTCAGAAAAACTTAATGTATGACAGAGAGTTCCCTTAACATAAACGTGGAACATGTTCAAGCAAATTGTGCTGCTGAGATCGCCATTATTCTCTCCTCTCCAAGCGGCAAGCCTTTCGCCTTTGGACTCCCTTCTGCGGGTGTGGTCCTAGACAGGTTTGAGCATCCAAAGAAGGCTTCGGATCCTGCTACTCGGCAGGCTCAAGCAACTGAAAGCTGAACAAACAATGCGCAGATGTGCTCGAGCAACTGAAAGCTGAAAAGAAACGGGCAAAAGAGCCACGACATGTCAAGCCTCCGGAAATCCGAAACCATAGCTTCAAACAGTCTATGGTATTAAAGAAGGCGCAAGCTCAAGGTAGAGGTGGACAAGAGAAGTATGGAGGCTGGAGCTCATGGCTTTTGAAGCTTCAAGTTCGACCCCCTGCCTAATTCAGGTGCGGGGTGGACAAATGTGTTTTGAGTGATAAGAGACAGATTTGAGTGAAAAGTGATAGAATAAGATCAACACCAAGGCTTAAAGGATGCATCACTAGCCAAGGATAAAGATCGGGATTGATGAAGTTCACTACCGAGACTTAAAAGCCAAGCTACCCGCCAAGATAAAGGATTTTGGAATATAAGAAATTCACTAACAAGGCCTAAAGGATGTGCTACTAGCCAGGGATAAAGGGATCTTGGTTCGCCGCTAGGGAATAATCCACTTTCTAGGGATAAAGAACTAGGATGGGAGAAGCTCACCATCAAGGCCTAAATGAAAATCCACCATTCAAGGATAAATGTTTGCCTTATCACCTTCTAGGAATAAAGAATCGAGAAAGATGTTCTTCACATATAGGAAAATCTTATATATTCATCATATTCAAGTTTTTTTTTTGTTTCACAAATGAGATACACTTCTATTTATAGATAAACTAAAGCCTTCGAAATAGCCTAATGTTTAAAGATATGGGAACTACCCAAAATTTAAAGACCTAGGAACTAGAAAATGCATTTAAAGCACATAGGAACTTGAAACCACAATACACTCAAGACTCATAAAACTATAGGACTGAGTACATTTGACTATATGCAAAGGAATTAAACTTAGACTCTACATTCACTCACTAGCGGACAAATAGATGCCTGGGAAGATCGACAAACAGCAAAGAAATCGTCCAAACCAGCTCCAAGTTTCTAGGTAGTTGATTAGTAGTTTCGAAGTTGATAATGAACTTGTAAATCGACATCTCGGTAGTTGATTGATAACCATCAAATCGACAGATTGCCCACTGAATTGACAACTCTCTTGCATGCTGAATTGACATCTTCAACTTGAATCCATCGAATTAAATTTTAAGTGAATGTTTAGTGTTGAGCTTGAGAATTGATTGATAGAGCTTGATGCTCCCGCACATTAAACTCCCCATATTAGTGAAAATTTGTCCTCAAATCTATCATGGCTTCATCTGAAATTAGCTAATTTGCCTATAATCCTTACTGAAGGAACAAGATTCGGACAAATTTTTCGGATGGCCTCTCCAACAAACTATATAATACATTTGCTAGACCCATATGAAATTCTTCAAAGCTAAAAACACATATGCTTGATTCTCCACGAGGGTGAGAACTTGCTCCATTTGTTGCTGGAGATTCGCTAAGGCATAGTCACGCCTTCATCATGTTTTTGCTCCAAAGTAACACATCTTGGAACCGGATCAACCATTTTTTTTTTGAATGGAACTATGAGATGGGATGGGAAATGGGTAACGGAAGAAGTCACTCAACACGAGTTCAACCTTGTGCTATGATATCAATTTGGTGCGGGCAGGCGAATGTGTTTTGAGTGATAAGGGATAGATTTGAGGGAAGAAGAAAAAAATTACGATCACCACTAAGGTTTAAAGCATACATCACCAACCAAGGATAAAGATCGAGATTGACGAAATTTACTATTAAGGTCAAGCCACCAGCTAAGGATAAAAGACTTTGAGATATAAGAAGCTTACTACAAAGTCCTAAAGGACGCGTCACCAGTCAAGCGTAAAGAGCTTCTGGGTTCACCACCAATGAATAATCCACTTGCCAGAGATAAATAACCAAAATAGTAGAAGCTCACCACAAGTGGCTTAAAAAAACAACTAGGCAATGATAAAGGGCTTCTTGTTTCACCACCAAAGAAGATTCCACCTTTCAGGTTTAAGAAACCGAGAAAAATATTCGCTTACAGAGAGGAAATCTCATATATTCCTCATATTCAAGTCTTTTTTTTTTTTTACATATGAGATTACATCTCTATTTATAAAGAAACTAAAGCCTAAGGAAATAGCCTAACATTTAAAGACATGAGAGCTACCTAAATATTAAAGACTTAGGAAATAAAAATGCATTTAAACACACAGGATCTTGAATTTCGACTCTTGAAACCCACAATACAATTAAGACTCATAAAACTAAAGGACTAAGTACATTTGACCAGATGCTAAGTAATTAAATGTAGACTCCGAATTCGTTCACTAGCTTGGGCAGACCAATAAAAACATTGGAAGATCGACAAACAGCAAGGAAATTGTCTAGAACTAGTAGTCTCGGAGTGGACAATGAATTTGTAAATCGATATCTGGTAGTCAATTAATAATCATGAAATTGACATCTGTCGACTAAATTGACAACTTTCTTGTAGAATTGACATCTTCAACTTGAACCCATCAAGTTAAAATGTAGCTGAAATCGATCTTTGCTTAGTAGTCTTGAAGTCGACAATGAACTTGTAAATCGATATCTAAGTAGTTGATCGACAATCATGAAATTGACAACTTGTCCACTGAATTAGCAGCTCTCTCGCATAATCGACATCTTCCACTTGAACCCATCAAGTTAAAGTGTAGCTGAAACCGATGTTTGCTTGTAAAATAAAGGATGAATTGACGAGTTTGGAGTTGACTTGAGAATGATCGATATAGCCCCATGCTCCCGCATCACTGCCCAAGAGCTACCGATGCCTCTGTCGTTAGCCAAATTGATGATAAATATTGTGTTCCTCACAAAACGTAGGGGTGATTACGTCTGTTACATGCTTTGCACGTCATTGTTTCTGGGTTCAATGACAGCATTTGAGGACTGCTCAAACAGCTCACGGTCTTGGGCGATGAAAAAATGGTCATATATTATAATTGACCTTGCTAATCACATGATCATAATTAATGTATTTTAATAATTTAAGTCTTTTTTTTATTTTTCTAGCTACCCAATGGAGCATCCATATAAGCTCACATGCCTCTCACTTTTCTTCTCAGACACCTCTCCAACAATGTCATCACCTCCTTTCATTCCCCTCTTCTTCTTCGGCTTCATCTTAGCTGTTAAATAGGTCCCGTAGCAAGCGAACAAATCTCCATAGCGGACTGCCCAAGTTGGAGCAAGCGAACTGATGTCTTAGGGGTGTAGCCCTCGAGGAAAATTTTTGGGAGCACTTTTTTATACTACTGCTAGGTTTTCTCATTGATGTAGAGAGAATTTTGTTTTCAGAGAGTTTTCGTGAGCCGTGAGGTTTTGTCGTTGTTTCGACTTCTGAAATTTGTACTCTCTTTGATTATAGTGGAATCTTGTCTTGCCTCGCTCGTGGACGTAGATCACCTTGTGATCAAATCACGTAAAATTCTTGTGTTTTGTCTTATGTTTTTCTGCATCTGTCTTTAACATTAGCCTTTGCCATCTCCTTGGCCACCGCAACGGCCGCAGCCAAACCCGCTCCGCTCATATTCCCCGTCAAGAAAGATGACTCCACCAACTAGTACTATGCCACCCTCTAGCTCGGGACTCCCAACACCGCCATGAACGCGGTCCTCGACCTTGCGGGGCAGTTCACATGGCTTGACTGCAGTGGCTACAAGTCCTCCTCCTTTCGCCCAATCCCTTGCCACTCCTCTAGGTGCGACGTCACCGGCGGTGGTGGCTGCACCACCTGCAATGGCCCCGCCGGGCCCATCTGCACCAACGGGACCTGCAGCGTCTTCTTGGCGAAACCATTCTCAGACATGATGACGTCCACCGGACTTGGCGAGGACGTCCTGGCCTTGCAGTACCCTAAGGGGATCAAGCACACGTCCAGGAGTAGATTTGTAAGTCTGAATATCTTCTTTCTTTTTACCTTTTCTTCGTCCGAACCTCATTGTGCCAATGGAAATAATAATTTTGTCTGGCGTGCGATGACATGATTTGTAATTCGTATTGATTTGTGCTTATTAGATCGAACTTATAATTACTATTTAACAGGTAAGGTGATTGGATCATTTGATTGGACATAAAACTGTGTCAATTTATATAAACATGTGAATTATTTCGCGTCAGCATGCATGAACCGCAAAATTAAAAAAAAATGAAATAATTCAGAAAAATCTCGCCCAACGCAAATAATTATTATTCTATAATTCTTCCCTTTTTGTTAATTCCAGCAACAATTTCCTTTCACTTGCGTGGATTCGTTCTGGACGGAGGGGCTGTCGAAATCAACCAAAGGCATGGTTGCCCTAGCGAGAAACCCGAGCTCGCTCGCCACCAAGCTCCCCACGCAACTCAAACTCCCCCGCGTACTCGCTCCCTGCCTCCCTTCCTCCTCCTCCAGATCCATCCACGGTAACCTCTACGTCGGTGGCGGCCCATACACGTGGCCTCCGATCAAGCAAGACCACGCGAAATCACTCCTCCGCACTCAGCTCCTCATCATTCCCGGGAGCATCGCCCCCGTCTCCAACGAAGGCGATGAGTACTCCATCTCTGTATTTGCCATCAAAATTGATTCCGCTCCAATCACCTTCAACTCATCGATCCTCGCGATCGACAAGGACGGCATTGGGGGGACTAAATTTGGCACTCTGACTCCGTACACGGTCCTCCACTCGGCCATCTTCAAGCCTCTGGTGGAGGAATTCAAGAAGAAGGCGATGGACAGGAAGATCAAGAAGGAGGTGCCGGTAGCCCCGTTCGGGGCTTGCTTCGATGCAAAGATGGTGAGGAGCAGGGTGGCTGGTCCGGACGTGCCGGTGATCGTGCTGGTGCTCCAAGGCGACGTGCAGTGGAGGATCGAAGGAGCGAACTCGATGGTGAGGGTGAGCAAGGACGTGATGTGCCTGGGGTTTTTGGATGGAGGATTGGCCGCGATCTTGATCGGAGGTCATCAGTTGGAGGATAATCTGGTGGAGTTCCACGTCGGATCGTTGAAGTTTGGGTTTAGTAACTCGCTTCTCCTTCAGAACTCCAGTTGCTCCCACGTTTGAGCTGCCGATCTGAAGATGATAAGTTCGCTTGGTGTTTTAGTATAAATAAAGAACATGTCCTATGTATGATGTGCGGATGGAGCTCTTTCCAAAAGACATCGGGC
Source organism: Syzygium syzygioides (assembly GCA_031216285.1). Taxonomy (NCBI): domain Eukaryota; kingdom Viridiplantae; phylum Streptophyta; class Magnoliopsida; order Myrtales; family Myrtaceae; genus Syzygium; species Syzygium syzygioides. The sequence goes on from CM062249.1 coordinate 30,134,963, forward strand.
AATATCGTTGTTTCATTTTCAAACAATGAATCAGAAGAAGAGAACTGAAGGAACATCTGTTGGGAAAAAATCAATCGAGTAAAATGAAATCAGACTCGTGAACACACCCCTTTTAAATAATTATTTTGCCTCACAACATTACTAATGGTTACTGGCAAAAATCTTCAAAGACACAACAAAGCCTCAAACGAGAATACCATATAGCAGTTATAGTATTTCTCCAATAACTATACAACCTTTCCTCTGAAAATATTGCATTTTGAACAGATATTGTTTCCAAAGGCAAATTGTAAATTCGGAAAGAAACAACAAAAACCTTTTTCGTTTTCCAAATTTTATAACTTTTGAAAAGATACAACATTTTAAAGACGCCTAATAATCGTTAGCTAAAAAATAAACGCATGCATTAAAAATAATGATGATTATAATAAACGTTGATTTACTGCCTAATATCACAGGTACTGTAGAGTCTAGCCCACTTAGCCAATTTTCTTCAATTGTAATACTGTAAGACTTCCACACTTATATATTGGACTGCACACATCCATCTTTTCTATGTAGGACAATGACAAGGCACTTCTTTGTTTGTTTTACAAACAAATTACCACCAACATCAATTCTCATATTAGAGCTGTCCCTATCCAACCCTACTTCGTCTCTCTCGTTAAATTATGATTGTCTCTTATTAAATCAAATATATTTGTCATGAAATCAGAATTACACACACAAGTTATTTCGGATCCATTTGTTTCGTAGAAAATTTACTATCAAAAACTATTTTTTTTCATTTTTCGGGATTTGGATTGGTGAAGAGAATAAATCAACAAAAAATCTATAGTTAAATTCAGAAAAATGACTTTCTTAAGTTTTATAACACATTTCAAATTACTATTGGACCTTAGCACTCGGACTTAGGACTCTGGCACTTAGTCCATGTCCTATGGTTGGCTAGATGAGGGACTCCAATGCTTAGCCCTAGGTCACTTGGTTGGCCAAACTAGGGACCCTGACTCTTTGGCCTGGGATAGGTGATTGGGATCCTTGAGGCTAAGGTCGAGTCCCCAATGCTTAGTTCTTGTAACCTAGCGCATGTACTTGGGTCCCAAGTGCCTTTGTCCTCACTAGGGACCTTGGTGAGGGGACAGGATTCCTGGCTTTCCGCACTCGAATGCCAGCCCATGCTCGAGTAGCTCGAGGCATGTTGACACCTAAAATTTTGACGACCTGTATAGAATGTGCTACTACTGCCTCCCTAGCAGTCACTTACTAAGGCATCACATACTAAGGCGTTCTTTAGTCTTTTCACTTATAGCACAAGCGGAAGACAATGCACACTCAAAGTAAACATTTTTGCATTCAGTAGATACACACACAACACAAATACCACATCTTCATTTCCAACTTTTTATTTATATACAAGAATGATTTGGACGCCATCAGCTTCAAACATGATAGCAAAAGACTACAGCCCCGTTTGGTTCGGCATTTGGGGAATGCCATTGGGGGAATGCAAATACCTTTGGACTAAAGGACTTTGGAAAAATGCAAGACTGTTTGGTAAAATGTAACTGAAAAGTGCTTTGGGAAATTGCTAGACTGTTTGGTAAACATAAATTTAGAAAGCTCTTTGGTGTGACCAAATTAAATTTTTAATTTTAATATTTTTAAAATTGAAAAAAAGAAACAATGATCGTTACTTTGAGTTGGGCTTGACATTTTTCAGTCTTTTTATGTGCCTAATATCTATTTCAAAGATGTTATCTACTTTCTTCTTTCTATATATATTGGATTAAAATGATATCTTTAGTTTGCATAGCTGTGAATGTTATGTCGCACTTTCTGTAACTCAAAGGGGCTTTGGAAGCAAATAACATGTCTGCAAATGATTTTTTTGGCATGCGCTACTGGTATCCCTTCACCAAGGAGGTAGTTTAGCAGGTTGTTGCCAATTCTTAAGAGGATATCTAACATTCTTGAGAGGTTGTCATTTCATAATAATAAATATGATCACATATGTCCGCAAAAAAGAAGCATGCTATCCTTAATATTACAAACCTCCTCAACGACTTTGTAAGCTCATGGCTATTTCATCACGTAAACGTGTCATGTCAGAAAATGCATTATTATTTGAAGCACTAACCCCCTCACTTGAATCATCATCGTCAACTGAATATCCAAAATCGGGATCCAATTCTGCTTGTTCAAAATCCATATCAATCACGGCATGTCTTCGTATATAATTGTGCAAAGCCATTGTCGCCACGACAATTTGCACTTGCTTTTCATATGGATAACCGGGCATACGAGTTACAATTCCCCACTTTTGTTTTAATACTCCAAAGGCTCGCTCAATTGTTGAGCATAGTGAGGAATGGGCACGATTGAATACTTCTCGATAACCCGTAGCCGAAGAACCTTCTCGAAATTCTGGTAAATGATATCTAACTTCTTTATATGGCCCCAAATAACCTATATGATTTGGATATCCAGCATCTACCAAGTAATATTTACCTACACCAATATATTGTAAATCTAATCAACATATGCCACATAGATATATAGATGTAACTAAACCATTAAATAACGAACCTGGAGGAGAATGGGGAAAATGTGCATCAGGTCTTCCAATGGCTTCATAGAAGATACGTGTATCGTGAGCTTGTCCCTCCCAACCGGCCCAAACATAGACAAATTCCATATTAAAATTACATACGGCTATCACATTTTGAGTCGTTATTCCTTTTCGACCAATAAAACGAATTTGATTGTATGTAGGTACCATCGCTGGGATATGTGTACCATCAATAGCTCCAATGCAATCCTTAAAATATGGAAAAAATCGTCGATCTTTCTTGATTTTCTCGGGAACTTCCCTATATTCTCGATCGGTTGGTTGGATCAAATCTTTTCCCATATTATATACTTTATCTAAAACTAAGCTAAAGTGCCTACTTATGGTTTCTCCATAGCGCTGAAAGCGTTCTTGTGCTAACCTGTTGCCTATACCGTGTCCCAAAATATGAAGAAACATACCAACCATTTCTGCAACATCAGTATTCCTAGACCCTTCAAGACCATAGCATGCTACTAAGTCACGGGTTAAATTATTAAATACAACCTTATGCATTCTAAACATATTATAGCATCTTATAGGATTCGCATCTTCGCCCATCAACTCTTTTAACCATGCATAACCTGTATATGTTGAGGTCATGTAAGGTTGTCTGCAAAGGTATGTTGCTTGATATAAAATTGCAACTCCTGTGATTGACACAAGATCCCAATAGTCATTTTCCTCTTGTTCACGATTTTCCCTTGTATGTGAATCATCCATAACTGTTTCAAATAACAAAATATAAAAGTTGTAAGAGAAATAATGAATAAGCTTGATCATCAAACAATGTAATAACCATCATATATATGCAAACTTAATCACATAAAGAGAACACCAACTGGAAACAATTCTCACATTAAAACATTAATAGAAATTGAGTTTATAGGAATGCAAATAAAGATCCATCAACATAAACAAAGCAACATCGCTCTCTTCAAACAGGAATAAAAGTAGCATGACTCCCTTCATACATGAAAACAATAAGATGCTACCATCCTATCTACGAAGACCTGACTCTCTTCCAAACTCATACTTGAGATACTTGACTTTTTTTGTATCATCCTTTAAGCTCATAAAAACCTGTCTATTGTCTATCTTTTCCTTCAAATGAGAGATTGCAAAATAGTACAACATTTCGTCTTCCACAATCTCAGGTATGCTATCCAATATATCTATGAGGTCCTTGTAAGGACCGACTACATTGGTGGTTGCTTGAGATGTGGTAGTGGCATTGCTCCTACTTTCAACAGCTGCAACTAGCTTGTTAATTTGCGTCCCAAGCTCTTCTCTTGTGCTCAATTTCTTATCTTTTTTTCCTCGAGCTTGCCTTGTTGAAGTTTGAGCGGCTCTTTTCCGGCTTTGAGCTCCAATTGGTTCACCAATGGTTTCATCTACATGACCCTCCAAATTTTCATCAGTAGATCCTGCAACATCATCGATACCAGGTTGTGTGACCTCAACATCATTATTAATACATAAGCCTTGCCCAGGATTCCATGTGATTCCTCCAGTAGCAACTGTATCTCTAAACATCGTATCTAACTTCTCTCCAAGATCAGGATGTATGCCTTTCGTCCTAAAAGCCTTAAACTTTGGATTGACCTGTTATCATAAAGCATTTGTGTAAGTTGTATCCTTGAAGACGATCCAGCACAAAAGTTAAAAAAAGAAGTGATGAAAACCTGAATTTTACTCTCCCACCATTCGTCACTCGCATCAATGGTTTTCTTCATTGAATCCCAACTTAGTCCTGTTTCATTATAAAGCAATGACCTCCATCTTTTTCATTCTTCCTTGAGATTATCCCACTTACTCTTCATTTTATTCTTATCATACTTTTTTCCTGTTAGCTCCTCAAACTTGGTAATTATGACTGCCCATCCATCTCTTTTGTTGCTTGCAGAACGATTGCCTTTTTCAATTTGTTCAATGCACAACTTACAAAAGATTTCAACATCTTCCGAGCTCCAAAATGCCTTTTCCTTCGATGAACTTGCCATCTACTAGTATAGTAACATGAACAAATTTGGGAAGCAAAAACAAACAAGATTAACCATGAACAAATTCGAATGAAGACATGCATTTCTTAACACAACTGCATCTAATACACACGTATATATAAATGTTTAAGCAATCAATGAGCCTAAATAGGCAAGAGCATACATAAACTCCTTATTTAATGAACTTTTTTAGTTGGTGCAACAATACAGGACAATTCAGAGTTTCGTCTCGCCGTCGGCCGCAGGAAAAACACAGGGAGGAAGACGTTGCGCGGCGTTTGTCCGGACGCGGGCCGACGTGGGAGGCGGCGATTGGGCGAGGTGGGTCCGCCGAAGCGAGTCCGACACGGCGTCTGTGGGACGCGCCATTGGGAGCAGGAGAATATGCGGAGACTCCAGCGAGGAAGATTCGTAGCTCCGAGGAACATGTAAGAGGGAAGAACACACGCGCAGATTCGCATATCGCTCTCTCTGTGCATTGATGATTCACTCCCCACACAAAACTGTGAAGCTCTCAACCAAATGGGTCTCGGTCCCTCCTCTCCCTCTCCCTCTCCCTCTCTATAAACCCCCCTCCCGTCCTCCAGCTCCTCTCCTCTGTGTAACCCCCAACCGCTTAAGAACAGAGGAAAAAATTTCCCCACTTAAGAACAGAGGAAAAAATTTCCGTAATCGATTGCCTCAAATTACCTCTTAAGAAAAAATTGGAGCCTAGAGCCCAATTGTTCCCCACTTAAGAAACAGAGGAAAAAATTTTCGTAATCCATTGCCTCAAATTACCTCTTACGCAAAACAAAACGGAAAACCCTAAAAACATATTTAAGACTATACAACCACAAAAATCACGAAATACACAAATTCCATGGTGATTTCACCATGGAAGAAAGGATAAAACCTCAAGGATGGCCACAAAATGCGCAGATCTAATCAATCAAAAGCACATCCACCGGGGAGAGAGAGAGACGAACCTGTAGTTGTGCGAGGGAACGAGCGAAGCGAACCACTGAAGCGAACGAGTGAGCGAGCGATCCGTCTGAAGGAGAGCGAAACAACCAAAGCGAGCGAGAGAGGTGAGCGATTCGTCCGAAGGAAAGTGAAGCAACCACAGCGAGCAAGAGAGGCGAGCAGTTCCGTGCGAGAGTGAGTCAACAATTGAGAGTGACAAAAGGCAAATGGGAGAGCGAAGAAGCAGAACACTAGAGACTGCTGGGTTTTGTTTTATAAAATGGGCAAAATTTGACTTTCAACAAAATTTTGAGGGCAAAATAGGCAACTGATAAAAATTCATTAAATGGTGGAAGTTACATCTCGAAAATGCTGAAAAGCCCAAAGCACCTCCCCACCTGCTTTGGGCTTTTCAGCATCCCAAATGCTAACTTTAGGCTTTTAGTATCTTAAAAGCAATTGCCAAACGGTTCAGCATTTTGGAAAGGGGCTTTCGAGGCCGAAAGCCCCTTCCCAAAATTGAACCAAACGGGGCCTACATCTGGTGTCACGCCCCGTAACCCACGAAGCATGAACATCCGCATATAGGTCAAAATGAGGTGCGACGCTCCTAAGTTACGTCACCGACCCAAAAACCCAAATCAGAGAAAACACGCCACATGCAGAAACGACGTATATATAATAAATATATATACACCCGGACAATTTAAAAGTAACCATGAGCAACACAAGCCAACAAATTTCAAACGATTAAAAACAACATATACATTCATTAAAAACACTTATATACAATATTTATTATAAACAAAATACAACAAAAGAGCCACTAAAACAAAAAGGGATTGGTGGCCTAAGGAGATCGGACTGACTACTAGAGGCTACAGTAAAAAAGGAGCTGGCCTCTACTGCTAACATTGAGACCTAATCTAAGGCTCCCAGTTTGAATTGAAGCTCGATGACTCAGAGGGACTCTTAGACTGCTTCGGCTCCTCCTCTGAACTCATAGTCTCAGACTCTGTCTCGGGCTCGGGGTCCTGCTCCTCAGCCTCAACATCATGGCCGGGGATTTGAAATGTCGGTTTTACCACAACTGTGAGGAATTTCAGCAAGTACAAATCACTAATCTTAAACTAGGCTAATGTGCACCTCTAGAACGGTAATTAAAACACATCAAGTGACGAATCAATATAACATTAAAACATTCCCGGCTAACAGCCCAATTTAATATCTCAATCTTGCAGGTTAGGCATTTAAATTTATCATGAATCATGCACAATTATAACGACCCGAAGGCCCATAATTGAATATAACGACCCGTAGGCCCGACCCGAAGGCCAACAGTTTGATTAAATCGACTTGTAGGCCCGACCCGAAGGTCACAATTGGATATAACACCCGTAGGCCCGACCCGAAGGTCAACAGTTTGATAAATCCACCCGTAAGCCTGACCCGTAGGTTACAAGTGATTATATCGACCCGTAGGCCCGACCCGAAGGCCAACAGTTTGATAAAATTCAGACATGTACATTAAGCACTCAATTTCGGTCATACCACAACGTACTTTTGTAAATCACATGCCTGGAAATTTAAAGTTAATTATCGATGCCAAAACACTAAGCATAACTATGCTCAAATTAGACATATTCCTCTCATTCTTGGCATACCCAAGCATTTCCATTCTAATCCAATCAATTCCAAGTTCATTCCGCGCATTCATTACACAAATCAATCTAATGCGCCTAAGGCCCGCCTTGGGCTAATTGATCTTGCAATCATGGGGTCATTCAATAGGGTTTATTCAAGTCCCAACCAACCCCCAAGAATGTCCAAACTCAAACCCATAGTCAAAGAACCAATTAAATCTCAATTTGAACCAAAAAGTGCAATTCAGTTCTGGTGAACAGTACTAGAATCGAATTTCCAATATGCACTAAACCCCCCTTAAACAATTCCATTAAGCTTTAATCAAATACTATAATCACCCAACCATCAAATATACATAATTAAGCCTTAAATAAGCTTAATTAATCCCTATAATGACCAATCCAAGGTCGCTAACAATCAAACCCAATTAGTGTCACACTTAGAAAAAAATGCACAAATTCGGTGCCCCATGAACAGTATCAGGACGGGTTAATATTTAGGCACTAAATCACCTTTAAACCATCTCATTAGGGCCTAATCACTTACCCTAATCATCCAACCATCAAATACACTTAATTAAGCTTTAATTAAGCCTAATTAACCCCTAAAATATCTATTTCTAAGTCATTAATCATTGAATTCAATTAGTACAAAACTTAGACAAAAAAATTCAATTTTCGGTACTCAGTGAACAGTACCAGAACAGGGGCTGTTTAGGCCTTAATCTACCATTAAATTATCTCATTAGGTCCTAATGTCCTATATAAAACACCCCACACACAATTAAGCCTAATTAAACCCCAATTAGGCCTAATTAACCCCTAAAAATGCACAAATAAACTAATTAAGGGTTTAGCGGTTTATACTCGCCTATTAACGACTCGGGACGATAGGAACGGGCGGTCGATCACCGACGCGCGGTAAGGATCGACGGCGGTGTTCCTGGTGCAAGTCGGTGGTCATGACGACGACCGAAACGGCGATTAGTGGCTGTTCTTCACTGTTTGAAGCTGGAACCGGGGTTGATGGTGGCTGTACAGAGGCCAGAGTGGCTGTTTGTGGTGTTGGATGGTGGCCAGCAGCTCTGGCTGGTACTGTTCCGGCGTGAACAGTACCAGAACGGACAGAACCGTGCACACCAGAACCAGAAACGGAAAGAAGAAGAAGCTCGGGGGAAATGACCAAATGAACTCACGAGAGAGAGAAATGGTCTGGTCCAAGTGAGTCAACAATGTGTGGGTGGATTCTAAGTGTCAAAATCTTGGCCATTTGGACAATTTTGCCCTTGATCCAAGGGCTAAGATTTAATCTAATCCAATAATTTAGGGGTAAAATGATCATTTGTCCTTAACCCAAGCTGACCAGACCTGGTTTAGCTCTAACCAACCTTGGTTAACCCCAAAATTTTGATCAAAATTCGGAATTAGCCAAATTAGCCCTATGGGCATTTTCGTAATTTTCCGATCCTGAACCGAAATTTCAATTTTTGTCCATACCGGTCCTACATATTCACGGTAGACATAATCCGATGTCAGATCCTTAAAATTCATCCTTTAAGCTCTCGAAAACCAGTCCGAAAGTTTGGAGGAGCAAAACCGTAATTTTTCGTTTCGGGGTCAAAATTTTAATTTTTGACCGTAGACACTCCAGACGTGCGTGATTGCCCCAAAATGGCATCGATTCAGAAAAATAATTTTGTTTGGGCCTCGGAAACGGGCATCGAGGTCCCTAGGGGAAAAATTATAATTTTCTCTAATTTCTGTCAAAATTTCTATTTTCAGCCGTATTACTCCCAAACGTGTGTGGTCACTATAAAATGACGTCCATCTTGTAAAATAGTTGTAATTACCTTTGAAATTTTGATATCGAAGTTCGAGCTCAATATTGCGATTAAAATAGCTCGTTTTGAAGTCTTAGGGCCTCTCACTAACGGGCGGCTGTTTAGGTGTTACGCATATCGACCTAGAATTGTCCGGGTCATGATGGCCTCGAATTTTGAGAGAACAAGAGGAATTATCACTAGCACCGGGGTCGCGATCGTTCGGATTAGAATCGGGATTCATTTGTCAGGGGTACTTTCGGTCGTGCGGAATCACCCGCGATCCGATCGTACGTTACTAACGATATCAACCCGTCATTTTCCTAAGATCGGCCTATATTGGTTCAAAATATTTCTTCGGCGTTTCTCGAACTCGGCGCTCAGTCGTGATCAGGTCCTCGGTCTACGTACCTGTTCCTATTTAGCCTTTCCCATTTGGTTAGTATCCCGTGATTGATTAAGTCCGGGTGAGATTTACTAAAATCAAACAAGAATTAATGTACACTTTATTAGTCCCGATAACAGGTCAAAATTCGGGATGTTACATTTGGGAGGTCAAAATGGTGTCCTACTCCCCTAATGCCATCCAAATGAAATCACAGTTTCCACTATCTCCAATCACCCATCCTCATGCTCATAGCTAAAGAGTAATGACTGCATCACCAAAATAGTCCCATAATATGCAGCAACATCCATAACTCCACCCCGCTACTTGCCGTCACCACCTTCGTCACTACTATCACTATCAAGATAAGGGTCGGTGGCATGTCCAAAGATCTGTAAAAATGAATATGAGCGGGAGTGAGCTAATGTTGAATAAGAGATAAGATCAGTTTATAAACCGACTGATCTTACTAACTCTCGATTCCTAGGACATACCTACATGATATGCATTTTAGGTAAACAAGTATGATTAATAACACATTTGAAAATCATAAGTATCCAGCAATTTGAATAGGATTATTTAGGATGGTATCTAACCCAGCATGCAAATCTTTTGCAATGTACATGACTCACTCTTTCTATCAATGATTATGGAGTGTAAAGACCAAAAATCAATGTTAATAGGTAATCATACAAAACATACAAAAACACGCGGTTTATCTTTTCACTTGGGCTTCGAATCTCAATTCCAAGACACATGCTCGATGCGTTCGCCGGTCATGCAATGAGGAATATCTCCCGCTTAGCAACGTTCGGTGCACTCTCTGGTCTGCCGCAATGCATGTTAGTATTCTCATCGGCCCGCACAGACTTTGTGATCCACTGACCACAGCATCCCCAAAACACATGCTCGGTGCGCTTGTCGGTCACGCAAGGAGGAATATTCCCATCTTGCAAAGTTCGGTGCGCACTCCAATTTGCCGCGGTGTACGCCAGAATTCTCAATGGTCCGCGCAGGTTTCATGATCCACTGACCACAGAATCCCGATCACACTTCCAGGGCATCTAGGGCAAAATCCTCCTAGGCATCCGGTTCCCATAACCAGGCATCTTGCTTTCCCTTCCGCTCCTCAGGGCATCCACTATTCATCGACAGTAGGCATCACATTCACATTGCCCATATATCTCGTACATAACCAGTACATGACACAACATGCAAATATGATAACTTGTGTGTACATAACACCATGCTACTATCAAAACACTCTTTTACTAATGGTAGCTTTCACACCATATTCCAAATTCTGCCAACACATAAATGTCCTCATTTGCCCCGTCATTTGACATCACATCAAGGTCAATCATGTCTCATTGGAAAGCTCAGAATGTATAGATTTTGTCTTCAGAAGGCATCAAATTGAAATTCCAACGTTCTCACATAGAAAATGAATCTTTGCAATATGGCAAAACTGGACAGTTTTACACTGTTCAAGAAATGAGACTTAAAAACATAGCAAATGGACTTCGAAAACTCTAAAATTTGAATATGTCATAAACAAGACCTCAACAAACCTTTCCCATGAAGAACACAAAAATTGGATCTTTCTGTAAATACAACTTTTAGTAGTTCAATACAGACTAAACATAGTTTGCTGGAACATAATCCTTACTTCTCAAAGTAAGCTTTTTCTAGAACCCAAATCATCTTAAAAAATTCCCAAATTTATATATATTATAGATAAAGAAGTTCTTAACAACTTTTGTGAAGGAAATTTGCTAAGAATCGTTCTAGAAAAAATTATAAAAATCGAGAAAGAGTAAGAATCGAAAAATCTGCTGTTCTGGGCAAGTTCACCCGGTTTGAGGATGAATTTTCGTGCCACCCAAATCTGCTCCAAAAATTTCAGATTTAAAGTATGTTAAACTTTAAGTTGCGAAGAACAACTTTTGCGAAGAACATATCTTCAAATTCGACCCACAAGAGTTTCTAAAAATATAATAAACTGAAGAGGTATAAGAACAACAAATCTGGGTTTCAAAATCAAACTTCAAGAATTCAAGCTTTAGTTGATACCCGCGAATCTTCAACACATAAAACTCATTCCAAAAGGTCTAAACTAACATGCAACAGCCAATTGAACCTCAAAAACATACATGCAAGTCACAAAATTGCATCTATAACTCAATTCTAACAAAACCAAGGGTGTAGGAAGATTGGAAGGCTTAGAAAAAAGTCTCATCTCTTTGCCTTGATGATCTAAAAGCTAGAATCTTTCCTTAACTAGCTGCTGGTGGGTTCCTTGGTCTTGATAATAGGTGAAATTAGGATGAAGATGAAGATGGAGATGGCATGAGAGGGAGAGAGTGGGTTTCAGCCAAGGTAGAGAGAGTGAGTGAAATTGAGAGAAAATGGAGAGAGAGAGAGAGTAGGTGTGTGTTCAGCCGTGAGTGAGAAGGAGAGGGAGAGAATGAGAGTCTTGCTTTCCCAAGTTGGTCCTCTAGTGTCTTGCATGCCTCTTGACAAGTGTCCTTGACTTGTGACACTTGTTTCTTGCAAATTGACACCCATCATTCATGCATGAGGGGCAATAATGGAAGAAAGATAGAGAATGAGGGGTAGAAATGGAATAAATGATGGTGATAGCTGGTATACGTGGAGCTTCTAAGGGGTACAATTTGTGTCATAAATTATCCAATTCAAGTACACATAATGTCCATATAGACATACCTTAATGACCATTATCCCTAATCATCATACATAATCACTATATTCACATATTTCACACTTATATGGACAAAATAGGGCTCCTTAATCATCCCACGCATTTTGCAAAATTCTTGGATCAAATATATGCCTAGCGCATATCACCGAAATTCCTTGAATGTCTCGATAATTGCATAATCGATCCTTGGCCATCACTAATTTCAATTCACGAATTGTTACTAATGAATCATGAGAAATTTCGGTATATTACACAACCTGTAAGAGAAACACACATGGATGTCATATATTATGATTGATTTTGCAAATCACATGGCCATAATTTATGTACCCAGATAATTTGTCTTTTCTATTTTAGCTGTCAATAAGGCATCCTTATAGAAGTATTGTACAACGGAGTGGTGGTGGAGTTTCAACATTAGAATAGACCTAATTTAATGAAATTAATCGGCTGCATTAAAAAGCGGAAGTGGGTTTAATATAAACTCAACATCCCTCCCGCTCCTCTTCTCAGCCATCTCTCCAACAATGTCCTCACCTCCTTTCATTCCCCTCTTCCTCTTTGGCTTCATCTTTGCCTTTGCCATCTCCTCGGCCACCGCCACGGCCAAACCTGCTCCACTCTTATTCCCCATCAAGAAAGATGCCTCCACCAACCAGTACTACACTACCCTCTAGCTTAGGACTCCCCCACCACCATCAATGTTGAGATTAACTATTAAAAATATTGCAAACCCTAGCTCAATGGTTTGACATGGTGGAACATATGGACAACAAGATTGGTATGGATGGGATCCATCCCTTTGTCCCATTTTTACATCAAATGAACATCAATTCGCCCGCTGAGTGAGCATTAGAATAGTTTCTTCATGACTCGATTGAGCTGCCAATGCTTTGGATGATAGTGAAGTAACATGCAACCAAAATGTTGTAATATTAAGCAATGCAGAAGCTAGCCCGGATCTTGTAAATTAAGTCTAATGCGAAATTACCAGAGAAATAACGAGAAACATAAAGGACACTTAATTTACGTGGTTCGGTCCGATGTATCAGTATTTACATCTATGGGGAGAGCCAGCAGCAAATAATCCACTAATAATAGGAAAATCCAAGTTACAATCGCTCACTCACATGTTCGAGTGTTTCCCGCACCTAGATTAAATCCGAACTCCAAGAGTTTACAAACAAACGATTTGAATGGATATAAAAGACTCACGGCATAAATTCACATGTCCGAAAGCACATCCGCAAGAGCTCTTCCTTGTGGCTTCGTTCTTCGTGCACCAGCCACTCAAGGAGAGCTACTGTGCTCTCATTTTGAAACCCACGGTCTGCTCCAAGGGAAGAGCTACTGTGCAGCCACTATTCCCTCAACCCCACTTGTGGCTGGACTTGATGAACAGAGGGAAGAAAACCCACGACTTTTCCATTCTTTGTCTTGTGCGGCTACCTCTATAGAGAAAAAGGACCTAGGGCTATGCTAGGGCTCAAAACAAAGAAGACCCCTATACCACTTTTGTTTTCTATTTTTCTAATTTCCCTTGGGTCTCATCTTGTCTTTCTTTTGCACGCTCATGAATAGAAGGCAAAGTCCACTTGTTGATCATAAATATAAATATATCAAATTAGTGTATAAGTTCAAATTCCGTAAACGGCAAAAACTCGAGACATAATTCAATAATTCTCCACCTTGACTTGATGTTTGAGGCCAAGTCATAGTGCTCATTATCCGTGCTACTCTCCTAAACGTCCCGAAGGGCGCTCACTCTCTACAGATGCCAATTGAGTTTAAGCAAAGCTTGAGTTTTGCCAAAGGAACAGGTTTCATCATCATATCCGCTGGATTCTCCATTGTTGCGAACTTTTTAACAATAACATTACCCCTTGCTAAGACATCTTGGATAAAGTGGTACCTGATATCGATATGCTTCGTTTGCTCATGATAAACTGGATTATATGCTGGATGTATCACACCTTAATTGTCACAATGTATATCAACACATTTCTGTTCCAACCCAAAGTTCGAGAGCAATCTCCATAGTTATATCGCCTCTTTCGCTATAAATGTCAATGTCATGTACTCTGCCTCAATCGAAGATAAGGTAAAGTGGTCCTCTAAGGATGCCTTTCAACTAACTACATCACCTAGACATGGCCATGGGCCGGTTTCGGCTCGAAACCGGCCCGGTCAAACTCGGGCTTAGCCTGTTGATCGGGAGTGTAGTTTGGAACTAAAACTAGCCAGTGGCCTATGGGCCCGATTCCGGTTCCAACAATTTTGGAACCGGTCCGGGCCTGATTCCAAATTATTTTAAAAAAAAAATTCATCATTTTTTTTATAAAACAATTTGAACTCTAATTGCCATGCATTGTAAATGCATTGATCTCTAATTACAATGCTTGGCTTAGGTGTATTGAACTCAAATTATAAGACTTGGCTTGGGTTTTATACATAATAATTCTAATGCCTCCTCATTCTCATTTGATGTGAGATTCTCGGTTTGCCTTGAACACCTTCAATGTGAGACTCTTGGCTTGTCTTCATGCAAATGGCAAGAGTCCCACATTGTCGCGACCTCCCCGAAACGGCCTTGGGAGCCTAAAGGGGGTTTGGCTAATGGATTACTAGGCTGAACCTAGCTCGAGCTCTCCCAAGCCCATACCAATTCGCGACTTAGATTAAAGTTGTTAACATGCGAATTAATTTCATTTAGGAGTCGCCACTAATCGATTTTTGGTAGGTCGATTAGACACCTAAGCGAAGCACGGGAGAAGAACTTCACTTCTACGAACCAGAGATTCAACGGGTACGGGGACTTGATTACACTAATTGATTAACTAGTGCCCTTTCGGTACCTAATCTTGTTCAATTCATCGCCTAACGTGTTCTCGCTAACTGGGGATCTCAAAATTCCATTCCTAGCTAAACTAAAGGAAGCAGCAATTAATGTCTAAGCCTAAACATGCATAATCAACTACATGCGAGTTTAATTTAAATGTGCAACTCAAAGTGTGTGAAGCGAGCGACGTGAGATTAAGCATAACACTAAGCATGTGAAAAAGGTAAGACAAGCTAAATTAAACTTCTGATTTTTTTTGAATTTTTTTTTTAAAAAAAATAAAATTAAAAATAAAATTTTTTTTGGAATTTCCGAAATTTTTTTGAACTTTTTTTTTGAATTTTTTTTTGTTGAAAATTTTTTTGGAAATTTTTTTAAAAAAATAAAAATATAATAAAATAAAAATAAGCTAATATAAAATAAAGTAAAAAGGTGAAATTCGGATTTTTTTTTTTTAAAAAATTTTAAAAAAATTTGATTTTTTTTATATGAAAATAATAATAAAAAAAAAGAGAGGAACCGGATCCGGGTCGGATCTCCGCTTCCGACCCGGATCGGGACTGACCCGGGTTTGACCCGGGCATGCTGGCCCGGATCCGCGGGCGAACCGGGCTCATTTGTTGAGCCCGGTTAAAATTTTTTTTTTTAAACAACAAGGGCCCAAGGCCCAACAAAAGACAAATAAAAGAATAAAATGAAACGGCCCACTCTGGCCCACACACGAAAGCCCAAAATCACCTAAAAACTTAAAAAAAAAAAAACTAAGACCCAGCCCAATACCTAAATAAGTCCTACCCGACCATGACCCGCGAACCCAGCCCGACTGGGAACCCTACTCGGTTCCCCCGACCCGATTCGCGGCCGATGACCCGACTTGCCGCCGCAGCGTGACCACGGCCTCGCCTTCCATGGCCGGTCGCTCGGCGTGCGCCGGCTGTTTCTCCCCCGCCGGCCACGGGAACGCCAGTCTCTCCCCGCGTCCCAGCCTCTGTGGTTGGGGGGGGTTTTCGGCCCGGCGGGGCTCGGCCGTCGTCTGACATGCCCCAACCTCCGCGGTCGGGGCCTCCGTCTGGGAACCAGCCAGATCCCGACGAGGGACTGACTGCTCGCGCCTTTTCACGGCCGCGCTAGGGCGACCGTGGCGGCGGACAGCAAGCCGGGACTGATCGACGCCCCAAAATTGCAACCAAACAAAGCTGGCTTGAAAGGTTGGTTCAGGCATAACGTCAAACGGTTGGCGCGCACAGTGAACATAGGAGATTCCGGGCTCGATCGAGACTCAAACGTGCCCGGAGTTTGCACAGAATGATGCACAGACGAGCAGAACTCAGTCCGAGGGGTCGCTGGCCGGAACTCGCGCGAGCCAGACGGCGGCGAGCTCCGGCCAGTGACCTCCTTCTCAAAACAGAGTACAAATGGGGACAGGGGGCAGCAATCGCAATCCCTACCCGACTTGGAGATGGCGAATGGAAGGCGACCGCGGCAGATCGGGTCACACCCGCGCGCCTCGCACACCCCCGAGCCGGGATCCTCGGGAAAACACCCCGAATCGAATGAAATCAAAGCCAAATCCGACGAGGGACCGGATCAGGACCTACCTTGACAGAGAACCTTCGACCGTGGCTTGGGGCACGGTGGTCGCCGGCGAAGAACCTCTCGCACTCGACCTTCCACTCTCTCTCGGGGGCTCTCTCTTTCTTTTTTCTCTCTCGCGCTCGGTCCTCTCTCGCGCTCTGCTTCTCTCTCTCTCCAATCTCACGCTCTGTCGCACTCTCCCCTCGGTCGCACTCCCCTGTTTCACTCTCAAACTCTCTCCGTCTGTCTCCCCGTCCACCCCCCTGCTCTCCCTCTCTCTGGTCCTTTTAAAATCCAGAGAAGGAGGAAGCTCTGTTCCTCCTTCCCTCGCCTCGCGATGCTCGATTTCCATTTCCAGCTCAGGGGGGGTCATGGGTCAGTGTGCTTCCCCTGGTTCCGTCGAGCGTCCGCGGCCGGTCCTGCTTCTCGGGACCAACTAGACCTATTTTCAGCAAACGCTTGCAGGACTCTCAGTCGGAAGCGTTGCGCCTATTTGCTGCTGCTTCGCTGCTTCCGAATGGCCGCTTCCTCTTCCGTGTTCCTGTGGCGTTCTAGCCTCCATGACAGGCCTGCTGCTCCTTCCACTTCCAGAGCGTTGAAGGCGTTGGGGGGAGAGAGGGATTGCAGGCTTCTGGGGGAAAGGAAAAGTGGGCCAGCGTTGAATAACGCTGACCTCGTCCTTTCCGGCCCTTTTTCTTTTTTTTTTTCTTTTTTTCTTTTTGAGCTTTTTTTTTAAAATTAATTTTGAAAATAAACAAGGAAAAGATGTCCTAATAGGCTACATTAACGTTTAATGTAAATGCGCCTAATGTCTACATGCAATGAAATTTAAAGAAAATATTTTTGATTTAGGGATTAAAGAAATTAAACCCTAATTTTTGTGCGATAAAACCCTAAGTAATCTAGGCAAAATTTAGGTATCAACAGCTGCCCCTCTTTGAAGGGGAGTTCAAAGAAGTTCCATTCAAAGATAAGAGACACCTAAGTTTTGTTCACAGAGGACGCGGGGAGATGTATGAATTATTATTATTATTTTTTTTTGAAAAAAGGTCAAAACTAATACGATTTCTAGGGACTAAAACCGGATAAACGTCGAAAATTCCACCTAGAGCTTAAAGCCCTATGAGCAGCTAAGATCCCGCCTAGGGACTAAAACCCTATGAACGGCAGTGGGAACAATACCTTGAAGGGACGCCTAGGGACTAAAACCCCATGAACGTCTAAGATTCCGTCTAGGGACTAAAACCCTATCGAACAGCAAAGGGAATAAAACCCAGAAGGAACGCCTAGGGACTAAAACCCTATGAACGTCTAAGATTTTGCTTAGGGACTAAAACCCAACCAGCACGCCTAGGGACTAAAACCCTATGAACACGGAGAATTCTGTCTAGGGACTAAAACCTTGTTGAACAGCAAAGGGAATAAAACCCAAAAGGAACGCCTAGGGACTAAAACCCTATGAACGTCTAAGATTTTGCTTAGGGACTAAAACCCAGCCAGCACGCCTAGGGACTAAAACCCTATGAACGCGGAGAATTCTGTCTAGGGACTAAAACCCTGTTGAACAGCAAAGGGAATAAAACCCAGAAGGAACGCCTAGGGACTAAAACCCTATGAACGTCTAAGATTTTGCTTAGGGACTAAAACCCAGCCAGCACGCCTAGGGACTAAAACCCTATGAACGCGGAGAATTCTGTCTAGGGACTAAAACCCTGTTGAACAGCAAAGGGAATAAAACCCAGAAGGAATGCCTAGGGACTAAAACCCTATGAACGTCTAAGATTTTGCTTAGGGACTAAAACCCAGCCAGCACGCCTAGGGACTAAAACCCTATGAACGACGAGAATTCTGTCTAGGGGCTAAAACCCTATTGAACAGCAAAGGGAATGAAACCCAGAAGGAATGCCTATAGATTAAAACCCTATGCACGTCTAAGATTCTGACTAGGGACTAAAAACCCTATGAACAGTTAAGGCTCTGCCTAGGGGCTGAAACCCTATGAACTACAATATGAACAATGCCTTAAAAGAGTGCCTAGGGACTAAAACCCTATGAATGGTAAGGGGAATACGACCCCGATTGAACACTATTTCCTAGCAAAATGTGAGAAATCTCCACGATGAACAGATCAAGAGAGATATTACGAGCCATGGCGATGCTTTATGAAGAAAAGGTGCTTCAAGCAACTGTTGAAGCTTGACACCTGTCGATTTTACCAGGAGAATTTATTGTATTGCAACGATTCCAAGCTGTTAAAGCTCATCATGCTTGTTGATTCGCAAGCTACCAAAGTGATCACTGCACAAAATGTGTCTTAACAAACTCCCTGATAGCGAAGAACATCATTATTAAGAGAGTGTTGATTGTACGAGCAATTCAAATCGATTCAATTGTTTGGAAAGCATTCAATATCCTTCAATATTGCAAAATTGCCTTAATGCATGGAGGACGTCATTGATCATCAAATTCCCTTAGGGGAAAGTCTTTCATTAAAATGATGTTAACTTCCAAAGAGAACCTATTAAGCATGCCAAACAAGAATTCCTTAGTCTGAAAGGGCTTCTCACATACTCTCAAAAAGGCTATTTGATCCCATCCATTGATGTGGGAAGTAAACATGATCTCTCTATATACCTCACACTATCAGTGTCGAAGGCTTCGAGAATCATTCGCAATAAGTATGCATTAACCGATCCAAGAGGTCTTTTAGAGGACCGTAATGTAGGTTTGGTCACGATTTCAGCAATGAATGAGCATTAGCGGCTAAGGAGTGAAATAATTATCAATCAGCATCTCGATCGGGTTTACAAGCCAAGAAACCTTAAGGTGAGATAAGACAACTTGGCCGACACTTCTTCAAGCGGTAACTTCTTTGGACATCCAAATCTCTACTTAAACCATTCCAATCAGAAGAGACTGTGGAGAGGGTTGTAACATTGATTTGGGTGAAGGCTCAAAAGGCTTAGAAATTCTCAAATGGGATTTAGGAGTTGGTGATTATCGTAGCATCATTACCATATCATCCAATCTTTTGAAGGCACTCGACTTCTGAAATTCAACTTGTCTCGAAAGTCCATTGACTAATTATTTTAATGTAAGAGCTTTGCTCTTTTCTCTAATGACGTTTGCATTTGCAATGATTTTTTTTTTTGCAAACATTTTGCTTTTGACATTCCCCTTTTCTTTTCATAGGAATTTTTCTCTTGATGCGACCTTTTTTGCTCTTTTTTTTAATGGGCATTGGCCTTGCTTTTACCAGGCACACTGCTTTTTCATGCCCCCTAGTTTTCATTTGACTTTTGCTCATTTAAATCTTTTGAGCTCCTAAAACTTTCGAGATTTTTTTAGCTATTGTGACACAAGCACCAATTGCCATGGCAAATTATGTGCCTTTCTCCAAGGTGGGAAGACAATTACCATTCGGACTTTAGAAATGAATATTCAAGCTCAACTTGGCTAAGCAAATGGTACGAGTGTTTGGATAGAGAAATGAATGCTCTTCTTCATTTTGGGATGTTTCAAGCTTTCATAAGGACTCACCTGAAGTTACCACAAAAAGATTAATGCAAGTAAGGGCAAAGAAGTCTTTCTCATCTTTTCCTCCAAAGCATGTCGACCAAAACCTCCAAATTTGTCCCGTTGTAGGGTGGTTCTTGACAGGGGTATTTTGTACAAATCATCTATATGTAAAGGCTCAAATGGGCTTTACTATGGTCACCTGTAGTGTGTAGGGTAGAGGAAAGAAATGCCTCTTTTTACTTTGATCTATGTACTACTCGCGAATGAATCTCTCGCCCTTAAACAACACTAATTTTCTCTTCCACTCAACTCTCAAAGTGTTTGTAGGACGTGTTTGGGAATGGTTTGCCTTTCCTCATTCTAAGTATTTCTCACTTGGCACTATTAACATCTCCTCTCATTCTGTCGAGATCATCTGAGTAGATTAATCTCCTCGGGGAATTTTGATTTAAAATGAATGATCCGTCAAGCACAAAGACAGCTTTTTAATATGGATGATATTCATTCATTTCATTTTTTTTGAAAAGTTTATTTTTGCAATTTCTACTTTTATGCCTTTTTTTTTCGAATTTGCCCAAAACCCCTCTCTTTTTCTTTCAAAACACATTTTCTCATTGACCTTCTTTGGTAGGGGTACTCACCTGCGGCCTAATGACTTGGTAACCCTCTCCTTCGCATTTGGCTTATTGGATGCTTGCCAAGACACCTCAGTCGTTCGTGGATCGATTGGCGGATTGCTTAAGACCTGCGAAGTAGACGTGTATGCATGTATGCATGATATGCATGATTTGAATATCCTACAGTGATTCGGATTGCATCGAAGATGGCTCTTGGGCCTTGGATTTCATTCAAGGAAAATACTTTTTCACCGAATCGGCGTTTACAGGTTTTGACAACTCTTGGCCGTCCATTTCTACAAGAATTAAAGCACCCCCAGATAGAACCTTCCTAACGACGTATGGACCGTCATAATTTGGGGCGAACTTCCCACCTAATTGGGGTGTGATGGGTAGCACTTTCTTTAGCACGAGATCTCCGGCTTCGAAATGTCGAGGTCGCACTTTGCGATTGAAGGATTTTGCAACTCTCTTTTGGTAACATTGGCCATGGCATAAAGCCTCTAGCCTTTTCTCATCGATCATGTTCAACTGATCCCATCTTTGTTGTGTCCACTCCTCTTCAGAGAGCTCAGCTTGTGAGAGGATCCTTAGTGAAGGGATTTCGACTTCTACGGGCAAGACAGCCTCCATACCATAAACGAGTGAGAAAGGAGTTGCCCCTGTCGAAGTGCGAATCGAGGTTCGATATGCCATCAATGCATAGGGCAACCGCTCATGCCAGTCTCGATAGTTGTCAGCAGTCTTTGACAAGATCTTCTTTATGTTCTTATTGGCTGCCTCCACAGCTCCATTCATTTGTGAACGGTAAGGTGAGGAGTTCAAGTGACGAATATGAAACTCGCCGAGTAAGCCATATACAATTTTGTTGTTCAAATTTGAGCCGTTGTCAGTAATGATCGCCTCCGGGACCCCATAGCGAGCGATGATGTCACGACGAATGAACCTGACCACATTCTTGGCAGTGACGTTGGCATATGAGCTTGCTTCGATCCACTTGGTGAAGTAATCAATGGCCACCAAGATGAAACGATGTCCATTGGAGGCCTTAGGATTAATTGGCCCAATCATATCGATCCCCCACATTGAGAAAGGCCATGGCTCGGACATTTGCCGCAATTCATTTGGCGGCACGTTGATTTTATCTGCATAGATTTGACACCGATGGCAATAACGAACATGCCGGATGCAGTCGGTCTCCATAGCCATCCAGAAATAACCCAATCTCATGATCTTCCTGGCCAAGAGATGACCATTCATGTACGGACCGCATTCACCTTCATGGATTTCCCTCATCAACTGATTAGCCTCTCTGGCGTCGACGCATTTCAACAAAACCGAGTCAAAGGACCTCTTGTAAAGAGCATTGCCACTAATGAAAAACTTCGACGCTAGTTTCCTTATGTATTTCCGATCCGTTAGTTCGCTTCCAGGAGGATATTCACCCTTCTGAAGGTAATTCATGATGTCATGATACCATGGCTCCTCATCAGGTTCATCTGCGATTGCCGAACAGTAAGCCGGGCGAGTCAGTATTTCGATTTTCAGTGGCTCGACGTCTAACCCCTCCATAACCTGCAGCATTGACGATAACGTGGCCAGGGCATCAGCAAACTGATTTTGCGATCGGGGTAAATACTCAAAAGAAATCTCTTCAAATTCCTTTATTAACTCCTTAAGGAATTCGTGGTAAGGAATCAACTTGGAGTCACGGGTTCGCCATTGGCCTTCCGTCTGGAGAATGATGAGGGCGGAATCGCCGTAAACCTGTAGCTTCTTAATCTTCATGTCGATGGCCAATTGCAATCCCAGTATGCAAGCTTCATATTTTGAGATGTTGTTGGTGCACGGAAATACCAACTTGGCGGCCACAGGGTGATGTTGACCGGTTGGGGAAATAAGAACTGCCCCAGTCCCAGAGCCAGCCAGGTTAACTGCGCCGTCGAAGTACATAATCCACTTGTCACTTACTATCTCTGAAACATGCTCTTCTACGGGGTCTGGCTGATGATGGCCTTCTGACCTTCCGACGTTTTCTGCCAACATGTCAGCTATGGCTCTTCCCTTGACAGATTTTTGCGTCACGCTGTGGACATCGAATTCAGACACCAGTATCTGCCACTTTGCTAACTTTCCAGCTAACGCGGGTTTTTCCAGCAAATATTTAATGGGATCATTCTTAGTTACAAGCAGGATCCGATGATGAAGTGTGTATTGGCGTAAGCGATGTAATACCCAAACCAAAGCCACGCACGTCTTTTCGACCCCAGGGTAATTTATTTCGGACGAAGTAAACTTCTTACTGAGGTAATATATTGCACACTCTTTGTCATCGTTTGGCCTCTTCTGGGCTAGCAAGGCTCCCAATGACTCGTCATGAATAGTCAAGTAGAGTATTAATGGCACTCTAGGGACAGGTGGCACCAGGACTGACGGATGGGAAAGATATTCTTTTATTTTCTCAAATGCCTCTTGACAATCAGTCCCCCACTTAACTTTGGCGTTCTTCTTTAGGAGCTTGAAGAAAGGTCTAGCTGTCTCGGACAGTTGAGAAATGAATCTCGCCACATAGTTCAATCTCCCCAGCAAACTACGGACCTCTCTGACTGTAGAAGGGGGCTTTAAGTCACAAATGGCCTTAACTTTCGATGGGTCAATTTCAATGCCTCGATTACTGACCATGAACCCTAGTAATTTCCCAGACTTGGCCCCAAACACACATTTGGCGGGGTTAAGTCTCAACTTGAATTTTCGGAGTCGGTCGAACAACTTCCATAACACCTCGATGTGGTCCTCTCCGGGTTTGGATTTAGCAATCATATCGTCCACGTAGACTTCCACCTCTTTGTGCATCATGTCGTGGAACAGGGTGACCATTGCTCTTTGGTATGTTGCCCCGGCGTTTTTCAAGCCGAAGGGCATTACCTTGTAACAAAAGGTCCCCCAAGGAGTAATGAAGGAGGTTTTACTTTTATCTTCTTCTTTCATCCGGATTTGATTATAGCCAGAAAATCCATCCATAAAAGAAAATAACTCAAACCCCGCGGTGCTGTCGACCAATACATCGATATGAGGCAGCGGAAAGTCATCTTTCGAACTCGCTCGGTTTAGATCGCGGTAGTCAAAACACACCCTGACTCGACCATCCTTCTTCATGACAGGGACTACATTGGCTATCCAATCCGAATAGCGCGACACTTCTATAAAGCCCACCTTCAACAACTTCATGACTTCTTCTTCGATCTTCTTGGATAATTCGGGCTTTGTTCTTCTGAGCCTTTGTTTCTTCGGCGAGATACTTGAATCAGTTGGTAGAGCATGTTCTACAACTTCTTTATCCAACCCCTGCATATCCGCATATGACCATGCGAACACATCTTGGTATTCCTTTAAAAGGTCGACCATCCTTTTGATGTTGATTTCGGAAAGGCCAGCTCCAATCTTGACTTCTCTGACATTCTCCGAATCGCCTAGATTTATTGTGATGGTAGGCTCTGCGGTCAACAGCTTGGACTCTTCATGCCGAATCCAATCCTGCTCGATGCTTTTTTGATCATAATCATCCTTGTCATACTCGGTCCCAGAGGAATTTTCCTCGAGCGAATCCGACTCACATATGCACCTATCATGATCATGCGACATGTTATGCCTGAGATGCCACAAAGAAGGTTAGTGATTAAATTGGCAAATATTACTGCAACTACTGATATGCATGTGCTTCGAAGTTGTTTTGAAAAAGTTTTCGAAAGTGAAGGATTCATCCTCATGTCCTTGGATGCCCCTATTTGCAAATGATTTTGAAAACTAGGAAGCGTGCGGAAGTCCAGGTCTCAAAGCATCATCATCAGTCTGGTTTGGGTACTTCCGCACGTCCTTAATAAAACATGATCATGATTTCATTGATAGGATAGAGCCGTTTACATGACTCGAGGTCCTGGACCGACGGCTCGCAGCCCGAGACTTTGATTACAGAGAGAAATAACCCTAGACCTAAACAGACATCTCGCGGAAGGGACAAACACGTACTTAGACAAGACAAAATAGAAAAGAAAAGCGGCATCCCTACTCAAAAGGGTCGGTGGTGGCAACAGAAGGCCCAGCCTCTTCATTTTCTATGACGGCACATGCAAACTCTCCCTCGAATAAATCAACAAGATCAAAAACGGCTTCTTCCTCCTCTTGCAGCAGCTTGGGTGGACCCGAAAATATTTCTTTCAGTTGCGGTAGAAGTAAACCCTTCCGACCTTCTTCTAATCCGAATAAACTCCCCCGACTTCCGTAACTCCCATGATTAGCTGGGTCTTCATGGTCTCCATAGTCCCTATTGCTTCCTCGGTCTCCTTGACCACGACGACCCCCGTACCGACCTCGACCTCCGGTGTTGCCTCGTCTTCCATGGCTACCTCGCCAACCAGAATCGTCTCCATGATAACCCAAGCCTGTCCTTTTGCGCCATTTGGAGACTTGGAGGGGTTCTTTAACACCCTGACCGTGCAGTCCCAAGCCAGCTCCGGGGATATGACCATTCTCGAGCAACACCTTACTCGACATTATCGAAGGCCCAGCCACTTCCGGGTTGCGCATCATAGTCCCCACGGGCACGTGGATTACCGACACTAACTCAAAAGCTTGGTAGCTCGATTCAGCCTTGTTCTCAGGCTCTATGTACGGAATTGCAGTGTCATGGAAAACTTTGAAATCAGTCTCTCCGTAGACAGTTATCAACTTCCCATCCACAATGAATTTGACCTTCTGATGCAAGCTCGAGGGCACAGCTCCGGCGGTGTGGATCCAAGGTCGTCCTAGTAGAAAATTGAATGCACTAGGAATGTCCAGAACCTGGAAGTTGACTAGAAAAAGAACCGGACCAATCAGTAGTTCAAGCTCGACCTCGCCAATGACCTCCTTCTTCATACCGTCAAAAGCTCGAACGGTGGACTTAGATGACAGAATTTTCTCGTCACTCACTCCCAGACGGCAAAGGGTGGCGAGTGGGCAAATGTTTAATGCAGACCCATTGTCAATTAGCGCTCTGGCTATCATTCTGTCACGACACTTAATTGAAATAAGTAGCGCCTTGGTATGATTGCGACCTTCTGGAGGGAAATCCTCATCGGCAAAAGAAATCTGATCTTTCAGCAAGATAGACCCCACAAACTCCTCTAATTGGGCATTATCGATGGTCTCAGGGACGTGTACTTCATTCAAAACCTTGAGCAGTGCATTCTTGTGCTTTTCGGATGATTTGAAGAGATCCAAAAGAGAGATTTGGGCTGGCATCTTTCTCAACTGATTCACGATGTTGAATTCACTCGTCTTTACAATCGCCAGGAACTGTTTCACCTCCTCATCTGAGACGGCTTTCTTTTCAACGACTCCCGTAGGCGCATAGCAACGGCCTGACCGTGTGATGGTGTCAATTTCACTTGTCTTATAACTCCAAGGAACTGCCTTGGGGTCGTAACTTGGGATTCGGTCTACTATTATATCTTCTTCATCCTCAAGCGGGAGTTCAATCACCATTGGCTCCATGACGCTATCATCGACCTCTAGGGTGGCGAACTCTTCGGCCGCTAGGTCAACGACTAACTGCTCAACCTCTCCCCCGTCCGGCATCCATAATTCCTCCTCGACAGATAAATCAATCACCACAGGGGTGATCATGCCAACCATCTCTTCGGGTTCAAGCGGGTCGTCCATACCTCCCCACCCATCGGGAACAACATCCTTGGGATCGATGAAGAAACTGGGTGGCGGTGAATACTTCACGAGATAGTCGAATTTGCCGCTAGGCTGACCTAGTGTGTCGACTACTTCGCCGTTCTCACGAGCGAGCTTTACGAACTCATAATCCCAATCCGCATTGCTAGCTTGAGGCCCAAAGTCCTCGTACAAATTTTCTCTTTCGCCGCCGGCCACAATTAGATCTTCTGGCTCACCCTCATTAGGTAGCTTGTCGGTTTCAATAGGCTCAGCAAGTGTCTCTTCCAACTCCTCGTGAAACGAGTTAAGAACAGCTGTCATGGTCGCCATACTATCTTGCTTCGTACTGTAAATTACTCCCATGTCCACCATCTGGATGATGCATTTCAGTTTTTCTTTCAACGGAATATCCTCCCCGTCTTCAAAGTGTCCAGCTGATACTAGTAATTTATAAAGTCTATGAGCATCCACATTAAAGGTCTGCTTACTCTCGCCACCCTTCTTGATAACTGCATTGACATCCCCAGCATGATCAGGCAACGGGTTTTGTTGGACATTAGGAGATGGATCCTTGAAGGATAAAATGCCCTTGTCGAGTAAATTCTGAACTTTGTTCTTGAGGGTGTAGCAGTTATCTACGTCATGACCCTTCTCGCCTCTATGGAACTCGCAAGACTTTGATAAGTCAAACCCAGGAAACCTTGGGGGATCATCCCGAGGTACCTCTTTGGCTATCATTCCCCTTTTCAACAACATAGGCAGCAACTTAGATAAAGGTCTAGGCAGAGGAGTAAACTGCCTCGGTGCCTTCTTCTTGAATTCATAATTTTGATATGCCCTATCTCGAAACATAGGCGGGCCTTGGGAGGATGAGGTAGGGGGCCTCGTCACCATCGGCGCTTGTACATACGCGATCTCCACATCTTTTTCCTTTCTATTCGGGATCTTTCGACTAATTCCATCGCTCAATCTACCATCATGCATGGCACCTTCTATCCTCTCCTCGACATCAACCAGCTGGGAGAAAGTCAAGCATCCGGAACCTACCAACTTTAAATAGAAATCACTAGGTAGGGTCTTGAGGAAAAGATCGAGCAGTTCCTTTTCATTGAGCGGAGGTCGAACTTGAGCGGCGAGAGTACGCCATCTTTGAGCAAAGGCCCTGAAAGACTCACTTCTCTTCTTTTCAGCCCGGGTCAACACTTCGCGCGTAGGGGCTATCTCGGTATTGTACTTGTACTGCAAGACAAACGCCTCAGCTAGCTCTTCCCACTTCTTGAACTTCTCGGGTTCTGACAACACGTACCATTGCAGTGCAGGCCCTGTCAGACTCTCTTGGAAGGTCTGAACCATTAATGGAACGTTCTGGGCATACCTTGCCATCCTGTTCAAGTAGTACTTCAAGTGGATCTTCGGGTCTCCAGTCCCATCATATTTAGTAAAATCAGGAATCTTGAACTTCTCGGGAAAACTCATTTGTGCATACCGAGATAGGTCCTCAATCATATGTTCTTCGTATCCTCGCAACGCACGGAGTTTCTCTTCTATCTTCGCGAACCTTTTGTTGTGTTCCTCCTCCAAACGGGCGGTGACGGCTTCTGAGATGGGGTCTAGTTCGACCACCACGGGATTGGAACCTAGTGCCTCTTCAGTAATATTCCTTCTTGCAGGCCCCTCCACCGGCTCGGGAATGGCTTGAGGCACAGCTTGACCAGCATTTGGTGCTGCTAATGCGGCCCTTATGTCATCGGCGAATCGAGTGAGCTGAGCTGCAAGGTCGTTGATCTTGTCGTCAAGCGCGGCGAAACGGGCGTTTTGCTCCTCGATATTCATCTGCGTGGCTCTTGATCGCGTCCGGATCGGCGACTGCCTGGAAGCCGTAGCTTTGCCTTGAGGGAGGAGGGGATCACTGGCGGGCTGTCGAACTTGGTGTGGACGTCGCGATCACCGGAACTCCTGTCTTCGTACGTTGAGTGGATTCGGATGATTTGTGAACACCTGAAAAGTGAGCGGATGTGAGCGCGCAATTCAAATGGGAGGTTGGCCCATGGCAACGGCCTAGGTGCTTTGTGTCCCCTCGAAATTTTTGTTTTTTTGTTTTTTTTTGTAGGGGATCAATATTTTGGAGATATTATAGAAAATGAGATTCATTAAAACAAAGAAGGTACATAACGACTCCTAAACCTCGAAATTAGAAAAAGAGATATTACCTAAACATGGAGACTAAGAAAATACATGAAACATAAGAAGAACGAAATTCCCTAAACATCGAGACTAAAAAAGCAAGAAACTAGGAAGATAAATCTAGTGAAAGTGTCATTTCAAACTTCTCGGGGCAACTCATTTTATATGCGATGGGGAACCTGCGGCTTTGCGGAGCCGTTTGTTCTCTTGAGTTAATTTCAAGATGCGAGTCTTGTCCATTTCCACCTTCTTTTCAAGATGCTCAATTTGCGCCTTCTGGGATGGCTTGTCAGTCACTTCCGGAACTAGTGGTCGTAGCATGGTCGGAATTCGGTGGTTGTGGATGTAGAACGTGGAGGCATGGTGGATTTCTTCTTCTCCGTTTAGCATCTTGGGCACGACGATCCTTTCAGGATGACACTCGCTCCAGGCAATCTCAACGGCACGGATTTCGTCGAAGTAATCATAGTCTGTGTGGGTGAAACGAGCCTGGAACATCTCCATCTTGAGAGGTGGGGGAATCTCTTGTAGGGCTCGGTATTAGCGGGCTACCCTGTACGGGTAATAGGAAGTGGCGCCAGAAAGACCAAGTAGTGGGATCGGGTTAGCAAACTTGTGAGCGAAGCGGGCTTCCTCGACCTGGAGCTATTTAGCATGCCATAAAAATGCCTTGGGTTTAGGGTTTTTAAGGAAATTTATCCAAAGGGAATATTCTTTGTCGGGGGAATGCTTTTCTAATACTTGGAACCTCTGTATAGGGTGCCTAAACTTTTCTATTTGAAACAATTGCATAAGGTGCCCAAATCCCCTTATGTGAGAAAGAAACCATATTTGCAAAATTTCTGGGGAAGCTCGCATGGTTTTGTCTCCGTTTTGTTTAAAACGATTAAGGGACAACAGTGTTTCGGCTAAAATCATGTTGACGTAATTTAACCCGGCACACATGTGTTTGACCACCCAAGCAATTGAAGGATTTATGGAATTCTTACGATGAGGGAAGATGATCAGTCCGACAAATGCTAAAATAAAAATCCTACTCCTTTGGGCTATTGGTTGACTGGAAAAACACTCGGCTAAAAATGAGGATGGGCATGCATAACAATTAGCCTTAATGACCTTCCTCACTACCTCGGCCCTAACTCTCAAAAATTGTGACAACTCGGAAATGGGGTCTATACCTATGGGTGGCTTGACAAGCTCGGTTTCAAGAGGCATTCCAATGGCAATGCTATATTCTTCCAGGGTCGGAGTTAACTCGAACTCGCCGAATATGAAAGTCGATGTTTGAGGGCACCAAAAGTGTGGTATTGCTTGCATAACCCCGGAATGGATGTTGATCTTGAGCAATGGGAGGAGACGACCAATCCTCGCCTCAACCTGCCTTTGGCCATTTTAATCCAACTGATCCCACCACGCTATGAGCTCTTTCTTGGGAGTGAAAATGAATTGGACGTCGGCTCTCCCCATCGCATATAAATCGAGGCTAACGAACAACCTAATTTGCCATGGACCAACAAAAGGGAAATAAATGAATTGCATAACAGGAAAGAAAAATGCTTACTTTATTGAGAATAATGGCAGACACAAAGACACACACATGAAAGGTGAGGCTCGCTTTCCATCTAAACGGCTGAACAAGGTGAGGTTAAAAGGGTGATCTGACCGTCGCAGTCTCGCGTTGGTGTCAGGCCCTCTTAACCTCGGCTTAGTCGAAAGAGATATCCTATAGTCACGCGGTCTCGCGGACAAGGATAAACACTTACGACACGAAGAAGAACTTTCGGGGAGAAGAAAGGCAACCTCTACATCGCGGTCTCGCGTTCGAGGTTGTATCTTTCTTAACACCATCCTAAAGCGTCCTATCACAGCCCGGGTCCGGCAGTATGGTTGTGTGTGTGATAGTGTAGTGCTGAAACATCTAAAGCATGCACAACAATGCATAGGCAAACAATGTTCGAAAAAATAAACATTCGTTCCCTAAATCTCAAACCTGCAAAACAAGAGGTTAATGGCGAGAACATTCACGTTAGGGATGTACATAAACAAGAAAAACGGCCTAAGTCCACTAAGAAGTCCCCAGTGGAGTCGCCAAGCTATCGCGACCTCCCCGAAACGGCCTTGGGAGCCTAAAGGGGGTTTGGCTAATGGATTACTAGGCTGAACCTAGCTCGAGCTCTCCCAAGCCCATACCAATTCGCGACTTAGATTAAAGTTGTTAACATGCGAATTAATTTCATTTAGGAGTCGCCACTAATCGATTTTTGGTAGGTCGATTAGATACCTAAGTGAAGCACGGGAGAAGAACTTCACTTCTACGAACCAGAGATTCAACGGGTACGGGGACTTGATTACACTAATTGATTAACTAGTGCCATTTCGGTACCTAATCTTGTTCAATTCATCGCCTAACGTGTTCTCGCTAACTGGGGATCTCAAAATTCCATTCCTAGCTAAACTAAAGGAAGCAGCAATTAATGTCTAAGCCTAAACATGCATAATCAACTACATGCGAGTTTAATTTAAATGTGCAACTCAAAGTGTGTGAACCGAGCGACGTGAGATTAAGCATAACACTAAGCATGTGAAAAAGGTAAGACAAGCTAAATTAAACTTCTGATTTTTTTTGAAATTTTTTTTAAAAAAAATAAAATAAAAATAAAATTTTTTTGGAATTTCCGAAATTTTTTTGAACTTTTTTTTTTGAATTTTTTTTTGTTGAAATTTTTTTTGGAAATTTTTTTTTAAAAAATAAAAATATAATAAAATAAAAATAAGCTAATATAAAATAAAGTAAAAAGGTGAAATTCGGATTTTTTTTAAAAAAAATTTTAAAAAAAATTTGATTTTTTTTA
This sequence comes from Syzygium syzygioides, assembly GCA_031216285.1. NCBI lineage: Eukaryota > Viridiplantae > Streptophyta > Magnoliopsida > Myrtales > Myrtaceae > Syzygium > Syzygium syzygioides. Next base: position 30,166,381 of record CM062249.1, read on the forward strand.
AATATGAAAATAATAATAAAAAAAAGAGAGGAACCGGATCCGGGTCGGATCTCCGCTTCCGACCCGGATCGGGACTGACCCGGGTTTGACCCGGGCATGCCGGCCCGGATCCGCGGGCGAACTGGGCTCATTTGTTGAGCCCGGTTAAAATTTTTTTTTTTTAAACAACAAGGGCCCAAGGCCCAACAAAAGACAAATAAAAGAATAAAATGAAACGGCCCACTCTGGCCCACACACGAAAGCCCAAAATCACCTAAAAACTTTAAAAAAAAAAAAAAACTAAGACCCAGCCCAATACCTAAATAAGTCCTACCCGGCCATGACCCGCGAACCCAGCCCGACTGGGAACCCTACTCGGTTCCCCCGACCCGGTTCGCGGCCGATGACCCGACTTGCCGCCGCAGCGTGACCACGGCCTCGCCTTCCATGGCCGGTCGCTCGGCGTGCGCCGGCTGTTTCTCCCCCGCCGGCCACGGGAACGCCGGTCTCTCCCCGCGTCCCAGCCTCTGTGGTTGGGGGGCTTTTCGGCCCGGCGGGGCTCGGCCGTCGTCCGACGTGCCCCAACCTCCGCGGTCGGGGCCTCCGTCTGCGAGCCAGCCAGATCCCGACGAGGGACTGACTGCTCGCGCCTTTTCACGGTCGCGCTCGGGCGACCGTGGCGGCGGACAGCAAGCCGGGACTGATCGACGCCCCAAAATTGCAACGAAACAAAGCTGGCTTGAAAGGTTGGTTCAGGCATAACGTCAAACGGTTGGCGCGCACAGTGAACATAGGAGATTCCGGGCTCGATCGAGACTCAAACGTGCCCGGAGTTTGCACAGAATGATGCACAGACGAGCAGAACTCAGTCCGAGGGGTCGCTGGCCGGAACTCGCGCGAGCCGGACGGCCGCGAGCTCCGGCCAGTGACCTCCTTCTCAAAACAGAGTACAAATGGGGACAGGGGGCAGCAATCGCAATCCCTACCCGACTTGGAGATGGCGAATGGAAGGCGACCGCGGCAGATCGGGTCACACCCGCGCGCCTCGCACACCCCCGAGTCGGGATCCTCGGGAAAACACCCCGAATCGAATGAAATCAAAGCCAAATCCGACAAGGGACCGGATCAGGACCTACCTTGACAGAGAACCTTCGACCGTGGCTTGGGGCACGGTGGTCGCCGGCGAAGAACCTCTCGCACTCGACCTTCCACTCTCTCTCGGGGGCTCTCTCTTTCTTTTTTCTCTCTCGCGCTCGGTCCTCTCTCGCGCTCTGCTTCTCTCTCTCTCCAATCTCACGCTCTGTCGCACTCCCCTGTTTCACTCTCAAACTCTCTCCGTCTGTCTCCCCGTCCACCCCCCTGCTCTCCCTCTCTCTGGTCCTTTTAAAATCCAGAGAAGGAGGAAGCTCTGTTCCTCCTTCCCTCGCCTCGCGATGCTCGATTTCCATTTCCAGCTCGGGGGGGTCATGGGTCAGTGTGCTTCCCCTGGTTCCGTCGAGCGTCCGCGGCCGGTCCTGCTTCTCGGGACCAACTAGACCTATTTTCAGCAAACGCTTGCAGGACTCTCAGTCGGAAGCGTTGCGCCTATCTGCTGCTGCTTCGCTGCTTCCGAATGGCCGCTTCCTCTTCCGTGTTCCTGTGGCGTTCTAGCCTCCATGACCGGCCTGCTGCTCCTTCCACTTCCAGAGCGTTGAAGGCGTTGGGGGGAGAGAGGGATTGCAGGCTTCTGGGGGAAAGGAAAAGTGGGCCGGCGTTGAATAACGCTGACCTCGTCCTTTCCGGCCCCTTTTCTTTTTTTTTTCTTTTTTTCTTTTTGAGCTTTTTTTTTTTAAAATTAATTTTGAAAATAAACAAGGAAAAGATGCCCTAATAGGCTACATTAACGTTTAATGTAAATGCGCCTAATGTCTACATGCAATGAAATTTAAAGAAAATATTTTTGATTTAGGGATTAAAGAAATTAAACCCTAATTTTTGTGCGATAAAACCCTAAGTAATCTAGGCAAAATTTAGGTGTCAACACACATCGAATGGGAATGAAGAGACCATCAAAGGGGTTGTGTATAAAACCCAAACCAAGTCATAAGCATGTGAAGTTGTATACCTTTTATGGCTATGATTCTTTGCTAGTTAAGAGCAAAGGGTTCCATTAGATTGCCTAGAACTGGACTGGACCAATGGTCCGGTTGCCGGCTCTATGATTTGCCGGTCCGGTTCCTAGTTCCAACAATCTTCTGGCTCTTGGGAACTTTGACCAACTCTCATGTCTGATTTTGATGGAGTGATTTCATCTCTTCGCTCATAGCCCCTAGCCACTGCAACGACTCACTACTAGCCATTACCTTAGAATATGACAAAGGCTCGTCAATCTCCGCCTCGTCACCCACAGTCAATACATAAGCAATATTAGTATAATCATAACATACCAATGGTTTAATTTGCCTTCTCTGTCTACTTGTGGCTATAATGTGATGCGGTTGTGCTGGTTGTTTAATATCACTGACTTCAAGAACTGTGGTCTCATCTACAGTCTTAGCCTATGTTACCTCCGAGGTCTCCGGAGTCCCCGCTTGAAGCTCTACCTCACTAATGACACCATAATTTGTTTGCTTGGCTAGTAGTGTCTCGGAACTCCTATGTTGAAACATTGCAGTCTCGTCAAAGATCACATCTCTATTGATTAGAAAACTGAGTGATTTGGGATTGATGCACCACAACCGGTAGCCTTTCACTCAATGTGCATAGCCTAAAAATATGCACTTCTTCGCCCTCCGCTCATGCTTACCATCACTCGTATGGGCATACGTAGGACATCCGAATACTCGTAATCCGAAGTAATCAATAGGTTTTCCTAACCATACTTTTTTAGGAGTCTTCCACTTGATAGTAGATGATGGAGATCGATTCGCCAGTTAACATGCCATGTCCACTGCTTCGACCCAAAATTCTTTGCCTAGTCTCACATGTGAAAGTATGCTTTGAGCTTGCTCAAGTAAAGTTCCGTTCTTTCGTTCTGCTACGCGATTCTGCCGTGGTGTCCTAGGTACTGTGTGGTGTCTCACAATCTCCTCACTCTCACAGAACTTGGTAAAATCTTTACCACATAACTCCTTGCCATTATTGATCCTCAGGCACTCGATTTATTTATTTGACTGCTTCTCAATCAATGCCTTCAATTTCTTGAACCGATCAAACACATCATATTTGTGCTTCAAAAAATATACCCATACCTTTCTCGAATAGTCATTGATAAATGTTAGCACATATCGGGCACCTCCTTTTAAAGGACCTGGAGATGGGCCTCAGACATATGAATGAATGTATTCAACTGGTTGCTTGGTTGAATGAATAACTATAGTAAACTTAGTCCGACGTTACTTCCCAAAGATGCAATGCTCATATAAGTCTAGTTTTCCTATCTTCTGACATTTAAACAACTCGCTCTCACTCAACGTCGTTATACCAACCCTAACCGTATATGCCATAACTGAGTCAAGTCAAAGTCTGATCATAGAGAGTATTTACTTTCTTTCATTTCATCACTGTCATGGCACCTCGAGAGATTTTCAGTATTCCACCTTTAGCGGGATACTTACACCCAATGTCATTGATTGTTCCTAGAGAAATAAGGTTCTTCTTAAGCTCCATTACATGCCTCATGTCTGTCAATGTGCGCACCACCCCATGAAGCATCCAAATCCGAACTATCCCTATCGCCACAACTTTGCAAGTTACATTATTCCCCATCAGAACGCTACCACTATCTGCAGTCTGGTAAGTAGTAAATCAGTTCTTATAAGGCGTCATATGATAAGAACACCTCGAATCTAGCACCCATTCATCTCTTGATGAATTAGTAGTCACACATAAAACAACTTCTGCATCACTAGTGCTCTCTTTGGCAACGTTTGCCACACTACTTGTGGTATTCTGCTTGCCACCTCAATTTCTCCGCTTCGGACAATCTCTCCTGATATGCCTCTCCTTGTGACACTCAAAGCATTTCATGCGTCCCTTGGACTTTCTATGGTGTGACTTCGACTTGCTTTTACTTCTGCTGATACTGGATCCCTGATGTTGTTCTCTACCCTGAATCATAAGTTCCCATGTTATATCTTGCTCTAGACTGTTATCTCGCAACTTTCTTTGCCACTCCTTAGAAAGCAAAGCGGACTTTACCTCTTTCAAGGTAATTGTAGTATGCCCCTGTAGTAGGGAATCAATAAAGTGCTCCCACGACTTTGGTAAAGAAGCCAACAATATCATGCCTTACTCTTCATCATCAAGAGTCTTACCGACATTCTTTAAATCCATCATGAGTTTATTGAACTCATTTAGGTGGGACCTGATAGACATTCCTTTAGTATATCTAAACTGAAACATCCTCTTTAACACGTACAAGTGATTGTTCAAATCCTTCATTACATAGAGTGCCTGAAGCTTCGCCCATAACGCTGCGACATCCTTTTCCTTGACCATCTCTATTAACACCTCATCCGATAAATTCAACAGAATTATACTCCTCGCTTTCCTCATTAACACGTCATTTTCGGCATCTTTCATTGTTTTGGACAAATTATCCTTGCCTTCCAATGCTTCGGCCAAATCTTGAGTTACTAATAATGCCTCCATCTTAATGCTCCATAACCCAAAGTTGTTCATTCCGTTAAGCTTCTCAATTTCAACTTTCACCCTAGACATAATTGCAACAACAAAATCTCTAGATAATACTAAGACAAGCAAAAGCCCCATATCACAATCCAGAAAACCATATCCTCAAGCTCTGATACCAATTGTTGTGATATTAATTAATGCGGAAGCTAACCCGAATCTTGCAAATTAAGTCAAATGCAAAATTATCAGAAAAATAACGAGGAACATAAAGGACACCAAATATTTAAGTGGTTCGGTTCGACGTATCGGTACCTATATTCACGGGGAGAGTTAGCAGCAAATAATTCACTAATAATTAGAGAATCCAAGTTACAATCGCTCACTCATGTGCTTGAGTGTTTCCTGCACCCAGATTAAACCAAAACCCCAAGTGTTTATAAATAAAAAACTTGAATGGATATAAAAGACTCACGGCATAAATTCACGTGTTTGAAAGCACGTCCGCAAGAGCTCCTCCTCGTGGCTTTGTACCCACGTTCTGCTCCAACAGAAGAGCTACCGTGTAGCCACTATTCCTTCAACCTCACTTGCGGCTGGACTGGATGAGTAGAGGGAAGAAGACCCACGACTTTCCCCTTCTCCGTCTTGCGCGGCTACCCGTCCAGAGAAAAAGGACCTAGGTTTATGCTAGGCTCAAAACAAAGAAGACCCTATATCTCTTTTGTTTTCTATTTTTCTAATTTCCCTTGGGTCCCATCTTGTCTTGTTTGTGCACCCTCATGAATAGATGGTAAAGTCCTCTTGTTGACCATAAATATAAATATATCAAACAAGTGTACCCTTCTCTTTTATCTTTTAGTGCATAAGTTCGGATTCCGTAAACAGTTCAAACTCAAGACATAATTTAATATAAAAATGCATCAAGCTGTAACCCGCGGTACGAGTTGCCCATCTCAATCCATGCTATTGTAACCTAACCTCCCGCGGTGCACTACCTAAAGGTTTAGCTAATGGATTATTAAGTCTAAGCCTAACTCGGGCCCTCCCAAACCCTACCACTGTCACGTCCTGATTCGGAACCACGGTCGATACTTAGTGACCGAACATGACCCGAATGGACCCGTGACTTGCGGAAATATATTAGTTCGTTCCGTTTATTTTAAACAATCAAATATGCACGCGGAAGCTAATAAACGATAAATGAGACAAACAGGAGTGATACAAACAAACCATGCACGTTATATTTACACGATATGTGCTTATTTATGTTGAGCCCTTTCTTATGGCTCTTGCAAGCCACGTATATATTTTACATACCCATTCTAAGGGCGGTTCCGACACAAGCCATTATCAAACAAACAAAACTTGCCTTGATTGCCTATTCCCACTATGGTTACTCCTTAGCTCCTCGCTCTTCCATTTTCTTGCTCCCGTTCCCCTATCCAGTGGCCGAACTACGCCCCGCCCGTGGATTGCCCCGGAGCCGGCCCACCTGCGCCACCGAATGGCCCCTCGAACCCATGAAAGGGTCCAACCCAGTCGCCATTAGCTCGCTAATACCAAGTCACGTACGGGTGGGGGACCAATTTCGTAGGACCCTCATCCACCATAACATATGTAGTAATGCGACGATAGGCATGATTTTCTTGGGCATTAATAACGGTGAGTAGTTTCGCTCTTATTTCAACGGGGTTTCCAAACCGGATCGGGGGAGTTACCATCTACGGACCTGAAAAGAGGAAAAACAACGGGAGTGAGTCAAATGACTCAGTACGTAAAAACTCTAATATCAAGCGAGGACGAGGCAATCGTCGTTTACACAAGTCGACTCTTCCCGTATCAGCATCGATGGCAATTCAAATAGCAAAGTCATGCTACGAAATCAATAAAAGCAAATATCAACTGTGAGTATCACATATGAACGTCGTTAGTCGAGAAAGAACGAACAACCATGAAATCAAGAAAACAGGCCAAGCAATCCATGTTACAACGTATCGCAACTTCCTTTCCCAAAATTAGAGAATTTACTTACACAACAACTAACGAAATTAGAGAAAGGGCTAGAGATGGGTGAGCTCGGGAAATTTTGGGCTTTCTCCTTGATTCCTTCTTGCTTGGCCAAGCAAACCTAGGCCTACAAAGGCCAAACCGTGGGCTCTTGGGTAGAAACGAGAAGAAACACGGGCCGGTTCGGGATTTGTTTGGGTGTGAGCTTCTCGGACCAAAAGGGTGAGAAAAACAAGAAATAAAAGGGTGAGGAAGATGATGATGAAGTTGGCGCGAGAGAAGGAAAAGGGGGGTGTCTTGCTATTTAAAGAACTCTTGGAACTTTCTAGAAACCCTAGACTAAGCCAATAAGAGAGAGCTTCTAAGTCAAATTTCATGATGGCTTGCATTAAATGCCATAAATGACTAAGGCCAAATAAAAATGATGAATGACCAAGTTTATCTTTATCTCACTGGTCCTCTCTCTCTCTCTCTCTCCCCCTCGGCCAAATGGCCTTCTTTCTCGGCTCCCTTGGCTTGGCCAATTATTGGCCTTGCTTTGGGCTCTATTATTGGTGCTTCTTGTGTCACCAAGGAGCCTTAAATGAGCCATAATGAAGGGGGCACAGCTCAGCTTGCTACAATAATGAAGGGGGACATCTCATGGGGGGTTCAATAATGAAGGTTTAAGGGCAATAGTTGCACCTTTGACCAAGTCAACCCTTTTTGTCTCTTTTCTTCAATCAAAATCCGAATCGTGAGAGGCCTACAAGCTAGTTGGTTCCACTCAAAAACTTATCGGGCTAATTGGTTTACCGAAAATTGGCTAAACGACGCTATAATCGTAACCCCACATCATATTGATTCTCATAAGTTTTCGAGGATCTTCTCGCGATAAATACTTCTAATAATCCTATTTAAAATGAGGTTTAGTATGGAATAGCTCTCACAAGTAATCAAATGTGGCTATATAACAATCTAAGCCCAACTAGGCCAATTTGGGCTTTTCGGGTGGCTTGGGCGCATGGTCGGGTCACCGGGTAAATGGCCGGGTACGTCGTTGGGCCACACGGGCAAATAGTCGGGCAAGAGACTGGGCCGCACGGGCGTTGTACCGGGCCGCACGGACAATGTGCCGAGCAACTTACCTGGCTGCACGGGCAACATGCCTAGTGCCTTGTCGATCGTATGGGTAACGTGCCGAGCACCACGCTGGGTCATACGAGCGAGGGGTCGATTCATGACCAAACACGTGCAACAACCCGTGAATAGCACAATGTACGACTCATGGTCATATTTCTTGGGCACGGGATGGGATTGAAACCGAATCTTATGGGCATAACACCTGGCACAAGAGTTGGGCATAATGGCCAGCACACAACCGGGCACGTAGCCGGTCTGTGGCCTAGTTGACGGGCATAATGGCTGGTCATGACTGGGCACATGGCCTTGGCCGGCGTGACTGGTAATTTTGCCCGGACTGCTATTAAGCCACTAGGCACATGGTCTAGCACATGTCTCGTCCATGGCTTACCCAATTCAACACAACGATTCGTGACCGATTCGTGACCGAGCCATATTCGAGTATCAACGATCTATGGTCGACCCTTAGTTGTCATGTAGTCTCGTGGAATCTAGTACCCTGGAATTAACTCATGGTCATATGGGACTAACGTATGGCCGTGCGATATCACCCGCGACCGACACATGCCAATGCCGGACTGATCCACAATTATCCTAGACCGTTTCACTAACGGCCCTTATGGTTGAAGGGTCCTTCCATAGTCATATTACTCTAATAATTTGCGTAGTCAGAGGGTCATTCTACTGTCGATCCCTAAGCCAGTTCATGGACAATCTTTCGATCGAATCACGGCCAACCCTCAGTACACTCATTCCAATCATACTGTGCATTCCATTACCGACCCTCAATTCGAACTATCCGCTCATCCATTTATTGCTAGCCCTCGGCTTCCTAGGCCTGAAATTGGGGATGACACACCTACCAATTTGCAACTTAGATTTAAGTTCTTGACATGCAAATCATTTCAACAGAAATCGTCACTAATCTATTTTTTTGTGGATCGATTAGAAACCCAAGTAAAGTATCAGGAGAATTACTTTACTCCTACGAATCGGAGATTATGGATTTAGAGACTTTATTACACTAGATTACTCTAATGTCCATTTGGTACCTTTTCTCTTTTATTTCAAAAAATATTTACAAGTAGTTAAAATTGATTTTAAAATAATCTACTAGCATGCAAGGTGATCATGCGGGTGCACAACCAATAATAAAATACTCAATAATGCAAAGCAATAAATAAATTATAAGATAGGGACTTACCACAAAGCAGCGAAAGCATCTACAATGTTAGTTAGAAAATTAAATTGACAATCCTAATATGATTTTCAATTAACACACAATTTCAATCAAATATTTTTTAGAGTTTTCTCTGATTTAACGAAAACTAAACTTTATGCAATGCATTCTACGCCTAGTATGACATGCAACATACGATTTATTTAAATGTCCTAATTCTAACAACAATTAAATGCACTATCTCTAATGTGGCACGCAAATGAACCTAGATGTGAGATTTCTAATGACGAGAATTAATTTATATGCAACTACTCTAATATGACAAGCACGTGGTATTTTTTATATTTTTTAGTTTAAATTCGGAATAAATAATTAACCTAATTTAAACATGTAATAATAATATCTAGGAAAATAATCAAAATTTATCCTAAACATGCAATATATTATCTACTCAAAGTTTACCTAATCTTTTTGTATTTTTTTTTATGGAAAGACAATCAATTCAATTCAAACAAAAGACGGAAAAAACAGAGCAATGAACACGACACCCAATCACAATAAATATTATCCATATCTATTTAAATTTAGAACAATAGATTGACAAATCATATCTCGGGCATGAGGATCGGATTGGCCAATCTTTCGCACAATCGCGAATCATATCTTAGACGGGAGATCAGATTGATGAATTTCCATCCAATCGCGAGTTATATTTCGGGAATGAAATCAGACTGTCGATCATATGTACGTTGTGAAATTAGGAAATAATTCCTAATTTAAAAGCTATTCGAGAATTTAATAGATACGATAATATCATTCAAAAATTTGCATAAGATTGTAATATTTCAAATAAAGAAACAATATACTTGAAAGCAAATTAGATGAGATTTTTACCTAATTCAAATATTTGCTTTCCAAGTTTGGACCGGCAGACGGTGGCGAGTGACGATAAGATGGCTCGTTGAGGAGCGCCCACGACGAGGCTTAGCAAACCATCGTCGGAAAAGGCTGGCACAACAGAATGGACTTTGATGTTCCTGGACTAAAAATATAGTCAAAGAATCAAGTGATGAAGCTTTGACCCATATTGTACTGAATATGCATAGGATTTGTCAGGTGTTGTTGGATTTCGATGAAAATCATCTGGAAATCTTGATCTTGCCGAGCAGCGATTGGAATCTATTGAAGGTGGCTCGCTAGTATGAGATCTCGTGGTGAACGTCGAGCTCGTATGGACCGTCCTAGATCAATCTGCAAAGCAGGAAGACTTAAGATGGCGATAGTGAGATGCGATAGCTATGATGGTGGCAAGGGACTTCGGGTGAGGTCGAGGACAACGCTTGGTGATTTCTCGGTGATGTAAGTGCAACAACAGCGGGATCCATTGGTTGGGCCTCACAATGCAAATCGGGGAGGTTTGGCTTGTGCGAGGACGTCGCGGGGGCTCCGTGGCTGGTCGTTGATGTCGGGCCTAAGGCGCGAGGCGCTTGAAGTCAATGTTGCCAGTTGGGCGTGACCTAGGGCACTCGAAGTGCATCATTGACAGGACGCTGATATAATCCGATAAGTGCATCGACAATCACTGGTTGCTTGCTGGCTTGGTGCTAGAAATTCTGACTTTGCTGTGAGGACTACGTCAAGTGGCTCTATCTCTTTCGTGGCCATGTCTTTCAGTACGTGTGGCTAGATCTGTCAAAATGGGTCATAAACTCATATATTAGTAAATGGGTCATAAATATGTTAGTTATATTTAGTAAATGGGTCATAAATGGGTAGAAGTCTAATATTAGTATTAAATGGGTCATAAATGGGTCATAAATGAGTTTACAACTGATTTAAACTCAACTCATCTTTCTCGCCCTTACTCAATCTTGCGCTTACTCATTTCGCACTCTCATCTCAGTTTGGTATGAATTTTCCTAGATTTAATCAAATATGGAAGTGTTTTAACAATATGAGTCTAATTGGGAATGAGTTGGGTATGGATCGGATCGGGTATGGGTCAAGAAAATTACATGACATATAAATGTGTTATAAATGGGTTAATGGGTCAATTTATGTCAGACTATTTATGACTCGACCCAAACCCGACCCGATCCACCCATTTGATAGGTCTACGTATGGCCTCCTCTCTCTATGCTCTCACTCACGATTTTTGGCCCCCTTGAGGTGAAGCCCCCTTCCTCTTTATATATATTTTCACCGACAAATCCTTGGACGCATGAATATTTTCTTTCATCTTTCTTTTCAATCAAATATCCCATTTTGTTGACTAAATCTTGCTATCAGCTATTTATTCCATCAAATAGTTGATCTCACAAATATCACGGGAATTATGCCGATTGTTTCGTTCTTATTTTCTATGTGACCAAAATTGTAACGCTCTAAAATTCGACTCATTTTCGTGGTCAATGAAATCGATATATTTCTCATTTCATTTTGGTAAGTTTCACCCGGAATTGATCATTCTCGGGATACTGACCAGTAGGGAAAGGCTAACTAGGAAAAACGGTACGTGGACCCAGGAACTCGACCGTGAATTGAGTCCGATCCCGAGGTACAACGAGTGAATATTTTGTGCCAATGTGGGCCGGTCTAAAGAGAGTGACGGATTTGGTTCAATCGACGATATACAATTGGATAGCGGGTAATTCCGTACGATCGAGAGTACGTGCGACAAACAATCCCGAACTTATTCCGGACGACCGCGACCCCCGGGACTAGCGATAGATTCTCGTGTTCTCTAGAAAATCGGGACCGTCACGACTCGAGTAGCCCCAGGTCGATACGTGTAACCCCTAAACAGCCGCCCGTTAGTGAGAGATGCTAAAACTGCAAATTAAGCTAAAACGATCGTGGAATTGAGTCCGGACTTCGGTGTCGATTTTCGTGGGCATACGCAACTATTTTGCGAGGACGACATCATTTTTTATGTGGCCACGTGTATTTGGGATCCATAGAGTCAAAAATTGAAAATTTAACTCGGGATCGAAAAATTACAGTTTTGCCCCTAGGCCTAATTTTAGAATTCCGAATTTTGGACATTATTTTGGGGTTTAAATTAAGGTCCTATCAGCCCCCAATAATTCAGAATATTGAGGACCAAAATGCCCCTCCACTAGTGAGCTTGAATGAAACTCAATCCTTTGATTAGAGGTAGTTTGGGGTATTATGAGGAGTAGCTCACCAACCCCACTCACTCAATCACTCTATAAGCCCTCTAGTCTCTCTCTCTCCTCTCATTCTCTTCACCCTAAGCAGCCGGCAGCCCCCTTCTCCTCTCCACCTGTGAGCCCCCTCCCCCTCTCTTCCTCTTTGTTTTGACCGTGAGATGCCTTTTGCCGGAGGAGCTCCGCCGGCGGCGGCGGCTATTCCACCACCACCACTACTTCGCCTAGCACCGTCCAAACGTCCCACTCCTCTCTCTCTCCCTCCCGTCCGCCACAACCAGCTGCTCCCTTGCCTAGGACCACCGGTGCCCTTAAGTCGCCGTCGTGTGAACCGCCGGGAGGTGGCTGTCGCCGCCGCTGCCCCACCGCTGCCCAGCCTTCCTCGTCGCATGTTCAGCCCCATTTCTAGCTTAGGACATCAGGTGAGTTTGACCCTAAACCCTAATTAGGATAATTTACATTTGTAGATGGGTTTTAGGGGTTAATTAGGGTAATTTAAGATTTAAATTGTGGAGATGATTAGGGGCTATTGTTGTGGCTGATTTGGCAAATTAGTGTGATGAGTTAATGGAGGTTTAGTGGCCCGAGAGGCGCTGTACATTGGTCGGACAGATTTGGATCGGAATGGTCCAAGTTCGAAAAAGTTCGGGTTGGAATGCGAACTTTAGTGCACGTCTTATTTAGCTTTGTGGTGGCTGATTAGAATGACGTTTTGGAGAGTTTAATGGAATGTTTTGAGATTAATTAATGGCCTAGAATTAGCGGACTATTGGCTAGTCATGACGGGATTGTATCGGGCGAGGCTCGATTGATTTGAGGTTTAATAGTGTAATTGGCGGAATTGTTGGATAGACTAAGTTAGTGATTAAATTGTCCTCGATTGGGAGTGATTCGGCAATGTCGTGATATGTTTAGTGTGGCTAAGAACGGAGTAGCTTAGCGGGCTTTGTTTGCGTGGAATTATGTTGAGCTATTTGTGTGACTTATATGTATGAGTTTCGTACTGTGCCAGAGTACTTGAGTTGTCTTCATGGTTGTGTAGTATGTTGGTTGGACATATTGAAAGGTGGCATGAGCAGTTTGCGTGGTATATTGACCAAGTAGTGTAGTGATATTAAATGCTCTTTGCGAAATGCGTGATTGCCCAAGTGTGATTATTGCAGTCGTGGGTGTGCATCTCAAGCATTGACACGGCATCTGCATATACAAGTGTGCCCGAATGACATGTGCATTGTGATCACCTAAAATGCCCTGATGCATTTTACCCAGGGTTCAGATAAAAATTAGTGCTTGAGAATGTGTGATCACAATAAACCCCGATGTGTTTTACACGGGGTAGTAAACCCGTCATGAGGCGTGTTACGCGGGACGATACCTGGTTTACCAGAAGATGACCAACCTGAGGCGTTTTACGCGGGTAATGTGTCATGAGCCTGGTGCGTATTGCGCGAGCCAGAAATCGATCTCGAAGTGGTGGACTTGATGTGTTTAACGCGGGTCGGAGAAGAAATTGATAAATGGTAGAGTGCTAGCATGCAAGTGTGCGTTAATGCATTGATGAGACGTGAACGTGTGTGCGAACATGAGCATATGCATTACATACGTCGGAACCAAGTGATATATGTGTATGTGCCTCGATCTAATTCTACGATACTGTTGTGAATATATGTTTATAGAATGCCTAGCCTGCAGGGTTAAGTAAGATTAGATTTAGGTTCGAGGGCCTGAGTCAGTTATGTTTTGAATCATGTGTTGTTAGTACTTGTTAGGAGGTGCGCGTTAGCCTAGTTTAGGTTTAGAGAATAACTCACTGAGATTATTCTCATCGTTGTATAAAATCAATTTTTCAGACCCCCAACCTTGAGATGCCTTCAGTTCCGGTACGTTTTGGGATTCCGCATCATGTAGAGTGAACGCGGACGATACACTCCGTAGGGAACGGGGAGTCCTATATTAGATATTATACCTCAGTTTTGGTGGACGTGGGGGAGTCACATTATCAAACCCACGAGTACGTGGCGTGGTGCTTCAGGGACGATCTCGGAGAGTATGGTCCTCTCCGGACTTTTGATGTCCTGTTCATTGGGTTGGGCACCCGGTATCCTCGATGCTCTGATGGCGAGGTGACTGACCCTGGCTCTTCAGCCGAGGAGAGTGCGAGCTCTGACGGTGTGCCGGTAGAGTACGAGGTAGATGAGTTCGAGCCAATGGACATAGAGCCAAACGATAGGGACGCTGTTCTGGAGCCGATGGAGCTGGACGATGAGGAGCTAGAGCCGACCGAGGGGGATCTTGTACCGAAGGCCGAGCATGAGGATATGGTCTCGGAGGAGGAGGCTATAAAGGCCGAGTTTGAAACGGACTCATCAGGGTCCGATGAGGAGATGCCTGATAGCTCTTCATCCTCGGAGTCTTCTGATTCTGACCCAGACTGGGCACCGTAGGAGTTAGCATTTGCCTCAATTTGGTAGGGCCAGTACCTTTTTGACCAGTGCTCCACCTTTAGTAGTAGACTGACCCCTGAGCCACTTACCCCTTTTTGTCAGTAGTGGCCTTTGACCCGTTTTTTATTTTTGATGATCGGGCTGTATATGGATATTGTATATGGTTTCCAGTAGTAGTGCAAGTGTTTATTCCGTAGTCGTTGTTATTTGTTTATGTGGCTATCCTTGGTTATGTGTATAACATTGTACGGGTGATTTTAAATACTTCCGCATGTGCTTTAAATCTCTGCGTTGGGTGTTGGGTTGGCGACGCGTCCTGGGACATCGCACTCGAATTGACCATGGCAGGGATGCTCGCGCGCCGTAGGATTCGGGGCGTGACAAAAATCTTGATAATATTAAGCTTAATTGCTTCGAATTTTCATCAAATTTTCCTAACTTGATACACATGATTTCGGCTACCGCAGACTTAGTCTAGTTAAGCTTGGAATCATTCACTCAAGTCCATCTGTCGCCGGTCCAATGCAAATGCAACTCTATGAGCCTAAATACTAATTGAAATGCTCCTAATCTATATGCAATTTAACTAATTTTTTTGTCTAGGGACAGGGATTGATTCCTAATTTTTTATGCAATGAACGACTAACAGGATTGTCAAAATTTAGGTGTCAACAGCTAGTGAGTAAGTGCATTTATGTTTTCCATTTGTGTATTAGCATCTGCATATCACGTTAGAAAATGGTGTGATCTCATTGAGATCCCGTTTACTCGACAAAAAGATTAATGTTTCTCATTGCATTTGCATAGTCAAAATTTAGGTATCATTTTGTCTTTGAATGAAACCTCTTCGAGCTCCCCTTCAAAGAGGAGCACCTGTTAATATCTAAATTGTGGCTAACCATTAAGAATTTATTGCATAAAAAATTAGGGACTAAAGATTAGTCCCTAAACAAAAATATTGCATTGCATATAAAATTTAGGAGCATTAGTAGTAATAGGCTCATATAGTTGCATTTGGACCGTCAGCCGATGGACTCAAGTAAATGGTTTTGCGCTTAATCAAATTAAGCTTGCGGTGATGAAAATTTAACCTAGCCCATTAATTCTCATGGCTAACATTCGTTGGGAAGTTTACTGAATTGGGAGATTGATTGTGCAAGATTTGAAGCCATATTCGGTCAAAAGGGATTAAGGGAAAAAATAGGGACATATCACTAAAAAATTTACTCACAGTCAAAAGAAGGGAATTTAATCTTACTCGTGGACAAAGGTATCTTTGGCCGTGAAGTACGAATATCTTGAAAGAGGAAAGATGAGCTGGTCGTTTCCCAACGGAGATCGCTTCACTTGCATATGAAAGGGGGCATCGTTTACAATATTGGGGGATACTCTCTTTTTGGTCTGAAAAGAGACAAAAGAAAAGAAAAAAAGATAGAACACAGAGAGATATCATTAAGAAGAAAAGAGAGGAAGTTGTTGTCTCCTTCCTTGGCGTTTCGCTTGGAGCTTCAACCTGCAACTCGAGCCACTTGTGCCCTACTCGCTGCTCTTCGCCTGTGACGGTGCTGTTACCATCTGCACTAGCGACGCTGCTCACTGCTTTCATTCTAGCCCAAGCCGTTATAGTCCCAACGACCATAGTCGCTGCCGCTGCTCCTGTCCCGACCTCATCGCTATTCCCCGGTTCGGGATCACTTTTGACAAGCTGTTCTGTACTGCAAGCAACGCTGAGCTCTTGCAACCTTCAGCCTGCAGCGTCCCTGCTGTTTGCATTGAGTCCAGGAGCCCCATTGTCGAAGATCCCTGCACTATGGCGGCTTCCTCTTGGTCTAGCTCCACCCTTTCACAATGGATAAGTTCTTTCTATCTTGTAGATTTTTGAGCGAGCCCCACCGAATTCTTGCTGTGCAGTGAGTCGTGACATCCTTGCTGTGTCACTACTGGGAGCCATCCACACCATGTAGCCAAGCTAGCAGCTATCCTTGGTCGCGAACCATCATCCGCCGGTCCAAACTTGGAAAGCAAATATTCGAATTAGGTAAAATCTCATCTAATTTGATTTTTGAATATATTATTTCCTTGTTTAAAATTTATCAATCTCGTTTGAATCTTTAAGTAATATCATCGTATCGAATAAGTTATCGAATAGCCTTTAAATTAGGAATTATTTCTTAATTTCGTAATGTGCTATGATCGCCATTATGATCTCCCACCCGAGATATGATTTGCGATCGCATGGACAATCGTAAATCCGATCTCCTGCCCGAGATATGATTCGCGATTGTGCGGAATATTGGCCAACCCGATCCTCATGCCCAAGATATGATTTGTCAATCTATCGTTTCTAAATTTAAATGGATATGGATAATATTTCTTGTGATTGGGTGTCGTGTTCATTTCATTGCTATTTCTTTCCGTCTTTTGTTTGAATTGAATTGATTGTCCTTCCATAAAAAAAATACAAAAAAAGATTAAATAAAATTTGAGTAGATAATATATTGCATGTTTAGGATAAATTTTGACTATTTTCTTAGAATAGATCAGATTCTTTTCTTAGATATTATTATTACATGTTTAAATTAGGTTAATTACTTATTCTGAATTTAAATTAAAAAATATAAAAATACCACGTATATGTCATATTAGAGTAGTTGCATATTAATTAATTCTCGTCATTAGAAATCTCATGTCTAGGTTCATTTGTGTGCCATATTAGAGATAGTGCATTTAATTGTTGTTAGAATTAGGACATTTAAATAAATCGCATGTCGCATGTCATGTTAGACGTAGAATGCATTGCATAAAGTTTAGTTTTCATTGAACGGAAGAAAATCCTAAAAAATGATTTAAGTGAAATTGCGTGTTAATTAGATATTAACAAATCATATTAGGGTTGTTGATGTGATTTTCTAACTAACATTGTAGAAGTTTTCGTTGCTTCGACGTAAGTTTTCCTCCTTATCTTTGCAATTTATTTACCGCTTTGTTTTATTGAGTGTTATATTTATTGGTTGCGCACCCACATGATCACATCGCATGTTAGTGGATATGTTTAAAATCAATTCAAGTTGTCTGCAAATATTTTTGAAATAAAGAGAAAAGGTACCGAAAGAGCATTAGAGTAATCTAGTGTAACTAAGTCCCCGAATTTATAATTTCTGATTCGTGGGAGTAAAGTAATTCTTCCAAAACTTTATTTGGATTTCTAATCGACCCACCAAAAAATACATTAGTGGTGACTCCTGATTGAAATGATCTTGTATGTTAAGAATTTGAACTTAAGTTGCAAATTGGTATGGGTTTGAGAGAGTCCGAGTTAAGTCTAGGCTTAATAATCCATTAGCTGAATCCTTAGGTGGTGCATCGCAGGAGGTTAGATCGCGACAACTTGGTGACTTTGCTGGGGCCGAACCCAGAATCTCTGGTTTTTGCAAAAATCAGAGATTTCACTGGTTTAAACCTAAATTTGGTTTTTACAAAAACCAGAGATTTCCCTAGTTGTCACAACCTACCCTCGAGCGGTGTACCACCTAAGGGTTCGGCTGTTGGATTATTAAGTCTAAGCCTAATCGGGCTCTCCCCTACCCTTACCAATTTGCAACTTAATGTTTAACTTCTTAACATGCAAATAATTTCAATCAGGAGTTGCCACTAATCTATTTTTTGGTGGATTGATTAGAAACCCAAGTAAAGTACCGGGAGAATTACTTTACTCCTATGAACTAGAGATTACGGATTCGGAGATTTGGTTACACTAGATTACTCTAATGCCCTTTCGGTACCTTTTCTCATATATATATTTACAGACAGCTTGGATTGATTTTAAACCTATCCACTAACATACGAGATAATTATGTGGGTACGCAACTAATAATATAACACTCAATAATGCAAAGCAATAAATAAATTGCTAGATGGGGACTTACTTTAAAGTAACGAAAGCATCTGCAATGTTAGTTAGAAAATCACATTGATAACTCTAATATGATTTCTGATTAACACGCAATTTCAATCAATGTATTTTTTTGGAGTTTTCTCTTATTTAGTGAAAATTAAACTATATGCAATGCATGCTACTGGTCTAAAATGACACGCGACATATGATTTACCTAAATGTCTTATTTCTAATAATAATTAAATGCACTATCTCTAATATTGCATACAAATGAACCTAGATGTGAGATTTCTAATGACGAGAATGGATATGCAACTACTCTAATATGACATGCACGTGGCATTTTTTTTTTATGTTTTTTAGTTTAAATTCGGAATAAATAATTAACTTAATTTAAACATGTAATTATAATATCTAAGAAAGGAATCTAATCTATTCTAAGAACATAATCAAATTAATTTTAAACATGCAATATATTATCTACTCAAATTTTACCTAATCTTTTTGTATTTTTTTTAATGGAAAGACAATTAATTCAATTTAAACAAAAGATGGATAACAATGAACACAACATCCAATCACAAGAAATATTATCCATATTCATTTAAATTTAAAAATGATAGATTGACGAATCATATCTCGGGCATGAAGATCAGATTGGCCAATCTTCCACACAATCGCAAATCATATCTCGAGCGGGAAATCCGATTGACGATTTTTCGTGCGATCGCAAGTCATATTTCGAGCATAAAATTGGACTGTCGACCATAGCACGTTGTGAAATTAGGAAATAATTCACAATTTAAAAGCTATTCGGAAATTTAATGGATATGATAATATCATCTAAAGATTCACATAAGATTGTAATATTTCAAATAAGGAAACAATATACTTGAAAAGCAAATTAAATGAGATTTTTATCTAATTCGAATGTTTGCTTTCCAAGTTTGGACTGGCAGATGGTGGTGGACTAGCAGTGGTAGCGGTGGCGGTGCTTGCGGTGGTGCACGCGGTGGGCTCGCGGTGGCAAATTCACAAACGAGCTCTCGGATGGTTAGAAAGTTTGACCAAGAGGAGCTTTGACTTTGCCGTGGTTCTTTCAGTGGTTTCACTGGACACCTTCACTGATTAGTTTCGCAAATTCTGCAAGATTAAAGACAAAGTGCAGGGAAGAGTTCGTTGTGGGCTAGGAACAACAGTGCGAAGGATTTCACCAGGAGCGTGTCTTGCGCGAGCAACAACAGCGCGTCGTCATGGAAAAACTGGTTTTCGCGGCTCGCGTGATCGATGTTGTGAAAGCCGAGCATGAAGAGGACTCACGGCTGGGTCTTCACGGATGGTAAGGCACGAGATACTCTCGTCGAAGTGGGGGCAAACAGCAGAGGTACTGCGTTGGTCGCAGATAGCACAAGGGACTAAGGCTCGTCAGGGCAAAGACCTCAACAGGATCGGACTTGATATTGGAACAGCTCGTCACGGGGGTTTTTGGCTTGTGGTGAATATAGCAGGTGTTGCGGAAGAAAATCACTATCATCAATGGGATCGGCTCGTCTCCATGAACAGAATGCTTCGTCGTTGAGGCTCAGATCAGATTGGATTTCGTCGAAGGGGCTCCAAGAGGAATTTGCTGCTTGTCACCATGTGGGAAGCGGTAGCAGCAACACAGACACAGTGGCAATCGTGTAACTTGGTGACCAAATGCAACGAACCACAAAAGGAGAGCAAAATCTCTCTATTGTTTTTTCTCTCTCTGTATTGTGTATGTGATCAGACCAAAAGAAAAGCCCCCTCTTTCTTGTCCGTAGGTGGTCTTTTGTAGGGGAGAGTGTCTTGGTTTCCTGGAAAGAAAGGAGATCTTATTTCCTTTTGTGGTTACTTAGAAGATATCATACCTTTGTCCTTTCTGCTTACACCTATGGACGTGTGAAGCTCTTCTTGACAGTATACTCTTTCTTTTTTTGAGAAAGATATATTGCTCAAATAATATATGTTCTCACGTGAATATTTCTTTCCCAGTTGCTCTTCGTTTTTACTATTTTCCATTGACCGACGAAATCTTGCTTATTTTCACAAATATCCGAAAAACAAAGCCTATGAGATTGAGGACATCTTCAGGAAATCATGAAAGATATTTTTGCACATGTACCCAACCAAAAGTTTAACATGCGTACAAATAGAAATATAGGCTTTCTTACGAGATTTCTTGCATGTTATATATTCCACTCTTGGTCGCATCTCCCCAGGCCACAAACCTCCAAGCATATATTCCGAAAATTCTTCATAACCTTTCTAAGTGTAACATCCCACGTGCAAAAATTTCAACCATGATAAGGAATGGGTTGGGCTCAATCTTTATCTATGGACTCAATCCACAATTTAGCTCAAAACCTTTTAACGAAGTCCATTCGTCGCTGATTCAATGCAAATGCAACTATATGAGCCTATTACTATAAATGCTCCAAAAATCTATATGCAGTTTAATTATTATTTTTGCTAGGTGTCGAGATCGACTCTTAAATTTTCTATGTAATATATATCTAACTGGATTGCTAAAATTTAGGTGTCAACACCTATGCAAATTACTTGCGTTTGAAAAATGCATCATCTAATAATGAGTTGCATTAATTTAAACAGCGTGATCTATTATTGAATTGGAGAGAGAGAATTTGTGCCTCGTTACTCAGCTTTTGTAATGCGCATGGCCCGCTAATGTTCTGCGCAACAGCTCACGCTTTTGGATGTCGAAACCAACGTTGCCTGGGCAGGAAGAGACCTCAATTTCCCTTTCTTTTCTAGCTATCATAAGGCATACAAGCGGCGTTTATATAAACTCACATTCTTCTCACTCCACTTCTAAGCCACCTCCCCAATAATGCCATCCCCTCCTTTCATTTCCCTCTTCCTCTTTGGCTTCATCTTCGCCTCCTCTCTCTCGTCAGCCACGGCCACGGCCAAACCGCCTCCTCGTGACCCCCGATCAAGCAAAGACCTCACGAAATCGCTCCCCGCACTCAGCTCCTCATCAACTCCTGGAGCATCGCCGATGTCTCCACCTATGGCGATGAATACTTCATTGATGTAACTGCCGTCGAAATCAATTCCGCTCCAATCACCTTCAACTCCTTGATCCTAGCGATTGACAAGGACGGCCACGGGGGGACTAAAATCGCCACCCTTACTCCGTACACGGGCCTCCAGTCGGCCATCTTCAAGCCACTGGTGAAGGAATTTACGAAGAAGGCGACGGACAGGAAGATCAAGAAGGCAGCGCCAGTCGGCCCGTTCAGGGCTTGCTTCAACACGAAGACGGTGAAGAGTGGGGTGGCCGGTCCGGACGTGCCGGCGATCGTGCTGGTGCTCCAAGGCGACGTGCAGTGGAGGATCAAAGGAGTGAACTCGATGATGAGGGTGAGCGAGGCCGCGATGTGCCTGGGGTTTTTGGATGTAGGACTGGAGCCGAGGACCACAATCGAGATCGGAGGTCACCAGTTGGAGGATAATCTGGTGGAGTTCGACGTGGGGTCGTTGAAGTTTGGGTTCAGTAACTCGCTTCTCCTTCAGAACTCCAGTTGCTCCCATGTTTGAGCTGTTGATGTGAAGATGGTAAGTTCGCTAGGTGTCCTAGCATGTACAAAGAAACATGTCATTACAAAAAAACTGAATTTTTGCCACGAAAATTTGCGACAAAAAAATTTTCGTTGCAAATTTACGACAAATTTTCCAACGAAAAGTAAAATTCATTGGAAATTTCCAACGAAAAATTTTTCGTCGCAAAATTTGTTGGAAATTTCCAACGAAAAAATTTTTGTGGGAAAATTCGTTGGCAATTTCCAACGAAAAAATTTTCGTCGCAAAATTCGTTGGAAATTTCCAACGAAAAAAAATTCGTTGGCAATTTCCAACGAATTTTGCGACGAAAATTTTTTCGTTGGAAATTGCCAACGAATTCAAAAAAACCCAGTACCGTTCAGCATTTTTTATATTCGTTGGAAATTTCTAACGAATTTTCCAACGAATTTCAATTTTCTGGGCAATTATTTCAGTGTGTACAATTTTCGTTGGAAAATTCGTTGAAAATTTCCAACGAATTTTTTTTCGTTGGAAATTACAAAAAACCCGGTACTATTTGGCATTTTTTATATTTGTTGGAAAATTTGTTGGAAATTTCCAATGAATTTTCCAACGAATTTCAATTTTCCGGGTAATTATTTCAATGTGTACAATTTTCGTTGGAAAATTCGTTGGAAATTTCCAAAAAAAAAAAATTTGGTTGGAAATTTCCAACAAATTTTCCAACGAATTACAAAAAAATCCAGTACTATTCGGCATTTCTGATATTCGTTGGAAATTTCCAACGAATTTCAATTTTCAGGGCAATTATTTCAGTGTGTACAATTTTCGTTGGAAAATTTGTTGAAAATTTCCAACGAAATTTCCAACGAATTCCAAAAAAACCCGGTACTGTTCGGTATTTTTTATATTCGTTGGAAAATTCGTTGGAAATTTCCAACGAATTTTCCAACGAATTTCAATTTTCCGAGCAATTACTTTGGTGTATACAATTTTCGTTGGAAATTTTCAACGAATTTCCAACAAATTTTCCAACGAATTTCAATTTTTCGGGCAATTATTTTAGTGTGTACAATTTTTGTTGCAAAATTCGTGAGAAATTTCCCACGAATTTTGCAACGAAAACGCTACTTCTTCCTTATTCAATATTTTCGCGCTCGTTATTCCCACGACTCTCAATTTCCACATTCTCTCTCTCTCTCTCTCTCTCTCTCTCTCCCTCCTTCGCCTTCACCTTCTCCCTCTGTCTCCCCCTCCGCCTCCTCCCCCGCCGCCCCCCCCCTCCTCCAGCTCCGGCGCCATGGACACCAAGCCTTCGACACCCGTGATGCCCTCAACGCCACCAAGCCTCGTCGCCGGCGAGGCTAGGAGATGACGACGGACTTGACGGGCGGCAGCCCCGAAGCTTGCTCCCACCTCTGCTGCTGCTGCTACTGCTTCTTCTTCATCTTCTTGTTCTTCGGCGCAACAGCCTCGCCGGCCATGGCGAGGGCCGAGCTCGCCATGGCCGGCAAGCTCGGCCCTTTCCAGTGATGAGCTTGAGCTTGCCCAAATTTGGGCGAGCTCGGCCCTCGCCGGCGACGAGCTCGAGCTCGCCCAGATCTGGGAAAGGCTATTTTTCGACCAAAAAAAAAATTTCCACAATTTTTTGACCAAAAAAAAATTTGTAGTTTCCAATGAAAAAAAATTCGTTGGAAAAGAAAATTCGTTTCCAACGAATTTAGCCACGAGTTTTCTAACGAAAAAAAATTCGTCGCAAATTTCCAACGAAAATTAAAATTTTTCGTTGGAAAAATTTGCGACGACTTATTACCAACGAATTTTTTTTTGTTGGAAAATTAGTTAGAAATTCGTTTTCCAACGAATTTTTCTAAATTTTTCGTTGGAAATTTTGTCGGAAAAAACATGTTTTTTTGTAGTGTGTCCTATACATGATGTACCGATGGAGCTCTTTCCAAAAGACGTCGGGCACTGTCTTCATTTCATTTTTCAAACAATGAATCAGAAGGACATCAGCTCTCATATCACCCCCAACGGACAGAGGTGGTCCCACTCCAGCCCTACTCGAACTTGGGACTCCGGTGCTTAGCCCCAACTCCCCTGCTCAGCCGGACCAGGGACTCCAACGCTTAGCCTAGGTCCCCTGGTTGGCCAAACTGAGGACCTTGGCTCCTTGGCCTGGGATAGGTGACCGGGACCCTCGAGGCCAAGGTCAGGTCCCCAAAGCCCAGGCCTTGTACCCCAGCGCTTGTGCCTGGTTCCCAAGCATCCATGCCCTCACCCAAGACCTTGGCGGCGGGCCTAGATTCCCGGCTTACTGAGCTCGAATGCCAGCTCACGCTCGCGTAACTATCACAAATATTTTCCAAAACTGATCTCTTGTAACTATTGAGATAATTAATCGATGAAAAGTATCTTCATTATTGACAAAAATTCGTTAATAATAAAAATATATTTTTTTTCGTTCATTCACTTGGTAATCTATTCAAGCAATAATTAATTATAAAATAATCTCTAAATTATTTATTTTTTATGAAATAAACGGACCCTTTGACTTGTTTCGTATCCGTTGCCGAGTTGGAATATAACTGCCAATGGTTTGGAAGGTAGAGAAGCCACGTGTGACCAAATTCCCATGCAGACAATTATGTCTGAACAAGTTTCATTAATTTAAACGTCCAACAAGAACGTTTATATTCCATTCATTACATTCTGTGGAGAATGACAGGATTTCAGGAATCTTTTGCTCAAAAGCTCACGATATTGGACAAAGCAAAGATGGCCCTTCCGAAATCTAAGCGTTTATCGTGTTCTTCTTCATCAGTAGTTTAGATAATTTGTAATTAATGTACAAATTTCAGAGATGGTGGGGTCTAAACACTATTTTAATAGACCTAATCTAATGAAATTAATCCGCTTTTCTAAAAATAGGACGCAGGCGAGTTTATATAAAGCTCACATTCGTGTGGCTCCTCTCCTAAGCCACCTCTCCAACAAAGTCGTCACCTCCTTTCGTTCCCCTCTTCCTCTTTGGCTTCGTCTGAGCCATCTCTCTCTCCTCGGCCTCGGCCATGGCCAAGGCCAAGGCCAAGCCCGCTCCACTTGTATTCCCCGTCAAGAAAGATGCCTCCACCAACTTGCACTACGCCACCCTCAAGCTCGGGACTCTGCCCACCGCCATGAACATGGTCCTCGACCTCGCGGGCTAGTGCATGTGGCTCGACTGCAACGCAGATGGTGACTACAAGTCCTCCTCCTACAGTCCTATGTACCAAAAGTTCAAGAAACATATTGATTGAATTAAAAGTTTAGGCTACATTAAATATTTTCATATAGTGTAAGGATTAGTTTGAATATGTATTAAAAGTTCAGGGATCATATCGAATAAATTAAAAATTCAGAGATCACATTACATATTGAGTTAAAGTTCAGAAACTATTTATATCATTTTTTCTATTTTAAAGTTTCAATTTGTTTCGTTTCTAACGTCAAACAAACATCGCTCTGTTGTTGCCTTGGAATCGAACTGCCAAAGATAGAGAATCCACATGCGGCCCAACTCCCATGCAGGCAATTATGTCTGGAAAAGTTCCATTGATTTAAACGCCGAACAACATGTTTTAGTCGTTAATTGGAGATAGAGAGATTCTTCGTAGAGATTAATTAATTAAGTTCTGTGGAGAATGACAGCATTTCAGGAGCCTGTGCTCCAAACCGCCACGTTTCTTTATGGCGCTTTGGAAACCCCAGAGTTTATCCTGTTCTTATCTATGAATCCACGTTGCCATAGCAGGGAGATACCTTAGTGAAGCCTTAATTGAATCCAATTTTAATACTACTGATTACAACTCAGCTCGCTGTCTTATTTGCTGGATTGTCGTGCTGCAGATATTCTGAACGTACCTATATCATGTGAACGTACTGAACCTAGTCTTTTGACTCGGATGAGATCCCTACCGTCGTAGTACGGTGGTAAAAACCCTAGCTGGAGAGCGCGATTATTACTTGAGCAACCCGTCGGATTTATGTGGATAATTTTAATAGACTAAGTTAATCAAGTTTCGAAATAAAAGCAAGATTTATATCGGACATCCTATAAGAGAAATACACATAGATGTCACTTATTATGATGGACCTTGCTCATCACATTGGCATAGTTTATGTACCCAGATAATTTATCTTTTCTATTCTGGCCGTCAATAAGGCATTCATATAGTTTAGTATTGTACAACAGTCGAGGCGGTGGAGTTTCAACATTAGAATAAACCTAATTTAACGAAATTAATTGACTGCTTTAAAAAGCAGAAGTTGGTTTCTATAAACCCAACATCCCTCCCACTCCTCTTCTCAGCCACATCTCCAACAATGCCGCCACCTCCTTTCATTCCCCTCTTCCTCTTCTGCTTCATCTTAGCCTCCTCTCTCTCCTTGGCCACGGCCATAGCCAAACCCGCTCCGCTCCTATTCCCCATCAAGAAAGATGCCTCCACCAATCAGTGCTACACCACCCTCCAACTCGGGACTCCCCCCACCGCCATGAATGATGTTGAGATTGACTGTTGAGAGCGTTGCAAACCCTAGCTCAATGGTCTGACTTGGCCGAACGTATGGACAAAGATCGGTACAGATGGGATCTATCCCTCTGTCCCATTCTACAGACTTGCAGTCTTGGTGTGATTTTGAGATCTGGATTTCGTTTTCGTTTCTCAACATCAAACGAACACCGACCCATCTACTGGGTGAGCATTAGGATAATTTCTTACATGACTCGATCGAACTGCCGATGCTTTGGAAGATAGTGAAGTAACGTGCGACCAAAACCTGATGCAGACTCATTGTGTCTGAACAATGCATTGTCTAATAACGACTCGCATTAATTAAAACGGCAGACCACGTGTTATATTTTTGAATAGAATTTGTGCCTCGTTACTCAGCTTTCTTTGTAATGCGCATGGCCCGCTAATGTTCTGCGCAACAGCTCACGCTTTGGACACCGAAACCCCAGGGTTGATCGCTGTCCTTTTCTATCAACTCACGTTGACTTAGCAGGAAGAGGCCTTAGCGAGTCTTAATTAAATCCAGTTAAGTCCGATTATATCAATTTGCCTTTGCTTTTCTAGCTATCGCAAGGCATCCAAGCGGAGTCCATATAAACTCCAATTTCTCCCGCTCCTCTTCTCAGCCACCTCTCCAACAATGGCATCACCTCCTTTCATTCCCCTCTTCCTCTTTAGCTTCATCTTGGCCTTTGCCATCTCCCCGGCCACATCCAAATCCGCTCCGCTCGTACTCCCCGTCAAGAAAGATAACTCCACCAACCGTTACTACGCCACCCTCCAGCTGGGGACTCCCTCCACTGCCATGAACGCGGTCCTCGACCTCGCGGGCCAGTTCAAGTGGCTGGACTGCAGCGGCTACAAGTCCTCATCCTGTCACCACGTCCCTTGGAACTACTCTAGGTGCGACGTTACCGGCGCCGGTGGCTGAGTCGACTGCTCCTACTGCCCCAGCGGGACCACCTGCACCAACGGCACGTGCAGCGTCATCTTGGCGAAGCCATCCTCGGACCTGATGAAGTCCACCAGACTTGGCGAGGAAGTCCGGGTCTTGCACTCCCCGAAGGGGATCAAGCACCTGTCCAGGAGCAAATTTGCGAGTCGAATATCTTCTTTCGTTTACTTGTTCTTTTCAAGGTGTTGGCCAAACCTAAATACAATAGATAATCTTACATAAAAATCTATAGCATTCAATGGTTCATGGATCATTGTGTCATTATCCCATATACAAAGAGGGGCACGTGTAGTTACCACTTAAGCTTACGAGTGTTTTGGTTAAATATCTTCTAAATGCGAACTTCAATTAGGTACATTAGTCCGGATTCCCAAACAAAGGCAAAATTACAGATCCACCCCAAAATTTTCCGTCACTTACACTTTGCATCCTCTGATGCCAAGATCCTGACTTTTGCATCCTATGATTCAATAGAAATACAACCGCTTTTCACATTGTGTCTAACACACATAAAAAAAAAAGTTTAACACAATACAGAAATTGGCGGACGAAAAACGCTACTACTTGGTTCGAACCTCATTGTGCCAATAGAACTAATAATTTGTCTGGCATAACAAGTTTGTAATTCTTATTAGTTGGTGCTAACTAGATCGATTACTGTTTAACGGGTAAGGTGATTGATTCGTTGAATTGAGAAAAAAAGGTGTCAATTCGTATAAACAAGTGGATTATTTCGTACCGTCGCGCATGGACCGCAAGATTTTGAAAAAATGAAATAATGTAGAGAAATCTCGCCAAACGGAGATAATTTTTTTTTTCTGATTTTTCTCTCTCTCTCCTTTTTTTTTTTTTTAATTCCAGCAACAATTCCCTTTCACTTGCGTGGAATCGTTCTGGGCGGAGAATCTGCCGGAATCAGCCAAAGGCATGGTTGCGCTCGCAAGAAACCCGAGCTCGCTCGCCACCTGGCTCCCCGCGCAACTCAACCTCCGCCGCATATTCGCTCTCTGCCTCCCTTCCTCCTCCAGATCCGGCACACGGGAAACCTCGCGAAATCGCTCCACCGCACTCAGCTCCTTATCAGTCCAGTGAGCATCGCCCGTGTCTCCAACGAAGGCGATGGGTACACCATCAACGTGACCGCCGTCAAAGTTGACTTCGCTCCAATCAACTTCAACTCCTCGGTCCTCAAGATAGATAAGGACGGCGCCGGGGGGGCTACGATCAACCCTCTTAATCCATATACGATCCTGTTGGAAGAAAATTTGAAATACTACTGTATTCACTTCATCTTCTTTAAAGATTACAAGACGCACATATATATAGGATTAACACACAACTTTTCGTTTACTCTAGTCACATGAACAGACACGTCTAGATTCATAACATTAAATACTATCTTAAAAGACATAACAACTTAAACATTAAGCAACAATAAACATTAATGTACTCAATAACAACTTTCTAGATTCCAAGTTTCAAGATGAACTTGGGTTACGAAGAGTCTTCTTGAGATCTGAAAAATCCTTTGCGATTTCCAACAGCCTCCCTTAAGCCGAGTTCATCTTGATCATGCTGATCATTCTCTTAAGTTTAAGGAAGGAATCTATCTTCAATGGCTTAGTGAACATATCAGCCACTTGGTCTACCGACTTGCAATACTGAAGCACAATCTCCTCGGACTTCACCAGATCCCGAATGAAGTGGTATTTTATATCAATGTGCTTGCTTCTTCCATGGAAGACTGGATTCTTTGCAAGGGCAATTGCTGACTTGTTATCACAATAAATCACCGTCGAGTGCTCCTGCTTATGCTGTAACTTAGCGAGCATCGAACGCAGCCAAACTGCTTGAGTAGCACAATAAGCTGCTGCTATGTATTCCGCTTCTGCACTGGACAAAGCAACCACCTGTTGCTTCTTCGAGGACCAAGAAAAAATTCCATTTCCTAAAGAGAAAACATAACCGGAAGTACTCTTCCTTTCTCCAATATCACCTCCCCAATCACTGTCTGAATATCCCATAAGCTGAAAATTATCAGAAGCAGTGTATAATATACCATCATTCACAGTACCTTTAATGTATCGCAGAATTCTTTTCGCTGCCTGAAAGTGTGATTGTCTAGGATGCTCCATAAATCTGCTTACCATCCCAACACTAAAAACAAGATCTGGCCGAGTAGAAGTCAAATATCTCAGACTTCCAACTAGCCTCTTGAAATACGTGGGATCAATTTCGGAACCACTTCCGTCTTTTGTCAACTTCAACCTTTCTTCCATGGGAGTGCTGATTGGTTTACAAGTAGCCATCTTGAAACGCTCAAGAATATCCTTGACATACTTTTGTTGACAAATAAAAATACCATCCTCTGATTGTGTAACTTCTAGGCCGAGAAAATAATACATCAGACCCATGTCTACCATCTCAAACTCACGAGTCATAGCCTCCCTGAAATCACAAATCATCTCTTGACAATCTCCAGTAAATATGAGATCATCGACATATAAGCAAGTAATGAGCATCTCACCATTCAAGCCATTCTTAACATATAAAGTATGCTCATAAGGACATCGAGTAAAACCATGATTCAGAAAATAAGAGTCAATTCTGGTATACCACGCTCTCGGTGCTTACTTAAGGCCGTAAAGAGCTTTCTTCAATTTGTAGACAAAGCCCTCTTGTCCTTTCTTGACATAACCTTCAGGTTGATCCACATACACTTCCTCCTCAAGTACGCCATTGAGAAATGCGGACTTGACATCCATCTGGTATATTTTCCAATGTTTCTGAGCAGCCAAGGCAAATATCATACGAATGGTATCCATTTTAGCAACCGGAGCAAATACCTCAAAATAGTCAATCCCGGGTTTTTGTTTGTAACCCTTGACTACGAGACGAGCCTTCAACCGATCAACATCACCATTAGGCTTGTACTTGGTCTTATAGACCCATTTCACACCGATGGACTTTTTGCCTTCCGGGAGAGATGTGAGCTCCCACGTATCATTTTTCTCAGTCGCGTGGATCTCATCATTCATCGCGCGAACCCAACCATTATCTTGGGAAGCCTCTTGAAACTTTGTCGGATCACAATCTGCAAAGAGAGCAAAATTGATAATTTCTTCATCAGAGGGATCATCATCATTGGACAAAACACAATCCTTCAAACGAGCCGGTAAAACTCGTTCTCGCCGTGGACGTGAAGAACTTTCAGCAATATTTTCGATAGGATTTTCAACAGAAGTCGATGAAGTAACTACTGTCGAAGTTTCTACTATCGAATCTGCTATCGAACTTGGTTCCACCGAAGCCGCTACTGGTTCAGATTGACTGTATAAATCGGGCTGAACCGTCTCTTCCTCATCTAGGACAGAGCGAAACTGCTTCTTTTCTTCCGTGTTCCAAGTCCACTCACCTTCCTCGTTGAAGGTAACATCTCGACTGATTACCACCTTTTTCGTTACCGGATTATACAACCGATAACCCTTGGTTTCATTGCTGTAACCGAGAAAGATGCATTTCTCGCTCTTCTCATCAAGCTTCTTACGAAGCTCATTTGGCACATGGGCATAAGCAATACACCAAAACACACGAAGATGTTGAACTGAAGGGATTCGACCACTCCACACCTCCGTCGGTGTCTTGAACTCAAGACCTTTAGTGGGACATCTGTTCAACAAGTAAACAGCACAAGCAACCGCCTCCGCCCAAAAATGCTTCGACAAATGTTTAGAACAAAGCATAGTACGTACCATTTCGACAATAGTGCGGTTTTTTCTTTCCGCTACTCCGTTCTGTTGAGGAGTATATCGTGCTGTCAATTGATGCTTGATGCCGCACTGCTTGAAGAAGCCGTCACCAACCAAATATTCTGTGCCACGATCAGTTCGGAGAATCCGAATTTTGTGCCCACTTTGGTTTTCGACATAGGCTTTGAACTCCTTGAAAGTATCGATGGTGTCGGATTTTTGCTTCAAGAAATAAACCCATGTTTTTCTGCTAAAGTCGTTGATAAAGGTAACAAAATACTTGTACCCGCGATTCGACGATTCACCAAGTGGTCCGCAGAGATCGGAGTGAACTAACTCCAATGGCTTCGACGCTCTCCATGATTTTCCTGAAAGAAAGCTTTCTCTGGACTTCTTCCCAATGACGCATGGTTCACATATCTCCTTTGGAGAAGAAATTTCGGGCAAACCTCGCACCATCTTCTTTTGACACAACAGCTTCAAGCTGTCAAAATTCACATGTCCGAACCGCTTGTGCCAAAGCCATGAAGAATCTTGCACCGAGGCACTAAAACATGACGTAGCGTAATTAATATACAAAGGAAAAAGGCGATTTCGGGCCATTTTTACCTTCGCAATCAATCTTCCTTTGCCATCATGAATCGTGCAAACCTCATCCTTGATGATCATGCGATAGCCTCGCTCGGACAACTGTCCCATCCTCAAGAGATTCTCTCGAAGACCGGGAACATAATGAACGTCGGAAATGTTTTGAACCGACCCATCCTTCGCCTTGATTTTAATTGTCCCCTTTCCCATGATAGGAACTTTGGCATTATTCTCGAACCTCACCTCCGAACGAAAGGTGTCATCAAAATTCGAGAATAACTCCTTCTCGCTGCACATGTGATTACTGCATCCGGTGTCTAAGTACCAAACATTCTTCTGGTTTTCCACAGAAGCATCACACGTGAATAAAAGAGCATTACCATGCTCATCATTGCTTTCAACAAATCTATTGACAGAACTTGCTACTTTAGCATGAAACTTTTGACCACTAATCCTTTTGCTTCGACACTCAGATTTATAATGCCCATACTTTTTACAATTAAAACACTGAATATGAGACTTATCTGTTTGTTGTCGGGGTTGCTTCTCCTGCCGCCTTTGATCTTTCTTTTGAGTAGAAAGATTTTTCTTTTCATTTGGTAACACCCTCTGGCTTTGTAAAGCCTCCTCCACCGTCTTGGACTTCTCCTTGAGTCGTTACTCGTGCATTTGTAGAGAGCCAATCAACTCATCCACAGTCAAAACTGAGAGATCACGGGATTCTTCGATGGAAGTCACAATATATTCGAACTGCAACGTTAGCGTTCGAAGAATCTTCTCGACGATCTGTTGATCATCAAAAGTCTCACCATTGGCCTTCATTTGATTGACAAGAGCCAATACGCGTGAGGAATAGTCAGAAATAGACTCCGACTTTTCCATCTGAAGGAGCTCGTATTGACGATGAAGAGTCTGAAGCCGAACCTTCTGGACCTTCTCAACACCTTTGTAAATTTTGATGAGAGTATCCCATGCTTCCTTAGCCATCTTGGAATTCGCCACTTTTTCAAAGATTGACGAATCTATCGCTTGAAAGATGTAAAAGAGAGCCTTACGATCTTTCTTACGATTTTCTTTTATCGTCCTCTGCTCCTCCGTTGTCAAATCTGCTACTGCTTTTGGCTCGACGAATCCTTCTTCAATAATCTCGGTTAGCTCCTGGAATCCGAACAACACCTCCATCTGGATCTTCCAATGCTCAAAATTCTTCCCATCAAACCTTGGGAGTTGAGGTTGGACATTCCCGGCACTACTCACAGAAGCCATCTAACTCGAGATCTTTCAAAATTTAGCCAACTGGCTCTGATACCAAATGTTGGAAGAAAATTTGAAATACTACTGTATTCACTTCATCTTCTTTAAAGATTACAAGACGCACATATATATAGGATTAACACACAACTTTTCGTTTACTCTAGTCACATGAACAGACACGTCTAGATTCATAACATTAAATGCTATCTTAAAAGACATAACAACTTAAACATTAAGCAACAATAAACATTAATGTACTCAATAACAACTTTCTAGATTCCAAGTTTCAAGATGAACTTGGGTTACGAAGAGTCTTCTTGAGATCTGAAAAATCCTTTGCGATTTCCAACAGATCCTCCACTGGGAGATCTTCACACCTCTGGGGAAGCAATTCACCAAGAAGGCGAAGGACAGGAAGATCAAGAAGGCGACGCCGGTCACGCCATTCGGGCCTTGCTTCGACGTGAAGACAGTGAAGAGCGGGGTGGCTGGTCCGGACATGCCAACGATTGTGCTGGTGCTCTGGGGCGATGTGCAATGGAGGATAGAAGGGGCGAATTCGATGGTGAGGGTGAGCAAGGACGTGATGTGCCTGGGGTTCTTGGATGGAGGATCGTACGGGATGGGCGCGATGGTGATCGGAGGATTCAGCAACTCGCTTCTCCAACAGAACTCCAGTTGCTTCCTTTTTTGAGCTGTTTTCCCCATCTTGCTGATCTGAGAAAGATGACAAGTTCGCTTGGTGTTTTGAGTGTTGCCTTGTATTTCAGGCTTTATACATGAATAACAATTTGTATCTTTTATTTTGAGTAGGGGAGTCAAAATGGGTTACAAACCCATACATTAACCCACATTTATGAAAACGGATCATATTTGAGTCACCTTAAAATTACGACATGGGTTATAAAATTAAGATATGTCATTCAAGTAAGTACCGTATGGGGTGTGATTGATTATGTGTTTTGAGGTTTTGTCTTTCGGGTAGAAGGACGGCGTATCATTTTCATATACTTGTAGAGTTGGAGTGTGACTCTATATATGTTGTACCAATTTGGATCCTTGTCAAAAGACAAGAAGAAATCAAAAGAAGAAAGCCGGTGGAATGTAAACTTTCATATCATTTATGACGTACTGAGCCGATCCATTTCCAGCCGATCCATGTCCAGCCTTACTTCATCTATCTTGTTAAATTGTTTTTGTTTACCATTAAATCGGATTAACATTCATGAAATCAAATTTACACAAAAAGTCATTGAGAGTCCATTTCTTTTGCAGAAAATTCACTGCCACAAAATATTTTGCTCATTTTTCAATGTTTAATCACTTAGGAAAATGAGTCAATGGCTTATGAGGATAACGATTTTCTTTCTAAAAATCAAAAATCATTTTCTAAAATATGGCTAGACTCTAGTGCTCAAACTCCGATGTTTAGTCTTGGGTTCCCTGGTCAGCCAACCAAGGATCCTTGCTGTTCAGGGAATCAATCAATCACCCAAATTCAAGAAGTCAGCAACAATCAAGCAATCGACAACATTCTGGTTCCACCAAACGATGGTAACACCAAAGAAGGAAGATGGGAAGAATCAAGCAAAGAAGGAAACCCACAACATAATCTCCACCAAAGAAAGAAACAAATTGACAGAATCAAATCCCCACAAATCAAGCGTCAATAAATTACTACATCAATTCTCAATCTGTGAATTACGTTTTCTTTCAAAACCCCCTTAAGTGTAGACATTGATCTTTTCGTGAAAGTCTATAAATAGAGCCTCTGTATTTGTACAAAGACACGACAGAAAAATACAAAACACAGAAAGATTATTTACACATTTCTTCCTCTATTCTTTTGTTCAATTCTTCTTCACTATTCTTAGTTTCAAACATGGTATGAGAGCACATCGACGAAAGCCCTCAATCCAACACTAACTCAACTCATGTATCCTCAGAAATAATCACTATTGCTACCCTTCCACATCTTGCGACTCCAAATTTAACGCTCAATCTTCACTCCCTACTCATCATAGGGGAAAAACTCACTGGGCAAAATTACCCAATCTGGAAAGCCCAAATTACCCCATATCTTCTTGCAGCCAATCTCCTCTTTGCTTTTGATGGCTCAGAACCAGCTCCTCCGCAACACATCTCACATGCTTCCAACAATGGCACATTGGTGCTCAATCCTGAATACAAGGCATGGCGAATTCGTGACTCATTCGCGATAGGATGGATTCTCAATTCATCCACCTCTCCTGTTGTCGCTCAATTGACGAACCACACCTCTGCAGTAGCCATCTAGAGATACCTCTCCAACTCTTATGCTGCACAATCAACAGCACAAGCGTCGACTTTGCGACTTCAATTTCAATCCATTACAAAAAGAAGCTGCACAATAACATAATTTCTTCACGAGGGAGCCACCATCGCATATCAATTAGCC
This sequence comes from Syzygium syzygioides, assembly GCA_031216285.1. Classification (NCBI taxonomy): domain Eukaryota; kingdom Viridiplantae; phylum Streptophyta; class Magnoliopsida; order Myrtales; family Myrtaceae; genus Syzygium; species Syzygium syzygioides. Next base: position 30,201,901 of record CM062249.1, read on the forward strand.
ACCATTGGAGAACCCCCATCAGCAAACGAGTACCACACACACATCTTCCGTGGTCTTGGACCAGAATTTCCAGTTTGGACACATTGATCTCCGTCATCTCTCAATCATGAGCACTCTCACGTGACACCCTTCATGGTTTGTTGTTTCAATACAAAGGAAGACTAGAAATCAACAAAATGACCTCCAATACCCCTCCACCTGCTGCTTTTATATCTCACCAGTCGAGATTCACGTCTTAACAGTGTAAATGGGGCACTCAAAATTTTAGCCCATCAAATGTAAGCCCATCCAGCACTAATCCAATTTTGCCGACACCAACAAGGGCGCCCAACTACCGGTCATTTGGTGGAGGTGGCAAGCAACATGTCCATTCTGTCGGATATGTCGATGATAAGGCCAACAAGCGAACAATTACAAGCAGCAATTTAATCCCCAGTTTATTACACTGGCACCACCTCAGGTACATTATTCGGCCCCAACCGGAACTGCTCAATCCATAGCTTATTATGCCTCACCTGCTACTCCACCTTCTACGATGGATATTTAGTCTTGGTATCTAGATTGTGGAGCCACCCACCACATCATTGATAGCATTTCCATTTGCAGCCGATGAGGGTGGACATGAGAAGGTGCCGGTACAAGTTCCCAAGTTCCATTGTTAATTAAGGCATCATATTCTACTGCCATAGTTGCATGCCAATATGGATCTCGGAAGCTTGCGTGAAATGAGTAGGCTCGACGGGAGTCTGTGTACCTGTAGTCAAAGCAAAAGTTTGATTCCTTGTGAGGGCTCATCGGTGAACCGTGCCATCTCTCAACTGAGTGACCATGGGATGTACCGGGGCTAGAATGTCCGAAGTAGAGGAGTTGGAAGTGCCAAGCTCCAGAGTTGACCATGGAATGTCCGAGTGACCATGCTTATTATGCCTCACCTGCTACTCCACCTTTTGCGATGGATATTTAGTCTTGGTATCCAGATTCTAGAGCCACCCATCACATCACTGATCGCATTTCCAGCCTCTCCTAGGTCACTCCATACACCGGGAATCAACAATTGACTGTGGGTGATGGAGTTTCCCTTCCCATCACTCACACAGGTACATTCGTGCCTACAATAGGTCTACAATTTTGTCTTTTAGATGTCTTAGTTGTTCATCATATTACAAAAAATCTGCTGTCGGTTTCTAAATTTTTGCGCGATAATAATTGCATCTTCTTACTTTATCCCACCTCATTTGTTGCTTTGTGTGTTCATACTGATTAGGCACTCCTTCGAGGTCATCTTGAGAATGGTCTATATCAGGTCTCCACCTTTGACAAGTCTCCATCAACTTTCCTTAGTTCCTTCAACTTATGGCATCAACACCTGGGTCATGCGTCATCTAATCGAATAACTCGTCTACTTCAATCCACCCAAACACAATTTTCCAAGTCATCTCCCTCCCATTGTACGGCCTGTGCTCTTAGCAAGAGTAAACGCCAACCCCACCTCCCATCCCCTTCTAGAGTTAAATTCCCCTTTGAACTTGTTCACTTTGATGTGTGGGGACCATCCCCTATCACTTCTGTTTCAGGATATAAATATTATGTCTGTTTTATCGATGACCATTCTCGGTTCACTTGGTATTATCCTTTCACCACTCATGATCAATATGCAAACATTTTTAAAGATTTTCACAAATTTGCAGAAACTCAATTGCAACGTACAATGAAGACAATTCAATGCGATGGCACACCAAAATTTCGCCGTTCTACTGAAGTGCGAAATCATCCCCTCCAACATGGTATTCATCAACAAGTATCTTGTCCATATGCTCCGTTCCAGAATGGCACCGCCAAATGCAAAAACCACCACATTGTCGAGGCAGGCCTAACTCTTATGTCCCATGCTTTAGTTCCTTCCCAGTTTTGGGAATATGTTTTTGAAATGGCAGTACATGGACACCGACTCCTCTCTTCAACAATCTCACACCTTGGTAAACACTGTTCTAAACACCACAAGAGATTTCACACCTCAAAGTTTTTAGGTGTGCGGTTTTTCCATACTTGTGGCCCTATACCACTCACAAACTTGCCCCAAAATCACACCGCTACATCTTTGTTGGCTATCCTTCGGAGTACAAGGGCTATTGTTGTTACTATCCACAAACTGGCAAAATCTACATTGCAGCTAATGCAGTTTTCAACGAACACACCTTTCCATTTGGTGATACACCATCTCTACTGCCATGCTCTGCCCCTCCACCTACAAGTGTGGTACTACCTCTACCACCGATGGACCAGCCTCTACCATATATGAACAACTTTGAACAACACTCCTTGCACCACCGATTAACTGTTATCTGCTTACTCTCGTGATCCTATGCTTGATCCTGCACTTTATCGTAGCATTGTTGGAGCTCTTCAATACCTCACGCTCACACGCCCAAGTCTAGCTTATTCTATGAACACTATCTGTCAGTTCCTCATGCTCCCACCACCATACATTGGCAAGCTGTGAAATGGATCCTATGTTATTTTGCTGACACTCCACAACATGGGCTACATTTTAGCCGCTCGTCCTCTAGCGCTCTCCGTACATTTTCCGACGCAAGCTGGGCCGGTGATCGTGACGACCAACGTTCCGTTGGTTGCTTCTATATCTTCCTTGGTTCCAACCTTATTTCCTGGAGTTTGCGCAAACAACGAACAGTTGCTCGCTCTAGCACTGAAATAGAATACAAAAGCCTAGCAGACACCACAGCCGAGCTCATTTGGATAGAGTTTCTACTTTGTGACCTTCGGGCACTACCTTCACACCCGCCTGCACTCTGGTGTGACAATCTCTCAGCTATCTATCTCATTGCGAATCTAGTTTTCCATGCCCGCACAAAGCATGTGGAGATTTATTTTCACTTCATCTGGGAACGCTTGGCATGCCGTCAACTCTCGGTTTATTACATATCAATTATCGATCAACCAGTCGATATTTTCACCAAAAAACTCTCATCAGCTAGATTTCGGATGCTTCGAACCAAGCTGAATGTCCATTCTAGCCAGTCAGCTTGCGGGTGGATGTTAAGGGAATCAATCAATTGCCTAGATTCAAGAAATCAGCAACAATCAAGAAATCTGCAATAATCAAGCAATCAACAACATTCTGGTTCCACCAACGATGGTAACACCAAAGAAGGAAGAATGGAAGAATCAAGCAAAGAAGGAAACCCACAACACAATCTCCACCAAAGAAAGAAACAAATTGACAGAATCAAATCCCCACAAATCAAGCATCAACAAATCACTACATCAATTCTCAATCAGTGAATTACATTTCCTTTCAAAACCCCCTTAAGTGTAGACATTGATCTTCTTGTGAAAGTCTATAAATAGAGCCTCTGTAATTGTACAAAGACACGACAGAAAAATACAAAACACAGAAAGATTATTTACACATTTATTCCTCTGTTCTTTTGTTCAATTCTTCTTCACTATTCTTAGTTTCAAACACTTGCTCTTGGCTTGGGGACATGTGCACTAGGCACCGAGAATGCCAAGGTCGAGCTTAGGTCCCCAATGCCAAGGGCCCTAGACTTTGGCACCTCTGCTCGGGTCCAAGGCTCTCGTGCCCCTTGCTTGGGACCCTAAGGGCAGGACCTAGTTACCCAGCCTCCCGCGCTTGTCTGCCAAGCCTTGTGCATGGGTTCCTCGAGGTCAGGCTCTGGTCCTCGGTCCCTAGGCCTAAGGTCCTCCAAAGATGGCCTTGAGTCCCTGCACCCTACCCAGGTCCTCGACAACCAAGCCCAAGGTCCAGTCCCCAAGATGGCCTACCAATCTTATGGTCCAAGAGTTATTAGATTATCGGAAAAATGAATGATAGTAATAAGTAATTCCAAATAAATACCATCTACCGGTCTGGAAGTTATCTGATTTCTACTTAGAGGGAACCGCATTTAAAAATAAATAACCGTGGATCCATTAGATGTAGCGGTCATTTTATTGAAGGGTTTTACCTGGTTAATATAATTAACGTACATGACAAGCTGCAGAGCCTAGCTAATTGATCTCACTTGATTAAACATATGGACAAAATCTGCAATTATGTGATCTATCGATCTTTCTTCATTCTATCGACTTAGAATTTGCCTTTTGTTTCTAGCATCAAGCGAACATCGACCTGTCCTTTAAGCCAAACGGTTCTTCTTCAACTTGGACAGATCCTCGTGACCTAGGATTGCCCCTTTGAATTCGTTCCAAAACAAATAAGACAATATCTTTTTTTTTTTTTGGGTAAAGGACAATATCTTAATTCCTCTTTCACACAGAAAAAGATCAAAAGAAGAATGTCATGAGGAATGTCAACTTCGCCTATCTTAGCTCCTTCTGCAATAGCTCCTGTGAATTTGTAACGGAATTTCGTGAAATCAAAATTGCATGACGAGTTCAATGCGCGCGAGAAAGAAAACTAATGGGAAAATCTATAAAAAGATAGTCATATGCTGCTACTAAACTGCTGAGTTGGGACCAATTAATTTCTCCAAGAATATTATCCGACTGTGAATGTTTTGTAAAATGTAAAGTTACATTGAATACGGTTTGTTGGGCACTTCTACTCGTGCCCAACAAAACTATAGTTTGTGCTTAGGTTCAACAAAATGCAGAGAGGGAGAGAATTATTGAACACGTTTTGTTGGGCACTTCTAGACGTGCCCCCGAAAATCCGAACTTTGGGAATGGAGACCTTTGAAACACAAAATATCATATCTCGGTCTTTCATTGAAAACTTTTGAAATCTTTGTGAAGTACAGAATTTCGTATAGAAGGCACCATGGAATGTACAAAAGTACGAACGTTTCTAGGCGGCGGATGGATCGTCAAGGACCATGGAAATTCCCACATCTTGTTCTATCTATCGCATGTTAATGTTTCCAAGGAGAATGACACCATTTCAGGAATTTATGTTGCCTGGATTAATTCCATGTGAACAGCATGCTGAGATTCATATAATCGACGTTTGAAATGATCTTCGGATCCAGTTCATTTATTGGCAATACAATAAAGGCTCTGGTTTCTGACGAGGCAAAGCAAAGCAAAGATGGCCTTTGCGACTCCGAAGGGTTAATACTATCAGTCAACATTGGCTTGAGATGTCTCTGACCTGTTAATCATTGCACTGGAGATATTTTGACTTAGGTCTAGTCTTCAATTTTGAATTGAACGATATCCGTACGGTCCAACGGAGAATGTCATTGAACGTGGCCGACCGGTGGTGGAGCCGAGGACTCCGAAAGCAAACCCAAGCGCGGTTAGAAATGCTCTAATCCTGGAGGAAATGCTTGGTGCTCCCTGAGTGTCATGTAAGCCATACTCCAGTCTACTAATTGATCATCACGTGTCGAAGTGGAGCCCATTTTTCAAAATATTTTCTCTTCTCCATTACTCTCCTCTCTTTCCTTTGGTCCACGTGTCGAAGTGGATAGGGGAGCTTGCGAGCCGGCCGGGCTTGGCTGCGGTTGGCAGCAACTGTGCAGGTTGCGGTTAGAGCATTTTGAGGAAGTGGAGGAGGTGGGGTAGATGGTGGAGGAGGAAGTTGAGGGTCGAGTCATCAGCGCGCCTCGAACGAGAGCTTCGACTCAACCATTGAGTGGTAGCCGGAGATGTTGTAGGTCTTGGCGACGACAGAAGCCATCGATGTTGAGCACCATCGTGGCTTGCAGCCAATCATGCTGGTGTCGACGAGGTTGATGGCCTAGCAAACCTAGGCACAGCCAACCATTGGGGCAAAGACATAGACGACGAAGAGGGAAGATTTGGAGGCATTGTAAGTGTAGTGGCTAATATCACCTAAAGGGGGTGAATAGGTGATTTCAAGAACACTTGACTAGCTTTCGTGGAAATTTAAACGTCAAGTAAAATATGAGCTAAATAACAGAGACGAGTTGCTATTAGCGAGAAAATGTTGCTATATCAAATGCAGTGCGTTTCTATCAGGCAAATATGGAAATAAGCAGAGAGATAGAAAATGATGCACACAAAGCTTTATAATAGTTCAACTTGGTAATCCTACGTCCGCACTCTCAAACTAACCGTCTACTGGCTGGATTCTGCCAGCAATCTTCTTATTAGTTACAATAGTATGTTCTTCTTTACCTTTTCTAAATAGTTACAATATTATGTGTCACTTATTCTCAAAGCACTTTCTTTCCGAAACTGTTGTTGCTTATGAGATATATCTCCCTATTGTACGCCTAAACACAAACTATAGCACTTTTATACTTCTCAAGAGATCACACTTTTCAAAACACTTGGAAAACAATATAAATATGTAAAACTTTCTCTGTTGATTGGGTTGCTCGTCACTCTTGATGCTTCCCTTTCTTTCGGCATCTGTTGATTCCTTTTATACTCTTCGGTTTCTAATATGTACATTGGACAATCTTCAAGAGGATCAATCTCCAAGCTATGCCTTGTTCAATCATTGAGAAGATCAATCTAGCTATTGAAATCAATAATTCTGAGTTTCCTGATATTTGGTTGCCCATACAATTAAATCTCCTAGTTTCTAAAAACAAAGTAGCTTGAACTATGGAAACAAATATGTCTTTTGGATGATTGTCAATTAGATAATATATCACATGTAATCAGGATCTTCTACATAGATATTTCTCAAGATCGATAACTAATCAATTTCTTCGTTTAAGAATCAAAGCCAGATAATTAGCTGCCAAAAATGTCCAGATAAAAGTCATCACGGGATATCTTTATCTAAATTTTTGGAGCACGTGATAAATTGTTATGTAGGTAATAAAGGTACTTTACTTATATCAGCAGTTTCTGATTATATCTGATTTCCCGGTGATATTGATTTATGATCATATCGGGTTTCCCCAAAGATATAGGACTCCATCTCAATTGGTTCCTTCCAGATTTCACGAATAGATGATAAGATCTTCTGCAACAATAGATGCTGCCGCCAAGTTGCCGAGTTGGTGCCAATTAATTTCTCCAAGAGTTATCCAACTTTCGATATTTGGAAGATGGAGAAATCACATGGAGCCAAATTCCCACGTGGATAATAACGTAAGGAAACAACATGGACTGGAAAAATGAAAAGCTCCAGCGGTTTAATAGTCGAACCCATGATTTGTTTTTTATTGGAGAGATGTGCAGAATTTTACATACAATCATTAAGTAAGTTTCGTCCCGCACTTCTACAAATCTCTGAAAAATTCGATCAATGGGGATCGGCGACCATCGGACCACAAGAGAACATATCTCGATTTTCCGTCGAGAACGTTTGAAGTATTTGCGAAGTACAACAGCTTGTATAGAAGGCACAACACAATACACTGAGGCATGACGGTCTTTGGCAGTGGATCAATGCCTCTACAGACCATAGAAATTCCCACATTGTGTTCTATATGTCGCATATTAATGTTTCCGAGCAGAACACCGTTCTTAGATAACGTGAATTGCTTCCATACGAATGGCTGGTCATGTGAGCTGCACGCTGGGATCCATAGTTTCGATGATTTTGGTCCCACAATATCTACAGACAATGCAATAGATGACTCTGATTTTCGCAGGAAGCGAAGTAAAGATGCCCTTGCCAGACCGAAACGGTTCATGTCAACATTGCCTTGAACAGTCTTCGAGGGCGGCGAATTAGGTCTAGTCTTAAATTTCGAATTGAATGACGGGTCCGTACGGTCACATGGGAAGTCATTGAACGTGGCGGACCGGTTGCGGAGCCAAGGGAATTAGAAAGCAAACCAAAGAGCCGTCATAAATGTCGTGAACCTTATAATAAATATGGTTTAGATTCATCATTCGAACATGCTAAATAAATTTCAAGAAATAACGAGATCGATGATTGTCGTGACCTAATGAACTTAATCTGTCTAAAAGGCTTCGCTATAAATTTACGAAACCAAAAGAGCCATGAAGTTTAACACAAGAAAGGAGCATGGAAAAAGAAAGAGGAGGTCGAGGTATCCTAGTTAGTCGAGACATTGAAGAATTCTCGATTTAAGAACTGGGAAGTATACGATTAAATCCCATAAATCGCGTGCAACTTATTATGAATTAGGGTAATTTGCAACTATTAATGGCCCTAACTTGATACTCCATTGACTTCTAAGTAGTCGGAAATCTGACCTTGTGCGCTTGAGCTAGCAAAAAGTAAAATAAAACTTTTCTCGGGAGAAGGGTGGCATGCATTATATAAATCATGAGAACAACCAAAGGCTGATTCCACGCAATCTACCTCACCTTCCAACAATGTCAACACCTTCTCTCGTTCCCTTCTTCCTCCTGACCTTCATCTTAGGCTTAGCCTCCTCCACTCCCTCCACGCCTGCGGCCGGGGCAGCTGCCACAACCAAACCCGCTCCGCTCGTATTCCCCCTCAAGAAAGATGCCGCCACCAACCAGTACTACACCACCCTCCAGCTCGGGACTCCCCCCACCGCCATGAACGCGGTCCTCGACCTCGCAGGCGAGTACACATGGCTCGACTGCAGCAGTTACAGGTCCTCCTCCTACCGCCCTGTCCACTGCAACTCCTCCAGGTGCGAGGCCGCCGGCGGCCTCAGCTGCAACGGCTGCTACGGTCCCGCCAAGCCCGGCTGCACCAATGACACGTGCGGCGTCTACGCGGCGAACCCATTCCTGAACGTGCTCCCGGGCTCGGGGCTCGCAGAGGACGTCCTGGTCTTGCACTCCACGGACGGGATCAAGTACAAGTCTACGAGTAAATATGTAAGTCGAATGTCATTGAAGTGAGGCGAACAAGCGTCGAGTCACATGCACGAGTGGACTATTTTCGTGACATCGTGCATGAATCGCTAAACTTAAGAAAAAAATGAAGAAATAATTCAGAGAAATCTCACCAAATCGGGATAATTATTCTTTTTGGTTTTTTACTTCCAGCAACAATTTGCTTTCTCTTGCGTGGACAACGGCCTGAATGGGACGACGGAGGGACTATCGAAAATAACCAAAGGCATTGTCGCGCTCGCGAGGAACCCGGCCTCACTCCCCACAGAGCTCTCCACGCAACTCAACCTCCCCCGCATATTCGCTCTCTGCCTCCCTTCTTCCTCCTCCGGAGCTGGCCACGGCGACCTCTACGTTGGCGGTGGCCCATACGCGCGACCTCCAATCAAGCAAGACCTCGCGAAATCGCTCCTCCGCACTCAGCTCCTCGTCAATCCCGTGAAACGGGCCCCCGTCTACAGCGAGGGCGAGGCCTCCGACGAGTACTTCATCGACGTAACTAGCATCAAAGTTGATTTCGCTCCAATCAGCTTCAAGTCCTCGATCCTCACGATTGACAAGAACGGCGTCGGGGGGACCAAAATCGCCACTCTTACTCCGTACACGGTACTCCACTCGGCGATCTTCAGGCCTCTGGTGAATGAATTCACGAAGAAGGCGATGGACAGGAAGATCAAGAAGGCGGGGCCGGTCGCGCCGTTCGGGGCTTGCTTCGACGCAAAGATGGTGAAGAGCGGGGTGGCCGGTCCACACGTGCCGACCATCGTGCTGGTGCTTCGGAGCAGCGTGCAGTGGAGGATGGAAGGGGCAAACTCGATGGCGAGGGTAAGCAAGGACGTGATGTGCCTGGGGTTTGTGGATGGAGGGTCCAAGCTGAGGACATCCATCGTGATCGGAGCTCATCAGATGGAGGATAATCTGGTGGAGTTCGACATGGGGTCGTCGACGTTCGGGTTCAGCAACTCGCTCCTCCTCCAGAACTCCAGTTGCTCCTCAAGATCGTAACGTGCCTTGGGGCATGTCGACTTTGCATTATGGCCCCTGAGGTGCCCCTATCTTAGCTCCTTCTGCAGTTCAATATCTCCTGTTAATTTGCAATGGAGTTTCGTGAAATAAAAATGGCATAACGAGTTCATTGCAAGCGAGAAAAGAAAACTAATGGGAAAATCTATAAAAAAAAAAAAGATAGTCATATGCTGCTACCAAGCCGCTGTTTTAGCGTAAGGGTCAATATAATGAAAAATCTTAAACTGATATATTTGTGTTAAATTTATTTTAAATTAATTTTTGATCACCAAAATTTTCAAATTAGTACATGTGACAAATATATCCTAAATTAATTTTTTGACCTTAAAAAATCCTAAACTGATATATTTATGACAAATTTACCATCCGTTAGTTTCTTTTAAATTGGATTAATACTACGAAAAATCACAAACTGGTGTATATGTGATTAGGGCTATTAAAATGGGTCACGAACCCATATCTTAACCCATATTTATGAAAATGGGTCCTAAGTGGATCAGCCTAATTTTAAAAGGGTTAATATCACGAAAAACCTAAAACTAGTACACCTATGATAATTTTATCCTAAACTAATTTTTTACCTAAAAAAATCCTAAATCAGTATATTTATGACAAATTTATTCTAAACTAATTTTTTTAACCAAAAACCCCGAACTGGTATATTTGTGATAAATTTATCTTTCGTTAGTTTCCATTAAATTGAAATAATACCACAAAAAATCATAAACTAGTATGTTTGTAACAAACGGAGAGTAAAACATAAAATCGGTACATCCGTTAATTGTCACGTGTCATTTAATATAACAATTTGACAGTAAAATTTAACGGAAATAAACTGCGGATAAATTTGTCACAGGTGTACCGGTTTGAGATCTTTGCTGATAAAAAAATTAATTTGAAATAAAATTATCATAAATGTAAAAATTTGAAATTTTTCGTAACATTAGCTCATTTTAAAATATGGATCAATATGGGTCCTAAAGAGAAAAGGTCCAAAAAAATATAGGTTTTAATGGGTTGAGTAACAGACCCACTTTCAACCCAACTTGACTTGAAATCTTTGTGAAGTAGTCTTTCGTGAAGAAGGGGCGAGGACATGCACTAAAGTACGATGTTTCTAGGCGGTGGATTGATCCTCAAGGGACCATGGAAATTCCCGCATTGCGTTCTACCTATCACATTTTGATGTTTCAAAGGAGAGCGACACAACTTCAAGAAATTCCCACATTGTGTTCTTTCTTTCTGTGGACCGAATCATGAAGTATGTCATTGAGACCGCGTTGCTACACTAAAACACCCATCGCACGGACACCACGTTGATCATGAGGTCCTTTCTCTCATTGAGATATTCACCAAACACCGGAATAAATTGGATGTTGAATACTAATTAACTATCAGCTTAAATACCATATGAGATTTGATGGAATCGCTTCTAACTGTCCTAATGAGCCCCATTGGTTTAAAAGGGTCAATCTGCAAGAGAGATAGTTGAGCAGTTTATGACCTGTTTATGACAAAAACTTGATTCAATGTAGTCTGGATCCGCTTCACCGCCTATTTGGCGAACGCAATCGGGCCATGTCAATCGATTAGCAGGTACTTTACTCTGAGCATTCAAAGCAAGCCTATCACACTCTTGAATCGCGGCTTGGAAGAAGTGGATAATTGATTTTAGAAAGCTTATTATATCCCTATTTTATACTGAAAAAGGAGAAAAGGGGAGGTCAACCCAGAATCAAGAATTGTAGGATTCGTAACGGTTCAACTTCTCAAGAGAGACAGTTGAGCAGCATGAGTTCATTCTTGTTCCTACTTCTGGGAGCAGCACATGAATCGCGCCGAAGCATCTTCGTCTTTCTCTACACTTGCCTTCAGGACTCAAACTTTGTGATTAGGTGCGAAATCATGCGAACGACATGGCTCTTTAAGCCTCGTCTCTGATCAACCTAATCCTCTGCTGCTATTTCTTCGACTGTGCTTCTGCCATATTTGTGTGAGACATCCTTAAAAGAATCTTAGAACTGTCTAGTATAGTCTTGCATTTTGGGGGTGTGGACGACTTGACGACGGGCTTGAATATGAACCAGTTCCCCAAAGAAGCAGCATCACGCACAAGCAGTCCCTCAATGGAGGATCAAGAGAGCGGCCGCAATGTACAACCAAGAAATAGAGATTGTTCGATGCTTGAAGACTTCATCCTCGGTTGCTCCCCTCAAGGAACGAAGCTTAATACGGCTCGTATGGTGAGCTAGAAGTTCTGACCTAAACTTTCATTGATTCTTCACGGAAAAGCTGCAAACATACAACTGAAGAAAAGCAAACATCTACCGCAAAGTAAAGATGAGTCGTTGAGAGCTAACTATGAAACTATAGAAGCTCAGGTAGCTTCAACATTTCTCTTTCATAAGAATAGCTCAGTGAATGTCTCTGTTCCATTCAACTGCAGGTTTTAGCAGAGGCTGTAGGAACTTTCATCCTGATGTACTGCATATCGGCAATAGTATCGATGACACAACTGCTAAAAGGTGAAGTCGGCCTAATGGGGTTTGCCACCACAGCTGGGATGACCATAGTCATCATTATATTCTCTCTAGGGCCCATCTCCGATGCTCATGTTAATCCAGCCATCACAATCGCCTTTGCAACCTATGGTCACTTCCCGTGGTCTAGAGTGAGTACCTCACTAATTATCCAGTTTCCATGACCAGTTCTATATACCTGAGACATTTGTTGATTTTCTCTCTCTTTTTGGCAGGTCCCACTCTACATTACTGCTCAGTTGACAGGTTCGGTATTGGCGACTTATGTTGGAGCATTGGTCTACGGCATCGAGTCGAGTCTCATGATCACACGGCCTCTCGGAGGCCCCGCCTCTGCCTTCTGGGTGGAATTCTTGGCGACATTCATCATGGTCTTCTTAATCGCAGGATTGACTTACAATCATCAATCTGTAAGATGGAAATTTTGCACTTTGATACCCATTGTACAGATATACTGGAGACAATAGTCCATGTCAGTGGATGTGATAAATTTATCATTACCTCAAAAACTTTGCAGGTCGGCCAGCTGTCTGGATTTGTCATAGGAATAGGCATTGGACTTGCGGTAGTGATCACGGGGTGAGCGCGAACACTTGTTCCCATCTACAATTTCATCAGTATAAACTTTTCTTTCAAAAGCTCTTCCGTCAGACATTCTGAGCTCTGCTTGTTAATTCCCAGGCCTGTATCTGGAGCATCAATGAACCCTGCGAGATCGTTAGGACCTGCAATTCTCAGTTGGGATTTTGAGGCCATCTGGATATACATCATGGCGCCGGTTACAGGGGCCATTGCGGGCGCTTTTGTGTATCGTCTTCTTCGCCTTCAAGGCCAGGAATCTAGCTCCACTTCATCTTCTCCTAATGCCAGTTTGCTGATCTACTCTCAGGAGGCCCTTTGATGCAGCACGGGAGAGAGAGAGGATATAATGGACCCTATAATTGTAAATTAGTTATAAACTAGCTTAAGGGTTCAGTTAAATTTGTTTCCTGTTGGGTGCTATAAGAGTCGATAAAGTCACAATTCAACCGTAATTATGAGGAGGAGTTTATCTATCATTCATGCTTAGTCCATACATTGCAACAAACTACAAAGTCAAACGGACACTCATAATTAAGCAGGATATTGACCCGACTGAGAATCATTGGACAAACTAGTAAGAACTGTCGGAAAAATTTAGAGAGTATGAGAAGGAGAATTGTTGGAAATCTGTCGAAAAAGAAGAAAAATTTAATTAAATCAATAATTTGAGGTGTGCAAGCATTATTCTTAAGGATAATTCCGCTCCTCGAAGTAGGAAACTCGGTGCGATAGGTTTGAGCAACTATCCTCCCAATATACAACCGACCTTTTTCTTTATTTCGAACTAAATAATAAAAGGAACAAGAACAACATTGTATGTATAACCCAACAAAAAATGAAAGAGATATAAAAATTGTGTTTACATATATCTCTCTTTTCAATTATGTTCAGAGTAATAATACGTAGGTAAAAGAAAGAGAGTCATTTTCCATCATAAATTCTTGCATTTAATTGAAAAACATTATAAATGCATTGTTAATTGATAGAAATCAAGACTATTACAAAACCGTTATAAAACCGTTATAGATTAATGAAAGAATAACATTGGGTTATTAGAGTGTAATGCATGGAACTGGTACTTGTTAGGCTATGAATTGGACCTAGAAATAATGAAATATAATTCGCGAAATCATTGGTGAAGTTTGAAAATTCTATGAACCAAGAATTTCTTTGTCTGAATTTTAATTTTCACCAATCACATTACACTCCCAACAATTTTGTTCAATGCAGTTTGGCTCTAATAGGCCATGCACATGCTTGGTTTATTCATAAGTGCTCTAAAGATTATTACCAATAATTATCGGCCTGATTCCAAAAAGAAAATCAACTTTACATTGAATGAGAATTATGATCTGAACTTTTTTTTGTCTCATAAAAATTCATCAACTTTCACTTAAATCTCAAATTTGGCCTAAGTAATTTGAAAATTTCATATCACGTGGGTCAAATTTGGGACTCAAGTAAAAGTTGGTTCTTTTATTGAGACAAAAAAAAAATTCGAACCAGAATTGTCACTCAAGGTGAAGTTGACACCTTTTTTTTGTTGAATTAGCCCAATATATAATTCTCATAGGAGAGGCCCCACTCCATACTTATAGGTGATTCCATCAAATATATAATACAGTTTAATACACCATCAATAATGGTTATGGAATTAATTACGAGCTTGGCTTAACCTCTTTTTTATTACTATTCTCACTTTAGGAGAGACAAAAAAATTTTAATAGTACCACCCGCCTGGGTGACGCTGCTGGAGCGCGCACTCTTCCTCTCGCAAAAGGTTGAGTGTTCGAATCCCGGGCGCCGCAGGGTGACTTAACCGGTGACACGTGTGTGGTGGCTAGCACGTGTCGCCCCCAGGGTTTACTCCCCGGCTATCGGCCGTGCGGGGTTCCCTGGGTTACCAAAAAAAAAGAATTTAATAGTGCATTATTACATCAATAAGTGACTTCTTGTTATCCATATGAACTTACTTCATGGGATTGCCAATCTCATAGATTGGTTACCATCGTTGTTAATTTTCTTCAATTGGCTTTGGTCCCATTCCCCTCTATGTATATTTAGAGGATTGATCAAATTCACTTCTGACCTTATATAATCGTTGGACATAAATTTATCCTTAAGCAGTTGCTTTACTACATCATGCCTCAATCAAATGTGTCTATTTTTACCAAGGAAATTTTTTTCATTACAATGGTTATTTCCGTTTGGCAATCACAATGCACAGACATCAAAGGTGTTGGTTTCATTTACAAAGGAATATCTGCTTAGCTATTTTGCCTTCTTGCCAAATCTTAGTTTACCACCCATTCTTTCGCATTGGCTACAATACTGGCTTGGCAAATGACCATAGCAATTACGTCATCAAATCATCTACTTTAATCAATCCGACTTTTGGTTTAGCAGGATTGTCATTTCCCCTACAATTTTTGTTTGGTTGATTTCCAAGTTACAGCATCTCCACCAAAGGTGAACACATATCCTGTAGTGTATTTTGTCTCATCTGAATATGAGATCCTGTTAATATCACTGTATCCTTCTTTTATAGTGGGAAATCCGCTATGTAAAATGTCATAGTTGTATATTCACATAGGTATAAAGTCACAACTCTGAATTCCATATTTAACCTTCATATCTTTCTTTTTGATCCATCCTTTTTGTTCATTCGGTCTTACATTCACAAACATAATATAGCACAGTCAATTCTCATACAACAATTTACATAATAGCACATTTTACAAGTTATACATATACACGTAGTTAGCATCAATTGCACATAGACTTCATAACAAGACATAAATTTAGCACTCGCAAAGCAATTGGGCAAATTGAAATTGCTATATGACCTTGAAGTAAAAGACAAGAATAAAATCATATTAAAAAACCCCAACACAAAGATTATTTAGGAAAAGAACATTACTGTATGCAGACACGGTAACATAAGAATGCAGGGTTTTTCTTCTTACTAACAAGATTTAGTGTTTTCCCATACATCATCATATTATATCAGAACCGTTATCCATGTGAACATTATGCTTGCCGATTCTTAATTAAGATGATTATTTGACATGAAAAATAACTCCCTAGGGTTTAACTTATTTCGTGGAAAGGTAACCCAAGATAATTGGTCCGCGAAACCACATTTTGATGATAGTAGCGAGGAGGGCTAAGAACAGCAGAAGTGCCAAAACTTATATACAACACTCACTTTAGTGCCAAATTTTTTGAAAAACGCTCATTTCAATGCCAACTCCGATTAGTTTGGCCGGAAATCCAACGTAGCCTTTTTTTATTAGTTTCTTAAGCCAACGTGACTCGCCGAAGAGTCAATCAGCATCCTATCCCTGAAACGACGCTGTTTAGTACTCTTTCCCCCAAATAAGAACCCTAAATCCGTAAATTGAAAGAGAATCTCCCAATTTGCAATCCTAACCGACTATCTTCTCCTTAATTAAAACCCTATTTTGATTCGCTTCCAAAGTTAGGAGCTCAATCTTGCAAATGGAGAGTAGCAGCTTCGGCAGCGACTCAAATTCATTTCAACGAAGCAAACAATAGGCCAAATGTTACTGTTTTTGCGGGTTCTCGAGTCCAATAAGAACATTTTTGGACTCGGTTGAATCCTAGAAGAAGATTTAATGGTTGAGCTAAGTATAGAGAAGGCTCGAAGTGCAAATATTTCAAATGGGTTGATGCGAAATTCTCCGGTCGAGTGACAAAGGTGATCTTGGAGCTACTTGAAGGACGCCATCAACCTCCACCTACATTAATAGATGAATTGGAGGATGTGGACTCAATGTAAACTGAAATGAAGACTTTAGCATCTCTAGCCAACCATTTAAAAAAAGAAGTTTCAAGGATGAAAATTAAAAGTAAGTATTATCGAGTATTGATTGTGTTGTTATTCTGTTGTGTATTCTATTTTATGGTTAAATGTAAAGCAAGTGATGAGAAGAAGTTTCTCAGTCTACCATAGTTGAAGATGAGTGAAATATGTACTTGTATTGGGTAATTTATAAATATAGTTGTATTAGCCTATTTTATATGGAACAAACGTTTGCTGCAATCTATAGTGGAAATGGAAGGTTGAAATTTATTAGGTGCAAGCATTTATAAGTTCTCTTGCTCAGTTGTGTATTCTCAATTTTTATTTGCTTAGTTTTGTTTGAGATATTTGGATTGCTACAATGGTTTGCTGGTATTGCTGGTAATTGTTTACTGCAGTGTTTGCTGGTAATGGGATGTTGGTTTGCTGCAAACACTTGTCAAATGAAGGAGTGGTACCAAGTTTAGAAGTCCTTATTTCAGTGTCATACGTTGTCAATAGCAATCGTTTGAGTGCCAAGTTTTTCTAAAATTGATCACTTAAGTGCCAATTGTGGTCAAAAGTGATCACATAAATGCTAATCATGGTGAAAACTGATCACTTAAGTGTCAGTTATTGTTAAAAAGTGACTACTTAAATGCTAGTTGTTGATATGTTCGTTTTACTGATACTGCACCAGCAACAATCACACGGTTGGTGTGCTTGCTTGCACAAGCTATGTGTTGGTACAGAGTGCATCTTGTGCTTGCACTAATGCATAGCTGGTGCAAGCATAAGACATTTATGAGCTACATCAACACATAGCTGGTAGACTAGCGCACCAGCACATATAACTACTAGTGCAAGCCGTGCACCAGCCACCAAGTACCATCATCACCAAGCCTTGCATCAGCTAAGCACTAGTAACACCTCCACCAAACCCTGCACTAGCATAACCACCAATACCAGCACCAAACTCTGCATCAACCAAGTACTCTAAACACCTTCACCGAGCCTCGTATAAGCCAAGCACCACTACCACCAATGCACCACCGGTACACCAACACAACCGCAGCACCACCACCACTACCTACACCAACCAAACCACATTACCACCACTACAGCACCACTTACACCAGTCAAGCAACACCACCACCACTGCACCACCACAACCACAGCACCACCACCGCCTATACCAGCCAAGCAACACCACCACCATTGCAACATTACCACTACCATTACACCACCAACACCAGTGCACCAGCACCACCACCACTGCACCACTACCACCACCACTGCACCACTACCACCACCACCACCACCACTGCACCAACCAAGCATAATCAGCACAACTAGGACATCCAGCAAAACTAGCAAACTAGCAACATAACTAGCACAGCCAATAACAAAATATGAAAATTTCAAAAGCATAGATAATATAAATATCGGTCCATTGACATTAAACTTAGTTTTTATATTTGATCAATATGAATAACCAATTAAAACATCCCCATCTAGGGAATGGCTTCCCACCAAACAAAAACATTAAACTGACTCAACGCCGTACAATGTCAATTTCACGAGTCAATATGCATAACCTCCTAACAAAAAATAAAAACTACCATATTTAGCACCCTCTCATCAGTCAATATATACAACCCCCTAGTTCCTTTTCCTTTAAATAGACATTTAACTTGATTCATGATCATTGTACTCTTTGTAACTAGATGTGCAGATTCTTCAACTGGACTTCCTGTCCCATGTACATTCTTCTTAGCAGCTGCCATTTTTTTTGTAGGTCATGTCATTTGATGAGAGCTTTGAATAGGGTCATTGTTGGTGCTAGGATCACTTGGTTGAGATACAACTGGTGTTAGGTTCTTTATTGGTGGCTGTTTTGGAGTTGCACCCGATATCTTTTTTTTTTTAGCAAAGGTTTTTGGCGTCGTCCTCTTTGTCTTTCTTCCTGCCACTTGGGTTCCTCTTTTGAGTGTAGTCATTGACTCTTGAGTTGGGCCATTTTAAAAGATAAGCACTTCTGAACTTCTCCCAGACTACAACAACATAATCATATTGTCAATAAAAAGAAATTCCATAAATAAATTAAATGCAGGAGTCTTATAAAACTTACATTCAAAACAGTCATTCTAGTACGCTCGTATGTAAAAAGGCCATAACAATATTATCTTAGCCTTTTCTCGAGAACTCCTCTTGTTCGTAGTGGCGCTTCATTTTCAGTAACTTTTGTAGTTGGTCTTTTTCTCACTTGATAAAGACATATTAAAGTTAAACTCCAACCCAAAAAATAACATAAACACCAATTGTACAGCTTACGGGATATTTTCTTCTCATCTGTTCAACAACAAACTTAGTGGTTGGCCCTTGGACTGGCCTTTCAGATGTCCCTTGCATTGATCCTTTAGTTTGCCTTGAGCTGGCCCTCCAGTTGGCTCTTGAGATGTCCCTGCATCAGCCCCTTGAGCTGGCCCTACATCAACCCTTTGAGTTGGCTCTCCAGCTGGCTCTGCATTAGCCCCTACACCTGACTTCATAGCTGGCTCTTTAATTAGCCCTTGGACTGACCCTATATCAACCGTTAAATATGGTTGTATTTATTGTTGATGTTGTTTCTTCAATGATGTGCCCTTCCTTTTGGCAATAGGAGCATGTCATCTTTACACCAGTCCTGCTCATCCTCTGAGTTAAAATCTCTCCCTCCTACATTCTTCGTTTCTTTTTTTACATTCCAATTTTCTTCTTTAGTGATAAAGGTTTAGGGCTTCATGGTTTGTTGGCTCCTAGAATTTGCTACTTCTAATAGGCTGCATCATGAATTGGTACGAAGCAAAATATGTGTTTTTCTTGTACCAATCATCTAAGTAATCCTTTGGGTTTTGTTGCTTTAACTGGATAACACAAATTGCATGTGCACAAGGAATTCCAGTTAGTTGTTAAGCTCGACATGAACACTTTCATGCCGCTCCATGAATCGGCGCTTCGGTCTCACTATACTAGCTTGGAAGACACAGAGGCATTGAAGATGAGGCTGTTTCTCAGATCGAGCAAGACCGATCTCTAGTCAACTCTGGGACACAGAGCTGGGGTCTCTAGATGGACGACATACGTATTAGCATTGTTCATGATCTCATATCCATAATCTCCATTCAAAATTGGATGACAGAACATACTAGCAATTGTGTTATCATCCAATTTCTTTGTAATTCTGGGACCACATTGTTTAGTCTACTTTGTAGACTTATCTCTTTGTTTAGGGCCGAGTCATGACCATAACTCGTATGTCTTCAAGCATGCTAATGATGGGTTTGCACCTAGGCTCTGGTACTCTGCCATTGAAAGCTTCACTGAGGTTGTTGTCAATGATATCGCACTTTAATTCTTCACTGAAGAAGACCCTACACCAATGCTTAGGTTCCGTTTCGAATAATGCTTCAAAACCTTCATTTGACAAGTAAAACAATTCAAGCTTGGCTATTCTAAAATCAGCCATGTTTGTACTCTTTGCTATATGCCAAAATTGTTTCTGCAGCTTATTCGCTTTATAATTCTTTGCCCAGTTTGCATATATTTGCTTTGCACATATTTTATGTTCAGCATATGGCATCAACTCAACTAATGCAGGAAAAAGTCCCTACAATAATTCAAACCAGAAAATACTTGTAAGAAAAAATATGCGATTAATATTAAAAAGCTAACAATTTTAAATGGCATTATCTTTTGTTGGTCGCTCATGAATACCCAACCTTCTCCATTGGTTATCTCAAGGTGAGTCATTATATTTTTTAGAAACCAGGACCAAGCATCCTTGGTCTCTACTTTGACAACAACCCAAGCTATTGAAAACATTTGGTTATTGGTATCTCTCCTAATAGCAGCTAACAACTCTCCCTTGCATAAACCCTTCAAGAAAAATCCATCCAATCCTACAATTTTTCTACAACCAACTAAAAATCCATATTTGCATGCATCAAAGCAAACATAAAACCTATTGAACTTAGTCCCACAGTCAGACAATGGCCTCTCAATAATCTCTACATATACTCTACTGGATGTGTTTTGAAGCATACATTCGCAAGCACAATCCCAAACCTGGCCATATTCTTTCTTGTACCGACCCATCAGTGTACTTATCACCTTCTGCTTGGCTCTTTTGCATTGATTCCTTGATACATTAACCCCTACCTACTCCTTCACCAACTGCACTTAATCTCGAATCTCGCCTTGATAGTATTGAAGAAATACTTCGACAACCATACACTTGTTATCCTTTTATTTTCAAATATAACGGAACAAGTATGTTTCTCCTGCAATAACCTAATATGGAATGACCCGCTTTTCCTATTTAGTGCACCATAGGTCTTCCATGAACAATTTGATTGCGAACACTTATCTCTCACAAATTCTTTCGTATTTCTAATAAATTCGATACTCCTTTTTTCAGCAATGGAGTTCTTAACAATAGCTTCTTTAAACAGTTTTGCATTATCAAATTTCATTCTTACAGACAAAATAGAACATGTAGCAGTCGGATCATAGGAAGGATACATACTTTTCCTTCTACGAATAGGTACTTTGTCATCTTCAAGCTTATTCTCGGAGCTAGCACTCTCATCTTCACCACCACTTTATTCATATTCAGTTTGATTACCATCAATTGGAGCTTCTTCATTCCTATTCACTGGTTGTGTTCATGCGATTCTCCCAATGATGCAAATTTATTTCTTAAAAAGTGTCTCTGCTTTTGCCTTGATTGTGCAAGTTCTTCATCATCATCGTCATCACTTAGGAAATTTACATTTGCCAAACCTTCATCATCCGATTCACTAGATTGAGCAACTTCCCAATTTAATATGGTCAATTCTTCATCAGGTATGTCTTCACTAGAAACTTGGGGACATCTTCCCATTTGCTCAACTCTCTCTATATGACTTGCCTCCGTCTCTAGCCTCAGCTGTTGCCTTTCGTCCCCAACTTAAGTACATTCTCCTACTTCTCTTATTTGAGTGCTCTCATCATCTTCATCATCTTCATCGTCTTCATAGTCACTATAATACTCAATATAGACTTTAGCTTCCTCGCCATGAAAATAATGGTAAATAATGTCCTTAACACCATTATCATCACTGAAGAATCTCAAGCCGTCCTTCAAGCCCTTTCTAGGAACACAATAATGCAATTTATGTACTTTGCATTGTAAATAATGCACTATATCCCTCATGAATTGAATATATGATGGCCTCCTTACATCAAAAATAAAATAGTACCTTCATTTCCACCTGCAGATTCCCATTCCGCGGTGCTAATGACAAATTCCCAACCACAGCAAACAATGATGGTGATAACATTGTCCCCTATGCCCATGCTGCACCGAAAGAAAACAAAATATCAGCTTTTGAGACTACAACGCACAAAAGCCAACAAGTTGCTCTAATTGTCTCATTAGACTGAGTCAAGACCCTTGCAAGCTGTTTCAATGTACAGTGATACAATGAAATTTACCCAATGAAGAAACATATAGCTAAGTTACAATGCACCAGATCAAACATGTTCACGGGTCTGCCGAATCTTGTAAGATATGTAGAAGTACATCTGAGTTCATAATTCATATGCTTGTGCTAAAACCTGATAAATAACATTTAAACTTGTATTTTTTGAGTATGCTCAAATCATTCATGTTATTCAAATTAAACCCTCAGAACATAGCCAACTTTTGACAAGATTTTTTATTATTGAATAAGGATAGATTGACACTCTTTTGAAGTTCAATTAGATTTCACATATCCCTGGAGTGCATAACCATTCTGGAGAGACTCTGTCCACAAGGAATTCAATCCTTCCGTTGCCTATAGACTTGCTATTTGCTTGACTAATTCTTTGTTGTGACCTACAAGGGTGACGATTATGTACATGTGGAATTTGCCACTTACTTGGCCTCATGTGAGTAAAATACAAGAAAGAGACGTGTGTATTACACTCTGGAGGATCCTAGAAGAAAACAAAATAATTAGCTTTTGGGACCATAACGCACAAAAGCCAACAAGTTCACATGGAGGATCCCACAACCGCAACTGAATGATTAAACAAATTGCCATTATCGAAATAAAATAACTTTAGTCGCTGTCGTTTAGTAGAAACGAAGCAACATAGCTGGCACCAAGTCTTAGTTTTGCCTTCACAATCAGAACTTGAGGTCCCCAGAATCATTATTTCACAATTCCTTCTCTACTACTATCATGCCTAGTTTATCTCCCCCCCCCCCCGAGCCTTAGTTTTGCTCTCAAAGCCATAATTGTGCCCTCGAAGCCCTAATTTTGCCATCCAATTGAGCCATGGAGAGAATATGACAAACCTGAATGACCGAGGGTAAGAGACAACACACGAGCGGCAGCCAACAATGATGACAGCTACAGAGCACTACGAAGATGGCGACGGAGCACAACGACGACAATGGGAACTTCCTTTGCTTGAACGACGAGTAGATGAGCCCTAATTTGGTCTTCTTCGCGCACGTCATTCAATTATCAAGGGGGAA
Organism: Syzygium syzygioides; assembly: GCA_031216285.1. NCBI lineage: Eukaryota > Viridiplantae > Streptophyta > Magnoliopsida > Myrtales > Myrtaceae > Syzygium > Syzygium syzygioides. The sequence goes on from CM062249.1 coordinate 30,225,158, forward strand.
ACGATGTCCCATTCTTCTCCCAAGCCACATAGGCGATGCGACATCATTTTTGAAGTCCATGTGGACTTTATTTTTTAAAAAATTTGCCAAGTCATTTACAAAATTTAATTAAAAATGCCACGTATACATTTTGGCCGGAATATCTCACCTTAGTACTTAAGTGATCGTTTTTCCTCCAATTTGGCACTTAAGTGAGCCAGTGAAAATTTTTTACACTAAAGTGAGCGCTATACATAAGTTTTGGCACTTCTGCTATTCTTCTCCCGTAGCGATGATAACTAAATTAATACGACACTATTCATCTTCAAAAGTCATTCAACACATTGTCGATCAACAACTATCATCACTTTTGCTCAAGCAATCAAACATTTGACACTAATGTTTCTTAAGTTGGTTTTGAAGAAACCTCTTCATTGGCAACACTTTTTCCTATTAAATAGGGAAATGAACCTCCAAAATCAAACTTAACTAAGGTATAAAGCCATTCACACCCACTATAACGTCGGCCTATACCTAGATGTATCATTCACTTATCATGATTTCCTATCTTCATCGAAAATCAAACACAAACCGGTGAATTCATGAATAAAAATTCGAATATCATTGAGTGCCCAATTTCTAGCCTTATATACATGCTTACAAAAAAAAAATAATCACAAGCTTGAGAGAGAAAACACCTACAAACATCCAACTTCCTCTTAGAAAAACAAACATAGGTATTGAAACCCCAAAGAACGATTTTACTTGACACTCAATAACCTTACCGAAACAACCAAAAGCTCTTTTATGTTGATGTTTGGTAATGTCCCACGACAAAATGCCTATGAATATGTGATACTTGTCCTCCACCATCTCTAAGTCCTCATTCAATTCCACTAGCGGTGGTAGCAACGGCAATTTTAGTTCAAAAATCCATAAGGCAAATATCTTTAAGATTGTTGGAAAAATATAGAGAATATGAAAATGAGAATTGGTGGAAATCTATTGAAAAATATGGAAAAAAAATATAATTAAATGTCTGAGGCATGCAAGTACTGTCTTTTAGAATAATTTTGCCCCTCGGAATACGAAACTCGGTGGGATAGGCTCTAGCAATTATCCTCCCGAGATATAATAGATTTGTGTCGGGTGGACTTGGGCGCCTCTTACCCTAAAAGTTAGTTTAAACGGTGAGGTTTTCCCTCACACTTATAAACCGACCACTAGTCTATTCTACAACTGATGTGAGACAACCTTAAAAATCTTCCCCTCACACATTGGGCCTTGGGTCAGAGCCACAATAACCTATAACTTTCCTGTGTGACTGTTGGGTCCATACTTGTTAGCAACCTAGGTTCTGATACCAGTATTGGGTGATCTTGGACTTCTCTCACCCCCAAAAGCTAGTTCAAAGGATGAGACTTTCGTTCACGCTTATAAACTGATCACTAGCCCATTCTACGACAGATATAAGACAATCCTAACAATCTTCCCCTCATACATCGATCCGATCCAACAACCCATAACTCTCCTATGTGACTATTGGGTCCAAATTTATTGGCAACCTAGGCTCTGATACCAGTGTTAGGTGGACTTGACCTCTCTCATGTCAAAAGAAAGCTCAAAGGGGTGAGACTTTCTCTCATATTTATAAACCGACCACCAGCCCCTTCCACAATCGATGTAGAACAACCTCGATAACCTAAAACAACGTTATGTGTATAATCCATCAAAGAAATCAAAGATATGTAAAGAGAAAAAAGAATATTCATGGTTTGATATATATCTCTTTTCAATTATGTTCGAAGTAATAATTTGTTGTTAGAAAAAACAAAGAGACCCATTTCCATCATCAATTCTTGCATTTAATTGAAGAAACGTAAGAAATCCATAGCAAATTGATAACAGTCAAAACTGTTACAAAACTGTTGCTAAACAGTTATAAAACGTTACAAAACCGTTAATGTTATAGATTAACGGCAGAAAATTTATTACAAATACAATAGCTTGTTGCAAAACTTATTGAATTATACAACAAGAACAAAAGAAAACTAGCTTGCAAATGCAGCAACATCATCCATCCTCAACCTCAAGAATGGGAGCAACTGGTGTTGCGAAGCAGGAGCGAGTTGCTGAACCTGAAAGTCAGCGAAGCCACGTCGAACTCCACCAGATTGTCCTCCATCTGGTGCGCCCCGATCACGATTGTCGTCCTCGGCGTCGACCCTCCCTCCACAAACCCCAGGCACATCACCTCCTTGCTCACCCTCACCATCGAATTTGCCCCTTCGATCCTCCACAGCACGTCACTTCGGAGCACCAGCACAATCGCCGGCACGTCGGGCCCCGCCACCCCGCTCCTTACGCTCCTTGCATCAAAGCAGGCCCCGAACGGCGCAACTGGCTCTACTCTCCTCATCTTCTTCTCAACTGCCTGCCTGGTAAACTCTGCAATCAGAGGTCTATAGATGTCCGAGTGGAGGACCGTGTACGGAGTCAGAGTACTAATTTTGGTCCCACCGCTTCCGTCCTTGTCGATAGCTAAAACCGATGCCTTGAAATTGACAGGAGCGAAATTGACCTTGATGGCAGTCACGTCAACGAAGTACTCGTCGGACGGAGATGCGGAGCCATGATAGGGTTGGCTGACGGGATTGATGAGCAGCTGAGTGACAAGGAGCGACTTCGAGAGGTCCTGTTTGATCGGAGGCCTGAAATACGGGCCACCGCCGACATAGAAGTTGCCATGGCTGTGGCTGGAGGAGGAAGATGAAGATGGGAGGCAAAGAGCAAGCTTGTGGGGGAGGTTGAGGTCGGCCGAGAGCTTTGTAGCGAGCGAGGTTGGTCCAATGGAAAGCGCGATCACGCCATTGCCGGCAGTGGAGATGCCGCGCGTGAACTCCGAAGGCACGCAAGAGAAAGGAAGTTGCTGCGGAAAATGGAAGACAACAATGAGTGCACAATTAAAATTTTTTATTTTTCTTTTTTCATTTCTACATTACAAAAATTTGACAATATACAAAGAATTTACAATTTACGACATTTGAAATTGAGACCTATTTAATGTGATGTCTCCATATATATATGCACTTGGGTATTCAAATATGATAATATACTAAACTTAGCTTTTGATATTGATTTCCAGTGGTCTCTGATATCAAATGCACTTTCCTTTGCTCATTCCTCAAAGTTCTTTTTTTTAACAAAATCACACTTACTATAACTCCTCGCGACGTGTACTTGATCCCATCGGTGTGGTGCACCACCAGTGCATCCTCACCGAGCCCTGTGCCGATGACAACCTCCGTCAGCGGGTTGTACACGTACACGCCGCACGTGTCCTTGAAGCAGCCGCCACCTTGGGCGGACCTGCACCTGGCAGAGCTGCAGAGGATGGGGCGGTGGGACAAGGATGACGACGGGTTGTAGCGGGCAGCGCCGCAGTCGAACCACGAGTATGAACCCAAGAGGTTGAGCACCACCTTCACGGGAGAAGGCGGCGTGCCGAGGGTGATGGTGGTGTAGTATTGGCGAGATGCCTCATCTTTCACGACGGGGAAGATGAGAGAGGAAGGAGCAGGGGGTTGGGTTTGGGAGGATGAGAGAGAGAGGAAGGAGGTGATCGAGGCTAGAAGGAAGAGGCAACGAGAAGTCACCATTGCTGAATGTTGACACTGAAGATGATGGGCTTGAGAAAGCTTGAAGAGTTGCAACTTTGGACCAAGGAACTGAAGTTTTATATACTTCAGACATAATATCCTCGCCGTCAGTCACCGTTGGAAAACAATCTGCCAATTGAGCAAGCCTATAAAACCAGACTCAGTTTGAATATCTTATTACCTAAATTGTGATTCTAACACGATTTGTTGTGAGATTTTAGGTGATTCTTAATTGGAAATTTCTTGTTCGAGTCATGCATATAATTGAGATTTCAATCTTTAAGACCTAGGATCGGATTCCAATTGCCTTTTTTTCTTTTCCCTATTTTGACTTTGGTGAATATTTGATTATTTGGGCTTATAAATGGCATATCATTAAATTTTCCTATTATGGAAAATATAAAAAATTGCATTGCATATTACGATAGTTTGCATTTAAAATTGCATATTTAGGAGCCATGTAGTAATTAAGAAAATGCCTAATTTAAAATAGGATTTACTCTAAATTTTTTCCTCGTTCATATTAGGTGATCACATTTAGGTAGTTTCCTACTTTAAATTTAAAAGATCACAAAAATAACATTCATAAATCATATAGAATTAGTTGCATGCATTGCCATTCATCATTACCATGTTATCACATGCCATGTCGTTGCATTGCCACGTCATCATTGCCATATCGTAAATTCTTTGTCTTCAATTCAATGCCATAGTAATTGCATGTCATGTTAATTTAGTTCATAATTTTGCTCCTCATTAAAGTTAGGTTATGCTGCATATCTAGTTTAATAATTCTTGCATTTTAAACTTAGATTAAAATCACAAATAATTTAGCTTTCATAAACAATAAAAACAACAAAAAAAAGAATTTGTTGAAATTGCATAATCATTTAGAAGTCATATTTAGGCTATGCATGCATTTTTAATTGACATCTTGCAGATTAATTACCAGAATTAATAGGGCTTTTGCTTGCCGGAGGTATTCAAATTATTGCCTATACTTTGCAATTTACTCATCACTTTGATTATTGAATGTTACATTATTGATTGAGCACCTGCATGATCACCCACTGCATGTTAGAGGTTTAAGCTTAAAATCGATCGGGAGTACTTGCAAAATATTTTTGAAATAAAGAGAAAATGTACCAAAGAGCATTAAATTAATCTATCGTAATCAAGTCCTAGTATCCAAGAATCTCTTATTCATAGAAGCAAAGCATTTTCCCACACTTTACTTGGGTTTCTAATCGATCCACAATAAATTGGTAGCAACTCTCAAATAAAACGATTTGCATGTTTAAATTGATTAAATTAAAACTCGAAAATTGCGATTAGTATGAGTTTGGGAGAGTCCGCACTAAATATATAGGCTTAGTAATCCATAAACTTTTCCTTTGGTGGTTCATCTCATGGAAGGTCGCAACAGCTTAACGACTTCGTTGGGGATAATTTTTGTTGGCTTGGCCTTCAGCCACATCTTTTGCTCTTTATTGAGCCTTTGGCCTTTTTTGTGGGGTTAATACTACGAAAAACCCCAAACTAGTACACTTATGAAAAATTTATCACAAACTAATATTTTGACTACCAAAAACACTAAACTAGTAGACCAATGACAATTTTACCATCCGTTAGTTTTTGTTAAATTTTACCATTAAATTTATGAGTTGATGATACGTGGCAGTTGACGATTGTACCAGTTTAAGATTTTATTCTCCGTTTGTCAAAAGTGTGCCGGTTTGCAGTTTTTCGTGATATTAATCCAATTTAACGGAGGGTAAATTCATCATAAATATACTAGTTTAGGATTTTTTGTGGTTAAAAAATTAGTTTTTGGCAAATTTGTCACAGATATACCAATTTGGGGTTTTTGTGGTTAAAAAATTAATTTGGGATAAATTTATCATATGTGTACCAATCTAAGGGTTTTTGTGGTATTAACCCTTTTTTGTAACACATTTGCTTGCAATTTATTCATGGACCAGTCAAACTCTGACTTTTGCGGCTCCATTTGCTTTTGAACATTTCGACACATTTGGACTCTTAGGGTCTTCATCTTTGATTGACATTCTAGGCCATGTTTTTCTAACTTGGTAACTCATTTGTCTTGCCCCAGTGGAGGATGATCACCGACTGGATTTTACAAATGAATTTGCATGCTCAATTTGGCTATGCAAGAGATAAAAGTGTGCATGATAGAGAAAAAAATGCTCTTCATCACTTTAAGGCATTTAAATTCTCGTTTGAGTTCATTTACAATAAAGACACCCAAAGATTGATGCAAGAAAGCATGAAAGTTATAACCATTTTTCTCACCTTGTAAGGTCAATTTTAATTCCATTCTACCCCGATGTAGGCTGGTCCTTGATAGCAATTATTTGAAAGAATTCAAATACTCAGGCTCAAATCAGTCAAACAATGGTTTACCTGCAGTGTTTAGTTTAGGGAAGTGAAATGCCCCTCTTCATTTCAATTTGCGTACCCTTCTCAAGAAAACCCTTTACATTAAGGACACGGAATTTTTCCACTCATCTCACAATATAAAAATATGGGACCATGTATAGGATATGGCTTGCCTTTCATCATCCTAACACGTTTCATTTAGCATTTTCAATCAATTCCACATCATTCATTGAAATGTCCATCTTGATAAATTTCGAATGGAATTAGTGAATTAGACAAACAAAATCTTCATGCAAAATCTATTTTCAAAAGATATGAACATTTTATGAGCTTATCGCCTTTAAGGATGAAAAGGTTTGTAATTTTATAGCAAGAAGATCATCATGCTGAAGATTCTACAACAAAAATTTGGACGCAAAAGACAACTTCAAAACAATTAGTTATGCCAATGAGTTAAACAAGAGAGTTAGACACTAGCATCATTAAGAAGTATTTCCGCAAGATACGAAAGGCAAGATCAATGCACTAATGTCCCCACGAAGGCAAAGTACTAGACTTGAGAATATCAAACACGGAGGGACGCTTTTTAGAAATAGGTGTCGTTGGATTGCCTTTATTCAAAGGGGAAAGGAGACATGAATTAGCCGATCATGATTGGAAGTTTGATCTTCGATCAATGCTCCGTTTTTGCTTTTGCCCTTGCACAAGAGAATGTGCATGAATAAGTTACTATGCTATAGTAAAGCAAATGCAAGCTGACGCTCGGAAAAGTCCGGTCATCCATTTCAGCTAGAATCATGGCATTTATCTCAGTCGAATTAGTCGGTCCACTATTTCTATCGAAATCTGACACGCTCCTCAATTTGTCATCTGTAAGGAAAACAACAAAGTGTCATTTCCATAATAAATTGAATTAAGTTTAAAAATGAGATACACCCTTTTTTCCAAAATTGGAAACTTCTTTTTTGTTTTCGCTCCGTTGTATCTCCCTATCCGCGGAAATCTTGTCTCATCTGTGACCTGTTTGAATGGAGAGAATGGTGTCAAACACGAAGCCGAGAAGGGTGAAGATTAGGAACGAACACTCCCTTTTGCTCTTCTAGGGAGGCATGGTCGCTTCTCCACGATTGCCTCCTTTTTGCTGCCATCTACAGGTTCATGTGACCGAGTTAATTCATGAGTGAGTCGATTTAACTTGGAACGGATACTTCCTGTTCCTTTGAAGAAGGCTTCACTCCAATCGAAAACTATCTAAAATATGAGTTTACCAAATTTAAATTAGGAAATAATTTAGATTAAATTCTACTCCAAAATAGGCAATTTCCTAATTACTACATGGCTCTTAAATATGGAATTTAAAATGCAATCTATCATAACATGCAATGCAATTTTTTTTATATTTTTCACAATGAAAAAATTTAATGACATGCAATTTATAAACCTACAAAATCCAATATTTACCACATTCAAAATATAAGATAAAGGCAATCGATATTAGATCTTTTTTTGTGTGCATGACTTGAACGGCAAATTTCTTATTTAAGAATCAGCTAAAATCTCGAAACAAATCATGTTAGAATCACAATTTATGTAACTCGTATCCCACCACAGTCAAACCCCGTCTCGATAAAGTCAACGTTGCAGACTTGGAAATAGACACTTTGACATTTGCAACCTAGTATGAATTGAGTTGCATGCACTTAGCTCTGGCCGAGATCATCATCAAAGAGAATGCATATCCTCTCTCTGTCGCTCTCTCTCTCTCTCTCTCTCTCTCTCTCGCTCTCGCTCTTTCCCTCTCCCTCTATATTGAATGTCTGTTAATGTGTTTTTGTTCAACCAGCAGACTTTCAGGAATCACGGCTCATCCGGGCTTTCTTGACAAAGCAGAAGATGTCAATGCATGCCGCTTCCTGAAATGGTGACGTACCAGTACCGAAGTTGACGTTAACCGAATCAAAATGACAGATCCTCGTAAATTAGAGAAAGTATTTCATTCACTGAGAAGACGCCTTAAACCAATGCAAGCAAGCATTGTTGATGTTCTCTCTCTTTTTGACGAGTTCCACTCTACGTTATTGCTCAGTTGACAGGTTCGGTATTGGTGAATTATACTGGAGCATTGGTCTAAGGCATTGAATCGAGTCTCGTGATCACACAGCCTCTCGGAGGCCCCGCTTCTAAGAAAAAGTGTCAAAAAAGTCTTAAAGCTTTCGTATTGGTATCAATTTAATCATAAATTTTTTTTAGTGCCAATTCAATACTAAACATTTTGCATTGATGCCAATTTAGTCCTAAACATTTTTTTGTGCCAATTCAGTCTTAAATATTTTACATTTGTGTCAATTCAATCCTAAACCTTTTTGTTTTTTAACCAATTTAGTCCTTCCGATCAATTTTGGTCGGATTTTATTGACGTGGATGCCGACCGGTCACCGGCATTGACGTGGATAACTTTTAATAATATTTTTTAAAATTTTTATTTTTATTTTTCTTGTTTTTTTCCTCCACTCCCTCCTTACTCCAACTAGTCACCGGAATGGCGCTTGGCCAGAGGCCAGCAACATCGCCTCACCAGCCATTGGTGAGGTTCGCCCTCGCCAGATGGCTGCGAGGGCGGCCTCGCGCTGAGCAAGCAAGGCTCGAGCGTCGCCAGCGGCTTGCCGACCTTGTCAGATTTGGCGAGGTCAGGCCTCACCCAGCCATTGGCGAGGTCAAGCCTCATGCCTCGCCTAGCCATCGCTGGCGAGGTCGAGCCTCGTGCCTCACCCAGCCATCTCTAGCGAGGGCGAGCCTTGCCAGTGGCAGACGAGGTCAACCTCACCGGTCTCTGGCCTTTGGCTAGTCGCCTGACTGGCGATCGGCTGGAGAAAGGAGGGAGGGGAGAGAAAAAAATTCAAAAAATATTTAAAATATTGTTAAAAGTTATTCACGTCATCGCCGGTAACTGGTCGCCAGCCAGCCGATATTCATGTCAGCAAAATCCAGCTAAAATTAACCGAAATAACCGAATTGGTATAAAAACAAAAGGTTTAGGATTAAATTGATATTAAAAAAAGGTTTAGAACTAAATTGGCACTAATACCAAAGATTTAAGATTTTTTTAACACTTTTTCCCCCGCTTCCACCTTCTGGGTGGAGTTCTTGGCGATGTTCATCACGGTCTTCCTAACCGCAGGATTGACCTACAATGACCGATCCGTTAGTCGGAAATTTTGCGCATTGATTCCCGTTGTGCAGATACGCTGGAGACAATTGCCCATGTCAGGGGATGGGATAATTTATCATTACGTCAAAAAATTTGTAGGCAGGCCAGCTATCTGGATTTGTCATAGGACTAGCCGTAGTGATCATGGGGTGAGCGCGAATAATTGTTCCTATCTACAATTTCCTCACGATAAACTTTCTTTAGGATAAGGACATTATGAATGTCTTGACTTTTACTTTTATGATATAACTGTTATTTCGATCGCTAAAGTACCGTAACTTCTAAAAAGATATTCATTTGAGTGCCATAATTTTCAATCAATCACTTAAATACCAAAAATTTATAAAAATGTTCACTCATGGACCAAAAATCCGACGTGACAACTTTTTTACAAAGTTAGAAAAAATTTCAAATCAGTGCTCAAAGTAGGGTCATTTTCTCAAAAAAGGATCCAAAGTGGATATAATGTCAAATAAAGGCCTGAAATGTCCAATCAGTCTCAAATAGGGGCCCGAAGTGCCCAATGAGTCTCAAGTAATAGCCTGGGTTCACCGGCCGATCAGATGCTCAACGACTGGCGAACACTTCACTGTTCCGACGATTGGAATAATGGCAATTTCGTCTTTTATTTTTTAATTTTCTTTGTTTCTTTTTTCCTTTTTATGTTTTCTTCTTTTCCTTTTCCTTTTCCTTTTCTTTTGTTTTTTTCCTCTTAGTGTCAGGCGAGGGCCACCCTCGCTTGGGCTGGGCGAGCAACGACGACCCTCGCCAGATCCGACGAGAGCAACCCTCACCCTCGTCGGATCTGGCAAAGGTCGCCGTCCCTCGCCCAGCCCAAGCGTGGGTAACCCAGGGTCGAGGGTTGTGCCCCTCAGTGTTGGACAAGGGCCGCCCTCACCTAGGCTGGGCTGGCGATGGCAACCCTTGCCAGATTCAGCGAGAGCAACCCTTGCCCTTGCCAGATCTAGAAAGGTTTGACCCTCACTCGCCTAGCCCAGGCGAGGGTGGCTCTCGCCCGACGTTGGCAACCTCCGTTGGCCTCGGCTATGGCCGGCGGAGGAAAAAGAGAAAAAAAAAAGAGAAGAAGAAAAGGAAAAGGAAAAGAAGAAAACAGAAAAGGAAAAAAGAAACAAAAAAATAATTTTAAAATAAAAGGCGAAATTGCCCTTGTTCCGATTGTCGGAATAGTGACGTGCTCGCCGGACGGTAAGCATTTGACCAGCTGACGAACCCAAGCCCTTACTTGAGACTCATTGGGCACTTCGGGCCTCTTTTGACATTGATTGAGTACTTCAAATCCTTATTTAATACTATATCCACTTTGGACTCTTTTTTGAGAAAGTGACCCCTCTTTGGATACTGATTTGAAATTTTTCCAAAAAGTTATGGCACTCAACTAATCGATTAAAAAGCTATATGACACTTAAGTGATCATATAAAAAGTTGTGACATTTAAGTGAACACCGTACATAAGTTATAACATTTAAGTGATCAGAACAAAAAAGGTATAACACTCAAATGAACATCGTAGGAAAGTTATGACCCTTGCAATATCATTTGTCTAACTTATCTTTCAAAAGCTCTTCGGTCAAACATTCTGAACTCTATTTGTTTAATTCCCAAGCTAGTATCAGCAGCACCAATGAACTTTATGAGATCGTTAGGACCTACAATTCTCAATTGGGATTTCGAGTCCATTTGGATATACATTTGTTGCAGAATTAAGCGATTGAGCAATAAAATAAATAGAAAAAGAAAATAAATCGAATACCAGATTTATATGGTTCGATCAAGTGACCTACATTAATAGGGAAAGCAACAAAAAATTTTATTATAGATCAATCAATACAACGGAAGTCATAACGACACTCGAATAACTTAAACACTTAGTATTTCTTAGCCTTAATTACACCCAGTAACTCACACGGTGTTTTACTCCATAATTCCTCACAAATTAATCTTTCAATCTCACAAAAAAAATTCACAAATCTTACTCGCGAGATTTAATTGGTCTTGTGTAATTCCACTAGTAAAACCCACAAAGACAAACCCCTGCCAAGCATCCGATGAAATGGCGCTTCAACCTCTTCACTAGGAATCCTGCACGCGCGCGCGCGCTATATGTATGCATGTATGCATGTAGTGACCGGCTTCATGGATTAGGAAATCCATAAATTCGTTCAAAGAAGTCCAAATTTGGACTTTCCTCTTTTGACTTTTCTTTGGCTGACTCCAGGACACCCACGGACTAACAGGAAATATATTTTGTGTGCCCCTTAATTTTTCTTTTCAATTTCTATGACAGAAGTCCATGCATGACGCGACCAATTAATTTATTTGGGCTGGGATTTCGTCCAACGGGCATAAACTTAAGACATATTATGACAATCTTCACATTGGCTCGATGTTCTAAAATATCCAAACTTCACTGCGATTGTCCCACAACCACTTATGAGCTCAACCGCCACAAATATCTTCCACTTCACTATAATCATAGACCTCATCAGAACACCAACTCCACTTACACATTTAACTACTCTATAATGATTTTCAGACACAACCTCCTATACCACAAATAAAGCAAAACTATCGTTGCATTCCTATCTACTATGAAATCGAACACATATCTTGTTAACATTAGTAGTTACAATAACTGTTGGCTTTACAGACTCCACTTCGCTATAAGCACTTTTTATATTGATTACTCTGCTAGTACTCACTACCCCACGAGTTTGTGGTTGTAACTCTAGATTGACCTGAACATTGTCATGATATGTATAAACACCACCACAACCACTCCTACCCAAAAGTACCGTCAAATGTAATATCTCTATTGAAAATCGGTGAATTTAATTTCAAGCACCACAATAAATAATCTCGTTCACCTTGTGCATGGCTTAGGAACATGCATTTCTCGCCCTTCCAATGAGTTTACCATCACTCACTCGAACATAACATGGGCAACCAAATATTCTAATAACAGAATAATTAGCAACATTACCTGATACATCTTTTGAAGTTCAACATCCAATCGCAATTGATGGGGACCTATTCACCAAATAGCTTATCGTACTATGCATATCCGCTAGGAATCTCCTAACTATACTAGCACTAAAGAGCATTTTATAGGTCGTCGCTCATCAACTCTATAACTTTTGTGATTCACTGGCACTAGTGCAGTGTTTCACGATGCTTTCCTTCATGTAGAATTTGTTTAACAGTTTCGAGTAAAATTTCATGCTATCATCATCAGTCCACACATGTTTGATTGTCTTACCAATCTCATTTTCGATCAAAACTCTCAACTGTATAATCTTGACAACGGCATAAAACTAGTGCCTTTACACAAACATCCAAGTCTCTCTTGAGTAGTCATCTACATCTGTTAGCCCAAATCTCGCATTCTTCCTTAAAGGAAACCATGACAACCTACAAACATCCAAGTGAAATAATTCTACATTCTCCATGGTTTCTTTGATAGTCGTATGGAATTGTACTTTCCACCAACGAATTAAGTCAAGCACCTGCATACATTCAGTTCCCCAACAACATAACCAAAGAGCAGATTCTTGCTAATATTCCCTATATGCATGTGCTACAATTCATACTCTTGGAGACGTCGAAATCTATCATTATCTCACCTTGAAGCTCATACAGGTTACCATGTTTGATTCCTTTTATTATCATCAAAGCACCTCAAATAACCTTCATAATTCTACATTATGAGGTATACTTACACCCAACTAAATCCAGGTTACTCAAGGACATCAAACTTTCTTCAATTCTCAAATGTGTCTCACTCCAGTCAATGTCATCACGATACCATCATGCATTCTGACTCTAACATCGCCAATATCTACAGTATCACACTCGGTGTTATTCCTCATATGTATTTTATTACTATCCCTGTATTGATAAGTAGTATACCAGTTCATATTTGGTGTAACACGAAACGAACGACCAAAATTCATAAGCCATTTGTGAAACAATGAATCCTCACTAACAGACAAAACATAATCAGTATTATCCGAATTACAGTTAACTACAATGGCAACATCATTAGTAAACTAAAATTTAATTCCCTTACCCTTCTCGTACTTTTGTTTAAAGCAATCCTTTTTAAGATGTCCTTTATGGCACAACTTCAATAGACAGTATCACCAATTCTAGAATGACTTCGTCTGTTCAAATGTATAATATTTCTATTAACACGAGTAAGAACTCTTCCTCTACTTTTACCTACTAAAGCAGTAGATACAGGTTCACCATATTCTCTTCTATGGATGTCGTCACTTAGAATTAAATCTCGAACACCATCATCATACTTGACCCAAAGGAATTACTAATAATAGTAATAGTAGTACTCCAACTATCAGGCAATAAGGACAATAAAATCAAAGCATGTACCTCATCTTCAAAGTCAATCTCGATTGAATTTAATTTACTAATGATCACATTGAATTCATTGATATGATCAGCAACTGACGTATCTTTGCCCATCTTTAAGTTAAATAGACGTTGCATCAAGTAAACTTTGTTGATCGTAAATGGCTTCTCATACATATCCAACGGGGCTTTCATCAAACCTGTAGTAGTCTTCTCTTTCACAATGTAAAACGTGACATTATGAACCAACGTCAGCCAAATAACACCCAACGCTTATCTATCAAGAAATTTCCATATATCTTGCTTCATCAACTTTGGTTTCGTCTTAGACGAGGGTTGTCATGCCCCGCACCCAACGTGAGCATGAACATCCGCCCAGGGTCTAAACAAAGTGCGGCGCTCCCAGGATTCCGTCACAGAGACCCGAATACCCAAATAAGAGAACACATGCCACAAGCGGAAACGACGAATATACACCCGGACATTCAATAAAGCAACCATGAATAGCTGGTGATAACAATAGACGATAGATTAAACCTTAAAGAACAATCTTTACAAACTTACATTCATTACCCCTTTCCACTTCCCCAAAAAGATACATCAAGAGGCCACGAGGCACAAAAAGGATCGGCGGCCTAGGGGTGTCAAACTATCTACCGGGAGGGGCTACAGTCAAAAGAAGGGTGTTAGCCTCTACTGCTACTACTGAGACCTAAACTAGGGCTCCCAGTCGGGGTCAGATGACTCTGAAAACTCCTCATCTTCCTCAGTCAAATGTTCCTGGTCCATCCCAACTTCAGTAACTTCTCCAGCTTCGTCAATATCCATATCCCTTGCCCCAAGGTCTAACTCTTCATCCTCCACCGGGTCTACATCTATGGCTATGACTTGCTGCTCCACCTCCTCCTCATGCATAACTGCTGGCCCATCCACGGTCTCATTCTGCCAACTGACGCTGAGGGAAGGCTGTGGGTTCGACACTTCACCGCTCACCATCTGAGGAAGCATAACGCCGTTTGCGTCCATCGGGACGTCAAAAGTCCTGATCGGGGGTCCCGTCACGCCATCCGCTCCCCTATGGCACCAGGCTACATACTCCTGGGTATGGCTATAGTCCTCTCCCACATTAACAAATAAAACCGACTAATATCTAACATAAGCTGTTCCATCCCCGCAGGGGTGCACACTAGATGTTCGCTGAATTCGCTGCGGGTATCCAAAAAGAGGGCCATCCCTCGGCATCCTACGGACGGGGGTCTGAAAATTCGGTTTTACCACAATCGTGAGAAAACTCAGCGAGTAATAAATCGCTAATCCCAAACTAGACTAAGTGTACCTCCAGAGGGTAAATAAAATACATAATTAAATGAACCAGTGCAACAATAAATGTCAATTCACCTGGCCCCGAGGCCCAATTCACTATAACATCCTGCAGATACGACTTTCAGTAGCAATATAAACAGAGTGTGCAGTCATATCGACGCCATGACCCTAAGGCCAATAATCTATCCCGACCCGTAGGCCCGGCCCGGAGGCCACAGTTCGTTCCGACCCGAAGGCCCGGTCCGCAGACCACAACTATTTTGACCCGAAGGCCCGATCCGAAGACCCCAACTATTTCGACCCGAAGGCCCGGTCCGAAGACCACAACTGTTCAACCCGAAGGCCACGTTTGTTTCGACCCGAAGGCCCGACCCGAAGGTTACAAGTTGTCCCGTCAGTCACATGCATCGACACATTCAATTTCCACTATATCAAAGCCTAACATGCAATTCCACATGTCGCGGGACTTAACCTAATTACCGGGCCACGATTTGCCAATTACTATAAATCGCAACTTCACTCAATTAGCTCATTGTCGGCACGCCTAGCACATTTCATTTTAGTCCTTTCACACCCGGCATTCAAAGCACAGCTTAGTAATACACCGTCCCAATCTGTTTAGGGCTCGATGTGGCCAACCAAACCCAACCATTAATCCCCCAACCATTAACCGATATATTATCCAAAATCAACCCACCACTTATTGAACCAATTAATTCACAACTTGGACAAAGTAAATCAATTCCGGTTCTACTGAGAACAGTACCAGATCAGCCCCCAAATGGCCACCAAAACACATCTAACATCCTTATTAAACCCCAATTGAGTCCTCTAATCAGCCCACACACATTCTCACTCAATTAAACCATAATTTAGCTTAATCAACCCTAAAATTTACCCCTAAAATTCACAATTAGGCTAATTAGGGTTTAGGGATTTTTACTCGCCTAAATTGACTCGAGGCGACGGGAGCGGGCGGTCGATTACTGACTCACGGTGAGAATCGGCGGCGGCGCTCCGGGGGCAAGCCGGTGGTCACGACGGTGCCGACGGGACTCACGTTCTCCTCAGCCCAAAACGGAGGGACTGCTGGTCGTGGCTGAGGATGGGGGGAAGGGAGATGGCGAGGGCGCGGCTGGCCGGTGAGGGCGGCACACGGCGGCGGACGGCGGTGGCGCGGCACCGGCTTGGCCGGCCGGTTGAGCTTGCTAGCCGGTCGGTTAGGGCGGCGACCGGAGGCAACAGCGACGCGGCGGCGACGGCGGCGAGGCTGGACGGCGACCGGTGGGCAGCAAGCGAGCTGGAAACGAGAGAGAGAGAGAGTCGGGGTAAGAGAGAGAGAGAGAGAGAGAGAGAGAGAGAGAGAGACGGGGAGGCTGAGGGGGAGTGGTGGCGGACCGAACGAGCCGGCGACGGCGACTGGCCGGCGACGGCGAGCTGACGGGCGGCGGCGAAGGGCGGCTAGCCAACTCGCGCGGGACCGGACCGGGGGAAGGGAGAGGCAAGGCTCTAGGTTCGCTGCGGTGCCGGCGACGGTCGACCGACAAGGACGACGACAGCGATGGTCAGGCGCGGCTGGGACGGCGACGGGCGCGGCGAGCAGCGGCGCCGAACTTGTCGTCGTGCGCTCGAGGAAGAAGAAGAGAGCGGTTGGCTATCGACGGCGGCGGCGGTGCTCCCTGGCGGCGTCGGCGGGTCAGCACGGCGCGGCGGCGAGCTCGGGCGGCGGTCGGCGAGCCGGACGGGGGAGGCCGAGCGAAGCTGAATCCGGCGTGGGTGCAGTCGGGCCGGCGAAGGAGGAAGGAAGAGGGAGGAGAGAGAGAAGAAGAGAAAAGAAAAGAAAAGAGGAGGGAAGGGAGGAGAGAGAAGAAGAAAGGACGGGAGTAGTATGCATGGGGTGTGGCTGAGTGGACGTGCGCATGGGGAAGGCGCGCGTGGCAGCGGGGAAAAGGGGAGAGAGAGAAAGAGAGGGAGAAAAGTGAGAGAGAGAGAGAGAGAGAGAGGTCAGACGGGCAGAGGGGGGGAAACGTGCACGGAAAGAAGGGGGAGAAGAGAGAGAGAGGAGAGAGAAAGAGAGAGAGAAGAAGAAGAAGGACCGATTCGAATTGTTAAGGGCGCGATCCACTGGACACGGTCCGAATCACAATCGACCTAACTATCCCGATTCAATTCCGGAAAAAAGCCTAACGGTCCTCGAAAAATCCCAGTAACAATCCAAAGTAAAAAGGCCAAATAAAACAATCCCAGATGCGCTACGAGGGTGGTCTACCAGTCCAATTTCGCACCCGGTCCAAAAATTCATTTTTTTTACCATTCCCATTAATCTCGATGCTGGCAACAATAATATCGACACCGTTCAATTTATTTTGTCCCGAAACTCCCAAAAGTCGACTGTCAAGTTCGGAGTCTAAATAACGACAAAATTCGATCAAGTGCGATTCTAGCGAAATCTCTAGTTTAAAATAATAACCGAGAGTGATCAGTTCTCGGGCGAGATTTTACTATAAGCACACTGACAAATCACGCGTTCTATAAATCCCAAAAATTAATCGAAATTCGGGCTGTTACAAGGGTAAGTGCATATTTCTTTGCTATATAGAATACTCAATCATACATCTCTCAAAAATCAAAATCCTTCCCATTAAATATGTTGATTTTCTTTTCCTTCTATTATCACCATCGATTCGCTTTAACTCAACCAAATCTAGCTCTGATAACAATTGTTGTGAAAACAAACAATCGAACAATAGAATAGACTGAATAAGAAAATAAATTGGACACATTTGGTCTGATAACTTATGTCCACGGGAAGAGCAACAAAGAATTTCATGATAAATCAAGGGCAGAAGGACACTAGAAGTGCCAAAAGCTGTGTATGGCGTTTATTTTAGTGCTAAAAGTTTTTGCTGGATCATTTAAGCATCAAATCCGAGAAAAAACGATCACTTAAGTGTCAATTCCAGCCAAATTGATTACGTGGCATTTAAAAAATAAAATTATTAATATGACTTGGCATATTTTTAAAAAAATCTAGTCCATGTGGACATCCAAAACAACGTTGCACAATCTGACTAGCACTAAAGTAATAATTTTTAACAACAATTGGCATTGAAGTGATCACTTTCAATAAAATTTGGCACTCAAATTATCACTATTTATAACATTTAGACGACGTTGTTTAGGGGTTATATGCTGATTGGGCACACCGGTGAGCCACGTAAGACTAAGAAATTAATCAAATATTGCCACGTCAGATTTCCGGCGAACCAGATTGAAGTTTGCACTTAAGTAATCGTCTTTTTTAAAAAGTGGCACTTAAGTTATCCAAAAAAAACTTTTGGCATTAAAGTGAGCGTTGTATACAACTTTTGGCACTTTTAATATTCTTCTTCCTAAATCAAGCGATATAACGGATATTGCAACCATACTTGAGTAACTCAAACATTTTCAATATTTTTCAGCCTCAATTATACTTAATAACTCGTACGGTATTTAAGCTCACGATTCTTCACAAAATAATCTCTCAATCTCACAAGAATTTGCAAATCTTACTCAGGAGAATTAATTGGCTTCAACGCTTGAATTATTACTGTAATTCCACGAATATAACCCACGAAGATAAACTCCTGCCAAGCACTCGATGAAAGGGCGTTTCAACCTCTTCACTGGGAATCCCATATACGTATGCAAAAGAAATCATTCAGTGACCGACTTCATGGATTAGGAAATCCACATATTCGGTGGACTAAGTCCAAACTTGGACTTTCCTCTTTTGACTTTTCTTTGGCCGACTCCAGTACACACTCGGACTAACCAGAAATATTTTTTGTGTGCCCCTTTATTTTTCTTTTCAATTTCCACGACAGGAGTCCATGTACGCCGTGGCCGATTAATTTATTCGGGTCAGGTTTTTGTCCAACGGCCTCAAACTCGAGCGTATCATCACACCCTCATGGCGCCAGTTACGGTGGCCATCGCGGGCGCTTTCATGTATCGCCTTCTTCGCTTTCAAGGCCAGGTTTCCAGCTCCAATGAATCTTCTCCTGATGCCAGTTTGCTGATCTGCTCGCAGGAGGCCCTTTGATGAATCCGTGGAGAGAGGGAGGATCTAATGGACACTGTAATTGTAAATTAGTTATCAAATAGGTTAAGGGCTGTTCAACTAAAGGATATTCAGTTTATACTGGTTGCCTGTCGGGGTGCTATAAGAGTCGATAAAGTTACAATAATTATGCAGGACGAGGTTATTTTTCTACACACCCCCACAATTTATCTTCGTCTGTGCTTAGTCCATACATTGCAACAAACTGCAAAGTCAAACAGACATTCCTGATTAAACAGGACATTGACAAGACTGAGAATCACGAGACAAACTAGCAAATGCAGCAATATCCATCCTCAACCTCAAGAATGGGAGCAGCTCGTGTTGCGAAGCAGGAGCGAGTTGCTGAACCTGAACGTCAGCGAAGCCATGTCAAACTCCACCAGATTGTCCTCCATTTGGTGCACCCCGATCACGATCGCCATCCTCGGCGTCGACCCTCCCTCCATGAACCCCAGGCACATCACCTCCTCGCTCACCCTCACCATCGAATTCGCCCCTTCAATCCTCCACTGAGCATCGTTCCGGAGCACCAGCACGATCGTGGGCACATCCGGCCCCGGCACCCCACTCCTTATGCTACTCACATCGAAGCACGCCCCGAACGGTGCGATCAGCTCCGCTCTCCTGATCGTCTTCTCCACCGCCTGCCTTGAAAACTCTGCAACCAGAGCTCTGTAGATGTCCGAGTGGAGGACCGTGTACGGAGTCAGAGTAGTGATTTTTGTCCCGCCTCTTCCATCCTTGTCGATCACTAACAAGGATGCCTTGAAATTGACCGGAGCGATATTGACCTTGATGGCAGTCACGTCGACGAAGTACTCATCAGACGGAGATGCGGAGCCGTGAGAGGGCGCTTGGCTGACAGGATCGATGAGCAACCGAGTGACGAGGAGCAACTTCGAGAGGCCCGGCTTCTGCAACCTGCTATGAATTGAATTGCATGCACATAGCTCTGGCTGAGATAATCATCAAAGAGAATGCATATCTTCTCTCTCTCGCTAAAAAATGTCATCAATCACTACTAAAGTAGTGAGTATGATCAGCGGTCCGTTTCCAAGCGTCCATCCAAATTTGAGCCAATTCGGAGTTCATCAATTCTAAGCTCCTTTGGAATTCGTTGGATCAAAACTAATTATGTTGCGCCAAGGAGCTTCAGAATCTTCAAGTTTCGAATCCAGATTATCTTCATTCTAAATATCTTGAACCATGATGTTGACAGCTTGTTTGAATTCCTTCGCTCTCGCTCAAGTGATCGGGCCTAGCGGATAGAATAATAGGTCCCTAGCACCTCCTCCTCGATAAGGTTCGATGTCCACATCATTCCCTCCCCCGTGCAAAGGATTTGCCCTTAAATCAGTGTCTGCATAAAAAAGAGTCAAATCAGAAACATTGAAAGTAGCACTTATACCATACTCACCTGGAAGGTCAAGCTTGTAAGCATTATCGTTAACTCTTTCCAACACCATAAATGGTCCATCCCCTCGCGGTAGCAATTTAAAGTGTTGCTGTTTGGGGAAACGCTCTGTGCGCATATGAACCCAAACTCAATCGCCGGGCTCAAACACTACTTTCTTGCGCCCTTTGTTGGCTTGCTTTGTATACTGCTTTATCTTAAGCTCAATATTCAGTCGCGTCTTCTCATGTAAAGTCTTCACAAATTCAGCTTTCTTAGTACCATCTAAATCCACAAGCTCAGCAATAGGTAAAGGGATCAAATCTAACGGGATTAAGGGATTAAAACTATAGACAACCTCAAACGGTGTGAATTTAGTAGCAGAATGCACGCTCCTATTATAAGCAAACTTAACATGCGGTAAACAATCTTCCCAAGACTTAATGTTCTTTTTAATGATAGCACGCAACAATGTCCCTAAAGTCCTATTAACTACTTCAGTTTGACCATCAATTTATGGATGACAAATAGTAGAGAATAAAAGTTGTGTACCTGACTTCTTCCATAATGTCTTCCAAAAATAGCTTAGAAATTTAATATCTCGATCAGAAACAATGGACCTAGGCATGTCATGCAAACGCACAGCCTCACGAAAGAACAATTCAGCAATATTCGATGCATCATCAGATTTATGACAAGGTATAAAATGAGCCATCTTTAAAAATCGATCAACCACCACAAAAATAGAATCCTTGCCATGCTTAGACCTAAGCAATCCTGACACAAAATCCATAGAGATATCAACCCAAGGATGCGTCGGGATAGGCAAAGGTGTATACAAACCATGTGGTTTAATCGTAGACTTAGCCTACTTACGTGCAATACATCTCTCGCAAACTCGTGTGACATCTCGTTTCATGTGTGGAAAAAAAAATATTCATGCAGCACTTCATAAGTCTTATTGATTCCAAAATGCCCCATTAAACCATTACTTTGTGCTTCTTGCACTAACAACTCGCACAAAGAGCATATAGGCAAACACAATTTATTTTCACGAAAGAGATATCCATCATGCTTATAAAACTTTTCAAACGCAGCATGCTCACAAGTTTCAAATACTCTTCCAAAATTATCATCATCAGCGTATAAACCTTTGATATGCTCGAAACCTAAACACTTTGCTCCTAGAGTAGTTAGAATTGCGTACCTTTGAGAAAGTACACCGGCTACCACATTTTCCTTACCTTCATATGGAAAAGTCTCAATGAACTCCATCCATTTGGCATGTCTTTTGTTCAACTTTTGTTGTCCTCTTAAGTACTTTAAGGTCTCTTGGTCAGTGTAGATCACAAACTCCTTTGGGCACAAGTAATGTTGTCAATTCTCCAAAGTTCGTACCAAAGTATACATCTCTTTATCGTAAGTCGGATAATTCAATGTCGCTCTGCTTAACTTCTCGCTGAAATACGCTATGGGACGTCCTCCTTGGATCAACACGGGTCCAATTCCTATACCAGAAGCATCGTATTTTATCTCAAAAATAGTACTGAAATTTGATAAAGATAACAAAGGAGCATTAGTCAACTTATTCTTTAACAGATTAAATGATCTCTCTTGCTCTTCTCCCCACGTGAAACCCACGTGCTTCTTGATAATCTCGGTTAAAGGTGCGGCGATAGTGTTGAAGTCTTTTACAAATCTACGATAGAAGCTGGCTAAACCATGAAAGCTGCGCACCTCTCCTACTGTCTTAGGTGTTGGCCATTCATGGATTACTTTCACCTTTTCTTCATCAACCTTTATTCCATTAGCACCAACAGCAAAGCCTAGAAATACTAATTTGTCAATTACAAAACAGCACTTCTTTAGGTTAGCATATAATTGTTCAGCCATTAAAACCTGCAAAACAACTCGCACATGCTCAATATGATCATCAAGGTTTCGACTATATATCAGGATATCATCAAAATAGACAACTACAAATCGACCAATAAAAGCAAGCAGAACATAATTCATAAGTCGCATGAAAGTATTAGGTGCGTTAGTTAAACCGAATAGCATGACTAACCACTCATATAACCCATACTTGGTCTTAAATGCAATTTTCCTTTCATCCCCCTCTTTCATTCTAATTTGATGATAACCACTTTTCAGATCAATTTTAGTAAATATGCAAGCTCCATGCAATTCATCCAACATGTCATCTAACCTAGGAATAGGATGTCGATACTTTACCGTTATGTTATTGATTGCTCGACAATCAGCACACATCCGCCACGACCCATCCTTCTTTGGCACCAACAAAATAGGAATAGCACACGGGCTAAGAGACTCTCTTACATATCCTTGTTTTAGTAATTCGCTAACTTGCTGCTGAAGTTCCTTTGTCTCTTCAGGATTGCTTCGATATGCATGTCGGTTAGGCAATGGTGCACTAGGAATCAAATCGATTTGATGCTCTATGCCTCGAATCGGTGGTAAACTTCCAAGAAGTTCATCAGGAAAGACATCTTCAAATTCCTGCAATAAATACATGACAGAACTTGGCAAATTCAGGTCAAGTTCGTTAGTAGTAAACAGTGCCTCTTTGTACAAAAGTACAAGTATCAATCGGTCTAAAAACAAAGCTCACCTCACTTCGCTCGATTTTGCATAAAAATTCTTTTCTCTTTCCTTTTCTCTCTTCTTTTCTCTTGGTTTTTACCACTCTATTTTTATCTTCCTCTCCTTTTACTTGTGTCTTAGAGTTTCCACGTAGACCCTCAGTTTTATCACTTTTTCTCTCTCTCTCAACCTCACGTTGTAGTTTCAATTAATCTTCATACACCTCAGTAGGTGTCATTGGCACCAATGTGTATGTCTTTTGATTCATCACCAATGAATATCGGTTAGTGTACCCATCATGATGTATCTTTCGATCATACTGCCATGGCCTACCAAGCAAAAGATGCCCTGCTTGCATAGGTATAACATCACACATCACCTCATCCTTATATCGCCCTATCTCAAATGGAACTCGAACTTGCTTCGATACTTTTACTTCACCACTATCATTCAACCACTGCAATCTATATGATCTTGGATGCTTTGTAGTCTTTAATCCCAACTTCTCCACCATGGTACAACTTGCTACATTTGTACAACTACCTCCATCAACAATCAAGCTACAAATCTTACCATTCACCAAGCATCTTGTATGGAATAAGTTATCGCGTTGCTGGTGATGCTCCTCTTCTTTGACTTGAACACTAAGAGAACGCCTAATCACCATCAATTCACCCTTTACTGGCATCTCAACATTACTACAATCCTCCAATTGTGGCATGTCATCATTCTTTTCCTCCCTCTCACTTTCTGATTCAACATCATTATGTCCAATCATGACCATCACTCTCCTATTAGGGCATTGATTTGCCATATGACCCATACCCAAACACTTAAAGCATTTAATATCACGAGTCTTAGTGTTAGAGTTTTCAATTTTACCTAAAGCTGGATTTGAAACAACTTTGCCATTCTTCTCCTTCTCCTTCAAAGTTTCCGTCTTGATATTATTTTCCTTCCAATTCAGCTTCTCGTCTCTCTTCCAATTAGACTTCCAATTCGAGCTTGAACCTCCATCACTCTTGTAATTTCGATCCAACTTCAATTGCCGCTCAATTTTGATGGCTTTGTCTACTAATTCCTCCAATTCAATATAGTGTTTCAACTCTACTACCCTTGCTATATCTCGACTCAAACCACACAAAAATCGTGACATTGTGGCCTCACGGTCTTCCATCACATTAGCACGGATCATAACAATCTCCATCTTTTTATGGTATTCTTCCACACTCCTATTACCTTGTGTAAGATTTTGCAGCTTATGAAACAAGTCTCTGTGGTAATGACTAGGTATAAAGCGCCTCCTCATCACTGCTTTCATCTCATCCCACATTTCTATTGGTCTTTCACCATTGCGTCTCTTGCTAGTCACAAGTTGATCCCACCAAATTATAGCATAATAGTGAATTCAACAGCTGCAATTTTTACCTTTTTGAGCTCCGAATATCGCTGGCAATCAAATACCATCTCCATCCATTTCTCCCATTCTAGATACGTATCAGGATCATTCTTTCCTTGGAAAGATGGAATCTTCATCTTGATGTTGCCAAGTTCATCGTCTTCTCGATGTCTAAATCCTCGATGTCCGTTTCTCCTCTCAAACTTGCCATCTCAATCATCTTCTGTATCAGACACATATGCTTCATTAAATTGCCGTTACCATCTAGGTTGTGTCCTAGGCTCCTCTCGCTGATTTTGTGGCCTCCCTCGTGGTGGCTCTCGGTCATCTTCAAGTCTCGTCTCACATCTTGTAACTCAGTTGCTAAGTGTTTCAATTTGTAAACTCAATTGCTGGATGCCTGCTAGAATCGCATCATCCCTTGTATAAGTGTGATCCTCCCTTTGATTCATACTTCCCTAGCCTGAGCTTGACATTTTTTTTAAACCTGCAAAAAAATGTTAGAGATAAAAAAAAAATCTCACTAGTCACTCCCTCACGTTTTCCGCTTAAAGTGTTTGTCACTCCTTTCGTGTTTAACTCAATTTCGGCTTTTTCTTCCCTCAATTAAACTCACACACTCTTGCATTTTACCTCTCGTTTCCTTCTAGAAAGCTCTTTTTTTAGACTTGAATCTAGTCTCACAAGCTCCTCATAATAATCGATAAACCACCAAACAAGATCAAATTCAACAATATACCGATCTACTCAGCAATTCAGCAAATTTTTGCGAGATTCGGATTCAAATTCAATTTCTGCTACTGAAATATTTTTTTTTTCTATTCGGTCCAACTATCAATGATTAAAAAAAAAACGAGTCGTCCTCTTGAATTTTTTTTTTTGCTTCTTTTTTTTGCCTCTTTTTTTTCTTTGCTTTTTTTCTCTTTTTTTCTTTTTTTTTGACGAACTCAAGTACAATATATAAAGAAAAAAAAATAACTAGGACCGAAAACCCTAAATCAAAATTGAAATCACAGCAAGAACAAATTTAGAACCCTAATTCAATTAATAAAGAAACCCTAATTCTATAAACCCTAGATTAATGAACAAAAAGCAGTAACAGTAGGATAAATAGACCTTGTAGAACCAGCTCTGATATCAGATGATATGAATCTGTATGGAAGATGATCGTTCTACGAAGATCTGTGAGTTACGAATTGTTGACCTCGACCTCCAATCGAACCTATGATTGGTAATCTCGGTATAAACGCGACATGTTGACGAACCTATGTCAACCAATCCACGCTCTAACGCCACGAACAAGAGAATTCGCGATCTTGCTCGATAAGTTGAATTCAATTGCCACAAAGGAGCCTTGATAAGATCTAGTTCTCAAGAAAACTCAAGAAGAAAACTTTTCAATATAAAATTCTGCCTCTTCTTAGAAATCTATAAGTAACCTTATATAGGGTGCTAACCCTAATTCTAATCCTACTAGGATTAAAATTATAAAAATAACCTTAATTATTAAAAATTCATCCAAAAATAAAAAAGGCCTAAAAGTTCATCTAAACGACTTCAAATCGCTAAAAAACGTCATCAATCACTACTAAAGTAGTGTGTATGATCAACGACCCGTTTCCAAGCGTCCATCCAAATTTGAACCAATTCAGAGTTCTTCAATTCTAAGCTCCTTCGGAATTCGTTGGATCAAAACTAATCATGTTGCGCCAAGAAGCTTCAGAATCTTCAAGTTTCGAATTCAGATTATCTTCATTCCAAATATCTTGAACCATGATGCCGACAACTTGTTTGAATTCTTTCGCTCTCGCTCGAGTGATCGGGCCTAGCGGATAGAACAACGGATCCCTAGCACCTTCTTGATAGGGTTCGATGTCCACATCATCTTCTCACCCGCTTGAGGGGGAATGTTAGCGTGAGCTGTCTATTAGAGCCAAAATAGGAAGAATTCTTCTGGGTTTATACTCTTTCTATGTATATTCCCTAATTTGTAGGTCAATTAGGGTTAATTGCTTCTATGTATATATGTGTGCGTATAGCCTTGTAAATGAAAAAAAAAAATAGTAATCACTCGTAAGGTTTTTTAGAATTCTTTATTCTTTTACATTGAGAACGATCAAGCCACTGCTGCAGTCATTGCTCGAGACTCTATGGACATTTTTATAAGGGACTTATGGAAGGGTTGCAAGGCAATACTTGCATAGGCCAAAGCATTCAGTTTGGCGTCAAGTTATCTTTGAGAGCGAATCTTTATCGCCAGCTAAAGTTACAAACACTGCAAATGGCTCCCCACTATGGAATATCGTAGGGATCGCGTCTATTGAAAAGAATTTGCTTTTCCATAGTCTTGGCATGTCGCGGAGTTGGATGGGGTTGCTCAGCTCATCAGCCGGCACACCGCTCGGCCAAATGGGCACTCCGGATAGCTGCGGGCTCTTCATGCTTTCTGCTTTCATCTCCAACCCGTGTTGAGCATTCTGTCTTGCTGGAAGGTTGTTAACGTTATTGCTGACTGCATTTTATATTTTGCAAAAGACAGTTTCAGAATTCCTGGTATTTTTTACAGAACAGAGTTAAGTGTCCAAATTTTTTAGATGTTTTCACAATTTCTTTTTTTTTTTCGGTAATGTTAGAGGTAGTGAAATTTGTTTACATAATTTGCTGACCAAGTATTTGGTAACTGTTTAAACAACCAAATGGATCGTACTTGAGTATATTCGCCAGATCAATCTATAAAGCTTTCTTTATTTCTTTTCTCTTTCTTGTTTTCAAGTACATCCGTCCACCCATTCCGAAATCTCTCTCTCTCTCTCTCTCTCTCTGGTGTGGAAGGTCAACGTGACACGAGTGACGCCCCATAATCATCGTTCTCGGAGACTACATCTCTGTGTTTCGCCGGTAAGACCCAATTCCTACCCCTTTTGCCTTACACACATGCTTCGTAGAATCGTTGCTCCTCCGTGACTACGGTTAGTCCTGGGTTTCATGTCGTATGGCGCTAAAATCATGGCGCATCTGGCACCAGAAAGTGTATGCGGCATCAAAACTGTATGTTTCTTGCTGATGATGTTTATATATTTGCAGCGATTCGTCCTGCCTTATTTAAAGTTCTGTCGATGACCCATTTGAATTCTCTCTGGAAATGCTTACTTAGGCAGTTCCCATTGTTATTCAACTCAAATGCCTACCATCGTTTTGGAATAAACACCAATAAGAATTTTTTTGTATAACCCCTTATCCTTCCTTTTTCCCTTGAACAGAGATGATGGTTCTTTTTCGTGAGCTGAACATTGGGTTACATGGTAGTTTAATTCGATTGATTCTTAATTACTTAAATAAAACTTACAAATTGCTGTAAAAGTCTTGATAAGGTCTTCAGTGCCATGTGATTTTTAAGGACTGCGCTGATTTTAATTTTTTTTTTCATGTGCTGATTCCCTTGGAGAATCCCACCATATCCGTTGTCAGGTTTCGGTAGCTCCTGTCCCACAGCAACTAGGTAATTACTGCGGCGTAGTCTGGTGTTGAGTGTTAACCAACATGGTTAAGCCTTGAGGCTTTGTGGAGTGTTATGAAATGATCAGCGGATGGGGGGTGTCTTAAAGAAAATGATTTGGGGTGATTGCTGAATTTGTCATATGATAAACAGATTAAACAAGAATGCTACTAGTGAAGAAGAAGGAGAAGATGAACTTGATGAGGGATGGTGGTCACCTCCAGATTCAGCTTTAAAAGATGTAATTTTTGAGCTCTGGAAAGTAGACAGAAACTCTCTGTTAGTGTTACACATTACGGTAGAACAGTTGGCATGAACTCTGATGGAATTTTGTGCCAAATTTGCATAAATTTTGACGACCTTTGTTAACTTAAGCAGATTTTTTGTTCATCTCGATCACTATTGATTTTCAGAAAAGTTCTTGAAAAAGTAATGATAGAGAACCATGTTTAATGGTTTGGTTAATTTCTTGTAGCAGGTGAGAGATGGCTGCTTACTTTATAAATGCCACAATGTTTTTTCATAGTGTCCCATTCCATTATGAAATTTCATAAGTGAGTTGTGGCTTGTTGAATAAACATTCATCACTGTGCCATTTCGTGCTATTTTATAGGGTGAAGAGAGAGTAATGCAGAGAATTATCGTTACAATTAAGGATCTGTTTAATGGCCGCAGAATGTGCCAAGTCGAAGAGGTAACTTGTCTTACCAAGTTAAAAATACTAGATCTTGCCAAGATTGATCCACCCAATGTCACAACCACTAAAATTTTGAGCTTATAGTGTTTTCTTTTGTCTTTCTTGATAGACAAGTAGAGAGAGAGAGAGAGAGAGAGGGTAGGAACTGAAACCTAAACCTGTTGATTTCTAAACCATTTTCTTTCTTTTCTCAGGGTCTCTTTCTGGGTTCTTACGGAGATGCAAGTTATAAAGACAGGCTTAAGAGCTTAAATGTCACCCACATCTTGACGGTGGCTAACTTAGCCCCAGCATTTCCCAAGGATTTTGTCTATAAAGTTGTTGATGGTACCTCTCCATCTCGATGCCGAAATTGCATCTTCCTTTCCTGAACCAAGTCCTTAAGTCCTTTCATATTGGTGGGAACGTGCTCGTTGTGTGGATCTTGTATTCTTTTCCTCAATCTACGTCATCTCAGTGATTCTTATCCTCTTTCAAATAATTTTGTGCTTCAAAGATACTGTTAATAAATTTCAAACTCTCTCCATGTCATTGCTCTAATATGCTTCTGGTTTGTCATCTTTGTGTTCATTCATGACAGTTCAATATTTACTTCTCAGTGTCACATTGTTAAGCTCTGCTGCCTGTCTAAATCAAAGCGTCACTAGTCCTTGTAACTGTGTTAAGCCATATTGAGCCTTGAGACTGGATGCTATTACGTGTTTTTCTTTCAAGTCATGGACTCCGAGGACACGCACATTGGACAGCACTTTGAGGAGTGTATCAATTTCATTTATGAAGCTAGAAGACAGGGAGGCAGTATATTGGTCCACTGTTTATGGGGAGTTTCCAGAAGGTCATTTTCTTGCTCTATTCTGCATTTGCATGATCAATTTGATTTACTCAGTAAGTTATCTCGCTGATATTTGGTCTTAGACTGTTCTCATTTTGGTTCATCAGAGTTACTTATACCTTTCTTGTTTTGACCAAACTAGGTATGAACTCTTCTGAGTTTGCGCAACTCTAGGTTGGGAAGTGATTTGGGGCAGTAGATTATGTTTCAAATGGGTTTTAGGAACAAGGCCCGGCTCTTAGAGAGATTGGAGAAGTAATCTTTTAATGCACCTTGACCAGTCTCCTTCAAATTGATCTTTTAACCATTTGACTGCTGAAGTTCATGTCTAGCAACCATTAGAGCTCGCTCAGTATTCTTCGATAAAACGTTTGTATGTTCCTACTGGCTCTATGTGGGGAAGATAGTTTAGGTTAATGGAACTTTGGAGTTTAGTTACTTATCAAAAAAACTCAAATGAAAGAAGAAGAAGAAACTTGGTGGGTAAAGACATTGATTTTTAGCTGAAACTTTTTTCGAATAGCTAGAAGTTTTTCTGCAACGCTTAAAAATATACAGATGCAATATCATTATTCCCCCCCCCCCCCCTGTCGCGTCAAACTATTTCTTGTTGGATTGGCTGCATCGACATTGAAGCTGCAGAGAGGGTGGTTGAAGATGGAATTGGAAGTGATAAATGCCATGGCATTTTAGCCTAGCGGTTTAACATTTGTCGAGAGCAAGTTTGTAACGATTAGTGACAACTTTCTTTTTCCTTTTCTTTGTTCGCCTGATTGTTCTTCATGCATGATTATGTTTTTTCTTTTTGAGCAGTGTGACGGTGGTCACAGCTTATCTCATGAAGCGGCACGGAATGCGCCTGTCTCAAGCTCTGGAACACGTAAAGACCAGAAGGCCGCAGGCAGCTCCTAACAGGGGATTCATTGTGCAACTTCAAGATTTCGAGAGTTCTCTATGCAATTCCACAACCATTTGAGCCTGGATTCGAATTAGCCCTTCACATGGTTTACTTGCAAAATGTTCAAAATTCATTTGCAGCTGATGTCCGTTAGTGCATGAATCCTTTTTGGCTATTATAGGTTGTATAGGAACCCTTTTTAGACTGTAGCAGATACTTGTCAAGTATCCTCTGTTTTCGACTCGTAGGTTTTTAGTTCTAACTCGTAACTCTACTGCACCTATCTGAAGCAAGCGATCGCAGGAAGATGAACTGTGTATGAAGAACAATCATGTGAAGATACTGAAGATGATAGTGATTTTTACTATCTTGCCTTTTGTTCTGATTTCAACTCATCACCCCTTGAAAGCAAAAAACAAAGGTCTGAGCTTAGGATGGGGGTTTTGTTAATATACATGTTAGGAAAAGCAAAATGCTGAACTTTTCAAGTGTTCTGCAAACTTTGGCCATTCAAAGCCACAGACTTTTAACCGAGCTCATATTATTAAATTGATTGAATGAAAAGTATTATTCCTCGAAGCTTTCTTGGTTAACAGCAGCATCATTTCTCTTTTCATAGAAAATTGTTCTTTTGTTCTCCTTTGTTTCTTTCTAGTCAATGCTTTTGAAAGTGCTAATACATTTAGAATCAATAAAATAAGGTTCCTTTCTAGTACTACTAGCAAAAGTGCATCCGCGTCGCAATTACGCAAAAAGATAGAATATTTTTGTGCGATTCCCCTATTACAAAATATTAAATTATGAATGAAAGAGATTATTTGTACAATATGAAAAAAAAAATAGAATACATGTGTGCATGGAAAACTTTTTTATAAGACTATTTATAACTTGTGAATAGACTACATGACCTCATTCAAAAGTAACTCAAATTCAATAAAGTCGGGTCCGATTTTGAAAATGCATTTCGATATTATTTTAGTATCTTGATAAAATATAATTCCAACGGCGTGAATATTTTTCGAAAGTAGGTACATCAAAAAGAAAAATCTTCCCTTCTCAGCTTGGGAATACACTACCAAATAACTGAAAATTAGCTATTTTCCTTGAAAATCATTTTATAAAAAAAAAAATTTCTCCGGAAGTTATGCACCGAACAAACTAACCCGCATTTCTCTCTCTTTCTTGTTTGCAAGTACGTTCTTCCATCCAATCAGAGATTAGAAATATATCTCTCTCTCTCTCTCTTCAATTATAGAAGGTCAGCGAGAGACGTGTGATCTCCCAGAATCATCATCATTCAGGGAGGCTTTGTTCGCCGGTAAGACCCAATTCCCACGCCTTTGCTTTACACGCATGCTTAGAGGCTCACTTGCTTCTCCGCGAATACTGTATAGTCCTGGGTTCCATGTCATCTCGCACCAAGTTTTCATGGCGTATCTGACACCGAGAAGTTGTGTCTGCCGTCAAAAACTGTGCATGCGTTGTTGACGGCTTCCCGCTTTTGTAGCCCTGCCCTGTTTTAAACATCTGTCGATGACCCATCTGATTTCTTTGTGTGGAGATGCTTACTTAGGCAGTTCTCGTTGTTATTCAACTCAAATGCCTCTGACCATCGTTTTGGAATGGACACCAAGAAATAGTTTTTTTCACCCTTTATGCTTCCTTTGCTTGAACAGAGATGATGGTTCTTTTTCGTGAGCTGGTCGTCGGGTCGTATGGTAGTTTAATTCGATTGATTCATAATTACTTCAGTACAACTTACCAAGTTCTGGCACAAGAAGTGTATGAGGGAGTCTAGGTAAGGTCCTCAGTGCAGTGTGATTGTTGGGGACTGCGCTGATTTTCTTTCTGTTCTTTTTTTTGTGCCGCTTCCCTTAGAGCATCCCACTTAGTCCATCGGGTTTCGGTAGCTCCTGTGACACAGCAACTAGGTAATTACTGGCCCGTAGTCTGGTGTTGAGTGTTAATCAACATGGCTCTGTGGATGGGGTGTGTATAAAAGAAAATGATTTGGGCTGATTGCTGAATTAGTCATTCGATAAATGGAATCAGCAAGAATGCTACTAGTGAGGAAGAAGGAGAAGATGAATTTGATGACTAATGGCGTTCAACTCCAGATTCAGCTTCAAAGGATGTCATTTTGTCAGCTCTGAAGAGTAGACAGAAACTATCCGTTAGTGTTACACAATACAGTAGAACAACTCAGATGGAATTTTGTGGCAAATTTGCATAACTTACAGAGTTTTTTCTGCATCTCAGTCACTATTTATATTCAAAAAGGTTCACGTAAAAGTAATAACAGAGAACCATGTTTAAATGGTTTCGGTAAATTTCTTACATCTGGTGAGAGATGGCCAATTCCTTTATGATTGCCAAATGTTTATTCATATTGTCTCTCTTCAATTTGGAATTTCATTCGTGTTGTGGGTTGCTGAATAAACATTCATCCCCAAGCCATTTTGTGCTATTTTGAAGGCTGAAGAGAGAGTAGTCCAGATAATTTACATAAACGACGATGGATCTGTTTGATGGCTGCAGAATGTGCCGAATCGAAGAGGTAACTTGTCTTACTGAGTTAAACATACTAGGAGGACTAATCTTGTCATGCTTAATCCACGCAACGTCACAACCGCTATAATTTTGAGCTTGTGGTATTTTCTTTTTATTTTTCTTGATAGGACTTGAAACCTAGGACCTGTTGATTTCTGAACTGCTCTTTCATTTCTCAGGGTCTCTTTTTGGCTTCTTACGGAGATGCAAGTAATGAGGACACGCTAAAGAGCTTAAATGTCACCCACATCTTGACGGTGGCTAACTTAGCCCCAGCATTTCCCAAAGACTTTGTCTATAAAGTTGTTGACGGTACCTCTCTATCTTGATGCCAAAATAGCATCTTCCTTTCCTGAACCAAGTCCTTTGGTCCTTTCATATTGGTGAGAAAGTGCTAGTTGTATTCTTTTTCTCTATCTGTCATCCTAGTGATTCTTTTCTTCTTTCAAATAAATCCGAAGATACCGTAAATATTTTTCAATATACGAATATAAGCTCTACATTTGCAATCTCTCCATGGTATTGCCCTAATATGCTTCCACTTTGTCAGCTCGGTGTTCTTTCATGACGGTTCGGCATTTTAGTCCTCAGTGTCACATTGTTAAGCTCTGCTGCCTGTCTAAATCAAAGAGTCACTAGTCCTTGTAACTGTGTTAAGCCATATTGGGCCTTGAGACTGGATTCTATTACATGTTTCTCTTTCAAGTCATGGACTCTGAGAACACACACATTGGACAGCACTTTGAGGAGTGTATCAATTTCATTGATGAAGCTAGAAGACAGGGAGGCAGCATACTGGTCCACTGTTTTATAAGAATTTCTAGAAGGTTGTTTTCTCACTCTATACTGCAGTTGCATAACTAAGTTATAAGTTTTCCTCATTGATACTTGGTTTTAGACTGTTCCAATTGGGTACTTCGATCTCACTGAGTTCTGGGTACTCATACCTTTTTTATTTTGGCCAAACTAGGTATGAACTCTGCTGAGTTTGCACAACTCTAGGTTGGGAAGTGATTTGGGGTAGTAGATTATGCTTCAAATGGGATTTGGGAATAAGGCACTATTGAAGTAATCTTTTAATGCACCATGACCAGTCTCCTTCAAATTGATCTTTTAACCATTTGACTGCTGAAAGTTCATCTCTAGCAACCATCAAAGCTCGCTCAATATTGTTCGACAGGACGTTTGTATGTTCCTGCTGGCTCTATGCAGCGAAGATATTTTAGGTAAATACAACTTTGGAGTTCAATTACTCATCAACAAATTTCAAATGAAAGAAGAAGAGGAAAGTGGTATAGGTATCAATTTTTAGCCGAAACGTTTTTTTCCAATAGCTTGAAGTTTTTCTGTAATGGACACGCAAATTCATTCGTCCCCCTGTCACGCAAAACAATTTCATGTTAGATTGGCCGCGTTGACATTAAACTGCAGCAGAGAAGTGGAAAGATGGAAGTTTAAGTGATAAATGCCGTGGCATTTGAGCCTAGTGGTTTGAGTATTGTCAATAGGACGTTTGCAATGATTGATGACAACTTTCACTTTACATAGCTTCTTTTGGCATAGCTGTTCTTCATAAACAGTTATTTTTTCTTTTGGCAGTGTGACAGTGGTCGCAGCTTATCTCATGAAGCGGCGGGGAATGCGCTTGTCTCAAGCTCTGGAACATGTAAAGACCAGAAGGCCTCAGGCAGCTCCGAACACTGGCTTCATTGTACAACTTCGAGAATTCGAAAATTCTCTAAACGGTGCCACAACCATTTAAGCCTGAAATATTCGAATTAGCCCTTTACATGGTTAATACTCTTGAAATGTTCAAAATTCATTTGCAGTGGATGTCCCTTACCTTCATGAGTTCTTTTTGGCTATTTCAGATTGAATAGGGACCCTTTTGGACTTTTAGCAAATACTTGTCAAGTGTCCTCTCTTTTGGATGGTAATTTTTTTAGTTCTAACCTGTAACTCTACTGCACCTATCCGAAACAAGCGATTGCCGGAAGATGAACTATGTATGAAGAAAAATTATGTGAAAAATACTGAATTGTAAGGAGAATGGATGTGCTAGAATTGCATGAAGACAACGGAGAAAATACTGAAGCGTTTAATCAATTATCCTATAGAGCACAAAATCAACTTAGATATGGGAAGAGTCCGAAAATATGGTACAAAACTCTAAAACATGAACCCGTCGCAAAATCTGACATTATGCAGATTTCGTAGAATGTTTAGGGAATCAATGAGACTTCCATGTTTGTTAATTTGCTAGACGACGACGATAGTTCCGCGGATGAACTCCTATTAGGTATCTTCGTTCGGTTTGAGGACGACACCTTGCATGGGCTCGACATGATCATGGCTCATGATGTTACATTGTTTTAATAAGTTGGGATAATGATAACACTTCTCACTATATCTTTGATCAAAGTTTCCTTTTCAACTTCATAATATAAGTCCAGGTGGAGTCATTCTTGCAAGAGTAAGCATACTCCTGTGTTTATTCAGCGAATAAAAAGATTTGTGAAGTCTTTTTCATGTGATGGTACCTCGACCAAGACCAGAAATATCCTGAAACCAAGGGTCTCATCTTGACAAACGTTTTCTTGCGACTTGCCTCATAAATATATCAAAGCGAGCTATATGACAGGCTATGAAGATGAGGGCTCGGGTTCAAGCCTAGAGCCCGAGCTCGAGCACAACCTTTCGACCATGGCTGCCATCTGTTGAGCTAGCAGCCATGGCGGCCCAAGTTGCGACGACTCGCAGCCATGGATGCTCGAGCTCAAGCTCACAGAAGCCATGTAGATGGAGCTTCGAGCTTGCGTTTATGGCAGTTAGACCCACAGTCTTGTGGCCGTGGACACTTGATTTGAAAACTTGCAGCGGCCATGGACAGGAGGTCGAACTTGAGCTAACGGCCATAGCCGAGAAGAAACCGCAGTGACGAGAGAGGAGAGGAGAGAGAGCAAGTGCAGAAGAGAGAGCGTTTTTTCTGACATTTGGGCCCACCAGGGACACGTGGCGCACGAAGAATGGATTTGATTTTTGCTGACCTAGTATTACTTGCAGCACCCAATATTTGCTCGATGAAGATGGAGATCGAGAGCTATGAAGAGCTAAGCAAGAGAGGCATGAGTGAAGGCAATGTGTGTGTGTGTGTGTGTGTGTGTGTGTGTGTGTGAGAGAGAGAGAGAGAGAGAGAGAGGGGCAGTGTAAATATAATGCATGTGCATGGAAAAGATGAAACAACCAGCGAACTATCACTGTGTTATGCTCCTTTTTAATCATCACGCGTGTAACGTAATTGACCCCAAGATATTCAACGTGAGAGGCGTAATATTGCATGCCACTACCTAGAGAGAGAGAGAGAGAGTAAAAGTAACTTCACGGGAGTGCAGCATATGGCATTTAATGAGACAGCAAGTAGGAGTAACGGTAGTAATTACGGTGTACTGCGTTAGCTCCTTCTCGTCGTCGTCAAAGTTTTCGGCTTATAAATAGTCGAAAGCTTCTTTTTTTTGAGTCGGCGTGTTGATAGATAGATGCTCAAGAACTGCCATTGAAGACCATCCCCAAGGAACGAACAAAGCATGTCTCACATAGCCGTGGAGAGAAACAGGAGGAGGCAGATGAATGAACATCTCAAGGTCTTGCGTTCCTTAACCCCATGCTTCTACATCAAACGGGTGAAACCCTCGCTCTCTCTCTCTCTCTCTCTCTCTCTCTCTCTCTCTCTCTCTCTCTCTCTCTCTCTCTCTCTCTCTCCCTCTCTCTCTCATGCGTGTGAACTGTAAATGAGATCATAGTACGGTGTCAATGTTGCAGTACATGTTGCTCGAACCTGACTCTAGGCTTGATATTAATTTGCTTGATCTTAGTTAAGCTTGACTTTCGGGTTGACGGGTCAAAATCTAATGAAGTCGCAATCTTAAGTCAAGCATGAGTCATATCAAAATTTCAAGTTGAGCTCACCAAGAACTCTCGAGCTGCGATAGAAAAATGAGTACGTGAGCGTTAGCACTTGATATCTAGGTACGGAAACATCTTTCTAATTTAAACTCTGTCAATCAATTAACAGTGCAACTTTCTTAATTAATTGATTGAAAGTATTAGCCAGTCAAATCTCGATTATGTTCATTTAATCAATAAATCAGGCTAGCATAAAATAACTGCTGAATCAAGTTCAAGTAAAGAAGTAATTGAATTAAAATAGATCATTTGAATAAGCAGCTCGATTACTATAGATAAAATCTTACTGTGCACTAGTAGACCGTAGATTCATAGAAATTATGATTCAAATTAAACGGAATTAATTTTTATAGGGAGATCAAGCGTCCATCATAGATGGTGTAATAGAATTCATCAAGGAGCTGCAACAAGTCCTACAATCCTTGGAGGCAAACAAGAGGAGGAAGAGCCTAAGCCCTAGCCCTAGCCCGAGACAGCTCCAGCTAATCAACACGCCACCACCGCCCCCCGATAGTCCCTTCAGTTTCGAGAGCACCACTACCAATAAGGAATTAGGAGTGTGCTGCAACTCCTCAGCTGCCGATGTCGAGGCTAAGATCTCAGGGCCAAACGTGCTGTTGAAGGTAATTGCTCGGAAGACGCCGGGCCAAATCTTGAAGATAATTAGCGTCCTTGAGAAACTCTCATTTCAGATTATTCACCTCAACATCAGCAGCATGGAAGACACGGTTTTGTACTCCTTCGTCGTTAAGGTACTAAAAGTTAAGGTTTCTCAGTTGCCGTCTCAATTCTCCATGTTGAAAGAGATTCGGTTATATCGCTGAAGTTTCAAGGTTCTTGGTTTACAGGGGATATTATCATTCTAGTTGTAGAAGCATTATGATAGACTATGTCTTTCCTAAGTATATATATGAATTGTCGGATGGATTCACGAGAATTCTACGTGAGTTTACCTGAGTTATATACATGAGGATGTAGGAATTCTATTCACATCTCGAACTTCACGGTCTTGCCATTACCACAGGGGCGAATTTGTTCGAACTCACGTGCAAAAACAGAGTTAACGGCTATTGCTTTCCATTTAGAAGTTCGAACTTCTCATTATTCGCAGATGGACCTTGTGAACCATCTATGGCAAGACTAATTCATTCGATATATGGGAAGACTTCAAGAGCACTGAAGCAAATTCATTGTGATATACTTCATCAACTCTAGAGGGAGAATCGTACGTGGGAAAACTTGTTGGTTTGGATTTGCTAGTTCATAGCTCATTCGTGCTTCTATTCTTAGTTATAGATCTCGGATTATTGCGAAAGGGTACCTGATCCATATGTTTTTTCTTGTTTGTATTACAGTAAGACAGTTTCTTTTACGTAATTGTTTACTTTAGTGCGATATTGGAACTGCACGTATTTTATACCTCGAAGATGTCAAGGGTGACAGAAAAACCAAATTTTGATCGCACATTGAACTTAATCTGTAATATGCATCTAGCATCGACATGAATACCGCAACCGCAATGTCTTTCATTCGCACTAAAGTCAACAATGAAAGAAATTTCATAAGATTTCTTGATTCGAATAATTACAATAATAATTGAAAATTTGTGATTCTATTGCAGATAGGGCTTGAATGTCGGCTAAGCTTGGAGGAACTAGCTCTGGAAGTTCAACGAAGCTTCTCCTTGGACCCATTGTGGAATGCAGAAGTGTAAGTTTTTATCAATATAGCCTTGCGTTTTAGAAACCCTAATCATCTTATAATAAGGAGGATTTAAATGTTCCTCTTGAAATACTTCGGGTTAACTTAAATATATTACACAAGTTAAGTCTTGTATAATCCGATGAGCTCTCTAATTTGCATTGTTCTCACATGATCTTTCATGATCTTTTGGACATTTTATTTGCCCTATACTCATAGATCTACATGATCTCAACATAGGTCACTTGATCTCGCTACTGATGTGTTTGTTCCGCACAAATGTCCGAGCAAAAACCTCATCTTCTTGATGCAGAAATTACATTTGAAGCTGTCTACAACCAGTCTCTAAGCCTAATCCGATTGTTTGTCCAAATCGGAATGCTACTAAGGATTGGTCAGTGTGTGAAAGATCAAGCTTGTGAGATTGGACCTTGAAATTTTTTATGGTTCTAGCTAGTATTTCAGCAAAAACATTAGATGGATTATTGATAGGAAGGTGATCAACATTATGCCTATGGAGATGAAAATCTGTGAAAGTACATATCGTATTAGAGTTCATCCAGCCTTTTGCAAAACTATAGAATCTTGAGTTGAGTCTAAAGATGTGATCTGACAAATTAAAGCCAAGATAGATCGTATGTACATTAAACTAGAATATCGAGGTAAGTCTCTATGTGATTTGACAAACCAAAGTGAAAAAAATTACAGGTAGTCACAGCTGAATAGATACTACTTGTATGAAAATCACAGACAAGATCGATGGGATCGTGCCAATTTTGTGAATTCTTTTGTTTGGATGTGACTGCCATAGAATATGCAATCGAATTGCATCCTTGTTAAGATTTCGATTGTTCATATAGTTTTAGCAATCAAAGCATAAATATTATCAAGCACGTGAACCATTGTTGACAACTACAAGATTGATATCAATATGGGCACACATCGGTGATTATTGTCAATCAGTTATCGATATAGAGTATGGTTAACGATGGTCAACAACAATATCAATTAATAAAATTGATAAACTATCAAGAAGTTGGGAGAAAGTTGAACATATAAAGGGCACTAAAATGCTGTTACAAGTTTCAAGTCACTGCAGAACAAAGTGACTGGAGTCGTGGAGCAACAAGCACGCATTTTTTAAGGAGCAACTGTTTGGAGACGAGATCATGGCATCATGAGAATATGGGCACAAAACTTTCTAAGACAAAGGAACATGGATACAACCACTGGAAAACCTCTCAAGAACGGTTATGGCACAGCCACTATAAACACAATCAATCTTCTACATGAGAGCCCCCTGCACAAACAAACAAAAAGCAATCTTTCAATTATCTTTGCTTTCTTGCACTGTATTTTTAATTTCCAAACTCGCATCGAGGATTAAATTTTGGCATGTTTCTTAGTTGTAGTCCTTAGATCCACATTGCCAATTAAATTCTGGCATGTATATCTATCTCGGGTGTTGCGTCCTCAATTAAATTCCAATTCTCAGGCTCTATCATCGATTAACTTCCGGCATAGTTTGTTTGCACTCTATTCTTGTAAAGTAGTTGTATTCTCCAAGCCTTGTCGTCAATTGAATTCTAACACAATTTGAGTTTATATAGTTTTGTTTGAAGTGAAGTTGTTAATTTCACTATTTACTTGTGGTATATCCCATCCGGAGCCGCCACAAAACCCCATCTCATCTAATTAAAAAACCGAAGAACAGAAAGATATTCCATCGCAGGAATCGGCAAAATAATACCTCTTATATTTCGACACGTAAAGCAAATTGAACCTTATATAGCTCACTGTTAGAGCGTCAGCCTTACTCCAACACCCCAAAGAAATGAGTGAGCAACCTAGAAAATGATAAAAGGAGTAGCTAGGATTAATAAACAATGTGAAGTGGCCTTATTATTTGAAACAATTTGCAAACACAAGCTTCCCAATCATACAAGGAAGGTCACTTCTTCACTTTCCCTGCAAGCATAAAGGCTTTATAGACCACATTCCTCACCAGCTTCGTACCACCCCATGCCCTCTCAAACTCCCTAACAACCCCCTCGCTCAACAACTCCACTCCCCGTTCTTTCGCCGTCGTCACCGCGGACCAAGACCTCAAGATCCCCAGGATTCTGTCAAAAGAAACCTCCTTTGGTATGTCGAGTTCCACCGGATTCCCCTCAGATCCCAGACCGACACTCTCGAAAGGAAACGGTAACGTCTTGTATTGGTCAAACAAGTATCTGATGTTAGGATTCCAGTACGGAAGCGTCGCATCGAGGAATCTTTTCAGTATCGGATCAAAGGTAGGACCGACTTGGATGGCTTGATAGCCCCAAACTGCAATCACGCCCCCTGGCCTGCGAAGGACACGGTTCACGAGGGAGTAGAATTTGGGGAGGTCGAACCAATGTATGGCTTGAGCCACAGTGATTAGGTCGATAGAGTTCTCACCACCAACCATGGCCAACAATTCATCATCAGAGATGGATGGTGGAGTGTGAATGTACCGAACGCGGGGATGCAGAGTGGCATAATTTAGCTGCGACTCGCTCACGTCCGTGGCAATCACTTGCTGATAATGTTCCGCGACCTACATTTGGCAAGGGAAATGAAGCAAAGGAAACATGTGGCTGAGGAACAACACTAATCTGGATTCCCGGGCATGTCAAGTTCGATTTTACAAGCACGGAAAAATATGTTTTCTTAGAACAGAACATTATAATCGTCTGCGTACAGTAATAGACAATTTACTGTTGGCTGTGTAGCTAGTGTTTCATAAAAACAAAGGTGGATATGAAAAAACTTCATCTAGCTTAACAATAAATCGGAAGGTTTTAGTTTAAATTAAGAAGAAAACAGTCATGTACAGAAACATAAGCACAATTGAATTCGCGCGAGAAGAGAGAGAGAGAGAAAACCCCAAGAGCGGCTTGACCGTTGCCCGTACCAACGTCCCAAGCCAAGGCTTGGCGGGGGGTGAGAGCAGCCAGCTTCTGGTACCACTCCCTTGGATATGTCGGCCTTGCGTCCGCGTATATCTCCGCTTGCTTATCGAACAACCCGGCCATCTCTCTCTTGGTCTCTCTCAGTCTCTCAAACTTGAACTCATATATATCATATGAAACTTCTCAAATAGGAATCAAGTCAGCATATGAAAGCCATGACAATTACTTAGGAAATTTGGAGCGGCCAGCATACGAAACTTCCGGGTTTGTACAGTGAAGCAAGCAAAATCGAACTTGACATGCCCAGGTAGAATACTCTCTTCGCTGAGTCAATGGGGTTTTGAATATGTGTAATCTTAGGAGAAATGGAACATATGATTCTGCAAATTGTAGGGATTATTCAAATATTTCCGCTTAGTAAAGGTCTTCGCTCGAAGAATATATTAAATTTGGTTGAGTTGTGAAGTAGAATTTCTTTATCCTGTCTTGTATAGACTTTGTTCGAATGGTACCTTCCCTTGCTGAAGCTTGCCAGCTATAAGGTACAGGTTCTTTCTTTTTCTTACCATTTTGGCCAGTAGCTATATGGTGCTTGTTCAAATAAATATAGTTGAGTGCACGAAAACTAATTATACAGGGAGGATATGAATTCTCTTTATTTAATTACTAAGGCTCCGTTTGTTTCGCGAAAAATGAATAATTTGAAAAATATTTCCCAAAAATGATTGATTATAACACTTACAAAAATGAGTGAACGAAAAATATTTCATTGTTTACGAAATTATGAAAATATTTAGATATAAATTATTGTCGATAATGAAAAAAATAGTTATTGGCCAGTTATTTCAAGTGATGTAAACTATCATTTTTAGGAAAAACATTTTCCAAATCGTTCAATTTATGTGAAACAAACATAGGCTAATTTCAACTTTCCTCGTCCATCGGGAATATTGGGGGAAAATGGATCATGACGTATCTCAATCTAAAAGATGATCAGTTGGTCAATTTATCTTTCTTTTACAAAAATAAGAATGAAGAGTATTGTAACATATTCTCTGGAAAAACTCACGTTCAACTCCTCACTAATCTCAAAAGTCGCATTCCATAACTTTCCTTAAACACGAAAGAAAGGCCACATGTTTATGCCAGAACTTGATGAACACCGAGAGCTCTTCTATATGCTCAGAAGTTCCAAGACTAAAATTAAGTTTCATTTAGCCCGAGATCGAAATCCGACCTTTTGTTATTTATGCTCGACGATCAAAGTTTCCTTTTTCACGAGATCAAATAGAACACGAAATTTGATTTTGTTTCATGTTTACAGAGTGTACAAGAAACTTCAAGAAGACCAAAATCACCATTGCAGAGCAAGCTTTTGATTTTTAAGCGTAAAACGCTTGGCTCCTCAAAACAAACGGTATATGATTAATCTAGGTCAAATGAATGTGAAGTTGAAGGTTAGTAAAGATAATAGGCAAACGCGCAGAATTAATATAGTTCAAATAGGACTTCTTAACTTTTGCTTGTGTGGAACTGTGCAAGGGAAGGGAACGTAACACTGAGCACAATTTGGTTCGGACTTTGGTTGCTAAACAGAATCAAACCACACTAAATCGATTTGACAAAAAACAGATCAATATTGAACAGAAACTAGAAGGAATTTTGAAATGAACCAAACCAAACTGGATTAATATTTCGAAGTTTTATTCAACTTATTATCAAATATTCAGTAAATAAATTCCAAATCATGTATAAACTCAATTTTACTTCAGGTGAATCTTCTTCATTCTCATATTACAACAAAGCTTAGGAGAAGAAGTTTTCTAAAAAAATAAAATTTTCTATAACGTAATTAGTTAGGTTTGGTTTCAAAAAGATTTTGACCAAACATTCATAGTAGCCCCACAAAATGATCCCAACCAACAATTTCAACTTGATTCAATCCAATTTAATGGTTTGAACCTGACGTGGCCACATTTGCTTAAGACTTTATGGAGTGTTCGGACAAACAGAAATCAACGGGTGAAGCTAGGACAGGAATTGGCATAACGCAGCGTTAGAACGGCCATTACATTCTTCCGAATACTTTACTGAGAAGCAATCTATGTTACTCCAATGCATAGTCGGCTTATTTCTTTGCTAGTTACTTCGAAGTGTGGTAATTTTTAGGGTCTACTTCGAAGTGTGGTAATTTTTAGGGTCAAGGTTGAGACGCTATCTATCTGTAGTGTTGTTTCGCCGAGAGTGGCCTCAAACGAAAGATCTTTCGTCGAAGGGGAAGATCTTCGGCTTTTGTGAGTAACCGGGTCTTAAGTCGTTTCAGAAAAGAAGCGATGAATTATACATTAATAGCGAACAAAAGTAAAATGACAAAAGATAAATTGTGCAATAAGAGATAAATTAACGATAGCAATTGAAACAACGAGATTACAAAAGCTATGCTTTTTGCAGTCAATTTGACAAAAGATCCTTCTCCCAATTTCTTCGAAGCTAGTTATAGCTAACGCCGATAAATAATCACTGTCGAGCGGTTACCATCTTGACTCTAGATTGTTCGATTTCCTTTCTGATAACCGCTTCTTCTATTCCACGATATTGTCGGCACCGAATGTAGTAACTATTCTTATCTTTATCCTGATGTCCCGAGCAGTTATTGGTGTCGAGTTCTCAGTATCCTATATATTGGGCTTTGTGCGACTTCATTACCCAGTTTATTATTTAGCAATTTGGGCATGTTGTACCCTTTCTTTCTTCTAACACAATTAGCTAAATTTGAGCGCCAACAAATGTCCCCTTTAAAAGGATTGAAATATTTTCAATTTTTTTAATTCGATTTGACGATTACACTGGCTGATATTTATACTCTGCATCCGTGCTATACGGCTTTTCAGCTTTTCCGAATCTCTCCTTGCAGTCTAATATCTTTTAAGGCTTCAATCCAAGTGCCTTTTAAACTCCTCCCGACGCCATTGACAGTTGCTCCAAGATCGGATTTTGCCTTTCCTCCTTTGTCGCCGTTGATTCTTCTTCTTTTGCCCCGGTCCTACCATGTCTTCTTCTTCTTCTACACCTGACCTTTTGGCTTATCTGGGTCCCTTCAAGCAGCTTCAGTCACCCGCGTATGCAGACAACGTCTTCTTGTCGCTACAAAATTATCCTTCGGAGGCTAGCGGTGAGATCATTCTGGGTTCCTGTCTTCGAACACCGTGCCCTGCTCCTTTTCTTTCCGACTGCTTTCCTCGGCACGTTGCCGAGCTTCTTCCGTTCCAGAAAGAGCAAATTATGGACTATGTCTGGATGTTTACATCTCAGAAGGTCAAGTCATTCTTTCCTTTTGACCCAGTCTTCTTCGAACGGTATAACAGGCTCAAACCTGCTATGGAAGAGTT
Organism: Syzygium syzygioides; assembly: GCA_031216285.1. NCBI lineage: Eukaryota > Viridiplantae > Streptophyta > Magnoliopsida > Myrtales > Myrtaceae > Syzygium > Syzygium syzygioides. The sequence goes on from CM062249.1 coordinate 30,270,079, forward strand.
ATGGAAAAAAGCTAAGGTCAACAAGGCCCTTGAGTTTTGTACCTTCGATTGGAAACTGAACCCTAGGCTTTTAGGCGCTCTTATTTGTTTCTGGTCTCCATCTGCTAATTGTTTCTTTCTCCGATCAGGTCCCACGTCGGTAACCCTTCTTGACGTTTACGCTATTTCCGAGTTTAACTCCTTCGAGAGAGGACCCCAGCCTGTTTGACTCTTCCGCTTTACCCAGACTTCCCCAAAGGTGGTGAGCCTTCATATGCTCGTGTTCTGAATGACTGTGCCTCTCGAAAAGGGGCCATCTCTTCTCTACTGACTATCCAAATCCCTCTTTTTTCATCCTTCGCTTCTAAGACGTTCAGCCTTTCACTTGTTGAAGAGTAGGTCAATCGCTGTGGGATGGTTAGCCTTGGCTATCGTATACCGAGGTTTGGGTTTTACGTCTGCTTCTATGGGCGGAACGACTTCAGGGGGTTTTTATGGTCCCATCTGGATTCTCCAAGCTTGGATTCACCTATAATTTCCCTCTTTGTTTTCTGAGTCTCGAATCTCGCTTCCACCGGATAACAAGATCGGACCTTATTTTCCAAACAGCGCTGGAGCTTATCTATTAAGCTTCCGTCTGCGTCCCATTCCTGAAGGAACCGCTGCCTTCAAATATTACCTCCACTGGTTTTACCAGGTATCCTTGAGCGACAAAAACTTTTGCCCTCTTTCTCGCCCGGATTTCCAAGATGTCTTCTCCTTCCCTCGTTCTAAAGAAACCCAAAGATTCTGGATTCCCATTTTGGTGGCCTTTGATTTGTCATTGAGACTGTCCCTCAAGGGAAAGTTGAAATATGGGGTTGAGGTATACTCTCCTCAATACTTCGCTCGGCAGTTTGGACTGACGCAGGGTATCCCGATTCTTGCCTCCTACTCTATGGACTTTCCTTTCAATGAAAAGCGCCTGTTTGGAGTCACCAAATCCTCTGATCCTTTCATTTGCTGACGCCGGATCAATGTGGAAGTATTAAAGAATCTCGTGACAAAGTCATTTGCACCGGTCCCGAGTGCCCTTGAAAGCTTTAAGAACTGGTGGAATGGCTATCAGGACGCCTTTTTTGCTTCTGAAGTTGATGACATAATTGGCAAGCTCATTGGTAAGGCCTCTCTCTCCAAGGCTCCCGAGACTTCTCCACAATCGCAAGCTTCTCATTCCCGTAGGAAACTGAAGAGGGCCCTAAATCCCGGTATTTGTTCCTCTTCCTTTATGCTTATTCCTTCAGAAAATTTTGCATTAAACTCTCTAACTTTTCTTGCCCAGAAGATTCCAAGTATGCTGTTGTTTCCAGGACCAGGATATGCATGTCAAGCTCTGCCTCTGAAGCGCCAAAGGCCCTTGCTTTGTCTACCCGCTCTTCTTATGCTCTTGACGTTATTGAAGTCGCGGCACCGGCTCTCACTCCTGCCGATATGCCACCATCGCCAAAGCTCTCATCAGTTCCATCTAATGCTCCCTTGGCAGTTCCTACTCCTTGTGTCTCAAAGCCAGTTTCCTCACTTGCCGAGGATGCTAGTAATGCCGCAGAATTTAATGATTTATCTAGTGATGATGTAGTCGGTGGACCAGAGCCTAGTCTCCTCCCGAGCTAGGCTGCTGAAGGCCTAATTCCGAGCATGTCTCCTGTCTTATCAACTCCAAATTCTCCTCGAGGTTTGGTTGAGCTTTCCGTGTTTCCAAAAGGTGACACACTAGTCCCGGGTGTGGAATCTGATCTTTCGACTGTGGTACCGATGACTTTAGAACAAGTATCCGCTTATATGGTACATTTCAAACTTCACTTACCACTGAGCATCCATACCCTTTTTCGGAACACTTTGGCTCCTTCAGGCATGGGTTAAGTTATACTTTCCAACCATTTTTAACACATTTCCTAAGGTCCCTCAGTGATGGTATGAGGTGAACTCTCACCCTTCTGGTCCTGATAGTTTCGGTATAACCATCCTCTACAAAGTGCAGAAACAAAACCCTTTGCATCTTTCTCCCTTTTCTTTCTTCCTCAAATATTTCCTTTCGATTCGGGAGGATTGCTTGAATTTCGACCCTGCCCTTCATTCTGGATTGTATCCAACATCCGATTGGTTTCTAGATCCCAACTCGAGTAATTATCCAGAAAATGAAGATCTAGGGAGACAGGCTCTTACTTCTACGGATTTGCCTTTGTTCTTTTCTGAGGATGGCAAGTGTTTCCCTGGGTTTGAAGTATATCATCCTCAATATTGCACTCGGCAGTTTGGCGCGAGTCAAGGGATCCCTATGCCTTGTGTATACTCCATTGATTTCCCCTTTGCACTTCCAAAGCGCCTGCATCCCCGAGCGGCATTTCGGTACCAGGAAGTCGTTAGAAATAAGCTGATTTCTCGCTCTTACTATGTTAGTTTTTGTATACATGCGGAGACTACCCCTGCTTTCGAAGATTGATGGGCTTCATACCGAGACGCATTGTTCTTTGACGATACCGAAGCTATCCTTCTTCGAGTGGTTAGGGCTTCGGCTCCTCAACTCCTTGCGCAACATGTGATATTGGTCACCCATCTTCTTCTAGTAAGTCAATTCTTTCATCATCACTTAACTTTCGGAATTGGAGGTTTGTTTTAATGGCATTTTCTCAGGTACTTCCTCACATCATGCGGAGTCTTCCCGGTTTAGGTCTACTCGCAATAGGAGTAAGGGCGCCACCTCTCGATATGATAGTATACTCTCTCCTTTTTATGATGACCTATCTTCACCTTCAAGGTCACGTGATTTGAAGAAGTAGAGGAGGTTGTCCGATATTTTATTTTATGAAATTCTACATCATTTCCAATCCGACTATGATGGAAGAAATTAATTACTTATTACTGAACTTGGACCCCTTAATAAGCTTTGTGCCCTGTTTTGCATTCCAGCAAGCTTATAGGGGCTTCTCCCTTTCTGTCAATTCGAGCCTCGAAGTATACCAAGACAACTATATCAAACTTGCCTCTACCGAAATGCTTGAAGTCAAATATTGGCAGAAAGAAATGGAGAGGGTCGATGCCAAAGAAGAACTCCAAATTATGTTGGATCAATTGAATACTAATCAGCAAGAAAATCAAAGGCTCTTTAGACAAATAGGTCCCAACGATCCAATCTATATCAATATCATCCGGCGGGTTAAGCTTAATGAAGCCTTTGCGGGTCTAACCACCTAGCTCATTCACCAGCGGCAAGACGCCTTAATAACTCTTACCCGCGAGTGCGAATGGCTTCGTTCAAAAATCCAAGCTCTAAACACTCAAAGACTAAGACTTTGCGGCGAAAATAAAGCTTTAGATTTGAGACTTCGTACCTTTGTTTTAGCATTGCGGCAACAATTTAACTTTCCGTAACTCTAACTTAATCTCCAATGCTTTCTTTAGTCTTGTAAATATCTATATGCCCCATTTTGTATAAAATCTTTACTTCCTTTCACTTCCCCATAGGGCCTTGATGTCACAAGCTCTAGCTGATAACTCAATCATGATCAAGCTAATCTAGACAATATGCAATATGTCTTGTATCATATTTATGCGGCCACTTTATCCGATGAGGGTCACGATTCGCCCCTTTGCGTGTTAATTCTCTAATCAATGGGAGTGATCTGTTAACCTATCCATGGAGATTGAATCCCGCCAGCCGTACAATCCCAAATAAATATTACCTACACCTCGTAAGAGAAGATATACAACCGTATCCTATCTGCTAAAAAATCCCCGATCTCCTTGAATCAGATTGATTCAGAAATCGTCAACTCATGACTTCTCAATTCTCATTTGAGTTCTAAGGTAACGATAACCTATGAAGACTTTATTATCTTCTCAACCACTCATCTCTTGATACAACTTATGTCGGTGATATAAGCCCCTTTACGTCATGCTCGTAAAGATAAGCCTTCCACTTTCTCATGTTTCCCGACCCTTCGCTCCCACGATCCCGTAGTGCATTGAATTGTTTCTCTCCTTGGCTATAAATAGACATGGTCTCTTTCGATCTTTTCACATCCAAACTCCCCATATCTTTTACAACATGAGTTCCTCTCCTCCCCAAGTCGTTCATATCTTCTCTATGAAAGCCGCGGAGGAGTGGAGGTAGCTTTATGGGTTGCTTTTCACTGTGTTTTCAATTCTTGTTTGAGAACCAAAAAAAGAGAGAGCTGTGAAAAATCTCCTTCCCGAGATGGATGTCGCTCTCGTTGCTGGCTTCGCGCTTCACCGACAATACGAACTCTTTTTCCATTTGTTCTCGGATGGTCTGGAAGCTTACAAGTGGAATTTGGCGAAGATAGAAGAGGAAACAATCCTCTGCAAGAAATCAATCATTTTCGAAGATTGCGCTGCTTTCACCTCCTCGATTATGGAGTGGCACCGTAAGGTGGCGGCCATGGCTAAGAAATGGCTTGCTCGAATACAGCTTGTCAGGTTGGAGGAACGTGCACGTGTCACCACTTTTTGGCAGGACGTCAAGCAAATGCGTGGCCTTACCGAGAGGCTAGCGGATATCGGGTTGGAAGTTACTGCTTATGGCAAGTTCTGTGCTCACCTTAAAAGCCTTTTGACTTCACAAGAGTCCAAACTGGAAGTCCTAGAGAATGAGCGTGATCGGATCTTCGAGATGGCCTGTGAAATGTACCCCATTGCCGCACAAGGTGAGCGAGCAAACTCGCACATGGACAGTCACCTCAAGGACTTTGTGATGGTGATAAAGAGGCAGCTTGACTTTATCCCGATAGTATATGTATAGGGTGTTGCTATTGTTTGATTATGTTGATAGTGATTTTTCCTCCTATTGTAAGTGTTACGGCTAGTGTTATCACCTAGAAGGAAGTGAATAGGTGATTTTACAAAATAGTATGATTTAAACATGCAAAATAAATATAATCGAGGTCAACAACTCGTATGTACAATATCGTATGGATGCAAATTACAAATTTGCATGTAAGTGTTGTCAGATAATTGTGTCTGATGACTAAGATGATATTCTGACAAACTTGTTTGATAAATGTGTATGCAGTATAATGTTCGTAAGAATAAAAGAAAATTTAGTGATAGAGAATACTGCACACAAATCTTTATAGTGGTTCGGCTTTATTAAGCCTACGTCCACTCTCCACGCTGACAGCCTGTTGACTGTTTTTCACTATTGAATCACCAAAAGATTACAAGAACAGTACTTCTCAAATGATAGACTGCATTATCACATACACTCTTGACTCAAGTAATTTTCTTTCTAAAATCACAACGTGGAATACAGTAATCACAAGTATGTAAGATCGAAACTCTATTCAAACTTTGAAATTCTTGATTTTGGTTATTCTTCTTATACGATGTTTGCACTCCTTTTATACTCCTCCATTTCCAATCTATCCGTTAGATATTCTTCAGAGGATTGATCTCAAAATCAAACCGTTGGAGAAAACTTCCCAAAAAAAATGCATAGCCATTAGAAAAAAAACCACTATCTCCATATGATTTGATCGTCCATACAATCAAATCAAGGTTTCTATAAGTGTAGTTCTTCGTGTTTAAGGAACAATCTTGTGATTGTCAATCAGAATATCTTGAGATATCAGTTTGATTATCCTGCATAAACTTACCAAAAATAATACTTATTAAATCTGATGAGTAATTTTGAGTCTGATGACAAAGTCCTTTCATCGATTAAATCTGATGACTTAGCATTTACCTACATCTAATAACTTAAATGTAATTCTAATTAGTAAAAAATTGTTTTGTCATTCGTAAAAAATAATTAGGAATTATGCTCAACAGTAAGATGTCCATGGTTTGCTGCTTAATGAAAAACTAAGGTCTACTTTGATGAAACAGCGTTGATCTTAGTATCTTCCATTTCTTCTTTTCACTCTTGTGTTTCCCACATTGTAAGGTAGAAAGCCTTCAAATATTTGCTATTAACCGAACACGGGAACTCTCTCCCATCAATATCCATTAATCGGTAAGCATTACCGCTTAACACGTCGGTCACTTGATATGGACCTTCCCAAGTAGGAGACCATTTACCAAAGGCCTCGTATGTACATCATGCAAGAGGACAGTTTTCCATACTAAGTCCTCGACGGCGAACTGCTTTGCCTTCACGTGTTTATTATAGGCTCGTGCCACTCTCTTCTTCTACGCAATCATGTGATCAAATGCTACAGACCTTGCTTGTCTAATTCATATAGCTACAGGTACATCACTTCCCAATATTCCTCGGGTAGGATGTCATTTTGGAGCTGAACTCTTAGAGATTATATCGTAATCTCCAACGGTAAGACTGCTTCTTGACCATAAGTTATTAATTCTTTAATTGTCTTATGGGTTATGGTCTTATACCACACCCCTTCTACCATTAGTAAAGTAGTTGGCAGTAATCAATATGTACAGGTGCTTCCTAGCTTATGACGGATATATTTTGTCTATTATATCCATTGCCCATCCTCTAAACAATCATGGCTTTATAATAGGCTTTAATAGTGCTGTTGGCACATGCTGAATTGGACCGTGCAATTGACACGATATACATCCCTTTTCATAATCTATGCAATCTTGTATTATCGAAGGCCAAAAATATTTGTGTTTTTTTAATAACCATCTTATCTTGATACCTGCTTGATGAGCATCACATATGCCTTCATAGATTTCAGCCATTACTAAGATTGCTTCATCGATGTTTAAACATCTCAATAATAGTCTGTTCATGGTATGCTGATACATCTCTTCTCCTAGCAGTACATATTTCAATGCTTACCGCCTTAATCTTTTATCGTGCAATTGCGAATCCTTCAGATTTTGAATAATGGGGTCTGCCAATCGGTACTATCTCCTCTTGTCCTGGCTTCCACCACCATTGTCCGTTCCAACAGAGGCGGTAACCACTTTGTTTCAATAATTATTGGTTGAGCTAATTCTTTGGTAATGCGATAGCCAGATGCCATCTGCGCGAACTCATTGGCTTCCGCATTTTGGTACCACGTTATGTGAATTAACTCTGAGTTATGGAAATTGGTTAATAATTATTTTACCCTTACGTAAAGTTCAATAATATTCTCGTTAAAACATTGATATTCTCCTCTCAATTGTCTTATCACGAGCTGAGAATCTCTCATTATTTTGATCGATTGAACAGCCATGTCGGCTAATATGTATAAACCGACAATCAAAGCTTCATATTCAGCTTAATTGTTAGAGCATTTGAAATCTAACTTCATTTGAACCTTTGTCTTTTGACCTCTCCAATACACTATCAAGACTCCAATCCCTGATGAAGTAGAAGTGCTTGATCCATCAAAATATATTACCCACGGAACCAATTGTGCATAATTCGTGATTTCATCTTCACACGAATATTCAATGATAAAATCTGCAACTGCTTGTCCTTTCATCGCTTTAATCGACATGTACACCAAATCCATTTGAGACAAAGCAAATAACCATTTTGCTAATCGGCCTCTCATTATTGGCCTTGTGAGCATGTATTTTATGACATCAGTTTTACATATCACATGAACAATCGTTGGCAGAAGATAATGCCGCAATTTAGTGCATGCAAAATATAACAACAAATCGATCTTCTCAATGGTTGTATATCTTTTCTCGGTCTCATTTAACATCTTGCTGAGGTAATATATCACATGTTCCTTGCCTTCATCATTTTCTTACACCAGCATGCTCCCGATAGTTGTATCGGTGGCCAACACATAAAGTTTCAATGGCCTACCTGATTTCGGTGATGTCAAAACTGGAGGATTGGTTAAACATTTTTAATCCTCTCAAAGGCAAGTTGTTGTTCCTCCTTCCACACGAACTCTTCTTGATTTTTCAATCTCAATGAAGGAGAAAACACTTCATCTTGCCAGATAAGTTAGCAATAAATCTCCTAATAAAATTTATCTTTCTTAAAATTATTTGTAACTCTTTCTTATTAGACGAAAATGGTAACTCTACAATTGCTTTAACTTTATTCCTATCAACTTCTATACCCCTGTTATTGATTAGGAATCCTAAGAAATTCCCAGCTCTTACATCTAACGCACATTTAAGAGGGTTCATTTTTAGTTGATATTTCTCCATTCTAATAAATGATTATTCAAGATAGTCTAGATGACTTACCTCTGTCAATTTGACTATAATGTCATCAATGTAGACTTTCATGCAATCTCCAATCATGTCATGAAAATTTGAATTCATGGCTCTATGATATGTAGCTCCAACGTTCTTCAACTGAAAAGGCATCACCTTCAACGCGAATATTCCTATTGTGCCTGGGCACCTGAAAGCCGTCTTGAGAACGTCTTGTTCTGCGATAAAAATTTGATTATACCCTGAGTGACTGTCCATCAAGGACATCATCTCATTACAAGCCGCTAAGTCAACCAGCATATCAGTATATCGAGGTGATCTCAGCAAGAGCCTTCTCACTCGATTTGGGTGCCGAGTATCTAACATAATAGTCGTACTTGCCCCTTGGCTCGCCTAATGTCGAAACTTCCGAATGTCCCTCTTTATATAGCCGTTTGAACGACACCTCGCGTGTTTGGCTTTTGGTCGGGATCTTAGGCCTTCTGGAAGATGAGACGTGATCAACCCTATTGTTGGAATATCTTCTCCAATTCGCATAATTAACCCTCCTTTCGACCGGTTGCTAAGCACGTAAAGGAATCCGACGGTAAGGTTGGCTATTTCTACAATGGGGGTAGTCGTAGGTCATTCTGCAAGATCTTTCAGGAAATCGATCGGTCTCTTCGCCCCAATATCGATGGGTCACTTGACTGCCATCGCCGTCATCGGAGAAATGACTTTGATGTATTTCTCGGTGACATCTCTAGCACAAAACATCCGGTCTAAGTGACCTCCTAAAAGTCGTTGACGCCATCCCAACCATTTGTGGGAAAGGATCGGTATCGATTTCCATCTTCTTGTCTGTCTCATCCATAAATTTTATCTTACCCAACCATATCGCCTATTGCACCGCCTTTCTAAAAACATTGCAATAATTTGTACTATAGCTCCACAAATGATGCCACTTGCAATATCTTTTATTCACTATTTCCTCTTTACTCGGGATAGTTTGACCTTCCGTCAATCTTATTACACCGTCTAGAACTAGGAGATCGAAGATTTCATCCAACTTAGTTACATCAAATGAATATCTCTGGGAATCCTTGGCTCTCATCATAAGCGATGCCTTCACTTTGGCAGGTTTCAAGGCTTGGCAAACATGAGGCTTATCCAAGGTCATCTTTGCTACCGCAATTTCTGCGGCTTCATCCTAATCATTGTCCTCTTGTAAATCCTCTACGGGATTATAAATTGCGACATTCTGTCTATAGTCCTTGAAAGGTTTATTATCTTTTTCTTTCCACAAATTTTCATGCTGAGTAGCCGCAGCCATCAAAGAGAACAAATTCGAGAACTTTTGGCCAGTGTGACATTCCTTTAATGCAAATTTGAGACTGTTTTTGGCCATTTTCGCCGCTTCTTTTTTCGGTAAGAAAAATAAACATCGGTTTCTCATCTTCTTAAACCAAGCGACATACTGATCTACCGTCTCATTATTATACTGGTTGATAGTGGCCAAATCTGACAATGTTACCTCAGGAACCAGGCGATAGAATTGTGTATAACCAAATTAGCAGGCAGTCACGTATACCAAGTAAAAGTAGTTTTTGACAATGATAAAGGAAAAAGCCTGAACTTCATCCTCCCATCATTATTCATATCTCCGCATTGAGCTATGAACTTGCTAATATGCTCCACCGTGGATTGGTCATCTTCTCCGGTAAAAACGGCAAACTTAGGGATTTTGTATCCTCTTGGGTATGGGACATTGTCTACCCAATCGGGATATGGCTTGCGGTATACAGGCCTCAATACGCCTCCTTTCATTCCCATATGTTGCATAACCAAACAAGTGGCTTGTTCAATCATGTGCTAATCTCTTTCAGGGTCTTGCACCTGGTACCCCTGATTAACTTGCGGTCTAGGGGGTGATGGTGGTCGGGCCCTCGAATCCCTAAATGCTGCTTGTGGCTTCTAGGGTTGATAACCTAGGATTGGCATAAGAATTGTCCCAATATTAATGGGATTAGTCATTTGTATGCCGCTAGTGCTAGCTTGCCGAGCAATCTCCTGGATTAGCGATTGAGGAATGAATCCTTATGTTTCAATTCCTTGGTTAAAGGGTCAGCAGTTACCCTTATCGTGTTTACATCAGTAACACCCTCGGGTGCGCGCCCAAGGGAACGCATTGAACCATTCACATGGTCCTCTAGACAAGTTTAATTCTAATCACCTGCGGCATCGATCCTTTGCAAAATTCAAAGCGGTTGTGTCTAACCCGAAGTACCAGCAGCAATCGGTTGAGTAAAAGCCAATGTCGGGGTGATCCCTAGCACAGCTTGACTTCCTTGCACTCCATTTGATCCGCTTGCTGGTCCAAACTTCGAGGCTAATTCTGCAACCAGATTGGTGAGTAGAGGGGTGAGAATTCCCGATAGATGATTGGCCATGTGATTAGTTGGCTCATTTTGTTGTTTTTCAAACATCCTTCTCATGGTGGCCACCACCATAGAATTAGGCGCCAATTCTCTCCTCTTTTGCTCAATCAAATTCCTAGGAATATCTTTAGAACTGGCTCCCTCATCGATATCGATAGCTGGGTTAAGATTCTGATCAGATGTGTCAGAACAAGCAGGCCTTTCTCCCACACGATGTGGGGATGAGTTATCCTCGCCGGTGGCATCACGACCTTCCTAATTCCTGATCTTCGCCATTGACATTTCCTAGAGACAAAATACAAATGTCTCACCGAGTGTGCCAAAAAGATGTTTTGCCGAGAGTGGCCTCGAACGAAAGATCTTTGACCAAAGGGGAAGATCTTCGATTCTGGTGAGTAATCGGGTCCTGTGTTACTTCGAAAAGGAAGTGATGAATTCTACACTAATGGCGAACAAAAGTAAAAGGACAAAAGATAAATCATGCAATAAGAAATAAATTAACAATAGCAATTGAACAAACAAGATTACCAAAGGTGTGCTTTTTGTAGTCAATTTAACAAAAGATTCTTCTCCCAATTTCTTCGAAGCTAGTTATATCTAACGCCGATGAATAACCGCTGTCGAGTAGTTATCGTCTTGACTCTGGATTGTTCGAGTTCCTTCCCGATAACCGCTCCTTCTATTCCACAATATTATCGACACTGGATGTGGTAACTGTTCTTATCTTTATCCCAATGTCCCAAGCGGTTATTGTTGCCGAGTTCTTGGTATCCAATAGATTGGGCCTTATACGACTTCATTACCCAATTTACTATTTAGCAATTTTGGCCTGTTGTACCCTTTCTTTCTTATAGCCCAATCAGTCAAATTTGAGTGCCAATAAGTGTTTTTCTAAATACTAAGTTTGCCTCTTTATTGAATACACAGAAAATTGAGAGATTCCTTTTTGTGAACTTTGTGCATTTACGTTGGTGAGTTTACTCTTGTCTATCTATTTTCTCTGCATCAGAATCGAATTAGCTCGCCCTAAGAGAGTAGGTGACAAAGATCAATGTGTAACGAATGAGAAAACAAGGTTTTCACTTTTCGTGGAGGACATCAAGACCCATCACTTCATTCACAAAAAGTAGAAGAAATCAAGGGGGAAATGTCTCGTCAAGAAATGAACACTAACACAACACATCGTTTTCTTCCCACTGTTGGAAATGACTGATACATACTGGAGGGCCAAGATGGAAAACTTCCCCTAACTCGTTCCATCTCTTTCCTACAGATTTCCAACAAAATTCTGCTGACAAAATCAGATCGTTTGCCTTCCTTATTTCTTATCCATATACCCTACTTTAGCTCCTGCAGAGCACGGAGGAATAGTAACTGAAGCTGTTCAAGCGGCACAGGGCTCTCGGACACAGACATCCTACCAAATTTGTTCATGAGTTTCAATGATAGCAGCCAAATTTGAGACCATGGAAACAACTATTTAAGTTAGATTCCACTCAGTTTGGAACAAAACTAAGGTGACCCATCCAGCATGTTTGACTTGTCTATTCCTTAAACCCCCCCAACTTTGTCCAGACGATGCCACACCAAAGTCCGCACTTTCAGCATCGCCAGGAAAAGGAGTTCCCACAAAGATTTTCTTTTAGCATAGTTTATGTGCACTGTAAATCTTTCGGAGGATCTTCTACTGATCTTGTACAGTAGATGAAATATGATCATTTGGATTGTTTTATAGGGGTTTTTCTTTCTTTTCTTTTTTTGTTGATGCCCAAGTTTGATGGGTCCTCGACTTCGCTGGTATTGGATCTCAAACGCCTCGAACTTGGAAGCCATAGAGAAAGGTTGTCCCCGGGTTGTGACCTTGACGTAGCAAGCGATAGATGAGCACGAATGCGTCGATATGCAAACACGCACTTAGCAACACACAGTCAGAGGCGCACCAAACGAGAGAAAACTCTTTTCTGTATTCTGTAAAATATACGGAAAGATATCCGATCCATAGAAAAAATCGAATAAATACCTTGCTAACCCTTGATGATACTGGAAAGCCCAAAAAAAAAATCCTCAATTAGTTAAGAATGCGGAAAAATAAACAAAAGCCTAGAATAATGCAAAAAAAATGACATAAAAATAGAAAAGTGCCTCGAAACACGCCTAACAGTGATTTTTGAGATCCAAAATGATTGCAATCTCGTTTGGCCAAGCATAGTGCTCGAAGCGAGATTTCCATATGGGTATCATGGGGCTCGTAACTCTTCCTGAAATAAAGTTATAGTTGCTTTCTTGCGTACCAACCAAAATAGTATCCCCAGCCCACCTGTCCGAATGCTCTAGAAAGTCATTAGCAATGGCATCCGGGTCAAACTTGTTGAAACCCTTCGATACTTATGTCAGCATAAGGAAAGACCAGAAAGGACCCAATGCAACATGGGATTTAGAGAGTGAGAGCTGGCTAATTACTCGCGTGGACTATGCATGTATTATTAGAGATATTAGACGGGCTGACTTATGGACCTAAAGCCTTTGAGCTTTAGCCCTTTAATGAAAGCTTATTCTTGACGGACCCACTTGCAAGTTGATGTTTACCTTTACAAGGGAATCAAATGAAACCATGCCCTTCTCTCTTAGTTAATTTTTATGTGTGTCTAATGTCTAGAAGGTTGTAAAGGTTAGGTTTCACTAATCATTGGTTAGGCTTCGATAATATCATGGTTTACAGAGACCCTAAATGGAGGGAGGAAAGTAATTCCATTAAAGCAGTTGATGGCATAATTAGGGCATGATAAATCAGTTATTGTGATTGAATCTCTACATAACTGAGGGTTTTTCAGTAGATTACTTTTCTACAAAAATATTTATAGATTCTGAAAGAATAATTGATATGACTGTTGTTGTTAATAAGTAAATTGGACGATCTTTTATTAGCTAATTATGTTTGATTAACTGAAATAATTAAGATTTATTATGCAGGTTTTCCTTCCTTTAGGTACAATTTAGCATGTATTTTTCTTGGAAATCAAACTGTTTACTATGCAATCGGGTCTTGGCCGTTTCAATATGTTATCCCATAGAGAGATAATGGGCCAAAGATAATGGACTAAAAGACTCATGGGGTTCGAGTCCAGCATATTAATTAGACAAATTAATTTATCTTGGGGCATAAGAATTTAAAGAAATAACATGTCATGTTCAACCAAGGTTTGAAAATTGTAACTGCTCAGCCTCTCACTAACCATCAAATCAAAGGTAAAGAAGGCCGCTTGCGAGAAACTTTTTAGACTGGCAATGTATGCTATAATTATGGTAAGCGAAATGTCAAGTTTAACGCCCTAGTGGGGTCGGTTGACCCACTAAACTCTGTTACCCGTCGGCGTCGGCGACTCTTTTTTGCCTAGGAGGGACCCTCCTCCTCCATCCAAAATCGCCATCGATGTTGTGGTGACGATAGCCATCATCACAAATAATCGAAGTAACAGGAAAAAAAATTTAGTAGACACTATCTATTCAATATTTTTTTCTGAAGTACAGTACCTCGCTATGCCACATGCATGTGCGTCAAACGACAAAGCATCCCTTGCCCACTATCAGTTTGTAAGTTACCTTTGTGGCCTGTTCTAACTTTGTCATCACATGCTGTTTTTCAAGTTGGTCTTTGCTTTCATCGTACCTCTAAAATCAGTAGGGTGTTGCAAGAATGTAGAACTTATTAATCTGAAATGAAGCTTTATTTCACAAAAAATAAACGTTAATCGTCTTACCATAAACTAGTATAATTTATGTGGTACAAAATCATGGGAATTGCATTATATTAGTTATATGATGAGGCGTTATTATTGACTTAATATAGCCTTCAAAGGTACCTCCTATTATAAGTTCCAAAATTGGGAAAATTCCAAATAAGAGCCTAAAGTGCTTTCGTTTTCTCAAATAAGGGTCTGAAGTAAACTTTATCTCAAACGATGGCCTGAAGTGCCATCGTTTTCTCAAATAAAAACATGAAGTAGACATTATCTTAAATAAAGGCCTGAAGTGGCTTATTAGTCTCAAATAAAGGTTTGACCTTGTTGGCTGAAGGGCATTTTCATCATTTACTTTTTTTTGAAGTTTTTTCCTTTTTTCCTTTCCTTTTTTTTTTCTTTTCCTTTCTTTTTCCCTCTTTCTTCCCCCGGTCGCCAGACTCAAGCGAGGACCGCCCTCATAGGTGTCAAGCGAGGGCAGCCCTCGAGGGCGGTCCTCGCCCAACTTCGGTGATGGCGGTCCACACTCAGGCGAGGCTGACCCTCGCCTAAGGCCAGCGGAGGTTGCCAACAATGGCCAAGAGAGAAGAAGAAAAAAAAAGGAAAAAGAAAGGAAAAGAAAAAGAAAGTAGAAAAATATATTTAAATTTTTTTTTACTAAAATACCCCCTTCTTTGGCACCGAAATAGTCACTCGCCGGCCAAAAGTCATTATTTGAGACAATTTGGGCACTTCAGGCTCTTATTTGAGACTAATAAGTCACTTCATGCTCTTATTTGAAATAATGTCTACTTTAGGCTGTTATTTGATAAAATAAGAACATTTCAAGCCTTTATTTGAAATTTTCCCTCCAAAATTTCACCTTCCAATTTGTTAAGCTCTATTTTGATGGAGTATAAAATATACAGTGTATCTTTGCATCACAATTTGATGGTTTTCTTGTTTTATCTTTCGGACCGTATCATCTAATTTATGAAATAACTATGGATTTCATGCAATCAATCTTTTTTAATGAGTAAGCGGTTCCAATAAAAGGGCACAAAAGATTTATTTATGACTACAAAGGTCGCCTTAGATAAATATATATTAGCCTTGCGAACAAGAAATTATGTGTTTGTCCTTGTATGGAGAAAGAATTGAGATAATGACACAAATAATCCTCAAACTTTGGCATAATGTGTAATGTGATCCCTGAACTTTATTCCGATGTGCAATGTAGTCCCTGAACTTTTAATTTGTTCAATGTGGGCCCTAAAATTTTAGTTTATGTTCAATCTAGTCCTTACACTATATGAAAATTTTTAATATTGTTCCCAAATTTGAATTAATGGAAGGATAATATTGAAGATATTCTATATAGTTTAGGGACTAAATTAAACATGTACAAAAAGTTCATGGATGACATTACACATTAAACTAAAGTTGGAGGGCCACATTGAACAAATTAAAAATTTATAGACCACATTACACATTAAGCCAACACTCACAGACTATTTGTGTTATTTTTTCGCAAGAATATGCTAATTTACTATTCCAAAAAACTCTTATCCAATTAACTTTGCATAAAACAATAAACTGAAACAGGGGCTTGATGTCATTATGGAGTGAATTATTATGCACCGTGTTGTCACGGTTGCGAGCTTTGTCCCGTTGCATTCCGACGGCAAAAATATCTTTCGGAAAGACTTCCGCCTGAAAAGCTAAAATCAGCCGTATGGAATCTTAATAATATTCCTAACATTTACGGCGATTTGGACCATCGTTTTCATAGTCACTTGTGTCCAATGCTGCACGAGGCTGTGTCAAATTTTAGACTGACAGATTTCCCTCCAGTTAAAAGAGAAAGGAATCACGGAAAAAAGTTCGTACCCTCTCGTTGCAATAATTCATGTGATAACCTGTCGGTGAGTACGGCGACGGATCGAACCCGTTGATGGTGCCGCATCAGCTCAAACATGGTTTTCGGCCCCATTCTGCACAGCCTGATCAATAAACGTTCGAAATGGTTCAAGTTCGCCGAGTAGGTCCCCCGTGAAGGATTGGCCTAGTCCCCCATGCCAGATGAGTAGTTCTTGGATTTGAGCGCCGGGTCGTCGCATATGCTAACTTTTCTCAAAAGCGAGTGGTTTTTATCTCAAGATCGAATGATCTTGTTAGCCCTCCTCGTGACACAGTCCTTCGTTTATTGTGTAACCTATGAAAATTGAAAAAGCCATAAATGTTCGTCTTCTTTTCTTTTCTATTTTTCTCTTGAGAATAGTCCTCCATCATATCATCGGGCGAAAATAACATGCAGGCACGCGCATTATCGTGAAATTATATCTTGATCATTATATTATGTATGCAAGTAGTACATCGTGTGCCATGTTGAAGTGGTGTAGCTTCATGTCACGTACCATCTTCGTACATTTTTTAAATTTTTGACAGGACTACGAATAAAGGTGCCGTGTCGTACCAATATGCTTCTGAAATAATCTCTCTCCTTAAAATATCTTTTCAACATCATTTGCGTATGGAGCAAGAGCAAACAACCCCATGTGATTTTACTGCTAATAACGCACGCCTTGGTCTCAGAGCTTTGAACGTAGGATTCCTCGCCTTGACTTTCTCTCATTCCATGCGTAAATTATCATTAATTGCAGGCAATTCGTGAGACATTTTTCTAAGGGGACCAGAGTTCAATGAAATGCTCGCTTGTCTTCCGACAGCTTGCACGGAATCTTATATAGTGCCTCCCACTAGTTTACTATATCACTACTTTTTAATTTATTTTTTTGTATTGTTTGTGTTCTTTGCTTTTGGGAACCTTAGGCTACACTAATGAAATCCGAGTCCCGATCGAGAATGCGTTTGAGGTAGTCGTGCGACTTGTGAACCTATTTTCAAGGTACGAAAAGTTAACCGAGTTTTTTTTGTTCGAGCTGAACATGGAGGGTTTTGTTTCTAGAAATCAATGGCATGGCAGGGTTAGCGGTCTCGTCAGAGATGGAAACGAATCAAGATGAACGGGTGAATTGTATTAAAATCATCTCATATTGGACAATTGATGTGTCATGAAATAATTAATATATAACTCATTGGTTTTAACTTTTAAGTGAATGTAAATCCAACTGAATATGCTAACGAGTTTTGACTTGAGCTCCTCTTGGCGATCTCTTCGAGTGAAGGTATCGGGCTTTTATTGCGTACATCCTAACAAATCGTATAAGAGTCGATGATTGATTAGTTGCCCAATCCTAATGTGTATTGGTATTTGGTTAATATCTCAAAGAATGAATTTTGTGACCAACACGATTTATGAACAGCCTTCATGGTTCAATCTCTTTTTTCTATCTCTATCTCAATGAGACAAACCAAAGATCTTATTTTCCGTTGAATAATTGTTCGAATAAGTCTTGAGCAAGCCCCCTGAAAGCTTCATGCAAATAACGAATTTTTGTTAATATAATCTCACTAAAAAATGAGCCATTTTCATTATTACTGTGCTAGCTATTAAATTAAAGTGTACCTATCTGGGACTTGATCTTGGTACCAGTTCATAATGATCAAAGTCGAATCATGAGCCTATTAATGAAGCAACTTGTAAATTTTACTGGATATGCCTTATATACTGCTTTTGGGCAACCCTCTCAACAATAGAACACAAGGACTAGTTGAAGTAATGAGCAGCCCAATGGTCTATAGAAAGAGACCTGAAGTGAAGGTTGGCCTTGTGAGGTTGCGAAGCAGTCCTGATGGTGGCCTTCATGGTTGGGTCTAGTGAAGGGGGAGTAGACTTAGTACTGAGCTCATATGTAAGGGGAAGATTGTTGAGATGCAAGTGCCACATCGGGAATTGGTGTGGTGTTTAGCAGTTAATATATCTTAATTGGCATATAACTTATTGACTTAAGCTTTTGAGTAAAAATGGGTTCAATTAAATATATAAACGGGCTAAGACTTGGGCTACTTCTTAGTGTTCTCCCATGGTGAATATATTAGGCTTCTTTTGCATGCATTCCAACAAACGATATCAAAACCAACAGTTGATTGGTGGCCTACTCCCAATGTATATCAATATTTGGTAAAAATCTGAAAGAATGAATATTGCGACCAACACAGTTCGTGGTTTGATTTGGAGAAAGAGACTTGGGGTGAAAGTGGGAGTTGTGGTATAACAACGTGGTTATGATGGCAGCATTCATGGTTTGGTCTGCTGAAAGAGACCTGGAGGTGAAGGTGGGCCTTGGAGACTCAGGTTGAGACATGTTGGTGCAGAAAAGATACTTCAATCAAGGGGGAGCAGACCTAATACTGAGGTCACACAATGGGGAGATTATTGATATGCACATGTGAGTTATGTTAGAAAAGTCCTACGTCAAAAAATTGGTGTAATGTGTAACGGTTAATATATACTAAGTGGCCCATAATTCATTAATTTAAACTGTTGATTGAAGGTGGATTCAAGTAATTATGTTGACGAACTTAGACTTAAGCTCCTTTTTGACAATCTTTCCAGGTGAAGGTATCGGGCTTCTATTGCGCGCTCCAGATATATAGCAATTTTTTTACTTTAAACCCAACTGAGGCGGAGGCAAAAGCACTACGAGATGGGGTTATTTTGGCTGTCGAGGGCAAGATTAGGAAACTCAAAATTGAGCCTGATGATATAGTGCCGATTAACGCAATCATGCAGGATTCGATTGAAAACTCTACATTGACTCCTATCGACACCACAAAATGAAGTTTTTTGACGAAGTTCCTATTTGAATTATGGACTTTTATACAGCTGATTTTAAAGGAGTGTGGACTCCTCGCAATGTAGAAGTGGAAACGAGCCGAGACATTGGCTGCTTCGTAATTGAAATGAGTCGTCAAAGCGTCATTTGTCATAAAGGCATCAGTTAACGTCAATAATACCCAACATAAGAAAGTTAAGGGACGATATGGACCTTCTAGACGAGCCCCAATCTAAGCCTGTCAACTTAAAAACTCTCAAATTATCTCAATCTTGGGTGCCTAATACGACAATCCAGCTTCCCATGCATTCTATAACCATTGTCCATACAGTGTGGATTATGCTAAGCATCTAACTCGTGTTAAAATAATCGGCGATAGAGATCAATTATTTGCTCTGTTTATCGGTGGCGCAGACAATCGCATGATCATTCAACGCATATCGGATAGACACAAGGACATAGAAGCGTATAAAAAAATGCTTAAAAGGAAAGATGAAATCATGAGTTATTCTTGCTATTTAATTGCTAATGCTTAGTGCCAATTATGTGTGTGTATAGTTTATATTATCACTATCTTCCTTTGGTTCCATATCTAAGTTAGGTTTACTTTCTAGGTTGATTTTTTTTTTGGTCGGATTCGAGGGTAGATTTTTATTCGAGCAAACTATACTTTAATGTAGCTATTTTGTTTCAGTTAGACGACTGAACTTTGATTTTGATCATTGGATGCATTAAACTTTAAATTCTTTTGTAACTAGCGCTCTTTGGCGTTCTCGAACTAACTTTGTTGCCAAACTAAAAAGTATAGTGATCTGCCGTGCAATTAAAGTGAAGTGTAGCAACCGCTAGAAATGTATTACCTAATTCTATGTATCTCTCATATTGTAATCTCATAATCTTAATTTAATGTAATTTCTATTGTAATATTATATGTTATTTTAGATAGTCAACTCATAAAACTTATTAATAGGTGGATGTACTCTTCATTATAATATATATCAAAAAATTCAGAAATTTCTGAAATCTGTCCTCCACATTATTCTTATCTTGGTATTAAAACTTGTCAATCCTGACCCGGTGCACAACAAAGTTGTGCTTTTTTCATTTCTTACATGATTTTGCTGACCAAGTTGTGCACAACCAAGGGTGTAAATCTGTCCTTTTTTTTGTAAAAACTAGTCGATTCCTCAAAGTGTTCTTTCATTCCTTTTTTTGTTCTATTTTTTACGGTAAAAGATGTATGAGGGCGAGCGAGCAAAGGTGAGTTACAAACGAGCGAGGGTTGTGAGGCTCGTAGCAAGCAAGGAGGAGAGAGAGAGAGAGAGAGAGAGAGTCATGAACTGTTTGAGTGAAGTTGAAGAGAACATAGAAAAAGAAAGATAGAGAAAAAGATGCTAAAAGAAAAAAAAATTAGGGTTTTTAGGCTTTATGAAACCAGCTCCAAATTCAGTTTGGTTCTTGAATGATTCTTCACTCAGAATTGATAATCGGACCGGTTTTCCATACAATCTAATTCAATTCCACCCGGTCCAGTTGCACAACCCTAACTTTAATACCAAGATAAGAATAATGCAAAAAATAGATTTGAGGAATTTTCGTATATTTTTATATATGAAATGACTATCTAAAGTAACATATATCCATCAATATATGCACAATCAAAAGGAGATATACACGCAATCTTGAAAACTATAAAAAATCAATAGAAATATTTTAATTTCACTAATATAGGAAAACATCCTAATTATCTCTCACAATGACCAATGAAGAAACCCCAAAAGGTTAATCATGTGTAAATTCGAACTAAATTATTTGGATTTTCCATGCCGACCTTCTAGTAGTTGTAGAAAAATTGAATTTCAGCACATTCGGCGATCAAAATCAAATTTCACGGAGGTGCATATATCGTGTTCCCTGGGTCCCTCTACTTGGAAATGAGTGTTGTAATATACTTGTACATGATGTTCATATTTGACAATTTTTATAAATTGATTAATTTAAACCTTAGTGATATTTGGTTCCGCATTCTTCAACAAAGTTTCTCCACCTACAAGCTTCTTAATAAGCTGAACACGAGAAAGGAAGTCAATTGGATAAGAAAGAACAGCTAGTGAACCTACACATCAATTAGTGGGGGACTACGAAAGATCCACTTTTCTTCAAATCGTCACTTTTACAATTATGATTTATGAATTCCCTCTTTTGTGCAACGATCGTCATCCGTGAACAGGGTTGATCATAATTATTCTTTTTTTCGGGTAATTCTACCTAACCAACTTGTCTTAGCTGAGTGGAGGACTTCGACTCGCGTCACCGAGTCGCCGGCGATTTGCCTTCAGTGCCGTGCGTGGCCTGGCGGAATACGCTCCGATGAACCGATTTGGCGGCTTAGAACGTGCTCGATTGGTGTTCGAAGAAATGCCAACACGGGTGTTCGAGCCTGCAGCATGTCATGAAATAAAATGAAGCTCGTCGAAGTCGGACTTGATCAGCATAAGCCCAAAATTCATCTGTCGCTCCTTTCCAATCACTCGAGAGTGAAGAATGTTAAAATATTCAATATTAAGCTTGGTTTGTTTCACGAAAAATGAAAAATTTAGAAAATATTTTCCTAAAAATAATTTTTTATACTACATGAAATAATTAGTTAATGGAAAATATTTGGGACAAGTGCCAAAAAGTCCTAAACCTTTTGCATCATTGTCAAATTAGTTCTAAACCTTTTTTTGATGCCAATTAGTCCTAAACTTTTTGCATTTGTGTCAATTCAGTCCTAAACCTTTTGCATTGGTGCCAATTTAGTCCTAAACTTTTTATTTTTATACCAATTTAGTCCTTTCAGTCAATTTTAACCGGAATTTTCCGACGTAGACGCCTGCCGGCCGGCGGCCGATCACCGGCGCCGACGTGGCGCTAACGTGAACAACTTTAATAATATTTTAATATTTTTTTGAATTTTTTTCCACTTTTTTTTGGTCCCCCTCTCCTTCCTTTGGCTGCTTGCCGGTCCGGCGACCAGCCAGAGGCTAGAGGCCGGCAAGCTTGACCTCGCCGGCCACTAGCGAGGGTGGCGGCCTCACCCGACCATGGCGAGGCTTGAGCCCTCACTGGAGGCCGCAGCGAGGTCAGGCCTCGCCCGACCATGGCGAGGCTCGAGCCCTCGCCAGAGGTCGCGGCGAGGCTCGACCTCGATGGATCTAGTGAGGTCAAGCCTCACCCGACCAAGGCGAGGCATGCCCTCGCCAGTGGCCGACGAGGTCGAGCTTGCCAGCCTCTGGCCTTTGGTCGATCGTCGAACTGGCGACCAACCAGAGGAAGGAGGGGGGAAAAAAAGAAAAATGTGGAAAAAAAAATAAAAATTAAAAAAAATATTAAAATATTATTAAAGTTATCCACGTCGACGCCGGTGAACAACCGCCGACCGGCAAGCGTCCACGTCAGCAAATCCTAGTCAAAATTGACCGAAAGGACTAAATTGGCACAAAAACAAAAGGTTTAGAACTGAATTGATACCTATTTAAAAGGTTTAGAACTTAATTGACACCAAAAAAAGATTTAGGACTAAATTGACACTAATGCAAAAGGTTTAGGACTGAATTGACACCAAAAAAAGGTTTATGACTAAATTGGCACTAATGCAAAAGGTTTAAGACTTTTTTGGCACTTTTCCCAAAATATTTTTATTATCGACAACAATTTATATATGAACATTTACATTGAATGTTTCCTGAAATGAAATGAAGCTTGTCAAAGTTCAACTTAATCAAACATAATTCCAAAATTACGTCCGTCGCTGTAGTCCAATCACCGGAGAGTGAAGAACATTAAAATATTAAAATATTAAACTACACATTCATCTATTGGTTTTAGTTTTTGCAAACCTCTGGCAATAGTCTTAAAAAAAAATTCATACGACATCAGAGCAGGAGATTCTAAATTCAAATTTTTCTCGACAACTTATTTTTCACCCTTATTTGTATATTTCCAACCTTTAGTCTTAGAACAAAGATTGGTTTACGCATAAACAGGAGTGTTAGAAAATTTTAAATAATAAACAACACCTTTCTCTATCAATTTAAACTTGTAGAACGGTGTCGACATCAATCTCGCGAAACTTTTACTGAGAAACCGAGTGAAGAACAGGCTCATTTGCGTCGTGATTCAGAACCGATCACATGAGGAGAGAATTTTGGAGCAACCAAACAAATGTAGTTGCAGCCCTACTGAACCCACTCGAGCCAGTGGTTCATCAAATCAACCCATCACTTTCATTGGCAAAAAAAATGTGTAGAGTACTCAAATTTTTCCATAATAATTCTATCCTCCAATTATATCCGCGGTCTTCCAATCTCGTGACTCCATCCTAATTAGCCCCAACTCCAAACCCCACCAGCCGGCTACTTATGGACCCTTCTACCCAATCCACAGCCACTTCCATTAATTCTCTCTCTCTCTCTCTCTCTCTCTCTCTCTCTCTCTCTCTCTCTCTCTCTCTCTCTCTCTCTCTCTCTCTCTCTCTCTCTCTCCACATCGTATCTGAATTCTACAAAGACTTCTTTTTCATTTAGTATTCTCTACTTTCCAGCAAAATTAAAATAAATGCGTATATACTGTATGCAATTGAAAAACGTTGCACAAGACTCCTCACGTAAGTACAGATAGAGATTGAGTTCATATGAGAACCCTAGTCTTTACATATATTTCATGCGCTTGCGTAATTGTAAGAAAAACGGTATTGATACAACAGACCTCGTAAAAATCTCAAAAAGGCAAAAATAAAAGAAAGGTCAAATGGCTTTAGTATGAATCCATTTGTTTTTGTTTCGCGTATCAAGGATGACATGTTCAAATTTTTCTATTAGGCGACCTAAAATTCGGCCTGAACTATTCAGATTAGGCGATAGTGAGGTGAGTGGAGAGGACTGTGCCTAACATAGTATGCAAAAGATGGACAGTCCCTTTGTTATTTTATCAAGAAATCTTTGACAACTTAGGCCAATCGACGATGTGAAATGAGTCAAGTATGGGTTCCGAGTCGAGAACCAATTTGCCAATTGGAAGTATAATCTATGCCCCTATGATTGCGCGCAAAGGTAAGCAGAAAACAATGAGCATCTGTTGTTTAATAGATGGAAAGTTAATCTGGTATCTTGATGAAATGTATTTTTATTCTTCCCCCGGCTTTGGCTTCTTTTTAGGTTTTTAACTTTTAAGAGCTCACTAAGAGTGAAGCTTAGACGACAATGAAATAAGAAATCTCGAAGCAATTGAGATTGACATAATTTAGGTAGGAGCACGATATGATTCATGAAGAACCTGCTGAGGAAAATATTTGAGTTATGGAAAGGAAAATGACACACATGGTCCTTGAACTTTTGCCAAATAGGACAATATTGAACATTTTCATATAGTAGATAGACTAATTTGAACATATACCAAAATTCATGGACTATATTGAACAAGTTAAAAGTTCAAGAATCACATTACATATTGGGTCAAAATTCAAGGATCATGTTGAACAAATTAAAAGTTGAAGGATCATATTGCACATTAAGTTAAAGTTTAGGGACCATTGAAATCATTATCCCTTATGGAAAAGTTACTTTGAGAATAAACATGATTTTATGTAGCGTTGCAATTTCCAATGACACATGGATGATTCATTTGGTACATTAAGAAAACAAAACCAAGAGGAAATTAAGACAAAAAATCTCATTAAGATAAGATAAGAAATCACTTAAATACATCTTTTACTATTTGTATATGTCTAACTACAAAAGTAAAAGAGGGGGAAGACGGGCTTGCGAAGGCCACCGCAACCCCGAGTGGTTGTCGAGGACCATCTTGTTTAACCACAATGGCCATCGAGGCCAACCATCTTGTCTAACTCTTGGTTGCCTCTAACTTGGCCATAAAGGATAATCAAGTGATCACTTTAGTGTGGTTGTCGAGGTTCGACCCCAAATTTGGCCAGTAGCATCGATCATTCGGCGTGCCTAGGATAATTGGACCCTTGGATCACGACTAGCTCTTTACTCTGAGACCGCCGATCAATCGATTCGGCTCTTGCCTAGTCAGGTGGGGCTGAACTTGGTAATTGAATGGCATTCCTCAAGCCTGCCCCAAGTTGGTCATTGGCTCATGTGGCCTTGGCGAGCATGGGCATGCACATGGTTTGCCAAGGCCATAGGTGGATACATGATTAGTTCTCAATGGCGTTTGCGGCTCTCAAGAGCGACCACTAATTTGTCAAGGTCATCCTTTACATTCTTGAGAAAATGACGTAAATAATCATTAAATTTTGGTTTAGTGTGCAAAACACGAGTTAAGGGTGGTTTTGTAACGTACCTCTTTAAGGACCAAGAGTTAATTACGAGGGTAAAATAAAAGTTTTTCGAAATAAATAGATTAATGGACTTGTCATGACTTAGCTAAGTTGGAAGAAATGCTTGGCAGTTTTGCTCGAAAACTGCGAAAAGAAGATGTACGAAACTATGCTTCCGGGCTTTGTTCAAACCAGTGGTCGTTCGCAATGTTCAAGACATCGCTGCCTCAGGGTAAAAAGCAATCATGAAAAAGTTAAACATGCATCTGCAGACCCCGTTCTATTCAAATCCGCAGGCAGTGAACGAACAACAGACAACATACCAGAGGAAAAGGGAAAGATTCACGGAAAAAGATTCAAAGACGGACAACAACCAGCCACTCCTCTGCTTCGTTTGTCAAATCTCCGGTTTCTTTCAGGCGGATGGTAATCATTACGCCTAAGAGCCTTCGACTTTCATTCTAAGCAAAGGAAAAAAGGGAAAGGAAACACCTGCAAATGCACAGTCGCTTTAGGTGACGATGATTGATTCTATTCTTGAGAGGGTTTTCAAGGTCCCCTTCTTTTTGTGATTTATTCTTTTATCAAAGCGGTACTAATCATATCCTGCATGGGTCTTTCCTCGCGGAACCCAAAGGGCACGTGAACGTGAATATACATGCATCTGCAGCATTTGTTTATTCGCTTTTACTGTAAAGTCATGGAATGAACAGCCTATAATCAACAGCTTTTGTTGAAAAACCTCCTTCGTTGGGGAGCTTAAACATGACTTTGCGACTGCCCGAAGCAATCATTCTGTCGCACCTGTCCAATCTGTCAAATGTACTGAAAGAAGCTTGGGGGAAGCCAAATGCTCTCATCTCTTGGGAGCCTCTTTTCAAATAGATCTCAAAAGAAAAAAGTGAAAAATCAAGTATTGTTGTTTATTGTCAAGGAAGATTGGGCATCTTCTATAGTTTTGAGTAATGAATTTCCATTACTTCATATGTTCACAATTAAATAATTGTGTAAAGGCCGAACGGCGCAAGTTAAAGCAGTGAAAATGATTTACGTGACGTTGGCCATTGATTTTGTTTTCAAAGAGTAAAACAGACAAACAAACATGAATGGCATCCACATTGATATTCAGTTAAGTTTATACGCCTGCAATGTTCATTACTTTTAACTCACCAATTAAAGGTGTTATATGAGGAAATTTTCTCCAATTAAAAAAAGAAGAAAATATTGTCATCGCAAACATAAACGGATGACTCAAAATATTACCATTTTCTACTTCTTTCCAAAAAAAAATTATGCTTATAGATCAATAAGTATATCAATAATAAAAGAGATTTTCCAAGATTCCAACCGATATGAGTTGAATGCATTCGAAGCGAATGACACGAGATCATTACACCACATCAATTGCACAATTGCCATAAATAAATACTTTCTCCTACTAGAAACGTGCAAAAAGGCTCTAATCCACTTGAAATCACTATAGCATTATTCAAGTCACAATCGACATCATCTCCCTCTAAAGTTGAGGCCAAAACCTTTATGAAAAGGAGATTCGATCATAAACCACCGATGCAATCAATCTGAAGGAAACTTCCTCCCCTAATTTTGCTTTGCACACATTAGACGCTACTCCTTGAAGCTGTACTGGAACCAACTTATTAATAGAGCTTGAGATGAAGATGTGACCGCATAAGTACCTCTTACCTTTTGCGTCACTAAAAACTCCAAAGGGACCCTTTTGAGATGACCTAACAACCATACTCTTGAATACTCTTTGGTCATTACACTCGAGACATTCCAATAAGCATTCGTCTCAATTAACTTCGTAAGCCCGGCGTTCTACGCGAAAGTCATACATAATTTGCAATGAAAATTTCCCGAGAGCGGTATAAGAACCATAGTGTAGAATAGATCTAGTCTTCATCCAACCGTGGAACAAAAAGAAATCCAATCATGCACAAATTATATGGAGCAGCTGCAAGTAGCTGGACCCATTTATTTATTTTTTTGCCCATTCTTTTTTGTTTTCACGGAAATGTACTTCTTTCATGTCTGTCCTCCTTCAAACGACACAAACGTTTTAGCTGACGATTGAGATTTGAAATGAACATCGATGTTCCTGAAATGGCTTACAACCCTCGTGCACATCGCAGTCCTAAGCTATCTGGTTCCATTATCTTTTCGACCCCTTCCTATTATTATTCCAAAACATTTATTGAGCTAAAAATGGGGACAATGTCAACCACTCCTCTTCACTATACTCAGAAAGGAAATATTACATTTTTTTATAGGCCAAATTATTTGAATAAGGGGTTGAGGGAGACGTACACCAGCATATGAATGTCGAATCCCATACCTTGGAAAAAAAGTAATAATGAAAGCCACTTGATTAGAAGTCAAATAGGTGTGGCCAACATGTGACCAGCAAGATCCACCAAGTTCTTGTGAATCACAGGGGGGAATGGATGAGCGAAACCCATCGTACTAACCCCGCCAAAATGCACAGGAAGTATATGCGCGTGGGTCCTGACTTAGTTAGTGCTCCAATTTGCACCAAACCCCTCCATAATTTATGCCTTTTTGACTTGGGAGATATGGCATTTTTGTTGATTGGATCGATTCACGTCACGTGTGTCGTGGTCAAAATAGTCTCATGAGTTGAACCCATAAGATACTTCAAGCTAGTTTTTCCAAGAGAAGATTTGATGCCACTACAGAGTGAATTATGGCATCACTTTGATGGCAATGTAGGGGTAGGTCCATGTGCATTGCGGATGTTATTTGCATCATCTTGTACAGGTTCCTAATGATTTGTTCAAAAGGAGTATGCTAAAGCATACTTAAGGTTGACTAAGATCCTCTCTCAATCGAACGAAGCAAAATTGACTCCGATCGGTCTTTTCCACGATGACGATACATATCACCATAATCACTCTTAAGTCATTTACTCATTTTAAAACGTGTGTTATGGTGGCGACAGCCGAATTGGATCAAGTACTTGAAAGATCTCCGTACCCCTTCTCCAAAAGAAACTTAAGTACAATGCTATTCTAGCTAATTTGCCTTCATGAACCAACACCAATCTTGAATAATGTAATGTAGACAGTTAGTGAGAAATGGGGAAGTATACTAACTTATCCTAGGTTCTCACTGAGATGAGACTGTAATTTTATAATAGTGGTGACTTAGAAGTTCAGCCAAATAAATTTTTAGATATGACAAGACGACTTTCAACTTGTTAAAACTCTAAGCTTCACTCAATCTCAACACGTTTTCCCATAGCCATCTAGGCATTATTACATTTGAATTCAACTGGACTAGACAGACGATTAAGCTTGGATTTTTAAAGGCTCCCCACATACAAAACGTCTTCGAATAGGATAATTCATGGGGTTCTACCTCGCTCCATCGTCAGCGGCTAAACTAAATGCTCTCTCTCTCTCTCTCTCTCTCTCTCTCTCTCTCTCTCTCTCTCTCTCTCTCTCTCTCTCTCTCTCTCTCTCTCTCTAGCTAGGAGTCTTTAGGCTCAAAGCTTCAAAGACATTAAGTAGAGGGCCAATTTGCTCTTCAAATATTAAATGATGTATTGAGATGAAAACAATGCTAAAAATTTACTAAGTGTCATATAATAAAATGGGAAAATGTCAAATAAGGACCCAAAGTGGGTTTCTTTTCTCAAATAAAGACCCCAAGTGGACAATGCTTCAATTAAGGATCCAAAGTGCCCAAACTAGTCTCAAATAAGGACCTAGCTCGCCGGCCAGCCAACTGTTCGCTAGCCGGCGATCGTGAAACATTTTCTGGCGCCGAAATAGGGGCAATTTTATCTTTTTCTTTTTTCTTTCTCTCTTCCCTCTTGTGGCCATCGCCGACGACATCCACCAGCCTCAGGCAAGGGTGCCCCTCACCTGGCCCAGCGAGACCTACCCTTGCCCTTGCTAGATCCGGCGAGGGCAAGGGCGAGGGCGAGTCTCGCCCACCCAGGCGAGGGCAACCTTCGACGGCATTAGGCGACAGCCACCCCCGCCTGGTCAGGTGAGACCCGCCCTCGCCTGCCTAGGCGAGGGTGGCCTTCGCTGGCGTGGCCCTCGCCCACCCAGGAGAGGGCGGCCCTTGCCCGACACCGGCGAAGGCCACCCTCGCCTAAGGCCGGTGGATGTCGCCGGCGATGGCCACAAGAGGGAAGAGAAAAAAGAAAAAAGGAAAAAGACAAAATTGCCCCTTATTCCGATGTCAAAAAATATCTCACGGTCGCCGGCCGGCAAATTGGGTCCTTATTTGAGACTAATTTGGGCACTTTAGGTCCTTGGGGTCTTTATTTGAGAAAAGAAACCCATTTTGGGTCTTTATTTGGCTTTTTCCCTAATAAAATTGATTTGCTAAGTGGTGTATTAAACTATGATAAACCCTTTAAATAAGTGGATCTGATTCGGGAATTGATGACAAGTCCGACGTATTACTTACTAAACCAATCTTGTAAATCACACTAAGTAAGTCCAGCATGTTTCTTGTATAAATAAGCCGCCTGGAGCGCAAGCTCTTCTACAGGTGTAAACAGAAAAAGGAAAGGTGCGTGACAAACGAGAGCCCCATTTCCAAGAGGCCAACTTATCGAGCAATGTGCTTGGTGTGACAATTTCATTCCACGTTTTAGCAAATTATGAAGGACGAATTATGACGTCTTTAAAAGGACATGCATTACCCTAAATGAAAGCCCGATTTCAAGTTCTCAAAGAAAGAGAACCCTGCAAAAAGCAAAAGCAAAATCCACATTAAGTCCTTCCTAGGGACATAAGTTACGACATTGAAACACATAGCACTAATTACATGACTTTAGGGGTACAACATTGATGCTATTATTCCTGTTTCTAGAGATGAGCAATTTTCTTCTTTGATCTTAAAAAAAGAAAGAGAACATAGGAATTCGTGCGAGCCTATGGAAGTGGACGATGTATCATTAGTCTCTAATAATGGTGTCACTCAGTCATAGTCTCCCACTCAGGTACTAACTCCCATGTGACGAATTAAATTCTTAAAAAGCACACCACGATAGCTCATTGCCCCGTCCATTATGAATCCGATCCCCCGTTCAAGAGCATTCCCCGGGAATAACGCATTGGCACGAAAATATATTTTGCGAAACCTTTTAAAATTTTGCACTTACTATTTGTGAATAGGTCTCGAATCTCAAAAGGAAAATTTGATAAACTAATTAGGCACGTTCATGTGGAGGCACATAAGGAAGGGCATTAGCTGGAAACCCGCCGTCTTACTACATCCCTTTCGTTATTGCTATGCAATGGTAGATATTGTTGAGTTTGGGGGTCAAGTTCTCGCCAAATCGAATTTTGAACTACGAGGTTGGAGATTGAGACGGGTTTGGAGTCGTGCTTGGAACTGGGAGCTCAAGCTTCGGCCAAACAAGCCCGGTAGTTTGTAGTTACTGTGCGTGGGGCAGGTTGCCGACCACCTCTGCCACATATGGTGGGGAGATCTAAGCTGCACTTGAATTGCCATTCAGCACTCGCCATCAAGCGAATGCCCGAATGTTGCGATCCTACCTAGAAAGGCGCACTTTAATGTCTTACTATGATCTATGTCATTTAGAACATGAACACCACTTTGTGAGGCTTTTCACTCACTAAGTTTCTGGAGTGTTTTATGATTTCTCAGTGAAATCTCACGTAATTTGATCATATCACGTTTGATATGAAATCGCGAGTTATGTTAACTTTTTCATTATTTCACAACAGATATATACATGTAAACATATAAAAGTATATATATCCATGCCGTGATCAAACGTCTACACGGCTTATGCTACATTGTCTAGTTGGAGCATAACTCGTGCGAAAATACTTCTTGGGTTGCTTGGGACTATGGTGACAAGCTTGTTGATCTCAGACCTTGGGGTCGCGAGTGATGCAGATTAACTATCACTCAAACCAAACATTTCGTAGCATGTGTAGGACCTTATAGTAATGCCAGAGGGATTGCTAGTATTAGTTGCCTCTTCTCACCCATTTTCTAACGAAAATGAAGCTTCACTTATTCATTGTTTACTATTGATTTTGCAAGACGTCTTTGGTGGGAGCTTAATGTGAGCATATTATAAAATTAGCAAGTACAAGAAGCCAGAGAGCCGACTGCA
Source organism: Syzygium syzygioides (assembly GCA_031216285.1). Taxonomy (NCBI): domain Eukaryota; kingdom Viridiplantae; phylum Streptophyta; class Magnoliopsida; order Myrtales; family Myrtaceae; genus Syzygium; species Syzygium syzygioides. Next base: position 30,301,542 of record CM062249.1, read on the forward strand.
TCATTCTTAATTACTAATCAGTATAGGCGGGGGACTTTAATCCATCTTATCATATCACAATTTTGATAACTTTCAACTTGTTCATTGCTATATGTCACGATTTTAATTATGTAACAAGCAAACATTCTTAATTCATAACTTTAAACATGCATATTTTCTTTATCTATGAATGGTTTTCTATTAACTGATGAATTTTAACAAACCAAACACGAGAAAGTCCATAAAATTAATTAACGAAAAATCCATTCATTCAAACAAAGACACCCTAAATGTCACTACAAAGAAGTTCGAGGACAACATGCTTTTTATTGTGATTACCCGAATTTTAAAAGAACTCAGATGGTACTAGGAAACAAAATCTACCTATCCCCCTTAACTCTTGGCACAAATAAAATCTACTTTTCCCATTAAACTTTGGCACAATTCTAAGATTCCGTTAATTAAGTACTATAAAATTTTCAGAATTTTTATTTCAATTTTCTTTATTTGACTAAAATATCTTGTTTCCATCATTAAACAGGATAATTTGATTATGCCGATGCATTAAACAAGGCTGAGCGAGCCTAGCTAGGCAAGTCAAGCACAATAATTTTTTAAACGCAATCATCAAGAAGTGTATCCACGGCTTCTCGTATCAATTTCTCCCGACGCACTATTGTCAAGAATTAGACTCTTACTATATAGTTATCAGAAATTAAATTGCTTGGAGAGGGCAAGAAAATACTCAAAACATGCTTTAATCATTTTTTAGAGGGAAAGCATAAATCTCAATTATCCTTTTGGCAACTATTGAGTCGCTCCCTAATAAAAAAAAATAGAGATATTTACAGAAAAAGAAAGTAAAAAAAAAGAAGAGGAGGAGGAATTCTTCCCGAGGGAATACGAACGGCAGGGAGTACGGGAGGGGCAATCGGGTAAATTCCGGCGATCGCGACAGCCGAGGTGGGGTACAGTAATCCCGTGCGGTGGCGAGCACTGCGCATGGCGAGGAATCGAGCCCATCCCGCCGTCCAATGGACCTAATGTTCCCGCAGTGGGCGAGCGATTTGTTTTAATCGTCCGATGGTACGGAAGACCCCCCCCCTTCTTTCTTCAAACTCGGCCATCATGAAGCGCAGCATCGATCATGACAACCGAACGCCGGTGCAACGGCGTTGTGTCGCCGCCGTCGGTGGCGTTACCGTGATTTTGAACGAGAGATTCGCCTTATTAAAATTAGGGTTAATATCGCGAAGAACCCCAAACTGATGTATCTGTGACAATTTTATCCCAAATTAATTTTGTTGATCACCGAAAACCCCAAACCGATACACTTGTGATAAATTTACCCTCAGTTTGTTTCCGTTAAATTTTATTATCAAATTTGCTTTGTTAAATGACAGATTTTATGTTTTGCCCTCCATTTGTCACGGGTGTACCGGTTTGTGATTTTTTTTTCATATTAATTCAATTTAACGGAAACTAACGGAGGGTAAATTTGTCACAAATATATCAATTTGGGATTTTTTGGTGATAAAAAAATTAGTTTTGGGTAAATTTATCACGGGTGTACCGGTTATGGGTTTTTCGTAATATTAACCTTTAAAATTAGGGAAAAAGCCACAAATAAAAATTCCAATCTATACCTGTTGTGATAATTTACTTTGAATTTTTTCTTAAAACATCAAAAACCCCAAATTATGCCTCGTTACACATTTATTCTGAATTTTTTTTTGCAACATAAAAAATCCTAAACTTGCATTTATGTGACATATTAATCCTTTGTCAAGGTTCCGTCAATTGATTTTCTGGTTTTTATTTGTCAGCGTTGTATCAACACGTTTGTTTTCCAGTGTCCATGTAGATAGATTTTTAATGATTCCTTTTTTTTTTTACGGAGAGCAAATGTGCCATACGCGTATAAGTTTGGGATAGTTTTTGGCGTCTTTTGCCCTTGAAGCGCTTAATCACTCGTAATTTCCAGAGAATTTACAGCGGTAGATATGACTAAATCCGAGAACGCCATCACTTGACACTATCTTTAGATATCCTATAACCGAGTCTCGTTAGCGAGTGATCTTGGAAGCTTCGTTAAGCGATTTTCAAAGGAAATACTTGATTTATCAAAAATTACCAAATTGCGCGCATCAGGAGGAGGACAACAGGCGGGCTAAAAAATTGTTGCGCTATTTTTATCTGATTGCTTTCTTTTTGGGTTTCGAATTTATTAATTGTTTAATAAATATCCCCGAGCTACTTTCTAGCAAAGCCCGTAAATGTGTATTGAAAGAAGGGGTCACGGTGGGCCCCACGCGCTCATCTTCGGCCGCCGCCTAGCATCATGGTGTCACGAGGCAACTGAAGTCTTTTCGGTTTTTCGCGGCCTCGGTTGGCCGTTAGATTCGCGCCACGTGGCAGCACGTAACCGATCCAAGAAAAAAGGCAAAAGATTAAAAAAAAAAACTTCATCTACCCTCGGCCCCATCGCACGCCGCCGCCGCAGATGAGGGGCGGGATAACGACACAAATTGTCTTTCAACTTTATTTCGATATGTAATGTGATTTTTAAATTTTTAATTTGTTCAATATAGTTTTCGAATTTTATGTGATCATCGAACTTTCAATTTATTCGATGTAGACCATGAACTTCTGATAGACAATATTGAATATTTTCACATAATTTGGAGACTGAATAGAACGTTTATTGGAAATCCAAATTGAAAATTTAGATATCATATTGCACCTTGGGCTATTCAAGGATCACATTAAATAAATTAAAAATTCATGGATCACATTGCATGTCCAGAGACCATTTGTGTCAGTTTTTGCTTGGATGGTGCGGCTCTTGGCCTCAGGTTGAAGAAGGAGAAGAAGAAGAGGAAAAACTGAGGAGGGGAGAGAGACGAAAGAGGAGGACTGGCGACAGGGTCGACGACCGCACTAAAACGTTATAAATAGCTCAAGCGTGACCTATCAAACAGCAGCTTACTCTAATCCTTTTCATTTGACTAAGTGAACTTCCTTTTGGAAAAATAAACAAGAGAAGGGGCTGACAATCAAATCTTTCGAGAATTCTCGACCCGTGCTTTGTTACGTGACGAAAGGGGGGGCAAAAAATTGAAGAAATCATGCTACGAACTTGCTATTGGATCACGCTGAAATCGTTATAATGTCACGAAACGATCAATTGAGTGGAGTCACGATATTTCAATGGGGACGGCATTCGATAGTGCTCGTTTGTGGGGGCCGATACTCATTGCGGGGCTAGACTAATGCCAAACCATGCGTGTTTTGATGGACGATTTTGAACTTGCAAATGGTGGGGGACAGATGGAAATCGGGAGACTATGGACAGTGTCGAGAATCGAAAGCGAAATGCAAGTTGGCATTCTTACCATCAACCTAGTTTTGACTTCAGACTGCACAAACCAATCATTACGTAGTAAATGCACTGGTTCGATGGCTAAGGTTGAACCCGCACTTCGTCTTCAAACTGTTAGAAGTGCGCAGCAAAAATCCGATATTTTCACCCGAAAATATCGTCAAGAGGGAGCTCAGGTCGAAACCCGTTAACATATCTCGTTTGACCCATCTTTACTCAAAAAATTAAGCTAATAAGTTATACGCCAACTAGGGTATATAAATTGATCCATACTGATATGGAATTTCTGTAACACAATTCACACATGTATTTCAACAATCTCCTCCATACGTGTGAGCACGTGTGAGCCTAGTATTAGATTTGTTATAGGATTATATAAACTGCTCCACACTACATCACCTTTTCGTTGTAGGATTTTTCTAACACAATTCACACGCGAATCTTAATACAGATAAAACCATCTTTGAAGGTATTGACCTTCTAAAGGAAGGGTCTACCACTTGGAAACGAGAGCCCAATTAAGTTGGTAAGAAAGCAACGCAATCCCTTCCAAGAAGGGGAGAATCTAGCCGATCTTGCTTTGGAAAAACCCTAATACAAGCTAGCCAATCTTTGTTCTTGACAGCGTGATCAAGTAATTATGGGTGTGTTTGTTTTTTCTCGGTTCAATTCATAAGCTCAATCAAAAGCATGGTACTTCTTGCGATAGTACCACAACGCGTCGAGCATAGTCGAATAGATGTGTTCGTTGTTTCCTCTTTCGAATTTGTTTCCCTATCGACAAAACGCTTTGACGCCGACAAGTCTTTTTATCTTCATTGAAATCGATTGCAAAACCGTTCATCCTAAAACTCTAATATGCTAAAGCATGGTTTTGTATTGCATGTGCTCGACACGCCTTCTCACACAAACATTAGGATCACAATGAAAGTCCGAAGCATGCAAAGCCCTACACCTACAAACTCGCGAGCGAAACATTTGTTTTATCTTTGCATTAGGTGCGTAATTATTCGCGCCAAAACCTCAATAAATTAATGCATGGTGCTATGTTGTACATGCCCAAAACACTTGCTCTCACATGAAAACCAATACAATGAGGAAAGTCTAAAGCGTGCAAACCGAAAGCATGCGGCCTTTGGGCGAAAGAATTGTTCCACAAATGGATAGACGGTTGCATACAATTGAACTCGAGATCTCTAATTCGAATAATGCATTAAAGTTGAGCACTCAATAATGCATTTAAAAATTTAAGCTTTTAAAATTAACGGCCACACTACTCTAGGCATCGAAATCTTGGACTATATACTTAAGTTATTCAAGTGATCTTCCACCAGTGATTTTTTTTTTGTTGAAAGAAAATTTGGATGCATTTATCATAATCAACATAAGAGAAACATAAAAAGTTTCCAAGCAAGGCAAATCTCAAAAGTGGCATAAAACAAAACAAAACCAATAAAACAAAGGAGTACAGCCTGCAGTGCGCGCATAGGTTGGGTGTCTTTAACACCATCGCCGTATGGAAACAACAAAAACAACAGCATATTGAATCATGGCATATCGAATGCTTTTAAGAAACTCCCAAATTTAGATTTAGATCGAGAGATAAAAGGGCAAAAGTGTCAAAAAAGTCTTAAACCTTTTGCATTGGTGCCAATTTAGTCCTAAACTTTTTACATTTGTGCCAGTTTAGTCCTAAACCTTTTTTTGGTGCCAATTCAGTCCTAAACCTTTTACATTGATGCCAATTCAGTCCTAAACCTTTTGCATTTGTGCCAATTGCATCTTAAACCTTTTTTTTAGTGCCACTTGAGTCCTAAATCTTTTGCATTGGTACCAATTCAGTCCTAGACTTTTTACATTTGTGTCAATTCAGTTCTGAACCTTTTTAAGCTAAATTAACCGGAAGGACTGAATTGGTATCAATGTAAAAGGTTTAGAACTGAATTGGTACAAATGCAAAAGGTTTATGACTAAATTGGCACCAAAAAAAGATCTAGGACTCAATTGACACCAATCCAAAGGATTTAGGACTGAATTGACATAAAAAAAAGTTTAGAACTCAATTGACACTAATGCAAAAGGTTTAGGACTGAATTAATACTAAAAAAATGTTTAGGATTAAATTGGCACAAATGTAAAAGGTTTAAGACTTTTTTGACACTTTTTCCGAGATAAAAAGCTTTCAAATTTAGATCTACATCTAAATCAGGAGAGGAGAGCTTCTACCGAATCTCAAAGAAGTCATAGAGCCATGTCCCGAATATTTTTGGCTGGACTAGTGACGACGTTTTCACAAAATCTTCAGCTGCAAGCATATTTATTCACCACGACGAGCAAAGAAAGAAACCACAACAAGCGAAAGAAGACGCCAAACGAGGCGAAAAAATCCTTCCAGATCAGAAGAGAATAAAATCGAAAATGAAGGCCTGGAAAAGAAAAGTAGGGCAAAGTAGGCTCTCGGCTTCAGAGACTGCAAGTGAAATTTCTTTGAAGGAGGATTTTTTTTTGGAAGAGGGGATTGCCGATAGTGAGATTGGGGTTTTCACAATCTATCAATTACCGCTTTCCGCCGGTGATTGATCGAGCTTAGAATGAGGGAAAAAGCAGCTCTCAAGTTTGATTTTCTTCCCCGGATCCTTTTCAATATCTTGCAAAATCGTACTAGGAAGTTGGACCAATTATTGTAGAACCGCAAATGCCGCTCGTCCTTTTCAACTATTTCATGCTTGTCACGAACTATAGTGGACCTAATGAGGTTCTTGTCAAAACCCATCATAGAGTAATGAATCTAGTTTCTCGTCGAAATCTCGATATCTATATGCACACATTCGATCTTCAACACCAAACCACGCGAATTTCACGCAAAACCCGCTTAAATTGATGATCGACATGCTCTGAAATCCATGTCTACGACGACGCATGCGCGTTCGCGAGGCCGGCATGGCAAGTCGAGATCGGCAAATTGGGGGGGGGGGGGGGGGGGGCTAAAATCGAAAGGTGGATTGGACCCACGCGAAAGGAAAAGTTTCAGGTGGGGGGTAGGGGCTGCAAAATTTCTTCGGTCAAAAGGGTTTGGTGGCAGAAAAGAGAAAGGGGGTGGAAAGAGGAACATCCGCCTGTCACTTTGCTCATCATTGTGTTGCGTGAAGCGTAATGCACAATAGTTGCTTCCGTTCTCATCTTCCTCCCTTCAATTCTCCTTTTCCCTTTAGCTACGTACAAAAAAATTAATAAAAAGATTTAATTCCAATTTCGCTTCTTTTGTTTCCAGCAAAATTGCTGGCTTTTTCCTTCCCCGGAGTCAGCCTAGAGTGGTTGAGAAACATTCCCATAAAACACCAACGAACAAACAGTAGTAAGGCGCGCTTGAGCCGAAAAAAGCACGGTTTTCCCCAAAAAAAGAAAGTAGAAAGAAGGGAAAGAAAAAAAAAGAGAGAGGAGCATATCGCGACAGAAGAAAAGCCAATAGCGACAGGCCAAATTTGAATAAGAAATTCGATATGATAAGGGGGCATCATCAGCCTATTTATTGCCCGTTTAGTTTGGTTTTTTTCAGACAAACTGGTACTTATCGATTACCCAGAAACTATTTTGATGTTAAAAAACCTATGAAGAAGGCCGCCCCCCCCCCCCCCCAATTACTTCAAATGAGCCTGGAAGCTCACGTTTCACTGTCAAATGAAATGCAAAAGCTCGACTGCTAAAAGATTAAAAAAAAACATTTATATATCACTTCGTTATTTTTAGTCGGCATTTTCAGCGAAAATATCATCTGTTTCTTGCATTCAAACTTTTGGTTTGTCTCGAGCCGGTTCGGTATATTACTTTCGAGGGAAAATGGTACAAATGATCTCTGAACTCTGGCCAAATGTGCAAGGTGATCCATGAACTTTCAATTTGTTCAATGTGTACCCTGAATTTTTAATTTATTTAATGTGATCCCTGAATTTTTAGTACATATTCAAACTAGTTTCTAGATTATATGAAAATGATCAATGTTGTTCCTCTATTAATTTAAGTTCAGAGATAACATTGAATATTTTTATATCTTTTAGAGATTAATTTGAATATATACCAAAAGTTCAGGGATCACATTATATATCGGGATAAAGTTCAGGGACCACATTAAATAAATTGAAAGTTTATGGACCACATTGTACATTGAGCAAAAATTCAAGGATTATTTGTGCCATTATCTCTACTTTCAACTTGTACATTTTTATATTAGATGATAAAACAATTATCGCTTACTGTTTTTCTTTCATTTCACTTTGAAAACAACGGAAGGCAACATCTTCTCACTCTCCAGCTTTGCAGAACGCGTTTCGCGTTCCCGCGAAAGTGTAAAAAAGGTAATTAATCGGGCGTCTCTAGATTATTTTCTTGCCTAAGATTTTTTTTCCCATGCCGTCGAAATTAACGACATAAAGTACAATAATCTTTTTTAAATATCAAACTGGCCCTGGCAAGAAAATAAAAGAAGCATTATAGTACGAATTGATAATGTCCTCAACGCTAGTTTTCCTATGCCAAGGACTGCACTAGCCCAAGAACTATATGGTCGAGAGCTTTTGACTTCGAGTGGGTGGGGGCAGACAAGAAAGAAAAACGAGGGAGTACCTTTGGCATTGTTTAAATAAGCGAAGGAACATCATGCGATGGAAAACCCATCATGCGGCCTTAGCCAACAATGCAGTTTACTATTAACGATCTCCCATTTCGAAACGACATTCACGGGCAAAACGTACTTCTACTTAAACGGATAATACCGCGTATTTGCTCACGCTCGACACAGGACTCGCGACGGCCGGACCCTAATTCACACGGGCCATACCCTTACCGGTAGTGACTAGGTACCGAGCATTCGGAAGCGGGACTTGGACGGATGCCGTGAATCATATTCCAAGTTTTGGCGGACGAGCTAACGAGCGATCTCGCGTTGTGACATCGACAGCCTAAGGACATGCTTAAAAAGAATGAAAGCATCGAAATAGGAAAAGAAGAAAAAGAAAGGACGAAAAACGGACAACAAGCGTTGAAGGTACAATCAATATTAAACTTAGGAAAGAAAACAGCAACGTTAAATTAGATTGGTAAGATAGAGATGCATGTTATTCTGCACACCAAATGCATCCAAACGAATAAACGCAAATCTCACTCTCCCTCGTCCCCATGCAACCTCCTTTGACCTTCCCACGTGACACTCTCCCCCCACTCCCCACCCGCCCGTCAAAGCCCCCCTCGCACGAGTTCTCCTCGCACGTGCCGGGACAATCGCGCGTGCGGCGCGTTTCCCGAGTTGGGCAAACGAATCTCGGGGGGTCAGCTCGGTTCGGTCCGGTCAAGTTCGATTCGGGCTTGACTGAACCTGGCTTTTGAAAATCGAATCAAACCCTAAACAAAGAATCGAAATCTTACCGAAAAGAACCCGTATCGATGACTCGGCGAAACCGTGTCGTAAACCCCGATCGAACAGAGCTTCGGAATGAATATCGGTTTAGTAGATCATTAAGATAAGCACTTCTCTGATCTCTTTCACCAGAATATGTTCCTGCTTTAAGTTCAATGTTCGATCCAAAAATAAAAAAAAGGTTAATATGACGAAAAACACCAAACTCGTATCAATTTTTTGATCACAAAAAACTCTCAAATTAGTATACTGGTGATAAATTTACCCCAACCTGATTTTTTGACAATTAAAAACCCTAAACTGGTACACTCGTGATAAATTTACCATCCGTTAGTTTCCGTTGAATTGGATTAATACCATGAAAAATCGCAAAATCGATGTATCTGTGATAAACAAAGAGTAAAACCCTCAACCGGTACACCCGTCAATTACCACATGTCATCCAATTCAGTAATCTGACGGCATAATTTAACAAAAACTAAATGAGAGTAAATTTATCATGGATATATCGATTTGAGATTTTTCGTGATATTAATTTAAATATATAAAAAAAAGGGGGGGAAGCGAAACATCCGGTTGGTCGGTCGGGTCGAACTACTTTTCCTCGCAGTCGAAAAAGGAAAGTCCGGTGTTCCAAACGACACTTCGTATCTCGCGCGACGTGACCGCGCTTCGAAGATCGAAACGGTCCTTCCTGCCTCCTCAGTTAACCAAAAACAAGCTCCGCGGCGGAGATTGAATTTGCTCCTGGATACGGATACGCTAATCCGGGCGCGGGAACAAGTTGGCCCCGCAACCAAGCAGGCGGAGAAGATTCCGGATCTCGAGCTGCCGCATTTATTGTCGTCCGAAAATATATTAAGCTTGCCACAAGCGTGAAACGCGAAAGTCTTCGCTTCCGAAAGAAACTCCTTCGTTTTCCCAAAAATGGAAATTACCTTATTTATTCTTGTTCTTATTTTTTTTATTTTATTTTTGGTAGGGCGAAAGAAAATTAACTTTGGAGATGGCCCTCCAATGTTATCATCCGTGCCTTTTTCCACCCTTTCCACTTTATTGAAATTCATGGATTTCGGCCCCAGTTCGTGTCGTATCAGCGGACCGTCGCGCCTAAAGCGTGGACATCTTTTTCCCAATTTGGGTAGAGTTATGGAGATTTTGACTTTTCTTTAAAATTAAAGTGTCCAAGAATTTGGGGATTAATTGGACATTTGGTATGTGTATAGTCTCACTCATAAAATCAGTTTCTTTTTTTTTTTTCTTTTGTAGATCTGAAAATATTTAGGAGGAAAATTTAAAAGCGCTTCGAGAGAAGATACGACAAGTAGCAGACCCTAAAGCTTTAGAAGCAAAATGAATTCGTTCGAAGCGGCTTTCGCCTTTTACTTTTGACTTTCGCAATCTATCGGAGCGTGCTGTTTCGTCGTTTAAAAAGAAATTAATCTAGAAACTTTCGATTGTTAATGTGGGCATATAAATTCACATACCGGACGATATAATTTCCTATTTTGATGGGAAAAAAAAAACACACTTGCTTTTGACGTTTCGTTATAAAAAAACCAAACAAACTCACGAAAACTCAACATGGTTTTCACATTTTAGGATGGAAAAGTAGCGAAGTGAGAATGGAACTCGCTAATGGGTTCTAAAATATGCACAAACGACCTAGAAGACAGCGTTCGAATTTTTTTTAAAATGGCATTATATTCCCTCGCATCACAGTAACCAAAGTGCTGCGTGCATGTTGTTGCAGTGGTGTGTGTACCGTCCAGAAATATTAAAAAAGTTTGGATATCCCAAGATCCCAATTACTTAGAAAAAAGAAGAAATGCATTCCCCCTCCACGGTCCACGCACCAAGATTTGGAAAAAGAAGAGAAGAAAAATGGCGAAAAGAGACGAAAGATTAAAGGGGAGAAAAGGACCAATTTGACATTCTGGGATTCAGCCATGTTGACTTTGGGGGGCAGGCAGCCATGGATGGGGGAGCCGGTGGAGCTCATGAACCCTACACACACACAGCTCTGCTGACAGAGAGTGAAAAAAGAGGAGAACAGTGCAGTGCGGTGCAGTTGCAGTGCGGCACTTTTGTTTTTTCGCCTCTGCGCAAGGGCTGAGGGGGGGTACTGAAAGACCCACGTCTCTCTTTCTCTCTCTCTCCATTTGATTAGACAGATAGACTAGATTTTCATTTGAGATTTTCTTTCCGGTTCAATCCATCTCTCGTTTCTGCGTATATTATTTTGCCCCCCCCCCCCCTTTTTCTTTTTCCCTTCTTCTTTCTTCTCTCTCTTTTGCTGCCGTGATGCTGATGATGATCATCATGTGACATGTCCAGAACCCCTTCGAGCTTTGGATGATCGTTCGTTCATGGCTGTAGCAGCATAGGAATTGGATTGGCCCCGTTTCTGTTTCTTTCTCTGTCCCTCTGTCCCGCTCTCTCTCTCTCTCTCTGTAACATTTCATACGTTAACACATATTCTGATGCTCTTTCCACTGATTAGACCAGACGCTTACCGGAATTCGTGTCGAGTGTCAACGCCGTTAGATTTTCGAAAATAAAGTTGTTAGCTTGTCCTTGTCAAACACACACACACACGCGCCCCTCTCTCTCTCTCTCTCTCTTCCTCTTTCTCTCTATGCGAAGCCCAGGCACAATAAAGGCAGTTCGGCCTCTTGTGGGCTTCTGTAAGTGCGAGAGAGGAGAGGGAGAGCTTGCATTTCTTTCCTCCTCCTCTCTCTCTCTTCTTCCCTCTGACCACCATGCCACAGTGACTTTCAATAAAGTGTACGTGAACAGCATCCCCAATATCAATGCCTCGTGTCTTTGGTTTCTTTAATCTTTGCAAAAAACCACAGAGGAGCGGGTCCCCAACCCCACACCCTAAGTCCTTTCCTCCCGCATTAATAATATTCACGGCTATCGAATGGCCTTGGCCTGGGCCCCGCCTCTTTTTGCTGCGACTGATGAGTGTGAGCCCCACCACCACTCAAACCTCCATATGATCTTAAACCAAAACCCCTCCCATCTGCAATCTCTCCTCCTCCTCCTGCCCGGTTCTTTCTTTTGGGTTTTTCGGGAGTTGGAAGTGGTGGTATGGTTAGGTGCAAAGTGGAAGTGCAGGGACAACTCCATTTGGTTTCCAGATGAGTTTGAGCAAGGTTGATGTGATTGTTTATAAGGGCATTTGAGATCTTGAGGAGAGGAAAAGGGCACTTTTTGGTCACCCCCATTCTCTTTTTCCTTCATATTTTATTATGTCTCCAGCATATAAACACATATAAACATCTCATAGATTAAAAGCAAAGAGAGGAAGAAGAAAGGCCCACTAACCCCACCCACCATACATATCTCAGAGTACCTCCCCTAACGAAACTTACATTACCTTTTATCTATACTTACTTCCCTATTACAGAAATTTGATAACCCTACATCTTTGCTTTCGGATATGAGGGAGGGGAAAAAAGAGGGCACTAAAATTTTAAAAGGAAAAGAAAAAACCCCATTGGCAAGTATGATATAACATGAGATTTCCAGTTCTTCAACTGTGGCTGAGACCACCACCACCACCACCACCACCATCACAACCACCATAACCACCACAAACTCTTAAGAAAAGAACAAAAACCCCCTTCAGCAGCAGCAACTCTATCTATAAGCAAAGTTTCTCACATCACATTGCAACTTGATGTGTTCTCATCGCTGAAGTAGCTGTACCCCTCAGCGTGGGGGGGCGGCGGGGGGTATGGATATGGGTACGAGCTGGCGTATGGGTTTGGGTACTGGTTCGGGTACGGCGGCATGTAGTTGATAGCTGGCGGTGGCCGGGCATACATCATGGGCTGGAACCTCTCATTGCCCATAGCCCTCTGCTGATTCATCACTTGAGCTAGGTACTGCTGCTGTTGCTGCTGCTGCTGCTGCTGCTGCTGTTGCTGCTGCTGCTGCTGCTGCTGCTGGTAAGGATTTCCGGGCATGGCCTCCGGTCTGGCACTGTGGAAGTAGCCATCCACTCCCCCCACTCCTCCGCCGCCTCCACCCAGCGAGCCAGCTGGGAGGCCTGGGACAGCCGGGAAATTGCTCATTTGCCCTGTTGGCATGCTGCCCATTTGATGACCCATTGGAATCTTCATACCCCCCATCTGCCCACCACTGCCATTAGCACCACCACCCATGTGGAGGAACCCATTTTCCATTCCGCCACCCTTTTTGCCACCGTTCCCATTGATGTTGCCACTGGGACCGCCGCCACCGCCGCCATTCTTGTTGTTAGGGTTACCGCCATGGTTACCATTTTTGGCATCACCCCCGTTCTTGCCACCATTTTTACCACCACCACCACCACCTTGGTTTTGATTATTTCCTCCTCCACCTTTTTTCCCACCATTCCCATTTTTGCCATCATTGTTACCACCACCCACTTGAATAGGCACACCGCCACCGCCACCACCGCCACCTTTCTTGCCATTATTACCAGCACTACCTCCGACATTTCCCCCACCCTTTTGAGCATTCAAGAACTGCTGGGCATGATTCCCATTCATCATCTCATTTAGCATCATCATGTTGGGCATCTGGCCATTGCCCATCACTGGTTTCATCTTGTTGAGTGCTTGGTGGTGGGCATCATCCAAGTCATCATCAAACTCCTCATCATCCATAAACTCATCATCATCATCATCATAACCATCAAACTCATCATCACTGAATTCCTCATCCTCAGGCAGGATGAATTTCCCTCCTTTCTGGTTTGGGTTCGGACCCGGGTCCTTGAATGGCATTTTCAGGTCCTTGAATTGGGGCAGCTTGAGATCTTGGAACCCTTTCATCTGCTGGAGCTGCTGGAGCTGCTGGAGCTGCTGAAGCTGTGGAAGCTGCTGGCTCTGGAGGTTCTGACCACCCTTAGGCTGGTTGTTTCCACCGCCTCCGCCGCCGCCGCCCCCCTTTTGGCCCTTGTTGCCACCTTTGCCATTGTCAATTTGCATGTTCTTGAACTGGTTGTTGAGGTTGTTGTTGTTGGACTTCTGAGCACCCCAAAGCTCCGCATGTTTGCCTGATTTATTGAGCTTCTTGATGAGTACAGCTGGGTCCACGTTCCCTGAAACGGTCACTTTGCCCTGTTCTGCATCTATTTTGATGGTGAAAACCCCTGACCACACCAACCGAAAAGAAAAGAAACAAAAGGAAAAATTAACCAAGAAATTTCTTTAATTGAAGGCGTTGAGTATACTTGAACTGAGAATTGCTATAGTTTCACAGGAAGAATTTTTTAGTGGAGGTTCGAGATAAATCTAACTAAAATCCAGAGAGAGAGAGAGAGAGAGAGAGAGAGAGGCTTGAAGAAAATAATAAGATAAAATAAAGAGGACTGGAACTGAAAAAGGCGTAATACCATCAATTTTCTGCAAGATTTTCTTCACTTTCTGCTTACAGCCATCACAGTGTATGTTCACTTTTAGAACACAAGTCTGCATGCACAAGCAAACCCAAAGAACAAAAACAGGTGTAAAGAACAATTCCTCTCACTCCAACAAAAGAATAATAAAAGGAAAAAATAATGAAATGAAGCTTCCTATGCGAAGTTTCATTCCGAAAAGTCATTAGTTCACAGGGCAAAACAGAGCACACACACAAATTGTGTAACACGTGAAGTCCCAATAACTATGATCTCTGACTCTTGAGCTTAAAACAAGGCAAAGTAAACAGGGAAAACTACCAATGAGCTGAGTTAGGAGGGACAAAATGCGTACCTGGATCTTCAAGAACTCTTCTTTACTCATTTGAGTTCAACTTAAATGGCACAAACCGGGACACAGTTATTGAAAAGATAAGAAAAGGGGGGAGAGGGGGTCCTAAAACAGATCTGACAAACAGAAGCAGCCGAAAGAGAGGGAGGGAGAGAGAGGTGTAGGTGTTTTAATTGGAAGAGCTCCACAAAGGGCGTTCCTCTGTTCTTTCTTTTGAGATAGGCTTTCGTTTGAGAGTAATCCCCGGAAGGAAATGAAGAGGAAAACCCAAATGGTCCAAAGGGTTTGTCTCTGAGCACAGTCTTGAAATGCAGCAAGAAAGTTTCAGTTTTTCTCGAGAGAGAGAGAGGGGTTTCAGAAGATGTGGGTGCACATTAAACTCCTCTGATTTCTTTGCCTCCTCTATTTCAGGGGCGTGAGAGAGAGAGAGAGAGAGAGAGGAGGGCGGGCTAAAAAGATTGCTAGACTGGCACAGAGAGAGAGAAAGAGAGAGAGGAGGGTGTTGCTCTTCAAGGCTTCTCTCGACAGACTATCCTTTTCTTTTGAGCCTCTTTATTTATGGGGGATTTCTTTATGGCCTCCTTCCCCAAGCAGATATGTGCATAAACCTCTTAACCATGGGCAATCTGGCTAATTAGCTTGGCTTGGAAGTCAGTGTGTGTGACTGGTGTGTCTTGGACTTAGCTTCACCATGGAGGCTCTGCAGGATTCATAAATAAGCCATGGTGATAGTTTGTTTCAGAACTCAGAGAGACCCCCCTGTATTTCTCTGCTTCCCTTCTCTTTTTTCCTTGTTTTTGTCATTTCTATTTGTTATTCCATTTTAAAAAATAAAACTTCCGCAGTAATTATTATCAGTATATGTCAATGAACTCTGTCAGACACCTTCAGAATTTCTTCTCCCCAAATTGGGTGAGCACTAAATAATGGACCTGAATATGGGACCATATTGAATAATTATTTGAATATTCACTGTTCTTGTCCCTTCTTACAGTGGGTTGTTTCCCCCCTGAATGACCAATTTATCCTCCCCTTGAGAAAGCAAACTGAATATTAAATAAACTCTTATCCCCTCTTCTGTTTTGAATCCTGGATTTGAGTTGAGTAAAGTGAATCTCATTGACCCATCTCTCATTCCTCGTTCAGCCAATCTTTGGTTTTACATCTTAAGGCAATATCTTTTGACCAGGGTCCAAATTTAAGAAAAAGAAAGATTTCATAAGCCTTATGCTGCATTTTGGTCAATCTCTTAACATAGATAAAGTTGTTAACCCACATCTCTTAATTCTTTTTGGCCAGACACATCTCATAATGCTGTGCTGGTACAGTTAATTAAACTAATTTTCTTATCATTCAGACTTATAGTCTCATATGCGTGTATAAGCCCGCCTCACCCCTCAGGTTCGAGTTTATAAACGCGCTTAATCGTAATTAGTAAAGCAAAAGGGTTCTCCTTATCGGTGCTCAACAAATTTTTGTGACTTACGGTTTGCTCTTTCACAATGAGAATTTCTTGCTTAGCCTCAATGAGAAAAAGAACTGACCATTGTTGAGATTAGGGAACAAAATTATGGAATAAATTACGCAATCTAAGGTTTAGATATACACTTGCTATTGCTCATTCCCATTTTCTCTAGGTACAGAAAAATGCAGCAGAAAATTTATGGTCAATGCCTGTAATGTTCACCTCTAGGTTCCTTCCTCTAGCAGGCTTGAGTTGATGTCTGTTTTTTTTTTTTTTTTTGCATCTTTCTCCTACTTCATTAACTTTCCCGTCAAGGGAAGAATTAAAAAATAAAATTTAATTGTCCCTGCAATGAACAAATTGCAATCGCATCAAATGTGCTATTCTTCAACAGTCTTCTCGCACATAATGTAGTCGTCTAAACTGAGCACTTTGCCGTTTACATTGATTGCAAAGGGATGAATTAGACTGTCTTCGACAGTAAATTCTCTGGCGCTTTGTATACTTTTTAAGAGGAATATACTTCCTCAATATTATTATTTTTTGGATAGAGTAGCCCCGCAGCCCTACAATGAAACGAGCTATTGTCCTACTAGTTGCTATAGGATCAACAATATCAAATACATCATCTCAATTTGAAAACTAAGTATATTCGATTTTTTCCGCTAGATGATTACTCTAGAATTATCCAATCTACAGGTTACAAACGTCGCCAGCCCTTTAAACATAATACCCTCCTTTTTTTTTCTGGGAATAAAGAACGGCGAACGATGTTATTGAAATACGATTTACCTAAAGAATATAAAGTGCGTAGTTTATATACTATTCAATGAAAATTGTAGTTTCCATAAATCGTGCCAACAGATTAACACGAGCAATAATTGAAATTTAGTAAATTTTCAGTGACTAGCCCAGCCGAATGATGAGGCATTCTATAGAGTAAGGCTCTCAAACCTGATGATTCTCTAAAAAGAACCTAATCTTCATGTACTCATGCATCTCAATGTGACAGATCGAAATGGTAAGTTTGATGTAGGTGCAAGGTAGATATATCATTTTACTTTTTTTAAAAAAATACTGTTTAATATTGAATAGTGAAATTTCATGGATAATTATTATGTCACGGTCAATTCATCTGAGTAAGGTTAGTTCCATACTCATCCTTATCACAATTATGAACAGATAACTTCAAATCCAAAGTTGAAGATTGTATTTTGGGCATGCTAAGATAAGTGATGACCAAGCAATCTTGGCTCGATGAATGATTTTGTATTTCTGTGTGCTTCTTCCTTGAAGCAGCAGTTTTGCCCGAGTGTTGACCCATGCCAACAACATTAATGAGCATACAACACATTGACATTTATTGCACGAAAACAGAAAGGAAAAGGAGCTAAAATCTCGCGAGAGATGAAAATGAAAACGGTGCTTAACATAAGTCTTATGGTCACGAAAGTCTCTCGACCAATCGGGTACGTAGCGATCTTGATAGAATTTTTTTTTTCAAACAAATCCGGTTCGAGGCTGTGATTAAACAAGGGGTGATGATCCTCAATGTCTTGCTGTGGACTGCTTTCTACCTAAGGTCATGTGCCAAGAAAGTTCGTAGCTATAGACTGTTGCTGAACTTTTTTCTGGTGAGCTTCAAAAGCATTTCTGGGTAGCTGTAGGTCGTGTTATATTAGGTTAAGCAACTGCTGATTAAGACAAAACCTCACTGCTATAATGGTGCCCTGTAGCTGTGCTCTTTTCTCCCATCACTTTAACCACGGTGAGGCAAAAGGAGGGGGGGTCTTCAAGAAGGGCTTTTATCTATTTTCTCTTGGTTTATATACTCTTTCGCTTTTCGCTTGACCAAATTATTGCTGTCCTTAAAAATACCTAAACCCCCTTGATGAAAAAGCGGACGGTGGACGCCAAGGGAAGGAAGCACAGAAGTAGGGTGAGATAATGTGCTTGTGAGAATTTTCAGTTTTGTACATGAGTAGCCGCTAACATTATTGTGCATAGAGAGCCATCTTTGCCCTAGATTGATGTCTACCTAAACTCAACAATAAATTTTGTCCCCAGGACAAAAGAAAAAAACAAGTAAAAACTCAAAGTGAAGAACAAAAAAGAGATCCCACATGTGGTCACAGCCATCAAAAACCTTTGGGATCCATTAAAATCGAGAAAATCTCCTCGGCTTACAATTTTGGTCGATAGAAGTCCACGTAATAGAAGTACCCTGATACTGAACCGTAGAAAAGATCGACTTAAGGATTGTGTATGCTTGTCTCAATATTAATTATGTCTTATCACGTCGAGCTGGTTCTTATAACATACATATAACTAGGCTCATTAAATGGGCGGGTGGGAATTTTCCATGTTTAGGGGATGGGGTAAGCAGTAGGCGACGGACCCCAAAACACCAGAAGGACGGATCGAACCAGCATGGGACTTGTGCTTGGATCTTTGGCAGCTAACACTAGAACAACAAGAAAAGGGTCTTCACACATTTTGGGTTTCCCTCATTGTTAGGCAACAAGTACATATTTTCGGTTGGTGGAGGAGTTTACCATGAACTGGGATATTGATTTGAACATGCGCTCTGTTGTCTCGTGGTTCTTAAAAGGAAAACGGGGAATCGTCCCGTTGCTGTGTGAGCTCGAAGAAGTTTACCAATCACCACCACCTTGTTGGGTTCAGGTCAGGGTTTCCACATGAGCACCACATGGAGTTGAGACAGTGACTGATGACAGGGGGAATATGAATGGGCCTTCTAACTTACATGCCCACATAGTCCTGCCGTCACTTCCTTCAACCCCCTGAGGCATTAAATTCTCAGGCATGCACACACACATACATGCATATATGCACAGCTCAACCAACAAGAGTCTGCGTAACGCAAACTGCTTGTGAGGGAAAAAAATCTCCAGAAGTATCTTGTGACTTGGCCCACTTTAGGGTTCATGTTGCTAATTAACCACTGTTTCAAGATCAAGGAGAAAACAACAGACAACCAACCAGAATCAATGGCCTTAAAACTTTTTGTCTAGATTAACTTAAACTTCTGTATCCTGACCTTTATTTTAAATGAGGTAGCTGCAACTTTTGACATTTTTCTGGTTGCTCTTTCTTGGTTTTCTGTTTTTTTGCTCTTTTTCTTTTTGCTGCTAGGCGTTTTCAATTAGTCGAGTCATTGGCAGGGATCTATCTTCTTAGCACGTCACATTGCTTCTCTGGGAAAAAAGAGCTGGGAGAGACTGCCATCTTTTGAAGTCCGTAGGTCAAGTCATGCAGCTTCAAAAGAGAGTGACTTGCACAGGCGGTAAAGAATATCAGATCATAGAAGCAAAATAGCATTAAAAAATCATGCACAAAGTCCCAGCAAAATAGCATTTAACAAGGACTAGGAAATTTTTAAACAGCGTTATGCAATTTCTCATGTACCCATTCTAAACAAAATGAAAGCAGAGATCGGCAACTATGAATATCGGTAAATTCAGCTTGGAGATATGCAGGTATCAGCTAAATTCCCTAAAAACCCCCAAATTTAGGTCAAGTTCCAAATCTTCCCCGAACTTTTTTTTGTCTCAGAAAAAATCTTAAATATTAAGTCCAGTCCCAAATCTACTCCGAACTTTTTTTTGTCTAAAAAAAGACCCAAAACTTTAAGTCCAGTCTCAAATATGCCTTGAATTTTGTTGTGCAAAAAAAAATCACCAAAATTCAATTTATTTTTAAAAACATACTCCCGTGATCTAGTCCTAACTTGACATGACACTTCCACGTCGATAACAAATCTACATCAACAAAAGTAATGGGGCTTTTTTTTAGACAAAGAAAAGTTCGGAGTAAATTTGGACTAGACCTAAAAATTAGTTTTTTTTAAATTAAAAAAAATTGGACTGGATTTGTTATCGTTTCTAACTTTTATATCCCAGAATGATTTTACTTTAGAGAATTTCAACACTTTTTATCAAGTTGAATTTGTTATCGAAGTAAAAATACGACGTTGGTCTGTACTTACCGTCCCATTACTTTATTGATGTGGATTCGTTATCGATGTGAAAGTGCCGCATCAAGTTGAGACTGGCTCACGGGGCATCTTTTTGAAAATAAATTGAAATTTATTGATTTTTTTACACAAAACAAAATTTGGAATAGACCCTTACCAAAAAAAAACAAAATTTGGAGTAGATTTGAAATTGGACTTAAAGTTTACGATTTTTCTGAGACAAAAAAAAAAAAGGTTCGGGACAAATTTGAGACTTAACCTAAAATTGAAAATTTTTTAGGAAATTCACCCTTCAGGTATCTCTACCAGAAGGCATTACAGAGCCATAAAAGATAAAGATCCATCAATTTTTGCTGCACTGGGATAGTATTATGACGATTACTTGGAGCTTCACCAACGCTACAAGTGGGCAACTTCTTAAATATCGAAATAAAGGCTCGTGGGAAAATAGCTACCATAGCTAGAGACCTATTCCCTTTGCTGCAGGACCAAAATCTGAGTGCCCATCTTCAAATACAAAGCCAATACGAATGAAGCAAAAAAAAAACATTGCGGTAGAGTCTTTCATCCTAGGATGTTCGAGAGCAATTGCCTCCCGAGGCCATCCAGAAACTAGGTTCTTCAGAGGTCATATTAACTCCTAAATTCCACGGCCCAATACTTTCTTGAGGCTCTTATTGAGACTATAGCAAATTAAGTCCAACACAGAACATCAACGCCAAAAAATTCGACCAAACATTTTCTGCAGTCTGACGCACCACCCCAGTCATAAAGAAGCTAAAGAAATAACAGAAAATGCGTTGCTTAAGCCCTTTCAAACAAATACCACTTTGTTTCTCTATGAGTCACAAAAATCACTCATAAGTACTAGGATACATATATCTAGTGCTTACAAATTACAATTACTTTCACATCATACACACTACGCTGGGTGAGTGAGGAAAGCAGTGTCATTTGCACAAGGACTGCTCTCAACACCATTGTCAAGAAGCTCAGTTCAATATAAAACTACACAAAAGAGTTGTCGTGAATAAAAGCTAACATCCGCTCTTTGCTGATGCATCCATACATATATGTGCAGGTCTTCTTTCCAAGCTCAACCATTCTCAGACTAAGACGACCTCTCAACACCGGCAAAGTGAAAAATTCATGTAGAACATATACATTTTAGTTACTGCCAGCTGGCATTGGGTTGAGAACAAATGACAGTTACATAGAGAATCCATACATCAGAAAATAAACCTCGTGGGAAGAACCGAAGAGGAGTCAAAAAATAGGATTTATACCGTGCAATCCCATTTAGTAAGAATAGAACCTCTCAGAATTCACAATTACTTATCTTGATCTCTATCAGATCCTCGATTGGTTGACGGCATATGGGGCACTTATTTGACTGATGCGTCAATGCTTTGGCACACTCATTGCACATACACTGGGAAAAGAAATTAACAAATCATAATGTATAAGTAAAATCTAGAACAACAAAATTAAAGCGACGTGAAAATTTTCCTATTTTGTAATCTCTAATGAGATGTTTATCATGGATGTCCACATTCCACATGAAAAGCAACATACCCTCAACATTAAAGTCAACCAAGGACATTGTACGTAATCATAAATTAAACCCATCATATTACTTGAGCTAGTTTTTCCCAACTACGAAAAGGAGCACAGCATTGTAACGAAATCATAACATGACTGAAGTTGACGACAGACAGGTGAAAGTAGGCAGAGCTAACAATTTTTAGCAAAACAGACATATTAGTGGAAGTGTAAGCATCTTAATCATTATCTAGCAAAGATTACATTAGATGTGCATATGAAGCAGATCAGAAGCATTAATTATTGACAAAACGATGTGTTGGTAAAGTTAACAGCAAAGAAATCCTATATAGACTCACCAAATGTCGGCAGGGTAAAATGGCAGTATCCTTTGGCTCAGTCATGCAAATTACACATTCCTTCCCTGGATCATTGTCATTATAACCCTCTGCTGAAGAGCTCCCTAACCCATATAACTCACGTAGCTCATAACGAACTCCATCCACCCAGAGAATTTGCTTGATAACTCTTACGTGAAAAGGACCACCATTATTTTTCTCCAGAACAGCCTGAGTTATTTGCATGTGAGAGGAGGTGCACGGCACTGGATTAACTAGAGGGTCATCCGCTGATTGAGGCCGTACGCATGTTTCAGCAGATATGACAAGAGGAAACACATCCTCTCCAGGTGATGGTTTTGAGAGATCATCCAATTCAAAGAAGCCTAAGTCAATGCCAGTCCCCGAAGGCTGACAAAATTTTTGACCGAGTCCTTTTTGAAATTGGAATTTCACAGGCCCAAAGGCTTCACCAAACAGGGGAACCAATCGACAATTGGATTCTTCCTTGCCAAAATACAAAATAGTAATACTGCAAAACAGGAACGCGCAATGAAAACAGCAGCGTTGATAACATGTACGCACAAAATATACATTTTTCTCAGATAGGCACGAACATCACTTTAATAAACTGAGAGGTAACATTTAATGAGTGAGCATTTTTCTCCCATCGTTGATGCAATGTTTAAGCTTACTATCCTTTCAAATGCTCCTCCGGAAATGTTCAAGCAGCATTTTCTGATCCACTAGAAGCATATTTGTAGGTCTAAACTAGAAGTTTCTCGAAATCGGATGACAATTAATCTCACTCCTCTTGCAATAGATTTTTAAGTCACTTAACCGGTTCGAATTTCTCAAAGCCCAGTCAAACCGATGGGTGTTGACTAATTTCATTAGCTTTTATAACTGAGATTTTATCCTGATGCAAACACAAGAATGAAGTATTTCACCTTTGAAAGGTTTGAAAATATGACATGTTACGTGTCCTTGGCAAGCAAAACCTTCATATGGCCCTTGAGAATGCAGAATGAGGAAGGTAAAAATGTCATAAAAGAAAGCGAAGTTGAATCACGAAGAGCTTGCTCATATGACCACACATCTAG
This sequence comes from Syzygium syzygioides, assembly GCA_031216285.1. NCBI lineage: Eukaryota > Viridiplantae > Streptophyta > Magnoliopsida > Myrtales > Myrtaceae > Syzygium > Syzygium syzygioides. Next base: position 30,324,505 of record CM062249.1, read on the forward strand.
GATATCTATCAATGCATTTAAGTCTAAGAATGTGTCCAAACACTGGGCTAAACTTATGAATAATCTATAGTTAAAATGGCCTTTCCACATGACCATTGGACTTGTTAGACTCGATGAACTAAGGGCTAATAAGCAATGAGATGTTCTAGACGTGCATGCAGAAGAATCAGTTGTTGACTGGTTGGTTCATAACAGGCACCACCTCCTTATGCAGTGACAAAGAATTCCAAAAATGAATGTAAGTTGTGAAAATTTCTCCTGATATCTTGGAATTTGATTTCTAGCCACCTAAATCTTGGGTGAAGGGGAAATTAACGTTTTAGCTTTATCACGTGACTGTAGACTCTCTAGAGTTAGGTACCATGTTGATACCTTTGCTGATTTCTACAACCAGTTGGTAAAAAGTACATAACGAGCTTCCCTTCCATCTTTACACATACACAGTAGAAGTGAAAACCACAGCACCTTCTAAGATATAAAAGGCATATTATAATCATGAAGATTTCCCAGAAAGGGAGAGGAGGTACTTCCGGCAATTTTCTTTAAACCCCAACTTTTTTCATGACCTCCTTCACTTTCATAAATAGATCCCTTTTTCATTTTTTTCTGAGACCCCTCAATTGCAAGAACTTTTTTTGGAAAAAAAGAACAAAAAAGACCAACGGGTATAAGAATACTCAATCACCAAAGTCTATTGTCAATTCATACCCACTAATGCATGTGAATACTAATCAGCAGGAACAAAATATCAGCTGACCAAACTATAGTTAACAACAATGTATACAATTTCCTGCTTCACTCAAACAGTTAGTCCAACAAGATATTACCTTTGTTTATACCATGACAGAAGGTAACTCACTGAACATCAGAGCACTACCTTTATGACCAAATCTATCTATAAAAAAATAGTAAAGTGAAGGTTTGTCACAATGGATTTGTTGATTGCCTTTTGATGCATAATTTTTTTTCCACATCTTTCATGTAGCTCTCCATAATTAGCCACCTAGAAGCTGCATGAACAGCTTAACCATGCACATCATCAATGCATTTCACCCTATCGAGCCACCTAGCAGCTACATATTGAGTCATTGTTTACCAATGAAAATTAAAACTAACAAAGATAAATGAAGATCAACAGAAACAATCATGTAGCTCTCCATCCATAAAAAAAATAGTAAAGTGAAGGTTTGCCTCAATGGATTTGTTAATTGCCATCTGACGCATAATTATGTTGCCACATCTTTCATGTAGATCTCCATAATTAGCGACCTAACAGCTGCATGAACAGCTTAACCATGCACATCACCACTGCATTTCACCCTATTGAGCCACCAAGCAGCTACATAAGCCGCTTGAGTCATTGTTTACCAAGGAAAATTAAAAATTAACAAAGATATATGACGATCAACAGGAACAATCATACTTTCACAATGAGAAGACTTTAGAACTCTCAAATCAAGTCCACAATCAAGGAGAAAACACTTCGAACGCAATGTTACAAGATCCTTCAAAACAAATAGAAGAAATGGGAAAATGTAGACAATTTTAAAGAAGAGATCACCCAAAAATGCTCCTCAATTAATTTGAAATCAGAGGTTTTCTAACGAAATGGAGTCTTTTCAAATTGTTAATGCCTGTGCCTGCAACAGTGTTTTTCTAGTTTCAAGGATGATTAGATTCAAGGCTGCAAAAACAAATCGAGATTACGTTCCTTTCGCTATTCTTCATTTAGTCATCTTCACAGTTTCGACATCCGCCAAGAACAAAACAAGGACAGAGTAATGACGAGCAATTTGTCTCATTTGCCTCCCAATATGCCATTTTTCTTTATCTCTCCAAGACTAAACAGGTTTTTGATCCAGAGCTTCATTTGATCCTCTAGAATTTCGAACCACATGATGTGCACACCAGAGCAAACCTCTTCTAGTCTTGTCCGTGGAAAGAGAAAACCACATCCCACACGGGGATGCTTTCTCACAACTCATTCCACATATACGTAGGATCAAATTATCAAGCACATTCTTTTCATTGGAGTCTCTGAATCCCAGTTAACTCGTACCCCATCATCCACATCGCGACTCATAATACTTAAACCCAAACAAATTCTAGATTTTGTTGGATTCTGGTTACTTTCATTACCAAGTATTAGCTGTCTCCTATCCTCTAGACCCCTGGATTCATTCCATTCGCTCGACATTCGAGCTAATTCGATCGCTTTACCATCATACAGCGAGCCACTGAAAAGCCCAAACACGTTTGCCTCACGCTTCTTTCTAAGCTATCACGCACAAAACCGAGTAATTCCAACAGATATCTCTCGACCAAATGTAACTCGCGAATCACCCAAAACGACCGTAACTACCAATTTCCATTAATCTAACGAGAGGCCAAGAAAGCAAAGATAAAAGATCCAGCACCTTCCATCATGTAAGGCGTCGAACAAGAAAGACACCAAGTGGCAATCCGGGTCGTGCTCGTCGATCTCGACCCTGATCGTGTCCTTGTGCACATTCACCACGTTCCTCACTTTCTTGGCGTTCTGATGATGCTCCACGTGGGCCACCGTCGGAGCCGCCGCAGCCGCCGCCGCCGCCACAGGCCACCCGCTCGCCTGATTCGCGTAGTACGGGTGTTGACCGGCCCGACCCACCACGGGACCCGAGTAGGGGCACGCGCCGTACGAGACCGGACCGCAGTAGGAGGGCGGCGGCGGAGGAGGAGGGTACGCGGGATAAGGCGGGTGGTCGTGGTGGTGGTGTGGCGGGGGCAGGGGCGGAGGCGGAGGGTAAGGAGCCGCCGAGAAGTAGCCACTCGGCGGCGGCGGGAGCGGCGGCGGTAAAGGAGGAGGGTGGTGGCGGCGGTGGTAGGGGTCGGCGGGGTAGTAGCAGGAGTGGTAAGGAGGCCGCGGCGGCGGGGGCGGGCATGGGTAGCGCCTTCTTCTTCTGGGGTTGCTCCATGAAAGGCCCATCTCGAAGGCGAGAGCGACGGCGAGATGACGAGGCTGCAGAAAAACCGGAGGTAAAAAGAGGAGGAAGATGGCAGAACGTGCAAAAGGAGCGTGGCGTAAAGGAACAGCGACGCTTGGAACGCCGGATCAAATTTTTGGTGTAAAATATATTCGACATTGACTTTGCCTTTCCTTTTCTAGCTCGTAGCTTCCACTCGATCTCGCATTATTTCGAGTACGTCTTATCGACCTTGAACTCGCGCACTAGCTTAAACTCGAGATGATACACGGAGAGGTTCAACACGCGCGCACAAAAAACGCAAATCCCAAACAGTGAAGTAGAACCAGCAGCGCACCAACTGCCGGTCTTCAAAGTGAAAACAGGGAACTGTCTCGGCATCAAAAGGCACCGAGGCACTTCGTTTTTGTTCCTCGACATGTTCGTCGATGTGGGTTTCTTCTGTTTCTTCCCTTTGGTACTTCAATGGCGGATCGAGTGTCTCCACCGTTGTTTTGTTTTTTTCAGGCTCTTCTCAAACGGAGAGAGACACAGAGATTGGGTGGTTAAAAAGTAAATCAGAAAGCCGTTTTTTTTTACCAGCAAGCGTTTAGCGATTACCGTGTTTCGGTTTCGGTTCGGGTTTACGACGCGAATGGCACCGAACCAAATCGAGGCCCGGAACTTCTCCATCTGCTACCCGAACCCAGAGAGACCCGACTCGAAAAGACCCGGATTTTATTTTTTTTGGTGATGCCTCTACTTGCTGTTGTAGTTGCGAACCCTTGATCGTACCCGAATCATCTTTTAGACCGTGGGTTCGCAAGCTCTATCTTTTTCTTTAAACCAAAGTCCTCTGTGCAAATCGTGCTTACCGAATTCCTCAGTTTGGGAAAAAGCAATCATGTGAAGTTGTGATGATTTCATGGAGAAAGAAAATCTAGCCCACGGATTTCAATCATCGTGGTTGGATGATGGATCGGAGGGCCAAAGTGAAAATTTTCACTCTGTTTTCCACTTTTAACGTCAAAGGAAAATCTAGGATAAAATGATTGAGGATGTGATGGTGATTTTGCGTAAGTATGATTTCTTTCCTTGGAGTTTTCATCTCTTTGCAACACAAGTTACCGACTGATTTTTAATTTTTATATGAAATTGTCAATTTTTATTCGTGCGACTTACCGACCTTTTTTTTCGATTAAGTTATGAACTGATTTTTTAAGATCCACTATCATTCGTGATGCTTACCAATGTTTACGTGTTTTGTTTTCTTAAATTTACCAATTTTTCCGGTCAGTTATCAATTTTATTTGCCTTGCCCACCAATTTTTCAAAATTTTCAATTCGCTTTTAAAAAATACTAACCTCAATTAGCTAGAATGATCACCAACTTTTCTCCGAATAAGTCTTCACTAACTTTTATTTGCATTACTTACCAACATTCATTTATTTTTCTTTAATCACATAACTTCTCTTATATCTGACAAAAAAAACTTATCTATCTTTTACCGACTCTAATTTTGGCCTTCTTACCAACAACTTAATTTACTAACTATTATTTGAAATTACCAATATTTTTTGTGTGACCTGCCAACTTTTTTTCGATTGACCAACCAATTAGTTTTGTTTATGAACTCTCATTTGAGTTGCTTTGTTGCTTACCGCGTTTTTTTGATTTTTCCAAAAGTTACTAAGTTTTTTGATGAGTTACCGCTATCATTTGTCTTGCTTACCAACTCTTTTTACAATTAAGTTATCAACTGTTTATTTGAGTAATTTAGCAATTTTTTCCTCGAATAAGTAACTCAATAGAAAAATTGTTAAATTGAAAGAGAACCAAATGAACGTTGATAACTAATTCAAATGAGAGTTTGTAATTCAAAAGTACTTGATAACTTATTAGAAAGAAAAGTTGATTAATCATTTACCTTAAAGTTAGTAATTTCATATAAGAGTTTCCAAATATCATTTCGTAGTTACAAAGGTTAATAACAGTTGATAAAAGATAAGAAAAGTTTGTGATTTATAGATATATAAACTTGGTAAGTAACTTAAATAAGAGGTCATCCAAAATTATTCGGCAACTTAAATGGAGAGAAGTTTATCGGTCACTCTAGCTGTGGTTAGTAATCTCTAACAAGAGTTGATAAATTTTAGGTGCTGTTAAGAAATACAAACGAAAATTTGTCAACGATAAGAAAAGTTGACAAACTGCAAAAAGAAAAAGAAAAAAGAGAGCAAACAAATAGGCGTAGGTAAGTAAACCTAATGTAATTTAATGGTAGAAAAATTATTGAGTCACACGAATGTAGGCCTATCATCTCTAAACAACTTAATAAATATGAACAGCTGCTAACCAAGGTAATTAAAAGCCAATAACTCTACAGAAAAATGTTAAATTAATAAATGAAACCATTAAAGGTTAGTAAGTAACTTAAATGAGAGTTGGTAACAAAAATTAGTGGATAAAATAATCTGAAAAAAGTTGATAAGTCACTCTAATTTAAGTTGAAAATTTCGTATAAGAGTTTCAATATTCAAGGCGTCAATCAGTTATGCAGATAAAAGTGAGTGAGTTAGTAAAAATTGATAATTTACTAGTTGCAAAAGATAATAGTTTCATAAAAGTGATGATAAGTTGACGACAAGTTAAAAACAATTGTTGGTGACTGTTACCAACACTCATTGAAATTTACTAATACAGAAAAGCTTCGCATCTTTTGCTCCGAAACAATAGAATTCTGCCTCTCCCTAAAAACTTGGATCCCTAGTTATGCACAAAATGCAAATACAATCACATTGAATAGACACTTGATGAATTTGTATAAGAACTAATGTGACCGCAGCCATTGAAAACTTTTCGGAGCATTCGGATAAGCAGAAATCCAACGGGCGGGTTTGGGACAAGAATTCTTGTGACGATCCATAGGACAACCCTCGCTTTTGATTCGGAAGGAGTTACGCAGCCCATAATAACAATTCGAAACACTCATTTTGGGCACTATATTGTAGCCGCATTGGAGTTCCCGTTTGCAGTCATTTCAAACCTCAAAATCCATCGTTTAGGCGTGTTTCGAAGCGCTTTTCCATTCCTAGGCCTCATTCAACTTAATTTTTGGCTCTTTTGTTCTTTTCTTGTTATATCTTTTTTACAACTTTATCTCTTATTTTACCCACATTATCTAGAAATTGGCCAAATCCCAAAAAGACAACATACCTGTACCCTCTAGATGTATTTGCCCCGCTTTTCAAAGTCTCAGGACAAAAAAAAAGCATGAATTTGCCCTCAAGGAACCGAAATGGCCACTAACATCTTTCTCTCCAAAAGATCCTACGTGTGCAGCTGACGTGGCTAATGACATTGAGGTGGCGTGCCACGTGGCATTTGTAGAATTAAAAAGCTCAAAAAATAAGACAAATAATTTTAGGAGCAAAAGAAAAGAAAAGAAAAGAAAAATTTAGAGACCCCATGTTTGTGTTCTCGAGCTGATGTTACCCTCATTGATTCCGTTCCCCATGCGTCTGCCGCCGTCGCTCACCTGATCTAAAGTTCAACGACGGTCGCCGCCCCGAATCCAATCCAGGTCAAGGTCGGGTGGCGACCTCCTGTCCGACATTGCTCAAACGTCGTGTTGGCAAATGGACGACAGACAAAAGCTTGATTTGTTTGCTATGAACTGTGGACAAGGCTGATGGGCTTTGCTGAGAGTCTGACACTGCCAAAACATGCCGGGTTTAGAAGTATATGCTCAAAATCTCGGACCACGTACTCAGCGTCCAACGTAGGATTTTAGTAGAGACAATGGAGATGAACTATGGCAGTCGAATACCTTACCAAAAAAAAAAACTATGGCAGTCGAACACAAATATGACCCGAAATTATGTTTGTTTCGCGCAAAATGAATGATTCGAAAAATAATTCCTAAAAATGATCGCTTGTATCATTTATAAAGATGAATACGCGGAAAATATTTTCATTATTCATGAAAATATCAAGACGTAAATCATTATTGAAAATGAAAACATGTTTCATCGAATAATCATCTTAAGCAACACAAACAATCATTTGAAATATTTATTTTTTGTGAAATATAAGGAGCTGATAATGGCAAAAAAAGAAATAAATCTAGAGGACATATTTTGAATGTATATGAACAGCTCGGATCCATTCTTAGGGATATCTTCGGAACTAGCTAGGGTTCTGACGGAAGGAACTTCAGACCAGTTCCGACCGAGCCACGTTGCTTGGCAGACTGTTTGCCAAAGATCTTAATAAATGGCGATCTGGACAGCACTAGGGGAGGGACACGTTACCCGCCACCAACAAGAAGAATGATGATCGTCTCTTTCTTCTAGGTGGCTCTTTCACAATGCAACGGCAACCCCCACTGGCCCCAAACTCTCCATTCAACGTAACTATATAAATAGTCCTCGAAATTAAGTGATCCTTAAATCTTTTAATTTATTAAATACGATTCGTGAACTTGAGCTTAACGTGCAATATTATCCTTAATTTTTTAATTTATTCGATATGTTCCCTAAACTTTTAGTAAATGTTTAAATTAGTCTATGAATTATATGAATATATTCAATGTTATTTTTCTATTAATTTAAATTTAAGAACAATATTAAATATTTTCATATATTTTAGAGATTAGATTAAATATTTATCAAAAATACATGAATTATATTGAATAAATTGAAAGTTAATATACGATATTATATATAAGACTAAAATTCAAAAGCCAAATTAAGTAAATTAAAGATCCAGGACCATTCGTGTCATTTTTATGTTATGAAAAGGAAAAAGGAAGAAATATCAACTGCCAGATGAAGCAGTTGGTCAACTTCGCTTTACTTTCCTTCTGTATCGGATAATCTAAAGGAAAGAACGAAGATCTCTCTAATCACAATTTTAGCAAAAGATTGCTGCTTGGAATTGACTTTAAGACCAACAAGCTTTCCCTGCAACTTTTTCCCTTCGCATCTCCGGTGCTAAAGACCAAGCGGAACCTTAAGTTTAGCAGACTTATCCGGCAGGCGCGACTAAATCGATACGATGAATTCGGTGTATCGGAAACTAGAAATAGGCAAGTGGGTACCGGTTCAAGGGAAATCGAGCTTCACTTATGCATTCCAAAGTAACAAGCCAAAGTAACATAAAAAGCTTCATCTATGCATTCCAATGTATAGCTAAAATCTCCAAATCACACCACTAGAAGAAGCAGTTAATGTGCGGTTAAAACCCAAAAGAGACAAAAAGCACGAGCTTGCAGAACAAAGTTTAGGGTAAGCTGGAATGCACGACTTGTGTTAATTTCTCGAAGACTCGAATCACATCACCTTAGCAAAAATCAGGCCTGCCCTTCTTCCTAACACAAATGCAACCCCTGATGGGATCCCTATGGATCCTGATCTCGGAGCAGTCCCTCAGGTCCTCGAGGCTCAGGTACTGCTGCTTCACCACCCGCGTGAAGTCGCCGCACGTGTCGTTGATCCAAATGTAAGGGTGACAGGCCTCGTCGTAGTAGTACAGCAGGCTCCTCATGCCTCCCCCGCCGCCGCCGCTCGCCGACGGCCCGCCTGACCGCCCGGGCATGTAGGCCTTGTAGATGCTCTTGCACTTGAGCCGCTTCGACGACCCGGGCTTGAGGGTGTGGACCTTCTTGAGGATCGAGCCAACCCGGACCTGGAGCTCGACGGGCCGGTCGCTGAGGTTCCATATCCGGGTCCCGAGTCCGGAGGACTGAGCGTGGTCTCTACACCCATCGAAGCAGCCTCCTAGAGAGAAGATGTTGAGTTTGAGCTTACTGAGTCCACGCATTGCTCGGTCTTCTCTCTCTTTTTCGGGGGCGATGAAGGTGGGAAGCAAAAGTGAGTGCGAAAGGAGTGACCTTTGATGGCCTCAAATTTTGGAATGGCATGACTTTGTGGCACATGCTGGTGTATATTGCAAATTTGCATTTATCAACATTTCTTGGCATGTTCCCTATAGCTTCATGTCATATAATAATTGCCCCTGAAAATTTCGTAACATGTAGTTCAATTCTTTTCTAAAAGACATGCCATAATTGAGGGTTCGATATAAACTTATTAAGTTGATGAGACCCATTGAGTTGGTAGCGACTCCTTCAATTGTCTTAATTATGATATTGGATTGAGTTACGACGTGTCTTATTTATACGTCCTTGATACTATTCTGATATTGAACCATAGCAGGATGACGTCTATCTCAAAAGAATCGTTGTGATCAAAAGAAAAATGGAAAGAGAAGACTGAAGGTGATGGATTTCGAAAATTGCTCTTCATCTTTGAGTACGTAAAGATTTGGAGTGATCCATTATAGTTGATGAATTTCATGTTAATATGATATGTTCCAAGTGATTTATTGGGATATGCAATACGAAAGAAAATGGAAAGAAGTGAGCCCAACAAGAATGACCAAAAGAGCTACAATTTCCTGAACTTGCACAAATTCAAGATTTTCTATGGTCTATCTACAAATTCACCAAAATATAGTGTGGTTGTGTAATTTATTCTCATGTATGCCTATCCATTTACCATGCATCATGTATTTGTACCCTGTTTTGGTCCATATAATTGTATTCATTATTTTTTTTTAAATTCCAATAATTTGTCGAATTTCGATGAAAATATTTTAAAAAAAAAAACTTTTCACTTTTCCTCTCAACTCAAACATATAGACCCTTAGATTTGGGGCCTTTCATGGAAGGTTCAGTGCCTTCTCTGGTCTTTAGATGATATGACATGAAAGTGGAGGGTAGACATGGAGATGCAGCGCTTGGTGAATTTCTGCAATTTTGCTTGTGGGGATTTCTTTTTTTTTCTTTTTGCTTGTGGGGATTGAATCGTGCCCTTCCATCAAGGAACCGGTAGGGACCCAAGAGCTTCAAATTTCAACGCATGAAGCCAGTGGAAAAGTTAACAAAACTTGGGGGGGTGGAAAATTATAATATTAGTTAGTAAAGTGGCTTTATTCCGTTTTATTTGCTAGGGGAAAAGAGATGTAGACTTGGACCCTGCTGGCCAACCAAAGTTGCCATGATGAGACTTCACATGATGTTGCTTCGTCTTTCATCATTCCAAGTGCTTTTTCTAAGTGCAGTACTGTTCAAGTCTCTCTGCAAAAGAAAGGAACCAAACTCTACTTTTGATCCCCCACAGTTTAGGACATTTTCTATGGTTCTGTATTGAAAAAATATGAGTTTGGTCCCATAGAATATGAGCTGTTAGATTAAGAGAGAATGGATTTCGATGGCGAATGGTTTTTGGGAAGGTGGTAGTAACTTACGTATGCTTAAGGAAAATTATTGATTAGAAGAGTGTCGATCTTACTATTGATTAAGAAAAGTTCCGATACAGGAGGATAATTTTTCACCCTGAAAGGGCCCAAAATTTACAAACATATAAAAGAACGTTAGAATCATTGAGTAAGTTGTTAAGAATAGGAAAAAATTTACAATATACTTGGGTTGATTCCATGACAAGTTACGAACACTAAAAATTCAACCGTGGGAGACTTTGGGATAACTTGCAATCTTTGAAAAATGATTAATAATTTGTCATTTACAATGATTTAAAGGAAAATTGCAGGTATCGGTACGATCATTGACAACAATTTGCGGTGCTTTACTGTACTATTAATTAATTACTGATCTCAACATTTTCCTGTCACAAATTCTATGGACAAATTACTGTCCATAAGGGCACAATACTAATTGTAAGTGACAACGAGTTATGACAACTATAGGTAAATTACGGAAAAATTGTCCAAAAAATCCTAAATATATTATATGGCTCGGACAATTCAATCATAAACCTTTTAATTGTGCTAATTTAATCCTAAACCTTTTAACAACTTGCCAATTTAGCCCTAAAAAATTCAACTGTGCTAATTTAGTCTTGAAACTTTTGAAGATTTATCAATTTAGTCTTAAACCTTTTAATGATTTGTCAATTTAGTTTTACTAGCCAAATTTGATTGGAAATCACTGACGTGGCCTATTAGTCAATGCCGGTCGTCCTACGTGTCACAGCCAGTGCTGACATTGACAAATTTTGCAATTTTTTCTTCTTTTTTTCCTTTTCTTTTCTCTTTTTCTTTTTCCCCTTTTCCCTCCGTTCACCATTGCCGGGCCTCGTCGATGGTCGATGGAGGTTGCCAGCCTTGGGCAAGGGATGCTCAGGCAGGATCGGGATCCACAAGGGTGACCCTTACTCGAGGCTAGCAACAACGGCCCTCACCAAGCTAGGTGTGGGGGTCCCTTGCCCAAGGCTAGCAACGATGGCCTTTACCTAAGGCCAACAGAGGAAAAAAGAAAAGAAAGAGAAACAAAAGAATTCATAATTTTAAAAAAATTATAAAAATTATTTACATCAGCGCTGGCACGCCACGTAGGATAGCCAGCACTGATTAGACTGTTATGTTAACATTTTCCTTTCAAAATTGATCTGAATGATTAAATTGGTAAATCGTTAAAAAGTTTAGGACTAAATTGACAAATCATCAAAAGATTTAGGACTAAACTAACACAATTGAAAGGTTTACGATAAAATTGGCTGTCGTATAATTAGGTTATGACTTTTTGGCAATTTTCCTACTACATATAGATATACCAACCTCACTATGATTTCAACTAGATTTATGATAAATTTCAGGAAAATTACGACCTGTCATGGGACGGACCCTGTTTTTTCTTTTCCACTGGACCCTAGAAGCAACCTGCGAGGCGTGATTAGCTACTTTTCCTTTCTGACAAGCGACAATTCCTCTCCCTCTTTTTGGTGCTACAAATGTAATGGTTGATGAAAGCAATTGCCAGGGCCATGAGAACATTATAGACCATCATGGCGTATGATCATCAGGATCAGTGATTCTTGATTGAACTCAGACCCACGTCGGCAAAAGAAAATGCCAGTCTTCAAGCATAAAAAATTAGTGAATTTCGAATGATGTACATGAGAGTTTTACAGTAATTTTCAGATTCAGAGTAACATCCGCGCGAGGACCATCTTCTGGTCTGGCAATCGGGTTCACGAGCTCTGATATTAGTCCAAATAATGGTGTTAGGAAAGCTCAGATCAGATCGGTCCACATCTATCAACACTGTGCACTAAATGCTAAAAGATTTGCAGGCAAACTTTGCCCAGTCTTGCAATCTTTCGTTCAGGACCCATGTTCACGCTTCAGTCCAACAAGTTCTGTCCTCGCTATTGGCCGTAATATCGGCCACAAGCTAACATATGATAATATAATAGTAATAACAGTCCACATCAAGAGCCCAGCAGGAGACTTTAGCGGTAAATTTTCTCGATGATAAAGCAACTTTCAGGACAGCTGTCATATCAGATGAATCAATTTGCTCTACCAATTTGAAATTTGGAGCAAATGACACATTAAGGGGGAAAGCTTACGGCTGACAATGAAATTCTATATTTTTTTCATTAAAATAAGGAGCCTTTTCCCTCTGCTTACAAATTTTCCAAGGAAACTTTGGCTTTTCTAATGGCTTTTCTAATGGCTTTTCTTGATACTTGCTCTTTGGATCCTTAGTTTAATACAATGATGCATAAGCAGCAGGCCAGCAAAGATGCATCAAATAGTACTCATGGCACAGAATGAACTACAAAAAAAACAAATATTTCATTGAGATTTTTATGATTTCATTCGTTTAAAAATATGAGAGAATTTCTTGCTCATGCTAAAGCAGAAAACTGGGACTGTACAGTAGATGTATCACAAGCATCAAATGCTGAGAACGGCATGTGGAGGTTCAAATGGAGAGTAAGATCCTACAAAAATGACAAAAGGAGAAGAATTTACAGAAAGATGGATCCCTTTTCCATTTTTTTTTCACTGTTCGTGATTCTCTTCAGAAGGTTCTATCTTTATGACAAGAGGCTGATTCAGGTCGGCAACCGGCTCAGCCACTATAGGCAACTGTGATGTCGCTAAAACTCCATCAAGATCTTCATTTTCAGCCAGAGCTTTTTCCAAAGCCGCCTTGGCGACTCTAGTAACGCAGAAAATCAGAATAGCTGCACCAACAGCCAGAAAACCACAGTTTCAGATCTCAAGCCAAGCATCATAATTGAGTTATTAAACAAAAGCATAACAGCAAAACATTTCTGCCCATCCAGTTCCACCTCTTTTTCTATGACAAACAAAAAACTAGAAAAGTTTTCCCCCATCAAAGTCCATAAGCCAGTGTATGAGTAAATCATTTATTGAGGTTCCGTTGCAGGTGGTGATCTCTGTTCTGCAGTGTCTATGGCATCAGAAATGTCCAAAATATTACAGTCCATCTTTCAGCAATTCTAGAAGTATGGAGATTGCAGCGGCGGACATACAATGTGCAAAGGCAAAAGGAAATATCCTACAAATTTTGGCTTTTCCCCCCTTTCTGATGAATAACATAATTATGGTATCTTGTTTTCCACAAGACAATCTTCAAGGGATATCTCTAAGACTTCAGACCTCAGACATCAGTGACAAACTCTATGTACACACAAATCATCCTCAAAATGAAAGATAAACAGATTATAGAACACGAAAGGAGGAAACAAGGATGATGTCTATAACATCACTAGTTGCAACTCACCAGATACCACAAGGCCTAGAATGATTAAAACCTGCATATTACACATCAAAGCAGAACAATCAGGAAAATACAAGCGACAGAAGGAGCACCACAGTCTAAGATGCTGACGCATGCTACAATGAATTGTATAACAAAATGAAGTCACTAATTGAATAATCAAGACACCGTAAGTGACAAAATAATACAAAAACAAAGGAATTAAGACGCCATAAGTGACATGACAAAGGATTATGTTTATTGGCCTAAGCAAAAAGCTTGAAGAGGAGGATCAGAGCTTTCTGACAGCAACGTGCAAATAACTTTTAAAAATGTGCCATACAGGCAGCATTCGTTAAGCAGGCTGCCATGCATCTTATAGAGACTGTACTCTGAACAATATTAATGTTTAGCACATCTTGTTACCCCTCCAGTACCTTTTCCAGTATAATGTCCTTAAAAGGCATTGCCTAGAAAGCTATATAAGCTCCTCAACAGACTTAAAACATAGCCATTGTTTTGAATAAAGTGTAAAGGAGTTTCAAGGAGAACTTCACCAAAAGGAGAGCACCTTGAGAAGCAAAATCTTGGTTAAAAAGTTCAAATGACTTCAGGATAAAAGAAGCCATCATTGCTCAATCATGAAAGTGACATACATTGGTTAGTGATCGAAAAAGAATTTCCTACCAGGTCCACCTCACAAGCATTCACAAAAATTGATGGCCATACACCACCCAAATGCATCTTGAGTGACAATCAACATGATTAGAATCTCAGATAGATAGTTTAAAAGCGAACATGGTTCTTAGTTATTTACCCAACGAGTAGTTGAAAATTCACTCCATCCATGTGTCACGTCAGAAAGATCCTTTAAAGTTGTCCCAACATACACCAGTGCGAGTGTTATAGGCTGCAAGAAAGCAATTCCATAGCTTTAGCATCTACAATGTAAAATTAAAATGCCAACAAGCCAGTAAAATACTAAAATGTTACTCAATGGAAATTGGGGGAAACAACCAACGTGCAATTGCAGAAAAGTTCACCGGAAATCAAAGAGCTCAAGCGTGCACCCACATCCACACCCGCACCACACCAATTGTACAAGTGCAACACTAAACAAAAACCACATGAATATGGCAACTTGAGGTAATAAGCATTTATTATCAAATATTTACTGACACTTGTATAAAATTTTAGGCTAATGAACCAAAAATTCTCTGGCATCCATGTCAGGAGTCAGGACATCAAAAAAGCAATGAAAAAAGCTAAAGTAGGTATCCCGTAATTCTGCATACTCAATCCAATTCTTTAGTAGTCTTCACTGTTGCAATCGATAACCTTAATTTTTTTCCCCTTAGAAAAACCAACTAAATACACATGAATATTGGCAGAGCCACTCAAAACACATTTTGCTTTTTGGTGTTGGACCTACAGGAATGGACACCCCAGTTCTAAGAAGGCCAATCTTAGGAACTACAGAACGAAGTTTAAGCCACATTACCCTCACCCTCACATACATTCCCGATCTTCAACTTCTTACCCTCACATGTGCCTGACTGGTAAAGGGATTAATCCCCAGAGAAACTCTATTAAGGCCTACTTTTCTTCTGTAGTCAATTAACTAGCTTAGAAGAATTTGGAGAGTCATCCATGATAAATATGAGGAAACATTGCATAAGTATTGAGAGAACAAGTAATTAATTGCTCGTTAAGCCTTTTGTAGTCCTACACACGTGTAATATATAGCGTTTCTGTATCAGTTCATGCAGTCAATTTTGTCCTTCAATCCCTCATTTATCCATCCCCAGATCCAAGTTGTAGCTTCTTCAGATTCATCATGGCATTGCTGGTGTTGACATGGAAGGCAACAGTGTGCCATTAAGATCCCAATTTCGATGAACAGAGTAAAGAGAAATATGCTTCAAATTTATGAATAGATCAACTACAACATGATTTTACTATTCTAAAATTACAAATGCCATATTAAAATGGAAAAACTGACTCAGCATTAGTCCTCAGGAAGAAATAAAATTACCATCATGCCTATCCAAGATGCCAGCATGTATTCCCCAATTGGCACTGGAGTCACAGAAAGGAGGTAATTCAACATGTTGAACGGAAGCAAGGGAACCAGCCGCAGCAGCAAGACAATCTGTACTAACAAAGAAGAAACAAGGTTATGTATCTCGAGTAGAGAATGGAGACAAATTAATCTGTGCAGTCATATAGTCAAACCCCAATGACCAATCAATTCAGCACACCTTGAACCCAGATTTATGAATTGCAACAGCAACTGAGCGGAACCGAGGATAATCCTTTAATTTAGAAATAACGAATGATCTCGCAATCTGTTCAAGGAAAATGCAGTATATACATATCAACATCGGAATAATATAGATGCCAATCAAATAGGTATTAAAGCATGGATTTTGCTGATGAGAGCGAAAACAACACCCTTTTAAGTCAGTTATGTAGAAGTGCACAAAAGAAAATATATAACAGCCAAAAATTCACAAGCGATAAATTCTGCAAGAAATGATAAGTTAAGAAGGCAGGCACTCACAGTTCTGCCAAGGAGAAATGCAGCGCCAGCTCCAATAGTAGCACCAATGGAGTCAGCAACAAATCCAACGGGTAAGCCAAATAAATAACCACCACCAAGCTGAAAACAGTCAGAAATTAATGCAACATAAGGTCACGCTTAACTCAAACTTACACCACGAGCAAAACTTTGTCATTTGCTTTTTGCAAGTTTCTAAGACATAGGAGACCAAAGGCATCTCAGGTAGTCATGGTCCTATCGTATATTTAACATGGTTGTGATGCAATTACAAACCCTACAAACTGAGAAAATGTACAGCTCTTTTTTTAAAGCCAGATAAGTAACTCAGAGAAGAGAGATTCAATGCTTACGGTGAGTACTGAAGCTGGAACTGCCAACACCGTCAGTGGAATATATGCAATGGCTCTACAAAGTGAGAATTTAAACTTGAGATAAAAATAAAAGATATGGTTGGAATACTGCCACCCATTTCAGATGACTAATAAAATTCCAAGCATACTTTATAGCACAACTAAATTATTAACATGTAAGATTGGTAGCTAACTAATACGAAAGGATTGAGCAACTAAAAGATTACAACTCTTCTGGATACAAGCTTCACTTAAACTCATTTGCTTTCAGCAAGAAAACAACCAATTCAGAAAGGAAATCCACCAGTTAAGAAGACACCATAGCGCTACTAAATGTGAGAAAGGCCAAGTATTCTGTCAAATTGTCGTCCACTGGATGAGAAAGAGTTATACTAGTCCAGATCTTTGGAAACCCGAGTCATTGATATTCCAAGCCTAGAGTTGTTATACTTTTTCTTACATAAGCCTGATTAGTTAGGGTAAACTTAAGTTTCTTATCCAACATAGTAATACATAAACAACTGGCTAATTCATCCACAAAAAGCTACTTTCAAGGAAACTCTTTAGTTTCGGGCGAAATGAGATTCATCTAAATGAATTTAATCCCCCCCCCCCCAACAAGCAATCTTGAGTTTATCAAAAAATTAGTTTCAGTCACCTAACTTTCATGTATGCAACTGCATTGCAATATTAACCATCAACTCTCTTGTCATCCTCTCTTAACCAACCAAATAGCTAGTATCTACAGCATTAAAATTGATATGTTCAGAATGCCGTCATGAGGCTATCAGTCGTGTATTGTTTTGAAATTTCACAAGATTCTTGAACATAAATATCACTTGCAACCTTTGAGGTCATCATGAAGATAGAGAATTGGTTCAAGATAGACTATTCAACCAGAAAACTCAGAATCACTTTCTTTTCGAGCACTCAGTGATAAAAACTAATAGCACAACTATTTGACTTACAAAACAAGTGGACCCCAAGGGCCAAGGTCTTGTTCAACCCATAACAAGAAATTCTTCAGAATCTGCACATAGAGCCCAATGATATCAGGACGAAACAATATCATAAGTGGGGGGATTTGGATCATTAAAAAAAAAAAGCATGTTCCCCTTATCAAGGAAAGATTCTTATTCCAAAGAGTGTAAGATACCAGTGCTTTGTCATGACACCAAAGTGAAAACCAGGGAACTATGGATGTGTAAACTACCACGACATATTTGTCCGGCATTGAATAGCAGGATCACGGGTCATGCACCAACTCCCAAATTCACATAATAACTTCCCACTACATTAATTCAGAACGCAAGAACTGAGGTCTCAACCTTCTGTTCAGTTGGAATAAAAACCATGACTACCAAGAACAAATTTTAGTTTTCTTTCCCGACGATTTTGACGACAGAATCCACCACTGAGTTCCAATTGATTTCACACGAGAATAGAAGAAGCAGTAATTGAAAACAACCCTCGTATCATATCATCTGATGGAATCCTAAGACATTGCTCGTCGAAATTCACCCTCTAACACACTCCAAAGAACACAAGTCAAACGACAACACGAACAATCAAAAGGCCGAAACGCAATCGAGATCCCATCAGAAACCACACGAGCGAAAGCACATTTTTTTTCCCACCAGAACCACATAATGCAGCAACATCCAGGCAAATTAAAACCCCCGATCCATCGCCGGATCAAAGCTCGAAGACATCGCGCGGGGGGGACCGAACGCGCGCGGGGGGGCAAAAAAAAAACCCAGATCAAGATCAAACCCAAACCCAACGGCGACGACGCCACGGGCCGCAAGACCGCACCTTTTCGACGGGGAGGGTGAAGCAGGCGACGACGGCGGCGAGGAGGAGGGAGAGGAGGAGGGCGACGCGGAGGGCGGAGCCCCAGGTGAGAGCCATGAAGGAGAAGCGGCGGCGCCAAGGCCTGCACTCCTCGTCGTCGTCGGCGCAGCCGGAGGGCGATTGCTTCAGGGACAAGCGAGCCCGCAGCCCTCCTATGTTTGCCAGATTTGCTCCCCTTTTATCACTCCATCAGGGCTTCCTCCGCCCGACCCACGATTCTTTTGTACCGGCGCGGCGCGTTCTTGGATGCTTCTTCCCCCCGCAAGAAATCGAAAGCGGCGTCGTTCTTGGATTCTTGCTCCTCCTCCTCCTCCTCCTACCGACCCTTCTGTGTATGCTTGCGGGGGGGAAAATGGGTTTTCGATGAAAGATAAGATGCGGCGCTCCTTCTCTAGAAATTTTCGCGAGTTCTCGGAGGGCAAAATGGCGAACCGTCGAGTCTTTAGCTTTTGGGCGAAGTTTGGACGGACGTGAAAGCGAAGGCGCTCTCTCTCTCTCTCTCTCTCTCTCTCTCTCTCTCTCTCTCTCGATCGAGCGGTGCGGCCTTTTGCCTTTCGCTTGGAGGATACAGCGTGGGAAGAAGACGGGAGACGAAAGACCCGAGCTTTGTTTCTTGAGCTTTTTCGATGGCGAGATGCGCACGCTGCTTTCCACGTTGGGGAAGAGGGGGAAAAACGAGAACACGGTCGTTCCCCACTGTTTTGACTCCTTGGTGGAACAACCACCGTTCTCTCTAATCCAAGCCCCTCTTAGTTTATGGAGTCCTCAGATAAGATGGGTTCCCCTTTTCCTAATTGACATTTTAGTGCCCTAGCGACTGAGATCTGAAGCCCAAGGAAGCTAAGATTATCGACCCTCATCGGGCAAATTCACCCTCCATAATTTTTGGTTCGCGGTGGCACGGCGCTCGACCTTCCGTGCAATTTTGGGTCTCCAGCACTGTCTGTTCCATCGTCAAATTCGGTCACCGTACCCTTTCGGATTTAAGGAATTTCATTGGCATTTTCCCCTTACCAATTTTGAACGTTTTGGAAGCTTTTATCGCTACATGCATCTCACAATATTCACCATGCTCCGCATTTAAGAAGTTGATAGTAAAAAAATTGCAGAGCCATCGTAGGATTGGGCCCAAAAAGTGAACAAGAGTTTTCAGTTCTTTTGATTGGGCTTTATCCTAAACTAGAAATGATGGGAGGCAAGTGACGCAAGCCATTTCCAATTCCTTCGTTCATTCGCTAACAACAAAAAAGCATCAACATTGCATTATTTATTCATGATTATGCAACTAAATTCCGCAAATCCAGCCACATGAATTAGATGTGACTTTAAGGAAAAAGGTGAAATATGGTAAGATTTTCATACAAACTTCTCAGTAAGGAACCCTTCCTTGGAAGGTGGATGCTTGCTGTTAGAGAAACACGAATGATGCTGTTGAAAGATCTGCATCATATGGATATCACCTATAATATAGAGCTCTGATGCGTTAAACATTTATCAAGGCTCCAAACTTAACATCAAGTCCCATATAAGGAAAAGCTTGATCTACCAAATCAATGCTCGCGACAAGGTGGCGATTCAGACTGCATGCACTCTATAATGGGAATATTAAAGCAGCTATCTAATCCTGTGAAACATACAAGTAAAAGATTTCTTGATACATGAAAAGGGGAAAAGAAAGGAAAAACAACAGCAGCTGACGCGTGGGCGATGCGTTGACATATCACTGCACCACAACTGCAAAAAATCAAAGAACACTATGTACGGGAAGTGTGTACCATCCATTTCAACAAGAAATGCGATTAGAACCATAGCTAATTGCTTGAAGGCTTGAGTCAGCCATGTTTGTCATCCATCTTTGAGGACCCTTTGATTCCCCAGGAATGTTGTAAGCATACGAAGGCCATCTCACATCCATTCCACTTCCGCACGAGTTCCCCACGCCCATCCTCATCATCTTCTGTGTTCTCTCTAGAACTATGAGGCTTGAAAATGTAGAATAGCTATTCCCGACAAAAACATCGGCCCTTATGCAAACCTCATAATCGATTGCTGACTTGATGAGATAAGGGTACTTTTCGTAAATTCCATCCACGCCCAATTTCTTCTTCTCGAATGGAAGCAACCCCTCCTTCCAACCACTCAGGATAGAAGAATCTTCTAGAAGAACGTCGGCCACGGCAAGATAAACAACAGTTGGAGTTTTAAGGCCTAAAATGTTCCCCACTCTCTCTGTAATCTCAGCCTTGCTACTACAAATTTGACTAACATTCAATCGTTGCTCTAACTTCTTACAATGAATCATCCAGTCTTTCTCTATCCTCATGTGCACAGCAACATAAGAAACAGGTTGTGATTGATGCCCTTCTAAATGATTGTCATGCTGCAAAACTCGCCCCTTACCTTTTACCTCTCTGCCGACTTCTCTGATCTTGTCGATAACTTTATCTGCCTCTTTAGCAATCTCATCAACTAAAACTAAGCACTCAAAAATCCTCGCATAATCCTTAACAGGCCAATGATCATGCCACAAAAATGGATTTTTTCCGGTAATACGAATAACCTCGTATCTGTCAATTGGGTCCCGGCTAGACTGCATCAGCTGATCCATATCTCTCTGGATAGTCCATCTCCTACCACTTCCCTTTTGTACCTCAAATGCTCCCGTTTGGCTGAAAACATCAGAGTAATGGCCCAATCGGACAAACCCATTACAAAGTGAATTAAACCTTTCAAACTGGAAGACTTTATCAAATGATATTGGCTGCAAAAGATCAACTTCTTTGTAAAACAAAGAAGCACTCAAGCTTGGCATCAGAAGCGTCCGGTTAAGCATTCTAGCAGTAAGACAAGCCCTAGCAAATGCAATTTTCTGATTGTTCAACCCCCAAACAATTTGAGGAACCTCCACAAATTTGTCCTTCCTGATTCCATACTCAAACATATATGACAAAGAAAAGTTGTGGCTTATTGCAATCTGATTCTGCTCAAATCCACCAAAGACAGTAGAAATGAAAGCTGCTCTAATAACCAAAACAATGATTACCAGAGCAAAGCATTTACATGCAGTGGAACTCAAGCGAGGAAGGAGCACTTTCGAACTTTTAGATAACAAGTCCATCTAAGATTCGCTGCCAGTTCTACTGTGTTCTACCAAGTAAACTATGGCTCTACTACCACCATGTCTAGATAAAAGGTGCACAGATCCCACCAGATCCTCAGATGATATTATATGAGGCTAACCTCTGGTCAAGTATAACCATTTTCTTTATTTAATTACTCTGACCGGATCTAGAAACCATTTCAGGATTTGTCCGTTCGAAGGATACAGAGAGGTTTGAAAACCCATTTTCAGCTCAAGCAAGAAAAATCCCTGAAATAATGTCACACCTATATGTAGTAAGCATCAACTTATAAAATAAGTAGACCCAGAGGACCATGATTCCGCTTAACCCATGAAGAGAGTTCCTCCAAAATCTGCAGGAAAACATGCTGTAGTCAATATAGGGCCCATAAAATTAAAATAGGATCAAGTAATGCAATCACACTGCCCCAGAATCGCTCTGGTCTTCCTAGAACTCATGGAAATCCCCACCCAATAAATATAACATAGTAAGTGACAATCAGTTAATCACAATGCTACTTGCCAACCACTATTAAGCCTTTTCTCGCAAATTTGGGTCAGAAGTTCACTTCAATAATTGTAGTGCAGAGTACAAAACAGATCCTTTTATTCTTCACATAAGTGTCATCAAGAGTGAAACGGCAATGCTTCATAGCAACAGATAACTATTAGAAATGAACTCTGCAGTGTTATCTCTGTCTTGAAAAGACGAAGTATACACTACAGTGCAGAATTCTTGCATCATCAAAACACAACAACAACAACCACAACAATTTTCCCTCTATCTAGCGGCTTCCGGAAATGTATCATGGACTTTAAAAAGGGAAGATTCTTATTCTAATAGCACAATTTGACAGCATGTCACAGCAACATGTGGTCGCATGGACAGGCAAGATCAGAGATCAATAACCCATTACCGAATCCGCAAAATAACCATCCACCACAACATTCAGAGCACAAAGAGTTGAGCTCAGCCTTCCATTCAGTGGGGTAGAGAGCCCACGACACAGTCTAGAACAAGATTACATCTACTTTTCAAGCGGTTTCTACGAAAGAACTCCAATTTCATCCAACGAAAGCCAAAAATCACACCACCATCAGCTCAAGTCCTTCACCAGAGCTACGAAAGAACACCCACATAAAGGGAAGCGCAAACAATTCAAACCCGATTAAGGCGAGCCCCAATTAGAAACTAAGCAAGCAAGCAAAACGGCCATTCTCTCCTCCCACCTGAAGAAGATCAAGGCGTGACCTCCGGCAGATTAGCCACGGATCCGCCACCCAATGGCGCTCAATTACGAATGCAAATGCACACGGCACACAAAGGCAAACCCAAATCAAACGCAGACCCAGAAACGGGAAAACCGACGACGATGCAATCCGATCGATCAAGAAGGGAATGATCGAAGAGAAATTGCGAAAGAGAGAAGGAAGAGATCGAGAACGGAACCTTTCTTCCAGAGGGGAGAGCTAAACGAGCAGAGAGACAGAGTGACAAGAAGGAAGAGGAAGGCATCGGATATTATATAAGTTGAATAATATATTATGATGATCATGATATATCAATACATAATTATTAAAAAAATGATTAATTTAAAATTTAAATTCGGACTTTTGTCGATAAATTTCATGATGATCTTACGAATTGTAAAAGTGTACTAAATATTGTAACACTTCAACTTATGGTTCCTTAAATTGTTAACATTTTTCGAAAGTTAAATTTAAAATTTCTCTAATCTTTGGTGAGCTAAAACCTTTCTCATTTCATGAAAATCTAAATTCATCTTCCAAAGTAGACCAAAACTTTAAAAACAAAAAAAACTAACTTTTGTAAATAAAATGTTATCTTTCATTTTTTTTTTCACTTTTCATATGCAAAACGGGCATTCTTTTGATAGTGCTTTTTTTTTTTTAACAAATCCTTGAGAATTTTGATCTACAATTCTCAAAGAGATGAAACGCTTCGAATTGGGTTTACAATTTTTTTTTATTTCAAAATTAAATCGACGAAGCATTTGAGATTTTTCATTTACATAAATACTATCATCTATCGAACTGAAATTAAAAATCAAAGATGCGCATGGCAATTTATTCGGCCTTATTTCTTTTTATAAATATAAAAAGGGAGCCGCCATTTCCGTCCCATTTATCGCTAAAGCTACTTCTTTTGTAAATAGTCGATCAAAACACCCTTCAAATTAAAAACTCGACTTTTTAATATTCTCCATAACTCGATATGTGATCCCTACGCACAGAATATCGGGGGTCCCATTGTCCGGATAGCGGGCGGGGGTCCCGCTCCCCGGTGAGCGGACGGGGGGTGGGCTCGGAGGCGGCGTCCCCAAAACAACATCGGGTTTGCTAACCTCGTTTGTTATGAGATCAAAAGGATTCGGATAGATTTGGACTTCGGGCCCATTTTAAGTCATATATATTGTACTCGTATTAAAATCCATTGTAACGAGCGGTTGTGGTAGTAAAATATAAATATCATAGCGGAATCCCTTTGCAGAACATAACCCTATTCTGAGGCGAATCTGGATAAACTCGCGTGTCGATTTTTTTTTAAGTATCCCCGTGATTATTTCGATTCTGTTTAGAACATGACTCATCGGCAGCTTCGCCTCGGCGCTTGACCACCGCTATTATTGGCCTCCGACTCCAAGCCATGCCACCGCAACCCCCGGCTCAAGAGCTCATTCGAAAGCCTAAATCAAATTCGCGGTCATGGCCATCGTTAAGAGCACGAGGCCGGGAGGGCATTAGCGATGGTTTCATCGGAGGTAGCACGAGCGGCGAGGTCATGATTTCTTACTTTTTGCGTAGGCCCGTCAAACGGGTCCAGTAAAAAATAATCCGACCTAAATCGATTCATATTAACCCATTTTAATACAACACAATTTTAGCGACTCGTAACTGACCCGACCCGAACCTAATCGGGCTTCAATCCTTTGTATGAAAAATAGCATGCCAAAAACATAATCAATTAAAAATAATGATTACAAATTTAAATAAGAAATTAATAAAGGAAAAGACAAAGTATGTCACTAGAACAGATGTCTTGGTACTAGAAATTTGATCTAATTTCGTCTTTCAAAGAATGTTTTTCTTTTACTTGTTTTAGAAGATGAAAAGTATCCCTTACTGCACATATAATTTTGAGAAACAAAATAAAAGCATGTTTTTGTTTAATATTTAAGAAAGCATACCTAAACTTTACAAAACAAAAGAAAAAAAAAAGTACAAAAAAAGAGGAATTGTTCTCTTCTTGTAAATCTGCCATTGAAGACCCGCGACATCTCTCGCGGCCACCAACGGGCCGTCGTCGTCGTCGGTGGTCCGTCCCTATGGCCGAGCCAAGCCATCATCATGGCCGGCTCATCACTAAACCATCATCTCCATCTCCAGAATTGGTCTGTGCGGGCACGCTTGCTTTTTTGTGGTAGCGTGCGTGTCGTGCTCAACCGCAACAAGGTCACGAGCTCGAGCTTTCGATGTCGCGCTCGAGCACTAATTTACGGCGAGGTCGCCGGCTCGAGCGAAGAACGAGATCTCAACCACACCTATTGGCAATTCTTTCGTACAGACCACCGTATCAAATGCTCTGAGAAAAGCCGAAGCGAGCTCATATAATGTCAATACATCTCATACATCCCTAACCTTATCAGGTCTAATCTCGAACGCTGATTCACAGATCCACATCCCACGTCAGGATTTTTTCTGGAGTATGAGCGTGCAAATCCTAGTTTTGCAATTTAAGATACTTTGCGCTTAATTACATTACAATAAGACCCCTTTACGCCCGTGGCTTTGCTTTCGAAAGACTCGATATCTATGGGAAATATTTTCCGAAAAATCCATTTTCGAGAAGAATAAATGAATTTTCCACCGTTCGGTCCAAATCCGAAGATGAGTCAGGAATCGTTTTCAGCCGCTTAATTTGGCCAGCCAATCTATTTTCTCCGGTAAGCCCCACCGACACTAAATGCTAATCGGCCAGCCCGGATGGGACTTTAAGAGTAAAATGTCGAGTACGCCAAGCAGGAGGTGGTAGATGCGCCTTTAAGATCGCCCGAAAAGGTAGAGAGCAGTCGAGGTTCGTGAAAGCTGGCCCGAGTACCTATCCGACTGCTAAAAAGGAAAAGGGGGTAAAAAAGAAGTGGTCACAATTCCTAATCCTCTTGAAAGGCCCACCAAGGGAAAACTCCTCATTACAGATTTGACCGAACCATTGCATGGAATGGATTCCGGAGTAATGCATCATCGCTTTGGACATCATTGCATAAAGGGCCCTGTCTCGGCCCCCCGTGCAAACGACAGGAGCAGAGACGTTTCTGATTCAGAGGGAGCTTATACAGCAGCTGATTCTTGTACACTCGCCATCGAAATCAACCGCGTAGAATTTGAGAACATCCAAGACAATGTACTCATCGAATGAAACTAGATCGGTGCCGCCGTCGTCGCCGCGGCGTAATTTTTTGCTTTTGCAGATCCAGAACATTGCCATGAGATGGGGGAAAAATGGGGATGCCTGTCTGCTCCCAGGGTGTTGCTGTAAAAGATCAATCGCCTGAAACGCTTCAAGAAACTGAACGTGCCTCTCAAGCCTTGAACAATCAGGAATTTCTCATACTATACAGATATCGATATATCGTGTATATGAAATAGTACACATACATCCGAAATCACCGAGGAAGCTGGAAAAATCAAAGAATGATGATGCTTTCATGCTAACGAACATCAACCAACACACTGAATTATGCTACTGCTACGTACTTGGCCTCCGGCTACCGCGACTAAGCCCTCGCATCTTCGTGGTCCGCCGTGTCTGCACTTTGCGGGACTTCGGTGCGTGCAAGAACATCTGTTCTCAGATGCTCTCTCCTCAGAATGCACCAAAAAAAATTTTCCCAATCGAGGATGTTTCCCTGTTCCAATCCTACCTCGAGCATAGCACGTTGAGCAGCACATGGGCTAACATGAGATCCACGAAATACTGGTGCCCAATTTCCCCATCCCTCCACTTCATCTTTGCTGGGGCGCGGCCATAGTGGACACCGTCGTTGCACCGATTATCAAAGTGCCACGGGTAGGTCAAGTCGAAGTTATCGATCACGCCGGATACCAACCCGGCTTGTCTGAACTTATCAATCACCACCCCATTGTACGCCTCCATCTTATTAGGATTGAACGCCAGTGCTCGGGCATAGCCACCTGTAGCCACTGTGGTACGATAGAAAATCCTTGGCACGGCCAAGCCCCTCTGCCTCACCCCCTCCATCACCTCTGCCCAGAAAGAGGCGGCATATTGTGCTCCAACCGAGAACGCCCTCACGTTGGTCCATTTGACACCGTCGTGCAAACCGGAATTCATGATTATGGTGTCCGGTACCGTGTCTTCCGAGAAGTACTTCTTCAATAAGCTGCGGAACCCTTCGTTCTTCAGTGAGTTGAGACCCTCATAATTTTGCGTCCCATTCCAATGACCATTAAAGATGCTCGTGATCCGGACAGATTGAGAAGGGTCTCTAGGGTTCGAAAAGTTCATGTCGAATCTTCGAGGGACTGATTGAATTTCAGGCAAATCCAAGATGAAATTGAGCATGTTCCTAATCGTGTCAACGTGATTCGAATCACCCCAGAATAAGATCCAGCGGTCCTTCAAGCAATTCCAGGCAGCATCAGGCGAAAATATCTTGAACGAACAGTGCGCCGAATATACCCAACCATTACTCTCTAAAATGCTTAACAAGCCATCGCACCACGGGCTCTGGCACTTGTAATCCGGCGGAAGGCACCGGTAACGTCCATCATTGCCGATTTGGCAATCATCGTTCTTGCCATGCCGGGTCCAGCGGCCAAACCAAAGATCCTTACTAAAATCAGATTTCCCACAAAGATGCAGCTCTGGCAGTTTCACCTCGCTCTTATAGAACCTGATTGCGACCTTTCTAAGCTCCCGATCAAACACGAACCGTCCCGGCGAGAACTTGAGCCCTTCAAAGTGCCTATACAGCAGGATGATCGTCAGATTGTAATCCCCCGCAAAATCTGGATGAACCTGAAGCGAGACCGAATAAGATCCATTATCAAAATCCTTCACCAGGGGCCTCGACTTCCAAGACTCACCGGAAAGATCGGTCTCAAAATAATCACCGCCCAGACACCGCAAATTTCCGGCCCCATCCAACGCGGTAAAAGCGAATTCGTGAACAGCCC
The DNA here is from genome assembly GCA_031216285.1 of Syzygium syzygioides. NCBI lineage: Eukaryota > Viridiplantae > Streptophyta > Magnoliopsida > Myrtales > Myrtaceae > Syzygium > Syzygium syzygioides. The sequence goes on from CM062249.1 coordinate 30,352,155, forward strand.
CGGCCGACAATTCGATCGAACCCTTACCATCTATCCCAGGAATCGAAATCTCCTCCGTCTTGGAGTCCCTACAAGGCTCACCCCCAGGAGCCAACCACCTCACGAGGAGATTGGAGGCGAAGTTGGGCTCCAATTCGGCGGAAACCCAATCTGGAACAACTTCATCCGCCACAATTTTCTCTTCCTTCTGGGGAGACTCCTCCACAAAACCACCAGAATCTGACCTATCGTTCGAATTAACCGAGAGTTGGGTAACATTGCTTGACAGATCAACAGGAAGTCGTCGTGAGGTGTTCGATGTCAACCCTGGATGGGTCACCGTCTGATTTTGATGGGTGTCAAACGCTAGATCAGAATTAGAAGGTCGGACCTTTATGGACTCGTAATCTTGCCTAAACCTCCATGCGTCAAGAAGGCCGTTTATCGTGCACCCATCTATGCTCCAGACCACCAACATGCCCACAAACACAAAGGCGCTCAGCACCCGGAACCGCCAGTGCACCGCCGAGCTCGGCCGGTGGACCCATTGATGAAGCGGCGGCGGCGGCGAGCTCGCTCCCTTATCCCGCATCTGGAAAGAAGAAAAAAACCGCCACCGCCAACGCCAACACCACCACCACCAGGGGCAGAGCAGCTACAGAGAAAGCTACATACCGCAAGAGAAACAACAAAAGATCAACAAAAGCAAGGAGAAAAGGGTCACGCGGTTCACAACAAAGCAAAAGGTAAAGCTGTTCATTCTAGCTCAAGACATGCAGGTGAAGAGCTCCCCAAGAACGCCCGGAGGAGTCAAGAACAGCCACATTCCAAGAAGGGTCTTTCTTTAATCCCTCGGAAAGCCTCGATCCGTGCACAGAAAGGACATTTCTTTCTTCACGGGCGTTCTCGAGACGACCCTTACTTAAAGAAAACACGAGGAATGGGGGAGATCGGCGCACAGTAACATTCACTTACTGAGCCTCGTTTCTTCCAATGCCCGCAGGTGGGGGCTCTTGTTTCTTGCCACAGAGAGAGAGAGAGAGAGAGAGAGAGAGAGAGAGAGAGGATAATGCAGGCTTCTCGCGCAGGTGGAGGCGAAGGCGAAGGTCAAGATGCAGCCTCTCGTTCCTCTCTGTCTCTCTCTCTCTTCGTTGTCCGTGGTAATCCGATGTTGGAGGAAGGAAGGAGAGAGGGAGAGGGAGAGAGTAAAGAAGGAAATCTAGCAAGAAAAGGAGAGAGAAACAGAACTCCTCCCTCCCTTCCTCTCTCGACGTGTAGAGATTCCGCTTGTTTTTAATGACAGCCAACGACAAGGCGCCCAAGAAGTTTTCGGTTTTGTTCATCGAAGTTCTAGAATTTTGTCGCATAATTGTTTGCTTAGGAATCTTATAAAGTGAATAAAAAACACAGTGATTAATAATATTTTACATGTTATTACGTAGCACGAGGGTGTAATTCCCACCCCAAAAAAAAGCACTAAGTTTAACTTATGACAATTCTGACTTGAATTTTTTTTGTCTCGTAAAAAATCACAAACTTTAGTTTAAATTTCGAATCTGATCCGAATAATTTGAAAATTTGATATCGCAGGAGCTAAATTTGGGACTCGAATAGAAGTTGATAAGTTCGGATTAGAATTTTTACTCAAGATAAAGTTGATATTTTTTTTTTGGAATTAGCATGTAATACTCCCCGACTGTCAGCCGTGCGGGGGTTCCCTGGATTATCAAAAAAAAAAAAAGGTAGTTGTTCTTAATCTTGTTTATTATGGTGGTAAATCTGACCGTAGGCGAAATAAATACGAGTCGCACTGCATGGAAGAAGGGGGCTTCTTCCTTCTCTTCCTATGATAACGGCTTCATTTGACGGTAGGCTCCACGAAATTAATTGATGGAAAAGGAGATACATCGAATCAATGAATTTTTTGCGCTTTCGCGGAAAAAAAGTTACGCCCTCGAGATTTACCGAAGTCATGTAGGACAAACTTGTCTGGTAATTAATTGACGGACCGTAATCGGAATTTTTATATGATCGGGCGACATTCACGGCGTTACTGCCGAAAGAATTTGCTCCGTTAATGTCGTAGCGAGAGGACGGAAATCCGACGCATTGGCTTTGGGACGAAAGTGCCCCCCCCCCTCAGAGGATCCTCGTCAACGTCAAAAGGGACAGCCGCGGGCCGCGGCGACGACATGATGCGAAAACACCGACGCGCACATGGACCGTAAAAGGAAGAAAGCAAGGTGGATCGGTGGGCGCGTGTTTTGTGGGACCCGCCGGGGCGGGGGGGCGGTGGGGTCGGGAGACGGTGCCACCTGTCCTCCTGTTAAATTGTTTATGCCTCCCGTTTATTTACGCTCTCATTCGCATTTTTAATTAGTTTTCTCGTCCGAAAAAGAAGGAGGAGAAGAAAAAAAAAAACACGGGAGAAAAACGACGGTCGACCGAGGGCGTTCCAAGAAAGCCGAGCGAGTCTCACATTGGGCACATTGGGAAATGCAAGCTGCTGCGCGGCTAGCTGGTAAAACGGAGAGATTGAATATCTGCCGTTAAGATTAAAGAGAAGTTTACGGTTGTAGTGTAACCGGTTACTTGTGTATATCTACTCGTTTGTCTTTATCTTAGGAGTAATAGCAAATTCAGAACTAGTGTCTCTCTCTTTACTAAAGAAAAAAAGAAAGAAAGAAAGAAAGAGCCGAAGGTTTACAGGGATAATTTCATGCCGTCTAAATTATATAATAAATTTTTTTTAAAAAGTAATAACTGCTCGCATATGAACTTAGCTCTTCGAATTGCTCGGTGATCACCGGCGGCTAAATCTCTCTCGCGATAACAGCCTCAGATCTGTTCCAAGATTGCGACTGCATTGCGGCCATCTCTACGATCGTTGCCCTCGGGCGATCACCTTGTGTTATCGCACTCCATTTTGCGACCATCACCGTGTGATGACCGTCGCTCTTCTTCCCTCGACCATGTCGTGGTGGTTGTGGTCGTCATCAATAATCGCCATGGGGGCCAATGGTTGTCACGGTGGCCAATGCAAGTTTTTAGTCCGGGGTTTTTCCCCTTGTACTGCAATTTCAATGAAAAATTTTAATCATATTTTAATTCTATCCTTAGTGCATCAAACACTTTATGAGATTAATTATGCCCGTATTCGCAATTTTAGGGATTTCTTCGTCATTTTTATCCTATCGTATCTTAATCCGTATCCAGATAACTAAAAGCAGCTTCACTATCTAATAGCCAAGGTATACAAGACCTCTCTTAAAAACACATGAATAACCTTTTACATTTTAGCTGCAATTTTAACACGCTGCCTAATAATAAAAAATATATTTTTAGTTTCCTTTGATTTCAATAATTTCAACCAGTTTGCATCACATTTATTGTGGTTGGAGGCTATTAGAATCAAGTGTCAATGTCAACTCTTTAATATTCGTTTTTTTGGTTGAAACTCTTTAATAGTAAGTGGCCCCAAAAACAGGTCATTTCACTTATAAAACCATTGACGTTACTTATAGACGTGTATATTAAATAATAGCCGGCGCCAACTAACACGAAACTTAAAATCTCGTTAATGAACTATTGGAAGACTAATGTTGCTATAAAAGCAAAGTATAACTAACTATGAACACTCCATAAATGTACCAAGGATTGAAAGAGAAGTTCTCTCTTAGAAGCTTGTGCAAGTAGGAGCCATTATGCCGATTGGTGGTGCCGATTCAATGATTAAATGGAAATCTATCGTAAGAAGTACTTAATAGTTGCCGCAGCATAGTGCGAGGATTAGAATTACAGCCACATAAGGTATAAGAAACAGAAGTGAACTCTGTCGAAATATAGGAATCGAAAATTGTATTTTCCCCTAGAAATTTATGTGTAATTTTTGCTATTCATGGCCAGGGTTTGTGTGACAAAGTTGATAAATCCAAGGGCGATTCTTTTCTCGAAACTAAAAAATAATACTTTACTAGCGATTCGCATTTTGGTATGCATGTTCCGTTTTATAGTACATTATCGATTTGGGGCACTAAAATGAGAGCCCTGTACGTTTCAATACAAATAATCACGTTATTTACCTAAAATATACTTTCATGCTAATATTTTGTACTTGAAAATATAATCAAGCATAGAAATTCTCGTTACTCGAAACTTGGTGGCTTAGATATTTTTTGTGAAAATTTTTGGGTCTCCATAGTAAAACCCATCTTCCACAGTTACTATGTTTTGAAAAGCATTTTTGGTGAAAAAATTTGACTTTTGGTTTGGAGGGGTTTGCTTGTGACTTAATAACCAGCTCACTATAAATACGTTTTGGGTGTTAATTGGAGGTAGCCTGAGGCTTACTTCAATTGATTGTGACGTTATTTGCTTCTCAGATTTTTGGAATGAGTTAGACCGGAGTTTTAATGTTTCTTTAGGTAGTACAACGGCTAATTGAGATAATGCTTGTAATTACGATAATGTGGGAGGATTTTGAAGAGTAATAGGGAGTGATGTTCTTTCTTCTGTTATGTCTGCCCAAGTTTTTATCCGAGTTAGGGTTGATGGTTGTGCATGTGATTTGGCTTTTGGTCTTGATGATTGTGAGGAAGATTTGGCTAGGAGTAAGTGATTCCAGGTTCCATATAGGTTTCACCTGAGACCCGGAACCTATCAAAGGGAATATATTTCTTAGTTTTCGGAATCTGAAACCTATTTTATATATTTTAGAACCGGGAATCTATCTTGTCATAAGTTCTAGGTTCCACCTGTATTATCAATTGAACAATTGCAGTGAATTATTACTTTTAATGATCACTACTTGCTGCTACGATCCACTGACCACAACTTATATTTAGAGACATGAAAAATATGAAACGTTAACAAGTCATTAAATGAAAGCTCAGACTAATGGTTCTAGATAAAAAAAAAAACACAAAAAACCTTGAACTCCACAGAATCACTCGAAGACGTAGATAAAAAAAAACACAAAAAACTTGATTAAGTTTTTAGAACCTGGAACCTGCTCGTCGAAATAAGTTTCTCAATTTTTAAAACCTGGAATCTACACCACATACTTTGAAACTTGGAACCTATAGATTCCACACCGGTCAGGTTCTCAAATTCTATGTTCTATCCCATAACCATACTCACTCCTAAATTTGTTAATGTCTTTGCCTTTGTCTTTTTTGGGTGGCATAATTGTATCCCCCGTAAAATTTCTCTGGTAAAAAATTTGGTAAAGAATTTGAAGAATCGTTTATAAACTCAATATCAAAAGGGTCGCGCTCTTGTCACTCGTCTTTTGACTTTTTTTTTTTATCTTTGACTTATACACTCCCTTTTTAAGTATTTTGACCATATTATTCCTTGTGTGACCCACCAGATCTATTACAACTCTACAAAGGTTGTCTCTCTTTTTTTTATTTGGTCAACTATTTTTATTTTGTTTCTTCTTCTTCTTTTTTTGCTTGCAGGTCCCACTTTCCTTTTTCTTCTTTCTGTCCATGCCATTGATGTGTCACGGCCCGAAGAATTGGATCGTCCCAAGAGGTTTCCTGGACGACGGACCGTGACCGAACCTTGAACGAGAAAGCAAGTTCCGAGTGTTCTAAGTACTAGGGTTTCTTGATGTATTCTAGAATACTCCTGGGGGCGGGACATTAATTGTAAACCTCTGTAATTAATGAGGTAGTTGGGTAGTTGGGGAGATACGATCTCCACCGTAAGATCGGGGAGAGATCTACGGATACTGTCAGTCCGGTACTTGTATAAGAAGGGGTCTCCTCCCCCTCATTGTATCACCTCATTCTTTCAAGAAGCAATAGAAATCCAGAGTTTCTCTCTCTAAAAGTTATTGTGAGTTGAGTGTGGGGAAGGCTGACTTGGGAAGAAATTCCTAAGGCCGCACGGGTTAGGGAACGCGAGATCGATCGGCCCGTGACAAGTGGTATCAGAGCTACGATGGCCAAAGGCGCGATGGAACCACGATCCGATGTATCGTCCCAAACCGAGATGGGTGGAGGCGATGATCGTGGGAGGGCTCCCGAGAAGCAAGGTGCCAAGGCAAAGAAGAACCGTGCTAGATCATGTTCGAGGAATATGGTTGGTGACTTGGAGACCCGCGTGGCGAAGATGGAGATCGCCATGGCTGACGTCCAAGGGATGGTTGAGGATATGTCCGTACGCATCGAAGGAGGCGAGACCGGAACAGGGGAGCTAGAGGCCGAGGTGCTGGAGCTCAAGTCCGGACTCGGAGAACTCCGAGGGGAGATGCTAGGCAACCTGACCGACACCACCAACGAACTTCAGCAACGGGACGATGCCTTGGAGGCCTTGGTGGAGGCCATGCGCGCGGAGATGGCCGAACTTAAGGCAAAAGTCGCCGAAATGGAAGGAGCACGCGTGAACGGGGTGATCACCGTGCAAGCCAGTCCACGAGTGGATGCCCCGAAGCCAAAGGAGTTCAAAGGCTCACGGGTGGCCAAAGACGTGGACAACTTCCTATGGTACATGGAGCAGTATTTCCTAGCAATGGGGATCACCGATGGGGCGATTCGGGTAAGTACCGCATCTATGTACTTGTCTGATAATGCACTCTTATGGTGGCGTCGTAGGAGTGACGATCGGAGTGGTGAACCGATCACTACCTGGGAATTGTTCGTCGAGGAATTTCGACGTCAATACTATCCCGCTTATGCGGAAGAAGAAGCTCGAGATGAACTCCGTCGTCTTGAGCAAAAAGGAGGTGTCCGTGATTATGTCCGGAAGTTCTCGGAGTTGCTACTCCGAATTCCGTCCATGAATGATACGGAGGCCTATCATCAATTCATGGGTGGCTTGAAACCATGGGTTAAACAAGAGTTGAAGCGATGCAACGCGAAGGACCTTTCGGCGGCCATGTCCATAGCCGAGACCTTGGTGGAGTACAAATCAACTCCCGTAAACAAGCCGGACACCCGACCAAGGGATAAGGGCGTTGGTGGGGGAGATCGTAACAAATTCCACCGCCCAGGTGGAAACAAACCACCAATGGCCCCTCCAAGGGCGAAGCCGGAGTCGAGCGGAGGAGAACACAAGAAGGGACGTATCTTCAAGTGTTTCTTGTGCGACGGTGCACACATGGCTCGTGATTGCCCAACTCGAGGCAAACTAGCCGCGATTGTCAAAGCACACGAGGAGGAACGAGAGGAGGCGCGACTCGGTTCGTTGCGAATCCTAAGTTCCATAAAGTCTAAGAAGGCAAATAAGCCTAAAGGCTTGATGTTCGCGGACGTGACGATCGGAAAAACCACGATGAGGGCGCTCGTCGATACGGGGGCATCCGATCTATTTATCTCGGAAGAAGCCGCGAAGAAACTCAATCTTCGGGTTGAGAAGGGGGCCGGTTGGCTCAAGACGGTGAACTCCAAGGAAATCCCTACCAACGGCTTGGCTAAGGATGTGGAGTTTCAACTCGGACAATGGAAGAGTAAAGAGACGATCGAGGTAATTCCACTTGACGATTATGACTTTGTCATTGGCTTGGGATTCCTTGATAGAATAGATGCTCTTATTGTCCCATTTGCCGATTGTATTTGTATCTTGGACGCACGTTGTCAATGTGTGGTCCCGGTCACCCGAGAGTCGGGTCGTGACCAAAAGATAATATCGGCAATGCAAGTTACTAAGGGAGCAAGGAAGGGGGAAGCTACTTTCTTGACAACCTTGAAGGTTGAAGATCCAAAGGAGAAAGGGAGTGAAGTCCCGACGGAAGTAACTCGAGTCCTCGACTCTTTCAAGGACGTGATGCCCCCCGAACTCCCGAAGAAGCTTCCGCCTCAAAGGGAGGTGGATCATAAAATCGAGCTCGTGCCCGATGCTCGACCACCCGCCATGGCACCCTATCGCATGGCGCCTCCCGAATTGGAGGAACTGAGAAGACAACTCAACGAGTTGCTCGATGCGGGGTATATTCAACCCTCAAAGTCTCCGTTTGGTGCTCCGGTTCTATTCCAAAAGAAGCACGATGGGTCACTCCGGATGTGCATCGACTATCGGGCACTAAACAAGCTGACAATGAAGAACAAGTACCCGATCCCTCTCATTGCGGACTTGTTCGATCAACTTGGAGGAGCACGGTGGTTCACCAAGCTTGATCTTCGATCGGGATACTATCAAGTGCGGATTGCAAAAGGAGACGAGTCAAAGACCGCTTGTGTAACCCGGTATGGATCGTACGAGTTCCTCGTCATGCCATTCGGCTTGACAAATGCCCCGGCCACATTTTGCACACTCATGAACAAGGTACTCCACCCGTTCCTAGATCAATTTGTAGTGGTTTACCTTGATGATATCGTGGTGTATAGCCGAACGCTCGAGGAACACATCGAGTATCTCAAACAAGTCTTCCAAGTTCTACGGGAGAATGACTTGTATGTCAAGCGGGAGAAATGTGCCTTCGCACAGCAGGAAGTTCCATTCCTGGGACACATCGTCGGGGGTGGACGTGTGCGGATGGACGTGGCCAAGATCAAGGCCATTGTAGATTGGGAGCCGCCGACTAAAGTGACCGATCTAAGGTCATTCCTTGGCCTCACTAACTATTATCGGCGGTTCGTCCGGGGATATTCGAGCATCACCGTGCCACTCACGGATATGTTAAAGAAGGAGAAACCGTGGAAGTGGACGGCCCGATGCCAAAGGGCGTTTGATCGGTTGAAGCAAATCATGACCGAAGAGCCGGTGCTCGTGTTACCCGATCATGCCAAACCTTACGAGGTAGAAACCGACGCTTCCGATTTTGCTATTGGTGGTGTTCTTATGCAGGATGGACACCCAGTAGCATTCGAGTCAAGGAAGTTAAACGATACCGAGCGACGATACACGGTCCAAGAGAAGGAGATGACCGCGGTGGTACATTGCCTTCGTACCTGGAGGCATTATCTCTTGGGGTCCCGGTTCGTCGTAAGGACGAACAACGTGGCCACGAGCTACTTTCAAACCCAAAGGAAGTTAAGCCCGAAGCAAGCTTGTTGGCAAGATTTCCTGGCGGAGTTCGATTATGTGCTCGAATACAAGCCCGGGAAGGCGAACTCCGTGGCCAACGCTCTTAGTCGAAAGACAAGGATGGCGTCGACCATAACTCGTCCCGAGAATCCATGGAACGAGCGGATCAAGGAGGGGCTCAAACATGATCCGACCGCTAAAGCACTCCTCGACCATGCTCGGGAAGGCAAGACCCGGCAATTTTGGAGTGAAGACGACTTACTTTACACCAAAGGAAGACGATTGTACATGCCTATTCACGGGAAGCTAAGGAAGGAAATCCTACGGGAGTGCCATGATTCCAAGTGGGCGGGTCATCCGGGGATCCACCGCACTATGGCGCTTGTGGAGGATCGTAACTTTTGGCCTCACTTGCGCGACGACGTTGAGACATATGTCCGGACTTGCCTTGTATGCCAACAAGACAAGCTGGAACAAAAGTCGTCGGCGGGGCTCTTGGAGCCACTTCCCATTCCGGAGCGTCCATGGGAGAGTGTCTCCATGGACTTCATTGTCAACTTGCCAAAGTCCGAAGGGTGTCGGACTCTCATGATCGTGGTGGATCGATTTTCCAAGTACGCGACGTTCGTGCCCGCATCGAAGGATTGTCCGGCCGAGGAAGCGGCCAAGCTATTCTTGAAGCACGTCGTCAAATATTGGGGAGTGCCACAAACGATCGTGAGCGATCGCGACCCTCGATTCACGGGTAGGTTCTGGACTGAACTCTTTAAATTATTAGGGTCGAACCTCAACTTCTCCACGAGCTTGCATCCTCAAACCGACGGACAAACGGAGCGAGTCAATGCACTCTTGGAGTTGTACCTTCGACACTATGTAAGTACGACGCAAGTGAATTGGGCGAAGTTGATCGATGTAGCCTAATTCTCCTACAATCTTCAAAAGAGCGAGTCCACGAACCAAAGTCCGTTCGAGATCGTGACGGGACAACAACCACTCACTCCGAGTACGGTTGCAACGGGCTATAAGGGGAGTAGCCCATCCGCTTTCAAGTTTGCCAAGGAGTGGCATGAGCAGGCGGACTTGGCACGAACGTGTCTACACAAGGCCTCGAAGCGCATGAAGAAGTGGGCCGACAAGAAGCGACGGCACGTGGAGTTCCAAGTCGGGGACTTGGTGTTAGCTAAGCTACACCTTGTGCTCCGATACAAGGACGTGCATAAAAGGGCTTATACGTCGCTACGAGGGGCCATTCCGAGTGTTGCATCGGGTTGGGAAGGTCGCATACAAATTGGAACTTCCACCAAAGCTAAAGGTACATCCAGTGTTTCATGTTAGTATGCTTAAACCTTTCCATGTAGACGAAGAAGATCCGGACAGAGGGGAGTCGCAACGGGCACCGCTTGGAGCGAAAACCTCCTATGATCGAGACGTCGACTTCATCATGGCGGATCGAGTCATACGGAAGAGATATCGTGCGCCGAAGCAAGAATACTTAATCCGATGGAAGGGTCTTCCGGAGAGTGAAGCAAGTTGGGAGCCCGAGGAAGCTCTCTGGCAATTGAAGAAACATATCGATGATTTCCATGCCGAAGACACGACGAGGGCGTCGCCCGAATAGGTGGGGGAGAATGTCACGGCCCGAAGAATTGGATCGTCCCAAGAGGTTTCCTGGACGACGGACCGTGACCGAACCTTGAACGAGAAAGCAAGTCCCGAGTGTTCTAAGTACTAGGGTTTCTTGATGTATTCTAGAATACTCCTGGGGGCGGGACATTAATTGTAAACCTCTGTAATTAATGAGGTAGTTGGGTAGTTGGGGAGATACGATCTCCACTGTAAGATCGGGGAGAGATCTACGGATACTGTCAGTCCGGTACTTGTATAAGAAGGGGTCTCCTCCCCCTCATTGTATCACCTCATTCTTTCAAGAAGCAATAGAAATCCAGAGCTTCTCTCTCTAGAAGTTTCTCTCTCTAAAAGTTCTTGTGAGTTGAGTGTGGGGAAGGCTGACTTGGGAAGAAATTCCTAAGGCCGCACGGGTTAGGGAACGCGAGATCGATCGGCCCGTGACAGATGTTTCAGTTCTCAGCTCTTGTAAATCATTTTTCCATTTTCTTTATTGCAGGCCATTCTCTTCTTTTTGAAGATACCTATGATTTCATGAAATTGAGTTCGCGTTAATGCGTTCCATTGTAAGTGCTAATAACACCTATGGAACCTTGATCTTCTGGGTGGGAGGCTTTCAAGGTTTGCTTATGAAATCCTCCATGTTCATTCCACCATTATAAGCATCCTCCTAGCCTTCTTACCAATATGCATTCCTAATTCCACACTTCCTTTACTTTAGAAGAGCCATCGCATAGGGTTTAAGTCCCTAGTTTGGCTCCTCAAGAGCATCAACTTATTATTCAACTGCATTAGGGAAAAATCGTGGTCCATTTTCGCCCCACTTTCCCACAGTCACCACCGTCGTCTGATCGTTATGTTTCGAAGTTGAACCGGGGTGATTTGTACCCCCTCAAAGCGTCCTGTTTGGAGCCCAAGGATGTGCTTGGCACTGTCGACTTTGCCATCGGCAGGTTGTCTAGTATAGTGATGCATTAGGATTGTGTTGTTGATGTAATCGTTTTGACCTAAGAACTTGTCAAACATGTCCAGCTCGTCATCTCGAGATAAGTTGACGATGCGGCAACAAGACGTCCATCTCAAGAACTTGATAGCTATAGGCGGTCAATCTGCGACCAGCAACGATATGAAGGATGATCTTTTTTTGGGGATTGTTAGATTGCCAATATATGTTTACCTTGTCTTTGTGAATTTGATCTTTATTAGTGTGAATGCAAGCCAACATTGTCTTAATGCACCACCCGCCTGGGTGGCGCTGCTGGAGCGCGCACTCTTCCTCTCGCAAAAGGTTGAGTGTTCGAATCCCGGGCGCCGCAGGGTGACTTAACCGGTGACACGTGTGTGGTGGCTAGCACGTGTTGCCCCCAGGGTTTACTCCTCGGCTGTCGGCCGTGCGGGGGTTCCCTGGGTTACCAAAAAAAAAAAAAACATTGTCTTAATGCCCTGAGACTTGAGGAGTAGGGAGGTGTGAAAAGAAGAGAATGGCTTGCAAGAGAAAAAAAAGGAGAGACCAATCTCCAATTTGCAAAAGTCGAGGAGATGTTAAAGTCGTGGAAAGAAGGACGAAGAAGGAAAGTAGGACCCACAAGGTATAAAATAAGAAACAAAATAAAATGAGTTTTTTTAGCAGTTTTATAGAATTGTAATAAAAGCGGTAGGCCACACAAGGAATAGTATAGTCAAAACACAAAAAAATGGAGTGTTTAATCCAAAGAAGGAGTGAAAAAAATGTGACCCTATCAAAATCAAAAATTGATAGAATAACTTGCCAAATTTGTTTTGCTGCAATTTAATACATTCTTTTGTAATACCTCTTTTGGTAATTTGCAATCAATATGTAAATGGATTTTTGGTTTAATAAAACTCTATGAAATTTAGAAATTAATAAAAAAAATTGACAAAGTTTCTTTTTTGATTGTGGAATAATTTTGTTTGGTTTTAGTTCCAATGTTTAGAAACAAACTAGAGATATTTGATTCCAACCGATAAATCTAGGAATGATAGTGTTTGATCTAGAGATATCTATTTGTAGGAGAAGAGTTTCTCCTTTCGAACTACACTTAAAAGCTTTGCTTCCAAATCCAGAAAGCATAACTTTATAATGTATCCTATAAACGAGGGCTAAAGGAATAAATGCATTAGCTATCTTACAATTATGTGTTTTAATTTGGAGGGTTAGTGATTTAAGAATGTTCTTATCTTTGAGTGATAGAGAAAATTTGGGATAACAATCAAAATGGATTAGACTGTTGCAGAGACTTATGTCCACGGTTTCAATGATCGATTCTTTGTAATTTAATAGGTGTGAATCTCTTAATATTAAAACAATTGGGGTGTTTAACCCTTCTTTGGTTTGACCAAAGTAACCCTTCTTTGGTAGAGGGATTAATTCCTACTAGAACTAGTCCTAAATGAATATAATTGAATTTCTGCTTACACTTCGTGATTGATTCGTGATTTAAAAGTTGAATTGTTTCATAAGAATTTGAAAGAGGAACATCTCTTTCTTCTGTGGTGATAACATAATCTGAATCTTTTGAAAAACTATATGCATAATCTCAAAGTTAAGCGACTTGGAATAACTTGCATTTGCACTTGCAAGCATCATTTGTATCCTTTTCGTGGAGGCGATAACCAAATGATATGGGGAGATTTTGTGCATGGTTGTACCTCGAGATGCGTAAAGATAGCGAGTGGCTTCTTTAAGGATAAATGCAAAACAGCTATTTATTGAAGTAGACATGCATTATTGTCGCTAGGGTTTTGGCCTAGGCCGAGCTTTAAAAGCACTTAAAGGGATCTTGGCTTCATCCTCCATCTCAGCAAAAAGATGTTTTGACACCAAAGTCAAGTCTTGGACAGGTAAACCAACATATCACGAAAAATTCTAAACCTTACCCTAAAGAAAAGGAGCGTCTAATGAGGCTGAAGAAATTGAAACCAAACCCACCTACTCAAAGAAAAAAAATCAAGAAACCCCGCTTCCACCGTTTACTTTCCCTCTCTTTCAAACCAATTTAGCCCTATGATTTCTTGGTTCGGAGAGAGATTTTGGTGTTATGTTATGCCTCACCAAATGTCAGCATAAGCAGCTCCTCATCATGAGGGATTGGTGGGAGACTTGCTTGTTTTGACTCTTGATCGATTGTCCACTTAAAACTGCTTTGGAGGGAAAGATGGGGTTGATGGTGGAAGGCTTGCTTGTCTTTGCTGTTCAAATGGCATGTTTGTACTAGAGGAACAAGTCTTTTTCCAACAAGAAAACCCAGAGACAGAGAGAACTGGTTTGGATCTTGTTCTTATTTGGTCAAGTGACTTAGCCTTCGCGCGTTAGAGATATCAATGTAATACTTCTAAGTTTCATTTCGGTCAGCATCCACTGACGACAATACCCAAAAAGAAACAAATCTTATGATAGTGAACAAGCGTATGATTGTTCGAGAGCTCTGAAGGATTCTCCTTTCGAAAAAATTGAATGAATGATGAAGTAGACCGCAAAGTAACTTCTTGACAGTGGTTGATACCCGCTATTTCCAATGTCCGTCTGCATCAATGTCAAGCGATCACTATTTCGTGTCAATCGATGGATCATTTGAATTTCAGATTCACCTAAAAGTTTTGCCAATTTACATAGAAATGTTAAGAGAAAAAAGAGGAAGAACAAAACTAGAACAACGTTACCAAAGCAGTAACCCACAAGTGGGTGGGTTTGGCCCAATTCTCTTATACAAATGGGCTGTCGGATCCTTTCATTGGAGTCGAAACCTCTGCCGGGGCGGGCTTGGATCCATCCATCCAGGCCAGTCCATTTTTACATCAACTATTGAAGAACAAAATCTATAAGCCTCTCTTGCAAATAAGAACTTTGTTAATTTATTTTATATTAAAAACGTTTTATTTTTTGATATTCATATTCTCATTTGTCTTTTTATTTTTTCAATTGAACTTTTCTAAGCGATAAGAACAATCGGCGAAAGTATTCTCATTATCTTAATTGTTCCTATCGCTTTGAAAAATAAGTAATGAAAAATGTGTTCATTGTTAACAATAAGTTAATCCTCAAATTTTTTTTGTTAATAATGAAAAAAAATTCTATTAATTCATTTTCCTAAGCGTTATGAGTAGTGAGAAAATATTTTTGCCTAAAAAGGGAAACAAAGATTCTATACATACGAATCAAGCTTTGAAAGAAAGGATTTTTTTGGGGGAAAATTGTTCAAAAAGTCTTAAACCTATTGTATTTTTACCAATTGAATCCTAAATCTTTCAATTTTATCAATTGAGTCCTAAATATTTTCACTTTTTGCCAATTCCCTCTTGCCAATTTTGACTGAAAATTGCTGATGTGGACGTCGACTATCCTATGTGGTACTAATATGGATAAATTTTAATAATATATTTATTTTTTTATTTTCATTTTTTCTTTTCTTTCCTTTCTTTTTTTTTCCTCCCCTTCTTCCTTCTCTAGCCAGTCGCCGGGCCTCGGCAACTGGCTAGAGGGGAGGCTGGCAAGGTGGGCGAGCCTCGCTCCCGCAGGCCACCGGCAAGGTTAAGCCTTGCCCTTGAGCAATGGCCGATGGGGGCGAGGCACAGTAGGGGTGAGGCTCGACTAAGGCCGACGAGGTTAGCAAGGTTGACCTCATTGGCCCTTGCCTCTAGCCGGTTGTCGAGGCCTAGCGATTGGCTAGAGGAAGAAGAGGAGGACAAAAAAATAAAAAAAAGGAAAAAAAATACAAAATAAAATGAAAATTCAAAAAATATTAAAATATTATTAAAAATTATCCACATCAGTGCCAAGTAGGTGATCGGCATTCACATTGTGACATTCCGATTTTCGACCCATTTTTGAGATTTATAAAACGTGTAATTCGTCAGTGTAATTATAGTAAAATCTCGCCCGGGAACTGATCACTCTCGGTTATTTTAAATTTTTAAATTAGAGATTTCGCTAGAAATGCACTCGATTGAATTTGGCCGTTATTTAGAACCCGAACTTTGGTGTCGAATTTCTCGGAATTCCGGAACAAATTTAATTGGACGGTGTCGATATTATTGTGGCCAATCCCGAAATTGACAAGGTTAATGGAAAAGTGAATTTTTGACTGGGTGCAAATTTGGACTGGTAGACCACTCTTGCAGTGTGTTTTTATTAACACAATTTTGGCCAAATCCTAAAATTATTAATTAGGATTTTTTTGGGATCGTCGGATCTTTTTCGAATTTAAATCGTGTTCGTTGAATTACAATTATTACGATTTGGACTTATCCTCTTCTCTCTCTCACCTCCCCCACTTTCCCGCCGGCTTGCCCTCCCTTGCGTCTGACATCCCCCTCCCCCACCTACCCCACTAGCCTCCATCATTTCCCTTTTGTTTTCTTTGTTTTCTTCTTTTTTTTTTTCTTCTCCTTTCTCTTCTCTTCTCCTTCTTCTCCCTTGCTGCTTCCGCCCGTGCACCTTCCGCTTCTGGCTTCTGTATTTGCTGGTCACCGCCGACGCCCCTCGCCGGACCAGCTCCGCTCGACGCCGCGCGTCGCCGCCCTCAGTCACCGCTCGCTGCTCCGCCGCCGCGCCTCACCCCCAGCCGCTTCCTTTTTCCTCTCCCCCTTGGCACCGCGTCGTCTGGCTTCCGTTGCCCGCGACCGCCCCTCGCCGGACCGACCACGCCGGCTTGCCCGTCCGTTCAGCCAGCTCAACCTCCGCACGTCGCTGCCGCCCCTGGCCGCCCGGAGCCTCTCGTCGCCGGTTCGCCCTAGCCGCGCGCGAGTCGCGTCACTCGCCGGACGGCCGCCGCCGCTCGCCACCGCCGTCCCGGACGTCGCCGCCGCCGTCCCGGCTGCCGGGACACCACCACCAGCCGCCAGTTCCACCCGGAACCGCCTAGGCCGCGCCGGATCAGCCCCCACAGCGGCTGTCCTTCGCCGTTCGCCGTTGTCCGCCGGCCGCCGAGTCCGAACCGGAGCCACCGCGGACCGCCCTCGCCGCCGCCGTCGTTCCTGCGCCTTCGCTGGCGTTAACTAGGTAAGTTAACCCCTAATCCTTCGTTTAGGGTGTTAAACTTGCTTAGGGTAGTTTAAGTAATGTTTAGGTTAGTATTAAGTTGGTTTAGTTAGGATTATGTGTAATTATGGATTAGTGTTTAATTAATGATGTTTAGGATATAAATTGTTGATTAGTTTATTGTTATTGGTTATTATTATTAAATTATTTATTTTCGGAATTTTAAATATTATTTTATTATTTAATAAATTAATTCCGAATTAAATATTATTTTATTATTTTCGGAATTAAATATTATTATTTTATTATTAAATAATTAATTTCCGAAAATTAAATATTATTATTTTCGGAAAATTTTCTAGCGTCAATTATGATGTCAATGTTGGATTTTGCCGTATAAATTGACGTATTTAGAAAATGATTTGAATGATTTCGATTCGAGAAAATATTTTGAATTTTGGAAAATTTAATTATTCTCGGATATTATTAAATAATTAAATTCCGAATTTATTTATTATTATTTCGGAAAATTTATAATTTCAAATTATTATTTCCGGTTTGAATGTTGGTGATTTTGTCGCGAATTGTCGTATTAAATTGTTTACGTGACAATATGTTCTGATTGGAAGTTTTCAAGAAAAATTTATGGGATTTTGGAATTTAATTATTTTTATTGTTATGTCAAGTAATGATTGTGATACTTGTGATTGATATTCGGGTTTGACATCGAAGCTTGCGAAATTGATTGGCTGTTGCATGTGTGACCATGTGATATTGTTGTATGGCATTAATACGAGCACTATTCATGAACGTATGGGCTAATTGAGAAGATAATAATTGGCCGAAATGCTTGTGTGCTCATGTGGTCACACGTTGGAGCCGTCTTGCTGTGTATCGCTTGACGATGCCCGATTTATCGGATGCCTGGGGATAATCTGGAGTGCCGATACCTCGGATGCCTTGTCGCGGCCCGAGGCCGGACTTGATGCTCCTTACGGGATACCATCTTACTGTGTATCGTTTGATGTTGCCGTATTGGAATGCCGTCATCCTGTGTATTGTTTGACGAAGCCGTGCCCGACGGGGCGGGACGGAGCCCGGTTTTTTTTTTACCGGTAGACCACCATCTTGCTGCGTATCGCTTGATGTGTGGTGGCTCCGAGGGGGCGTAATAATTGGAATACGTGTGATGCATAGTGCTTGATTATGGGATAGAAACTGCTAGGCATGGTATGGGACGTGCCCAAGCGGGTTTTGTCTTATAATCGAGACGCGTGACTGTGATGCATTAATGCATGGAAAAATCTCTTTAAATATTTCGAGTATGTGACATATGCATTTCATCAACGTGTATACCAAGGCGAGGTAAGGATGCCTGTGGTTGTTTAATAATGTGTTGTTGGTGCTGTGTTACCTGATTAGGGACCCCCGTGCAAGTAGGCCTCCTAAGCGGGGTTTAGGCCGTTAACTTACTGAGACATTCGTCTCATTGTTGTTGTTAACCCTTTTTTCAGACCCTTAGCGTGTTGGCGTACCCAGTTTGATTCGGGGTGTTTGGAAGCTGGCTTTTTGGAGTTCGACCTGTTGATGAAGTAGATTAACCCTGGCCTTTGTCTTTTGCTGACTTTTTGTGGTAGCGCCCGAAGTGGGCTTGTAAGAATATTCCCAGGGGTTAATTAAGTGGAAATTAAAATAGTGTTGTTTGACTTTGTGATTTGTTTTCCTGACTATCCCTATTTATTATTTGTCCGGGAATTGTTGTGTTCGTTTCCGCATGCGCAATTCAAAGATAAAAAGAAATGGGTTGACGACGAGTCCTGGGTCGTCGCATCATAACGACCGTAGCGGGATGTCGCGTGTCCGCAGGGTTCGGGGCGTGACACACATCAGTGATTTCCAACAAAAATTAGTCGAATGGACTTAATTGGCAAGAAGTGAAATGGTTTATGACTCATTTGGCAATAATTGAAATGGTTTTCGATTCAATTGCAAGAAGTAAAAAGATTTATGATTCAATTGGCAACAAATTGAAGGAATTAGAGCTGAATTGACAAAAATAAAATAAGTTCAGAACTTTTTGAATAATTTTCCCTTTTTTTCTGGTGTTGAGAGAGTGGGGTTCTAAAAGAGGTTCGTTGAGGAAGAAAAAGTCTCCACATTCTTCTCCTATTCTAAATAATTACTTCAACTTTTAAGAGGGATATTCATCGATACAAAATAAAAACCGAAGAATTTGTTAATGCCGACCATCACCAAAAACAAGAATCAAACTCGAAAGTGGTGTTCCATCGATTACCTAAGTTCATGACCCGATTATGATTTTTTTTTTCTGTTAAGAGCACGAGACATTGAGCTCGATTCTAGCTTGGTACAACTTCTTAGAGTCGAGTCAAGTCGACCCTAGACGATTCGCGAATTCATTAGATTCCTTTTTATTTTTTATTTTTTTTTGGGGTGTCAAGCTATTTGCATAGAACATAAGTCCGCATCTTTCTCTAAGACCCCGGGCGCATATAATACAATGCCATTTCTTAACAGTTTAAGGCGCATAATTGCCACTTATGTTTAAGTACCAAACCAAAAAGTAACGTGGAACACCCCCCCCCCCCCTCTTTGCATAAACCCCACAATCATGATCGAGTCAATAATGTATTTAAAACATGATCCCCCATTAGAACCCACGTACTAAAACTATTATTTAATTTGCACGGCCTCTAAAATGTACCTAACTAAAATTCAAAGTATAATTGACTATGCATGGGACCATATGTTAAATTCTCTAGGAGACATATTCTTCTCCCCCCCTACGTTGTTTTTATTCAGAAGGGACGGCTCCAAATTAATATCGGCCCCGACCTTCTTTTGATTCTGATACAGCCCACGAATTTCAGTTCAGTGCATTCGTCGCAAAACTCCAACCCCTCGTTAATTTAAATTTTGTTTTAGATCTAATCCCCCTAGCTGTATGGCTAAAATAGAGGCGTAAGTGCATCATTATTGGAGACATCTATTTTAAAATGAATAGTCATGTTACGACCACGGAGACCCACCTTTGATGATATCGGTTGGGCTGTGGAAAATGCTCAAATAATCTCACACGTTACGTAAAATAATCGACGCGACACGAACTACAATGGTAAATAGCATTCTTGGTGACTTGCCACGTTTCTTTGGACCTTTTTAACTCGAGTTCTTTCTCACGACATGCTACGTTAATGTCGGTCGTCATTGCTTTTTGTGGAGGTGAGAAAAGTCCGATTCCTCACAATAGAAAAACTAAAGACAGAGCCCGGAGTTTTTTTTTGGGTAAGGTGACAAAACCCGGAGTTTAGGCTTTGTTATCAACAAAAAATCCATTTTATACCATATATTATCAATCAACCCTAAATAACTTTGATTTAACTTAAAGATGTCAACCTCATAGGCAATTGGCCAGACACTCAAAGTACACTATGTATATTATTTACTACTCAGTGTAACTCCCAATTATTTGATGTCGGACTTTGTGACCTAGCACTTGTTTCATGATAACTTCATCGTTTAATAAATTATCATTAGTTTGGTAAAAGTGACAAGAAGTCATAAGATATTGTACAATCAAACTCCGGCTCACGAGCAAGCTCTTTGCTATGTCACTCTGATCTTCCTTCATGGAGACATTACCTAACACATTAGGCTAGCAACCAACTTGCCATTCCAACAAGATTAAGTCTTTTTCCATATCCATGATACGAATTTAACTAGACTCGGTATAAAACGCGATGTAAAACGTAAAATTTACCTGGGCCGAAGATGTTCTTTAAGTAATCGGTTCCTGTTTACTCTCTTGAGATCCCAACGCGTTTGCGATCTCACGGGCACAAATTGAGACGATCAAAAAATCTCAAACACACTATCATAAAAATTCAGTATAATTTTCTGAGCGTAGCCACATAGATTAATAAAGGACCACTCTAAATATATGCCCTTTTTTCCCATAAAAAATGCCCCTAGGTTCTAAGCGAATCATGTTTAAAGCACGAGGGGTTTCGAATGAACTTAATAATATCGAGTGGCCACAATCGAACGATTTGCATTATATCTTGTCCACGTTACGTTCGTTTGTCTATAGCAGACCTGATGCATCCAAAGATCAAAACCGGCTGAAGGAGAAGTTGCACAGCCCACTCCTCCTTGAAAACTACTAATCACCCGTAAGGTCGGCTGTGTGGACATGCAGACTCTAGTTTACAAAGGGAAATAGAGGAATCCTCCATAGAAACAAATGCATAAACTCCAAATTCGAGATGACCAATGGGAATTAGAAATTGGCATTCAACGTGTTATGTGCTTTGTCTCCTGCCAATTTGTCTAGAGCAGTGGCTCGTATTGACAAAGGACACCTAAATTGGTAAGGACTCCTTTTCTAAACGGTGCAAAGTGCAAACCCGTGGGGGAGCTCCCTCTTTTGATATTGTTCCTTTGGGCCCCTGAAAAATGTTACTAACCGAAGCTCTTATCATTCCTTCATGGTATTAAAACAAGAGATCCCGATCCGAATCTTTCTAGGCTCTCGTATACCTGTCCATTTTGCATACCCGGTTTCCATGTCGTAATCTTAAGCCGAGCCAACTTTCAACGTATACATGCGAAACATTAAATCATACCTTCGTATAACGATTATAATGGAATAATCGTGTATCATTATTAGTTATGTCGGCACGAGAGTCGTTGTCGCCAGAGCACTATAAATAGGAGGCCCAAGTTGGGACGGATTCTTGCGCAGATTGAGCTCGGAAGTCAAAGAATAAAGAGGTAGGCCTCTCTTCCCATCTCAATCCCTCTCTCACACGCACGTAAAAGGACAGAAGAAGCCGCTATTAACGTTGTTGTTCTCTTTGTCGAGCACATGGTCATACACCATAACTTCTGCTTCTGCACTAAGCCAAAAAGAAGCAAGACATCTTTGCCTGTCTAAAAGACACCAAGTTCAACCCACCATCTCTTCTTTCATATCAAGAATTTTCCATTTCAACCCTTTTTTTTCTTGATTTCTTCTTCACCTCCTCTCTCTCTTTTCATCAGAAAATAAGCAGTCGCAGATTGGGAAATACTTTTCTTCTCCACTGGTCGCGGCGTCTGGTTATAAAGGTGAGTTTGTGGTCCTATACATTCATAGCAAATTCGACTTTTGTTCCTTTGCTTCCTTTGTTGGAAATGTCCATATAAGAAAACTAAAGTTTCGTTGATGTTGGGTTTTGTCATCGTTTGGCAGGTTCCGGACAATATGACATCCATGTCAACAGTGGCCTGCAAGCAAGCCCAGGTCCAGCCGCTCATGAACTTTCGAGGTGGACTCAACATGGAGAGTATCTACCACCGTAGAGACAAGGTCGTGTTCGTCGTTGGGGCAACCGGGACGGGCAAGTCCCGGCTTGCCATCGACCTGGCAGTCCGGTTCAGAGGCGAGGTCGTCAACTCAGACAAAATCCAAGTTCACAAAGGCCTCGACACCATCACCAACAAGGTCACCGAGGAGGAGTGTCGGGGTGTAACTCACCACTTGCTAGGGATTGCAGCCCCAGACTCGGAGTTCACGGCCGTCGATTTTCGGCGCCGTGCATTGCTCGCCATCAAGTCCATCCTCGCACGGGGCCAGCTCCCCATAATCGCCGGCGGCTCAAACTCTTTCATCGACGCCCTCGTGAACGGTGGCCCCGAAGTCCAGACGAGGTATGACTGCTGCTTCTTCTGGGTTGACGTCTCGATGCCGGTGCTCCACTCGGTCGTGTCAAGGCGGGTCGACAGGATGGTGGAATCCGGGCTGGTGGAAGAGGTGAGGAGAGTGTACCATCCGGGTGCGGACAACTCCAAGGGCATCAGGCGTGCGATCGGAGTGAGTGAAATGGAGCAGTACTTAAGTTCCGAAAGCACGGCCGACGACAGGACCAGAGCGAAGCTTTTAGAGGAAGCGGTCGAGAGTATCAAAGTAAACACATGCGCATTGGCTCGTCGCCAATTGGAAAAGATAGAGAGCCTGAGCAGCAATTGGGCTGGGGACATGAACCGTATTGATGCCACGGAAGTGTTCCTAAAAGAGGGCAAAGAAGCTGATGAAGCTTGGGCTAGGCTTGTGGCAGGGCCATGCACTATACTCCTGCACAAGTTCCTTTACGGTCATGATGTGACAATTGGTAAGCTGGTTTCGGTTTCCATTCCAATGATAGTCGTCGCAGCAACCACCACCAGAGTATGACACGGCACGACAAGTCAACATAAATTAAATGAACATATTCTCTTTGGGACTTGTGGCTCGTGAGTTGATTTATTTTGTAATGGCAGATGTGTCGATAATAAAGGAGTCAAATGTCATGTAAGGGTTGCTCTCTCGCCTTCCTGTGGAGTAGCAATATTTGAAAGGAAAGAATTCCGTGTAGGTTCACAGTCCAATCCTTGCGATAAGATTTTTATTCATTAAGGCTCCGTTCGTTTGGAGAAAAATATTCTTCTTTTGGAAAATATTTTCCCGAAAGTCATTTTCCTGAAAAATATTTTCCCGGAATATAATTTTCCGGTGTTCGGCGACCAATATGAAAAAGTTTCGGAAAATATTTTTCGCCGGCCGGCGGGCGGCGGCGGCGTGCGACCGGCGGCGGCCGGCGACCGGCGGCGGAGGCGGCGGCGACCGGTGGCGGCGGTGGCGGCCGGCGACCGGCGGCGGCGGCGGGCGGCGGGCGGCGGCGACAAGCGGCGGGCGGCAGCGGTCGACAACCCTAGTGAAAGTGAAGAAGAAGAAGAAGTTCCGGAAAATGATTTCCACTTTTGAAGAAGTGGAAATCATTTTCCATAAACTTAAGCTATTTTGTAAGGGGGGGAAGGAAAACATTTTCCTACGGAAAACATTTTCCGCCCCCGAACACTGGAAAACCCGGAGAATATTTTCCGGGAGAATATTTTTCCCCAAACGAACGGAGCCTAAGAGAGAATGTCAATTGATGCAACGGACATGTGTTAATTATATATAAACTCACCTTGTGTGACCAACACTGATAGAAGCATGAAGATTCATGTTGTGGATATCGGAGAATTCACTTGTTGTGTTTTTAGGCCTCTCGAACTCGCTTCGAAGATAATAAAGAAGTTTGTCATTTCACTAGTTTTGCATAAGTTTAGGCTACGCAAACAATATACCTCTATCTTAAATAGTGGAGTTTGATACAAGGTAAAGATGTTGCTGAGGAGTTCAAGTCCAAAATCCTCTGAAACACCATCATCACCATAACTTAGGAACAAATCTCTCATGTATTGCGTTTCTCTAATTACTAATTTAATCAACTTTTTATTTATAGAAACTAAATACTATCTGATAAGCATTCAAAGGAAAGAATCGAGTTTAGTCAATTGCTTTGGTTCCCAGAATTTGGAAAAAGGACATTAATATGACACTCACTTTGGTCCTGGAATTTTTTAATCCATCACTTAAGTGATATAATTTGAAAAAAAAATTCAATTGAGATACTCTGGTAACATATCTCTACGATAAATACTGCGTGGATTTATTCTAAGAATAATATATCCAACATAATTTTTTGTTTTAAAAAGAGTTAAGTCCAAAATGGGGGAAAATTACCAAAAAAAGTCATAAACCTATTACCCTTGTACCAATTTAGTCATAAACCTTTCAATTATGTCAATTGCGTCTTAAACATTTTTTACGTTTTGTCAATTGAGTTATAAACATTTTTATGTTTTGCAATTGAGTCTATCGGATCAATTTTGGCCAAAAATTGTTGATATGGATGTTGGCTATACTACATAGCATGACCGGCACTAACGTAGATAATTTTACAATTTTTTTAAAAACTCAATTTTTTTAATATTTTAGTTTTTCTTTTTCATTTTTCTTCTGCCTCCGCGACCAGCTAGAGGCGAGGGCCGACGAGACTCTACCTCACAAGATCTCGGCGAGCTTGAGCCTTGCCAACCTCGAGCAAGTCTAGCCTACGAGGTTGGCCCACGCCAGATCTAGCAAGGGCAACCCTCGCCTTTGACTAGCCGCCAACCATGGTGTCCGGCAGAGGAAGTAGGAAAAAGAAAAAGAAAGAAAATAATAAAACATAACACAATTGCAAAAATTATTTACTTTAGCAATTTCCGGTCAAAATTGATTGGATAGACTTAATTGGTAAAACGAAAAAAGATTTATGACTGAATTGATATAATTAAAAAGGTTTACAATTGAATTGGTACAAGTGTGATAGGTTTAAGATTTTTTTTAATAATTTTTTATTCAAAATGGAGTTAAGCCTAGGGAGCATGGCCCAAAATGACAATTTCTTTTAATTTCTTTACCTTCAACCAACACACGTTAAGAGAGATCGTCACCATCCTCAATCACAATGACTAGGAGCTCCTTCCTTGTTTCTTTGACGTTCCCTAGGAGCTCAATCCCTATGCGGTGCAATTAGTGCTTCACCAGAACTAGGTAGGCGGCCCCAAACGCCTCCTCAGCTTCTTCCGCCCGTCCATTCCTTTATGGGTATGCCTAGAGATGGCCACGGTTCGGAACCGACGGTTCCGGTTCATGGCCAAGAATGAACCGGAACCGTCGGGTTCCGGTTCGGAACCGGAACCGTCCTGTTCGGAACCGGCTGGCCCTCGCTAGACGAGCGCGAGCCTCGCCGGCGTTGGGCGAGGCTCGCCTGAGGGTGGGCGAGCGAGGCAAGCCTCGCCCAACGCCGGCGAGGCTCGCCATCGCCAGATCCAGGCGAGGGCGAGCGAGGCGAGCCTCGCCGGCGTCGGGCGAGGCTCGCCTGAGGGTGGGCGAGCGAGGCGAGCCTCGCCTGACGCCGGCAAGGCTCGCTCTCGCCTGCAACTGGCGAGGCTCGCCCTCGCCCGACGCCGGCGAGGTCGAAGCCTCGCCAGATCTAGCGAGGCTCGACCTCGCCGGCGCTTCGCCTGCAGTTTTTTTTTTTTTTTGTTGGAACCGGGACCGGAATCGGCGGTTCCGGGCCGGTTCCATAATTTCGGGAATCGGAACCGGGCCCGTAGGGCACGGGCCGGTTCCGGTTCAGAACCGCGGGCCCAGTCAACGGGCCGGGCCCGGGTTTGACCGGGCCGGTTCCGGGCCAAAACCGGCCCGTGGCCATGTCTAGGTATGCCCTAAGACTTGCATTCCTTCGCGATTCTCGCCGTCATTCTGTGAAATTCTATGCTTTTTCCTCTGACCCATGGCATTGCTGGCCAGATGATCGATAATGCTTCCGGTGTCCCGGTAATTCCCCAATAGCAATAATATTTTACCTTCATGTTGGGGAAGAGCCAAACTTTGTTGAGTCGATCATCAGCTACTTCTCGCGTTCCTGCTCGCCATTGCAAATTTCAGTTGCGACTTCTCATTGACCTGCAATTTTTTTTTATTTGCAGATGAATATAGGGTTTTGGGTTTTTGATTTGAATCGAATTTAGCCCCATTCATCAAATTCGGGCAAGGAAAGAGCTAAACAATGTGGTCATATATTTTGACAAAAAAAAAACGTGGTCCTATATGCTTTCAATGACATTATTTCCTTGACAAGTCATGTCAGACGATTTTATATTAGACTAGTGACATTTTGGATATTTTGACAAGGGAAATTGCCAACATTACTCAAGTGTCGTACCGAAGTTACGGTATTAGTGGACCTTTTCCTTCAAACTTTGTAGTCACATGTAATGTCTTGATATGAAATTGTATAGGTAATTTGCTAATGTCATGGTTTCATAATCATTTAGATCTAGTGAATGACATCCCTTCACGCGTTTCTTTGTAGGAAATGTTTGACACAATTGCATATCGCTTGTTCATGGCTTTGGGCCTCTATGGTTCAACTTTGCCTTTAGGAAAATATGAGATATTTGGCAAGTGTTTTTGTGACTCCATTGGCCAAATGCTAGCCTTGGGAAAGATGAAAGCCTAAGGGTGCGTTTGGAAACACTTTGGGGGAAAGTTTTTGGGAAAATGCAAAGGACTTTGAGCTAAAAGGGTTTTCTAAAATGCAAGTAGTGTTTGGTAATGTGTATTTTAAAATCACGTTTGAAAGCAACTTTGGTCTAAATACCGTTTGGTAAAAATTAATTTTGTAAAGGACTTTTGCTAATTATTTATGAAAAAAAATTCAGCCCAAAATGCACAGCTGCTGCCTACAGGAAAAAATGGACTCCGGCCAACCTCCGGCGGCCACTGCCGACGGGAAAAAATGGACTCCGGCCAACCTCCGGCGGCCAGATCTGGCCGCCGACCAGCCTCGCCTGAGGTCGCCCGACCTCAGGCGAGCCGGCGCCGCCAGGGCGACCTCAGGCGAGGTTGCACCGCCGCCTGAGGGTTGCGCGACCCTCAGGCCGCCTCGCCTGGGTCACGCGACCCAGGCCGACGCTTGCCTGGGTCGCGCGACCTCAGGCGAGGCGACCTGAGGTCGCATGACGCAGGGGCTCGCCTGGGTCGCGTGGGTCCGGCCAACGCCGCCTGGGGTCGGCCGACCTCCGGCGACCGCCGCCTTGGGTCGCCCGATCTCAGGCGGCGCCTAGGTCGCGCGACCCAGCTCGGTCGCGTGACCTAGGTGCCGCCTGAGATCGGGCGACCCAAGGCGGCGGTCGCCGGGGTTGGGCGACCCCCAGGCGGCGGTCGCCGGACCTCGGCCGACCCCCAGGCAGCAGTGGCCGGACCCCTCAGGCGGCGGTCGCCGGCCTCCGGTTTGGTTCCTCAGGGAAGATGAACAGTGCCAGACGAGGGCAAAACCGGAAAATAAAAAAATAAATGAGGGTAGTTTTGGAAGAAAATTTTTTTACTTAGCCAGGTACTGTTGCTTACCGAGAAAGCTGAAAGCCCTAGGCAACCTAGGACCTGCCTTGGGCTTTCAGCCTTCACAAGGCCAACTTTGGCTCAATGGGGTTTCAAAATAAATTTGCCAAACACCAAATTTTAGCCTAAAGGGCTTTAGGTGCCCAAAGTGGCTTCACAAAGCCAATTCCAAACGCAGCCTAAGGCAGGTGTGGGCTTTTAGCATTTTCGGAATGCTATTGTGAGGGTTTAATGACTTTTTTTTTCTTTCCAATATTTCCCTCACTGATAAATGTATTTTCCACTTCTACCCTAAAAAAAATACTATTTATCTTCTTCCTTTTGCTCACTGGTTCATGTTTGAGGTTGGGGTGAAGGTCGAGATTGCCTGTTGAGGTCGAGATCGAAGGTTGCGCGTGCCATTGAGCTGCTGACTTTGTCAGAGCTGTTGTCTTTGCCTGTTTTGCTATGGGTTGAGGTCATGGTCGAGGTCGAGCAACCTAGATATGGTCTTTCAAACATGGTCATGTGACCTCGGTGTTGCGCATCCTCGGCGACCCTCACCTGGGTTGCAAACGGTTGAAGGGCCATATTTGGGTCGCCCCGAGGTCGCCGGTGAAGCTTCGCCGAATGAAGCTCCGACGTTGCATATCCCAATATAAAAAAAAAAACCTAGCCGATGCTTGAAGCTCACATGATTGACGGTCGCCTCTGGTCTGAGAAGGATCACCGTTCAAAGCTCGCCTGGCCGATGCTCGCTTGTGGTCACTACTGGCGAAGCTCGCCCAGTCCATGTCTTCTTTGCCAACTTTGCCAATGCTAGCCCCAAGTCTGCCATCTGTTTCTCTCTCTTTTTTTTTTCTTTTTTCATTTCAAAGTTGTTTTACAAAATTACAAAAAAAATGAGTTATCCAAACAATATTTCTTTCGCCGAATGCACTTTCATCCAAAGATACTTGGGGAAATGGTTTTGCATTCCCTCAAAGTTGAACCAAACAGGGCCTTTGTACTCTCTCTCCGCACACACATATATTTTTAATCCTCCAAGGTCCACAGATGTCATTCTCGAGTCCATTAAGGCCGTGCTTGAGACTCCGGTTCATGTGCTCGTGTACACAAAGGTTTGGCTTGAATCCTTCGAGGTTGGGCTGGAACCTAGATGCTTGCGCTTGGGTCCCTTGAGGCCGGTTATAAGGCCTTTTTTAAAAGAAAAATACTTTTGCACGCATCAAGAATCGAAGCATGGTCTTCAATATGAACAAACAAAATGAATTGATTCCAAGTTAGTAACAGGACCTAAATCAGAACTAGTAAACCGAAACCAACTAGTTTCGGGTTCTAAAGTCTCTTTGTTCGTGTTTGTCAACATGGTGCTAGCCATTTCTTCATGTTACTCATGTGCCACGTAAAGTCCTAGCCCATGACCCAACACGAGCATCTAAGTTCCCTCACAGACTAGGCAAGCCGATCCATAGAGCTACCCATTCTTCAGAGGCAACAATTTAAGGAGAACAATTGCTGAAAATTGGAGCCTGAGTTAGGTCGAATATGGGTTTGGTCCATATCGAATTGCGTCTAGATTGCCAAAATTTTATTGTATAAAAATGGGTTAATATGGGTCAAATGAGTCAATTCCAACCCCAAGTCGATGCGAATCACCCGTTTGATGGGCCCAACACCATATTACCCGAAAATCATTTGATTCTAAATATTCCTTTGATAACTACATTATTGTTTTGTGCAATTTGCCTGACCCTAACCTTTCATTCAACAAAGAGAAGATGGAATTTCCCCGAAATTACTAAAAGAAGAGAACAGGTTTTTTTTTTTTGGTACAGGTAAAAGAAGAGAACAGTTTGTGTTGGTACGCCCAAAGAATCGACTATTGTCCATAATTGGTTATCTTTTTTTTTTTTTTTGATAATCGAGGTGTCCGCGCGACCGGCAAGCGATGACTCAGCTATAAACCGGCGGTGATGCACGACTAGTCCTCGAGTGACGCTAGCGCAGGACCCACCACCACGGCGTCACACTTAAGAATCCCTAACGACTACGCTGGGGTTTGAACTCTGATCCCTTCGTGGGGGGACCAGAGCGTAAGCCAACGCAACCGCTGCGGGCGGTGGTGTCCATAATTGGTTATCCATTCCGAATGATTCCAAAAAAACATCATATTTCGTGGCTCCTTTATGTCCACTTCATCACAGTTTCCACGCATCAAAGAGGCCCAAGGTCCCACCAAAGGGCTCATCTCTTGGCCCTTTATTAAGCCTCGTTTCATTTGGAAAAAATGTGGAATTATTGTCAGTCAAAATCAGGTTTTAAGGCTTTGCACCTTTACAAAATTGAAAAGATCCATGCCAATCATTTCCAAAAGCTCCCATGACCCTTTGTCCGCAACCTTCAACGGACAAGATTATAAGTAGTGTTTGGGTACGTGTGTTCGTCCTTTTCTCCTTCTTACTTTCATTCATTTTGGTTCCTTTTCTATGTTGCTTTTCTTCTAGATGCAGGATGTGCTTCGTGTATGATTCAACAGCGATCGGTCCAATCTCGTTCTGTGCAAGACAAGGACAGCACAAAGAACACAGACAAATATAATGCTTCACAGAATAATTCATTTTTTAGTTTTATCTGCTGGATTTCTAGTGTGAGAGTTAATGCAAATTACTTTGATTCTTTTGTTTTTCCTCTCGAGATGCTTATATCGTTGGTTCCTGAATTTTCAAACGTTGTTTAGTCACGTCCTACAATTTTGTTCAGACTTGCTTAATGTTTTAGTCTTTGAACTTTCTCGTCATTTTTGTGACTGTGGGCTTGACAAAATCGGTAAAGAAAGAAACCTGAAAGAGAGTGGGGAGGGGGCTGGACATCCGCCACTCCGATGACCCCGCTACACACGGAAGTCCGTTGAAACCACGTTGTCGTATTGTCATGAGTCGACCGCCGCCACCACCGCCGCCGCTGCCAGTACTCCATTGTCCTCGTTAATCGACCCTTACCCATGAAACCTTGCTTGTAACAAAAGACGATCTGTGAATGAATGGCGATGTTTGTTTAAATAACAATCATCTACTCCCAACCTTAACTAGAATAAATGGCCATTCCATGTATCTATATTATTCTCCCCTATTTTACATCTTATTTTGTACACAGATATATGTTTGTAAACGTATGTCTGTGTGTGTGATTCTCTTTATTTTTCGTTGACATCTTCTCTAATATAATTAAATGTGGATAGTCTCTTTGTATTTTAGCAAATAAAACCAAAAGCTTATTGAAAGATGATTAATTTATTTCTAAACCTTACTTGGCCTTTTCCATTGATGTTTTATTCAAAAAGTTATAAACTTTCATATTTTCCTTGTAAACTTAAAATTTAAGAAGAAAACCGTGCGAAGCATGGATAATATAACTAGTACATATTGGAAAACTGAATTTTGCTCATTATACAATGGACTTTTCTTTTTTATTTTGCATAAAAAAGACCGACTTTTGCTTATCGAATGTAATAGATGTACCCTTTTCTTTTTTTTTATATAGAATGAAATATTGCGAATTTTGATTCACCCAAACTAATTATAAATGAATAATCAATGAATTCATCAAAGAAAAGAGAGAACAATTTAAGGTTCCTTTGTTTTGCAGAAAATGAACGATTTAGAAAATATTTTCCTAAAAATGATCGAACGTATCGTTTACAAAAATAAAAGAACAAAAAATATTTTCATTATCTACGGAAATATTTAGACATAAATTGTTGTCAATAATAAAAATATTTTCAACTGATTAATTATTTCAAGCGATATAAACATTCATTTTTAAGAAAATATTTTTTAAATATTTTATTTTTTACTAAACAAACGAAGGCTAATATACATTTGAAAACCTACCGGTCCTCAAATCATGCTATAATGAAAAGCCTTCTAATAATTGACTCTTGCTATGCACGAGGTGATTGATTTTTGTTAAAGAAGATGCACGAGGGGACTCACCGAGTCATTTCGGAAGGCATCGCTGAATTATTAAGCGTTCGTCGTCGATGTCATTTTCAATCAGTACTACGAAACAAGACAGGACTAAGCAATCTGCTTCCTTCCTCTTCTGGCTCCGTTCTGACTGAATTATTATCCTAGCGAGTTCACAAGAAACCGCAGCTTCCGGTTTGACTAGCATACGTGCATTCATGCCACATTCATCGAATCAATCACGTTGATCAAGCTCTATGCACTTCGAGCTCGGAGACGACAACATAAGAATCAAACCGATGCAGCTATCAATCACCGTCCGAAAGAGCTATGAACGATGTCGCTGTACACGTGAACCTGCGTTTTGTTGTGTTGTTCTTGTATATTCGTTGACCACATCATCCTGTCCAGTCCACCACGAAGGAAAACTACAGGACGTCGTTTGCTCTCTCGATTCAATTGGTTTGTGCAGATAACGTTGCGAGAGTCTAGAGAGTGAAGAGATAAGAAGTTATTCGGCAGCTCCTTTGACTTCGATCACATTGTTCTTTTCCCCCCGCTCAGTTTCGTGGAAGCGGATGATGTTTACCATAACCTCTTTCTGTCTTCACGCCTCGTTCAAGGGGTGGCCCTTTGGCCAAGATTCCAGGGTTTGCTTTGATTCGAATGTTTTCGTCTCGATGACCAAATCATATTTTGGCCGTGTCATACTATCTTGATTCTAGAAATAGAAGGGTTTTGAGCTTATCTCATGTCCCGTCTCACCATCTAACATAAACGTTTTACTTGATCGGGTCGCAACCACAACATGCATTCATGCCTCACGCTCGTCAAGTCAGTCACTTTGATCAATCTCTATGCACTTCGAGCTTGGAGATGACAACATAAGAATCAAACCAATGCAGCTATCGATCGCTGTCCGAAAGTGGTCCGAACGACGTCGCTGTACACGTGAACCCGCATTGTCTTGTTCTTGTATATTCGTTGACCACATCATCTTGTCCAGCCCAATACGAAGGAAAGTTACATCACATCATTTGCTCTCTGGATTCAATGGTTTGTGCAGATAACGTTGCGAGAGTCTAGAGAGTGAAGAGATAAAAGTTGGTCGGCGGCTACTTTGATTTCGATCACATTGTTCTTTTCTCCCCCACTTAATTTCGTGGAAGCAGATGATGTTTACTATACTCTCTTTCTGTCTTCATGCCTCACTCAAGGAACGGCCCTTTGGTCAAGATTCCACGGTTTGCTTTGATTCGAATGTTTTCGTCTCAATCTATCGTGTTCTTTCGTAGATCAGGTCGCAACTCGAAATCAAATCATATTTTGGCCGTGTCGTACTATCTTGAATCTAGAAACAAAAGGGTTTTGAGCTTATCTCATGTCCCGTGTCATCATCTAACATAAATGTTTTACTTGATTTGCAGATAATAAGTCCAAGATAGGATGACGAATAAATCTCTTAGATTTGGCATTGCTCGGAGAATTATAAGATATGAGACTAGAGATCTGTTGTCTCTCCGGTGTTTGTGTGAAGGCAAAGGGAAGTATTAAGTATGATTGATACACAGTTAACTTTCTATCAGTAAAAAGGAAGAGGATGGTCGACCAGCGCTAGTGACCCCCCTTTAGGCATTACCACCGAGATCCCAAACCCGTTATAGAACGTTCACATCGATACACGGATATGTCGTCATTCTTTGTAGGCTATATTTCCTTTCCACTTCTAGTTGCAGAATACCTCATTCGTGTGGATGGACGTCACCTGAGGTAAAAAGTTTTTGAAAAAGAATGGAGTGGCAAGGCAGGCATGCTGGAGATACGACACGAGCTGTTGCGTGGCCGAGCCAGTGCCCACGAAGAAGAAAAGGAGGTTGAGGAGATAAAAGGGAGGAGAAATTGTGAGGCTGCGTTTGGTCATCCGGATTTCTAAACAGGATTGGACTGGATAGAATAGAATTAGAAATTCTGAAATTTCTTCATATCCTATCTACTGTTTGGTGGACTACGGATTTACAGTCGGATAGGATAATTTTTTTTTTCTATTCACGAGTCCGGAGGAGTCGGTGAAGGAAAAAAAGCTGAGAAATTTTTTTGGTGAAAGCACACAAAGTGTGGGGATGAAGACGACGGCGAGTGGAGCATAAGGTTTCTAGAAAAATAGGAATTAGAAATTCTATCCGGATCTATCCGACCTCCCCCCTTGGATTTTTTTATCCTAGCTATATCCGGTTTATATCCGACCTTATCTTATCGTGGACCACAACCAAACACAGGACGGGATAAACATATCCTATCTTGACCTTTATCCGGTCAACCAAATGCAGTCGAGAATTTTGTTCTTGTCGTGCTTTATCCGCGTGGATGGGCGTCACCAAGAATCCATCAATGTTTGCATTGATACACTAACCTCTCTCCGGCTCCCAACACACCGCTCCTCATAACTATTCCAAATACGACTCATCAATGAACTACCCTGCAATCAACTTTTTCAAAGTTCCATACCAAGGAAATAGAAACTCCTTTATCGTTCAACTTCTTGAGATCTTTTAGTACGAAATTTTCTTTGTTAATTAACTTATCATCTGATATAATATGATTACAGTTTAATCATTTCCAATCTATTCTCCCTATAAGTAAGTTTACTCAAACCAAACAATGCAAAAACAATCACGGACGCGCTTGATGTGTGTTGGGATGCAATTCATACTCTCCATTGACAGGAAGCCATGAGGGTCATAGAGGCAGCGTCCACGGACCGCCAAAGGGCTTTTATAATTTGAGCCCGTATTTTATTGGTAGTTTGGGTTTGAGTCCATGAATAGCTACTAAGTAACCTAAGACTTTATTGGCCCTTGGGATTTTCTTGTGCCGCCAACGTACCAACGTATAATCTCTTTCTCTTGTAATTAAGAGTTGTAACAAAGAGGTGTGGGGTGCTTATTACAGTGGAATCATTATCTGGATATAGCCCTAGTTTAAAGATAAATCGAGATAAAATCTTTTGTCTCAATTTCTCTTTTTCATCTTTACTCTATATTTCATTGTATTTGTATACCTAATCCTAACAGTGCGTGAGTGAGCACATGAAATGTATTGAGCTTGATCGTATTTTTGGGTTCAAAACTATCTAGGCCAGGGTTTGGAGGATTGCCTATATCAAAGAACTCAGCCCGATTAATCCCGCCCAAGTCAGAACGTGTGTGTTTTTCAATGGGCTCACTAAAGTTCATACAGCCCTGTCTCAGTCCACTCATTCACCTCCAATCAGCCTTGCTTGGCAAGTTCACTGACATATCATTTGTATCTGTTCTCATTTCACATTATTCAAACAGTTGGTCCCTGAACCCAATCAACTAATATAATCAGATAAGAAGAATTAGAGTTCAATGTAGTAGGAACTTAATTAATAAGATTAAAAGCTTTATCAATGCCAATCGTCACCTAGAAAACTATGGACCCCAATCTATGAGCACTTGAAATAGATACTAGATACTATGTATAAACAGATTCATGCTCTAATCTCGAGATGCATCAGGCATTTTTTAAGGCGATCTCGTAGTTCCGACGGGGTGGGAGCAAAAGATTTGTGCGTAATCTATTCTGGCCCCTCTAAATTGACTATTAAGAACAAATGTGGGGAAAGGGTTCATGTTAATTTGGCTAAAATGGGGAATCCGATCCCAAAAAATGCCTCAATTACTGCTATATCTTCATTGAAGGAGTGTCTGATAACCTGGATTTTGGAACTGATGTATGATATTAAGTTGTTGATTAACTTAGCTAGTGGGCATTGCACTAATTTAGTTGAGAGGAGGAGGAAAGAAAGTAACAAAAGCTTAGAGCTTGTAATTAGCAGGGTACATGTCCAGAAACATAGGTAGCACTTACTTTTATCAATCAGAATTTGATTAAAAGCAAATTTTGATGAAGAGCCCAAGTGGCATATAGCATTAGCTAACTTGAGCTCAATCAGCATGATTTTTTAGATCTGGCCCGCTCCAACTCAACCTCTAAGATTACGACATCATGATAATTTGGTCTTGTTCATCCGTTTCTTATATCTATATGTAATTACATATTAAAACATATAAACTCCCAACTGGTCGAATTAGATAGGCAAGCTAATCAAGTTAGAGTTCAAGCTTGACCAAGCAAGTACTCGGAATAATTGACTTACTTTGTTGGGATGTGCAACCGCAACCTAATACCTTCACACTGGGAGATCAAAGAGAAAGCCTAAAGCTCGACTTGTCAGCATGCCTAGTTGAATCCACCTTAACTTGGAAAGTTAGAGAGAGAGAGAGAGAGAGAGAGAGAGAGAGAGAGAGAGAGAGAGAGAGAGAGAGAGAGAGAGAGAGAGAGAGAGAGAGAGAGAGAGAGAGAGAGAGAGAGAGAGAGAGCATGCTTTTGGGAGGAACAAGGTCACTTAGTTTCATGTATCTTACAAAACCACATTAGCAGTACAAGAGTTCAAGAGTATTTGTGCCAACAGAGAAGCATAGAGATGCACACCCGCATGATGTACAGCTTCCCTCTCTGTTGCCTTACCATTCTCTTCATCTTCGCGCACGTCCTTCTTGTTCTCGCCATGACTGTTCTAAGCATGCATCTCGAGAAAACACACCTCGATATGTCTATATGTTTATGTATGTGTCCCAACTCTGAAGCATATATAGACATATTGGAACATCAGTGAATCCTCCCCCTTGGGTCCACTTGTACCCTTCATGACTAGCTTGTTTCACGTGCACTTGCTGTCTTTCCATCGCCCATGGTCACCTGTTAGAAAAGGTTGCCCTGCTCTTGATTTTCTTTAAATGTCTTGAAGAGATGCTTGACACGAGTTTCAGTTTGAATCCTTCCTCCGCTTTGAACCGACCTCAAATCTGGCATACTTGAATGGTTAATGGTAATAATCAAGCTTCTCTTCAAGCAGTGCTAATAAAAAACATAGATGTCTACTTTAACATATTAGAGAATCAATTTGGAATGTGTTAGTTCCCTATCGAAATTCGAGTTACACGTACCATTTCTGATGCACATTTAGGTGTGTGCATACAATATGTACATAGACACACCCTCATCAAACATTTTTCCCTATTCGGACATTCATCTTGTTTTGTCCCCCCTCCAAACAGAGAAACAGGTTGGTTCTCTAATCTGAAGACGTAGAGCTGCCCGGTCCCAGCATAAAGGAAAACAATGCGTACGCTCTCATATGAACCAAACACAACCTATTTGATGCGGCTTTAGTCTTGGTCTTTCAATTCTTTATCTAGCTAATATGGATGATATACGAGCGGCGCGTACAAAACATCTTTCTAATTACACAATGTCATCTCATCTCAGCCTATTAGGTGAGATTGTTGAAAGCACATAGTTTTGGCCGCGAGCACTTTGCCCCAAGAAAAGAGAATGCCGAATCAATTTCATTCCATGCAAGAAGCAATGAGATATTCAAAAGGGTCCACAAAACTTTTCCCGATCATGTCCAATTGCCATGATAAAGAATGACAAGAAGAGGGGACCTCAAACCTTATCTAAAACACACCCATACCTAAAGCCACATTAACTAGATAATGTCCAGCTAACGCGAGGGTCCTACGTTTAGAAGAAATTGATGGCCAAGAGGAGCTTTTGTCCCACCTAGGAGAAACCTAAGGCTAGACCTTCACCATTCACCAACAATGGCTCACAATGCATCGACTATCCATGGGCAATTGAGGCATCACCCGACATAATAGGGGACACACGTGCATGATGGTGCAAAGTGTGAGACAGAGAGATAGAAGGGACAATCTGTCTCTACGACTTTTGAGTGATGCATAGAGGACAGGAAATCTTCCATTGGTTCGTCTTCCAAAGCACCATGGTCGTCCGATCTATTTCTGAGGTACAGAAAGCATATCACTTGTAGAGTTTTTTTTTTGTCAATAAAACATATCATTCATTGCTAAGTAGATAATGTACTATAAGGTTGCGTTTGATCGTCCAGATTTATGATAAGATATGTTTTATTATATTCTGTATTTGGTAGCTATCCATGATATGATAAAGGGGGTATGGCCAAGATATGAAAAAAAAATCCTAAGGGAATGAGATAAAGCTGGACAGGATTTCTCAAGAAAGCAGTACACGAGAAGAATCGGATTTTTCCCACAACCACCGCCTCTCCTTCGCGCCCAGTTGCCTCTCCGGCGACGGGCCGCATCTTCAGCGGTGGCGACTGTCAAGCGTGGCCTTGAACTTGAGCGGAAATGTTAGGATAAATTAGTGAGCTTTACCGACAAACTAGTCGCAGCGCTGGGAAGGTCATGTCGTGGTGAAGAGCTCAACGGACGGGACTGATCAGGAGGCGGCTACATCCGGTCCAAGTCAGAGCAATGACAGGATTGGGCCTCGAATGGAGGCAAGGCTACAGGATTGGCCGAAGATGGAGACACCGTAGGGAGTTTCTAGCATGGCAGAGGGCTAATATGAAGCGAGGAGGTGCGGCCCCAAATTGCAGGAGGGTGCTGAGATAATGGTGCTCGCTTGGCATGGCGAGGACTCGCCGAAAAAATCGAGTGAAGTTGTAGCAACGAGAGCTGGTCGCGTCGTTGAACAGCAGCGAACAAGGAGTAGCATCAACGTCGGGACGCGGCAGAGGCTAAGTGTGATGGTAGCGGCTGCATGTGGGGGAGAAGGAGCCTCGTTCCTTTGAATATCATCTATTCTATATGCATTTCTTGTTTGTGTCCTTTGCCCCGAAAAAATTTCGCAAAATAGAGTCGATCTCAACCACAGCTTATCTTTGTTTATCCAACTTTAAATTCACAGTTCACCATACAGTAAATAGGATGTGACAAAATTATTAGACTTCTTATCCTATCTTGACATGTTTCTGGGAAGTGGCTAGATTTAACCTCGGATCTAACCAAACTTGCTTTGTCCACTCACACACAACAAGGAGAAAATGTTCGAGAGTTTCTAAGGCATTTCAGCACATTGGACAGAGCGAGTTAGGTACCATTTTCCATCTTGTGGAGTTGACACAACATTAGTTTGCAGGTATCAGCAACAATATCTCACAAGAATTGGGAATTAAATTTGTGAGAGCTTCAATACATAATCTATGTGATTATATTTTAGCAATCAAATTTGGTTTGTACCTGATGGCATCATTTTTGGCACAAAGCCCAACAACAGTAAGAACAAGCCCATTTGACGTCGCCACCTTTAAAATAAAGAGAGGAAGCCCAGTTTTTAAACCGGAGGCCCACTCCAATCTGGAAGAAGAGCCAGGTGGAGAGTCCAAAGAGGACCGAAAGAGGAAGTCCGGACTAGACCGTCAAGCGGATGGGTCGGGTTCAAAATAGTCCGACCCAAATTGGCCAATTAAACCGGTTTTGACCAATTTCCACACAATACAAATCTAACGATCCATATTTATACCCAATCTAACCCATATCCAACCGAATCCAACCTACATTTCTAAAACACTTCCATATTTAAACATATCCAGGAAATTTTAAATCCAAACTGAAGTGAGAGCACAGAGCGAGCGAGTACGAGATCAAGTGACGGTGGCAAAGAGTGAAGAGAGAGTCACAGAACTTTTACCATTTTAAACTCATTTATGACCCATTTACGTAATATAATTAACTCATTTAATAACTCAACTTATCGAATACTGATTAAGAAATGATTTCATGACCCATTTTAATAGATCTAGTCTAGACTCGCTGTTCCCGACTCTAACAACCATGTCTCCGAGTATTTAGCGAAAAGGGACGAAATGTGGGCAGCAACCAGTAGGTAAATCCATTTTCTAGGAGAATAACCCCATAATGCCATGCCTCCGAATGGGGTTATGGGGTTCCCCATTCGAAATTGGATTTACCCAATTATAGTTAGTATGAAATTCCATTTCCACAGTTTAATGACCACAAAGCAATCAACAACGGAAAAAAAACACCGCTGGTCGCAGAGCGCCGCTGCCGGTCATTGGTCGTCGGTAGCTGCGCCGATTGCCGACTGACCTCCGATCCCCGTCAAGAAGTGTTGTCTCCAAGAAGGCCAAAATTTTTGTCATATCAAGAACGATGGTACTACGAATAGGAACCCGTACGAGCACCTCTCGGTCGCAGAACCAAACGAGGAATGCCAAAGTTCATTCTGCTGTCCCTCTCGAGTCTCTTTCGGCTATGACCCGTCGATAGCCGAAGATTGGCCCGCATCTCCCTGCTCGTGAAGAAGTGCGATGTGCCGAGAATATACTCCGTTATGATCCCATTGGACTAGATAGGTTATGTTCATCATGATAACGTCGGTATGTACTGCTCGATCTTACCTAGGTTTAAGTCTTTCCAAAGGCGATCATGCTACGTTTATCAAATTGATTGTGCAAACATCATATTAAAGCGAGGACTTCTATCCGTAGCTACAGTAGAAACGTACTGATACTGTGTCATAGATCATGTTGGTCCGTATATATAGTTGGGTTTCGAGCAACGAATACGCCTGCGCCACATCCAATTCTCTCTCTCGCGAACCGATCCGATCTGAGACGTGAAGTTGCAGCTACAGCTCGATTGGTCGTGCACCACAGAAAGCAAGTTTTCAAATCATTGTCCTTTTCTCCTCGATAAAGTAGCGGATGAACAGCTATTTTCTCTCGGCGTTAACTCGGTGATTCGTGCTTAGCTACCACCGAATGTTCCCATTCGAGCCAAAGCTAACTAAGTAACAACTCATGATCGAAAATAAGTATATCAGAAGTCCTAAAACTTATCACGAAAGTGTAATCAAGTCCTAAAATTTTCAAAAAGTATCATCGAGAGATGGTGTCGTGCCGGAAATTGCCACCCCCGACATCCAACGTTAGATGTCAATTTTTGCAGACCCTATCCGCACGAGCTGACCAAAACATATTAAGATAAAACGGAAGAAACGTATGGATTTCACTTAGCAAACCTCCACGCAAGCGCACGAGCAGATAAAACTCGTCCGAAGTTCCACCTCTGACTTGCCAACCACCTGTCTTCCCCGTCCAGAAGTTCTTCTCGAGAGCGCGAGAGAGCGAGCGAGCGAGCGAGCGATGTCGTGCCTGGCGTCGTGCTGCGCGGCGGCGACGTGCGGCCTGTGCTCGTCGGTGGCCGGCGGGATCTCCAAGCGGTCGGCGAGGCTCGCCTACTGCGGCCTCTTCGGCCTCTCCCTCATCGTCTCCTGGGTCCTCCGGGAAGTCGCCGCTCCCCTGCTCGAGAAAATCTCCTGTACTCCCCCCTCTCCCTCCCTCTCTACCCCCTTGTACTTCATTTTGATGCGCTCTTGCTGCGTATAGGAGCGATGGTGATTTGTGGATGGATTGGATTGACACTGTTTGGTGGAGAGACTGGCCATTACGGAGTGCTAGGAGCTACCATGTTTTTCCTCATAATTTTTGCTCTTGCTCATGTCGTGTGCCAGTCGTGTCCGGACTTGTCGTTCCTGGGTGTAGGAGATGGGCTATCTGTTGTTGATTCAGTTGTCCTAGGATTCGAACCGAAGTTTTTTTTTTCTTTTTTTGAAATATATGTGTGTGTGCGTGCGCGCGCTCACATTGTTCTAGTTCTAGTGTTGTCATTTGTGCCTGCGGGCGAGTTGCGATTGCGGTGCGATGATGTTGATGGTGTCTGATTATAGGGATTAATACCGGTTCGCATACGAAAGCATGGTTCCAAGCACAAGCAGTTCTCCGGGTGAGCTTGGGGAATTTCCTTTTCTTCGCGGTCCTCGCGCTCATAATGATCGGGGTGAAAGATCAGAACGACAGGCGTGATTCGTGGCACCACGGCGGATGGATTGCGAAGATGATTATCTGGCTCTTGCTCGTCGTCCTCATGTTTTTCCTGCCAAACGAGGTCATCACGATTTATGGTTTGTATCCGTAGGCCTTTTGTTTTTCTTTTTTTTTTTTTTTGGTAAAGGTCGTTTTGTTTTTCTTTATGATGTCCTGAATCCTATTTTCTTCTATGATGTCATTCTCTCTACACATCCGTTTCTATGAAATTTGCATCAATCTGCCAATTCTTTTCTTTACCATGTGTTTGGTAAAGGTAATTAGAAAGGATTGAAACAATTAGGGGAGGCAAGAAGAGAAAGGAAAAGTGTTTTCCTTAAATGTTTGCGAGGGAAATGAATCGAAAGAAATGCATAAAGGAATATCATTTACCTCCATGGTCAAACGGATGTGGAGAGATTTGAAACACCATACAAAATCAGCTAGGTAATTCTCTCCAGATCATTCCTAATTTCTTCTCCCTTCCATCTCTTTCTGTCCAGCCAAACAAGGCTTCGCATTTAACATCCTTTCTCTCCCCTCGAAATCCCTCTACCATACATAGTGTTATTGTACGATAATCCCTTAGTCAAATGCCAATCCAAAGTTAGCTTATCTTTATATCAATATTAGCTGGTGAATGGAAGTGGAGTCGCACAAGCTTCTTTCAGATAAGCTGCTGATCTCAAGTAGTGTAGGAAATAGGG
Organism: Syzygium syzygioides; assembly: GCA_031216285.1. Taxonomy (NCBI): domain Eukaryota; kingdom Viridiplantae; phylum Streptophyta; class Magnoliopsida; order Myrtales; family Myrtaceae; genus Syzygium; species Syzygium syzygioides. Next base: position 30,394,006 of record CM062249.1, read on the forward strand.
TATGGCTGTGAGGAATTTTATGCTTGCTTGTGTATTCATCTCACTAGAGGACTTTGAGGTGCTCCATTTGCTCATCTAAAGTTTCAATTGAGTGGTTCTTTGAACCAAAAAATTTGACTCAAGAAACGAAATTGCTTCTTGTGATACAGTTGTTAGCAAGGATCCTTTTGAATGTAGATTTGGCTAAGTTGGCATTCACATTCACCATCTCTTAAATCTTGTAAAAGGGTCTCTACAACAGCATCAATCAAATTTCAGCTAAGCAAGGAGAAGCTCACTTTGCTAGCGCTGTATTTTGTCTGCTTAATATCTATATTAAAATTTACTCATTTTTTTCCCTTTGTGTAATTTTCTCACCAGTTGGATAAGTTTGGTCACAAGTGGCTAGTGTAAGGGTTGGAGGGAAGGAGGAAAGGGTTGCTTAATTTGGAATCTTGACTTCGCTTACTGAATTCTCATTGATTGGCATAGCCAAAATTTGTAATTGACCCAAGAAGATGCCTTGGATCTGCAGAAACTATATCGAAATTTGGAGCAGGACTGTTTCTATTGGTTCAAGTAATTATCCTGCTAGACTTTACTCATTCATGGAATGATGCATGGGTTGCAAAAGATGAACAGAAATGGTCAGTTGGAGTCCTTGAATATTCTATTCTATCTTTCTTCCTTCCTCTGTATGTTAGGCTTCTGTTATCATTGAGTTCTGATGGCTCATTGGACTTGTTTAGGTATGTTGCTTTGCTGGTGATATCAGTTGGGTGCTATATTGCAGCCTACACTCTCTCTGGGATTTTGTTCATATGGTTTAATCCTTCTGGTGAGGACTGTGGCCTCAATGTCTTCTTCCTTGTTATGACAATGATCCTAGGCTTTGTAAATGGAATTGTTGCACTTCACCCTGCGGTAAGAAAAGCATGCTCTTGAATACTTGCGTATTAGATCTGTAGACCTTTTGAATAATTGTTTTCCCGCAAACTTCATGCACTTGTGCGAATTACAATGCTTATGAAATGGCATTCTCTACGAGTCCATGGAATTCATTTTCTAAAAAAAATATCCTACTGTTTCGTTTCTTACTAGAGCTTTCTCCTGTGTAGTCAGCTCTCCAAGGGATCTATCTGCTGAGGAAACTTTCCTCTGGTGACTTTGGCTCCATTCTAGTAGTGCACTTTTTAAGGAACTATGGAAAATACCAATAGCTGCTTAATGTTCTTCCTTCTAGATGTATCTCATCCCAGTATTACAAATATTGACGTTTCAATAACTGTGGGAGGTTTTTATCAGCAAAGAGCAAAGAATCTCCTTTTACCGATGTGCCAGATAACGTGTTGAAGTTGCTGAGACTGATTTTTGTGGGATTCTGAACAGGTAAATGGCAGCCTCTTGCCTGCTTCGGTGGTATCAGTTTATTGCGCTTATGTGTGCTACACTGCTCTCTCTTGTGAGCCGCGAAATTATGTTTGCAATGGTCTACATAAGAAGTCCAAAGCAGTCTCCACCAGCACCCTCATTCTTGGAATGCTTACAACAGTTCTTTCTGTGTTATATTCCGCTTGCCGCGCTGGATCATCAACGACATTCTTGTCCCCTCCATCTTCCCCCAAGTCAGGTAATTCATAAACTGCACAAGTTTTTGGTTTCCAGACGTAGAATTTGAGGAAATTGTCCAGAGCTTGAGAAGATTCTACTTGAGAATCGTTGAAGCAAATGGTTCTGACTGAAATGTTTATTTTGGGGAATTTGTTTCACAATCAAGATAGTCATCCTTCTGAGTGCATCCACAGATTGATTACAAATTAGGAAATTAGGCCCGAGACTTGATCCAACTCACAAGGGTAGCTAAAATTATAACTCTTCTTTGCTCAGTACGTCAGGAAACTTGTGTTGCAGGCACAAAAAAGCCTCTTCTTGAAGGAGATGATGTCGAAGAAGGCAAAGATAAGAAGGATAAGAAGGAAGCAGAACCACAGCCAGTTACTTATTCCTATTCATTCTTCCACCTGATTTTTGCTCTGGCTAGTATGTACTCAGCTATGCTTCTTTCAGACTGGACCAGCTCTTCTGATAGCTCGGATCTGGTTGATGTGGGTTGGACATCTGTTTGGGTCCGCATTTGTACAGAGTGGGTCACATCTGGTCTCTACATCTGGACCCTCGTGGCCCCATTGATTCTTCCTGATCGCGAGTTCTTTTGAGTTTCCTGTTATTGAAGTTTACTTGTGTAACTGGAATTGGCTAAGCGAGAAGGATCGAGGACCTTGGGGTGGATTAGGACGGTATTTAGCGACTTTATGGAAGCCCAGATCTGCCTGCTTTTGTTCTCTCTTTCATTTGTATCTGTATCTTTTTCCAGTTTTACAGTCTTTCCCGCAAGATTTGGTTCACACTGAGTTATCATGTGGCGGAAACAGAACAAACAAAGGTATAGTAGATATGTGGCTGATTGTTGTACTTATGAGGAGGAGAGGACATGACATAAATCTGCTCGATGCTGATGTATGCGGGATTCTATTTCAATTTCTCTTGATCGGTTCAATGTAAATATTCCCAATAGTTTCCTGATGATCCGGCCACATGCGCTGTGCACTGCACATCCATTTTCTTTAGTCCAGGGCTCTCCGATCTTTGCTGGGATTGCTTCGATTTAATTTATGAATTAGTCCTAAGGGAACTTGGGAAGAAACCGTGGTAACGGAGATTTGTGCGATCTCCATGATTATGAGGCTTTCCATGAAAAAGATTATTCAAACAACATGATCATCAGCTTCTGCATGCAAGATGTAACAAAACTTCGACGGGGAATCAGTGTCATCAGAATTTGGTCATATAAGCACGTGACTTCCTGTCTTTAGAAATTTTGGCTCTCCGTGGAACTGTAAAGGCCTTGACTAGGAAATAAATTTATTCTTGTACAACTTTTCCTGAGACCTACAAGCAATATTCACAATGCATCTACAGGCTCTTCAGAATGAAAAGAGGAAAAACTGAAGAGTGTGAAAAGGGTACTGGAGAAAACTATAGCTCGTTTCTGATAATCAACTCAGCAGCCACGCCCATTGTCCCGATTCCGCCCACCCCAAGCAAAGCAAGAGCAAGCTCATCTTCATTCCACTGCCTTAACCCCCTGCTCAATCTCTTGAGCACATCAACATCCACCTCCAACACCCAATTGGGAGTACAGGCCACCATCAAGCTCACGAATCCCGACACATATGCCCGCCAAGTGGCCCAATCGCAACCGAGCGAGATCTTCCCGTCCAGAGCACCCGCTAGGAACTCCATGTGAGTCCCGAGGATATTCGATCTCCGCTTCGAAGCTGAAGATGCTGAGTCGACCCCCCAAGCGAAGGTTCCACAGAGAACAGTGAAGTATGCTAGCGCATATCCCCCTAGCATGGCCACCACCCCGTCTGATCCTTCCTCCTTCTCGGACCGGTGGACGGATATAAACCATGAAGGTAATTTTTCTTTGATGAGCGACTGAACCAGGCAGTGCTTACCAGATGACCATACAAGAGAAGCTGCAAGAGAAGACGCCAGCTTCATCTGAGTCATCGCCGCGGTGAGTGAAACTTGACCATATCTTTTCCTGTTCTTAGTGTTAGCCTTCAGCTTCTCCAATCTCTCCCTGGAAAGGCCACTACATGCTATTTCTCTTACCGACTGCATCAAAATAGAGACGATCTCCTCCGTGACGAACATTATGTCCCTGATGGAACGGTAGACGCGTAAGTAGAGAATTCCTGGAGCAACCGGAGATACACCACCATAGAAGTGGGACCCGAATCCATGACCAAGAAGACCTCCAACGCTCCCATTGCTCGTCATCGAAGTGGTATGAAGCCCAAGTGTCGTGGTGAAGCAGCTTTTCAGAAGCTGAACCATGGCGTCAGCGTTCTGGAGGAAGACCGTGCGAGATGCAGAAAAGATGAAGAAGTCACTCCAGCGTTTCGCCTTCTGAGTCCAGAGAGATGCCACGATAGGCATGCAAGGCCATGGGCAACCCGCTGCTAGGGACTCCAGGGCAGGCCCTGCCAAATTGAGGAAACGCTCCGACGCCTTGTCAATTTTATAGGTTATGGTGAGGCTCACAAGTGCAGCCAGGGGCACAGGAAGAGTGGCTGGAGAGCTTCCCCCTGTAAGAACAACGCACAAGTAAATATCGATTGTTGTGAAAAGTTAAAACCATAAATCTCATGCCAAAATATTTCTAAAATAGTTGTTTCTACTATCAGATGTTCCCGAGCAATTATGAATAAGCCACTATTCCACATTATAAAAGTATGGCAGTAGAATTCTCGCTATGGTAAATTACCTGTGGCAAGGCTTGGTATGTTGACTCCAGTAGTAGCCAAAATCCTTCTTATTTGTCCCTCCACGTTAGCTAGATTTGCAGCGGGGCTTGGCCAATCCGTTCCGTTCATAAATACTGGTTTCCAAATACTCCGAGTAACTTCCGCTGAGAAGTAGCTCACAATGGTAGCCAAAGATGCAGGAAGAAAATCAGCCAAATCTTTGAGCCCTGCACATCAAAAGACAATTTTTTTTTCACTCTGAAAGGCATACAAATAACTGAAACTTCAAGACTATTTTGTCCCTCTTTTTCTCGGACGAAGTCACCAAACAGACCTGTAGCCAATTCCCTGGGAGAAAGACGTCCATGAGCGCAAGCTGTTAAAGCCGCATCCACCACAAAAGGCACGGCTTCAAGGATGTCCCATGCAGCCAGTTTTGGTCTTAAGGAGGCATCCTCATTTCGAGGTCCTGATGAACTACTACTCGAAGAATTAACCGTAATTAAAGATTGGCTTCCTTCTTTAAGTTTGTGGAAGATCATAGTCAGAAGCCCATCAACAATATCACAAACGGGTGTGCCGACAAGACCAGAAAGGGTTGAAGCTATACAGGCCTGATGCTGCCGGTACCAGATTTTCAGTTTTGGGAAAGCATCCATAAACACGGGTTCTGGAGATGATGAAGATGCAACTTCTGACAGTCTGCTTTTGATCCGATCCTTGTGCACATTTCCGGCGGAGACTAGATGGGAATTTCTCACCAAAAGGAGGTATTCAGGAGTTAGTTGGGACCGAACTGTGGGTACATCTCCGACTCCATGTTCAAGAGGAGGACGATTAAACCTCCATAGCTTTAGAAGAAGAGTGAATGCATTTGAGAACACGGCATGCGCAGAGATTTCTTCTCCAGTGGGGAGAGCCCAAGAGCAATTGGGCACACAAGAGCCAAAGACCTCGCAAATGGACATCAAGGAGCACGCCAGTTGAGGTACCTGACAAAAAAATTCCAGTGCAAACACTCTTAAAAAGACTAACAAAATTTTCCACTAGCAGAAGAAATGAGCAGACAATCAACCACTACAAGGTGTAATCACTCCATAAGACGATACAATCAAGAAAAGCAGCTACTTGCTTCACTTATATAGATGGAGGGCATCAAGTCAAGCAACCAAAGCTTACCAAACCGTGCAAGGAGAAAATCTGAACACTATCAACAGATCCTATTCCAACGACAAGCACATTCAGCATTGGAGCATATTTTATCAAATGACTCTCATCGCCTTCATAATCAGCTGGTACTGGAGGAGAAAGCAGTCTAGTAATGAAACACACAGTGTGCTCCTGCGCAGATTGAATCGTAATATGGTGAGCTAAGTAAAGCAGAACAAATGAGATAATAATACAGTATGAAAAGGGAAAACGGCACATTCTATTTTAGTAATCATGGTACTAAAGAAATGCATCTTTTTATAACTGCACACCTGTATATTCCAACCTCGAAGTAAGGACGCACCACAAAGAATGGTAGCAGCTGATATCTTCTCTTCGTCGCATCCTTTGAGAGCAATCTCATAAACTTTCTCGAGCTCTGCTAAACTTCCATTAAAACCATGAGCCAAATTCAGTGCTTTGCCCTTGATTAAGTTACTAGAAAAGGAATATGAATATAAAAGAATGGACAGAAGAGTAGACAGCACTAAAAGTATGAAAGGCACTAGATAATCACTCAATGAGGCCAATATGTTGGACTATCCATTATCAAGGAATACTCCATTGGCTCAGGCAAAGAATATCGAACAGCTGTCTTATCATAAGCTAGTTGGCTGGAACCACGTCTTGAGGAATATAGGTTGGCCAAAGTGACTCAATGACAATACATAAGTCTAACCACGTCTTAATCAGAAGACACATCAAACCAATGACATGCCCATTTCAGCTTTCGATGTCATGGCCAGAGACCAACCTTAGAAAAGGTTGATTGTAATCAGGCCAAGGTGAAGAAAAAATTGTTCGTCGAGATCAACAGGAAAAGGGTCAGGGCACAATCAGCAGGTATTATCTTCAGAGGATGTGCATATGTACCTCGATGCTGGACTTGAAACCAAAGCACCCATCAATGCGGGAGTCAGCGGAGCCCCCTTCATGAACGAAGACCAGCTTGGCAGTTGAGCAGGAATGGTATGAGGCATTGGGCTGATGTGTCCATTGACATAGCCTGGCCAGAAATATGCTGATGTATCTAGTAGATTTCTGGCAATACAAGCCTCAATTATCAGGTGGCGCATGTTTCCAGCTGCATATAAACATACATCAATCAGATGAGCATGCACCGCTAATTTAAAATGGCAGAGACAAATGACAGAATAGAACTCTCAACAATAAGACGCAGGGAAAATAAATATAAGCACATGTCAAAATGCACATGATAAAGTCCACAAACTGACAAAGGTATCAATCAAAATCAAAGGTAATGCCAGACTACAGTACAACTTTGCTTCGCTGCAGAAATAGTTTATAACTCTGTGCCTCAAGTAAATCTTTTCCTGCTCTCCGTTCTACTGGCCCAATGCATGTCTATGAGTTAAAGATCTATCAACCACACCACAAGACAGTGTATATCAGGTTAAAGAGCATGTTCAAGCATTAGGCTTCCCCCTTTCTCAGCTGTCTATCTACACTACAGCCATACAAATTGTCAAAACCCAATCTAAGAAGTTGGCATATGGCTGAACAACACTCGAGCCTCCGTATAATAGTATTCTTTTTCTCTTTTGGTAAGTATTTAATAAAAAGTGAATAAGAATCTTTTAGCCTTTGTTTTCTTTTCCAGAATGCATAAAACAAATACCCTACCTATACCACAAGCCACAACTACCAAAATGGAAAATCTGGAACCACTGTCCTCGTGATGACCATAACCTAAGAAAAGCTTTTTGTTCTTGACATACAATATTGAGTAGCTTATCAAAAGGTTAAGAAACTGAACAATGAACTACGTACAGCAGTTTAATGGCATGTCTTTGACACTCGTGCACTCAAAATATGCACTCCCCACATTAATCCCTGAAAGAAACAGCATTGCTTTTGCAGCAGCCTGATTAGCCGCAGAAACAACAGCGTGAGGTGGAGTCAGCAGGCCTTGATAATCACCCAATATCCTTAGGCTTGAGACCAGGTCATCACGGCGATCTCCAGGACACATTTTCTCCTTCCAGTGATCATTGCCAGCACATTTTATATCATCAGATGCTAGGCTCTCATCCTCAATAAGATCAGCAATCACTAGAGGTATGATAGAGAATAACATGGACAAGCGGGTATCTAAATGAGGCATGGGGCCCTCTATAGGATTCCTCTCCTGTTAAATAACGAAGAATAAGTTCAAAATAATAGCAACATATAACCACATTCAAAGCTCGCCTACATACAGGATAAACAACATTGTAGGTCTATTTGATCTTCATTTTAATTTTCTCGTTACGCTAATTGCTCAACTGAGAGATGATAGTTTAAACTTTAACCCTGTTTTGTGATAGTATTGCAGAGAGACCAGACAACTGCAACAGAGTATCGAACCTTCTGCAGTTCCAGTAAATAGATTTACATTAATGATAATCAACTCTAAGATTGGCAGCTAAAGTTTAACCTCACTTCAGTTTCTTGTTATATTACGGATCCTGATCATTTCAGAAAAATACTCAGCTAGAAAAATACCATTTGAAGAAAATTTAAGCACTGTCTTCCAAACTTAAAATGAAAATAAGGTAAGGCTGGATGGCTTCGAAAGGTGACATATTCGGCACTGGAAAATCTACAAGCAAGCAATGATAAAGATAAAAGTTGAAACCCTTCAATACCGAGGGAACAAAGAGAAGCTAACCCTTTGAACAAGGCGAAGAGCTGCAATCCAGAGACCCAAAAAGGTGTCATGCCAGGTAGTTCCATTTATTGCTTGAAGAGATTTTGTCAAACCTGCATAAACCCTATACTTTTATTGCCACTAACATCTCTTAAGTACTCTGATGTTACTAGATGCAGCTGAAACTGTGTTCCGGAAGTAAAGAAAAAGTTCGGCCATTACCAGTGATTATTTCAATGGCGCTTGTTGGATTAACATCATATCCATCCATGGCATCTTCCAAAGCCACGTCGAGAGGGAGCCATAGGTCAGAACAATGGGCGGAAGAAGCACGGGAGCCAAATGCCATAATAGCACGGAACTTCTGATGTGAACTTGTCCTGCATTCTCGAGAAAAGACTACGCAAGCATCTGAAGTCAACAGCTGAAGTGCCTCAGGAGTCAGGCTTTTTGAATTCCTAAGTGCTGCTGAGTCTGTAACAAGCAACCGTAATCTCTGAATGAAAGATTCCCAGTGCACAGGCCTGAAATCAGTTTAGCAAGTTATCTTCAATCATGGCATGCCATGCTATTGTGACCAAGAAATTATATGACTGATCACGAACCAATTTATAGATGAGACATGACAGTCAAATCCTCTATAGGTAACTTTCCTGAGACGGCCATGGGAAATACCAAGTACTAACACAGACAGCGATTACCAAATGAACAATAACTGTTAAGCCAAATAGCAGCATCCAATCCTCCACTCAGGAGGTGCCCCAAAAAAATTGGATTGAAAGCTTCCAAGATGTATATTGACAGGGTGAAATTCATTGGAGAACTGATGCAAAAAATCATACAGATGATAGAAATAAGAGTAGCTAAAAGAAGTACATACAAGTTCTGGCGTGCCAAGTACAATATTCTGGAGGTTACTTTGTTTTGCAGAAACTGTCCAATTATTTCAATTGCCATTGTAGTATTTGCATTCTGCAATATCCCATGACTTTCGGTAGACTTCTCATCAAAACTACCATAACTGTCTATATCCATTTCTTGAGACTTGATGCCCCATCTGGAATTTGCTTCTGGAGTGAGTTCCAACAATCCTTCATCATCTAAAGATGCATCAAGTAACTGCCACACAATAGAAAAGATAAACTCAACCACAAGAATCCCAGCTTCACTTTCTGGCAGACCAAATATCTTGGAAAGCTGCATAGCAGCATCAATTGATTCCATAACCCTGCAATTGGAAAGAATTTCCATTCATAACAAGACAATTACCAGAAACTGAAACTATCTGCATTGTATGTGGGCCATAGAATTATATGCAGTAAATTATTACATCCAATAGTTGATTTTGGCTCTTGTAGGAACAGATGAGTGATTGAACTCCAATGAAAGGCCAAGATAAATTATAACCAATTTCGTTGGGCATCATAAAACTTTTGAAACAGACAACAAACACTGGCTAGCATCTTAAGTTAAGAGGTTTCAATGATTATGATTTTCCGAGCCATCTGAATAAAAAAGAAGGTTGCCACACTGCAGGTGCAGGAATCAAAATATGTAGGTGGAAAGAAGTCTGTTATACAACATAGATCTGCGAGCAAGAGGATTGCAACCAATGTGATGTCTAAAAGAATTAAGCAAAAGATAAGCTCCTCACTTTTGATAGTTTGACCCATCTATATGGGATTTAAGGTTAAAAGCGTGTCTCTTGAGCAGTTCCATGTAAAGTCTGTATGGGGCTGGTCTGAACTGCCTACATGGAATGACCCTGCATAGAAGACAATAAAGTAGGCCGTTTGAAAATTGAAAGAAAAAAATGCACGGATACAAAACTGCATAGATTTCCTAGCAATTCATTTTTGTAGAGAAACTGCCACCGTAATTGCCTCCGGAAAAGCACACAACTCAGTCGAATGATGTTTTCTCGGTCTAATTGGTGGCCGTGCAATATATGGAAGCCCTTCTCTATCCTAAACCAGCCCAATATAAGACAGAGGAGGGATCCAACCATACTTTGCACCGCCACCGATAGACTGTACCAGCTAATATGTGAAAATGCATTTGGCATGCCCACCTGTTTTCCACATTCTCAAGAACCGGAAACAAAATGGTAAAATGTTCCAATTAACTTACTGAAATGAGAAGAAAACTGAAATTTCTTGGAAAAAACCCTTCATCCTTTATTGAGTCCGAACCATGATTAGACCAAAAATATCGCGAGATATCAACATTTGCATCTTGAAATCATTTTGCCAAACAAATTGCAGAAAAAGAAAAAGGTCAACGGAAATCAGTCCGGGGAAATTTTCAATGAAAGGAGTACTCAAAATCCACTCAAAAAATCAAGTGCACGCTCTATCCCAACAGAGTCAAAGAATTCAGTAAGTTCAATTGTTAGAAGTTAATGCGATGATCAACCTTTTTTCACTTGGTGAAAGCAAAACTCTTTAGGATCGGACAACACCCTCTTTTCTTCTTTCCGCTCTTCCAAACAAAATTTCGTAAACTTCGACCAACAGAATCCCCTGAAGGAGAGTGAGTCAGGCAATGCCAAAAGGCCTCACTAAAAATCCTCGACAGCATCAACTTTAATCAGATTCAACAGTAAACAAAAGAATGAATCAATACCCTCTTTTCTCAGACAAAAAAGAGAGAGAGACAGAAAGAAGAAAGGGAAGAAAAAACTCCTTCAGGCTTCATTAACCGGAACCCATTACAAGGAAAGTCACCAGGTTACTTAACATTAACCAAAACTCTGAAAAACGACGGAAAAACCATCTCAAACATCGAAGAAAGAAAGTAAGAGGAGAAACAAACCAAAAGAACCCAAAAAAAAAAAACAAGAAAGAAAGAGAAAACAGGAAACACCAACCTGGTAGAGAGCAGAGCAATCACGAGGAGAGGAGGCACAATCCCGACCGCCAGAGCCTTCTCGAGGAACTTCCACGTGATGGGGACGTTGTTGTCCCAGCAAATGTGAGAGACCAGCGCGTGCGCCAGCTCGGTCGAAGGCAAGCTCGCGCCGGCCGAGTTCAAGCTGGAGCACATCTGCATCGCCCACCACAGGGGATCACTGCCCTTCTCCTGAGCCACCCTCGTCATGTCAAGAATGCCGCCGCGGACGGAGGCCGCCATGCGCCGGAGCCAGATCGCCGGAAGCCTCCGAATCCTTTCCCCGGCACGACGTGGGTGCGTGAGCGAGCTGGTTAACGAAGCCAACCAGGTGGTGGTGGACCTGGTGGTGGTGGTGGTGCTGCTGCTGGTGCTTCTTCTTCTTGGCTCTAGTTTTTGGAGGGGTGGTTTTTTCAGTTTTGTATTTGGGAAATGCTATTTATTTATTTATTTGCTATATATTTTGTGGGGGTTAGGAAATATAATTGGCTCCACAAGGACAAAGTCAAGAAGAGACGAGGGGCAGGAGTGGGATTTAAAAAATTACAGATATTAATCTTCAGGTTGTACTATAAATAATTAATTAGCACCAACACATTGCCCTGCGTAAGCCCCAATAAAAAGCGAAAACTCTTGGTAATATATGCTGATTTAGGAATCAGCCGTTATCGAGATGGTTGTTATCGAAACGATAAAACCGTGAAAAATAAAAAAGTTTCTTCAAAAGTGGGAGAAAAAAGGGTTAATGCAACGAAAAATTCTAAACCGGTACATCTATGACAAATTTACCATACAAACTAATTTTTTGACCATAAAAAAACTATAAACTGGTACATTTGCGATAAATTAACCTTCCATTAAATTAGATTAATATAAAAAAATAACAAACTAGTACATCTGTGATAAATGGAGGGTAAAACCCAAAAACTAGTACATTTGTCAACTCATCACGTATTATTTAACTCAGCAATTTGATAGTAAAATTTAACGAAAATCAACGCAGGGTAAATTTATCATCGGTATATCAGTTTGGGATTTTTTGTGGTAAAAAAATTAATTTGTAATAAATTTGTAACAAGTGTACCAATTTGAGGTATTTTTGTGGTATTAACTCGAGAAAAAAAAAACATGTCTGAATTTTCACACGTAGATTGTATTTTGACAAGGGTAAACATTAAATGCACATATTAATGTAGAAAATTAAAGAACTTTCGTTTGTCACACCTAGGACTCCGTTTTGTTTTATTTTGTGGAAGAGGAATGATGATAGTTTATATTGCTTACAAAAATGAATGAACGAAATTTTTGTTCCGTTGTCCACGAAAATATTTAGACATAAATTGTTATCGATAATGAAAATATTTTTCATCGATTAATCATTTCAAGAAGCAATCAATTTTAGGAAAATATTTTCTAAATCATTCAGTTTTTCGCGAAACAGACGGAGCTATAATGATTCATGTGATTTTTTTTTTGGTCCAATGATTCATGTGATTAATGAAGCGAGTTCTCGCTAATTTTCACATCATCTGTTTTGCTCATGTATAATGGAGAAGCAAATAAGATACGAAATTACAGATTGTCCATTCCAAAATGTCAAGGGAAGGTGTCCAACTCGCTTTAGCATTTCAATTGAAAAAAATAATTGGGGAAAATTGAAAGTAAATTGCGTTGATTTAGGAATTATTTAATCATGTCCGGGACCCATCGAAGCATACGATAATTTCACATCACGACAGGATTAGGGATAAAATTCATTAGGATATTACCAACCAACCACCGATGATTAGACCATTTGGGAAATTATCAAAAGCTAACGTAGATTATGCACAATAAACCGAAAGTCGTACCACATTTCTTGTCCATTTTCCCCATTCTATTTATTTTATTCATTTCGTTTTTTTAATCAATTTAATGTGAAGAGAAGAAATCATGCGATTCGAGGCGCGCGTCGCTCGTCCTCGGGGCTCGACCATAAAGCGTGGAAAAAGAGTAAAAAAAAACAGAACATATTGACCCCTACAAGGCCATGTCCCCCGGCCAGAAATCACTAATCTTCACTCTAGTAGGTCGACTACTTCACTAAATCCAACTAATAAATATTTAATCTTGATTAAAAAAAAGTTAAGATTGAGTATCCCTCAAGTCTACATGAAATTCCACAAAATTTTCCATTAAATTTCCCGAGATTTTTCAATTAATTTCCCAGATTTTTACTGGATGGAGTTTGTGCTTTTTTTTTTTTTAGTGGGGGCAGAAAAAAACTCAGTGGTTAGGGGGTTGGTGGAGATGATGACAGGATGTGATGTCTCAATCAAGGTTGGTCCAACTCCAAGCCGGTGATGACATTGGCATTCATCACTTTTGGGTCTGAAAAAAAAATAAAAAAGATATATTATCTGTGATATACATATATATATATATATATATATATGTAACAAAGAAAAGTAATATAAATAGGAAAAGAGAAGTCACTCTGTCATCACCAACCTCTTCAATGGAGCTTTTTTTTTTGTTTGTTTTTTTTTTTGGGTTTCTACTTTTGCAGTTTGTGGCTTCTTGAAGATGGGTATAAGTGAGTGGTAGGTGAGCACTGGGGAGATGGATCGGTTGGCATGGGTCATCGAGCTCATCACTCGATCAGTCCATGGAAAAAAAAAACGAACATAGGATGGGACACACGTCATCTCGATGTCCCGGTTTCAAGGAAAAAAAAATTAAGGATATGCTCACCAACAACCTTCAAAATTGTCATAAAATTACAATTGAGTCTAAAATTTGCAAAATCTCATATCCTCTCGCTCAGTTTATGGCCGAGGGGCGCCATTGGCGGCGGTCGAGGGTCGGCGACCCTTGCCCAGATTTGGGGTAGGGTTGGCAACCCTCGCTGACCCCTGGCCGGGGCCCACCGACCATTCCCCCACCATCGCTTTGGTGGTGGGGCGATGACAAGGATTTGCAACAAACCCTCGCTACTAGTTTCCGACATTCTCTTCTTCTTTTTTTTGTTTAGTTTATTTTTTTATTTAATTTAAATAAAATTTGTTTAAAAAATCAAATTTGGACCAAAGTGATGTCGTTTTAGCATGTCATCGTCACGTAAGAGAGATAAAATATTTTAAAAAGCCACGTTAACATTTTTTGTTATCCAAGTTGGACGAAATTAACGAAAGAACTCGATTGTACCAATTTGAAAAATTTTAAAATTTAATTGCACTTTTTGCAAGTTTTAAAACTCAATTACACTTTTATGATAAATTTCAAGACTTTCAGTGAACATATCCCAAAAAATTATAGTTCAACCCCTCAATCTCTCACATGAGCAGAAATTTAAAATAACAATATAAATCGTAAAAATTTTTATGGAAAAAATTAATTGAATTAGATCCAGCTCTTCCTCGTCCTATCAAATTCAACATGATTACACGTGCTTTTCCTTTGTGGCTCAACTAGGGTTTGGCCTAGACGGACGGCAAGGGAAGTCTCGCTCCTCCTCTTCTCACGGTCTCGGGTTCGGGGACACGCGAAAACTGGCCTGAACACCGGACGACTCTCTACGAAAGCACGTACATTAAATTAAATGTAAATATGCATGTGCTGCGAAGAAAACAAGGGTTACTGCCTCAGCCGAATTAGTTGCAAGTTAAGACAATTTCTTTACCGACCCACCAATTTCCAACAAGAAAGCTAGCTACTATCGCTAGAGCGATCCAATCCCATGGCTTTGCTAATTCTACTTTCCTAAATATAATATTATTTGTTGTCTCCTTATTTTTTGGCTAAAAAGCAAAGCATTCATTGCCACTGGGTAGGTGTCTGATAGAAGAATAATTAGGCATGATAAGGAGGAGTTGGTAAGATGGTTCATTCACCTTGGGGTAACCCCACCTTTGATCTCATCCAAACAGAGGCCGGAGGGGCAGGAAATCAATTTGCCAAAAGAATCAAAGAGTGGCCTGCACAAATTGGCACTGGCATGTGCAATCATTTAGGGTTGACTCCTCTTGGATAGTCAAGAGTCAACGTCCCTAGCACCACTTGGGGTCCTCCCCATATGCCTCAAATTCCATGCCCCAATTGCCTCCATGTTGACATATTCTAGTATGGACCATAGGCATACTAAAGTGCTATTTAATTGTACTCTTGATCATTGCCGTTTCGAAAATGGGTACTTAGATAATTCATGAATGGCGGATCAGCAGAAGTGACAAGGCTACGCCCTAATATGAAGATCAAGGGTACGTGAACATGGGATTGTTTGCACCTTATTTTTTAAGGATCGCAGTTTGTCACGCTCGTACTTTGTAATTCGTTATCTTGGGTTCAATGACATAGCCTCAATTTATCCAAGTCCCTTACTTGGGAATTGAAGAAAATGAACCAACATAAAAGGATTGTTGGAACTTTGACAATGCAAAGTAGGATCAATCGTATGTCTACATAATTAAGTCGAATAGTGGCTTGTGTCTCATTTTTAGCAGCTTTCCTAAATCATCCATAAATGAAATATTAAAAGGACAAAAAAAGATATAAATAACATTTCTAATAACTTCCCACTTTCGATCGGTTCCTCGTGCAACTACCCATTTTCTCGTACTCTTATATTTGATGACAAGAAAGTAAAGTCGCACAAAAAAGCACTATATCTTTAACCAATTGACCCCACACCTTTGGCGATTACGTAGAATCCTCTTCATATAATTTTTGCTTTTTATCGTCATTCTCTTATTATTTTTTAACGATAGAATTAACTAGATGATAAAATTATTAAATTACAAAAATAAATCATGTTAAATTACAAAGTTCAAATTAAAATAAGCATAATGATTATTAAGCACGCATATGGCGCATATAAAAAGTTGAGGTTATTTTTAAAGGACAGTGAAAAAAAACTATTATAAAACAAACCTATTCCCAAACTACTCCTGTATTAAATAATAAAAAAAGAGCTATAATTAATAGGGTTAATACTACAAAAAATTTTAAATTGGTACTTCTGTGATAAATTTACTAATTGTTTTATCACAAAAAATCTCAAACTAGTACATCCATGACAAATTTACCTTCTACTAGTTTCCATTAAATTTTACCATTAAATTGCTAAGTTGGATGACATGTGTCAATTGATGGGTATACCAGTTTAGAGTTTTACCTTTTTATTTGTCACAGGTATATCATTTTATGATTTTTCATGATATTAATTTTATTTTAATGGGGGTATATTTGTCACAAGTGTATCGATTTAAAGTTTTTGGTGGTCAAAATATTAGTTTAGGGCAACTTTGTCGCAATTGTACTGGTTTAGGATTTTTTATAGTCAAAAAATTAATCTAGGGTAAATTTGTCATAAGTGTACTGATTTGAGTTTTTTCGTGATATTGACCCTAATTAATACGCCTCTTAATACTTTTCATTTAAGCTCTGTTTATTTCGTGAAAAATGAATATTTTAGAAATATTTTTTTTAAAACGATCGCTTATAATGCTAAAATAATTAGTCAATAAAAAATATTTTCATCATTCACAAAAATTTATGTCTAAATATCTTCATGGACAAGAAAATATTTTCCATTTATTCACTTTTGCAAGCGAAATAAGTAATCGTTTTTTTAGGAAAATATTTTTCAAATTATTCATTTTTTTTAAACAAATGGAGCCTAAAGGTAAGCTGATGCATGGAAGCATAAGCTCTATGCTTTTCTGTTTAGGTACTTATTATTGGCCTATGGTGAAGTAGCCGATGCTTTTCTCCCCCTCGTCGGGGTAACAACATGCACATGTTAACATCATGACGGGGACAACTGCTTTGTCTCCAATCCGGCAACTTCCAGATTTCTGAACTTGGACATGAAATTAGTATACTTGTGCCACAATCGTTAGAATAACATTAATGACAAAAACCTAGATTGGTCCGAATTGATTGATTGAGATTATCTAGGAGCCGGCCTTTGCATTAAAGTCTATCAAACCCAGGCATAAACTATATCAGTGGATCAAGGCTGGAATTGGATTAGTCCATTTATCAAATTGCATTAGCATGTCGGACTCAAACAGCCGGCAATTAATCTTGGATTTGAAAGAAAGATCCAAGCATAGTACATTGTGACCGGTTAGTAAATGGCTAAACAAACTTCCAAACAAAAGAGCAAAGCAAAACGATGCGGCCATTTGTCTCTCGGAAATTGCTGAAAAATGTTTTCCAAAGAATTGTAGTTTTCGAAGTTGTTAATTTTCAGAATATATTTCTTTTAATCGGCATTTCAAATGAAGCTAAAAATCGTTTAGGGAAAATAAAAGCTGACCACCAATAATATCTTAGTAGGAGATGGATTTGTAGTGGCATATTAATAAGCAATCACCCAATAATCATGTTTGACTAGACGGCTCCGCTTAAAAAATAATTGATTGCCTTACTTAAAATAATAAGTCAATGAAAAATGTTATCATTATTAATAATAATTTATATTTACATATTTTCGTAGTTCATGAAAATAATTTGTGTTTATTCATTTTCGTAAGTGATATGAATAATTATTTTTGAAATTTTTTTCTAAATTATTTATATTTCAAGAAACAAATGGAGACGAATCTTGGAACCGGAAGGAAAGGATAACACAAAGTGCAAGACAGAAAGGTAAAAATGGAGACTCCACCTCGAGAAAACCCAATTATAAACTCACCATTATTACATACAACCACAAGATAAAAAAGTGACTAAAATTGATTGCGACAACCACTAACCGGAAATAGATAAGATTTGCATCACTTGTGCACTCAAGCAAAATGATTGCACCCATCACAAGTTACGGACTGCCCAATGTCAGCAACTTTAGGCTCAGAAATCAAGCTCAACCATCCCCATCTCGAACAGCTTCCGCTTGAGCAGAATCGACCCAGGGGAGCCTAATTGAAAAAACAGCAATTATCTTGATCATTATCAAGAGAACATTAGGTTCTCCAAGAAATCGAGTCCAATTGGGTTTGGCGAAAAGGGTATATTCGTATCGAAAATGATGTTTAGGTGCGAGTTATGTCTTTTAGTAGTGGGATTAAAGTGAGTCGATGCATCCACCAATGATCGTTTGCCATGATTCCTTATCGGGATGTCGACAGAGTATAATGTGTCTTCTTAGTAAGGAGTCAAATAAGGGAAAAAGAAGGGCAAAGAATCAATGGGGTCGAGCCAAACACACAGAACAAGAGGACGTCTCTATAAACAAAATTGCTACCTTGATTTGATGGATTTCGGACTAATAAACACACATTAACAATTCACGTACTCCAATGGTGGGCCTTCCATGCTCCGAATCATGTTAATACCCACAAGAATTCATTTGTTTTTATCGCATGGTATTTATCAATTATGTGTGTTTATGCTTCGAACTTAAGTGAAAATTACCATATTCTGGGAAAAAGTCGCAAAAACCCCTTACTATATTTACTATGATACGTTCATCATAAACGTTTTTTTTTTGTAATATCAAAAACTCTAAACTTTTTCTTGCGACATAGAAAATCATAAACTTATACTTATGTGATACATTTACCTTCCGTCAAGAATTCATTAGATAATTTTTCAGTCAAAATAACGTTATTTTTATCCCACATTAGAGCAAGAGTCCCACATCACCTAGGCAAGGCGTTCTAAACTTGAATATAAGTTTCAGGAACCCCCTCTACTGTTGGCTATAGCTTTTGGTGTGAGACTCTCGTAAGTTGGTATCAAATGCGCCAGTGGAGCATGGTGGAGTAAGAGTCCCACATGTTCCGTATTAAATATAAGTTTCGGGACCCCTTTCTACTCTCAATTGTAACTTTTGGTATGAGACCCCTATAAGTTAGTTTTTACTTCTGGTTTAATAGTCCTCATCGATAGAACTTAAATGTATCATACTGGGTATAATTTGATATTTATGGTTAAGATTTATGGGGGCTTTTGCCTTATGTAAACCAAACCACTATGGCCTGGAATCGTTTTTATATATATGTAAATTAGGTCTGTTTTAAGATTTTTGTTCTATTAAGTCAACGTAACATACTCAAAGACCGCCCGAGGGATCCTCATGTTAAGTTCAAGATTCACAAACACAACCTAATGGTTGTGATGGATCCAGCCTAGACAGGCCCATGGGGTGTCTAATGGGCCTTATTAATCACTTTCTAGGTGCTCTCCAAAACTACACCAACGATCGATTTCAATGTCGCAAGACAATTTTCTGTCTCACATGATGCGAGTAACTAGCTCGGAAAATTTATTAATTAATTTTAAGATATGGCGTACTCATTTGTCCGAATCAATCATAGTATGGCGAGTGCCATGGACTTCCTTATTTTCTTTCAAGATTGATGATGGTGTTTTCCCACGTGATGATTCATTTGGATGGATCGAAACGTCATGTTTCGAGAGCACCTAAAAATTTCTTCGTAGATTGACATTTTATTCCTTCTCCTATTCACATTCTATGTTAGACACACAAATACTGCTGCCCAAAATGCTTTCCAGCTAATGGTTGGAGTGTTGATCTTGTTGTCTATGTCTAATCATCACCGTCGACAATATCGTCTTAATACAAACCGGTCAAGGCTTGCTATATTTAAGCCCCTTTGCAAGGTGCCCTAGACGAGCTTGAAACTACGGAAAGACCTTCGACACGAGCCTGTAATGCGACGAGGTCGTCGAAGTGACTCTGACTTTTGTATATATGTAATCTTACTGCATGTATTTTGTGGACATACTTGGTCTCATCCCCAAGCCCTGTATGCTTGTGTTCATCGTGTTCAGTGGAATGTCATCACATCCAAGTTTGTCATAACTATCGACCTGGACTAGCTAAGTGCGCATCAGATTACCTCAATCCGTCGTAAATGGAGATGCCCTTCTTGTTTCTATCAGAAAAATTTACGTGAGATGCTCATGCACTGCAAAATCTGATCTCTTGGAGATGGTGTGTTTTGTTTCTTCGTCTTGCTAATTCCAAGTTTCGAACTTGGGAACGGATCTCTGGTCTTTTGCAGATGGCTTGCTGGGCTCTATGAATTGAGATTAGGTGACGCTTGGCGTTGGCATATTGGTCTTCACTCTTCATCGGAGAAAATCTTTGGAAAATACCATCAAACCTTTCGTCAAAGCCGCCACTCTCTTTGAATTTTCAGCGTGCTAGCGACACGCGTAATGAAGCCGCAAACTTTCACTTCTCCTGCAAAACTCTGCTCTTTTTTCCATGTTCCATTCACAAATTGTCTCATTCCTCACTCTTGGCGTGTCCAACATTCACCAGGTTTCTTGGTGAAAGAAAAGAAAAATGTTGAGCTCTCATTGCTTCGAGAACCCACCGGACCTGAGCTCGACCTGTGGAACAGGACGTGTTGAAGAGCTTGCAGGCCTCAAAACTTACGTCACTGGCCCTTCCGATGCCAAGCGTGCTCTTCTTTTCATCGCTGATGCTTTTGGTAGACGCCCATTTTCTTTGATTCTTGATTCCGTATTGTTTCTCTTATGGTTCTTTCTTTCGGTTGATTGTGGACTTCTTCTTGGTTCTCTGTCGTTCTCGTGCTTTTCGATTGATCCATGAAATTGCTGCTTGATGGATCCTTTGCTCATCTGTTTGTGCAGGGTATGAGGCTCCTAAGCTGAGGTATGGTGTGATTACGTACATAGAAACTTAAGGTTTGCAAGTGAATAACTCTGTATTCTCCCTCCTTACCAAAAAAAAAACTCTGTATTCTCCCTGTAGCATAATTTGAAAGCTTTACCTTTCCGTTCACCTTTCACCTGTGATGCTGACGAGCATTAGATAGCACATAAGGGTGAGGCCAATTCATTCTGGATGAGTGTGTTTCGTGTTTTTCTCTTCCGATTTGAAACGTTGTCCATTGAAATGCAGATACCATTTTAGTTCCATTCAGGGTACATTTGTCGTACATGTATAAGTTCGGGATTTTTTATGACACAAAATAAAGTGGGGTGTTCGTGTCACAATGGGCAAGTTTAAGGTTTTTAGTGACACAAAAAAAAGTTCGGGGTATTTATGTCACAGTGGGCATAATTTGGAGGTTCTTTTGTGGTATTAACCCACCCTTTGTTCCAATAAACTCTGCTTCTTATACGGCTCAGCTGTTTATATAATGCTGTTTCATCTTGAGATAAAGTTAGCCTTAGTTTCAACTGCAACATCACATAAGCCGGGATCGCCTTGTTAACAGTCATTGCGTTCTGTTTTCACGAGATTGAAAATGACGAGTTACCTTTTCAGATTGTCATACTTATTAGTTGACTGCTTTCATCGTAAAGGAAACTCGCAGATAAGGTTGCATCCGCAGGATTCTTGGTGGTTGTACCCGATTTCTATTACGGAGATCCTGTTGTTGATCCCAGTAATCCTAATTTTAGTAGAGAAGCTTGGTTGAAAACTCATAGCCCGGTGAGTTTTCCACTCCTTCAGGCCGTGAAAATATTAAAGCACAATTAGAAGTTCAGAGGAAACAAGGGATTTCCAAATTGCAAACTCGATTCCTAGACTCATATCACATGCAGTAGGTTGCATTAATAGCTAGACCTGGTTGGAGATTGCTGGTCATTTCAAAGATTTTCGACACCCATCTAGGTCTGTATTTTACCAAATTCCAGATGCGAAACATGACGCAGTATCAGTAGAATGAGAGCCTCATGAATTTTCATGTCACCAGTTTCTTAGTTATCTTTTCGTAAACTTTCACCTCATTTACTTCTTTAGGATAAAGGGTATGAAGATGCCAAGCCAGTGATTGCCGCTCTCAAAAGTAAAGGCATGTCTGCCATTGGGGTTGCAGGATTTTGTTGGGGAGGTAAAATTTTCTGTATTCATTTTCACAGTTCTGAGGAGGTTATTGGGTTAATTAATGGGAAATTTGTTCTACATTCACCACTGAAAAATTAGTTCTGTTCACTTGCAGAAAAGTTCTTTCAAGTTGTTAAAAAGAGCTTGCCTATTCTTTTCAGGAATGGTGCTAGTGAAATTAGCAGGCACTGAAGACATTCAAGCAGCAGTAATTCTGCACCCTGGTCATATTACCGAAGATGAAATCAAAGGTAAAGCTATGCCAGTGAACATGGAATTACTTGCTATTTTCTTTTCAACCACGGCAACATAATTTCTTCATGAGGTAGACTTGGTACTTGGTACGGGAGTTTGTGGACTAATATGACGTGCCTATGAATAAGTTTATGAATTCTGAAGGGAGTCTGCAAATGCAGCCAAGAGTGATGAAGAAACCCGCTATGCGTCTGGTCAATTACAAGAAATCGATCACACAACATTTGTCTGCTTGAGAAGTGTTCCTTACACTGGAAGCCGCAAAAATCTTATTTTTGTCTATTCTTTGTTCAGCCATCAAGATTCCAACTGCTATATTGGGAGCCGAGAATGACCACATTTTCCCCGCAGAAGAACTGATAAAGTTCAGGGAGATCATGTCGGCTAAAACCGAAGTAAGCATCTTAGGGTGTTTTGAGCATTTGTTGCAAAAAAACTGTCAGACAATCCTACTGTTTTTCGAGATTCCCGCCAGTTTGCTTGCAAAGCTCTTCTTGTCTACGGTTATTTATATGCATCACTAATTCAAAGACCTTGGTTTTGCAGTTCGAGAGTTATGTCAAAATATTCCCTGGTGTTAGGCATGGTTGGAGTGTGAGGTACAATGACGACGACGAGTCTGCCGTCAAGAGTGCCGAAGAGGCCCAAGAGGACCTGTTGAATTGGTTCTTGAAGCATGTCAAGTGAAAAGAAGGCATTGAAGCAGAATATAGTGAGGGAAGCAGCAGATGACTGCATTGTGAGTTATGAATAATTTCAGGACTAGTCATCTGTTTTGGACTAGTCATCTATACTGTGCTGTTACGACTTTGATAAATAAGATATCGGTTTCATAGCTCAAACTTTGCAGATTGAGAATAAAGTATGTCATGTCGAGTTGTATCGTGCCTTTTTGGTTGAATTCTCTGTTAAAATTGATTGGAGGTGTGCTCTTTCATCAAGATGAGGACCACAAGGGGAATATTAGATAGCATATACGTTTATTCAGAGAAAAGTATTTCTGCGGAACAAAGTAAGTTCAATTTTCTAAATACAAAAATGGAGTCCGCGAACTTTCTTTTTTCCTCGCTTTGTTTTGATGAACTTTCTTAAGCGGACTGATTCAGTGGATAGGATCATATTGAATTATCCGGCGACAAATGATCCTAAAGCTCCAAAGCTACGGCAACGATCAAATTCAATGTCAAAAGACAATTTTATACTTCACGTGATGCTGATAACTAGTTTGGAAAATTTCATAGTTACTTTCAAGACATTACTTACTCATTTATCCCAATCAATCGTAGCATGGCAAGTGTTATGAACCTTTTCTTTCACGATATATGATAGTGCTTTTTTCCATGTGGTGATTGAGTTAAGTGAATCAAAACATTGTGCTTCGAGAGCACCTAAAAATTTCTCCATAGGTGGAGGTTTCGTTTGTTTTTTGTCTGCAGTCTATGCTAGAAACATGAGTAACTTTACCTAACACGCTTTCTAGCCAATAGTTGGAGGGTTGATCTTGCTCTAGATATTGATAGTCATCATCGTCGACCATGTCGTCTTAATACTTGAGCTCTTTGTGGGGTGCCTCTAATGAGCTCAAAATCGTGCAAATACCTTCGATATGAGCCTATAATGCGAAGAGACTGTCAACGTGACTTCAAATTTCGTATATTTGTTATATTACTACATGTATTTTGTGGACCTTCTTGGTCTTATCCCCAAGTCATGTATGCTTGTGCTCTATCCTGCTCAATAGAATGTCACTATATCCAAGTTTGCCATATCTGTCGACCTAGACTAGGTAAGTGCACATCAATTTACCTCAATCTGTCGTGAGTGGTTATGCTGTGATCGATGCAAGTGAGTCTCAAGTAATGCATTGGAGAAAATCTTTGGAAAGACCATCAAACCTTGCGTCACTTCTTAGTAGTCATCGAATAATGGGGAACGCCTTCCTATCGAGTCAAGTCAATGACGTAACGTTATCTTCAAAGTCGCAACGCGAAGGGACTGAACATTGTTCGAGTGACGTATTGAATGACGCCGCGAGCCTCCGTCTTTTCCTATAAATATCTGTTCTTTTCACGGGTTGCCTTCACAAATTTTTCGCATTGTCTCGGTGATTCCTCACTCCGAGTGCGTCCCACGTTCACCAGATATCTGGGGAGGAAAGGAAGATGTCGAGCTCTCAGTGTTTTGAGAACCCACCAAACCTGAGCTCAACTTGTGGAGAAGGACGTCTTGAAGAGCTTGCAGGCCTCAAAACTTACGTCACTGGCCCTTCCGATTCCAAGCTCGCTGTTATTCTCATCGCCGATGTTTTTGGTACTGGCCCGTTTCTTTGATTCTGATTTTGTGTTGTTGCTCTTAGTTGGGTCTTTCTTTTTGTTGATTATGTACTTCTTGGTTCTTTGTCGTTCTTGTGCTTTTCGATTGGTCCATGAAATTGCTGCTTGATTGATCCTTTGCTCATCTGTTTGTGCAGGGTATGAGGCTCCTAAGCTGAGGTATGGTGGGATTGCTAGCATAAAATCTTTCTCAAGTTGTTCTATGTATCTGTTGTTCTATAGTGCCATCTTTTGAAGTTTCCCAGTGAATAACTCTGTATTCTCCTTATAGTATACATTTGAAAGCTTTACCTTTCCCTTCACCTTTCACCTGTGATGATGAAGAGCATTATAGAGCACATGAGGGTGAGGCCAATTTATTCTGGATGAGTGTGTTTGGAATTTTTCTGTTCCTAGTTAAAACATCATCTGTTGAAATGCATATATGGTCAACTTCCTGGCATAGTTCAACCGACATTTGATATACATTGCTTGATTCAACATGAATTACAGTTTTCTTTGTTCTAATAATTTCTGTTACTTTTACGACTCAGCTGTTTATGTGATGCGGTTTCTTCTTGAGATAGAGTTAACCTTAGTCGCAACACCAAAATCACATAAGCTGGGATTGCCTTGTTAACAGTCACGGCATTCTAAGTTTTAACTGATTGAAAATAATAGAGAATAGAGTTACCTTTTCAAATGGTCATACTTATTCGTGGACTGCTTTCATTGTATAGGAAACTCGCAGATAAGATTGCATCCGCGGGATTCTTGGTGGTTGTACCCGATTTCTTTCACGGAGATCCCGTTATTGATTTCACGAGTCCTAATTTTAATAGAGAAGCTTGGTTTAAGAATCATGGCACGGTGAGTTTCACTCCTTCAGGCTGTGAAAGTGTCACAGTATATTTAGAAGTTCAGAGGAAACAATGGCTTTCTAATGTGCAAACTTGATTTGTAGACTCATATCACCTGCAGTAAGTTGCATTGGTAGCTAGACCTGGTTGGAGATTGCTGTTTATTGCAAAGATTTTCGACACCCATCTAGATCTGTGTTTTACCAAATTCCAAATGCGAACCATGAAACAATATAAGTAGAATAAAAGCCTCATGAATTTTCATGTCATCAGTTATTAGTCTGTCTTTTCATGAACTTTTACCTCATTTACTTCTTTAGGATAAAGGGTATGAAGATGCCAAGCCAGTGATTGCCGCTCTTAAGAGCAAAGGTGTGTCTGCCATTGGGGCTGCAGGATTTTGTTGGGGAGGTAAAATTTTCTCAATTCACTTTCACAGTTCTGAGGAGGTTGTTGGGTTTAAGTAGTGGGAAATTTGCTCTACATTCACCGTTTAAAAACTAGTTCTGTTCACTTGCGGAAAAGCTCTTGCAAGTTTTTAACAAGAGCTTGCCTCTTCTTTTCAGGATTGGTGCTAGTGAAATTAGCAGGCACTGAAGACATTCAAGCAGCAGTTATTCTGCACCCTGGTCGTATGACCGAAGATGAAATCAAAGGTAAAGCTGTGCCAGTGAACATGGAATTACTTGCAGTCTTCTTTTCAGCCACAGTAAGATAAATTCTTCTTGAGTGTGTTGGAGTTGGTACTTGGCACGGGAGGCCTTGTGGACTAATATGATATGCTTTTGAATGATTAAGTTTGCGAATTCTGAAGAGTCTGTAAATGCAGCCAAGAGTGATGACGAGACTCGCTCTAACATGTCCGGTCAATTACAAGATATCAATAGCACAACATTTGCCTTCTTGAGAAGCATTCCTTAAACTGGAAGGCGCAAACAAACTACCCGCCTGGGTGGCGCTACTGGAACGCGCACTCTTCCTCTCGCAAAAGGTTGAGTGTTCGAATCCCGGGCGCCGCAGGGTGACTTAACCGGTGGCACGTGTGTGGTGGCTAGCACGTGTCGCCCCCAGGGTTTACTCTCCGGCTGTCGGCCGTGCGGGGGTTCCTTGGGTTATCAAAAAAAAAAAAAACAATCTTATGTTTGTTTGTTCTTTGTTCAGCTGTCAAGATTCCAACTGCTATATTGGGAGCCGAGATCGACCAATCTTCCCCGCCCGAAGACCTGAAAAAGTTTGGGGAGATCATGTCGGCCAAAACTGAAGTAAGCGTGTTAGGACGTTCTGTGCATTTGTCAAAAACAAATTGTCGGACAGTGCAATCCGATTTCGACATTTCCATCAATTTGCTCGCAATGCACTTCCCCTCTGCGGTTATTTCTACACATCTCTAATCTAAAAGAGACCCTGGTTTTGCAGTTCGAGAGTTATGTGAAGATATTCCCTGGTGTTAGACATGGATGGAGTGTGAGGTACGACGACAGTAACGAACTTGCTGTCAAGAGCGCCGAAGAGGCCCAAGAGGACACGTTGAATTGGTTCTTGAAGCATGTCAAGTGAAGAAGAGAAGAAAAGGCACCGAAGCATAACATAGCGAGGGAAGCAGCAGATGACTGCACCGTGAGATTTGTACAATTGCAGGACTAGTCATCTATTGCAATGGTGTTTCTTTTTGCTAAAATCTACTGTAATAATGTTTGGCGAGGAAACAATGTACTGTACTGCTGTTACTTAGAGAAAAAAGATATCGGTTCCGAACTTGGAAGATTGAAAATGAATTATGTCGTGTCAAGTTGTATCGTGCTCAATTTGGATGCATTTTCAAGTCGAATTGATAGGAGGTGTTCATTGTCATCACAAGGAGGGTATGAAATGGGATATTCTTTTATCAATTTCAATTTAAAAGGATATATTATTGCACGGTTTCCACAATGTTGTCAGCTAAAGTGACTAATATCAAGGTGATCTCAGGATCACTCAATTTCAAATGTGTCCATTATATATAATAATGACAAGTACACACCTACCCATCTAATCACAGAAAAAGAATTTTATCTGTTAATAATTTTTTTTAGTGTATTGAGATACATTCAAATTTTGAATGGAATATTATTTTCAAATTACGCGACCTAAAACATAAAAAAGTGGAAAGTAAGGATACGAAGAAGAATAGTTCCCGCAATATATGGAAATCCAACAATTCGAGTTTATAAGACAGCCATGATAAAATTTGTAACAAAAGCTAAGTGTTCGTTTTTAATCAAAGCCAATTTGACAATAGGTCAAGAGTTTTCGAAACTAAACCAGATAGACATGGCAAAATACATTCTTCATTTAGATGGTATATATTCTCCGAATGTATATTTGCACACTAATTAAATAGTTTTTTTTTTTTCGAAATGTCCCAAGTTGAGGGTTTGAACTAGTACTTTCTGGCCCCACGTTTCCCAATCTCTTTACCGGCAGAGTCGCATTCCTGTTGGCGAATGAACCGTTTTTGGGCGAGTGAACTATTAGGGGAAGTGAGATCGGAGAATACTAGGTCGGGGATTCGATTACCAACACGACCGCACATACATGTATTTAGTGATGGGAGCGAGGAAAAAAATTAGTTGACTCACCAAACAATTTTAGCCTTTGACCAAGTGATGTTTTGCGTGGAAGGACGAATGTTTCCGTCGGTCTCAATATGTTATGATTCCGTCCGGTTCGTTCGTCGTCCGTTTCTCGCTCACCCTCTTCCTTGTTTCATGTCAGCAGTGACGTTTTCATACTAACCACGAGACTTTTTGATGACCAATTCGACCCATAAGATTGCACGCGAAAGGTGTCTAGAAGAATAATTTCTTCAGACACCATGCTATGTTATATCATGGATAAGTCTATGGTTTTCGGGAGGCAATCCTAGCACGACACCATTTGCGACCACAGAATCAGCGTATCATTTCTTGTCTCACTGGCTTTGTTCTTACCTCGGAAAAGAATAAAGAACAAAGAAAGAGACCATGAACAGTAAAAAATGAAATGAAGAGAAAAGAAAATATTAACAGATTTATAGAAAAAATTTCAAACAACATCGTTTTGAGTGGAGTCGTACGCGTCTTATCGCCGGGCTATGCCGCGTAGGATGGCAGGCACAGACTATATATTCACGTCAAAATTTCCCGGCCTAAATTGATCGGATGGATTGTATTGAAAAATCGTCAAAAGATTTATGACTACATTGGCCAATTTAGAAAGTTTAGAACTGAATTGGTATCTATACAACAGGTTTAGCACCTTTTGGGTAATTTCCTCCATCCTAAGTAAGTCATTATTCAGATACATGGATGCATAAGCTCTATGCTTTTTTTCATTATGAAGGTTGAACTTCATTAAAAGATTAGATTATCATCTCTTGGTTTGGTACTTATTATCGCACCTTTGGTGAATTAGCTGATGCTTTTCTTCCCATCGCCGGGGTTTAATATGCACAAGTTAACATCGTGACAGAGACAACTGCTTTGTCTCCAACCTGGCAACTTTCGCATTGTTGAACCTGGACATGATTTTAGGGTACGTTCATTTTGCGAAAAATGAATAATTTGAAAAATATTTTTCAAAAAATAATCACTTGTATTGCTTACAAAAATAAATGAATGGAAAATTTTTTCATCGCTCACAAAAATAGTTAGGCATAGCTTTTTATCGATGATGAAAATATTTGCTGTTGACTAATTTTTCTACACGATATGAGCAATTATTTTTCAAATCACTCATTTTCCGTGAAACGAACACACCCCCTATATACGTATACGACAATTGTCATAATAACCTATGACAAGAACCTAGATTGGTTTTGAATTGATTGATTAGGGTTATTAGGAACTGGCATTTGAACTAAAGTCTATCAAACCCCGACATAAGTACATTAGCTTTTTTTATCAAAAGAAAATTATATTCATTGCTCAAAAGAATACATAAGAAGTATATAGACCTTATAGTAAAACAAATCAAAGCAGAGCTAAGCACAAAATACTACAAAACAAAGCCAAATCTAGAAAACGGGAAGGATCAAGGGAGCACTAGTAGGGTTAAGCATAAACTCATTCCATAAGAACGGATCTATTAAGCAAAATAATTAGTGTCTGATAATTGGATCTTGTATCATTCTCATTGACGAGCACACATCGAAAATTCCTTCTCCAATAACTACGGCGTTGCCATTTGACGGTGCGTACCTAGGTTCGACTTCCTCTACATCATAGCCATATGATGACAACCAAATAGGTTGAATAAGCACAGATCTAACATTTGGACGAGCAAATCTTTTTAATTCAATGAGACTCTGGAGTTTATATGATCATTATTGAAACTGGAGCCAGGGGACCTGTACACCGACATAATACGGGGGTATTGAAACCTTAAAAACAAATTTATCAAACTCCCAATTCTAGATCAAGAGAGGATAACTTCTAGATCGGGAGAGTCTAAACTTTCAGATCTAGAACTAAATCGAGAGAAAAGAGCTTCTAGATTTATATCGGGAGAAAAAAATATGAGAAAAGAATAAGAAAAATCAAACAAAATTAACAATGAGGGAGGGGAGGGTCCTCCCCAAGGCTGAAGGTGGAAGAAAACGATGGAGAGAGAGAACGGAGATGGAGAGAAAAAGACTATGAAGACTCTACTTTCCTTCTGTTATTGTTGAATCCTTTTGCAATATAAACTATATTAGTCTATCAAGGCTGAATTGGATTAGTCCAATTATCAATTTCATTGGCCTAAAATGCATTATCATGTCAGGACTCACCAGCCGGCAATTATCTAGATTTGTAAGAAAAATCCCAGCAAAGAATCTTGTAACCGGTCAATAATGGCTGAACAAACTTCCAAACAGAAGCGAAGCAAATAATGGGCCATTTGGCTCTTGGAAATTGGACACTGCTGAAAAATGTTCTCAAAGATCTTTATGTCGGAGTTTTCGAAGCCATTAATTTTCAGCAAATTTGTTTCACTTTTTCTAGTTCAGCGTTTCAAACGAGATAAAAAAAAACATTTTGAGACGTTTGTTTTCAAAAAATTCTAAAACATCTCTCGTGAGAAAAAGGGCCGAGTCCAGCGCACGTCAGACGATCCATTCGTCAAGACCTTGATCCTTGTATTGAGACACAAATTTGAGAGCGGGGAATGAGCCCGTGGATTGGGATCCTCGGGTTCAAGATCTGGCATTTGAGGGGCCAGGGCCAGGGGTTAGGTTCCCTAAGTCCAAGCATTGGGTTCTCTGCGCTCTCGAGGCCGAGAACAAGGTATTGGGAGTAGAGGACCAAATTCTCATCTTGCTTGATTGTTTAGTGGCGGGTGGCGGGTGGCAGGCGTCGTGGTCCCAAGTTCAAGGCGCCAATGTCCCGAGTCCAACTCCCGAAGTCTCGGAACTAAACATTGAGATCTCGAATTGACCCATAAGCACCCAAGGTCATGGGTTCAGGCACCTGGTTCCTAACTCGTGACCCCAAAGTCCTACCTATGGCAGCCGAAGTCTAGTATCTTCGTGGGTCTGGCTATTAGGGACTCATGTTTAGATGCTAAGGTCTTGGTTTAGCCCTAGGTCAAGGGGAGAGTCGCCGGGGTCCCAAGTTCAAAGGTCGATGACGCGGGGCGTGTACATTAGATATTATGATTTTTATTTTATATTTCTTTATTTTAGTAATTATGTAAGGATATTCGATGGTTTTTTTCAATAGTTATCATTTTGATATTTAAGACGTAGTAGGCTAGAATTTCTTATAAGTTTACCTATTTCCTATTTTAAAATTTAGAATTTCATTAGTATTTTAGATATACATATGCATTATGTTTCTTGGAATACAGCTTGTCCTTTGGTGAATTAATGAAAAATTGAGAGTTTTTCTCTGTTGCGAATGCCTCTGTGCATATTGCGATTGTTTACTCGTGTTACCGAACTGCTATTTGTGCTATCACTCTTTTATACCACATTAAATGGGTTGAGCGCTCGAGCACGGAGGTCTCAAGTTTGGCCTTAAGAAACAAAGGCCGGCCCTTGGGGCATCATGTAGGGTAAGGTCAGGTCACAAGTTTGGCCTCGACATTTTCACTTGGTCTGGAAGTGTTCGTTTAATACTCTTTGCTCCATAGCTAGCACATACTAACTTGATTTGGATCAACGTGGTTTTCTAATTTCGTAATCATAGTAATTTGCTTCTTTAAATTCACCAATTTATTGAAAAAAAAAACATTATCTTAGTAGGAGATTGATTTCTAGTGGCATTAATAAGCAATTTCACCAAAGAAAAAAACGTGTTTAATTAGAACCTCGAGCTGATACAAACAAGGAAAGGACAACACTAAAGTGCAAAACAAAAAGATAAAATGCAGAATCCACCTCGAGACAACCTAATTATAAATTCACTGTCATAACATAGACAAAATAAAAGTTAACACATTGATTGTGACAGCCACTATAGGAAATCGATAAAAATTACATGGATTATGCACACGACAAAATGATTGCATCCATCACTAATCATGGACGGCCCAATGGTTGGAGTGTCGATCTTGTTGTCGATGTCTAATCATCACCGTCGACAATATCGTCTTAATACAAACCGGTCAAGGCTTGCTATATTTAAGCCCTTTGCAAGGTGCCCTAGACGAGCTTGAAACTACGGAAAGACCTTCGACACGAGCCTGTAATGCGACGAGGTCGTCGAAGTGACTCTGACTTTTGTATATATGTAATCTTACTGTATGTATTTTGTGGACAAACTTGGTCTCATCCCCAAGCCCTGTATGCTTGTGTTCATCGTGTTCAGTGGAATGTCATCACATCCAAGTTTGTCATAACTATCGACCTGGACTAGCTAAGTGCGCATCAGATTACCTCAATCCATCGTAAATGGAGATGCCCTTCTTGTTTCTATCAGAAAAATTTACGTGAGATGCTCATGCACTGCAAAATCTGATCTCTTGGAGATGGTGTGTTTTGTTTCTTCGTCTTGCTAATTCCAAGTTTCGAACTTGGGAAAGGATCTCCGGTCTTTTGCAGATGGCTTGCTGGGCTCGCTGGGCTCGCTGGGCTCTATGAGTTAAGATTAGGTGACGCTTGGCGTTGGCATATTGGTCTTCACTCTTCATCGGAGAAAATCTTTGGAAAATACCATCAAACCTTTCGTCAAAGCCGCCACTCTTAGAATTTTCAGCGTGCTAGCGACACGCGTAATGAAGCCGCAAACTTTCACTTCTCCTGCAAAACTCTGCTCTTTTTTCCATGTTCCATTCACAAATTGTCTCATTCCTCACTCTTGGTGTGTCCAACATTCACCAGGTTTCTTGGTGAAAGAAAAGAAAAATGTTGAGCTCTCATTGCTTCGAGAACCCACCGGACCTGAGCTCGACCGGTGGAGCAGGACGTGTTGAAGAGCTTGCAGACCTCAAAACTTACGTCACTGGCCCTTCCGATGCCAAGCGTGCTCTTCTTTTCATCGCTGATGCTTTTGGTAGACGCCCATTTTCTTTGATTCTTGATTCCGTATTGTTTCTCTTATGGTTCTTTCTTTCGGTTGATTGTGGACTTCTTCTTGGTTCTTTGTCGTTCTCGTGCTTTTCGATTGATCCATGAAATTGCTGCTTGATGGATCCTTTGCTCATCTGTTTGTGCAGGGTATGAGGCTCCTAAGCTGAGGTATGGTGTGATTACTTGCATAGAAACTTACGGTTTGCAAGTGAATAACTCTGTATTCTCCCTTCTTACCAAAAAAAAAAAACTCTGTATTCTCCCTGTAGCATAATTTGAAAGCTTTACGTTTCCGATCACCGTTAATCTGTGATGCTGAAGAGCATTAGATAGCACATGAGGGTGAGGCCAATTCATTCTGGATGAGTGTGTTTCGTGTTTTTCTCTTCCGAGTTGAAACGTTGTCTATTGAAATGCATATACGCGTGATTTCGTGGCATGGTTCAACTGACCTTTGATATACATTGCTTGATTCGACATAAATTACAGTTTTATTTGTTCTAGGGCAAATACCATAAAAAACTTCAAACTATGCCTTTGGTGACACAAGTACCCCAAACTTTTTTTCGCAAATACCCCCAACCTTTTTTTTTGTGTCACAAAAAATCCAAACTTGTACAGGTGTGATATATATATCCTCTATTTCAGTTCCATCCAAAGTATTTTTCTCGTACATGTATAAGTTCGGGATTTTTTATGGCACAAAATAAAGTGGGGTATTCATGTCACAATGGGCAAGTTCAAGGTTTTTAGTGACACAAAAAAAAGTTCGGTCTTTACCAAAAAAAAAAAAAAAGTTCGGGATATTTATTTCACAGTGAGCATAATTTGGGGGTTCTTTTGTGGCATTAACCCACCCTTTGTTCCAATAAACTCTGATTCTTGTACGGCTTAGCTGTTTATATAATGCTGTTTCATCTTGAGATAAAGTTAGCCTTAGTTTCAACTACAACATCACATACGCTGGGATCGCCTTGTTAACAGTCATTGCGTTCTGTGTTCACAAGATTGAAAATGACGAGTTACCTTTTCAAATTGTCAATACTTATTAGTTGACTGCTTTCGTTGTAAAGGAAACTCGCAGATAAGGTTGCATCCGCAGGATTCTTGGTGGTTGTACCTGATTTCTATTACGGAGATCCCGTTATTGATCCCAGTAATCCTAATTTTAGTATAGAAGCTTGGTTGAAAACTCATAGCCCGGTGAGTTTTCCACTCCTTCAGGCCGTGAAAATATTAAAGCACATTTAGAAGTTCAGAGGAAACAAGGGATTTCCAAATTGCAAACTTGATTCCTAGACTCATATCACATGCAGTAGGTTGCATTAATAGCTAGACCTGGTTGGAGATTGCTGGTCATTTCAAAGATTTCCGACATCCATCTAGGTCTGTATTTTACCAAATTCCAGATGCGAAACATGATGCAGTATCAGTAGAATGAGAGCCTCATGAATTTTCATGTCACTGGTTTCTTAGTTGTCTTTTTGTAAACTTTCACCTCATTTACTTCTTTAGGATAAAGGGTATGAAGATGCCAAGCCAGTGATTGCCGCTCTTAAAACTAAAGGCATGTCTGCCATTGGGGTTGCAGGATTTTGTTGGGGAGGTAACATTTTGTGTACTCATTTTCACAGTTCTGAGGAGGTTATTGGGTTAATTAATGGGAAATTTGTTCTACATTCACCACTGAAAAATTAGTTCTGTTCACTTGCAGAAAAGTTCTTTCAAGTTGTTAAAAAGAGCTTGCCTATTCTTTTCAGGAATGGTGCTAGTGAAATTAGCAGGCACTGAAGACATTCAAGCAGCAGTAATTCTGCACCCTGGTCATATTACCGAAGATGAAATCAAAGGTAAAGCTATGCCAGTGAACATGGAATTACTTGCTATTTTCTTTTCAACCACGGCAACATAATTTCTTCATGAGGTAGACTTGGTACTTGGTACGGGAGTTTGTGGACTAATATGACGTGCCTATGAATAAGTTTATGAATTCTGAAGGGAGTCTGCAAATGCAGCCAAGAGTGATGAAGAAACCCGCTATGCGTCTGGTCAATTACAAGAAATCGATCACACAACATTTGTCTGCTTGAGAAGTGTTCCTTACACTGGAAGCCGCAAAAATCTTATTTTTGTCTATTCTTTGTTCAGCCATCAAGATTCCAACTGCTATATTGGGAGCCGAGAATGACCACATTTTCCCCGCAGAAGAACTGATAAAGTTCAGGGAGATCATGTCGGCTAAAACCGAAGTAAGCATCTTAGGGTGTTTTGAGCATTTGTTGCAAAAAAACTGTCAGACAATCCTACTGTTTTTCGAGATTCCCGCCAGTTTGCTTGCAAAGCTCTTCTTGTCTACGGTTATTTATATGCATCACTAATTCAAAGACCTTGGTTTTGCAGTTCGAGAGTTATGTCAAAATATTCCCTGGTGTTAGGCATGGTTGGAGTGTGAGGTACAATGACGACGACGAGTCTGCCGTCAAGAGTGCCGAAGAGGCCCAAGAGGACCTGTTGAATTGGTTCTTGAAGCATGTCAAGTGAAAAGAAGGCATTGAAGCAGAATATAGTGAGGGAAGCAGCAGATGACTGCATTGTGAGTTATGAATAATTTCAGGACTAGTCATCTGTTTTGGACTAGTCATCTATACTGTGCTGTTACGACTTTGATAAATAAGATATCGGTTTCATAGCTCAAACTTTGCAGATTGAGAATAAAGTATGTCATGTCGAGTTGTATCGTGCCTTTTTGGTTGAATTCTCTGTTAAAATTGATTGGAGGTGTGCTCTTTCATCAAGATGAGGACCACAAGGGGAATATTAGATAGCATATACGTTTATTCAGAGAAACGTATTTCTGCGGAACAAAGTAAGTTCAATTTTCTAAATACAAAAATGGAGTCCGCGAACTTTCTTTTTTTCTCGCTTTGTTTTGATGAACTTTCTTAAGCGGACTGATTCAGTGGATAGGATCATATTGAATTATCCGGCGACAAATGATCCTAAAGCTCCAAAGCTACGGCAACGATCAAATTCAATGTCAAAAGACAATTTTATACTTCACGTGATGCTGATAACTAGTTTGGAAAATTTCATAGTTACTTTCAAGACATTACTTACTCATTTATCCCAATCAATTGTAGCATGGCAAGTGTTATGAACCTTTTTTTCTTTCTTTCACGATATATGATAGTGCTTTTTTCCATGTGGTGATTGAGTTAAGTGAATTAAAACATCATGCTTCGAGAGCACCTAAAAATTTCTCCATAGGTGAAGGTTTCGTTTGTTTTCTGTCTGCAGTCTATGCTAGAAACATGAGTAACTTTACCTAACACGCTTTCTAGCCAATAGTTGGAGGGCTGATCTTGCTCTAGATATTGATAGTCATCACCGTCGACCATGTTATCTTAATACTTGAGCTCTTTGTGGGGTGCCTCTAATGAGCTCAAAATCGTGCAAATACCTTCGATATGAGCCTATAATGCGAAGAGACTGTCAACGTGACTTCAAATTTCGTATATTTGTTATATTACTACATGTATTTTGTGGACCTACTTGGTCTCATCCCCAAGTCATGTATGCTTGTGCTCTATCCTGCTCAATAGAATGTCACTATATCCAAGTTTGCCATATCTGTCGACCTAGACTAGGTAAGTGCACATCAATTTACCTCAATCTGTCGCGAGTGGTTATGCTGTGATCGATGCAAGTAAGTCTCAAGTAATGCATTGGAGAAAATCTTTGGAAAGACCATCAAACCTTGCGTCACTTCTTAGTAGTTATGGAATAATGGGGAACGCCTTCCTATCGAGTCAAGTCAATGACGCAACGTTATCTTCAAAGTCGCAACGCGAAGAGACTGAACATTGTTCGAGTGACTTATTGAATGACGCCGCGAGCCTCCGTCTTTTCCTATAAATATCTGTTCTTTTCACGTGTTGCCTTCACAAATTTGTCACATTGTCTCACTGATTCCTCACTCCGAGTGCGTCCCACGTTCACCAGATATCTGGGGAAGAAAGGAAGATGTCGAGCTCTCAGTGTTTTGAGAACCCACCAAACCTGAGCTCAACTTGTGGAGAAGGACGTCTTGAAGAGCTTGCAGGCCTCAAAACATACGTCACTGGCCCTTCCGATTCCAAGCTCGCTGTTATTCTCATCGCCGATGTTTTTGGTACTGGCCCGTTTCTTTGATTCTGATTTTGTGTTGTTGCTCTTAGTTGGGTCTTTCTTTTTGTTGATTATGTACTTCTTGGTTCTTTGTCGTTCTTGTGCTTTTCGATTGTTCCATGAAATTGCTGCTTGATTGATCCTTTGCTCATCTGTTTGTGCAGGGTATGAGGCTCCTAAGCTGAGGTATGGTGGGATTGCTAGCATAAAATCTTTCTCAAGTTGTTCTATGTATCTGTTGTTCTATAGTGCCATCTTTTGAAGTTTCCCAGTGAATAACTCTGTATTCTCCTTATAGTATACATTTGAAAGCTTTACCTTTCCATTCACCTTTCACCTGTGATGATGAAGAGCATTATATAGCACATGAGGGTGAGGCCAATTTATTCTGGATGAGTGTGTTTGGAATTTTTCTGTTCCTAGTTAAAACATCATCTGTTGAAATGCATATATGCTCGACTTCCTGGCATAGTTCAACCGAAATTTGATATACATTGCTTGATTCAACATGAATTACAGTTTTCTTTGTTCTAATAATTTCTGTTACTTTTACGACTCAGCTGTTTATGTGATGCGGTTTCTTCTTGAGATAGAGTTAACCTTAGTTGCAACACCAAAATCACATAAGCTGGGATTGCCTTGTTAACAGTCACGGCATTCTAAGTTTTAACTGATTGAAAATAATAGAGAATAGAGTTACCTTTTCAAATGGTCATACTTATTCGTGGACTGCTTTCATTGTATAGGAAACTCGCAGATAAGATTGCATCCGTGGGATTCTTGGTGGTTGTACCCGATTTCTTTCACGGAGATCCCGTTATTGATTTCACTAGTCCTAATTTTAATAGAGAAGCTTGGTTTAAGAATCATGGCACGGTGAGTTTTTCACTCCTTCAGGCTGTGAAAGTGTCACAGTACGTTTAGAAGTTCAGAGGAAACAATGGCATTCTAATGTGCAAACTTGATTTGTAGACTCATCACCTGCAGTAAGTTGCATTGGTAGCTAGACCTGGTTGGAGATTGCTGTTTATTGCAAAGATTTTCGACACCCATCTAGATCTGTATGTTACCAATTTCCAAATGCGAACCATGAAACAGTATAAGTAGAATAAAAGCCTCATGAATTTTCATGTCATCAGTTATTAGTCCGTCTTTTCATAAACTTTTATCTCATTTACTTCTTTAGGATAAAGGGTATGAAGATGCCAAGCCAGTGATTGCCGCTCTTAAGAGCAAAGGTGTGTCTGCCATTGGGGCTGCAGGATTTTGTTGGGGAGGTAAAATTTTCTCAATTCACTTTCACAGTTCTGAGGAGGTTGTTGGGTTTAAGTAGTGGGAAATTTGTTCTACATTCACCGTTTAAAAACTAGTTCTGTTCACTTGCGGAAAAGCTCTTTCAAGTTTTTAACAAGAGCTGGCTTATTCTTTTCAGGAAAGGTGCTTGTGAAATTAGCAGGCACTGAAGACATTCAAGCAGCAGTTATTCTGCACCCTGGTCGTATGACCGAAGATGAAATCAAAGGTAAAGCTGTGCCAGTGAACATGGAATTACTTGCAGTCTTCTTTTCAGCCACAGTAAGATAAATTCTTCTTGAGTGTGTTGGAGTTGGTACTTGGCACGGGAGGCCTTGTGGACTAATATGATATGCTTATGAATGATTAAGTTTGTGAATTCTGAAGAGTCTGCAAATGCAGCCAAGAGTGACGAAGAAACTCGCTCTAACATGTCCGGTCAATTACAAGATATCAATAGCACAACATTTGCCTTCTCGAGAAGTGTTCCTTAAATGGGAAGGCGCAAAAAATCTTATGTTTGTTTGATCTTTGTTCAGCCGTCAAGATTCCAACTGCTATATTGGGAGCCGAGATCGACCACTCTTCCCCGCCTGAAGACCTGAAAAAGTTTGGGGAGATCATGTCGGCCAAAACTGAAGTAAGCGTGTTAGGACGTTCTGTGCAATTGTCAAAGACAAATTGTCGGACAGTGCAATCCGATTTCGACATTTCCATCAATTCGCTCGCAATGCACTTCCCCTCTGCGGTTATTTCTACACATCTCTAATCTAAAAGAGGCCCTGGTTTTGCAGTTCGAGAGTTATGTGAAGATATTCCCTGGTGTTAGTCATGGATGGAGTGTGAGGTACGACGACAGCAACGAACTTGCTGTCAAGAGCGCCGAAGAGGCCCAAGAGGACACGTTGAATTGGTTCTTGAAGCATGTCAAGTGAAGAAGAGAGGAAAAGGCACCGAAGCAGAACATAGCGAGGGAAGCAGCAGATGACTGCACCGTGAGATTTGTACAATTGCAGGACTAGTCATCTATTGCAATGGTGTTTCTTTTTGCTAAAATCTACTGTAATAATGTTTGGCGAGGAAACAATGTACTGTACTGCTGTTACTTAGAGAAAAAAGATATCGGTTCCGAACTTGGAAGATTGAAAATGAATTGTCGTGTCAAGTTGTATCGTGCCCAATTTGGATGCATTATCAAGTAAAATTGATAGGAGGTGTTCATTGTCATCACAAGGAGGACATGAAATGGGATATTCTTTTATCAATTTCAATTTAAAAGGATATATTATTGCACGGTTTCCACAATATTGTCAGCTAAAGTGGCTAATATCAAGGTGATCTCGGGATCACTCAATTTCAAATGTGTCCATTATATATAATAATGACAAGTACACACCTACCCATCTAATCACAGAAAAAGAATTTTATCTGTAAATAAACTTTTTTAATGTATCGAGATACATTCAAATTTTGAATAGAATATTATTTTCAAATTACGCGACCTAAAACATAAAAAAGTGGAAAGTAAGGATACGAAGAAGAATAGTTCCCGCAATATATGGAAATCCAACAATTCAAGTTTGTAAGACAGCCATGATAAAATTTGTAGCAAAAGCTAAGTGTTTGTTTTTAATCAAAGCCAATTTGACAATAGGTCAAGAGTTTTCGAAACTAAACCAGATAGACATGGCAAAATACATTGAACATTTAGATGGTATATATTCTCCGAATGTATATTTGCACACTAATTAAATAATTTTTTTTTTCAAAATGTCCCAAGTTGAGGGTATGAACTAGTACTTTCTGGCCCCACGTTTTCCAATCTCTTTACCGGCAAAGTCACATTCCTGTTGGCGAATGAACCGTTTTTTGGCGAGTGAACTATTAGGGGAAGTGAGATCGGAGAATACTAGGTCGGGGATTCGATTCCCAACACGGCCGCACATACATATGTGTTTAGTGATGGGAGCGAGAAAAAAAATTAGTTGACTCACCAAACAATTTTAGCCTTTGACCAAGTGATGTTTTGCGTGGAAGGACGAATGTTTCTGTCGGTCTCAATATGTTATGATTCCGTCCGGTTCGTTCCTCGTCCGTTTCTCGCTCACCCTCTTCCTTGTTTCATGTCAGCAGTGACGTTTTCATACTAACCACGAGACTTTTTGATGACCAATTCGACCCATAAGATTGCACGCGAAAGGTGTCTAGAAGAATAATTTTTTCAGACACCATGCGATATTACATCATGGATGAGTCTATGGTTTTCAGGAGGCAATCCTAGCACGACACCATTTGCGACCACAGAATCAGCGTATCATTTCTCGTCTCATTGGCTCTGTTCTTACCTCGGAAAAGAATAAAGAACAAAGAAAGAGACCATGAACAGTAAAAAATGAAATGAAGAGAAAAGAAAATATTAACAGATTTATAGAAAAAATTTCAAACAACATCGTTTTGAGTGGAGTTGTACGCGTCGGATCGCCGGGCTATGCCGCGTAGGATGGCAGGCACAGACTATATATTCACGTCAAAATTTCCCGGCCTAAATTGATCGGATGGATTGTATTGAAAAATCGTCAAAAGATTTATGACTACATTGGCCAATTTAGAAAGTTTAGAACTGAATTGGTATCTATACAACAGGTTTAGCACCTTTTGGGTAATTTCCTCCATCCTAAGTAAGTCATTATTCAGATACATGGATGCATAAGCTCTCTGCTTTTTTTCATTATGAAGGTTGAACTTCATTAAAAGATTAGATTATCATCTCCTGGTTTGGTACTTATTATCGCACCTTTGGTGAATTAGCTGATGCTTTTCTTCCCATCGCCGGGGTTTAATATGCACAAGTTAACATCGTGACAGAGACAACTGCTTTGTCTCCAACCTGGCAACTTTCGCATTGTTGAACCTGGACATGATTTTAGGGTACTTTCATTTTGTGAAAAATGAGTAATTTGAAAAATATTTTTCAAAAAATAATCACTTGTATTGCTTACAAAAATAAATGAATGGAAAATTTTTTCATCGCTCACAAAAATAGTTAGGCATAGCTTTTTATCGATGATGAAAATATTTGCTGTTGACTAATTTTTCTACACGATATGAGCAATTATTTTTCAAATCACTCATTTTCCGTGAAACGAACGCACCCCTTATATACGTATACAGCAATTGTCATAATAACTTATGACAAGAACCTAGATTGGTTTTGAATTGATTGATTTGGGTTATTAGGAACTGGCATTTGAACTAAAGTCTATCAAACCCCGACATAAGTATATTAGCTTTTTTTATGGAAAGAAAATTATATTCATTGCTCAAAAGAATACATAAGAAGTATATAGACCTTATAGTAAAACAAATCAAAGCAGAGCTAAGCACAAAATACTACAAAACAAAGCCAAATCTAGAAAACGGGAAGGATCAAGGGAGCACTAGTAGGGTTAAGCATAAACTCATTCCATAAGAATGGATCTATTAAGCAAAATAATTAGTGTCGGATAATTGGATCTTGGATCATTGTCATTACGAGCACACATCGAAAATTCCTTCTCCAATAACTATGGCATTGCCATTTGGCGGTGTGTACCTAGGTTCGGCTTCCTCTACACCATAGCCATATGATGACAACCAAATAGGTTGAATAAGCACAAATCTAACATTTAGACGAGCAAATCTTTTTAATTCAATGAGACTTTGGAGTTTATGTGATCATTATTGAAACTGGAGCCAGGGGACCTGTACACTAACATAATACGGGGGTATTGAATCCTTAAAAAGAAATTTATCAAACTCCCAATTCTAGATCAAGAGAGGATAACTTCTAGATCGGGGGAGTCTAAACTTTCAGATCTAGAACTAAATCGAGAGAAAAGAGCTTCTAGATTTATATCGGGAGAAAAAAATATGAGAAAAGAATAAGAAAAATCAAACAAAATTAACAATGAGGGAGGGGAGGGTCCTCCCCAAGGCTGAAGGTGGAAGAAAACGATGGAGAGAGAGAAGGGAGGGGGAGAGAAAAAGACTACGAAGACTCTACTTTCCTTCTGTTATTGTTGAATCTTTTGGCAATATAAACTATATTAGTCGATCAAGGCTGAATTGGATTAGTCCAATTATCAATTTCATTGGCCTAAAATGCATTATCATGTCAGGACTCACCAGCCGGCAATTATCTAGATTTGTAAGAAAAATCCAAGCAAAGAATCTTGTAACTGGTCAATAATGGCCGAACAAACTTCCAAACAGAAGCGAAGCAAATAATGGGCCATTTGGCTGTTGGAAATTGGACATTGCTGAAAAATGTTCTCAAAGATCTTTACGTTGGAGTTTTCGAAGTCATTCATTTTCAGCAAATTTGTTTCACTTTTTCTAGTTCAGCGTTTCAAACGGGATTAAAAAAAAACATTTTGAGACGTTTGTCTTCAAAAAATTCTAAAACGACTCTCGCGAGAAAAAGACCCGAGTCCAGCGCACGTCAGACGATCCATTCATCAAGACCTTGATCCTTGTACCGAGACACAAATCTGAGAGCGGGGAATGAGCCCGCGGACTGGGATCCTCGGGTTCAAGATCTGGCGTTTGAGGGGCGAGGGGTTAGGTTCCCTAAGTCCAAGCATCGGGTTCTCTGCGCTCTCGATGCCGAGTACAAGGTATTGGGAGCGGCGGGCCAATGTCTCATCTTTGCTTGATTGTTTAGCGGCGGGCGTCGGGGTCCCAAGTTCAAGGCACCAACGTCCCGAGTCCGACTCCCGAAGTCTCGGAACTAAACATTGAGGTCTCGAATTTGACCCATAAGCACCCAAGGTCATGGGTCCGGGCACCTGGTTCCTAAGTCCCGACCCTAAGTCCTACGTGTGGCAGCCGAAATCTCGTATCTTCTTGGGTCTCTGGTTATTAAGGACTCATGTTTAGATGCTAAGTTCTTGGTTTAGCCCTAGGTCAAGGGGAGTGGCGCCGGGGTCCCAAGTTCAAAGGACAATAACACGGGGCGTGTACATTAGATATTATGATTTTTATTTTATATTACTTTATTTTAGAAATTATGGTAGGATATTAGATGATTTTTTTTCAATAGTTATCATTTTGATATTTAAGATGTAGTAGGATAGAATTTCTTGTAAGTTCACCTATTTCCTATTTTAAAATTTAGAATTTCATTAGTATTTTAATTTGCTTATCCTTTGGTGAATTAATGAAAAATTGAGAGTTTTTCTCTGTTGCGCGTGCCTTCGTGCATATTGTGATTGTTTACTCGTTTTACCGAACTGCTATTTGTGCTATCGCTCTTTTATGCCACATTAAATGGGTTGAGTGCTCGAGCGCCGAGGTCTCAAGTTTGGCCTTAAGATACGAAGGCCGGCCCTTGGGGCCTCA
Source organism: Syzygium syzygioides (assembly GCA_031216285.1). Classification (NCBI taxonomy): domain Eukaryota; kingdom Viridiplantae; phylum Streptophyta; class Magnoliopsida; order Myrtales; family Myrtaceae; genus Syzygium; species Syzygium syzygioides. The sequence continues at coordinate 30,437,641 of CM062249.1, forward strand.
TGTAGGGTAGGGTCAGGTCACAAGTTTGGCCTTAACATCTTCACTGGGTTTGGAAGTGTTCGTTTAATACTCTTTGCTCCATAGCTAGCACATACTAACTTGATTTGGATCAACGTGGTTTTCTAATTTCGTAATCATAGTAATTTGCTTCTTTAAATTCACTGATTTATTGAAAAAAAAATTATCTTAGTAGGAGATTGAGCTCTAGTGGCGTTAACAAGCAATTTCACCAAAAATAAAAACATGTTTAATCAGAACCTTGCGCTGATGCAAACAAGGAAAGGACAGCACTAAAGTGCAAAACAAAAAGATAAAATGCAGAATCCACCTCGAGACAACCTAATTATAAATTCACTGTCATACATAGACAAAATAAAAAGTTAACACATTGATTGTGACGACCACTATAGGAAATCGATAAAAATTGCACAGATTATGCGCACGACAAAAATGATTGCATCCATCACTAGTCATGGATGGCCCAATGTAAACTTTCTACATTTTTTTTCGTCTTACTCCTCTCTACTATGCACATGAGAGTGCGGTGCTTACGGAGATCGAATCTCGAACCTAGAACTATCCGACCTCAACTCCTTAGGCTGCGTTTGGTCGTCCGAATTTCTAAATAGGATAGGACTGGATAGGATAGGATAAAAAATCCTAAGATTTCTTCATATCCTATCCACTGTTTGGTGGACTACGAATTTAAAGTCGGACAAAATAATGTTTATTTTTATTTTTTTTGCTATTCACAGGTAAAGGAAAAAAAGTTGAGAAATTTTTTTGATGAAAACGCACAAGGTGTAGGAATGAAGATGATAGCAAGCAGAGTGTAGGGTTTATGAAAAAATAGGAATTATAAATTCTATCCGGGTTTATCTCACCTCTCGCAAATTTTTTATCCGGTTTATATCCGACCTTGTCCTATCTTGGACCACCACTAAACATAAGATAGGATAAAACATATCTTATCCTGATTTTTAACCGGTCGACCAAACACAGCCTTAATCTCTTTATCGGCAGGATTGCATGCATGTTGGCAACATTTCATTTCCTCATCCAACACTTTTAAAACAAATTTGATGGGCTTCCAAAGACAGAATATCCCATAAGGTCTGGGGGGTTTACAAAACCGAAAGGATGGAGGGCCTGAAGTCATTGGGCCTTGGCTACAAAGTCGGCCGCTTGGTTTGCTTCTCTTGGGCAGTAGGTCACTTGAACATTTCCAGGATGGGCCAAGCGTTTCTTGCACACAGCAACTAAAGCATTTCCCAAGCAGGTTGGTCAACACCAGATAAGAGCTTCACAAGTGATATGCTGCCATATTCAATGAAGTTAAAATATATCTCAAATTTAAACTCGTTGAGCAAACCCGACCAGAATTAAATTGTGTGTAGAGCAAGAAAGTTGAAAACCATATCTTGCATATCCGAAAATTACTTTAGATTTGACATTGGCTTTGATATTTTGGTATTGGACTCCAAGATTGGAATTATCGCGAAAGAAAGTCTATTGTTGACTTGTTACCACTTGTGTCGAAGAAAGAAAAAGATATTCGAGAAGAGATTCATTTTCCTGCTTCTTGAAACCACGGTCTAGAAAAGGAAAGTCTAAGTGAGCGTTTTTCTTTGACTCGCTCAACATGGATGCAAGAAAGAAATAAAAGATAAGGTTTATCTTTCCTTGGTGAAGTCGGTTTTGATATTGCCAAATTGGAGTTGAACTTGATTTCATGTGGGTATATCTATAAATACTTGAGTATGGTTGTAATTTCCGATATTTTGCTTAATTTATAGTGGAATTTCGTGCTATTCTCCCCATGAACATAAATCATTACGACTGAACCACGTAAATCTAGTGTCTGATTTATTTTCTTATTTTGTCTATTTTATTATTAGATTACTTATTTCCGCAACAAACGAACACCCTTAGTTTAGAGGTGAGCAAAAAGGATCTCCTGAACCGGACCAAATCAGCTGCTTCGATTCCTAGAAGCACTGGTTCGGTTTTCGATTTCAATTTTTTGGAATCGGTGATTTTTAGTTCAGTTTCTAGTTCCATGTGTGGAACCGCCTACCTAAACTGGACCAATTCTTTTATTTATTTATTTAAATTTCTCACAAATTTTTCAGATGCCCTAATCCTTCATAGCACAAATCCTCAGGTACCCTCTCGCATGCTCCCTCTTTCACAAATCTGAAAAAAAAAACCCTAATCTTAGTCACCCTTTCGCTTGACTCTCATAAGCCACCCTCTCGCTCAACTCTCGCCTCCCTATCGTGGACTCACTCTCTTTCTTGACTCTTGCCTCCCTCTCTTGCTCTGTTTTTGGCCTATCATGATCGTGATCGTAATCACACCTCATCGAAGTAAATATCCAAGACTTTATTTGTTTTTTTTTTGGCAGTTTGGCCGCTCTTGTAGGTGCTATCTCTTGACGCTTGCTTCTGGTCGCTGCTTCAACACCGTTTGACCAGTGGCTCGTGCTATCTATCTTTATTCTGTCTATGTTTGAGATTGTTGGATAAATTTGGGTAATTTCTTTTCTAAAATGGCGACTTGCCATGATGTCCATTAATATTCTCTTGTATGCCCCTTTTATTTCCATATTAAATCGTTGGAGGTGTTCTATTCAATTGAGCAGCATGATAATGCAATTTCCTGCATTATCTAGTAAAGAATGAAGTTCAAAGATTTCTTGTCTTCTTTGAACTTTATTCGCTATCTTTTCTATCAACCCATATGTATTTCCATTAGGGGTTTAACATCCTTCTCATGAAGATCCTATAATGGATTAGGAATTACATGCTTAAAAAAAAACAGAACATGCCACCAGTTTCATTAGCCCACTCGAAAATCATTTCGGTTAGGTTCCAAAATCAGGTGGGTTGATTTACGATTCCATAAATTGAGAACCAACCCTTTGTTCTTGTTCCCGTTTTTGGGTGGGAACTGACCCACCCAAAAACCGATTACCCCTACCTCAGTTTTTTTTTTCTTTGATTGAAACCCCCACCTCAATCAATTGCTTGAAAATTCAGCATGTTAGGGTTAGAATAAAACATGACCATCTTCATCTCAAATAGTTTCACTTAAGCATAATCAACCCGCAAGGCCCTAAGAGAGAAGACCGCGCACTCATTTATCCAAATAAATCATAGCTTGAAAAGTGTTATGAACTTTCTTTTCATTTTTGCGAAATCCATGACAATGCTTTCCCATCAATGACTGACTTAGGTGGATTGAAATGTCACATTTCAAGTGTACCTAAAAGATTCTCAGTAGATCGAGGTTTTGTTCCTTCTTCCGTCCACGGTCTATACTAGAAGCACAAATGTCGCCGCTTACTGTGCTTTCTAGCTAACGGTGGGAGTGTTCATGTCACCTTAAATGCTAATAATCATCACCGTTGACCGTGCCATCTTAGTAAGGATAAATCTAGGGGGGCGTTTGGCAAGTTGTCAAATAGTGAAAATTTTTGTTCTTTTGTTCCAGAATCAGTTTGGGAATAGAAATCTGTTTGTTTAAATTTTTTTGTGCTTGGGCACAAATTTTCAAAAAATTGTTCCAAGAATCAATTTTGGAACAGAATCAAGAAGCAAAAAAAAGTAATTTCTTAATTCTGAAATAATTTTGCCATTTCTGATTCTTCTTGATTTTCTTCTTCCCTTTTGGTTTGTTGTTCTTTTTCTTTTCGGTCTGCCACCAACCACCAACAATCGGCCACCGCCAGTTAGGGTGGCTAGCGGCCGTGATGGCGAGGCCTCGCCTAGCCATGGTCAGGCCGATCTCACCGTCACGACCGGCGAGGGCCGCAATGCCCTTGCTAGCCCGAGCCTGTGGCCGGTCGCCGGCACCGACGACCGGCCATGGCCAAGGAAAGGAAGGAAAAAAAAGAAAAAAAAAAGAAAACAAGGAAAAAAAAGAAAGAAATATTAAAAAAATTCAAAATATTATTAAAATTTTTTTTTGTGTAGTTACTAAACACATTTTTGTTCTTTTTTATTCTAAGAATATAAATTTTGGGCAGTTACCAAACGCCTTGAAATACTTAGTAATTGTTTCCGGACACAGAATAAAAAAGAATCATTTTTTAGCAAAATCAGTTTCCGGGCACAGAATCGTTGCCATGCGCACCTTAGGCATATTACACTCAAGCTCTTTGTGGGGTGCTCCTAACGAGCTCAAAATCGCACGAGGATCGTCGACACGAGCCCATAGCGCAAAGAGACCGCACGCATGGCCATCTACAAAAGGCCATTTCGTTTTTTGCTTATCCCAAGTTTCGAACTTGGGAAACAGGTCTCTGGTCTTTTGCAGACGACTTGCTGGGCTCCGTCAATGGACTTCAGACAACGATCCTAAGGGATCGGTGAATTGAGAATTGGTGACACGTTGGCGTTGGCAATAATGGTCTTCACTCTTCGTCGGAGAAAATCTTTGGAAAACAACGCCAGAGCTTTTGTCTGGTTTTGGTAGTTTTTGATCGGAACGCCTTCCGGTCGAGGGAAGTCAAACGCTGCAACTTTCACTCCGACTTCCCAACGTGAAATTTTTTTACTTTGTCCGAGTGACGCATGCAGTGACGCCGCATTGTTCCGTCTTTTCCTATTATAAATTTGTTCTTTCTCCGATGTTGCCTTCACAAATTGTCACCTTCTTCCCCTGATTCCTCACTCCCAGTGCCTTCCCACATTCACCAGGTTTCCGGGGAAGGAAGGAAGATGTCAAGCCCTCAGTGTTTTGAGAACCCACCAAGCCTGAGCTCGACTTGTGGAGCAGGACGTGTTGAAGAGCTTGCAGGCTTCAAAACTTACGTCACTGGCCCTTCCGATTCCAAGCGCGCTGTTATTCTCATCGCTGACGTTTTTGGTATTGACCCGTTTCTTTGATTCTGATTTTGTTGTTTCTCTTAGATGGGTCTTTTCTTTTGGTTGATTATGCACTCCTTGGTTCTTTGTCGTTCTTGTGTTTTTCGATTGGTCCATGAAATTGCTGCTTGATTGATCCTTTGCTCATCTGTTTGTGCAGGGTATGAGGCTCCTGAGCTGAGGTATGGCGAGATTACTTGCATAGAATCTTTCTCGGGTTGTTCTACGTATATGTTGTTCTATAGCGCCATCTTTTGAAGTGAACACCTCTGTATTGTCCTTAGAGCATACACTTGAAAGCTTCACCTTTCACCGTTCATCTTTCACCTTTTACCTGTGCTGCTGAAGAGCATTACATAGCACGTGAGGGTGAGTGTATATGTTGTTCTGTGGTGCCAATTCATTCTGGATGAGTGTGTTTGGTGTTTTTCTGTTCCATGTTAAAACATCATCGATTGAAATGCATAAACGCATGACTTTGTGGCACGTTCCACTGACATTTGGTAGATATTGCTTGATTGGACATAAGTTACAGTTTTTGGTTCTAGCAGACTTCGCTACTTCACAGCCTAGCTGTTTATATGATGTGGTTTCATCTTGATACAGAGTGAGCCTTAGTTTCAACACTAACAGCATATAAGCCGGGATCACCTTGTTAGCAGTCATGGCATTCTATGTTTTCACAAGATTGAAAATGATAGAGTTACTTTTTCAAATTGTCATCCTTATTCGCGGACTGCTTTTGTTGTAAAGGAAACTTGCAGATAAGGTTGCATCTGCAGGATTCTTGGTGGTTGTACCCGATTTCTTGTATGGAAATCCCTATGATCTCAGTAATCCTAATTTTGATAGAGATGCTTGGAAGAAAATTCATAGCACGGTGAGTTTTTCACTCCTTCAGGCTGTGAAAGTATTGCAGTACATTTAGAAGTTCAGTGGAAACAAGGGGCTTTCCAATGTGCAAACTTGATTTCTAGACTCGTATCACACGCAGTAAGTTGCATTAGTAGCTAGACCTGGTTGGAGTTTGCACGAACGGCTTTCCAATATGCAAACTTGAGTTCTAGACTCATATCGCATGCAGTAAGTTGCATTAGTAACTACTAGCTAGACCTGGTTGGAGTTGCAGGTCATTTCAAAGATTTTAGACACCCATCTAGACCTGTATTTTCCCAAATTTCAATGCGAAACGTGAGACAGTATCAGTAGAATGAAAGCCTCATGAAATTTCCAATTTGCAAACTTGATTTCTAGACTCATATCACATGCAGTAAGTTGCACTAGTAGCTACTAGCTAGACCTGGTTGGAGTTGCTGGTCATTTCAAAGGTTTTAGACGCCCATCTAGATCTGTATTTTCCCAAATTGCAATGCAAAACATGAGACAGTATCAGTTAATAAAAGCCTCATCAATTTTCATGTCAACAGTTGTTTAGTCGTCTTTTTGTATACTGTTACCTCATTTGCTTCTTTAGGATAAAGGGTATGAAGATGCCAAGCCAGTGATTGCTGCTCTTAAGAGCAAAGGCGTGTCTGCCATTGGGGCTGCAGGATTTTGTTGGGGAGGTGAAGTTTTCTGAATTATCTTTCACACCGTTGAGGAGGTTCTTCGCTTTAGTAATGGGAAATTTGTTTTACGTTCACCCTTCAAAAACTAGTTCTGTTCACTTGTAAAAAAGTTCTTCCAAGTTGTTAAGAAAAGCTTGCTATTCTTTTCAGGAAAGGTACTAGTGAAATTAGCGGGCACTGAAGACATTCAAGCAGCAGTTATTCTGCACCCTGGTCGTATGACTGAAGATGAAATCGAAGGTAAAGCTATGCCAGTAAACATCGAGTTACTTACTATTTTCTTTTCAACCACAGCAATATAATTTCTTCATGAGGGTGTTAGACTTGGTACGGGAGGCTTTTTGGGCTAATTTAATATGCTCATGAATGATTAAGTTTGTGAACTCTGGAGAGATATGCAAATGCAGCCAAGAGGGATGAAGAAACATGCTATAACAAGTCCGGTCAATCACAAGAAATCGATGGCACGACATTGTCTGCTTGAGAAGTGTTCCTTAAACTGAATCCTATTTGTCTGTTCTTTGTTCAGCTGTCAAGATTCCAACTGCGATATTGGGAGCCGAGATTGACCATGCTTCCCCCTCTGAAGAACTGAAAAAGTTCGGGGAGATCATGTCGGCTAAAACTGAAGTAAGCGTCTTAGGATGTTTTGTGCATTTGTTGCAAACGAATTGTCAGACAAGGCATTCGTTTTTCCATATTCCCGTCAGTTCGCACTCAAAGCACTTCCCCTCTCCTGTTATTTCTACACATCACTAATTCAGAGACCCCGGTTTTGCAGTTCGAGAGTTATGTGAAAATATTCCCTAGTGTTAGTCATGGATGGAGTGTGAGGTATGATGACAGCAACGAATTTGCTGTCAAGAGCGCTGAAGAGGCCCAACAGGACACGTTGAATTGGTTTTTGAAGCATGTCAAGTGAAGAGAAGGCAATCAAGAATATAGTGAGGGAAGCAGTAGATGACTGCATGTGTGAGATGAACAATTTGAGGACTGGTCATCTGTTTTGGACTAGCCATCTATTGTAATATCCGGTGAGGAAACAGCGCACTGTACTGTTGTTGCTTAGAGAAATAAGATAAGCGGTTTCGTCCCTCAAACTTTGAAGATTGAAAAAATAATATGGCGTGTCAAGTGGTATCGTGCCAATTTGGATGCATTTCTTGTTCAAATTGATTGGAGGTGTTCACTGTTAACAAGATGAGGACCACAAGGGGAATATAAAATAGCAAATTCCTTGTTCATTTTCCATTTCCATTTTCATTTTAGAAGGATATGTTGTTCCAAAATGCTATCAGCTAAAGTGGGCAATATCTAGGTGATCTCAGGACCGCATCATTTCAAATTCATCCTCTATAGATGTACATAAATAACCTCTTTCTATTTATCGAGACGTGTCAAATTTTGAATAGAAGACTTTATTGAAGATACATGATCATGAAATTATATTACTTGAGAAGGAAAAAGAGATGGAAGTAGGGACATCGAGAAGAATGAATCATTCAAATTTGTAACAAAACCGTACAAGAATTTTGAATAAAGCGAAGTGTTTGTTTGTTTGGTTTGGATTTGGGAAAGCAATAGAAAAAACCCAAGTCAATATGATACTAGATAAGATTTTTGGAAATCAAGCAAGATACATCTTTCATTTAGATGGTATATATTTTCGCAATGTACATTTGTGTAGTAATCAAATAGTTCACTCATCAAACAATATTTCGCTTTGGACCAAATAAACGATTTTCATGAAAGGATGCATGTTTTTCTTGGGTTAATAAGTGACGACTTCTCTAATTTCGTCTTGTTTATTTCTTGAAGTGATCACTTTCCTAGTAGATTGGTACCTGGCCTAAAACCAGAAACCTATCCCGTGACTTTTGGTTCCAAAAGATTTGAACTAAGAACCTAATTGCTTATAGTTTTGGAACTACCTGTTCCTGATGGCCGGTTCCGCTTCCCCACAACTGGTTCTCAATTCAACCTGGAAACTGACCCATTTTTATATTATGTATCAAATTAGTTTTATAATAAAATATAAATGTTTGCACTATTTTACTGTAAAAACGTATAGACCTAGTGGTAGAACAGATGGCTCCAGACTGAAATGAAAAACCGAGCCGGTTCTAGGTATACAAAACCGGGAACCAAATTGGTTCTCTTTAGAACCAGCCTCGATTTATGCTGGTTCGATCCGTTTCCCGAGTTAAGCCAGACCCAACGCGCAACCAATTCATTTCTCGTGTGCTTCTCACTCACCCTTTTCATCATTTTGTGTCAGCGTAAGAGATACGCATATACCTACTTCTTGTGGATCAAAATGAAGAAAACGTGCAGCTGATAACAGGGCCCGAGAAAAACATATCCTGATATGGACATGCACGTCAGGAAGCAACATTAATCTGAACCATAATATCTTTTGATGACCGATCCGAACCATACGATCACACATGAAAGGAATCTACAAAAGTATATTTTTCGGACATTCCGATGTTACATCATGGATAAGTCTATGATTCTCAGAGAAGGTACTCTAGGACCATAGAATCACCGTCATATCGTACTTATGACATTGCCTCCTTTCTCCTCCTCCTGCAGATTCTTGCGGTCCCAAATCCTGATCTTGCATTCGCTCTCTTTCTTTCTCTCCCATCTTCTTGGTGGATCTCTAGTCTCATTGCCTCCGTTCTTACCCCAGAAGCACGCAGCGATCACACAACAGAGGCAAAGTCCCGGAGAATGTCAGGACCTCAATGCTGCGAGAACCCTCCAACTCTGCTTTTTCAGTGTCATGCACTTGAATATATTGCATATGGCTTGCATAACGAAGAAAAAGCATCTCCTGGTGGCTTGGAAAGTTGGAACATACACTGTGTATGACTATACAGATGTCATGATTTGCTCTGCTCTTTATGACCTCTATGATATAAACATTTACACAGCCCACAAGACACTAAAGATGTGATGCTTTATTTACCTCGACACATTTCCAGGACAACTATTGCAAGATTTGATGAGTTACGTTAACAAAGGCATCACTATAACTTGTCAGCTACATTAGTTTTGCACCTTAAGAGTTGTATGCAATTTTGCAGGAGTTAAGGCTCCAATAGCCATATTAGGAGCTGAGATAGACCAAAGGTCACCACCGGAACTCCTAAAGCAGTTTGAAGAGATTCTAGCTGCCAAATCTGAGGTGAGATTGAGATAATTCACCTATGTTTTCGAGTTCATGCACTTCTATTTAGTTTCCAATTGGGAAGTTTGATTTATGTGAGCCACTCAGAGAGTTTATTTTGCCACATGGTGGTAGAGATTTCGTATAAATATAGACTGTTTCACAGGTTGATGCACGAGTGAAGATTTCTCCGAAAGTTTCCCATGGGTGGACTGTCAGGTACGATGTCGCTGATGAAGAAGCGGTGAAGTGTGATGAGGAGGCGCATTCGGATATGCTAGAGTGGTTTGCAAAGTTTGTCAAGTGAGGGAAGTTCCTGGCATCTGTTGAACCCTACCCTATGGCATGTGACAACTTGTGTAATAAAGTCGGCGCTGTTTACTTTTTGCATTCTGTGATTGCCAAGAAAATGGAGAAAGCTTGTGGGAATTTTGTTTTCTGTTTCTGCATCGTAACTCAGTTTTGCCATAAAGATTAGACGAAATAAAATCTCTCACGATCGATGCTTGTATTCTATTTATGATGATTTGGTAATGCTTGTGTAGGACTTAGGATCAACATATACTGAGTTTTTTTTCATTCTGCTTCCATGTGAAAAGAGAATGAATTCACGCTCAACTCACTATTAAAAGTCAAGAACTATATTCACAATGCATTATGACCCTCAAGGCCTCTTCATTCAGCATTCTTGCTCGAAAGCTTTCAAAACTTTAGATTTTTGAGGTGGGTGCACATTCAATTTTGCTTGTCTTGTGGTCCATTTGCTTAGCAGCCGCACATTTAGAAGATTTTTATTGCTGGATTCAGAAAATTATCCGCCAAGCTTTGTCGCGTTAGCAGAGCAATGAGTTGGCAAAGAAAAGTCAGCATCTTGCACTAGTCCTAAGTTCAACGCTTGGAACGTGCTATCCGCCAAGGGACCCGAAAGTTCTGTGTTTCCAAATCACAAGAAGCAGAAGAAAACACAGTGAAGAGTCGCCGCCTTTTAGGTAAAGATTAGGAGAATAACGTGTCGCCCTAATTATGCCTTTTTTTTTTCATTTTAATGATGTCACACAGAACAAATCTTTCATCGGTTTTTGAATTTTCTGAGTAATTTAGGGGTGAGAATTATAATGCAATAGCCGCGACCTGACCGGACCTTGAACATATAGCAGGAGACCATTTGGGTGTCCTCTAGCTCGAGACGAAGTCGTTCGATAAAATATTTCTGGCAAAGGTACAAAAGACATCGTACAATCGTGTATTGCATGACGTTGAAATAATCGTCGAGGACCAAGCACGTTGCCGTGGAAATCCAAAAATGTGCCGTCATGTAAGAGATTATAATATCACTACTTTCATGACCAGGCCGATCCGACACACACTGAATAATGAGGTACAAGAAGTGTTAGGAATTTTAAAATGGTTGGCTCCTTTTACCAACTGCTTTAACAAGGAGGGATTATACCTTATTATAATACAGCTGGCCAATGACTCTCATGAACAGAGAGACCAGAAGAAAAAGGAGACTTTAAAGGTTTAACTTCACGAGAAATCTTCCTTTTGTTGATGTTGAAGTCCATGCCTCCCAAGGAGCTGTGCAGGGCAATACAGAACTCAGAGCCAGATCATTCATTACGACATCAGAACCTTAGCCACATATTCCTCTGACAGAGTCAACATTGTCTCAAGTCCTCTCTTTTGTACAAGGTTTCTTCAAGATAAGCCCAAGCAAAGTATTAACCAAGCAACGAGTCACTTCGATATGCAGAAAGAGAGTACAAGATCTTCATCGGGCAATCAAGAAAGCTCCTCACTGGAACTTTAGAAGTAAACGAGCGGACGATATAGAAATCCTGTCCAAGGGCGAGAGAACTTCCAGGAAAGTTGGCGATAGAAGCTGCTTTAACCTAACCTTTTCCTCTGCTAGATCCACTTATTCTCCCCACCTTTTATACAGGCATAGCTGCTCGCTCTCATCTCAATCCAGGCAATTCATAAGCAGAAAGTTTGCAAATCGAATTTAGGTTCCATCGAACCGCAAGATAGAAGTTTTCCTCAGCCGATTTGATGTGCAAAGAAATGTCTGTCTTTGAGCTTCTCCAGACTGCGAAATGAAGGTCAAGAACAGTGCTGAAGGTCAAAGCAGCATTCATCTGGATATTCCTCAGCTTCAGAAGAAAAATGAAGTCATCATTTCACCCACCACAATATTTGAGCCGCAAACAAGTGCTGGTACGAGAGATGGAAGAAGCGGAAGCTCTGTTTCCCCCGCGTTACCGGCTGCTCCGGCCCCGGAGAAAAAGCTGACTTTGTTTGCTCTCCGCCTTGCGGTTCTCGAAAAAGCCGCCACTGGCCTGGGAACCCTCGGTTTCATCTGGGCGACGGTCGTACTCCTGGGGGGATTCGCCATAACCCTAGAAAACACCGACTTTTGGTTCATCACCATCATTTTATTAATTGAAGGAGCTCGAATATTCAGCAGGAGTCATGAGCTGGAGTGGCAACACCAGTCCACTTGGTCAATAGCTGATGTCGGAATTAGCAGCTTCCGAAAGCTCAGATCGAGCTCTAAAGCTCTAGTTGAGTCCATGAAGGATATGTTGAGTCCCGTAAGCTCTGGTACGAGGAAGCAAAGTCAACACAGCAGGGAAATTTCCGAAACTACAGATGCGACAAATGTCAGAGATCAGAAATTGCAAAGGAAGCCGGCCCGGATATGGACTTCTTCAGAAGTCTGTATTCTACCTTATGGAGGGTGGTTTTTCCTCTCGAGAAATATCAGCAAGATTCTCTATTGGCTTCAGCTCTTATCTGCGATAGCCTGCATCGTGCTCTCACTGATGAAGCTCATTGAGCACAATTATGGTGAGGTAGCTAAAGGAGACACGGACAAGAGAAATCGGAAAGCTGCTCTGATCCTCTTTTATGCCTTGGCTTTGGCTGAAGCTCTGGTCTTCCTGACAGAGAAGCTTTACTGGGAGTGGAAGGTAGTCATCCGTAAGCTTCTTGAAGGAGTGAACCAGGACTGCGATCTGGGGGCTTCAGGTATGATCTCGACTCGGAGATTTTTCTATGACTCCTACTCGAAATGTATTAATGGGAGCATTTTTTATGGCTTGGGAATGGATCTGGTCACTTTTGCGATGGATCTATTATCTTCAAACTCGCCGGATGAGCAGCTCATAGGAGCCAGGATTCTTCACAAGTTTTCTACGAAACAACAGTTTTCAGATGACACGCTCCGGAAGATGGGAACAACTCTGCCAGTTATAGAGAGACTCGTGGAGATCTTAAACTGGAAAGACCCACGAGAAGAAGAAATCAGGCTATCAGCCGCAGAAATAGTTTCCAAATTAGCCGGGAAAAAGCAAAACTCCCTTCGGGTTGCTGGAATACCTGGGGCAATGGAATCGATATCATCTCTTCTCCAGACAAACAGAAGCCCCAGTTCTGCAGCAGACGAAATTGGCGAAAAGAAAATCATCTTTGACCATGAGGACTATGGATACTGGACTTTCAACAACTTGGGACTTCTCATTCTGAAGAAACTAGCCCGTGATCATGATAATTGCGGAAAAATTGGAAACACAAGAGGCCTTCTTTCCAAAATCATAGATTTCACTCATGCAGATGAAAGAATATTGAAGGACTCAAGTGTCACCACATCGCAGGTTTTGAATGTTAAAAGGTCTTTGCAGGTTATAAAGATGCTGGCAAGCACAACGGGTACCACAGGGAAAAATCTCCGTAGAGAGATCTCGGAGATAGTCTTCACCATAAGCAACATACGAGATATTCTACGGTACGGGGAGAAACGACCAGAACTGCAGAAACTAGGTATTGAGATCCTTACCAGTTTGGCACAGGATGACGATGCAACGGAGCGAATTGGAGGGACTGGTGGAGTTCTGAAAGAACTGTTAAAGATTTTCTTCCAACAAGGAGTACAGGAAGATCAAAGGGATGTGAGGGTTGTGGCCGGAGAAGCCCTGGCAATGCTGGCTTTCGAAAGCAAGGGCAACTGTCATCGAATCTTGAAGTTAAATGTAGTGGAGAGCCTCCTGGAAGCATTGGAGATTCCGCTTCTTCATGTTAATGCTGGAAGAATTTTGAGGAATCTGTGCGCTTACAGTGGACCAGAGTCCTTCAACCAGCTAAAGGGAGTAACAGCAGCAGCACCAACAGTAAGTGCGTTATTTTGCAAAAGCTGAACCTGAGCCGGCATCTTGATAATCGGAAAGGGCGGTTATGTACAAGTTTAAGATGTCATAGAGAAAAATGAAATTAATTGTTCCTGCCTAATCATATTTCCTCAACTCAGGTCCTCAAGGCAATCATGTCAGGAGAAGGCAAACTACAAGAGGTGATGGTTGGGTTAGCGGCACATGCTTTCAAGTTCATGACAGCAGAAGAATCGACCACCATCTTCGAGAGGGCAGGGTTCAGAGAAGCTGAATTAGCTTGCGCTTTGGTTGAGATCCTCAGGAGCCACCGGAACCCAGATACAAAGGTGCCGAGAATGAGAAGGTTTGCTATTGAGCTGGCAATCTGGATGATGAGAGACAAATTGCAGAATGTGCAGGTCTTCAGGGATCTGGGCATGGAGGAGGAGCTTGAAGGAGTCTTGGATACAACATCAGAGCTAGAGAGCTTCAATATTTTCTCTGGCACCATTGGACTAAGCAGGCACAGCACGACCATTGACTCACTTGTTGAGACTGCACTTATGCTGCTGAAGAACAGGTTTGATCAACCCATCGGTTACTGAGCAAATGATGATACCAAATTAACCAACAAATGGAAACTTGAAGGTGTGCTAGACTACATATTTCATTTTCTGATCCCAGAAGCGAGGTAATTGCTCATTTAGAAACTCAGCCCTGCTTAACTGTGATGAAATGCTTCTAAAAGTTATCATCGCCTTCATTTGTTCCGCACAGAATTTGTGCAATTTGCGACACACCACATGAACTCCTACCAAAACATACGCAAAATGTGGACGTACACCCACGCATTCTTTTGTTTTCCGGATTTAACTCCTGAACATGCAATCATCCAAGAGTTGCATAATACAGCGATTTTGAGCTCACTCCTGCAATTTTAAAAGACCAGATTTTTCCTTCCAAAACTTGTTCTACTTAGCGGCGAATTGAAGACTTAAGGTCGAGATGTAATCTTAGGCAATCTGTATACATTTTCAAATGACTACGCAAGAACAAGAATCCCAAATGGCAATTCACCATGCAACTGAGGAAAGAACATATTGCTTACTTTGCGACTTGACGTTGGAAGGAAATCTCGTGACGAACCCATAAGTTGTCTGCATTATTCGCTTCTCTGAAACACCCTTCAACAGAACGAGTAAGAACCAAAGAAAAACATGTGAACTTGCGGTTGAACAGTTCACTCTATAAAACGAAAGGCAATGAACTAAGCTCATAAACTCCGAGAATCGAGACACTCTTGTGATTGGGTTCGCGAGAAACCTCGTTTAAATTTACTAAATGTTTTAAGTGTTGAAAGCACTTTGTAGGCAATTCATCTTAGTTGACAGGAAACTGGTTTTAGCTGACAGAGGTTATGAGTGAAACAGAATGTTGACAAATGATGATTGACTCAAAGGACAAAAAGCCACGATTGATATAATCTTTGACGGAGTGAAAGTAGAGTAAGCGTCTAAGCGTTTGAGCCGACAATCTTGGATGCAACCATCCGAGAAATATTCGTAAAAGGGGGAATTCGACGCAACCTATAAGTAACGGAGCCAAATATGTCACACCCCGAAATCTATCAGGATGGGAGATGACACGGTCGTCCTTCCACTTGAAGGACACAACCTCAAATCACCCAAAAGTCCTCATGACATCGCTCTCACTCTATTGACTACTAAACAAAGAACCTAAAAGATTGGGAAAAGAGGGGGGTGAGCAACGATAGCTCAATAAGTAGTGCGTATCTTTTCTAAGCAGATCGAGTAACTACTATACATATATAAAAATATCGAAAAATCATAATTTAAACCCACAATATCATTTACATATCATATCAAATATTAGTTATTTTTCCTTTTCACAAAAATCAATACAAACCAAAAAAACATTCATTTGATACGCCGTTACAATTCAATCATTAATGGTCAAATCCATTGATTAATCTCGTCAAATCACACGTCAATAGTTCAATCCATTGACCAATTTCAATAACTCACATATCAATAATTTATTCCATCGATTAATCTCATCATAAAAGGGCTCGTTCGGAGTAGAGGCGCAGCCGCATTGCCACCCTCAACCCGACCCGATATTATCCTTTTTGAGCCGCAGTCGCACTGCCATTGCTCTCAAAGATTTGCCCTGGCACAACAAAAAACACATCTATGGTTTATCCATTGATCAATCTATTGCTCGATATCAAATCATGATCACGTATCTCGTCCCGTGATAAGGCGATCAAGATTCCTCCCTTGACAAGATCTCCACCTACTATAAGCCGGTGGCTCAGTCCATAATAATATCCTAAACTAGTATGGGCATACCTACAAGCCCCTCAATGGGTTCACAGCAATATTGAACATCAAATCATCATCCTCAACCATATCCTCCACAATGCCAAATCCAAAAATCATTTCATAACCCATATCATAAATCACAATATAGTTCCAAAATCATTTCATAATCCAATTTATAATCAATCTCAGAAAATGGTTTCACAAATCAAAATGTATAATCTTTCTCAACTTCATTTGTCAAACTGAAAATATTTCACAAGACAGATCTCATATTATTTTAGACTTCTTCATAAACCGATATGCACATAACGTTGTTCATAAAATTTTTCTCAATTCATTTATAACTCATTCCATAAACTAGTTCGCAACATATTACGTATATATTCGTTCGCAATATATCTTAAAATCATTCTCGAATTTCTCAAATTGTTTTCAAATATCAAAAGGATAGTAATTGCCAGATCCAGAATTTTATGCAACAAACATGCTTTAGTAACTCGTACGATACTCAAATTATTATCACTTTCAAAACATGAGTTTATAAATTCATAAAAGAGATAGCACTACTCACCTTGAATGCCCCAAAACCAAATAATGTGGCTAAACACGTTGATGATCTCGTAATCCTATCAATTGAACGAGAATCGATATCAAAACCAAGTAAAATACTGAGATAATTACTAAACGGCTAAACGACGCTTAAACGCTGACAAGACAACTCAAAGACGTCTACAAATTGCTCATCCAAAGCCATTATCCAAATTGTCCGCAATGCGAAACTTGAGCGTGAAATTTGATTGCACCGTAACTTTCTCCACCGAGCTTTGATCTTAGCAAACTTATAGTAAAAAGAAAGCCCGTTCCGATTATTACAAAAGCCCTAATGTGGCTGTCCCAAAATCAAGCCAAAAATCAATAAAAATCGGCCTAAAGCCTACTGGTCACGTACTGTTTACCTTGTGTGGCCAACTTCAAATATTCATATTGGGCAAACCGTAGGTCCAAATCAAGATCTGTAAAAATTCCACGGCTCTACAATACCATAAACTATCAATTCTATACATATACGCAACTCAACGACTCAAAAATTAGACTTCACCACTTGAATTTCCCAAAATTTCAAATTTAAACCCTAAATCAGAAAACTTATCCGATCGGATGAACGAGGGGCATGAGTGTTTACCGGACATTGCGATACGAAATCAAATCGGTTAGGCAAGATTCACGCGGCACCAAATCCTCCTCCTCTTCTTTTTCTTCTTCTTCTCTTTTCCTCTCTTTCTTCTTTTCCTTTCTCCCTTTTCTGTTTTTGCTGAGGGAGCTCTTGGTTAAAAGAGAGAACCGAGCGTCCACTGTAGCCACTTTTTCGGCTTTTTGACTTGTTGACTTTTTTTTTAAAATATTACAAAATATATCGGAAGCAATTGAGGATGACAATAGTGAAAGAGTGGAGAAGAAACAAACGCCGAATAGTGGAGTTGGTTATTATTAAATAACCATATGTAAATATAAATTGCTGAATTATAGGTATAATGTTGAATGTGTTTTGATTTCTTTGCAACCATTGTTAACTGTAGATATAAATACTTGAATTGTAGTTTGACTGCCAATTAGCCAAAGAACACCATTTGTTTGATTTTGTCGTCCTGTTCATCTTTAGTTTTCAGTACCTTTTATATTGTTAAACACAATTGTCTCAAATCTCAATACTTTTGATTTTTGAGCCTTTTGTGTTTCATGTTCAAGAATTGACAAATGACCCTTTACAACCTTATACTAGGGGTGTGCAACCGGACCGGATTTACCCGGGAACCGGATCGACCCACCCGAAAAACGGGTTCGGGAACCGGTTCCTGTTTGAACCGGTTCTATTTTTTCAGAACCAGTTGGAACCGGTCCGGTTCCCGGGTCTAAGTAAAAACCCACCTGGACCGGTTTTAGAACCGGTTTTAAGTTACTTAAAAAAAAGTAAAAACCCTAGCATTGAGACTTGAGACTTGAGAGTGCGACCCCCTTTCTCAATTTGCTCAGTCGCTCCCTCCCTCCTCTTCGCGAGTCCCCTTCCTTCCAGTTTCCTCGTCGCCGCGACTGCTCGCCGCGGCTGCTCGTTGCTGCGACTGCTCGCCACGGCTGCTCGTCGCCGCTCGTCGCTACTGCTGCTCGTCGCCGCTCGTCGCTGCGGCTGCAAGTCGTCGTGGCTACTCACTGCAACCCAGCTCATAGCATCTCGTCGCCGCGGCCGCTCGCTACAACCCAACTCATCGCCACGGCCCACAGTTGCTCGCTGCCTGAGTCGCCGTAACGCTGCTCGTTGCTGCTCGTCGCCGAAACCCAGCTTGTCGCCCCTCGTCTTCGCCACAACCCAACTCGTCACCGCTTGTTGTTGCGGCTGCTCGCCACCTCAGTCGCCGCAACCCAGCTCGTCCAACCTACACTGCCGCGAAGGTCAGCTCACGGTTCCCCCCCTTGCCTAAGTCCGAGTTTCAGTGACCCCCGACCTTGGATTATTTGCCGCCGCTTGAAAATCTTGTGCTTTGGTTTTGTTCTCGAAGCGAATCGGCAATGGTGGCTGATGTTCCACAGAAGAATATGGTTGTAGATTATTTTCCGCCGCTTGAAGTTTTTTTTTTTTTGAATCGCGATCTCTGCTTCGTGAACTCAAGTGCTGTGTTTTTGTGGATCGCGGCGTACTTGTGGGCTGTAGTATGGTTGTTCGAATTTTTGATTCGTGATATTTGCATTCTTTGTCCGTGCAAATCCGCTCGGACAAAAGAAGGGTGTTCTTGTTCTATTTGGTTCGGATTGATTTCTCTATCTTCTTGAAGTTCCTGGTCTTGGGCATGTTGTTTTGTTATATTTGCACACCAAGCTCCTTTTGTTCATGAATATGGCTTCTTGTGTCTTAAAATGCTTTATTTTTGTGTTCTTTGGACCTTTTTCCCACTGGATTTGAAAAGGGAGAATCATTTTTTGCTTCGGTGTTGCCCTTGATTGGTTAGACCCAGAAATTAATGTGTTTAAGCCGAGTGGTTCTTTCAGATACAGTCAGATTTGATCTCTGTTTTCTTTGCAGGCTGACTGT
This sequence comes from Syzygium syzygioides, assembly GCA_031216285.1. Classification (NCBI taxonomy): domain Eukaryota; kingdom Viridiplantae; phylum Streptophyta; class Magnoliopsida; order Myrtales; family Myrtaceae; genus Syzygium; species Syzygium syzygioides. The sequence goes on from CM062249.1 coordinate 30,456,830, forward strand.
TTGTTCTTTTAGCCGCAAGAACAGAGCAATCCTTGGGGTTGCTCTACTCATAGGGTTTCCTCTGTGACCTCTCTCTTTTTTCCCCTTTTAAACGGATTTGTGCCGAAAGATAGTAATTTGAGAACAAAACCAGATTAGGCCTCTTATTATGCTCCATCATAGTCATGCAGAGGAATGAGCAAAAACAAGGTTGTGCCACAGAAGAATATGCAGCTTGTGCAAACAACTGAATTAGTTCAATCATTCATAATATACAAGCCAAATACTTCCATATACCTCCTGAAGAAGCACATGACCTCAGCTTAAACTTTGTTATTGGAGATTCTATTTATCAGTATGCATGCAATGTGATACTCTTCAATATTATATTGCCAGCCCGTTTTTGCTGAATTTTCTTGTTGAGGTATTTTCGTTCTTGCTTCTAATCTTGTTTCCTTAGCTAAGATAATTCTGCTATATATGGGTTGGTGTCGAGAAATCGATGCCATCCTTTCATCGTAATTTCCTCTCAAAGAAATAGTAGAAGAAATTGTGAATCAATGGTTAGTAAAAATCTCCTCTACTGTTGTTGACATCTGCAAAAGAAAGCAACCGGCCATGGTTGACAATTGTAATTATTGTTGCACAAATGAAGAGTTACAGACTTCTTATTCTATGATTGTTGGTCCTATATTGTTGTAAAATTTGTCTTCTGTAGATTCTTGACTTTGTATAGTTTAATTTCAGTTGATGGATCAAGACAAAGACATATCAATGGAAGTGGATGGATATAATGAAATGAGTCCTCTCATGGAATTGCCATTCCATGAATCTACTGAAGTGGACTCTACAACCGTGAGTGCGACAAACAAGGTGAGGGCACCTAACTCCCGTCCTCCTCTTAGTAAAAAGCGAGCTAATCAATCGGAGACATGGGATAATTTTTCGAAAATCATAGATGAGAACACAAAGAAAGTAACTATGGTAAAGTGCATTCACTGTGGGAAAGAGTATAAATACTCTGTTGATCATGGAACATCTAGTATGTGGAAGCACTTGAGAACCTGCAAAAAGTATCCTCATACAGATAAGAAGCAAATGTTGTTTGCACCACGTAACAAAGACGTGGTTGGCGAGGTAGGAGAAAATACTGGTGATGGTAGTGTCTTAACAACGTGGAAGTTTGATCAAGAACGTTGTAGGCACATGCTTGCTAGGATGATCATTATTGATGAACAACCTTTTTCCACGGTTGAGCGTGTCGGTTTCCGTGATTTTGTCACTGAATTGCAGCCTCTATTCCAACATTTATCAAGATTTACGGTGGCTAGAGATTGTATGAAGTTATATATGAGTGAAAGAACTTGTTTGAAAGCTTACTTTGGTAAGCTTAATTCTAGGATTGCACTCACGACTGATATGTGGAGTTCCATTCAAAACTTGAACTATTTATGTCTCACTGCACATTTTATTGATGAAAATTGGAAGTTGCATAAAAGAATCATCAATTTTGTGGTGATGCATAGTCATAAGGGTAGAGAGATTGGGAAAATGGTGGAGAAATGCATTTATGAGTGGGGAATAGAAAAGAAGGTGTCCACAATAACCGTTGACAATGCTAGTTCTAATGATGTGGCTGTTGGTTATTTGAAGGAAAAATTTTCAAAGGAAAAGTTTTTGATCTTGAATGGTGATGTTTTACATATGAGGTGCACTGCTCATTTATTAAACTTGATTGTAAAAGATGGATTGAATGAGGTGCGTGATTCTATTGCACGTATTCGAAATGTAGTTAGGTATGTGAGAAGTTCTCCCATGAGAGCTCGAACATTTCAATCTTGTATTGAGAGTGCAAGGATTACATACAAGGGTTCAGTTTGTCTCGATGTTGCCACTAGATGGAACTCCACTTACCTAATGTTAGATACAGCCATAAAGCATAGGAAAGCTTTTGAAAGGATGGAAGACGATGATTCATCTTTCTTAAGGGAGATTGACAATGATTCTCCTCGAAATGAAGATTGAGAAAATGCGATCATTCTTTCTAAGTTTCTGAAACAGTTTTATGATGCCACCAAACGGATGTCAGGAAGTTCATATGTTACTTCAAATGATTATTTTGAGGGCATAGCTTTTTTGTATAAATATTTGAATCATGCGGCGAATTCTTTGGACCCTAAGCTTCAAGCTATGGGTTTAAAAATGAAGGAGAAGTTTGACAAATATTATGGGAGTTTGGATAAAGTAAACATCATGGTGTTGATTGCGGTTGCGTTGGATCCTACAAAAAAGTTGAATTATGTGAAGTTCTGTTATGGACAAATTTATGATGATGAAGCAAAAATTGATGAGATGCATGATAAGGTGAAGCTTGCCTTAGAGCGTTTGTATGAATTTTATGAGCAATCATCTATTCGTTCTAATAGACAACATATTGGTGGTTCAAGTGTAAGTACTAGTGGTAGTGGGTCTAATGCCAATATTGACAACAATGAAGATAACAATGAGGATGACATCCAAGCTTGGCGAAAAAGCTTTCTTCACGCGAAGAAAAAAGTGCTTAATGAAAACAAATCTGAACTTGATCGGTATCTTGAAGCCGAAAGTGAAGATATCATTGATCTGGACCTTTTGATGTGGTGGAAGAGTAGTGGGTCAAAGTATAAAATCTTATCTTTGATGGCTCGGGATGTTTTGTCCATTCCCGTGACTACCGTTGCTTCGGAGTCGGCTTTTAGTACATCGGGACGTGTGCTTGACGGCTTTCGAAGTTCTTTGACTCCTAAAGTGGTGGAAGGTTTGATTTGCACTCAAGATTGGTTAAGAGCCGTTCGCGTGCCGATTAATGTTGAAGAGTGCATTGAGAACGCGGAAAAGTTTGAGTCGGGTAAGTTGTGTATATTTCATTATTTCTTTTTATCTTGTAATTTATTCACATATTTATCTATTGAGTGAATACTTTATTTAATCTTTTTTTTTGGCTTTTAGATTTGGATTGTCTTACCGAGGATATTATCATTGGTAAATAGACTTTCTTTTGTGGAAACTCCGATTTTGTGGTGAGTAAATATACTTCATTAATCGACATATTTGCATTTGTCTTTAGAGCATGATTTCTAGTTGATTTTTCTTTATGTATGAATTTCAGGTTTTTTACCATGCCCATGATGGTTCTGGATGGTTGCAACGCAAGAACTTTGGTGGGTCTTCGGGCTGTTTCATCATTTTCATGGAGCTTTGGCTGAATTGGTCTGGTCTTGTAACAAGACCAGACCAATTCAGCTTGATGAATGGAATTCCATGAAGATAAGTTATTTGAATTTTTTGCATTATTTTCTCTGTTGTTTGAGTATGGATTTGTGCAGTCCCTGAACGGATACTATCATTACTATGCTGATTGATTTATCACCAAAGTTTGCAAAATAACATTTTTCCATGTACGTGAATTGATTTCAAGTTGCTTAGAAAATATCACGTCAGTGTAGATGCAATGCTAGAGGTACCTGCTGAAAAGGTTTGAGTTGTTTCCCATTTAAATCAGCATTCTTCTTGTCGAATATGGTGACGAGGTGTTAGTGCTCATTTTATGAGCTCTTGCATTGAGAATATAGGGCACCATCCTTACTTAGAACCCACATTATCATTCTTGTTCGGTTGCCTACGTGGTTGCTTATGACTTGATTGATGGACCTTTTATTCCATAAGCTCCAACTTGAAGAATTTTCTCCATACTGTGGTCCAATTCCTATCCCTGACCGACAAAGAAATTGGAGGAAGAGGATGAAGTGCTCATTAAATCATTAGTAATCCATGTTATTATTAAACCACCCTTTTATATATAGTTTCGCATCCATTTCGCATCTCTCTACATTTCATTTAACTATCTTTGATCCATTTCATCTATGCTTGTTGCTTCCCTGAAACTTTCTTGCAGAGATCCAAAGATTTTGTCCGTAGGATCAAAGACAAAGATTCCGAGGATGAGGAAGACCCGACTCAATCTGGTGCTAATAATGACTCTTGTTATTGTCTTCTCCTAGGAACAGTGGTGCTTTTCATCAATTTCATTTTACTAAAGCATTGACGTTTCAATTGTAGAAGTAAAGAGTTATTGGAGGGTTTTAGCATGGTTAGTTCTTTTGCGTGTTATCCATCCGCTGTGGGTGAATATTTTGTGATCTTTCTTTGCTTGAAACAAATGGACAGGATTATGCATTAGCTAATATAGTTTCATTGTTTTCATTTTTATTACTTCGAGAAGTACAGAGCACTTGTGAACATGTCAAGAGGAGCATGTCAATTGCTGGACATGGTGCTTGTGAATTGTTTATTTTGCTCCAAATTTTTTAAATCAGAAAAAAAACAAGGTATCGGGTAGACCCTGGAACCGAACCGGAAAAACAGGGTAGGTTCCAAAACAGGGTCTAGGGAAAACAAGGTAGGTTCCAGGGTCCAAAAATTGGGAACCGGTTGTAACAGGGTAGGTTCCAGGTTCCAGGTTTGGACCCTACCCACCCTGGAACCGATCACCCCTACCTTATACATGTTAAAATATATAAATATTAAACCATGGGAAAGTGTTAAAAAAGTCCTAAACCTATTGCATTTATGCCAATTTAGTTCTAAACCTTTTTTTTATGCGTCAATTCAGTCCTAGACCTTTTGTCTTTGTACTAATTCAGTCATTCCAGCTAATTTTGACCGGATATTGCTGATGTGTATACCAATTGGCCTATGTGGCACCATCGGCAATTATGTAAATAATTTTTAATAATATTTTAATATTAGTTGAAGTTATTTATTTTATTTATTTATTTTCTTTTTGTTTCCTTCCATTTCTTCTTCCTTTAGGATCAGTGATCGGCTATAGGCCATCTCTAGCGAGCCTCACTAGCCACTAGGAGGCTCGCCCTTGCTAGTGGCTAGGCAAGGCACAACCTCGCTATCGCTGACAATGTTGCGCCTCGCCCATGGTCGAAAAAGTCTTGCCTCACCCAGTTGCTAGTTAGGATCAAGTCCTTGCTAGAGGCCATGAGGTTGCGGCCTTTGACCTCGCTAGATGGCCCTGAGGGCGGCCTCGCACTAGGTTGGCGAGGGTTGAGCCTCACCGGCCATGAGTGAGGCCTGACCTTGCTAGATCCGGCAAGGTCATGCCTCGCCCAGTCGTTGTCGAGGCTTAAGCCTCACTAGAGGCCGCGACCGTGTGGCCACTAGGGAGGGCGAGGCGAGCCTTGCCTTTGCCATCACTAGCGAGGGTGAGCCTGCTCGTGGTCGGCGGGGCTTGCCAGAGGTCAACAAGGACCTTGCTGGCCCTAGCCTTCAGCCGGTCGCCAATCCGGTGACCGGTTATAGGAAGAAGAAAAGGAAAGAAAAAGAAAACAAAAGGAAAAAGAAAAGATTTTTTTTAAAAATAAATAAAAAATATTAAAAATATTAAAATAATATTAACAATTATCCACGTCATTGCCGGTGGTGCCACATAGGCCGGATGGTGTCCACGTCAATTATATATGGCTAAAATTAGCCGAAAAGATTGAATTAGCACAAAAATATTTATGACTGAATTGACACAAACAAATATTTATAACTAAATTAACACAAATGCAATAACTATAACTTTTTTGACACTTTTCCCTCAAACCACGCATTTATCCAATAGATTAATCATTTATAATAGTAGGCAGTAGTTTTACAAAATCTTACATGGTATCAAAGCAAGATGACATGAGTTCAAATTTTTCCAAGCCCAACCATCGCATGAGGGGAAGTATTAAATTATATACACAATAAATTACGCTTTCGTTTAACAGCTTAAACTTTTAAAATAGTTAGTGGCAGTTTCACAAAATTTTATGATAAACTTAAAAAATATTCTGTTGATACTTTTGGACGGAACAGTCTCCCTCCTTTGTATTCCTCGGAAACCCTTGCCCACATCGCTGTTCAATATTTCTTGGCCCACTATTGGCCAACCCCCCTGGGCCTTGGGCCCTAGGCCCAATGTGAGTAGGGTCACTTAGCCATGGCTGATAATTGGAAAAATGAGCACCAAGGACATGCCACTCAGTTAAAGAAAGATAACGGAAAAGTCGGTCAAAATGAGTACTAAGTACTTTTTGGGAGGTCTCATCCTAATCATTGGTATGGCTATTGAAATCATGAGTATCAGCATGTCGGTTCTAGATCCAAATTTAGTATAAGGGCCCCTAGCTATTGTTCTTGAGAAATGACTCAGCTTGGCCCATTCCTCAAAAGAAGTTTTAATGGAATCCGTACCTATCAAAATTTTGACACTTGGTTCTAGCGAACAAATAATCATGAGTCGTTCACAAAATCTTTCAATGCACATGAAAGATATTTCATCGATACTTTTTGGCCGAACAGTTTCCTTCCTCTCATATTTTTTCGTAATACAAATGCATTTGTGCTTTCAAAGAGTCACCTCCTCCAATGTCTGATTCTCACCGATCCACCACAACACCCACAGACTCGACTGCTTTTCATCTCCATCACAAGACCCCCACAAAGCCTTTAACGCAGCCTCAACTCAAAACCGTCGTTCTCAGCCAGTACACAAAGAATGGTTACTTCTCCGACCTGGTCCAGGACGTCGTGGCTTCGTCCACTGTACTCCTCATCGCGAAAGCAGCAGCAGCAGCAGAGAGAGAGAGAGAGAGAGAGAGAGAGAGAGAGAGAGAGAGAGAGAGAGAGAGAGACGCAGCCTCAACTCAAAACCGTCGTTCTCAGCCAGTACACAAAGAATGGTTACTTCTCCGACCTGGTCCAGGACGTCGTGGTTTCGTCCACTGTACTCCTCATCGCGAAAGCAGCAGCAGCAGCAGCAGCAGAGAGAGAGAGAGAGAGAGAGAGAGAGAGAGCTATGTGTGTTATTTGTTCCTTGTTCCAAGGTCTTTAGTGAAGAATATGAAGTCGAAGGCGAAAAAGGAGAAGGAGAAGAGAATGCAAATTAGTGAGTTAATTAAATCATATGCCAGGTAATCCTGTCCTTTGTCTACATTGAACTTCAAGATTTTTTAAAAGAAAGCCTCGTATGAAATAAAATTTCATTAAAAAAGCTACGTAAGAAGACTCGTCCAAATTTGTCGCCAAAAGCACTAAAACGATAGTTTCTCCACTGATGTGGTGCTCCAGTGATCGCTTGAAAAGATTTATTAGTATTAAAGTAAGTACCGTATGAAAGTCATGACATTTTTTATCTTTTCTTTTTCCGTTTTTATTGTCTTGTTTTTGGGTTTTCTAGATTACCCTTCATTTCTTTCATTCGTAAGCATCCATTTTTCAAATGACTACACACTTTTTTTTTCTTCTCTTTTCTCACTATTAGATTTTCTACGTTGTCCCTACTTGCTCTATCTTATGCGCACCTGCGATACATAATTATTCACCGTATTTCTATTTAATGAATTATGCATACACGAGCGGCAGCTGCGGCAAGTGCCTTGACCCTAGTTGAATATTAAGGGACAATGGGGCCAATAAAAATTGGCATTTTTACTTCATTTTAATGGGTAAAATTGTCCCAAAAGTGTAAAATCTATTGCACTATGGTTAATTCAATCATAAACTTTTCAATTTTGCTAATTGAATTCTCAACCTTTTCACGCTTTACCAATTGAATTCATCTATCTAACTTTAGCCGGAAATCGTTAATGTGGATGCTGTCCATCCTACTTGACATGACCTGTGTTGGCATGGAAAATTTTTAATTTTTTTTTTTGCAAAATTTATGTATTTTTTCTTCTTTCTTTCCATTTTTTTTCTTCCAAACCCAATGAGGTTACCAGCCAAACCTCGCCAGTCACTAGACAAATGCCACGAAACCCTCACCAAATCTGGACAAGTGCCTTGTAGCCCTCGCCTGTGTTTAGCGAGGGTTGGCTGGCTCTCGCCAGACTTGGTAGCAAAAAAAAAAGAAAAAATCAAAAAATTGTAAAATATATATATAAAAAAATTGTTTACGGCCGTTTTACATGGCACTACCCGTCCACGTCAGCCATTTCCGCTTAAAATTGACTAAATAGATTCAATTGGCTAAACGTGAAAGGGTTTATAAATTAATTGATACAATTAAAAGGTAAAGGCCGGAATTGATCAAAATGCACTAGGTTTAGGACTTTTTGAACAATTTTCTCCATTTTAACAAGGTCTCACATAATAAGTTTTCTTTTCAGACAATGGTCCATAGGTTTTGGAATTTTTGTGAGAAAAAGGTAATAATTTCCCGTCATTCAGTAGGAACCGCCCTGACTGGACCTCTAATGCGAAGCAGGGGACCATTTGTGCGTCCTCTAGCTCGAGACGAAGACGTTCGGCAAGGTAACTCCAGCAAGCAAAATGCCGAACTGCGCTTTACACGACATTGAAAGACATCGTCGAGGAGCACGCAACTGGCCGTGGCAATCCAAAAACGAGCCTGTCATGCAAGAGATTATAATATTATTACTCCTTGCATGATCATGCGGATACGAAACATATTTACGAGATTTTCACGTAACAAACTGCTTGACTAAGGAGGCAAGACCCAGTACCTCACAAGCAACGTGGCGATACAGAACTCAGAAGCCAGATCAGTCATGATAATATCAGGACCTTATGCATATATATTCGTCAAACAGAGTCGATATTGTGTCAACTTGCTTTCTCTCTCGTGCAAGTTTTGTTCCACACAAGCCGAAGCTGTCACCGAGCAGCAAACACGTCGCTCCGATATGCGCAAAGAGAGTACACGATCTTCATCGGGCAATTCGAATTCAGGCTCCATCGAACCGCTAGATAGAAGTTTTCCTCAGCTGATTTGATATGCAAAGAAGCTGTCTCTTCTTGAGCCACTCCAGATTGCAAAATGAAGGCCAAGAACTACGCTGAAGGTCAAAGAAGCATTCATCTGGATATTCCTCAGCTTCAGAAGAAAAATGAAACCATCATCTCACCCGCCACAATCTTTGAGCCGCAAACTAGTGCTGGTAGGAGAGACGGAAGCAGCGGAAATTCCGTTTCCGCCACACTGCCGGCTGTTTCAGCCCCGGAGAAAAAGCTGACTCTGTTTGCTCTCCGCCTTGCGGTTCTCGAAAAAGCAGCCACTGGCCTGGGAACCCTTGGTTTCATCTGGGCCACGGTTGTACTCCTAGGGGGCTTCGCCATCACCCTAGACAACACCGACTTTTGGTTCATCACCATCATTTTATTAATTGAAGGAGCTCGAATATTCAGCAGGAGTCATGAGCTGGTGTGGCAACGCCAGTCCACATGGTCAATAGCTGATGCCGGAATTAGCAGCTTCCGAATGCTCAGATCGAGCTCTAAAGCTCTAGTTGAATCCATGAAGGATATGTTGAGTCCCGTAAGCTCGGGTACGAGGAAGCACAGTCAACACAGCAGGGAAATTTCCGAAACTACAGATGCGACAAATGTCAGAGATCAGAAATTGCAAAGGAAGCCGACCCGGATTTGGATTTCTTCGGAAGTTCCCATTGTACCTTATGGAGGGTGGGTTTTCCTTTCGAGAAATATCAGCAAGATTCTCTATTGGCTTCAGCTCTTATCTGCGATAGCCTGCATCGTGCTCTCACTGATAAAGCTCATCGAGCACAATTATGGTGAGGTAGATAAAGAAGAGACTGACGAGAAAAACCGGAAAGCTGCTCTGATTATCTTTTATGCCTTGGCTATGGCAGAAGCCCTGGTTGTCGTGACAGAGAAACTTTACTGGGAGTGGAAGGTTGTCATCTGTAAGCTTCTCGAAAGGGTGAACGAGGAATGCGATCTGGGGGCTTCGGGTATGATCTCAACTCGGAGATTTTTCTATGACTCCTATTCAAGATGTATAAATGGGAGCATTTTTTATGGCCTGGGAATGGACATGGTGACTTTTGCGATGGATCTCTTATGTTCAAACTCACCGGATGAGCAGCTCATAGGAGCCAGGATTCTTCACCGGTTTTCTACGAAAGATCAGTTTTCAAACGACACGCTTCAGAAGATCGGAACAACTCTGCCGGTTATAGAGAGACTGGTGGAGATCTTAAACTGGAAAGACCCACAGGAGGAAGAAATCAGGCTATCGGCTGCAGAAATTGTTTCAAAATTAGCCGGGAAAAAGCAAAACTCCCTTCGGGTCGCAGGAATACCCGGGGCTGTGGAATCGATATCATCTCTTCTCCAGACAAACAGAAGCCCCAGTTCTGCAGCAGATGAAATTGGTGAAAAGAAAATCATCTTTGACCATGAAGACTATGGATACTGGACTTTCAATAATTGGGGACTTCTCATTCTGAAGAAACTAGCCCATGATCATGATAACTGTGGAAAAATTGGAAACACAAGGGGCCTTCTACCTAAAATCATAGATTTCACTCATGCTGATGAAAGAATGTTGAAGGACTCAAGTTTCACCACATCACAGGTTTTGAATGTTAGAAGGTCCTTACAGCTTATGAAGAGGCTGGCAAGCACAACGGGTACCACGGGGAAAAATCTCCGGAGAGAGATCTCTGAGATAGTCTTCACCATAAGCAACATAAGAGATATTCTACGGTGCGGAGAGAAGCGACCAGAACTGCAGAAACTAGGGATTGAAATCCTTACCAGTTTGGCACAAGAAGTCGATGCGTCAGAGCGAATAGGAGAGACTGGTGGAGTACTTAAAGAACTGTTAAAGATTTTCTTCCAACAAGGAGTACCGCAAGATCAAAGGGATGTGAGGATTGTGGCCGGCGAAGCCCTGGCAATGCTGGCTTTCGAAAGCAAGGGCAACTGTCATCGAATCTTGAAGTTAAATGTAGTGGAGAGGCTCGTAGAAGCATTGAAGGTTCCGCTTCTTCATGTTAATGCTGGAAGAATTTTGAGGAATCTGTGCACTTACAGCGGATCAGAGTCCTTCAACCAGCTAAAGGGAGTAACAGCAGCAGCACCAATAGTAAGTGCACTCCTTTGCTAAAACTGTACCTGAGCCGGCATCTCGATAACCGGAAAGGGAAGTCATGTACAAGTTTAAGTTGTCCTAGAAAGAATGAAATTAATTGTTCCTACCTAACCCTATTTCCTCAATTCAGGTTCTCAATGCAATCTCGTCAGAAGAAGGCAAACTTCAAGAGGTGATGGTTGGGCTAGCGGCACATGCTTTCAAGTTCATGACAGCAGAAGAATTGACTGCCGTCTTCAAGAGGGTGGGGTTTAGAGAATCCAAATTAGCTTTGGCTTTGGTCGACATCCTGAGGAGCCATCGGAACCCACATATAAAGGTGCCAAGAATGAGAAGGTTTGCTATTGAGCTGGCAATCTGGATGATGAGAGAGAAATCAACGAATGTGCAGATCTTCAGGGATCTGGGCATGGAGGAGGAGCTTGAAGGAGTCTTGGATACAACATCAGAGCTAGAAAGCTTCAATATTTTCTCTGGCACCATTGGACTAAGCAGGCACAGCTCCTCCATTCACTCTGTTGTTGAGACCGCGCTCATGCTGCTGAAGAACGGGTTTGATCAAACAATAGGGTACTGACCAAGTGATGATGCCAAATTATCCAACAAATGGAAACATGAAGGTATGCTACGCCACACATTTCATTCTCCAATCCCAGAAGTAAAGAAATAAAGGTAATTGCTTCTCTAGCAACTCTGCGTGACCTTCTGATGAAATTCTTCTGAAATCTATCACCTTCTTTATTTGTTCCGCACTTTTGCAAATGTGTACATCAACCGAAATGTTCCTTTATTTTTTTCCATTTTACTCCTGACCATTCAAGCGTCCAAGAGTTGCATTGTAAAATATGGTTCCAAAAAAAAAAAAAAAAAAAAGGTTATCAGTCAACAAGTCAAAAAGAGGAACAGTGGTATTCGGCCCTTTATTTTAAGAAGCCAAGGGCAGTCACGAAACAGAAAAGAAAACAGAGAGGAGAAGAAGAGAAAGGAGAGGAAGAGAAGAAGAAGAAGGAGAAAATGGGGGTTTTACGCCGCGCGGACTTCGTCTAGCCGATTCGACTTCGGATCGCAACGCTCGGTAAGTACTCGCGCCCCTCGTTCATTTGATCGGAGAAGTTTTCCGATTTAAGGTTTAAATTCGGAATTTTGGGAATTTTGAGCGGCGAAGTCTGATTTTTGAGTCGTTCAGCTGCGTATTTTTATAAAATTGGTAGTTTATGGTGTTACGGAGCCGCGGGATTTTACGGAACCTGATTTGGACTTACGGTTTGCCGAATATGAATTTTTAAAGTTGAATGCGCGCAGTGAACAGTGCACGAACAGTACGCGAACAGTGATTTTTAGGTCGATTTTTATTGGTTTTCGGCTTGATTTTGGGGCTGCCAAGTTGGGGTTATTGTAGTGCTCGGAATAAGCTTTCACTGGACTATAAGTTTGCTTAGAACGGAGTTTGGTGGAAAAAGTTATGGCGCAATCAAGTCTCACGCTCAAATTTTCGCGCATGGACAAATTTGGATAATCGCTTTAGAGGAGCAATTTGTGGGCGTGTTTGAGTCGTTTTGATTAACGTCTAAGCTTAGTTTAGTCTAGTCGTTAGTGAAATGGTGTTTTACTTGGTGTTGACGTCGATTCTCGTTTAATTAATAGGATTACGAGATCTTCGGTTTGGATGAGAGCCGTGGTGTGATTTTTGGGGATTCCAGGTGAGTGGTGCTATCTCTTCTTTGAGTTTATAAAATCATGTTTTGAAAATGATAAGAATTTGAGTATTGTATGAGTTACTGGAGCATATTTGTTGCATAAAATTCTGGATCGGACAATTACTACCAGTTTGATATTTGAGAATCGTTTTTAGAAATGTTTTATGAAAGGATGCATTTGTATATTGCGTTACGAACTGGTTTATGAAATGACTTTGGAAATTATTCAAGAAATGTTCTACGAAATGTATTTCTGGAGGTTGAGCTGTGTTGCGAGAAAGTTATTTGTTTGGTTTGTGAAATATATTGTGGATTGGAATTCTGATATTGGATGATGATTGTTTGATGCTCAATATGGCTGTGAGCCCAATGAGGGGCTTTGGGGTATGCATACCGGGTTTAGGATATCCTTCTGGGCCGAGCCACCGGCTTTGTAGGTGGAGACCTTGCCAAGGGGGGAATCTTGGTAGCCTTGTCACAAGGCTTTGTGTCGTGACCATAGTTTGATATTGAGCAATAGATTAGTCGATGGAATGGACCATCGACGTGTGATGTTATGTGAGATTTATCAATGGAATAGACCATTGATGTGTGATTTGAGATTAGTCAATGGAATGGACCATTGATGTGGTTTTTATAGAGATTGATCAATGGATTTGACCATTGATAGTTTGAATTGTGACGATGGATTTAAATGTATATTTGGGACTTGTATAAAGCTTTGATGAAATAAAACAACTCGTATTTGATTGATATATATTATATCTTTGGATTGAAGTACAAGTTTCTGGTATGGTTTTATGTATACATGCATAGTGGTTGCTCGATCTGCTTAGAAGAGATGTACTGTTCACTGAGCTATGGTTGCTCACCCCCCTCTTTTCCCAACCTTTCAGGTTCTTTGTTTAGCAGCCATTAGAACGAGAGCGATGTTATTGGGACTCCTGGGTGGTTTGAGGCTGCGTCCTTTGGGTGAAAGGACGGCCATGTCATTCCCCATCATGGTAGGTTTCGGGGTGTGACATTTGTTGGTATCAGAGCTTAAGGTTATGATATTTGGGGGTAGCTTTTATGGGACGTTGAGAGATTGTGTGTTAGTTTATAGCTTACATTAGTCTTTTGTTACTAGGGCATATGTTTCTTTTTAGGTCCAAATGATCATCAATCCGACTCAAAGAATGAGAGAGCTAAAGTGGTTAAGCAGATTTCAAGTTTGGTGGCACCGATACCAAATCCGAGGAGGAAACTCTGTTTTCTTCATTCCTTCAAAGTTTGTGTCGGTTCATATGCACTTTGACTTTCAGGCTTTTGAGGATCTAGTTTTAAGGAGCTTTTCATTTTCTAAGATATGTGCTATTGAATGGAGAAAGGTCGAAGAATCTAGGCTTCAATTGCAGAACTTGAGAAAAGAAATTGATGAAGCAAAATCAGGATTAGTCTCTGAGACTTTAAGGTGTGAAGAGACAAAGAAAGAACTTGAATTAGAGAAGCAAAGAACAATGAAGGAGAGACGTATTTCTCCGTTCGATTCAAGTTCTGATATCAAGCTCCTCTGTTGCAGTCGGCTGTTGTTTTTCTTGGTCAACTCCGACAGAATTCTTTTAATTTTACGAAGTGTTCTTTGATGAGAGAAATTGTCTTGTTTGTCTAAAGACATTGATTTGGCATTCCAAGGTGCAGAAACGAAGGATGGTTTAGAGATATGGTGCATCGAGAATAGTCACTCAGTTCGCATTCCAAGGGTTTCACATGGTAAATTCTATTTTGGGAGGAAGTTCAAGGCCGAGAAACAGAGAAGTTCTTGTCCTTCTTCAATCCATGCATTATACCCATCGAAGGAGTGTGCAAGTCAGAAACAGGAATTTCGAATGGGTAAAAGTACTGCGTCAACTTGTTTGCATGCAAGGGAGAGCGTGTTGTTCATGTTAAAAAGATCGCATTTGATTGGTCATCCTTAAATCACTATGATGTGTTCATATTGGACACTTGCTTCAAAAATATTTCTTTTCAGTGGGTACAACTCTAGCCTACAAGAAAGAGGTAGAGCTCTGGAAGTATTACATTAAGGAAAATAAGCATCATGGAAACTGTGAGGTGGCAACAATAGAGAATGGAAAGTTTGTTGGTGATGCTAATGTCGTGTAAGATAATTACTCGGGGGAAACTATTTGAAGTGGCAAAGGAGCTATTGAACCAAGAATTGTTCGACACAGATAAGTGCTATTTGTTGGACTGTCATACTGAGATTTTTGTATGGATGGACATGTGCACCTCAATGATGGAACGGAAGTCATTGATTTCAGCTCCGGAAGTCTTTCTGTGAAACGAGGGCAAATCGACAAAGACTCATGTGACCTTGTTAACTGAAGGATTAGAAACTCCCAGTTTTTGGCCAAGTTACAAGTCTTAAGATCTGAACCTTCCAACAAAAATGGTAAAGTGTGTTAAAGTTCTCAAGAAATTCTACCAGACAAAAACAAAGGATTGAGATCATCTCATGGAAGCAAATGCAGGAATGGTGGCCGGATCTTATAAGAGGAACAGGTTGGTTTGGATACACTATGACTCTGTCCACACGCCCAAGCCCCTGAAGCACTTGAATGCCCTGTTATGTCAAATTTGTGGTGATACCGTTTGACTCATAGCCAATGATGATGCCTTTGTTGCTTGTAATGAGTGTGCATTCCCATTGTGCCGTCCCTGTAATGAGTACGAGAGGAAAGATGGTAATCAATGTTCGCCTCAGTGTATGACTAGCTACAAAAGGCACGAAGGGAGTCCTCAAGTGGAAGAAAATGGTATTGATGTTTTAGAGAACCAGTCTAGCTACACCCAAGGAAATGTCATGAGGCGCCAATGACAAGGAGAAGATTATGATCTCTCGTCTTCTTCTAGACATGAATCTCAACATCCAATCCCCCTTCTCACTAATGGGCTGCTAGAACACAGTGAAATCCCTTGTGCTACAACTAACAATCAATCTGTTTGGACAACATCTGGAACTTTGGTCCGTTCTGATGATAGGCATTCGGTTCATTCTATTGATCCTAGACCAGCCAATTTCTGTGTGAATTGTAGACCCCTCAAAGGACTTGAACTCTTATGGCCATGAAAATGTTGATCGGAAAGAAAAAGTCGAAAGCTGGAAACTCAGGCAGAAAAATAACATTTCCCACATGACTAGTACACACCCAAAAGGAAAAGGAGACATAGAAGGAACTGGTTCTAATGGAGAAGAACTTCATACGACCGACGATGCTTGTCTACCTTTGAGCCGCATGGTGCCTATACCATCATCACAAAAGAAAAAGGGGGGGGGCTTAGGCAATGAATGCCTAGGTTCATGTTTCAGCTGTCCTTATCGATGGAGCATTGGACAGAATAGGGTAATTAAAGAAGTCACTGACAAGGAGCAGGAATGAAGAGCAAAACGTTGCTAGTTGAGAACATTGGCTGATTGCGTTTCTCGGAGGACTTGGATTGGGGCGTAGCAAGCTCAGGTCAAGTAAAGGCTTCATTGAGCAGGAGTTTAGAATTTTGATCGAGCAATTTATGATGCTGGAAAAAAAAAAGGATAAGCATGAGCTTCTAGAGATGAAGAACCTCTTAAAAAAAAAATCAGATGTAGGCAAGGCAGAGCAACAGCAAGAGGCACTGGAGATTGATACGAAAGTGATGCATGAGATACTGGTTGATGTGCGGATGGTTTACTAGCTTTTGCAGAAGATAATTCCAATAAACTAGTTAAAAACCGAGCTTTGATGGAAAATATTACAGATTCAGAGGAATAGAAACGTGCCCTTGAAGATGGAAAACTCTGCGATAATTCAAGAACTGAATTCTCTTGGTAATTTCTCTCTAGTTTTATTGAGCTTTGGAAGGAGAAAGCTGAAGAAGTAAAAGCTCTTGCTGCTGAGCTTTGTGGCCTCCAAGTGATTAACAACGATCTAAGGGAAGGGATTGATATGCTGAGGAAGAGACTAGAGACATAATGGGCAGAAAAGTCACTCCCGGTTGACTCAATTGAGGAGTTGGACAAAGTTCAATGAGGGAGAGACATCAATGATAAACTCAGCCACCAAATTTTGATTGGCAACGATTTTTGAGAGAGGAGGCGAAGGAACTTTTGATAAGAGACCAAAAAGTTGAGCTTTCATAGTTCTCGACCATTGAACTGTGAAGAGTCGAGATTGGGTAGGGAAGAAGAAGAAGTGAGTTATCTAAATTAAGGAAATAAAACAGAATATGGGGCTCAAGGCGAACACATTACATAATGAAATTGGGAAATACAGGATTCAAGAAGAGAATTTGAATTGCTGCAAGAGAGGAGCAATGAGTTTGAATTTTAGAAAAGGGGGAATGAGGCTGTAACTTTTATTTATTTATTTAATCTCCAAATTTCTTCCGTTCGAGAAGTTATACTTGAAAATAAGGTGCAGGTGTTGAGTGAAGTCTGTCAAAGCTTGAGGGATGAAAGTGCTATTAAGAATGGGGATATTGAACAGATGAAAGAAAAAGTTGGGTTCTTGGAGAGAGTGAAATTAGTGGACTAAAGAGTGGGCTATCTGCATATGTTTCCATCCTATTGTCTTTTAGAGGTGGGATGACATCTCTTAAGCCACAATTCGATTACTGGACGCACAAGAATACGGAAAGGACATATCAATTACATGAAAATGGGCATGTCAAGTTCCTAGATGAACAAAGCTTTACGGTACCAGAAATCTCAAATTGTAGAAGATGCAAGATAGGATTTAAACTCTTGAAAAAAAAAAAAAGAGGTTGTCAGGGAAGAAATGAAAAGGATAAAGATGGAGAAAAGTGAAAATGCGCTTATGAATCTTGGAAGTGACTCGCTGGAAAGAAAAGATTTCCACGAAGAGGAAATAGTGTTTGGAAATAATCTCAATAAAGACCAGGAGCCAACCAAGTCCAAATACAAAACTCCTTCACAAACAGGACAATTGATGAAAGATATTTCGCTTTCAAGCTTTAGATTCTTTGTTTAATAAAATAAGCTGTAAAGAGGAAGAGGACCAAGAGGTCACTCAAAGTCAAGGATGAGACAGTGAAGAGGCAACTAGAAGAAGCGGAGGAGGTAGTCATGCATATAATGGTCATGAACGATCATCTGGTAAAAGATATCAACGTGAACTTATCCTCATTTGATCGAAGGTTTAGGTAAATTTAAATTTCGAGGGCGAAATTTTTTTAAGGAGGGGAGAATGTAAAATATGGTTCCAAAAAAAAAAAAAAAAGGTTATCAGTCAACAAGTCAAAAAGAGGAACAGTGGTATTCGGCCCTTTATTTTAAGAAGCCAAGGGCAGTCACGAAACAGAAAAGAAAACAGAGAGGAGAAGAAGAGAAAGGAGAGGAAGAGAAGAAGAAGAAGGAGAAAATGGGGGTTTTACGCCGCGCGGACTTCGTCTAGCCGATTCGACTTCGGATCGCAACGCTCGGTAAGTACTCGCGCCCCTCGTTCATTTGATCGGAGAAGTTTTCCGATTTAAGGTTTAAATTCGGAATTTTGGGAATTTTGAGCGGCGAAGTCTGATTTTTGAGTCGTTCAGCTGCGTATTTTTATAAAATTGGTAGTTTATGGTGTTACGGAGCCGCGGGATTTTACGGAACCTGATTTGGACTTACGGTTTGCCGAATATGAATTTTTAAAGTTGAATGCGCGCAGTGAACAGTGCACGAACAGTACGCGAACAGTGATTTTTAGGTCGATTTTTATTGGTTTTCGGCTTGACTTTGGGGCTGCCAAGTTGGGGTTATTGTAGTGCTCGGAATAAGCTTTCACTGGACTATAAGTTTGCTTAGAACGGAGTTTGGTGGAAAAAGTTATGGCGCAATCAAGTCTCACGCTCAAATTTTCGCGCATGGACAAATTTGGATAATCGCTTTAGAGGAGCAATTTGTGGGCGTGTTTGAGTCGTTTTGATTAACGTCTAAGCTTAGTTTAGTCTAGTCGTTAGTGAAATGGTGTTTTACTTGGTGTTGACGTCGATTCTCGTTTAATTAATAGGATTACGAGATCTTCGGTTTGGATGAGAGCCGTGGTGTGATTTTTGGGGATTCCAGGTGAGTGGTGCTATCTCTTCTTTGAGTTTATAAAATCATGTTTTGAAAATGATAAGAATTTGAGTATTGTATGAGTTACTGGAGCATATTTGTTGCATAAAATTCTGGATCGGACAATTACTACCAGTTTGATATTTGAGAATCGTTTTTAGAAATGTTTTATGAAAGGATGCATTTGTATATTGCGTTACGAACTGGTTTATGAAATGACTTTGGAAATTATTCAAGAAATGTTCTACGAAATGTATTTCTGGAGGTTGAGCTGTGTTGCGAGAAAGTTATTTGTTTGGTTTGTGAAATATATTGTGGATTGGAATTCTGATATTGGATGATGATTGTTTGATGCTCAATATGGCTGTGAGCCCAATGAGGGGCTTTGGGGTATGCATACCGGGTTTAGGATATCCTTCTGGGCCGAGCCACCGGCTTTGTAGGTGGAGACCTTGCCAAGGGGGGAATCTTGGTAGCCTTGTCACAAGGCTTTGTGTCGTGACCATAGTTTGATATTGAGCAATAGATTAGTCGATGGAATGGACCATCGACGTGTGATGTTATGTGAGATTTATCAATGGAATAGACCATTGATGTGTGATTTGAGATTAGTCAATGGAATGGACCATTGATGTGGTTTTTATAGAGATTGATCAATGGATTTGACCATTGATAGTTTGAATTGTGACGATGAATTTAAATGTATATTTGGGACTTGTATAAAGCTTTGATGAAATAAAACAACTCGTATTTGATTGATATATATTATATCTTTGGATTGAAGTACAAGTTTCTGGTATGGTTTTATGTATACATGCATAGTGGTTGCTCGATCTGCTTAGAAGAGATGTACTGTTCACTGAGCTATGGTTGCTCACCCCTCTCTTTTCCCAACCTTTCAGGTTATTTGTTTAGCAGCCATTAGAACGAGAGCGATGTTATTGGGACTCCTGGGTGGTTTGAGGCTGCGTCCTTTGGGTGAAAGGACGGCCATGTCATTCCCCATCATGGTAGGTTTCGGGGTGTGACATGCATGTACCGTGATTCTGAGGTCCCTACTTCAGCTGCTAAAAGATCAGGTTTTTCCTTCCAAATCTTGTTCTACTTAGCAGCAAATCTAAGACTTAAGGACGACATAATCCAAGGCAATCGTTACAAATTTTACAAGTGACTGCACAAGAACAAGAATCCCAAAAGGCAATTCATCATGCAACTGAAGTTAAATAAAAAGAAAAGAAAGAACATATCGCTTACTCCGTGGCTATGGAAGGAAATCTCACAATGGATCCATAGATCATCTGTGTTATTCACTTCTCTGAAACCCCCTAAACGGGATGAGATAAGAACCAAAAAAATAAAAACATGGGAACTTGCAGTTGAGCACTTCACTCTATAAAACAAAAGTCAACGAACCAAGCTCATAAACTACGAGAACCGAGACATTTTTGAGATTGGATTCGCAAGAACCTCGTTTCCTGCCAATATCAGGGAGTTTCGAAGCTAAGATGAGTTCGGATCGAGCGTCTTGACGGTGAGCGAGCTCAGTCGCTGTGAACTGCGAAAATGAAGAAGACACCCATAAGAATTTATTGTTGAAACAATATGATAAAATAGATTTTGCTGACAAAGCCTCCATGAAGCACGAAAGACAAGCAGGCAGGGGGCAGACAAAAGAAAGAGAAGATCATGTGAGCGTGGAAGCAGAATGGCCACCGAAATAATAAAAAAAGTGTTGGCCTGGTCTGTCTTGAAGCAGAATTAGTCGTAGCCTCAATAAATTCTAGCAGCTTGCACTTGTCTTCAACTGCAGAAAGTCATAGGACAAATAAATGCAGCAGTTTTTTGAATACTAAACCTTAGCTATAAATAGAGCGCTTGTGAAGCATTGTACAGATTTCCGGCTGTTCGGACATTAGTTCGTCGCCGTTCAGGCATGACTAGTTCTCATTCTTCCCCGTGTTTATGTTGAGCCACCATAGCCGTGCGCCATCAACATGGGAGGGCAGCCGCATGCGGTCCAACATGGAGGACGCAATTGCCCATGATGGCGGCGATGGCAGGTGGTCGTGGGACGAATGGCCCACTTGGGTGCTCAGCTTGGTACAAAAAGCTACGGGGGATGCCTGGCGGGAATTACTTCCTCCTTGTACTAACGGATTGAATGTAGCAGCGTTGGACATTACATGACATGATCACACAAGGTTGGTCCAAAAACTGATCGTCTATAACATGCCTCGGCATTGTCCGAACCCATGATTCGTAGTCGGGATCGGCAATCTGCTGCCCATCTTCTTGCTCAAGTGTTTGGTGGAGGAGCGGCTGTTTCGCCAATTAGGATTCCTTGAATATCTTCACTTTCAACTGAGGACAAGACATTAGTCTCCCCGATAAGATAATTGTTGCCATTCAACTTCTATTATGAGAAAGTTAGCAGCGTTCAGATTTGAAGGAAATGGATATTTGGGAGCAGCAGCCATTGTTGTAGCTTGTAGCGAAGAAGTCTGCGTGCCCTTGTCGAGCTCCGATACCATAAAGACAAATGAGAATAGGAGAGTATTTTGCCAAATTTCCCTATACCATTTCATAGGTATATACTAGATAAAAATAAAATAATTCAAACAACTCAACATTAATTCTGTCATGCGCAGTTACTATCGACATCTTCCTGATTAGGCTCCGGTTTAGACCGAGATTGAATGTCTGGATCAATACATATAACCATCTAATCACAAAAAAAGAATTCTATGTACAGATCATCTACTATCGAGACACATGTCTAATTTTAAAGAGAGCTGCTAGCATGACCGGTGTGACGGTCAAAGGCCAGCCACAAAATTTTCTTGTCTCCAACACAAGCGCTTGGATATTTCCAAACAAAATATAATTCTCTTTCTCTCTCGTAGAAAATATGTGGCAGGGGGTTGACCGTCCATTTTCCAAGCTAACGGCATAGTTATGCAAGTGTTTTCCAATTTTGAATAGAAGATTTTATTAAAGACCCATGGTTTTGAAATTACATGACTTGAAGAGGAAAAAGAGATGGAAGTAAGGAAATGGAAAAGAATAGTAGCAAAAAAAAATTCTAAAAAAAATTTAAATTGGTAACACAATTGTCAAAGAATGTTAAACAAAAGCAAAGTGTTTGTTTGTGTTAGGAAAATCTTCCTATGATACGAAACCATCCATTTTAATTATTATTTGATCTATGCAGATGTTGCTGATAGGTAAAGTTAATATGAGGAATGGTTTGCTACTATCTGTAGTATCCAAAGCATGCAGTAGAAACGCATCTGCAAGCTAGATGGACCTTTACAGAAGGTGAATGAGCCTGGTAGAATGAAGTGTTCACAAGAACTTGGAGAGACCATGATAAGATGAACAACTAGGTAAAGTCTTGATCACTAATATATTCAAGAGAATCAATAGATAGCAAATCAAAAGTCAGTTTTTGGCATAAACCTCATATAGACTCATTGGATTATTAATAGAGGCAGCTCTCTGTATATCAACTGTGTGTAACGACCGGATTTGACAAGAGCGGGAAGTGGTCGCCAGGGCCAGAGAGTCTAAATAAGAAGTGACTTGTGGTAGGCTTCTAGGATGGTGAAAAGAAAGGGGGAGAAATGAACTAAACTTTGTATCAAACAGGGACAAAGTGATTTTGGAATATATATATGTATAAAAATTGGAATTAACTTATGGAAGTGTTTTTTGACATAACGACAATGTTTAGCTTTGGAATTCTAAAGTTAAGCGTGCTCAGATGGAAGTATTCTTAGAATGGGTGACTTTATGGAAAGGTGCCCACCATGTCAAAGGACAAAACCGTGAAGTTCGGTATGGAAAGAGCCAAAGTGGATAGCAGCTCGAGTACGTTAAATTCAGGGCGTCACAATGTGGATAGCCAACTATCGTATGTATTAACTCCAATGTCTATTTGATCTTCTTAAAGATTCTCCAACATCTAATTAAAGCACTGTATAAGAAGCTCAAAGCAAGCCAAAGGATTGGGTGACAATTGAGAAAGCTATAATTCTGATATTGTCTTGTTCTTTCTTGGTACTCCATTTGCGATTTTGCTCACTTGTGATTCTCTCTATTAAAATATCTTGTTGCATTTTGGAATTTGTGATTTGAAAAACGAATAAGTGCAATAGCAGTGTTTTTTTTATGGGATATGTACACTAGAAGTTCTAAACCTTATTATGAAAGTGCAATTGAGTCATAAAACTTGCTCAAAAAGTGCAATTGCTCAAAAAATGCAATCGAATATTAAAACTTATGAAAATAGTTCAATCAAGTCCTAAAGTTAACACCATCTAATTTACTAACGGAAAATGCTGACATTTCTTATTTTATTACTTTTTTTGAGACATGTGGTGATGATATGGCATCCAACAAGCGCTACGTTAAAAAAAGATAAAAAAATATAAACTAAATTAGAAAAAAGCTAGAAGTTAAAAAAAAATAAAGCTAGATCTACAACTTGCGGTTGTGGCTAAGTCCTTGCTAGTGGTTGCCGCCATAGCCGCCGAGAAGGGATGGCGAAGGTCGCCTCAACCTTCCTGAAGCCTAGTGACCCTGCCGGCCTTGGGCGAGGCCTTGCCTGGGGTCGACGAGGGTCGCCGGGCTTCGGGAAGGCCAAGGCGACCTCCGTCGGCCCTTCCCAGCGGTTGTGGCGGTGGCCACCAGTGATGGCTTAGCCACAGCCGTTGATTGTGGTTTGCTTCTTTTACTTTTATCCTTTTTAAATTTAATTTATATTTTTTAACATTTTATGGCATGGCGTTGGACGCCACATCATTATTACATGTCTCGAGAAAAGTAACAAAATAAGACACGTTAACGCTACGTTTGCATTTTCCTTCAGTAAATTAGACGGTGTTAACTTTAGGACTCGATTGAACTAATTTGACAAGTTTTAGAGTTCAATTGCACTTTTGGCAAGTTGTAGGACTCAATTGCACTTTTGTGACAAGTTTTAGGATTCTTAATGAACATATCCCTTTTTTTATTGATTGTGTGATCTATTAGCTTTTGATAAAAGCAGCACTTGCCACATTATAACATCTCTTGAGACAATTAGTGAATTGATGGCAACTGTTAGTCTAGGAGAGAGCACTTACCTTTGATATAAGCCAAATCATTATAAAATATGCTTGCAATATCTTCTATCTCTTTAGTATCTCAATATCTATTCGATACAATCATTTGAATCTAATATTGAATTGTTCATGTATCTATCAAGTTTTAACTTAAATTATTCCGCGAAAATTTGTTGAGTTTTTATGTCAATCTATTCATTCTTCTAAGTTGCATCGTTATCGTTAGCCTCAAAAGTTTGTTTGGTTTGGATTTGGGAAAACAAAAGAAAAATCCAAATCAATTTATAATAGATTGAGATTTTTGAAAATCAGAATAATGGTTTTAAAATAGTTTACTCATCAAACAATATTAGCTTTGGACCAAATAATGGTTTTCATGAAAGGATGCATGCTTTCGTCAGGCCAAAAATAGGTGACGGTTTCCCTAAACAAACTCTAATATGGACTACACATCTTGTTCATTTCTCATCTGTTTCTTACTCACCCTTTTCTTTATTTCATGTCAGCATAATAAATATGCGTATACTTACTGTATTAGATCAAAATGAGGAAATCATGCAGTCGATATGGGGCCCTAGAAAAAAAATATCTTAATATAGACTACAGGCCCATTTGGCTCGACTTTGGGGGAATGTTTTTGGTAAAATGCAAAGGTCTTTTAGATAAAAGGGTATTTCAAAATGCAAATAGTATTTGGTAATGTGTATTTTAAAATTATGTTTGAAAGCAACTTTAGTCTAAATGCCGTTTGGTAAAAACTAATTTTGTAAAGGATTTTTGCTAATATTTAAAAAAAAAATTTAGGTGGAGCTCAGCCACCGACAAGCCAAAACGGCCACTACCCAAACGCCAATGTCCAAATTTGGCCGCCGGCTAGCCTTGCCTGAGGTTGCCCAACCTTAGGTGTTGCCTGGGTAGCGAGACAGTCGACGGTGGCCGGGGTCACGCGACTATTATCCGCTTTGGGTCCACTGACCCTCATAGCTTTAAAACGTATTACACAGATATAGAACTTCAAACCTTATAAACAAGTCAAGGACTCCCTCTAGGTGATGTGGGATAAGGGAGGCTCCCCCTCCCTTCCTTGCGCACGTCCAAGGAACGAGGCATGGACGCACCGCCATCCCTCCTTCCCGCGCACTGCCACCTGGGCTGTCATACTCTCCACCCTTAATGGGCATAGCGCCCTCGCTGTGGGGCCATATGCGGTCAAGAATCGGCTCTGATATCACTTGTAACACTCCGGGTCTACACTATTTAATATTGTCCACTTTAGGCTCGCTGACCCTCGCTACCTTAAAACGCGTTACACAGATATAGAATTCCATGCCTTATAAGCCAGTCCAAGACTCTCACTAGGCGATGTGGGACAAGGGAGGCTCCCCATCCCTTCCCTGCGCACGTCTGAGGACCGAGACACGGACGCATCACCATCCCTCCTCCCCTCGCACTGCCGCCTGGGCCGTCACACCTTAGGCGGCGGTCGCCGGCCTCTAGACCAGATTCTTGGGGAAGATGAATAGTCCATGAACAGTGCTACTAGCATTTCGAAAATGCAATTTGCCAAAGTTTCTTTGGACCTGCCTTGGGCTAAAGGACTTTGGAGGCCTTTGGAAATGTAATTACATTTCCCTAAAGTGCTCCAAAAAAATTGCCAAGCGCCATTTGCATTTAGCCAAGGGATTTTAGAGCTCCAATGCTCATTTTAAAGGCCGAACCAAAAGGGGTTTACATATAGTGAGGTCAGCTGTTCAACATATCTCAGCCTAGACAGTTAGAATTTGATACTTTTGCATGTAAGGTAAAACTTGTAAAGGCACTGTGCTTCTTTGGACCATGGAACACTGGTACCATATTTATAATAGTGCCCATCTTCTTACTGTCCCTCTCCTCTCATTGGTCCTATTCTTACCTTAGAAGCACTCAGCGAGCACATAACAGAGGCAAAATCACAGAGAATGTCAAGACCTCAATGCAGCGAGAACCCGCCAACCCTGACCCCGCCAGCAGACAAGGCCATGCTGAGGAGCTGGGTGGTTTCAAGAGCTACGTCTCTGTTTCATCTGACTCTAATCTCGCCATCGTCCTCGTGTCTGATGTGTTTGGTACTTACCCTGTACTTCCTTTTATTGATGAAGTTTGTATTTTGGGTTCATAGTCGGTGCTTCTGGTTCAATCTACAATGTAGGTCAGTGATTTAGTTGTATCTTTGTCATAATCTCTTGGTCAACCTTGAAGTCCTGTTTTTTTTTTTTTTTTGGGTTGTAATCTGATGAAGCTATCCGATTCCTGCTCTTGAAGCAAGTGACCATGTTTACGGAGTAGGCTGTTTAATGGAAGTTTATTGAGAGTTGATTCATCATGGCATGTGATTTAGCAATTGGTGGTTACTGAATAGGAGCATAAAGATGGAAAGCCTATTTATATGGTTTCATTTCTATTAATCTGTGTTTCCTCTTCTCAGAGCTAATCATAATTTTGTTGGTTGGGTTCAATGTGCAGGATATGAAGCTCCACACTTGAGGTATAGACGATTCCCCTATAATCCTTTCTTGCTCCTTGCTAATTGAATTGTTTTATTCTTCCCAGTCCATCTCTGTGTGTCTCTGTTGGGGGTGGTGGAAGAGGTTATGCATGAATGAAGACTTTCCTTCTTTTGGTTCTATTGTTTTTTTTTTTTTTATTTTCCTTGTTATCGCATTTTCAAATGCTTCACATTTCACAGTGTTATGACTTTCCTCTAGCTTTATGCATTAAAATTAACAGACGATTGCTAAGATCTAGATAAGGTGATGATGTGTTTATTTCCCTTGAAAACCAGAGAAGTCAAGAGGAACCACTTCCTTGGCAGCTTATCCAATGTTGCAGTCAGGTTGTTCACTTATGACGAAAATCCTCAAGGTCTGTGACTCTGGGCTCCATCTTGAGGTAGATCTTGAGATGCTCTAAGAGTTTTTTGGATAGTGGATATTAGAGAAGCTTAGGTATTCAGAATGTCCAATTGGGGGTGAGATTCTTCTATCTCGACTAAAGTGTCTCAAGCGCATGAGCTTGGAGATCTCTACCAAAAAAGCAGGCCCTTGTCATGCAATTCGATATGTTTTTTCATCAGTATTATTGACCTGTTATTAGTCAAGGACCTTCTAATCTTCCATACTGATGAAAGGCTACTGTACGTAATGCTTAAGAATTCCCAGATGGTGATCGATCTCTTAAAAATCTTAACTCAAAATGATTAAACTGCATGTTTGGTCATCTCTTTAGTTAATTACCAGATACCTCTTTTCATTAAGCAAACAGATTGTTAAGCACTCTTTTTCGTAGTCTCAAACGACTCATTCATTGTAAAACGTGGATCCTTGTGGGGCATAATTTTAATGTTCAAGAGTCACCGGCTCTAGTCAAGATCTCGGAAGCTGAATTAATTATCTAAAACTCATAATCCAAGGCCTAAATTTTTGTTTAAATCCTCTTTAAATCTTTGCTTATTTCTTCTGTAGAGAATATACGTGTGCCATACAGGTTCGTAAGCACTGTAACTTATCAAAGAGTGTGTGTGTGTTGGATTTGCTCATCTTTTGATTACCTCTTTCGTAACCTAATAATCAGCTGTTTGTTCTTATGGATAGGAAGCTTGCTGACAAGGTTGCAGATACTGAATTTTATCGGTGGGGATCCTTCTGTACCTGAAAATGCCAAAAGGCCTGTCACAGAATGGCGACGGATCATGGAACTGTGGGTTCTCGATCTTTAATTCGTAAACACTTGCTGTTTTTTCCTCAGAAACTGCACTAGTATTACTCATAAGTTGATCCAGAATTGCCTATCTCAGGATGGTCGTCGTTTTCCCAATATTGATTAGCCGCTTAAGCTATGACTCATAATTATGCATCCAATAGTAATCGTGATTGCTGATGCCAAAAGAATTTTTTTGGTAGCTTAGGGATATGAAGATGCAAAGCAAATAGTTGAAGCTGTAAAAGGTAAAGGTGCATCTGCTGGCTTTCGTTGGGGATATAAGCAGCCTTATTCTGAATGATTCTTTGAGAGATTTTTCATGTCTTAAAGGATAAGCTTTACAAACTTGTAAATATCGTGCAATGCTCATGGGATCTTCATTTCTTCAGCTAAGGTTGTGGTTGGGCGGGCAAAGACGTCAAAGCTCCCGTGTTATTACATCCTCCGTTTGTTTCTGTGGATGACATCACGTTATGGTCATCTTTAATTTTGGTATTTTATTAGTCTTTTGGTTTGCATATATTCAAAGCCAATAATTACTTGAAGCAGCTGTAGGAACCTACCTTTCCACATTTTCACTGTTGTGCACATGAATATATTGTTTATGGCTTGCATAAAGAAGAAAAAGCAGCTTGGAAAGTTGGAACATACTCTTCGTGTGTAAGATATGGCATTTTTCTCTGCTCTTTATAACCTCTGCGAACAAAATCCGATTACTCTGCGCACAACACACTAACAGTGTGATGTTTGATTTACCGCGACGTATTTCCACGGCAGCTATTGCAAAGATTAGACGAGTCTATGTTAACAACACATCACTATATTTTATTAGCTTCGTCAGTTTTGCACCTTAGAGTTTTATGTGATTTTGCTGGAGTTAAGGCTCCAATAGCCATATTAGGTAGGATCTGAGATAGACCGTATGTGACAACTAGAACTCCTGAAGCAGTTTGAAGAGATTCTAGCTGCCAAATCCGAGGTGAGATTGAGATAATCGACCTTTCTGTATCCCGAGTCTATGTTTGCATGTTATAAAGGATACATTGCTTTAATTATATCTATTTTCCGCAGTTTTTCATGTAGTTGTCATATCAATGGCATCCATTCATGATCGCATATCAGAATTTCTACGGAGAACCATTTCAGGGGTGATGGTTCTGATTTCTTCGATTTTTACATTTGACGTATAATCTATGGTTCTTGAGTTCATGCACTTCTATTTACTTTCCAATTGGGCAAGTTTGATATATGCGAGCCACTCAGAGAGTTTGCTTTGCCCCATGGTAGTAGAGATTTTGTATGAATATAAGACCATTTCGCAGGCTGATGCAGGAGTGAAGATATTTCCAAAAGTTTCCCATGGGTGGACTATCAGGTACGATGTTGCTGATGAACAAGCGGTGAAGTGTGCCCAGGAGGCGCATTCAGATATGCTAGAGTGGTTTGCGAAGTGTGTCAAGTGAGGGAAGTCTCTGGCATCTGTTGAACCCCTACTCTCTGGCATGTGCTGTTTACTTTCTACATTATCTGATTGCCCAGAAATGGAGAAAGCTTGTGGGGATTTTGTTTTCTGTTTTGCATCTTGACTCGAGTTCCGCCATAAAGATTATGCAGAGATAGAATCTCTCCCGATCGACGCTTGTATTCTATTTATGATTATTTGGTAATGCTTGAGTAGGACTTAAGATCAACATATACTGAGTTTTTTTCAGTTCTGCTTCCATGTGAAAAGAGGATGAATTCACGCTCAACTCACTATTAAAGTCAAGAACTATATTCACAATGCATTATGACCCTCAAGGCCTCTTCATTCAGCATTCTTGCTCGAAAGCTTTCAAAAGTTTAGATTTTTGAGGTGGGTGCACATTTAGTTTTGCTTGTCTTGTGGTCCTGTTAGCGTAATTAAATATTAAATCATGCCTTCATCTAATAGCTTGAGCTTTTATAACAGTTACCAGTGGTTCCACAAAATTTCATAGGTCTATTTGCTTAGCAACCGCACGTTTAGAAGATTTTTAACACTAGATTCAGAAAATTATAGGCCAAGGTTGGTCATGTTAGCAGAACAATGAGTTGGCCATCTTGCTCTAATCCTAAGTTCAACGCTTGGCACTTGCTATCCGCTGAGGAACACTCCCAAAAGAGTAAACATCAAAGAAAAGGGACACAAAAGTTCTGCGTTTCACAATCACAACAAGCAAAAGAAAACACAGTGAAGAGTTGCCGCCTTTTAGATAAAGATTAGGAGAATAATGTGTCGCCATAATTATGCTTTTTTTTTATCATTTTAATGAGGTCACACATAACAAATCTTTCATAGATTTTCGAATTTGCTCGAGTAAATAAGTGATAAGAATTATAATGAAATAGCCACCTGACCGGACCTTGAACATAAAGCAGCGGACCAATTGTGTGTCCTCCAGCTCTAAGACGAAGACATTCCATAAAATATCTCCTGTAAGCTACAAAAGAAATTCCGCAACTGCGCATTGCATGACATTGAAATAATCGTTGGGGAGCAGGTAAGCTGCCGTGGAAATCCGAAAAAATGTGCTGTCATGTTAAAGATTATAATATCGCTCCTGGCCTGATTATGCCAATACGACAAGATTACTAAATTATGAAATACAAGGAGTCTTGAGGAATTTTAAAATGGTTGGTTCCTTAACCAACTGCTTCAATAAGGAGACAAGATCCAGTTGCCTACAAATAATGCTGGACCGACTGATTATACCTTACAATAATACAGTTGGCCAATGACTCTCATGCATACAGAGACCAGGTGAAAAAGGAGACTTTAAAGGTTCAACTTCATGAGGAATCATCCTGTCATTGGCGTTGAATTCAATACCGCCCAAGGGGCTGTGCATGGCAATATAGATCTCAGAGCCAGACCATTCATTACGACATCAGAAGCGTAGGCACGTATTCCTCTGACAGAGTCAACATTATCTCGACTTGTCCTCTCTTTTGTACAAGGTTTCTTCAAGACAAGCCAAAGCAAAGTCGTAACCAAGCGGCAACACGTCGATACGTTGAAGTCAATGCCTCCAAACGAGCATGGCAATATAGAACTCAGAGCCAGGTCATTCGTTACGACATCAGAGCCTTAGGCACATGTACCTCTGACAGAGTCAACATGCCGCCCGCCCGCCTGCCCGCCCGCGCCACACCCCCCCCAATATAGAGGGATAGCTGCTTTTTCTCATCCCAATCCAGGAAATTCCTAAACAGAAATGAATTCAGGTTCCGTTGAACCGCTAGATAGAAGTTTTCCTCAGCTGATTTGACATATAAAGAAGCGTCTGCTCTTGAGAAACTCCAGATTGTGAAATGAAGGTCAAGAACTCTGCTGAAGGTCAAAGCGCCCTCCATCTGGATATTCCTCAGCTTCAGAAGAAAAATGACACCACCATTTCACCCGCCACAATCTTTGAGCCGCAAACTAGTGCTGGTAGGAGATATGGAAGCAGCGGAAACTCTGTTTCCCCAGCATTAACGGCAGTTCCTGCCCCGGAGAAAAAGCTGACTCTGTTTGCTCTCCGCCTTGCAGTCCTCGAGAAAACTGCCACTGGCCTGGGAGCCCTTGGTTTCATCTGGGCCACGGTTGTACTCCTGGGGGGCTTTGCCACTACCTTAGAGAAAGACGACTTCTGGTTCATCACCATCATTTTATTAATGGAAGGGGCTCGAATATTCAGCAGGAGTCATGAGCTGGAATGGCAACACCGGTCCACTTCATCAACAGCTGATGTCGGAATTAGCAGCTTCCGAAGGCTTAGATCGAGCTCTAGAGCTCTAGTTGAATCCGTGAGGGATATGTTGAGTCCCACAAGCTCTGCTACAAGGAAGCAAAGTCAACCCAGCAGGGAAATTTCCGAAACTACAGATGCAACAAATGTCAGAGAGCAGAAATTGCGAAGGAAGCCGACCCGGAAATGGACTTCTTCGGAAGTTCCTATTCTACCAATTGGAGGGTGGGTTTTTCTTTCGAGAAATATCAGCAAGATTTTCTATTGGCTTCAGCTCTTATCTGCGGTAGCATGCGTCGTGCTCTCATTGATGAAGCTCATCAAGCACAATTATGGTGAGGTAGCTAAAGATGACCCGGACAAGAGGAACCGGAAAGCTGCTCTGATTATCTTTTATGCCTTGGCTTTGGCAGAAGCTCTGGTCTTCCTGACGGAGAAACTTTACTGGGAGTGGAAGGTAGTCATCTGTAAGCTTCTTGAAGGGGTGAACAAGGAATGCGATCTAGGGCCTTCTGGTATGATCTCAACTCGGAGATTTTTCTATGACTCTTACTCAAGATGTATTAATGGGAGCATTTTTGATGGCCTGGGAATGGATATGGTGACTTTTGCGATGGATCTCTTGCGTTCAAACTCGCCGGATGAGCAGCTCATAGGAGCCAGGATTCTTCACCGGTTTGCTAAAACAGAACGGTTTTCAGATGACACACTTCAGAAGATCGGAACAACTCTGCCGGTTATAGAGAGACTGGTGGAGATCTTAAACTGGGAAGGTCCACAAGAAGAAGAAATCAGGTTATCAGCCGCAGAAATAGTTTCCAAATTAGCTGGGAAAAAGCAAAACTCTCTTCGGATCGCTGGAATACCCGGGGCAATGGAATCGATATCATCTCTTCTTCAGACAAACAGAAGCCCCAGTTCTACAGCAGACGAAATTGGCGAAAAGAAAATCGACTTTGGCCATGAGGGCTATGGATACGCTACTTTCAATAATTTGGGGCTACTCATCCTGAAGAAACTAGCCCGTGATCACGACAACTGCGGAAAAATTGGAAACACAAGGGGCCTTCTTTCCAAGATCATAGATTTCACTTATGCTGATGAAAGAATATTGAATGACTCAACCGTCACAACATTGCAGGTTTTGACTGTTAAAAGATCCCTACAAGTTATTAAGATGCTGGCAGGCACAACGGGTACCACAGGGAAAAATCTCCGGAGAGAGATCTCAGAGAGAGTCTTCACCATAAGCAACGTAAGAGATATTCTACGATATGGAGAGAAACAACCGGAACTGCAGAAACTAGGGATTGAGATCCTTAAGAGTTTGGCACAGAACGACAATGCGACGGAGCAAATAGGAGGGACCGGTGGACTTCTGAAAGAACTGTTAAAGATTTTCTTCCAAGAAGGAGTGCCGGAAGATCAAAGGGATGTGAGGATTGTTGCTGGAGAAGCCCTGGCTCTGCTGGCTTTTGAGAGCAAGAGCAACTGTCATCGCATCTTGAAGTTAAATGTAGTGGAGAGGCTCCTAGACGCATTGGAGATTCCGCTTCTTCATGTCAATGCTGGAAGAATTTTGAGGAATCTGTGCACTTACAGTGGGCCGGAGTCCTTCAACCAGCTAAAGGGAGTAACAACAGCGGCACCAACAGTAAGTGCGTTATTTTGCAAAAATGAACCCAAGCCGGCATCTCAGTAACCGGAAAGGGAAGTTGTTTACAAGTTTAAGTTGTCCTAGAGAGAATGATATTAATTGTTCCTACCTAACCATATTTCCTCAACTCAGGTTCTCAAGGCAATCTTGTCAGGAGAAGGCAAACTACAAGAGGTGATGGTTGGGTTAGCGGCACATGCTTTCAAGTTCATGACAGCAGAAGAATCGACTGCTGTCTTCGAGAGGGCGGGGTTTAGAGAAGCGGAATTAGCTTGCGCTTTGGTTGAGATCCTGAAGAGCTACCGGAACCCAAATATAAAGGTGCCAAGAATGAGAAGGTTTGCCATCGAGCTGGCAATCTGGATGATGAGAGACAAATTGACGAATGTGCAGATCTTCAGGGATCTGGGCATGGAGGAGGAGCTTGAAGGAGTCATGGATACCACATCAGAGCTAGAGAGCTTCAATATTTTCTCTGGCACCATTGGACTAAGCAGGCACAGCATGACCATTCACTCACTTGTTGAGACCGCACTTCTGCTGCTGAAGAACAGGTTTGATCAACCGATGGGTTACTGAGCAAGCGATGAAGCCAAATTATCCAACAAATGGGAAACATGAAGGTCTGCTAGACTACACATTTCATTCTCTAATTCCAGAAGCAAAGAAATAAAGGTAATTGCTTCTTTAGCAGCTCCGCCCGGCTTAAGTCTGATTAAATGCTTCTGCAAGTTATCATCTTCCTTGTTTGTTCGCACGGAATTTGTGCAATTTACAGCACACCACGCGTACTGCTACCAAAACATATGCAAGATATGTGCATACAGCCACACATTCTTTTATTTTATAATTTTACTCCTGAACATGGAAGCATTCAAGAAGTTGCATATACCGTGATTCTGAGCTCTCTACTTCTGCTACTAGAAGATCAGATTTTTTCTTCCAAATCTTGCTCTACTTAGCAGCGTATCAAGACTTAAGGACGATAGAGTCCAAGGCAATCATCACATAGTTTTCAAATGACAACACAAGAACAAGAATCCCAAAAGGCAATTCACCGTGCGACTGAAGGCGATAAAAAGAAAGAACACATTGCTTACTTTGTGATGACGGAAGGAAATCTCACCATAAACCCAGAAATTATCTGCATTGTTCGCTTCTCTGAACCAAACAATCGCCACCCCCCCGAACAGAACGAGATAAGAACCAAAGAAAAAAATGGGAACTTGCAGTTGAACACTTCACTCTATAAAACGAACGGCAATGAGCTAAGCTCACGAACTACGAGAACCGAGACATTCTTGTGATTGAGTTCACGAGAATACCTCGTTACCCGTCAAGATCGGGGAGTTTCAGAGCCGAGACGAGCGATGATCGAGCGTCCAGACGGCGAGCAAGCTCAGTCGCCGCGATTTGCCAAAATGAAGAACAAATGGCGGAGGGAAAGGTAGGAAACAGAAAGAACAGAATTCAGTTAGAAAACCGTTAACCGCAAACAAGAAATTGAAAAAGAAATATTAGTCAAAACAATCTCAAGTCACCGTCCCACGACTTCCCTGTATATTCAAGCCAAAGAACACATTGTTATCTCCGATTTTAAAATTTTCCAAATTACCCTTAATTTCTTTCGCTCGTCAGCATCCATTTTCGAACGACCGCTCACCTTTTCTTTTTTTTTTTTATCTTCTTTTTCACTGTTAAATTTTTTGAATTGTCCCTACTTTCTTTATCTGATGCTCGGCTGTGACACGTGTCATTACCCTGATTGAATATTAACGGATATCGGGGCCAATAAAAGTTGCGACTTTTTTCTTCGTTTTAATGACGCGGCGCATAAGAATTTTTCTTTTCATGTAAATGGTTCGTGGGTATTCAAATTTTCGCGAGTAAATAGTAGTAATTTCTCATCATCCAATAATAGCCACCCAACTGGACCTTTAATACAAAGTTGGGAGTCGGGGACCATTCGTGGGTCCTCTAGCGCGAGACGAAGCCGTTCGGTAAGACGTCTCCAGCAAGCTATAGACGAAATGCCAAACTGCACTCGACACGACATTGAAAGAATCGTCAACGAGCAAGCCAGCGGCCGTGGAAATCCGAGAATGCGCCTGTCATGTTAGAGATTATGTTATGACTCCGTGCATGATCATGTGGCTACGAAACGCATTACTAGATTTTGACGCAACGAACTGCTGTAATAAGTAGGCAAGACCCAGTTGCCCACAAGTAATGTGGCAATTTCCAAACTGGACCGATTGATTATGAATATTAACAGTACAGTTGACCAGATGACTCTCATGCACAGAGAGACCCGAAGAAAAAGGAGGCTTTGAAGGTTCAACTTGGTGACTAATCTTCCTTTCAATGAGGTTGACGTCGACGCCTTCCAAGGAGCTGAGCATGGCGTATAGAACTCAGACCCTGATCATTCATTATAATATGAGGACCTTAAGCATATGTTCCTCAAGCAGAATCAAATACCGTCTCAAACTTGTCTTCTCTCTTGGACAAGTTTTGTTCAACACAAGCCAAAGCAGTCACCAAGTAGCAAGCGCATCGCTCCGACATGCGGAAAGAGAGTACGAGATCTTCATCGGGCAATCAAGAAAGCTCGTCAATGGAACTTTAGAAGTAAACAAGCCAACGATATCGGAATATGGTCCAAGAGCAATAGAACATCCAGGACGGTTGGCAATAGAAGCTGGTTAACCTTACTTTTCCTCCGCTAGATCCACTTATTCCCACCACCCTCTTATAGAGGCATAGCTGTTCTTTCTCGTCCCAATCCAGGATATTCATAAACAGAAAATTTGGAAATTGAATTCAGGTTCCATTGAACTGCCAGATAGAAGTTTTCCTCGGCTGATTTGGCGTATACAGAAGAGTCTGTTCATGAGCCACCCCAGACTGCGAAATGACGGTCAAGAGCTCCGCCGAAGGTCAAAGCAGCATTCATTTGGATATTCCTCAGCTTCAGAAGAAAAATGAAACCATCATTTCACCCGCCACAATCTTTGAGCCGCAAACTAGTGCTGGTAGGAGAGATGGAAGCAGCGGAAACTCTGTTTCCCCTGCGCTGCCAGCTGTTTCAGCCCCAGAGAAAAAGCTGACTCTTTTTGCTCTCCGCCTTGCAGTTCTCGAAAAAGCAGCCACTGGCCTGGGAACCCTTGGTTTCATCTGGGCGACTGTTGTACTCCTGGGGGGCTTTGCCGATACCCTAGGCATAACCGACTTCTCGTTCATCACCATCATTTTATTAATTGAAGGAGCTCGAATATTCAGCAGGAGTCATGAGCTGGCATGGCAACACCAATCCACATGGTCAATAGCTGATGCGGGAATTAGCAGCTTCCGAGCGCTCAGATTGAGCTCCAGAGCTCTAGTTGAATCCGTGAAGGATATGTTGAGCCCCGTAAGCTCTGCTACGAGGAAGCAAAGTCAACACAACAGGGAAATTTCGAAAAATACAGATGCAACAACCATTAGAGAGCAGAAATTAAAAGGGAAGCCGACCCGGATTTGGACTTCTTCCGAAGTTCCTATTGTACCTTATGCAGGGTGGATTTTCCTTTCGAGAAACATCAGCAAGATTCTCTATTGGCTTCAGCTCTTATCTGCAATAGCCTGCGTCGTGCTCTCATTGATGAAGCTCATCAAGCACAATTTTGGTGAGGTATCTGCAGGACACAACGACAAGAGGAACGGGAAAGCTGCTCTGTATATCTTTTATGCCTTGGCTTTGGCAGAAGCTCTGGTCGTCCTGACAGAGAAAGTTTACTGGGAGTGGAAGGTTGTCATCTGTAAGCTTCTCGAACGGGTGAACGACGAATGCGATCTGGGGGCTTCAGGTATGATCTCGACTCGGAGATTTTTCTACGACTCCTATTCAAGATGTCTTAATGGGAGCATTTTTGATGGCCTGGGAATGGATATGGTGACTTTTGCGATGGATCTCTTATGTTCAAACTCGCCGGATGAGCAGCTCATAGGAGCTAGGATTCTTCATCGGTTTTCTACGAAAGAATGGTTTTCAGATGCCACGCTTCAGAAGATAGGAATAACTCTGCCAGTTATAGAGAGACTGGTGGAGATCTTAAACTGGAAAGACCCCCAAGAGGAAGAAATCAGGCTATCAGCAGCAGAAATAGTTTCCAAATTAGCTGGGAAAAAGCAAAACTCCCTTCGGGTCGCTGGAATACCCGGGGCAATGGAATCGATATCGTCTCTTCTCCAGACAAAAAGAAG
This sequence comes from Syzygium syzygioides, assembly GCA_031216285.1. Lineage (NCBI taxonomy): Eukaryota > Viridiplantae > Streptophyta > Magnoliopsida > Myrtales > Myrtaceae > Syzygium > Syzygium syzygioides. The sequence goes on from CM062249.1 coordinate 30,494,021, forward strand.
CCCCAGTTCTGCAGCAGATGAAATTGGTGAAAAGGAAGTCATCTTTGACCATGAAGACTATGGATACTGGAATTTCAATAATATGGGACTTCTCATTCTGAAGAATCTAGCCCGTGATCACGATAACTGCGGAAAAATTGGAAACACAAGGGGCCTTCTACCTAAAATCATAGATTTCACTCATGCTGATGAAAGAATGTTGAAGGACACTAGTGTCACCACATCGCAGGTTTTGAATGTTAAAAGGTCCTTACAGCTTTTGAAGAGGCTGGCAAGTACAACGGGTACCACTGGGAAAAATCTCCGGAGAGAGATTTCTGAGATAGTCTTCACCATAAGCAACATAAGAGATATTCTACGGTACGGAGAGAAGCGACCGGAACTGCAGAAACTAGGGATTGTGATCCTTACCAGTTTGGCACTAGAAGGCGATGCGTCAGAGCGAATAGGAGAGACCGGTGGAGTTCTGAAAGAACTGTTAAAGATTTTCTTCCAACATGGCGTACCGGAAGATCAAAGGGATGTGAGGATCATGGCTGGAGAAGCCCTGGCAACGCTGGCTTTCGAAAGCCAGAGCAACTGTCATCGAATCTTAAAGTTAAATGTTGTGGAGAGGCTCACAGAAGCATTGGAGATTCCACTTCTTTGTGTTAATGCTGGAAGAATTTTGGGGAATCTGTGCACTTACAGTGGACCAGAGTTCTTCAACCAGCTGAAGGGAGTAACAGCAGCGGTACCAATAGTAAGTGCATTCTTTTGCAAAAGCTGAAGCTGAGCCAGCATCCGGAAAGGGCAGTTATGTGCAAGTTTAAATTGTCCTATCGAGAATGAAATTAATTGTTTCTACCTAACCATATTTCCTCAACTCAGGTTTTCAATGCAATCTTATCATCAGAAGGCAAACTCCAAGAGGTGATGGTTGGGCTAGCGGCACAAGCTTTCAAGTTCATGAAAGCAGAAGAATCGACCGCCATCTTCGAGAGGGCGGGGTTTAGAGAAGTCGAAGTAGCTTGCACTTTGGTCGAGATCCTGAGGAGCCACCGGAACCCGCATACAAAGGTGCCAAGAATGAGAAGGTTTGCTATCGAGCTGGCAATCTGGATGATGAGGGACAAATCGATGAATGTGCAGATCTTCAGGGATCTGGGCATGGAGGAGGAGCTTGAAGGAGTCTTGGATACAACGTCGGAGCTAGAGAGCTTCAATATTTTCTCTGGCACCATTGGACAAAGCAGGCACAGCACGACCATTCACTCCCTTGTTGAGACCGCACTTATGCTGCTGAAGAATAGGTTTGATCAACCAATAGGTTACTGAGCAAGTGATGATGCCAACTCATCCAACAAATGGAAACATGAATGTAATCTAGACTATACACTTCATTCTCTGATTCCAGAAGCAACTTAATAAAGGTAATTGCTTCTTTAGCAACTCAGCCCCGCTTAAGTCTGATGAAATGCTTCTGAAAGTTTATAACGTTCTTTACTTGTTTTGCACGGAATTTGTGTGTTTTGCGAAACACCACATGTACTACTGCCAGAACATCCGAAAAAGGTGTACATACACCCACGCAATCCTTTTTCTTTTTCGATTTAACTCCTGAACATTCAAGCATCCGAGTGTTGCATATACCGCGATTCTGAGCTACCTACTATTGAAAGACCAGATTTTTCCTTCCGAATCTTTTTCAACTTAGAAGCGACTCGAAGACTTAAGGAAGATATAATCCAATGCAACCATCACATATTTTCCAATTGCCTACACCAAGAACAAGAACACCAGAACGCAATTCGTCATGCAACGGAATTTAACACAGAGAAAAGAAAGAACCCATTGCTTACTTTGCCACGACGGAAGGAAATCTCACGATGAACCCATGAATCATCTGCGCTATTCGCTTCTCTGAAACCCCTTAAACGGGAAGAGACAGAAACCAAAGAACGAATGGGAACTTGCAGCTGAACAGCTGACTCTGTAAGGCAAGAAGCGAACGAACTAAGCTCATAAACTGCGAGATCCGAGACACTTTTGCGATGCATATCAGGGAGTTTCGGAGCCGAGACGAGTGAGGATTGAGCGATGGTGAGCGAGCTCAGTCGCTGTGAATTGCGAAAATGAAGAAGAAACGGTGGAAACGAAAATAACGAAATTGAATTGAAACTGTTGACCCTGAACAAGAAATTAAAAAAGAAATATTATTCTAGGCAAAAACAGGTTTTTGACTCGTTTTTTAAATTTTTGGATTACGCCTTCCCCATTCTTTCACTCTTCAAATGAACGGTTGACAAAAAAAAGACGACCACCCGTTTTTTTTTTGTTTCTCACTATTAAATTTTCAGAATTGGCCCTACTTTCTCTCTCCTATGCTCACCTACTATGCATAATTATTCATTTTCTTTCTATGCATAATTACTTAATTATGCGCACGTGAGCGGCGGCTGCAACACTTGCCATAACCCTAGTTGCGTATTAAGGGATAACAGGATCAATAAAAATTATCATTTTTTTCTTTATTTTAATGAGAGATCCGAACACTAAAATTATCATAGCTTACAATGTTCGCTTGAGTACTGTAATATTTTTTTTTTCGCTCATTTAAATGCCATATCAATGTAAAATCATTTACTTGAATGCCTATTTCAAAGAAATTGAAGTCTAATGTGGAAAATTCTTCCAAAGAAATTAAAGTCTAATGTGGAAAATTCTTTCAAAGAAATTGAAGTCTAATGTGGAAAATTCTTCGTCCGACGTGGCAAGAGCTAGAAAAAAACGAGGACGGTTATTGTGTGTCCTCTAGCTGGAGACGAAGGCCTTCGATAAGACTTCTCCAGCAAGCAGCAAACGAAATGCCAAACCGCGTTTTCCATGATATTGAAAAATCGTCGAGGAGCGAGCAAGCAAGCCGCCGTGGAAATCCGAGGATGCGCCTGCCATGTAAGAAAATACAATATATGTATGGCTCCTTGCATGATCATGTGGATACGAAACAAATTTAACAGATTTCGACGTGACGAACTGCTGCAAGTAATGTGGCGATCTCCCGGACTTGACCGAACGATCACGACCTGCAAAAGTAACAGCTGACCAGATGACTCCCATGCGCAGAGAGACCCCAAAGGAGAAAGGAGGGCTTTGAAGGTTCAACTCCATGACTAGTCTTCCTTTCTATGAGGTCGACGTGGATGCGTTAGTAGGAGCTGTGCATGGAAGATGTACAACTCAGACCCAGACCATTCATTATAATATCAGGACGTTAAGTATATCTCAAGCGGAGTCAATGTTGTCTCAAGCTTGTCTGCTCCCTTGTAGCACAAGTTTTGTTGAACACAAGCCAAAGCAGTCACCAAGCAGCAAACGCGTAGCTCCGATACGCGGAAAGAGAGTACAAGATCGGCATCGGGCAATCGAGAAAGCCAGAACTTTAGAAGCAAACAAGCCAATGAGATTGGACTTTGGTCCTAGAGCAAGAGAACTTCCAGGAAAGTTGGCAATGGAAGCAGCTTAACTCCGCTTTCATAGAGGTATAGCTGCTCTTTCTCATCCCAATCCAGGAAATTCATAAACAGAAATTTTGGAAATTGAATTCAGGTCCCATTGAACGGCTAAATAGAAGTTTTCCTCAGCTGATTTTGGCGAGTAAAGAAGCGTCTGCTCTTGAGCCACTCCAGACTGCAAAATGACGATCAAGAGCTCTGCTGAAGGTCCAAGCAGCATTCATCTGGATATTCCTCAGTTTAAGAAGAAAAAAGATACCATCATTTCACCTGCCACAATCTTTGAGCCGCAAACTAGTGCCGGTAGGAGAGATGGAAGCACCAGAAACTCTGTTTCCCCCATGCTGCCGGCCCCGGAGAAAAAGCTGACTCTGTTTGCTCTCCGCCTTGCGGTTCTTGAAAAAGCTGCCACTGGCCTGGGAGCCCTTGGTTTCATCTGGGCCACGGTTGTACTCCTGGGGGGCTTTGCCAGTACCTTAGACAAAACCGACTTCTGGTTCATCACCATCATTTTATTAATTGAAGGAACTCGAATATTCAGCAGGAGTCATGAGCTGGAATGGCAACACCAGTCCACTTCGTCAATAGCTGATGCAGGAATTAGCAGCTTCCGAAAGCTCAGATCGAGCTCTAGAGCTCTAGTTGAATCCGCGAAGGATATGTTGAGTCCCGTAAGCTCTGGTACAAGGAAGCAAAGTCAACACAGCTGGGAAATTTCCGAAACTACAGATGCGACAAATGTCAGAGAGCAGAAATTGCAAAGGAAGGCGACCCGGAAATGGACTCCTTCGGAAGTTCCTATTCTACCTTATGGAGGGTGGGTTTTCCTTTCGAGAAATATCAGCAAGATTCTCTATTGGCTTCAGCTCTTATCTGCAATTACCTGCGTCGTGCTCTCATTGATGAAGCTCATCGAGCACAATTATGGTGAGGTAGCTAATGGAGAGATGGACCAGAGGAACCGGAAAGCTGCTCTGATTATCTTTTATTCCTTGGCTTTGGCAGAAGCCTCGGTCTTCCTGACAGAGAAACTTTACTGGGAATGGAAGGTAGTCATCTGTAAGCTTCTTGAAGGGGTGAACAAGGAATGCAATCTGGGGGCTTCAGGTATGATCTCAACTCGGCGATTTTTCTATGACTCCTACTCGAGATGTATTAATGGGAGCATTTTTGATGGCCTGGAAATGGATATGGTGACTTTTGCGATGGAACTCTTATGTTCAAATTCGCCGGATGAGCAGCTCGTAGGAGCCAGGATTCTTTGCCGGTTTTCTACAACAGAACGGTTTTCAGACGACACGCTTCGGAAGATCGGAACAACTCTGCCAGTTATAGAGAGACTGGTGGAGATCTTAAATTGGAAAGACCCACAAGAAGAAGAAATCAGGCTATCAGCCGCAGAAATAGTATCCAAATTAGCCGGGAAAAAGCAAAACTCCCTTAGGGTTGCTGGAATACCCGGGGCAATGGAATCGATATCATCTCTTCTACAGACAAACAGAAGCCCCAGTTCTATAGCAGGTGAAATTGGCGAAAAGAAAATCATCTTTGACCGTGAGGACTATGGATACTGGACTTCCAATAATTTGGGGCTAGTCATTCTGAAGGAACTAGCCCGTGATCACAATAACTGCGGAAAAATTGGAAACACAAGGGGCCTTCTTTCCAAAATCATAGATTTCACTCATGCTGATGAAAGAATATTGAAGTACTCAACCGTCACCACATCGCAGGTTTCGACAGTTGAAAGATCCCTACAGGTTGTGAAGATGCTGGCAAGCACAACCGGTACCACAGGGAAAAATCTCCGGAGAGAGATCTCGGAGATAGTCTTCACCATAAGCAACATAAGAGATATTCTACGATACGGAGAGAAACAGCCGGAACTGCAGAAACTAGGGATTGAGATCCTTACCAGTTTGGCACAGGATGACGATGCGACGGAGCGAATAGGAGGGACCGGTGGAGTTCTGAAAGAACTGTCAAAGATTTTCTTCCAAGGGGTGCTGGAAGATAAAAGGGATGTGAGGATTGTGGCCGGAGAAGCCCTGGCAATGCTGACTTTCGAGAGCAAGAGCAACTGTCATCGCATCTTGAAGTTAAATGTAGTGGACAGGCTCCTAGAAGCATTGCAGATTCCACTTCTTCGTGTTAATGCTGGAAGAATTTTGAGGAATCTGTGCACTTTCACTGGATCAGAGTCCTCCAACCAGCTAAAGGGAGTAACAGCAGCAGCACCAACGGTAAGTGCATTGTTTTGCAAAAACTGAACGCAAGCCAGCATCTCGAAAACTAGAATGGGCAGTCATGTACAAGTTTAAGTTTCCTAGAGATCATGAAGTTAATTGTTCCCACCTAACCATATTTCCTCAACTCAGGTTCTCAATGCAATCTTGTCAGAAGAAGGCAAACTCCAAGAGGTAATGGTTGGACTAGCAGCACATGCTTTCAAGTTCATGACAGCAGAAGAATCCACCGCTGTCTTCGAGAGGGCGGGGCTTAGAGAAGCTGAATTAGCTTGCGCTTTGGCCGAGATCCTGAGGAGCCACCGGAACCCGCATACAAAGGTGCCGAGAATGAGAAGGTTTGCTATCGAGCTGGCAATCTGCATGATGAGAGAAAAATCGACGAATGTGCAGATCTTCAGGGATCTGGGCATGGAGGAGGAGCTTGAAGGAGTCTTGGATACCACATCCGAGTTGGAAAGCTTCAATATTTTCTCTGGCTCCATTGGATTAAGCAGGCACAGCACGACCATTCACTCGCTTGTTGAGACCGCACTCATGCTGCTGAAGATCAGGACTGATCAAACAATAGGTTACTGACCCAGTGATGATGCCAAATTATCCAACGAATGTAAACATGAAGGCATGCTAGTCCATTCTCTAATCCCAATGTTAAGAAATAAAGGCAATTGCTTCTTCGGCAACTCTGCCCGGCAATTAGTTCTGATGAAATGCTTGTGAAATGCTTGTGGAAATTGTCACCTTCCTTATTTGTTCGCACCGAATTTGTGCTATTTACATCACACCACACGTACTACTACCAAAACATATGCAAGATGCGTACACACACCTGCACATTCTCTTAGTTTTTCAATATGACTCCTGAACATTCGAGCATCCAAGTGTTGCGCATACCGTGATTCTGAGCTCACAACTTCTGCCATTATAAGATGAGATGCTTTCTTTCCAAACCTTGTTCTACTTAGCAGTGAATGTCAGACTTGGGGACGATATAATCCAAGGCAGTCATTGCATATCTTCACATGACTACACAAGAACAAGGACCCCAAAAGGCAAATTCATCACACATTCCTTTCTCTGAAGCCCACTAAACAGGACGAGGCAAGAACCCAGAAGAAAATCGTGAACTTGCAATTGAACAACTCACTCTTTAAAACTAAAGGCAATGAACTAAGCCCATAAACCAAAGACAATGAACATAGCACGATTTTTTTTCTATGTAATTTTTTATTTTTTTGCAGAAAATGAGATCAAAACCATCGATGTACTTCGATTTGTAGATGACTCAAAATATTAAAATACAAAATGCATTTTGGGCATCGAGTCTTTAAGTTCTTGAACAAAATATTACGTACTTAACTTCAATTGCTTTAAATGGATCTATCGATAGTTAGTCCTGAAGATGAATATTAATTATTCACAATTTTTATAAATTTACTAGGCACTTGCCTATAGATTTATCTTGTAAGTGTCGCCAACATGAGCAATTTTATTTAGATAGCGATCCGTTATGCTCCATCACATTGTAAATTCTCTAGTTAAGGAGCCAAATATTTTTAAAATACGAAAAGAAAAAATCAAATCTCGAAAAATGTCAAAGTACCGTTAGAAAGAAAACTCATCGCAAGGCACTTGACATTTAACTGACGTAAAGATGACGCTCACGTCATGTGAAAGCTTGGCCAGGAAGAATTGCTATAAAAAATTAATTTCCAGAAAATAAATTTAATACCAATAAGTATTTTCCCCAAGACGTAATTGTCTCGAAAGCACCGCCAGACTTGAATGCGAGAGTTGATTAGTAAACAAAATTATAATTATGATACACATCCTCACATATGTGAATTTATGTTAAGTATTTGATAATTGTATTTTAGAGTCGCGAAATTTGATAATACTTAAAAACAATTGAAAATTAATTAAAAAAATCGAAAAGTTTTGGTTTGAAGGCCCGAACTGGCCCGAACCGAACCGAGTAATTTCAGTCCCGGCCTTCTGTTTTTCGAGCCGGGCAAAAAATCCCTCCAGGCCCGGGCCGTTTGCACACCTTAGAGGGATTAATGTTGCTAGAGGGCCAAATTTTTTTTTTTTTTATAATAGATAATAAGAAGACTCAGTTACCTAAATCAAATACCCTAGTAAAAGCCTTTTACTAGTTTAAATCAGTTGTAAACTCATTTATGACCCATTTGTGACTCATTTATGACCCGACCCAAACTCAACCCGACCCACCCATTTGACAGGTCTAGTAAAAGGATACCATCTCAGTATAACCACAACAAGTAATCACGATATTCCAAACCGCCGTGTACAAAACCGGAAAAAAAAAATCAATAACCCCGAAAAAAAGATTTGTTTGAAACTTCATTTACATCAACTAATCAATCGTAATCTTCGTAGAAAAATCACGATTTCTCGGTGGGCAACTTGTAGCGACACAGAGGGCATGTGTGGTGGATCCTCAGCCATGTTTCGATGCAATCTCCGTGAAATTCATGAGTGCAATCCAATCGGACGAGCTGGTCTCCCGCCGCGACTTCTTCCTTGCAAATCACGCAATCCAATTCGTGACCGCTCGAGCGCCGATCACCCTCGAACACCACTTTGTTCAAGCTTTGAATTATCGACTCCCGCGCGGCTTCGAAGTTGGTCGCCGGTTGGTCCGGCGACTCCCTCCTGACCCTCCTCCTCCTCCTCCTCCTCCGCACATCTTCCCTGCCGTGATCGGGGTTCACGACCAGCCCTTCTTGCCTCATTAGATTGAGCAGGAACTGCCGCTCTAGAATCGGGAACCGCCGTCCTCTCTCCTCCTCTCTGAGCATCCGAGAATGCAGGTACTGCAACTCGAGCCTCCGCAGTTGGGCTCGCATCTCGCGGAACTCCCGCTCCGAGATCATCACCTTGTGCATCATGCTCACCGCGATCATCGTCCTCTTGCGCCCCTCGTTCCGAGGACTGCTCACGGCGCCGGACGCAACCCCGGCGATCTCAGACACCAGCTCGTCGCCGGTCAGGCGCTTCTTGGCCGCGTTCGACCCCGCCCCCAGGTCGAGCCATCGTAACTGGTCCAACAGGAAGGGCAGCCGCATGCTGTCCAACGTGGAGGACACCATCGCCCACGCTGCCGGCGATGGCGGCTGGTGGTCGCCACGGGAGGCAAACGGCGCGCCCGGGAGCTCGGCTCGGTGCGTGAAGGTGCGGTGGTCGAGGAGGCGAGGCAGGAACTCGGGCCCTCCTCGTGCCTCGGACTGAAGATAGTAGAGTCGGACATCGAACGACATGATCAAACGAGATTCGGGCGAGGACTGATCGTCCGGAACAGGCGTTGGCATTGCAGAGACTAAAGTTTGATAGTTCGACATCTTCACGACAATCATTGAAGTGTTCTTTGGACTGGGCGTGTATGTTGTATATACAAAAACTTTCCTTTTCTGAACACATGATATTTTGTGATTTTAAAGATACGTTGGAATCACCTGTATTTCTTGGAAGTTACCTTTTTCATTTATTTCCTCTTCTAATATTTATTCCCAAAAATCCACGTGTGCTGTGCGAATTCAAAATATCAATATTTTAAAAAAATCGCTCTATAACGAAATACTAGAATTATTGTTAAATAATGAAGCTGCACGTTGGAAAGGGGAAAAAAAAATTCAAGATCGAGAACTTTTTTTGATAAGTGTGTTCATAAGATGGAAAAATTCAAATTTCGAAATTGAAATATGCGAGGAAAAAACGAATATACTAATCTGTATGTTTGTTCACTGATGGAATATTTATAAAATGGTGCACCCGTAATAAATTTATCACAAATTAATTTTTTGACAACGAAAAACATTAAACCAGTCAACCCTCACTAAAGAAAATCACCATTTAGTGTACCCAAAAAAATAAAAATAAAAAATAAAAAGGCTGTATTGGGAGCCGCAAACGAAATCTTAAGCTACGACATAATGTCTTCCCAAAGGCAAGAAAACTGGGGCAGAAAATGGTACATAACATTGTTTGTCATTCTTTCCGGTGGCGCCCTTGACCACCGCTCCCATGAACATCTGATATAATTCCAGGTCCTTGGTGCAATCACCGAGTAAAAGTAGAGCTAGGTTTTTTGCATTCGTTACTCTCGTTCAGGGCGAAATGTATTGCGGAATTTCGAAGGTATTTTCAATAGGAGATATGACTTAAAAGACTAGAAAGGTCCCAAATTGCCGCTAGCTAGAGGTTAAGAGTCCTTGCTAGGGTGGCAATTCCCGACAAAACACAGCACGAGAGAGTATAACTAGAACCCGGCAAGAATTTACCGAGATAGGCCCAAACCCAACACGACACGGTGCAGCTTAAAACCAACATGAATCGACACATTTTCACTCATTCTAGGAAAACACTTTACGTAATCATGTCGAAAGATTTTTGGGATGACACGAACATGACATGCAAACAAAAATCGAGGAAAATTATTTAAGAAGTCATAAATTTATTGTATTTTTGTCAATTTAATTTATCCGGCCAACGTTGAGACGATAATTTTTTAATATTTGTCGAATTTTTTTATTTTTACCTTTCTTTTTCTATCCTTCTTCCCTCTTGCCGGTACGGGTCATTATCAGCGCCACACGCCCAATCAAAACTGGAATGAAGCCTGTCCTTGCAACCTGTTGTGAGCCAAATAAGAGATTTGCCATATCATATACCAACAAGAGAATAGAGTATAGCCCATCCAAAACAATAATATCTTTTAATCCAATCCAAACAAGCTCTCTGTCTATAACTTAAAAATTGATATTTTCTGATGGGTTTGGCCCATCCATGTTCAGCCCGGCCCGGCCCGAATCTAATTGTTTTAGGAAGAAAAAAAGGAAAAACCACATCAAATAACGGCCCACTCGGGTGCTCGGCTCTGTACGAAAAGGCGCCATCAAAAAAATAAAAATCATTCGATAAATCGACCAACCTAAATAAGTGATTCATGCGTGATACAAATGTAGGACATTACTATGTTTGTACTAGTGCACCAGTTTGGTTCCACATGTTCCCAAAAAATCAATAAAAAGAAAAAAAAAACCCCGATTGATATAATAAAAGTGTCTGTTGAAAATTCTCACATCGCTTGACAATAGGGTTTGCATTTGATCTCTCTCGGCTATCGGTTTAAGTTTTTGAGCTCGACTTTCTAATAGAATGGATGAAAACAGCCCCATATTGGTTTCATGCATTCAACATTAATTACTCTACATTTGCGTTCAAATAAAGAAAAGTCGAATGACCAAACTGGCAGAAGAACTCGACAGCCCAGAAAAAGAAAAATTCTGGAATTGCATTAAGAACTCCAATCACCAAAACATTTTGCACTCGAATATTAAATTTCTGAAAATTCAGAAATTTCTTTTTCTTTTCTGCTTAACTTTGATAACCGAATTTCCAATGCAACGAAACATTAGGAAGGTGACATTTACTCGAAAACAATAATGTCATTCATCATTCAAACTAGCAAGCTTTGCACATACTGTCTCGTGTGTCTCAATGCTGCAAAACGTACACAAGGAAAGCACGATCAGAACTAGAAAGTGGACTTAAAATTTCTCATCGCATCCTCAAAGTTCAAACGCCAGTCTCCTCAAGCTTCGCATCATGGACTCGTGAGCAGCTTTCATGTCGACTTTTCCCAATTCATCCCTCGACTCCCTCTCGACTCTCCTCCTCACCCCATCTAATTCCAAGTTGCGATAGGGGCTCGCCGTCACCCCTTCTCGCCTTATCAGATCGAACACGAATTCCCAATCCCGGGCCGGTATCCTCCTCCCGCTTTCCTCCACCACGAGCATCATCGAGTGCAAGTTCCACAGCTCGAGCCTCCGTCGCCCTTCTCGCAGCCGGCCGATCTCGTGCCCCGAGACGACGACCCTCTTCGTGATGTCCACCGCCATCTTCATCCTCCTGCGCTCGTCGTTCCAAGGGTCGTCCACCACTAGGCCGGCGACCCTGGCGATCTCAGACACCACCTCGTCGCAGGTCAGGCGCCTCTCCTTCCCCGTGCTCTCATCTAGCCACCAGAGCCGGTCCAACACGAAGGGGAAGCGCATGTCGTCCAGCATGGAGGACACGATAGCCCACGACAGCGACGAGGGCGAGCAGTCTTCAGACGCGAACGGCCCGCACAGATGCTCGAATTGGAAGGAGAAGGCACAGTCGTCATCCGCGAAACACGCCGGGGAGTTACCTCCCCGCACATCGGACTCAATATGGAAGCAATTGACATGGCATGATATGATCAGAAGAGCGTGAGGCAAAGTCTGATCATCCTGAATAAACGCTGGCCTCGCAGAAACTAAAATTCGATAATCCGACATCTTTCGTGAAAAACCTTTGAGGATTAATGAAGTGAATGTTCTTGGGCTATGTATGTGTGTGTATATATAGAGTTATTGTACCGGGTCGGTCGACAAACATCGCCAATCCAAAATAGGAAACATAGTAAACCGTCCAGCAAAAAGTTTCAAGTGAGTTTCCTCTTTTGTTTCGGGCTTTGATTTGTCTAGATTGGGGAAGACCGTGTCATAGGAATTAATTTGATTATTAGATAAAAATTCCAAGATCTTTTGAGCCGTTAATCTTCCAAAACTTTCCTTTTCTTAAAACACGTGATTTCTGATTTCACGATGCTCCGAATTATCTGTTTTTCTCGAAAGTTAACCCGATTCTATTCACGCTCATCCCTCTTTTCGGCCTAGTTCCTAACTCTAATATTGAACTGCACCTGGATTTGTTTTTTTTTTTCTCTATGTACCAGTAAACATGTACATGCATTACGCGAATTCGAAAAAATTGACATTTAAAAGGTCTTGCAAAAATCACTTTACAACATAATGTTTGAATTATTAAACCAAGAAATTGCACATGGGAAAGGAAGAAAATTTCAAGATCTAGAACTTTTTTTTTTGTAAGGTTGTTCATTAGATAGGAAAACTTTGAATTTTATAAAATACATGAGAGATAATTACACGCTTGTCCATTAATAGAATCATTATAAGGATATTTTACCGAAGAAAAAAGAGATTACGGTAACTTAAAAGGGAGAGGTCCTCTTTATTTTATATAATAGTATAGGTAAGCTATAGCCATAAAATTAAGCGATGAACTTGGTGGTGTTTAGGGAAAAAAATTTCAATCTGACTTTTATTCCAGGAACAATTTTCATTGAGAATACGGTGAAGGGACATCAGATGTGTACACCCTCTCTCATTAGTTCTTTTAGCAATGACTGAAACCAAACGGTTTCTGTATCAAGGATTCACACAAAGCGAAAGAACAGTGAAAAGGTAAAACCATAATGCAATGCCTCCGCTTGATGCTATATCAGCTCGTATCAGCTCACCATATTCTTAAATATCGGCGACATCTTTGAATTAGGTCCCCTCCAAATCGAATTTAGATAAAATTCTTCCCGATCCAACAAAAACACAAATAACTACGCGGAGGCTATAAAAGTATCGGTGAGAAAATGCTTGCTAGTGATTTGATCTGAAAATGGCGATGCTTCGTAACGTTGGGCGTACCAATCGCAGTCACTTGCTACCTCCTCAGCCTCCAGGAGAACATTCCAAATTTTTTCCAATCTTAGCCCCGGAAGCATAAAAAAGAAAATCGGGAAAAAAAAAAAAGGAGAAAGGGGATAACGAAAGAGCGGTTGCACCCTTCTGTGAACCCTGGCACGTGTCACCTCCCTACTGGCGGGGTGCGCTTGAAACTCGTCGCGCTCGTAAAATGGCCAGAGGAAGGGACCTCCAGGGATACGATGGTCATTTCCCAGCTGGTTTTCAACGGCCGTGGGACCACCCAACGGAATCGGCATGCGAAGGCACGTGAGGAGAGGGGAACCAGCGACACCCTTCTCCTCTCCTCTCTCTCGTCGTTGCACAATCATTACACCCTTCTCCCTCTCTCTCTCTCTCTCTCTCTCTCTCTCCGCCATCGCCATTTTCTCGCGCAGAAAGCCTCTGTGAGATTTCGTTTCTCAGGCGCCCGATCGTTGGAGGTTCTGATGGCCGCTCAAACCTTCTCTCCTCTCGTCCTTCCTCTTCCTCTTCCTCTCTCTCTCTCTCTCACTCTCTATGGTTTTCGTTTCTCTAACCTCAGTCGTTTCCCCATCGGCCATCGCCCTCAAAAGTTCCATCTCTTTGTGCAGGATCGGGGGCTCGGCACCTAGCTCGGAAGACCAGTCGAGGCTCGGCCGGCCGATTCCAGTAAAGGTACGAGCCTTTCCTCTGTTCCCGTCGCTTCTTTGGGGAAGTGGCGCGTTCTCGCTTCTTGTCTTCGAGAGATGAAGGGAAGGGAAACCGCTCGGTTCCATCCCATGGCGGCTTAGCACGGCCTTTTGACGAAGATACTCTTTCTCCTCCTCTTATTCTTGAACTCATCCTCGTGCCGGACTCGTCTGTTCCCACTCTTTCTTTCTGCTCCGCGTGCATGCTACTGTATAGCGGAAGCGAGCGATCGCTTGGACGCCAGGGGCATTTTGCCAACAAGCAAATCCAGTTCGTTCATTTTGACGCCTTCGATCTGAAAAAAAAATGACCGATACTCGTCAATTTTCACAGGCATATCCTCAAAGCCCCGTCGTTCTTATTCGATTGTCGATGATTCCCGTTGCTTGAGAGTTGAGACCCCCCCAGTCAAAAGCTCTGGAAAACCCCTCACCGTTTTCGGAAATCCTCGGTCCGCTGATATGCGCAGGTCCCCCATCTCCCAACTTTTTCGCTCAGCTTGCCATTTTTGTCCCGAACGTGTGCGTTCTTTTTCCGAGTTCGAATGAGCAAAAGAGCTTTTCCCCGATTTCCTCGTTCGATGTGATGATCTCTGTTCTCTTTTGGTCAATGATCCAAATGAAACCTTCTTCTTTCGTCTTCTTCTTTTTTTTTTTTCTGTTAATGATCCGCTTTGATTCTCTCGAAGCCCTAATCATGGAGAAGAACAGCTCGTGTTTTCATGGAGCAGCTACCCACAAAACCACCCCAGTAATGAAATCTCCTCAACGGCGTCGCTCTTTCGCTCTTTCAGTTAACACTCACCATCCCTGCGAACGTAACCACGCGCCCCTCACGCGCCTTTGTCAAAGCGTCCATCGCGTCCCTCCCACGCGCTTCCCTGGAGAGTGGGGGAAACGCCGTGCTCTCTGTTGGCGCTAGCGATTCAGCGTTGGCACGAATTACGGGGGTGCGTGCGTGCAGTGCGGCGCACAGAGAGAGGGCTGAAAACGAAAGACCAAAAAGCCTGCGCGAACGAGCGTAGCATATCGCAGCAGTATACAATCACCATCGTTACATGCACCGTATGTTCTTGCCCAGGCTCAAGATCACTCGCCCACGCACGTACCCGGAGACTAGGCTTAATCGGGGTAGAGAGAGAGAGGACGGGGTGACTCTCAGTGTGGTGGACTGTGACTCTGGTGGGGGGTTTTATTTGCAGAAAACGATAGTACTTGAGCAGCCAAGACGGCGCACAGACCCCATGTTTGGCGAGGCAGATAGTACCGCTCGCAGCGACACCGCACTGTGCCCAGTGTATATTTCTTTCTCAGACGTCCCCCCAACTCCCCTCCTTTTTCGTGCCCATCGATCATCAGGCCTGTCCACATCACCATGCCCAATATGTTATTTCTGCAGATGAACGATGGCGACGGCCAGCCGATCATCAAGAACGAAGATTGGAACTTCATAGAGCAGTGCACGCAGAAGATGGTGAACAGCGTCAAACATCGTCTTGAGCCAATAAACATGACAGAGCTCCGCAAGTTCGAAGGGTATTCAACCTATGCTCTGCTCGGCTGATGATCATATCTTTTTGTAAACTATTGTTAGGCTTCTTTGTGATATATATATATTTGTAGAACTATTGGCGGTCTGCGTAGTCAGAGGCCTCTTCTTCGCATCGCTTGCCAACATTTCTTTTATGAAAAGTGCAAATTATTCATTGAGCAGTACATCACTTCAGAGGTGAGAAACTAGTTATTGTTCCTGCTCCTCTTGTCATTTAGTTTCACCAGATATCGTGATGACTAGAAACTGCCGATGATGTAAGGCTTAGAAATTTCATAATTAACCTTTTCCATGTTGTAAGACAAAGTTTTTCCCTGTGGACAACATTTCCTTGGGTTCTTGAGTATTCTAATTCTCTGGCTTTGATTTAGGTATTGCCTTCATTTAAAGGGAAGTGTGATGAGTCTCTGCTGGGACAATTTGTGGACAGATGGGAAAAGCATAATCGGATAGCTAAAATGCTAAATGATGTGTTTTATCGCCCCATTCGGGGAAGATCAATGCCGCCCCTTGATCAAGTTGGTCTGACTCTCTTTCGTAATATGGTACGTCTCCGGTGACCTCTCGTGTGCGAAGTTATCATTCTGCTGATCATCTGCAGAAATGTTCATGGTTCAAATATGCCTGAATTATGCTAACTGCAGTTTGATGATGTCGACTTTTTCCGTATGTTATTGGCCATTATCTCATTGCACTTCATGAATGATGTCTTCACGTATATAACGAGCTATATGCAAAAGTGAGGAAGGTTGTCGTGTATCTGGTTTGATTGTATCCACCCCTCTGATTCTTGACAAGTTTCTTAATTCTAGAAATCTCATTAGTTGTTATGACCAGTTTGAATTTTGATTAGATTGATCAAGAAGCTTTACTGAAGAAGGTTTTGGATATATTTGTTGAGATTGGGATGGGAAAATGGATCGTTATGAACGTGACTTTGAAGCATCACTGCTTGAAAAAACTGCCATTTATTATTTTAGGAAGGTTGTGAATTGGCTACCGGAGTGCTCTTGTCCATATTACATGCTGAAGGCAATGCTTACACTTGACACCATTATTAGTCTGAAATGTCACACTTGATTATTTTTGATGATATCAATCCATGTTATCGGCGATCATAGGTTGAAGAATGTCTAAAACGCGAGAAAGAAAGGTGTTCTTATTACCTGCATCCAAGTAGTGAGCCGAAGTTACTAGAGGTTGGTAATTGGTGTAACGACAATTTCGCATGGAGTTGCAGTATATCTTTTTTTATCTAGCCGGAGTACCTTTTTTCAACTCTAATTTGCAAGGTTTACTTGCCGATTTCTACAGCAAGTTGAGCATGAATTACTGTCTTTCTAGATAAAAAAAGTACTCCGGCTAGAGAAAAAAGGTACACTGCAACTCCATGCAAAATTTTCATTCCAAAGATTACACCAATTACCAACCTCTAGTAACTTCGGCTCACTACTTGGATGCAAGTAATTTCTTTCTCACGTTTTACACATTCTTCAATTCGCCGATAACATGGATTGATATCATCAAAAATAATCAAGTGCGACATTTCATGCTAATAATGGTGTCAAGTGTAAGCATTGCCTTCAGCATGTAATCTAGACAAAAGCACTCCGATAGCCAATTCACATCCTTCCTAAAATAATAAATGGCAGTTTTTTCAAGCAGTGATGCTTCAAAGTCACGTTCATAACAATCCATTTTCCCCACCCAATCTCAACAAATATATCCAAAACCTTGTTCAGTAAAGCTCGGTCAATTTGCATTCTCTCACGTTCTTGATCAATATAATCAAAATTCAAACCGGTCATAACAACTAATGAGATTTCTAGAATTAAGAAACCTGTCAAGAATCAGAGGGGTGGATACAATCATACCAGATACATGACAACCTTCCTCACTTTTGCATATAGCTCGTTATATACGTGAAGACATCATCCATGAAGTGCAATGAGATAATGGCCAATAACATATGGAAAAAGTCGACATCATCAAACTGCAGTCAGCATAATTCAGGCATATTTGAACCATGAATATTTCTACAGATGATCAGCAGAATGACGACTTCGCACACGAGAGGTCACCGGAGACGTACCATATAACGAAAGAGAGTCAGACCAACTGCATCAAGGAGAGGCATTGATCTTCCTCGAATGGGGTGACAAAACACATCATTTAGCATTTTAGCTATCCGATTATGCTTTTCCCACCTGTCCATAAATTGTCCCAGCAGAGACTCGCTTCTCTCTAAATGAAGGCAATACCTAAATCAAAGCCAGACCTTGAAGTTAATAGAAATAGAATACTCAAGAACCCAAGGAAATGTTGTCCACAGGGAAAAGTATGTCTCACAACATGGAAAAGGTTAATTATGAAATTTCTAAGCCTTACATCATCGGCAGTTTCTAGTCATCACAATATCTGGTGAAACTAAATGAAAAGAGTAGGAACAATAACTATGTATTGCTCAATGAATAATTTGCACTTTTCATAAAAATGTTGGCAAGCGATGCGAAGAAGAGGCCTCTCACTACGCAGATCGACAATAGTTCTACAATATATATATATATATATATATATATATATATATATATATATATATAGCAAAGAAGTCTAACAATAGTTTACAAAAAGATATGATCATCAGCCGAGCAGAGCATAGGTTGAATACCCTTCAAGCTTGCGGAGCTCTGTCACATTTATTGGCTCAGGACAATGTTCGATGCTGTTCACCATCTTATGCATGCACTGCTTTATGAAGTTCCAATCTTCGTTCTTGATGATCGGCTGGCCGTCGCCATCGTTCATCTGCAGAAATAACATATTGGACATGGTGATGTGGACAAATAAAACCCCCCACCAGAGTCACAGTCCACCACACTGAGAGTCATCCCGTCCCCCCTCTCTCTCTCCCCTCGGCGTTCGTCACCAACTAGCAAATGGGAAAAGCCCGACTCGAAAGACGCTTAAAATACCCCGATTAAGCCTAGTCTCCGAGTGCGTGCGTGGGCGAGTGATCTTGAGCCTGGGCAAGAACATACGCTGCATGTAATGATGGTGATTATATACTGCTGCGATATGCTACGCTCGTTCGTGTCACATCTTAAGAAATATATTGATGCTCATGCTTGTCCCTTTCTGCATTGTTGTCTACGTTTTAAGCTTTGTCCATTGATGACACTATTCTGCTACTAAAAAATACATGCAAGACGAACAACGAATGGTGCAATTCGGCCTATTTGCATGACTTCCACGTTCTTCGATATATGCCCGGAATTTCCTAGGCATCTTTTTGTTTCCCAAGTACCACCGAGTCTAATTTCTACGTCTCTTCATTCCTCAAGGTCATATGTCTCCTTCCATGCCTCTTCAGTGAACCAGAACCTGTCTTCATCTGAATTTATATGAGTCAAAAAAAGGACATATTAAACTTCAACAATGACATAATGATCCTGGCCCATCTGCTTCAGAAGGATAAGTCCAGCATTCCTGCATTAATTGAGCTGTGACCACCTTCTTCACAGCTATACAAACTACTTTATAAGCATAGTAGTATGCAAATGAGCGAGGCTTTCCAGTTAAAAGTGCCAACACAGACAGAGATGTGCAAATCTCAGTACGTCAAATGAGTGAAATATGTTGAGATCGATGTCGATGCAATTCTTTTAACTTCCACAGACTATAGATTTCACAAAGTTACCCTTATTATCCGGATTAAGCAATACTCAGCATATGCAACAAAACAGAATAATTCTGTCTCATCAATTTAGGTTGCCTTTGTCACTTGCCACATTGCCTTGCACAAGTCAAAGAAACATTAAAAGAGAGTGCTCGCCCTTGACCAAATCAAGCAATTATATCGTCAAAATATCCTTGCACAACAGAGGTCCCAGCCCTCTAATCCCACATTTCCTACTAACTTGATCCCTTTGAGCACAGTAGCTGGAGAGCCTTGGCATGACGAACACATCTTCATACCTCATGACGGTCCTAGCGGTGTAATTGCCTTCAAGTAAGTCTCACCCATCTTGTCCTCAATACACTACCTACTCATGTGGCGATGCTGATGATAAACAGTCAGGATTGAAATATACGAAATTCAATGAAGAGGGCACAAAGCAGCAAGTGTACATTTATTATGTCAGTTGAGATTGGATGGAAACTAAGGTTCAAGTCTATCACAAAATTTTACCTCTAAAAGGAAGAAGTTTCCTTTCAGCATGAACTCTTGGTCTAGTAAATCAGTTTTTGGATCATACTCCGCCCTGCGTTTCAATAATGTATGTGCTCACATTGACATCTAAAGTTCTAATGTCAAGGAGGGAAGTCGAAAAGTGAACAAAAGAAAGACTGGCAAGCGACTGATGAGAATATACCATCGGCAGCATTGCATTTTGGAAATAAAATCCTCAAGGAACAAAGATCAATTGAACATTGCCATGCAACAATGGCTCTTTCTTGTTTCGGATAACTAGTCACGCAATAGTCATAAAGAAGAGAATCCAAAAGAAGGCCAAAAGTATGCCTAAAACATCGATTTACGCCACTTATGCCACTTCCACTGTTGATCATTTTCCAACTTTCACAGTACTACTTACGAAACTTCTTCCCAAATGGGTGAGGTGAGATCACGATCAAACCACTTTTATACCTCGAAATCGAAGCCGAGACTCCTATATAAAATCACGAGCACAATCTATGACTAGAACTGCATAGTCCAATTTCTTGATCAAGATGTAACCTTTCAATAAGATAACCTGGGAGGCCGGATGACAAAGTTGACGAACTGCTCCATAGGTTTCACAATTCAAACGAAGACGAACAATCTCCTCTGTCTCTCTCTTTCTCTCTCTCTCTCTCTCTGGGCACAGGGCACAGTGAAAACAACAAAGCAGTAAAAACCAGCTCATACAGAGAGAGAGAGAGAGAGAGAGAGAGAGAGTAAGTTCTACGATGTTTCGAAGAAGAAAGAGACAAAGAAACCGGCCTCGGGAGCGCTCCTTCCCTCCTTTTGTGTTTGTCTGTTTTCTTCTTATTCTTCTTCGTATTTTTCTGTCTCCGTTTCCTTGTACTAGAAACAAGAAACTACCCACTACACCTTTCGAGCAGAACAGGTGAGTTGAATATGCCACGTTGGATGGGATAACACTCCATCCAATAAATGCCGCGTGGCAAGGTGGGTCCCGTTGTAAACCTTTTACTCTCTCCCATCTGTCTCTCTCTCTTCTCCGTTACTTCTCTCCCTGCACATTATCTCCCCGCCGTGAACCTTTCCGTCTCACCCACTTTTCACCATCTTCTTCTTCTTCTGGTACACATACCAGAAGCACACCACCGCCATTATGGGCCCACATTGCAGAAGCAGAGCTTCATTTTTCTTTCTTCTTTTATTTTTGGGGCCATAATCTCTGCATTGTGGCCGCGAGCGACGAGCGGCCATGGCTCCAGATCTGGCCAAACTTCCAGATCGAGCCGTCCCGTCCGGCGTTGCTCGATGCCAACGACGACCACGGACATGGATGAGCGTCGTCCATGGCTGGCCGCGAGCGTCGTCCATGGTGGATGGGAAAGATGTATACCCAAGGGGGTCAATAGCATGCCCGAACGACGCCGACAACAGCCATGGATGAGCGTCGGCGTGCTCGTGAGCGGTCGTCAATGGTTGGCTGGTGACACTGCAATTCAAGCGCGAGCGTCGTCCATGGTCTCGAAACACAAAAAGAAACGGAAGAAAACAGTGAAAGAAGAAAGAGAGTAACAAAGGAGAGAGAAGATCTGAAAGTGGAGTAACGGGGGACTGCAAAATCTGACCGGTGGGCCCTATACGCCACGTGTCATCGGCCAAATGGTGTGTTGTATAGTCTACGTAGAGTGTTCAACTCACCTAATATTTTCTCGCAGAACACTGCCTTCATTGTCATAACCCGACATGCCACCATAAAGAAAAACCATTTTATTCGAAGGAATCTTTGCGCAGATCTAGGCAAGGCTTATTGTTTATAGGGTCCTTGCCCGGCATCGTCGGACCCGAGCCGAACTTGTCCAACCTGAAAATTCGGTATATATATATATTTTTTATTCATTTATTTTTATTTTCTTTGTGCACGGGCGGATTTGGACTATAAATTTGGCCCGAGCCGAGAACGTTCCTGAGGGCTGCCGATCGATCACCTCTATTGACCTCCTTACATGATAATTTCTCTTTTTCTTTCATTTGGTTAAGCTTCATGTGGATCTTAGAGTTAGCATCTGGTTTGTATCTTGCCCTGCCGATGCTACTTTTGCTAGGAAGAAATTGTTGAAAGTTAAGGGGAATTCTCAAGCCTTTTGGGAAATACCAGATTGGACATGGCACATATGGCAAGATTGATTGGCATCCACATGGTACTTTCTTGGATGTCTTCTCTTGTATCCCATTTCATGCCGAGGTTATAGCTAATGCTGGTCGGTATGGACCCCTGCTAGAACAGAGGAGTTGGTGTCTATCCAGGCTGCTTTATGCGGCACTTTGAATCCTAAACGTAATGCTGAAGATAAGGTCCTGTGTACTGGTTCTAACTCTGGCCTTTTAACATCTGCAACTGCTTGGGATGTGGTCAGAAACAGAGGCCATTGTGTTCATTGGCATAGATTCCTGTGGTTCTCCCCTAACATGCCAAAAGTTTTGCTGTATTACTAGGCTGTGCATCCTTTTGCCTGCCCTTTAAGGATTGCCAGGTGAGCAGCATTGTTGAACTTTTCCGTGTGTTTACTTCTTGGCCATGGGGTTGACTCGAGGGATCATCTTTTCTTTGCTTGTCAGTTTGTTCTG
This sequence comes from Syzygium syzygioides, assembly GCA_031216285.1. NCBI lineage: Eukaryota > Viridiplantae > Streptophyta > Magnoliopsida > Myrtales > Myrtaceae > Syzygium > Syzygium syzygioides. Next base: position 30,516,381 of record CM062249.1, read on the forward strand.
ACCGTGTGCTGTGTTACATGCTCCTAAAAAATGGGAATGGAAGTTTTTGCTTGGCTTAAGCTTTCTGGCGAAGGGAAAGATTTGCAGAGGCTACTACTTATTGGAAAACAAAAGGAATGATTAATTTCATTCACGGTTGGCATTTCTTTGATATGGTGCAGTGGCCAATTAAATTTTATGTTAAGCACAAATTTTGAAGGACTTCGAGGGAAAATTAATTCAACTCTTTCACGGGAAGCTCTGCTCGAGATGGCGAATTCATTGTTGATGCTCCTGTTCTTGCTTGTCTTGTCGGATTTATATGCTTTATTGACCGTGGCTGTTGGGCTTTGAACCAAAGTGATCCGAAACAAATGCAGTGCTGGAAAAACTTTTTGCGTCTTTTTTTGCCAATCAGGACCAAAAGAAGTTATCTTCCGGATAGAGGATTGGGGATGCCCTGGTTGAGTAATTGTATGAACAAAGAATAACCACTTCCTTAAAATTCTCAAATTATTCTGGAACAAAGTTCCACGACCAGAATAGCATCAAAACCATATCCCTTTTCCTAGCATGAAGCAAACCCAGGCGGGCAAGGAATTGGAGAGATTGCTTCCAATTGAAGACAGTCCAGTGATTCTTGCAGAGACAGATTATAATATCATGAATCAATCTGATTAAGAAAGGAAGCAGATTTGATTGCTGAAGTCGAGTTTATATAACGTGTACTTTGTACACCTATCTGAGGAAGATAGTGAGTTTGGTTGAAGGTTTTTTGGTCTCTTCCTCTCTTTCTAAGCCTCAAAAGCTCATCATGGCTTCGGGACAAGTGAAATCAGCCGCATTCGTCCTGTTACTCCTCAATCTTCTTCTCTACTTCATTGTGACTGTCATGGCCGTGTGGGCTGTGAATCATGCGATCGTGAGATCTCGGAAAACTGGTAAATTTCCCAAGTCTTCGACCTGGTCAACCTTAAGCCTTTAGCTTATCTAGCCAAATATTTCCTGTCCTAGAAAAAGCTTTTGCCAAAACATTTTCTTCAAAAAGGATTTCGAGATGATCATTTTCAATGTTTAATGTGCACGATGAATGGGTATAGTTGACTGATGTTTGATAAACTCAGTGATCTAACGATAGTATTGCCATTTTCAGCTTCAGTTTTGACTATCCCGGCCCGCATATTCCCCATATACTTTCCGGTCGGAAACTTGGCGACCGGATTCCTAGTCATCTTCTCACTGATCGCAGGGATCGTGGGCATGGCGACTTCGGCTACCGGCTACCTGAATGTCACTGATGGAAAAATCCAAAACTTGCACGCAGCCGCCGCCTCTTCTCTTGTCACTTTGCTCCTAACTTTTTTGGCTATGGGGTGAGAGTGAGATTTTTCTCCAAGCTCCCATACTTATAATGTGGAGTTAAAAATAAAACGATATGAGCCTTATCAATTAAATGAAGTTTACAGTATGACCTGTGCTCTTGCAGATTGGCATGTAAGGAAATCAACATCGGCTGGATTGATGCGAATCTGGTAAGTGTTCAGACATCACAAATGTCCCCCTCAAATTGCATGAAGTATCTACAGAGATGGGGTAGGCTGTGTTCTAAAGCATCCTGAATCGAAAAACCGAACCTAACCCAGAATGTCTCTCTCTTTTTTCCTTTTTATCGTTATTTTTTTTGTTGACAACCCAGAATGTGTTACCTTGTTTCTCTGGGAATTCCAATCGCCCTAGACTGGTTTTAGTTTTGCTCTTTTACCTCTTGCTTTTCAGGGTTCTAACAGTTGAGTTGTGCTGTTACTTTGATGTGCAGAGAACTCTTGAAGTACTGGTGATATTTGTGAGCGCAACCCAGCTTTTCTGCGCCGGTGCCATTCATGCCAGAGTTTCAGAAGTTGCAACGATCCTACATATCTACGGCAGTGGAAGAGTTTGAAGTCGATCGCACCATATCTGGCCTAAACTACTCGAACAAGCTCTTCTTCAAAAACGTCTGTGTAGTCCCAAACTTCTGTTCTATAATTTTCTTCTTCCCCATTTCTTGTATAATACTCAAGGGGCTGGCTATCTGAAGGAGTGTTTGATCGGATCTGATGTATTCTGTGTGTCGTGTGAATGTTCATAATCACTGATAAAGAAAGAAACCTGTGCTTCTAAAATCGCAATGTTTATACTGAGGATGAATTGCAGCATCAAAAGGATTGAGTTCATCGACTTGCCGTACAATATATGTACCTGCATTGTTTAACCGGCTCTCGATCTCAAAGGCACCGAAGTCTCTCGTGCAGCTTCCTACAGTTTCCTCAGATACTCATCGTCTTGCAATTTCATGTGGCATTGCATTATTTACCGTTCAGCAGTCCTTGTCTCCTTCACCTAATAATTCCTGGTCATGTATCAAGAAAAAGAATAGATCACATGATTCCTCTCTGCCTACCAAACTCTCCCATCAGTGTAATCTAGTCATATAGATCAGAGACATTATCAATGTCAAAAATGACAAACTAGAACTAACATGGACTCAAAGCATCAGATTAATAATACATGGCAAAGAGTCATATGTTAGAATTTGTAAAAATAGCTAGGGACCATTCCATTTTCTAATCGAAACAGTCTTTGCCACCTCTAACAGACGATCTTGATCTTGTCGGAATCGCTCTCGTTGATGGAAAGAGTATCGGTGGATATTAATGTCGCGCGAAGACATCGATCGATAAGAACAACGAAGCGATTGCAGCGGTAAAAGTGTTGCCATGGCATCTGCACATGCATTAGTTCATTCACTCCTGTTCTTAGTGTTAAAAACTCGCCTATCCTCAGCTGCTACAGTGAATGGTTCGAGTCCTCACCGGATCGTCACTAGGCTCATTCACCGAGATTCGCTCCTGTCTCCATACTACAACCCGAATGACACCGTCACCAATCGCGCCATGCGGATTGTGCAGAGCTCGACCACAAGATTGGCCTACTTCGAAGCCAAAGTCCTCGAGACAAACGTTCATCAGCTCAACCTTGTCCCGTCCTTCCCTGAGCTGTTCGTCAACTTCTCACTGGGCCATCCTCCCATTCGGCAACTCGCGGTCATGGACACGGGAAGCAATCTCTTGTGGGTCCGATGCGCTCCGTGCAGGAATTGCCACGGACAAACCACTCCGATGCTCGACCCGCTCAGGTCGTCCACGTACTCCAGCGTGTCCTGCAGAACTCCCTACTGCAGCTATGCCCCAGGCGGTAAATGCGACGAGCGGTCCGACTGGTGCATCTACAACCAGACATACTACGATGGCCCCTCATCAAGAGGAGTGCTTTCCAAGGAACAGCTCACATTCGAAACATGGGATGATGGGGCAATCACCGTGCCCGACGTGGTATTCGGATGCGGCCATGAAAACGGGAAATTCAAGGACGAGAGGATCACAGGCATCTTGGGGCTCGGCGCCCGGATGATATCCTTAGCATCGAGGCTCGGCTCGCGATTTTCTTATTGCATCGGCAATCTGATGGACCCGAGCTACGCGTACAACCACTTGATCTTAGGCGAAGGAGCCATATTCGAGGGCTACTCGACCCCTCTCGAAGTCGTGAACGGACTCTACTATGTCACGCTCGAAGGCATAAGCATAGGCCAGAAAAGGCTCGACATCGACCGCAATGCCTTCAGAAGGACTAGGCGATACGACGGGGTGGTCATCGACTCGGGGTCGCCGATGACATGGCTGGTCGAGGGAGCGGCCCGAGCGGTCCACGGCGAGGTGAGGAGCCTGCTGGACGGGGTCCTAGAGCGAGTCCCGAGCGGGTCGTCGTCGCCGTCGCCGCTGTGCTACAGGGGCACGGTGGGGCGGGACCTGATCGGGTTCCCCGCGATGACGCTGCACTTTGCGGGCGGGGCCGACCTCGGGCTGGACGCGGCGAGCATGTTCTACCAGGCGAGAGGCGACACGTTCTGCGCCGCGGTGGTCCGGAGCGACGTGGCGGGGCTGTCCATAGTCGGGCTGATGGCGCAGCAGTATTACAACATGGCCTACGACGTTGCAGGGAAGAAGCTGTCGTTCCAGAGGATTGACTGCGCGCTTCTTGACGAGTAGCCATTTTTTAATGTAATAATGGAATTATTATATTCAAGATGGAAAATATTTTTCTAATTAATTAAAAGGGATAATGACACGATTGATCTATTAATTTTTCTAATATTTTTAATTTTTAATTAATTAAAAGGGATAATTAAACATTTTCTTGAACTTTACTCTCATGTGCAATATAATCCTTGAGCTTTTAATTTGTTAAATTTGATCCTTGAATTTACGGTAGATATTCAATTTAATCCTGAACTACACGAAAATGTTCGATATTATATATATTCATTAATTCAAGTTTGGAGACAATATTAAATATTTTCATAAAGTGTAGGGACCAAATTGAACAAATAAAGTTCACAGGGAATATTGCGCATTAGGGTAAAATTCAGGGACTACGTTAAACAAATTAAAAATCTACGAATCATATTACATATTAAGCCAAAATTCAATGACTATTCGTGCCGTTTTTCTCGTAATTAAAGTTTTAGCAGGGTCAAATTAATAAAATCCAATTTAAATAAAGAGCGCTCGGACTTACCAACGAACTCGAAACGACGTCCCACCGCCTGATTCGATCTCGAGACCTCCGACGACATCGGACGGTGCGGATCAGGTGGCAGTCAACCGTCCAAATCCACCCAATTCCTTTCCCCCGATTTTTCTCACAAGATCGACACCCCCCACCTCTTCTTCCTCCCTTCATTTTCCTTCCGTTTCTCGTCAGATTTTCTCGAGAAAATCACAGAGAAGAGAGAGAGAGAGAAAATCAAAGAGAGAGAGAGATGGACGGATACGCGAGAGTGGGCAAGGTGGAGAAGGACCTAGAGCTCGGGGGCGGGGAGACGCTGTACCCGGGGCTGAGCTACGGCGAGAACCAGCTCCGGTGGGGCTTCATCCGCAAGGTGTACGGGATCCTGGCCGCGCAGATCGTCCTCACCACCGTCGTCTCCGCCGTCACCGTCCTCTGCGCCCCCGTCAACGACCTCCTCCGCGGGAACTCCGGCCTCCTGCTCTTCCTCGTGTTCCTCCCCCTCATCTGTGCGTGATCGCTTCAGATCTCACCCCTACCTGTTTCCGCTGATGTCCATGTTTGACTTCTCTTTGCTGCGTGCGCCGCGCCTCTCTGGCGTGTGTGGATTCGTCGGGAAATCGCCTGCGTTTTGTCGCGATTCGGTGTTTCGTTGAGTTGGATATCTGATAGTAAATTTGGGATCGCTGATCTTGATGTCTCTGTCTCCGTTTCGCTTGTGATTTTGGGGGAATTGTTTCTGTTTGATTGGGCTCTCGGTGTAGGCGGATGTTCTGATTATTGGTCGATTTCATGTAGAGCAGGGGATTGAATTTCGATGGGGTTTTCTGGCGGCGGTGGTGGTGGTGTTGTTGCAACCATGGGTGTTGCCTGTGAATTTTCGCATTTGGTGTGGATGTTCGCATTCGACCGGAGGATCGAATTGCTTTACTTTCGGCCGTGCGACTTGTGGCTCTATTCTCTGTTGTTGATTTATTTCTTCTCTCATTGGAGATCTCTCCTGATGACCCTGTGATGTAGCCTCCCTTGTATCATACTAGAGCAAAGAATACGCGTGCTTTAGCATCGGTGTTGCGAGTTGACTTGCCTGAGGTTGGTGATCCTGTTGCCGCCAAATCAAACTCGTGATTTTATCACGGATCAGTAAATTTATGTGCCATTGCGATTGGGTTTACTTTTGTTAGTGTCGCGGTACCGACTTGGGATCAAGTAACGTCTTTTGGCATTGCTTCCGTGAAGGAACTTTTATGACAAGCAGATATCTTCTTCATCCAAACGTAGAGTTCACAAGGAAGTTTGAATTTGTTTGTCATTGAGTATTAGAATTGTCTCTCTCAACACGATTGGCATATTTTCGGGTGATTGAGGTGCCAGCCACTGATCTAAAACCCAAGTCAGCTCCTGAATTAAGCTTTTGTCTCCCGTAGTTCTTGCCTAGTTCATATCTCTCCAGTTTAATAATCATCTGCTCCTTGATTTGTTCAATAAATACTAGCTATACAAAATATATATATATATATATATATATATATATATATATCTTGCCTTGGAGTTTCACGTTGTTTCTGCCCCTCTGTTATATTTCTTTGGTTGTTTCATGCATTAAGTAATGGAACTGCATTTCCTTTATTGAGTGTTCATGATCGCTGGCAAGTTAATTCTTAAATTCCTGCAGAGGCCCTTTTTCTCTTTGGCTTTCAAGGTTGTGGAAGTGTGGAGGATTATTTTTCTCTATTTTAATTTGTTAAGCAGTTTTATTGTGATATCTCTGCAGTGTTGTGGCCTCTTCACGTTTATCAGCAGAAGCACCCATTGAACTTTGTCTTCCTCGGTCTGTTTACCTTGTCACTGAGCCTCACTGTTGGTGTGAGCTGTGCAAATACCGATGGTTGGTGTCTATTCCCTACTCCTTTGTTTGTCCGGCTTCTACCTGTAGTTCAGATTTTCCCTGGAGCTTCATGCGCAAATTAGCTCTTGCAGTTTTCAGTTTGTCTGAAATTTGCTTGCGAATTGTCTGTCTGCAGGAAGAATCGTCCTTGAAGCCTTGATTTTGACCTCATCAGTGGTTTGTGCCTTAACTGGATACACATTCTGGGCTTCTAAGAAGGGCAAGGATTTCAGCTATCTTGGTCCAATCCTCTTTACCGGCCTCATTGTTCTCTTCATGACTAGCTTTATGCAGGTGGGGTTCTTCAACCACGTATATCATATGCCTCCAACAATCACCTCTCGGCATGTTCTCATGAACTCATTCAGATTTTCTTTATTATGACTATGCAGATGATGTTCCCGCTTGGCTCTACATCAGTGGCCATTTATGGTGGAATGGCCGCTGTCATCTTCTCAGGGTACATTGTTTATGACACCGAGAACCTGATCAAGCGCTTTACCTATGATGAGTACATTTGGGCATCCATCACTCTGTATCTGGACATCCTGAACCTGTTCCTTACCATTTTGAGGATGCTGAGGCAGGGAGACAACTAGATGTACATTTGATTTCTCCTCAGCAAAACTATCATGCATTACAACTCCATATGCATATGTCCCATACAATGCTGAGAACCCGTAAATTGGGGGTGTGTACTTATGTTTATCTGTTCTACTTTAGCTGAGAGTTATGGGGGCCTCTCGCCGGATTAAATTGTTGGCTCCCTTTCTTTATATCCTTGGTCCCTCTGCATGACCGGAATGGATGTGCGCATTCATTGTCAAAATGCTTGCTATCTTCAGGTTGTCTTGTCCCTGTTTCAGGCTTAAGATGTGTAAAGCAGTACATGTTGCACTCTGGAAATTGCTGCTATACTCTATCAAATAGTCTGATTTGCGGTTTTGCTCGTGTATATTGAATCAGTGAGTATGGTCTGATATGACACTAGGACCAACACGATGGAATGTTTACGGTGAATCGAATTGAGTTGGTTAAGCCTAATATGACCAAACGGCAATGCGTCTCTTTCCAGAATCGCAATAGATGTCCAGAATCGCAATAGATGGAGGCAAGAGTGAAGCCTCTGCCTCTCTTAACTTTGAAAACCCTTTAGCCTGGTTGGTGCAGCCTGCCGACCACCAAAGAGCGGTGGAACTACCGAAGCCATTTTGTTCGGCAAAAGATGCATCTCTACTTACTTTGAATGTCTTTCTAATGGCCTCTCGCATCGAAAGAATCAGACTCATGTCCCCATGGTTATTAGTACCTCGTCGGTTCAGTTATATAACAGGAAAAGCCCGAGCTTCGGTGGTCCGGCCACCGTGATAATTACAAAGACAAAGCTAATGGAATGGACTAGTAACGATGACGGAACCTTAAAAGTTCTATCGTTTAAGACTCGAGCAAAAGTTTTATCGTTAAGAAGCTCTCCTAGTTAGAACCGCAGCAAACGGCAAAACATCTCTGAAACTGCAGATGTTCCATCAAAGCCCCTATTTCTGGCAAATGATAGTGAACAAGAAAAGAAAGCCATCAACTTCCCAGTCTCATCCATGAAAACCATCGACTTCCCAGTCTCATCCACAATCATGTAGACACTAGAATCGCAACTGCGAAGCCCACAAAGCTGCTATAAGCTTGTGTTCATGAAAGCATTAACAGCATCAAGATCAAACCACCTGCGTGTCGAACCGATTCGACCCTTCCAAGAAATACTCCCGTGAAAGCTAACTCCTCCCAAACGAACAATACAGATCTTAGTTCGAGGAAGGCATAAAAGAAAGGACCAAGCTTTTATTTGTAATCAAGAATGGGCAATTGCACAGTTACATAGCTTCCAGCTGAACTCTAAAAAGAGTATAAAACGAAGATAAACTATCCACAAGACACGCTGATAACATCCCAAGTAATGGTTTTCGCACAACTTAAAAGAGACCAAGTGCAACGACATGATATCAAGGGGAAAACTTGACCCTCGATTTCTACAGCTCTAAACGTTTTGAATAGTGAGAGATCATTTACTTCATCGCAATTTGGTAGGCTCGTCGTCATCGTCCTCGTCCTCGATGTCCCAAGTTAAATCCTCCTCATCTGCTGCGCTCAGGCGCTTTCGCAAATCGACTCTGCTCGCGCTGGAAACGCTGTCCCTCTTACCCTCGTCATTGCCGACCACATCCTCGATCTCATCCCATCCGAGGTCCGCCTCCTCGGGCATCGACGGCTGCGTCGAAATGATCGACACATCGCTATCCTTGCACGAACCGCTGGCATCGGTCTTGTCGGTCTTCCCTTCCAAATTCGGTCTCTCGCCGACTTTAACTTCCGACGCATCGCTACCCGACTTCTCCGAATCCGACTTCTCCTCTTCTTCGCCGGCCACGCTCTTCTCCCGAGCCTGGACAAGCCCGGACGACGAAGCCTCGCTGGTGCCCTCCTCCGTTTTCACCGCGTCCGGCGCATCTTTCACCAGCTCGGCACTTTCACTATTTGCCACCAATGCTTCTCCTCCTTCCTCCTCGTCTTCATCCTCGAAATCCCACCTCAAATCCTCCTCTTCATCCCCAGAGATCGCCCGCTTCACGAGCCGAGCTCTGGCATCCTCCGCTGCCTGGAGCTTATGCACTCTGTAGAAGTACCTAGACCAGAAATTCTCGTGATCAACTTCCTCAGGCACAACCTTGGCATACATTTCTCTCATCGCCCCACCCTCCCCAGTCAAGCTCTCAATCTCCTCCCTCTTCTCCTCCAGCGAAAACCCTAATTTCCACTCCCCATACTCCTCCGAACCCTCCGGCTCGTCGCGGTACACGCTCGCATCGCTCTGAATCTGGCGCAATTGCGCATCGAACCTGCTGTACTTCCTCACATCCGAACTCTGCGCGCCGCCGCCGCCGCCGCCGCCGAAGTTGCCGCTGCCGTGATCGGACGAATCGGAATCGAGATCCAGCAGGGCCTCCTTGCCGTGGGAGAGGATCTCGGCCGTGGACTTGAGCACGGTGGCGCCGATGTCGTCGATGGCCTGACCGACCGACTCGAGCGACTCCTGCGCCGCGGAGGCGCCGGCCTCGAGCGAGGTGGGGAGGTCCTTGACGGCGCGGGAGGCGGCCTCGCGGATGACCGCCGTCTCCTTCCGGAGGCCGGACCCGAACTCCTCGAGATCGCGCCGGTAGGACTCGATCACCGACTCCGACCGGGTGGCCAGGGTCTTGATCAGCCCCCCCAAGCTCCACGCGCCGCCGGGCGATCCGGGGCTCGGGTCCGGGTCCCGGACCGGGTCGGGGCGGGGGCTCCGGGGGGATTCCGGCGGGCCGTCGTCGGAGAAGACGGATTTGAAGAAATCCATGGGAGGGGAGAGAGAGGGATCCGGCAGAGGGAAGAGAGAGAGAGAGAGAGAGATTGATATAAGGTGAAGGGAAAATCGGCGGAACTTCTTTTTACCGTTTTGATTGATTTTAGCTTCTCGGGATTTCATGGTCAATCGCGGTCAACCCCGTTTTTACCTGACATCGTTTTGCGTTTCACCCATGGGGCCCCAGTAATGCCGAGGCTCGGCCCCGTCCGATCCGATGTGATCAAGCCTCACCTAGTCATAACAAGGCTCAACTCGCAAATAATGACGAAGTGTACTAATTTGGAGATTTTTTGAGATAAATTTGTTATAAATCTAGTAATTTAGAGTTTTTCGCAGAATTGGCTCTTTTTTAAATGTATATCACATTCATGCTTCGTTTTTTTGTCAAACACAATCATGGTTGAAGAAGAGCGATAAAATTGTACGTCGAGATGCGGCTACTAGATGAAACTCTACATACATATCTAATGCTCGAAGGCGGTCTTGTCTTCTATGGAGTATAGCAGATTCGGTTTCATTTGATAAAGGCAACAAATATTTAGGATGAAGTATTAGTTCTACGGGTACGAATGCTAAAGAAGTTCAAACAATTTCGGAAGTGTTATAGTGTTGTTTCATCTTTATTAATAGTATTGCCAACAATTTTAAAGGGCAAAATTGCTAAGAATTAGAGTTTGGATTTGATTGGGTATCTATCGGTTGGGTTCGAAATGGGTTGGGCATAAATCGCTAAAACTGTATTACACAAAAATAGGTCAATATGGATTAAATGGATTAATTTTGATTGGACCTATTTTAAACCCACCAAAAATCCAATCCGATCCACCCATTCGATAGATTTTTTTTTTGGTCGAAACCTGTTCAATAGATTAACCTACAGCTAAACTGCCTGAGTTTATGAAGACTCGGTTTTCATTAAGTAAAGTTATTACCCTCGATTTTCTCTAATTACATTTTTCTTTAAGCAACTTTTGATTTAATGCCATCTTCCCGAACAAAGCTCCATTTCTTTGTTAAAAAAAATTCCAAATTTATGGAGATTGACAATTTAATTGATATTTGATATACTTCCACTTTATTGCCTTTTGCTTGATCAGTTTGTTTATTGTTTTCCTAAATCATAACAACCAGCTAAAATAAATGACATCCAATCCATTTCGGCACTTGATAATAGGGAAGAACTTGTTTTTTTTTTTTTAAGGAAAATGACACAAATAATCCTTGAACTTTGACTCAATGTACAATTTGATTCCTGAACTTAGTCCCTACACTATATGATAATATTCAATGTTGTCACCAGTTTAGGGATTACATTGAACAAACTAAAATTTTAGGGATCATATTACATATTGAGTTAAATTTTAAGAATCATATTGAATAAATTAAAAATTGGATGACACTTGTGTCATTTTCCCGTAACAAAATGGACAAGCCCCTATGAATTGCCATTGCACTATGAAATCATCAAGGGGTTGGGGAATAAGTGACGATAGGCCTAGAAAGCCTAAGTCCAAACCCATAGAAGGTCCAACTCGAGCCCAAGAGAAATGGTTCGAAGGCCATTGCACTATGGATTCATCAAGGGATTGGAATAGACATAATTTCTCTCAATGAGCCGTCAAGTCCATGAACACACACCTCCTCAATCGAGCGACGGACCAATTCCATATCTCAAAAAGAAAATTCAAGAAAGACACCATGATCGCTTGCATAATAAAATTAATTCGTCATTAGCGGGATTAATCAAAGGTTCCGACGGATCCATTAAGGCCTCGGAATTGATTGGATCATGAAACCTATCTCTTTTGCCAAGAATTATAGTAGCTACGCAATGTTATGAGCATGGAAGGTGGGCATTGCTTATTTTATTCGTATCGCGTCTCAATCCATCATCAATTCTGTTGTTAGTTAATTCATTTTTAATAATCTCCACTTTGGCAACAAATCGAATGTGCTGGCGTGATTCATCTCGGCCTAGGTATTAACACCATGCACATTAGGGCATCGACTCCGTAATCATTATGATGTTGCCTCTTGGAGTAGCAACCTTCGCTTATTTTAACCATCCTTCGCAATCTCCAAAGCCCACCAGGTTCAAAGAATTCTGAGAACAAATGGAATATAATAAGTAGGAAGATTAAGTCGAAAACGAAAGATCGGGCTGACAAAATCAATCCAGCACGTCTCATCTTGTCCTATAAATTGTTTGGTAGAGCATCGGATATAGGACCGGACATGTTTTTATATCGTAACAACAATGGAGAACGTGGAATGTGTAAATCAAAGCCATGTCTTGATCTTATTCGAGACACGGTCGCCGGGAAAGTTATGTCTTCATCTAAGCTTTAAGTTCGAGGGATACCAAAACCCTAGTTTGGGTACCTTCGAAAAGGAAATTCGTCACTGAGTTTCTTTTTTTTGGTTTTGGCCGGATTTCGGTAACTGGTTTTCGAGCCAAAGAATCCATCACCTCCCATAATTGAGGATACCGAAGAAAACTAGTAGTTTGCATTCTCATCTTCATGTCCCTCCTAGGTTTTACAAGTGCGATGGGCATGATCACACGAGCTGTATCTTTTAGAATGTCTGATTCCTTGCAATGAAGCAATTAATTTAAACGTGGATCGACGGTCGAGGGTTGAAGATGTCCGGCGAATGCAATGCTCTTAGTCATTCGATAGGCCACTTGATTCTATATAACATGCCAAAGGGAGTAAGGAGAAATGATGGGAGCTTCTCGACAACTTGGAGAACCGAGTTGGTGAAAAACGCCATGGACGTATATAATAAGTGGGAGGTGAGTCAGCTCGCAGAAGAAGTGTAATTAGCATGCTACTTTCGTAAGTCAAGCTGCCGACACCTACAATGGAAAACAAACTACACTAACGTATTGTATTCTTGCTGTGGGACACATACATGAACTACAAGAAAATAGAAGTTAAGACTACCACACATCTCAGCTCTGCGATGCGGATCGTTGTGCACGATACATGTTCGATTCCCAGCTGAATTAGGCTTAGAACCGACTGGATATGACGGCTCGAGCACGTTCGGTGTACACTCGAGACGGTCCGCCACATAACAAAGCAAAAAGTAAATGTAGGAATTGGTTTGAACCTGAAAGAAGCTCTTCCGACAGCAACCCGAACTAGCTACTGGTGTCATCAGAAAAGCAAGAGTGAGAAGAGGACTGAACTTTATCAATGGTGAAGGAAGAAGACAAGGAAGATACTTGCACTGTACGGGAGGGAAGAAAGACTTCATGAAGCTTTTTACAAGCTTCTAGAGAGAGAGAGAGAGAGAGAGAGAGAGAGAGAGAGAGAGAGAGAGAGAGAGAGAGAGAGGTTGAAGAAGCTACAAGGCAGAATCAAAGGCCTGCCCGAGACAGCAATCGATCAAGATTCTCTGATACTCCCATTGAGAAGGCAAGAGTGCAGCAATGTTTTCTTTAGGGTTTTCTTTTTATATGTCGAAAACGCGAGCACGAGAGGAATGATATGCATGGCAAGCCCATGCAGTTCTTTATTTTCTTGACATAATTGAGATTTAGTCCCAATCGAGATTGATCCTCATCTTCACTGTCCCGGGGCTCGAGAGAATATCCATGATTTTGGTCACTGTCCTCTGTCTGGTTTTTTCTCCTTTTTCTTGTCATTAGGCTGTTGTCGATCGATGTCGATGTTGGAAGGAATAGGGCCCGACATGAAACGATACCAAGTCTTTTTTTTTTTATCGTGAAAAAAAGCTGCAAATTTCAATTGATCTCGATAGATTTATATTCGAATTTTTCTTTTTAACAAAACCATACTATAAGCAAAAGCTGAGCGCAGCTCCATGTCAATCCATAATCAAATTTGAATCAGCTTGAGTCCAATATAAAGTTCACCTAATTTGATGGGCGAAATATGTCCGATTAGAGACCATATAATTCGAATCCATGCAAATATTTCTCATGCAAAAGAATCGAGTTATATTCAACAAAAGAAAACATCGATGCTGATGTGTCGGCGCCATGAGTTCAATGAGATAACCCTTATGTTTTAAATTAAAATTTTAAATGTAACTAGACGTGTAGCCTTAACACCAACCTATTGGAAGGGGACCATAACCTCTATGAATCAACACAAGTTGCTACTTGTGACACAATCATGTCATGTTTATCACTAATGGGTGGAGTCATTGAATAGTGTATTGACCTTGGCCACTTCTTCAATCCGAAGACAATACTTCGATATTGGGACTATAACGTGTTTTATTTTGATTGGCGTGGGTTCTACACTCGAGAAGGAGACGTCATAATAACATAAATCACAATTCTTAATATATCACTTGTCTACGAGATTTGTAAAAAGATGTTTTATCTGTCAATATATATATCATATAATTGGAGAAACTATGTAGTTCGGCCTCATGCTACTATTTGTCATCCACAGATCGATCTTAGACTGAAAATATGTGGGGATTACCTTGATAACGGCAAAAGGATCAAAAATAAAGTTTTGAGAGGGATGTTTCATGTATGTACATCCAATGACTTTTCACTAGAGCACTAGTTCTCTTGGTCACATATTCCCCCAAAAAAACGATTAACAAGGGGGCAAACAATGGTGGGCTCCTAAGAAATTTCAAGCAAGATATGGTGCGCGTGGCACAGTAGCACTAAGGTTAATACTGCTCAACTAGTGCTCCAAAAACAACCCATTAGATTTAGAAATTTGCCACATGTGGGCAACTGTGAGCATGCTAGCTTGTACGGCGGCTAAAGAACAAGACCCTGAAAAAAAATACTTTAATAATCGATCATATAACTAGTGTGGTATAACAAACCGGTCACCTTATTCACATTATATGTATACCAACTCGCTTTGATTTTAAATTATAAGAATAACACATTTGATCGGCCTGTTTCTATATATGTCACCATTACATTATGAATCCGATATACAAAATACAATTTGTAGAGGCATATTTGATTCTACATACGAAAGAATGCAAATATTTTCTCAAGCAAGAAAATTCTTGTGGGGTCTTCGTGTCCAAGAATCACTCAAACCCTAGATCAAGAAATGGACCTCATGTGCCATGGAGTTGGGGCACATTCTCAAGACGATGTGTGTAGTTTGTGTGGGGTCTTGACATTGTTGCTGTCAGAGACACATAAGTGGGTCCAATCATAAGCTCTTTTTTTTTCCTTCTTTCTATTCGGGCCTCTCCATGATCCTTGTTGGGAGGAGTGAGCTGAGGGAGGCTTAGGTTAAAAAGGCGACTTTTGGGGGACCAAATCAAGATTAGGGTTATCGATTTTTCCAATATATTCTTCCCTTGACTTGTCCTTCACCAAAGCCCACATGAGTTTGTCTTCTACAAAAGAACATTTGAGTCACCATCTTTATCTAGAAAATATCTTATTCAATTATCATAAGTTGAAGTAATTCATGGCATACTCTTAAGAAAAGATCCAACGGCCTTCAATAAAATGGTATTTGTACCCAAAATCAACACAACTAAGTAGGTAGAGAATATCTAAGGGCACAAGACAACTCTCTCTAAAGCTATCAACAAAATAGCCTCGTAAACTCAGGAGAAGGGGTACCTACTCACAAAGGAAAAGTGATTCTTGTAGTATTATCTCTCAATATTCATACACAGCAACACTATGTAATACCCTTCAAGACCATGATATGCTTCCTTTTATTTTTCTCTTGTTTGGAAAGAGCAATTCAAGAATGGTACGTGTTTGTTTGACACAGAAACGTGCATACGTATCGGTGGACAATGAGATGGTGTGTATTGCGCGTGAGATGTGTAAGCTTTGGGGTTTGGTGGATGCGCGTGCAAGCACAGAGATGTGGGTATGTGGTCATCATGTGGTGGTGCCAACAACAGCCACCATTTTAATGCATATATATAAAATATTTTTTTCCTACTTTTCTATAAATTCGATTGAAGCGGACACTCCAAAATCATTCCATGCCTTAAAATTGCAAAATCTGATTCTGAACTCAAAATTCGCCATCATTGCGTTACCCCCTCTCAACTTCCTTTTCTCATCTCTCCTTCTTTTGTCGCCACGCAATCCCTAGCTTGTATGTAGTCTTCTCTTTTTCACCTTTTCTTTTTTTGCCAATGGGATTAATTTCTTGAAGTTAATCATGCTAGGGTGGAAGTGCAAATTCTTTTGGAGTAAAGAGGATGCTTTTGCTTGGTCTAACTATGCCTATATTCCTCACAAAGAAAGAGGAACCAATTGAGAGTCAGTTTAGTGAAATCAAATTGATACCAAATGGAAACTTAAACATCTGAACTTCGAGGCTGGTTGAGCGGGTGAGGCAACTAAAACTTTGCCCCCCCATTAGGGTTTCTTGGCGAAATTTGTTCGCCACCGCAATCTCTTAAGTCACAAGGAGCCTTGATTTCTCCAGAATTTCTTATTATTAGTGCAGATGATTTGCCTTTAAGCATATCGATCAGATCACATTACTCGATAATATAACACAAAAGCGGGTAACGTTAGAGGACTCGATGCTTAATAGTATTTTCGAGGGCAATTGAATAGTGATGGTTTAGGGAGGGATTATCTATGGATACGAATGGGATTCTATGATGATGATTGTGCCTCCCTCATGTACATTTTGCATGGAGAATCAAAATCATGTGGATGCGCTTTTCAACCTCATGATCTGATGGATGCCCTCCCTAATTTTGGAAAAATCCTCATTATTTATCTGCCACGCATGATTTTCTTTATTTCCCTTTTCCCCTGCAAAAAAAAAATACCAAGCAATTATTTTATTTCCACCAAAAACAGTGATGATATTTGGGCACGTCGTCCATCCTTTCTTAACGAACAAGGACAAGGTTGTCCCAACTCTCGAGCTGTTGTTTTCATTCAATGCAGTGGGTTCTTTGCTTTTTCTCATGATACATCCGCCCATGCTCGGTCCTAAACAAGCTTCTAGCTTGTCAAAGGTTAAATAGAAAAGTGACTGTGCAATCAAAGTTCAACATGTCACTTAAAAGATCTACCAGGTAATTTATCTCCACCTATAGAGATAATTAGGAGATTCTCAATATCCATATCTTCCTTAACTAGGAAGCACATAGCCGACCAAAAAAAAAAAACTAGGAAGTACGTAAAGACTAGATGGTTCTTTTTCACACACTCTTATCTCGTGCAATCCTTCCTAACAAAGATGGCATGTGCCATCACTTGGCAACTCAATTTCTTTTTTAGGGTAAAGACGGTTCCCTTGACACCGTACGAGAGCACAAGTTATAACGCTCCAAAACTCGAATCATGGAGCTTTGAATTCCTAATTATTCTTATTGTACCTATTATTCACATTCTTCTGTTCATGCTTAAGATGGATCTGTTCAATGTTCTTGGGGGGAAAAAACATTTGCATGTCTAATATAATCTCTATTGTGATTGTTCTAGTCCTGCCCTTCGCACGCTTTAATCAGCTAGACTTCGGTGGACGTTGTCAAGAAATGCAAAAAACTAGGGTTTCATCAACTCATCAGCTGATCATCAGTAGGCATTCTCAAGTAAAAAGCATTGGCATATGGATGTAATTCTTGGAGGGGGTGACTGCAGAACTACATATTATATAAATAGCTCACAATTGTGTCCATTAACATGAAACTTTTGAAGTTAATCATGCTCCATAATCAAGGTTAGTTTGAGGATTTGATGATTGAGTGGCCGATCTTAATTTGACTCCCGCCTATCTCTTAAGTCTGTTTGTGTCTCCTTTTGGTTAACCTTCGCCACTCGACAACACCTTCGACAAGATGGAAGATAGTTCAGTTAGGATCGGGGTGAAATTATTCTTGCCATGAATACTGTTTGCGTTCTCAAGGACATGTAGCCCATAATGGTGCTTGCATGTTGGACAACTCTGTTTTCCGGTTGTTGCTTGATTTTTCTCTAAACATATGCCTTTTTCCTGAGCAAGTATTTTATGTAAGCGTTACATCAGCGATAATGCCGCATTTTTTATGAACATTGAAATTATGGCAAATAAACCCCTTGAATCGGCCCAATTATTTGGGAGGGAGGATTTCCAACTCTCGAGCTGGAGGTCATACGTTTGAATCTCATCAACTGCATGCACACTGCTCTGGATCAGGGTCACCTATGCTTGACCGTTTATGGGGCTTGGAGGGTGTTTCATAAACCTTTAGGTATCGGGTCTCTATGCCGAAGCCCGTGAATTATCGGCAAAACACGACATGCGTTAGCTTGGATTTCTGTTCCTCCCCTAGTGATGAACCCTTTCTAAGTTGCCTCCATGGTGTTCATTGCAAATTGATGGTTTTCCTGATCTTGCCGAGACACGAAATAGAGACCGGAAATTCATGTTCGACGGGCACGAAGATGACCAGTTTTTGTCCTGTGGATCTTCTTTTGTCCCCTCAATGATCACCCAGCACCATTATTGTGTGCGCACAGAAAAATAACAATTCAGCCAAAAGACACGAAAAAGGAGGAAGGGAAAAGGCGGAAGTGGAGGGTTCTAACACAAGATTTTGCTCCTACCCCTTTTTCCAAATAAATGTCAACAAAGGAAAGAGTAAATTTCTTTAGGTTTCTATAGAGTTATTTCGTTAGAAAGTATACATATTGTCCCCCACCAATATATGTATCTGATGAAAGACTCTGAAAGAGAAAAAGGGCAAACACAGACATCATCTTAATCGCTTCATAATGCTAATGGCAATCATTGTTCCTGGTTGCCTCACACCCGCATGCCCTCTCTTTCACTTGCTTCTCTCTCTCTCTCTCTCTCTCTCTCTCTCTCTCTCTCTCTCTCTCTCTCTCTCTCTCCCCACTATATATACACTCCACTCCTTCCACATCACTACAGTCACAGTCCCATCCCTTATCGCACCACCCATAGTCTGGAGCCTTCTTCCTCACATCTTTACACCATCATCAATGGCCGCTTCCGGTTTCGAGGGCTTCGAGAAGCGCCTGGAGCTCCACTTCTCCGGCGACAACCCAGCAGCGGTCCGAATGGGCCTGCGGCGGATCGGGTTCGAGTCGCTGGAGCGGGTCCTGGACGAGGTCCAGTGCACCGTCGTGTCGGCCCTTGGAAATGCTCACCTGGATGCCTACGTGCTGTCGGAATCGAGCCTCTTTGTGTACCCGACTAAGATCGTGATCAAGACCTGCGGGACCACGCAGCTGCTCAAGTCGGTCCGTCCGCTGGTGGCTCATGCCCATGATCTGGGCCTCACCCTATGCCTGTGTAGGTACACCAGGGGCAGCTTCATTTTTCCTCTCGCCCAACCTTTTCCCCACACCAGCTTTCAGGAAGAGGTGGCCTACTTGGAAGGTTGCTTGCCCACTAACGCTTGCTCCAGGAAGGCGTCTATCATGCACTCCCACGTGGCGGCCACCCACTCCTGGCACGTGTTCACCGCGTGTGATCCGGCTCTCGTTGCCGACGCGTGGCCGGCGCCGGACGTTATCTACACCGTCGAGGTGTGCATGACTGAGCTTGACAGAGGGCGGGCGCAGAAGTTCTTCGGGCGGCCAGGCGACGGGAAGACTGGCGACTCGGCTGGGAAAGAAATGACCGCCCTCACCGGCATCGGGGAGATCAATCCCGGGGCACTCATCTGCGATTTCGCTTTTGACCCGTGCGGGTACTCGATGAATGGGATCGACGGCGACCGTTACTCGACGATACACGTGACGCCAGAAGAGGGGTTTAGTTACGCAAGTTACGAGTGCGTGGGATCCGTATACGACGATGGCGATGACATTGTGAGGATGCTGAGAAAGGTGGCGTGGGTGTTCCGGCCGGGGACCATGTCGGTGTCGGTGACGAGCGTGAGCAGCCAAGTATGGACGAGAGTTGCGAATGCGCTCGAGCCACTAGGGCTGAAGTGCCGGAGTTGCGCAACGGATCAGTTCCCAGAAGCCGGGACAGTCGTCTTTCAGACGTTTACATCTAGACATGCGTGATGACAGCGACGAAACTGGTTGGTATAAATGAAAAAACAAAAAGAGGGTGTAGGACATAATATTAGGAATTTAGAAGAACATGAAAGAATTTCTAGGGGAAACGGAATGGGTTGAGCAAATATATATGTGGAGTTTGACTTGTGTTAGATAAAAAACATGAGACATACGGAGCCAGAAAGAGAAGGTTGATGTGCAAAAGTTGTAATAGGGGGTGGGCTCATCATGATAATGCACCCCACTTATGCTAAAGTTTTTGTTTGTCACGCCTAAGTTTTTCGCGGTTTATGATAAGTGGGGAAGAGCATTGATGTCGTGCTTCCATCAACCTTTTTTCTTGCTCTTTATGAGACCAATCGGTTTTTCTTTTTGTGTAGTTTCATCCTGCTTTCTTTTCCTCATTCCCACTGTCCTAATCACTCCTAAGACAAATTCGATGAAAATATTGATAGCATATGCTGTTCCATCATTTAAGTAACTTTCTTACGGTATGGATTACTTACATTTTCCGGGGGCTTTCGTTTCGTACATATTTGATTATGCGTTTGGTGCCTGCTAGCCTCATCCAAGCCAATAAGCCCCAAGGGTGCAATTCAAGCCAATGAACCCATACATAAATTGGGGATGTGATTTTCACATTCGATCTCAATCCCACGCGAGTCCCACTCTTGTCCTAGCTCGCCGCGCATCCCCCTGAGCTTTCTCACCAAATCCTAGTCCACCCTAGCTAGAAATCAAGACGTTCTCATCATTCATAAGATAATGATCTCATGTCAACGTAGTCGATGATTCACAAACAACTCGCAATACCAGAATTCAGCTCATGCTCTGCAGAGCTTCTTTCCTCCTTCGATTCAAATAAGGATTTCTATTCAGTATGTCGGCGATGTAGAAGAACCATTGCCCCACTAACTGGATTTAAATGTCCCAACGTGTAGTCTTTAATCTTGGTAATTGATTTGTTCATTGTGCAACCTGGATTTGGATGATCACTCCTCTACAATTAAAGCCCATTCAGGTGCAGCCCAATTGTCCAACGAGTTCAAGGCCAGACCAAGCATATGTACCGGGCTTTGAATTGAGGATGCTTCTTCCATTCCTTACTAAATTCTAATTACTGTATAGGCCTGAGGAACTTCAATTGGAACCTTCCAAGTCCAGCTGCAACCATCTTCAGGCGAATCTGTTCTTGAAACTGCCAATGGAACCCAACAAGTACAGATTGGAGATAAACAAATGAAGATTTGACTTTGGAATCAATCCATGGCAAGCTTTTAATTAAACAATGTTCAGACAACAGAGGCAGATCACTGACCTCTTCCATTAGTGGACTGTGATGCTGTGGTTTTTGTCCATATTACATGTGGTCTGATGAAAGAGATTTTTATATATCTATAGTGGCAAATCGATTTGCCAAGAAAAGCTTTGCTATGTGCATAAATTTGAGTCAATAATTTGCTGAGAAACACAAAAGCATTAACACTGAGGTAATCTTTGACACCATCCTAAAAGTTACGTCATGTGCG
The DNA here is from genome assembly GCA_031216285.1 of Syzygium syzygioides. Taxonomy (NCBI): domain Eukaryota; kingdom Viridiplantae; phylum Streptophyta; class Magnoliopsida; order Myrtales; family Myrtaceae; genus Syzygium; species Syzygium syzygioides. The sequence goes on from CM062249.1 coordinate 30,537,749, forward strand.
AGGCTTACGTGAAACTCATAAGAAATTCCATTAAGTTAGTTATAGGAGACTCAACCGAAATGAGCATTTTAATCGTGGGAATTGCGATGCTCCTTAGACCGACGATTTGACCCCTTTATCAACTTGAGATGGTGTGGATATTAAGACGAATTTAAGGCCAATGTATCAAAATCATCGGCAAAAGCCTTCATTTAATTTGAAACGTAAGGAGGAGTCATTTCACTAGAATACTAGCCGTGGTCCATAATACAACTTGTGTCTTCCCTAGAACTTGCCTTGCATCTATGGTATTTGTCAGAAGGAAAAAAAAATAAAGTTTCCATTCTTTTCCGATCGGGGAGTCTGATAATGATATATGAATAAATGCGAGATTGAAAGAAAATGAAAATGTAAATGTAAATGAAAATAAATGCTGGATGAAGGACAACCTATTCAATTATTTGAAAAGAGATGATCTGTTGGGAACCCTGCCAAGACAAAATTTACACTCCACTGTTTTCCCTGACTCTCAAGTAAGCCATCCCTGTCTACACCTAAGCACACCCAATACAATAATGGAGACTGTACAGCTCAATGGAAGTCCGATTTGGTTTCTTAAGTTAGGATCAATGTTAGGAGAATCCGATGTAATTGCTTGGGAAAATGACACGAATGATCAACTTCGATCTAGATACAATGCTTTACATACCAAGTTAAGAAACTCGCATCGATCGCGATTCTTCCCTAGTGAAACTTCATATATATCAAGTTCAGTCGATATTTGGTCGACTTAAAGTTACTATCACTATTTCAGCGATTAAACTTGATCCGCAACTAGTGATGGCCTCTCATAGATAATAAAGAAAAGAAGAATTTTCAGATATGTCAGGCATGATGTATGCCGTTCATAAATGTGAATAACGCTAGAAATTATTTAACAATGCAAAACTCTAATAGATTTGTGATGCCTCTTTAAATTTTATTCTGCATAGTTTGTCATTTTATTTTTCCTTACATATGCTAATATTGACATGCATGCCAAAAAAAATCAGATTTATATGTGGCCAATTATTTTTCCATTTAGTTTATGCTCAGAAGGCCGGCAGAATCTGACGAATACTTTTCAAATCCATGTACTGTCGTCCTTTAATCTATGTGTATTTATAACCCCTGATTAAGGTTCTTTGATTCCACTTTTCTCTCTCTTTTGTTCCCCTTGCGAATGCTATGAAACCGGTCGAGCTTCAAGGATGGGAAAAGAAAATATGGAATGAGTCCATCTTAGTTAAAGATTGTGAAGAATTTGGAAAATGCAGAAGCAAATCTCCCAACTTGCTGTGCACACGCGTGCCCACATTTGAATTTTTGAGTATCATGTAACTATAGTATGTGTTTCCAAAATCATGCCGGAAATAGAGCGGCAGATTTGTAAGCGGTGCGTGATTGACGGGTTTTTTTTTTGGGTTTTGACGGTTAACGGATTAGGTCGCCCAGATTCGGCTTTCGAAATGCTGGTAATTAGCTGATGAAAAAAGGTCATCTGTGGTAAAATGACGTCTTCTGAAGACACCTTCAGCATCAAGTTTAGCTGAGCATTTGCGGCGATTGCAGTGAAGTTTATCCTCAGAGTCATCTCAGAAGATTCCTCAAGTAGCTCTCTCGGAGGGATATGATTCGTAGAGTTACCAAATAGAACTCGAATTCCTACACAAGAAGAGAGGAGTTGTGAAAGGCGGCAGTCCATCCAAAACATCACTGCGAGAGCACTCCCCTTTGAGATCACGTCGACCCATTTAGGTCCGGATCATATGACGGACCAGCAGAGTGATTTGTACATGCATGTGATAGCGACAGCTAGTTGGATTATAGGACTTCAGAGGTTTTCTAGCAAGAAGGGAAACAAAGAGAGAGATGTGAAAGCATGCATCTGGGGTTTTTAAGCCTGGCGGGGCTCTCTGGTCATGTGAAACCCTACTTTTGTTACCCAAAAGCATCTCTAAAAGCAGTTCTTCCTACTTTTGTTACCCAAAAGCATCTCTAAAAGCAGTTCTTTCTCATCCTTGTGTTGGAATATCAATCTCTCTCTCTCTCTCTCTCTCTCTCTCTCTCTCTCTCTCTCTCTCAAAACAGCCTCTTTATAACGCAAGACTTTCTGAAGCAAACGTGGGGTGTCTGCATAATTATGTGTATAAATTCCACAACAAAGGGAAAAGAGCTTCCAAACCCGGGGAGAGACGGGCTAAAAAGTTGGAGACAACCTGTCTTCCAAGTGGGGATGTGACAAAACTCCAAGAACAATGCATCGGACTTTTCGGCTTCAGGGAATCATCTCTCACTCGAAAAGGGTCGGATGATGAGTTGTGCAGCGCGTGCGCGTGTGAAGCAAGCAGTGAAGCAAGCAGGCGATGTGGATCGACCTCTCCTTTTCATCTTCTTTTTAAAAGTGCGTCTCTCCTCCATCTCTGCAAACAGTGAAAAGCAAACGCTTCGAATGGAATTCCTTGAGGCTGCCTGTTAACAGTCGTTGTTGTCGTACTTGGGAAGCGAAGAAGAATAGGGTAAGAGCTGGCCGAATGAGACTATCGTAGCCTTTAGCTGATGCTCGTTTTGGTAATGATGAATGTGTTCTTTGCATGAATAGGATAAGGTGCATGCATATAGGTGTTTGTAGATGATTCACATACAAAAAAGAGAAAATCAAATGGACAAAAAAAAACGAATAAAGAAAAGGGAAAAACTTATAAAAAAAACTCTCGAACTATGTCATATCTACTATGAATTTTTTTTATAGCATAAAAAATCTCAAATTATGCTCATGGTGACATATTTATATCATAAACTTTTTCATGTGAAATAAAAAACCCCAGATTTGTATCTATATGACACTTTTACACTCCATAAAAGTTCTATCAGATAATTTTTCAATTAAAACAATGTGTCATGTGAGCGTTATGTCGAAAACGTTTGCTTTCCGGTGTCAATATGAGAAGATTTTTAACAGTTCTCATTAACGAAACTTTAACGAAGAGTAAATAACTCACATTGAATTTCATAATTGTGATTTACAAAGTTGGGATTTAGTGTACTCGTGAGGGGATTTGGATGACGAGATATAATATACTCGTGAATGGATTTGAATACTTCGATGATGATAGCCATGTGGTGTATAACTTCTCATTTTCACTTTCAGTTGTCAGAACACGATGATAATAACGGTGGTTAGAAGCAACGACAATAACGATTGTCAAAGGCAACGACGATTGGCTGTGGTGGCGATGGTATTCACATGATTGGCGAAGCAATATTTAGATGCGTCACTCTTAATAAGTTACTTTAAATTTTTTTAAATCTAATTTGACCTTTTATTTCGAATTTTTGAAGACGTCACCAAATAATGAATAGGTTCCTATATCGAGACTCGAATTGAATTTCATAATTGCTCTTTTTCAAAAGCCGATGTTGATCGTTGGTGATCCCAAACCAACACAATCATAAAAAGAGTTTTGAAGATTTTTGGGCAAGAAGCTTTTGTGCGTACTTTCATTGCACTTTTCACTCTTTGACCTGTCTGGGGATTACGATCCTATCAAATCGGAGAGTCATCTTCTTCACAGGTGGGCACCTCGGCTTTTTATGATTCGACAGAATTTGTTCGCCATATGTTCGTACCGTTCATTCTTTAGAGAAAGTAAATTATGTAACGGTTTATGGTCATGCAGTAGGTTAACATGAGATCAAATGCTAGTCGAGACCTTCTATGTACCCCATATTAAAAAATTCGGGCCATATTTATGCATTTATATTCGTGCACTCAAGAATAAACAGTCACGTCTGTAAAGTCGAGAAAGACGACAAAGACTTTACCCTCTTAAGCTTGGTTATACTCAATCTCACAAGAAAAGAAATAAATCACCTTATTGTCTCCTAATATAATGTATGTCAGCGTCGCCATCTAACTAATGGAGAACATTAGTTTAATCAAGTGCATGAGAACCGACTCTTATACAAGTTCTTATCGTGATAGTTACATAAGATAATTTTTGAGAAAAATATCGGAAAAATTATAAACCTATTGCATTTTTGTCAATTTAACCCTATACCTTTTTTTGGTGCCAATTCAATCTTAAATCGTTTGTCTTTGTGACAATTCAGCCCTTCTAGCTAATTTTGGCAGGATTTCGCTGACATGAACGCAGGTCGACTTACGTGGCACTACCGGCGATGCTCGACCTTGCCAAATCCGATGAAGGCGAGCCCCACCAGCCCAGCGCGAGGCCGCCCTCACGGCCATCTGGCGAGAGCAGATATTGTTTTGCATAGACGTTTGGTACTCTGAAACTTAGATATTGTTTTGGCTTGATCGCTCAAACAGGTCCATTTAGACGGCCATCTTAACAAAGTCACATGCGAATTTTCGTCCCCAGAAAAAAAAAAAACACGCACGCACGAACGAACTTTCATCGGAATTCATAAATTTTGAATATTCAAACGAGGAAGAGAAAAAGAAAAGAAAAGTCAGGCAAACCGAAACTTGAAAGACGGAACGGAGAACGAGAAGCCAAGAATAAGAAGTCAAGAAAATACAAAAAACACACACACACACACACACAAAAGCTAAAAAAAAAAGTCCAGTTTTTATATTTTTATTTATTAATTTATTCCCCCCTGCTTTTTTGAATTTTCTTGTGCGGGGCGTGGGTTCTTGGGACACGGCCTCTGCCAGCAGCAGCAGCAGCAGCAGCAGGAAAGGAGGAGGAGGAGGAGGAGGAGGACACCACCACAAACCCCCACTCGCGCACGCAACGCAACGCAACGCACCGCACAGCATCCCCCTTCCCTTCCTCTCTCTCTCTATTCCATCTGCACTGTTCGAATCGAAACGAATCATCGAATCCCTCTCCCCCGTCGATCGTTTTCACGCCCCCCGTGAATTCGCGTCCAGCCCATATTCCTCGCGTCCGTTCTCGCTTTCGAATTTCGTTTCTTTTAACTGCCCTTCCTCCCTCGCGTCCCTCCTTCGTCGCGCTCTTGCTTCTCGAGCCGTGCGATCTCGCGCCCGCGACCACCTACACACCTCCCTCGGTCGACTCCCCACTCCCTCCCTCCCTCCTCTTCTCGGTTGTGTCGCCCCTGATCAGCCCGACAAGTCCCTCGCTTCTTCCCTTGTTCTCTCCCTCTCTCTCCCCCTCTCTCTCTCTCTCTCTCTCTCTCTCTCTTGCTTTGTGTTCTTTTTTGGATTCGATTCCGTCGGCTTTCTTGAATTCTCGGTGGCGATATTCCTTGCCTTGTTTTGGGGACTGCGGATGTTCCCGCACCGATCTTTGACGCCTTTTGGCGGGGACCCTTTTTAGCAAGGGCCCGCGTCTTTCGCGGAGGCCGGCTCCGGGCGTCTTGCCTCTCGAGGGTTTTTGCGGGCCGCATTTGGAAATTCCGCTCCTGGGTATTGCCGCCGGCGCGGCATGACCGCGTCGAGAGCTTCGGAGCTTGTTCCCGCGAGCGCTGCCGCCCATCCGCGGATTTTGTCGAGGAGCTGCGGGGAAAGGCGGCTCTGAATCCAGAGCTTCGTGCCCCGTGCTTTTCGGGGAACCTCTGCCGAACAGGCGGTCTGCTGCCGTTGGAAATTCCTTTTGCTGTTTCTTGGGGCCTTCCTGGAGGGTCTTCCTTCATGGGTTGCGCGCATGGAAAGTGCTGTGGGCGCCGCCCCCAGTCTTCGGACTGTGATTCTGAAGAGTTTCAAGAGGTGGATCAATTCAGTGTCCATGGGAAGCACGTTCTCACCCAGAGGTCGATAGAGTGCGCGCCTGTTCCTTCCTACAACTTTCGTCTGGAGTACTCTGTTCTGACGCAGCGTGGTTACTACCCCGATTCCCCTGACAAGGAAAACCAAGATAGCTTTTGCATTCGGACCCAACTTCAAGGTAACCCGAATCTCCATTTCTTTGGTGTGTTTGACGGGCATGGTCAATTTGGTGCCCAGTGTTCCAATTTCGTGCGAGACAGATTGGTGGATATCTTAGCAAATGACCCTAGGCTGTTGGATGATCCCTTTAACGCCTACAGTTCGGCGTTTGTAAGGACAAATCAGGAGCTGCATGATAGTGAGATAGACGACATGATGAGTGGCACTACCGCTATTACGGTCCTTGTTGTTGGGGATAAGCTTCTTATTGCAAATGTGGGTGATTCAAGGGCAGTTATCGCACTTAAAGTTGGTAACAGAATTTTAGCTGAGAAATTGTCCTCTGATCAAACCCCCTTTAGGCGAGATGAGTGTGAGAGAGTGAAGCTCTGTGGAGCTAGGGTTCTGAGCGTAGATCAGGTGGAAGGGCTAAAGGATCCGGATATACAGACATGGGGTGATGAAGAGAGTGGAGGCAGTGATCCTCCGAGGCTGTGGGTTCAGAATGGAATGTATCCTGGCACAGCATTCACGAGGAGTATAGGAGATGGTACAGCTGAGAAAATTGGTGTGATTGCCGATCCTGAAGTGTCCATGGTTCAGCTCACACCTGATCATTTGTTCTTTGTTGTTGCAAGTGATGGAGTTTTCGAGTTTCTCCGTAACCAGGCGGTTGTCAATATGGTAAGGCTTTTCATCCTATTCTTAATAGATTAGCAGCCATTTTCAACCCAATGCAACTTGTGGCTGTTCTATTAAAATATCCTCAATCTGTTGCTGTCCCCATACCTCACCACCAACTAGTCGAAGTCGAATGATTCTCCGATGGGGCATATATTGCTGCACTAGAAAAATGGATGATCTGGAGCAGCTGACTGTAAAAAACTTTGCCATCCTCCTTTGCTTTGTGCTTGGATACTATGTTTTTGTTTTATTTTTGATCTACTTAAGTTGACAACCAGAGCCATACTCCTTAAGGATTTTTGTAACTGGAAGAGGCAAATGCAGTGGCGAAACTGATTAATCTGTTTTGCATCTCTACCTTTGTGTTTTCTTAATGTTTGCTAATCTTACATGCATGTCGATGCCTTCAATTCTCTGAATATAGCATTTTGCTTTTGCTAGGGCATATTTCTACAAATAACAAATAACAATATTTTATTGGATACTGAAAGTAGCAGGCATTCATTGACACTCACTGTCCTATCCTTCTTTTTGATATTTGATTCTCTTATGCATTGCAATTATGATCTCCTCGAGGTCATATTAGAGCTTTTTAGACCATCAGTTCTTCATGGATGCCTTAACCATCTTGACCACACTTCTACTTTCATATTCTTGCCCTGTACTAATTTTATCTACCATTTATAGCATCTTCTCTCGTATAACAGTTTATCTAAGGCGATTCTCCGCTTTGTCTGCACCCTCATCAAAACCATGATGCCTCTTACTGTCCAGCTCTTCTTTCCACAGTCACCTAGCGATCTCATGCATAATTTGCTTCTACATTTGATATATTTTGCTATTGAAACAAGATTACTATTAAGGCATTCTACTTTAATTTTATGGAAATTTATACAAAGTAAGCAGCCCCCTAGCGGCGTTGCTCATAGCATCTGGATTTCAGTGTGCGATTTGAAGGATATCTCTGCTGCGTTTATTCAAAATTTAACTTGTGCAATATCTAAAATTGTTGGGTGAGCTCCCCACATAGGAAACATTCTGGTGATGTGGTGACCATTGGATTACTTTGCATATTATATTCCCATATTCCACTGAATCTGTTTTATTCATGTTTCTCCATACAGGTGGCAAGTTACCCTGATCCTAGAGATGCATGTGCTGCCATTGCTGGAGAATCATATAAACTATGGTTGGAGCATGAAAACCGAACAGATGATATAACAATTATTATTGTACATCTTAAAGACTTGTGTAATGTACGAATCTATTTCCCCCTCTTTTTTGGTCATCTCGCTGAATTATGGCAGATTGTTTTAGCTCTTTTTCACTAATTTTGTCAATTGATTATTCCCAACTGGTTTTTTGGGAAGTATCTAGGTCAACAAGAGATTATTAACATTGGTTTCGCAAACCATCACATATATTTCTTTCTTGCGTTGTGATAGCTCATGTATCTAGAAAGATGCATGTAATGGGTTTTGTCATTTCATGAGAATTCTTGCTTCTAGAATGATAAGCAATGACTTTTTGTATCTTCAGTTTGATTCTCTTTTCCTGATGCTTCTTTGTATTATGTCCTATTTTTACTTCATTCGAAGTCATAGATTTCTAACTTTCTTGTGCTCTAGGCAGGTGCCAATGCTGCAAGGACAGCATCCTTAAGAAGGGGAAGAGGAAGCTCCAACTCATCCTTTACGACCGCATCAGAAATGTATAGATCGATGAGGAGTGAGATTTCTGATTTCGAGACTTACCAGTGCACGATTTCTAACAGCCGAAGTCCAGCAATCGTTATTCCATCTCCGTCACGTTCACCACAGTCGGTGAGTAAACTATGTCGAAGTCACCCTCCTAATCAGATTGGGCCTTCTCTTAACAGTATCATCCCTTATTTTCTGCAGTAGCTTTGATAAAAGGACATCCTTCAAGCTGCCTAATATCATGAGATGGAAAGACATGGTAAATATTTTATCTCAGCTTCGATGATGAACAAGTGGCATTCAACACTTCAAAAGGGCCTTGTCGTTTACATGTCAATGGCATTTTGTTTGACCATTCGTGTGTGTTTGGTTGTAGGAGACATGCGAATTGTTAACCAACTGATGGCTCAAAAAGATTTGACTGCATGTAGAAACTTCATTTGGTAGTGGTTGAAAGGCCAAGGCTATGTCTGACTTTGACAATAAATCCGTTGCTAATTGTGAAGAACATGCCATCTGCAAAAACAGAGCACCGGACAAACAGCCGCAGCTTTGCTCCTGCATGGCTGCATATCCAAAAAATGAAGAGGTAGTTGAGAAATAAGAACTGGAGTCTGATTTTAGTTAGCTTGTGACGAAATAGGGCTGTGAATTGTAAGGTGATGGCGGTGAGAAATTTTTTCTGTGGCAGCAGTGCAGTCGAAAGGTCTCCGACCTTACTGTGGCCAGAGTTTCCCACGTACGGAACGGTTGGCAATAGGTTTAACATGAATTTTTGCACGGATAAGAGATAGGATGAGAACTGAGATTGCACTGTCCCGTTGCTGAGAGACTAACCGCCTGTTCATAATTAATCTGCTTTTTTTCCTTTGGCAAAGCTTGGAACTTTTCCGTTGGATGAGAACTGAGAATACACTGTCGGTCCATCTGGTTGGCTGTTGACGGGAAACTTCATTTGCGTATGTTTAAAGATGGAAGCACAAGCAAGCGCATGTGGTGGGAGGTCGAGGATGAATGTGCGAAAATTCTCTTCGACTATGACAAACGTGAATCATTTTATTCGCATGTGATATTTGTTCATCATGAAATCATTTTTACAAGGCACGCGATTCATCATGTGCCGTCGACGCTTACACGAGATTGTCAGTGCTATCTTGCAAAACGCGCACGATTACGTGACAAGGAACTTGGGTCAATGATCCTGGATAAAGTCGCGAATTTTGCTGAAAAGTGCACTTGGTTTGCTGAGAAGCGCATTTAGTTTGATAAACTCCAATGGCCAACTAGATAACACTCGCATTACAAGTGATCACTACCTCAAATTATACCAAAATAGGCTAGAAACAAATATATTTGAGTTAGAATACATAACTAATGGTTTGTTCTAGCAATCACAAATTGCAATTCTCCCAAACTGTCCACTCAGCACACGCGTTTTATTTTATCAGGCAAACCGCCTAACCCTTGAAACATACTATAATCCCTACATGGCGAAGGGCTCCATCGAGGTGCCAAATTTTCCCATTGATGTGAGCTCTAGGGGGATGATCAACCTACAATGGCTCGAGCAAACTTTTCTCCGTTGAGAGACGGCCGTACACTTGGCCAGTCATATCACTAATGCCGACATTTAATAATAAAAAAAATCAAAGGTTATTTTAGACATACAAAGTTTTTACATTCGTGCAAATTGATAAGAGGTTATTTTAGACTTTACCTAAATATAGGAAAATTGGTAACTTAAGAAAGTTATTAAGCTACCAAAAGAAGGGGTTGCTAGCTTGTTACAAAAGTTCAATAATTTTGGAAGAGTATGATAAACCTGGGTAAGTGACTAATGATGGTAGATAGAAGGTAAGGACGCATTTGGTAACGTTTCTATTTCTATATTTTTCTATTCTTCTGTTCCCTAGAACTAAAAAAGAATAGAAATCTGTTTGGTAAGACATTTTATTTTTCTATTTCTTGGAATAGAAAAATGGCCAAGAAATAGATTTTGAACAGAAATAGAAGGCAGATTTTTTCTACTTCTTTGTTCTCAGAAACAAAAAAAAAAAAAAAGATAGGTCTTGTCCTCAAGCCGCGGTCTCAGCTCCTCCTCCATCCTTCGTCGTCTGTAGACGTCTCAAAGCACCGGTCCGGTCCATTTCTAGTGGGAATAATAAAAAAATCATAAAAAATTAAAAAAATTAAAAAAAAATCCCAAAATTCCAAAAATTCATAAAAATTAGAAAAATTCTCAAAAAATCCATAAAAATCAGGAAAACCCATAAAACCCATAAAAATTTGCAAAATTCTGAAACTGAAAAAAATTTAAAAATTCATAAAAAAATTTCTAGAAAATAAAAAGAGAGATTTTGGGAAAGTAAAAAATTTTAATGAAATTTTCCCCAAAAAAATCAAAAATAAAAAATTCACAAAATGGCTTAGAATAAATTAAAAAAATTTTAAAAATTCATAAAAATTAGAAAATTTTCAGAAAAATCCCTAAAAAATTAGAAAATTAAAAAATTCCAAAAATTCATAAAAATCAGAAAAATTCTCAAAAAAATTCATAAAAATAAGAAAAACTCAAAAAACCTATAAAAAATTGCAAAATTCCTAAATTAAAAAAATTTAAAAAAATTCATAAAAAATTTTCTGGAAAATAAAAAGAAACAGATTTAGGGAAAGTAAAAATTTTAATAAATTTTACTCCAAAAAAATAAAAAAAAATTTACAAAATAACTTTGAATACATGTGGCCATCTATTTTGAGTGAACTTTAAATTTTTTTAGGTGCCCAAGTGGTATTTTTGAAGATTCTTTAGTTTAGGGATTAAAAGGGGTTTTAAACCCCTAAAAAGAATTAGAAAAACCAACAAATCATGCTTATTGGTTTTTTTTACTTATAACTTGTACTTATAATTAAATAAAAGATATAGATTTGAATGCAGAAAATTGGGAATAGAAATTTTTTTGGTTGTACCAAACGCACTTACATTCTTCTTCTATTCCAGAAATAGAAATTTTATACAGTTACCAAACGCATTCTTTTGCTCAAAAACTCATCCAGGAAATAAAAATAGAAAAAACTATTTTTGAAAAGAAATTGTTCCCAGAAACAAAAACATTACCAAACACGGCCTAAGAAAGCAGCTCCTGGAGCGAGCTCAGCAACACTGACTCTGTACTAAGAACAGCTCAAGTTGTCTGAGACCCCGTCCGCATCGCTTCCTCCACTTTTGCAATGGAGTCAGTTGATTCAGCCAAAACAATCTAAGGGCGGCGATAAATTGAAGTGGAAAGGGATTCAAACCAGGAATAAGGTGAAACGCATTACCACTCGCACATCATTGGCATGATCAAATCAAACGGGCAGCATTAATAATTAATCGACATGGGTTCTTTGGCTATAACCACTTGCTTACTTCAGAAGTACAAAACTTCTTTGATGTTGTCGAAGTTGATTTTAACCCACTCTGCATTTAGGTGTACTGATGCATCTGCAGAGTCAGAACATCCATGCCCAGCTCCCATCTTCCAAAAGGTGGTAATTATTTTGGTCTCAACTAAACATGTGCAAGACTTCGGCAAGAGGTGGAAGAGGGCAGTCGGTGCAATATCATCAAGAACGGGAACCACTCTTACTTCCTCGGTTGTACAATAATGTCTGTTAACAGCGAAATACAGAAGAGACCAACGACAACCAAGACTTCTCAATGACCAAAGCCAGCCGATCAGAAATACACTGATAGCTTTTCATCTAGTGCGTTCTGGAGTAAATCACACTGCTGCAATAGCCTACTCAGTTTTTCGCTTCCATCAGTGGCCTTGGCAGAATTCACCGACATATCATTGTTACTTCTCAATGTACTAATCCTAAATGCATCATCATCTACAGAAGCTGGTTCATTGTCCTGAAGAATATTCATTCTACCTGCTGCTGGAAGGTCGTCGACGTGTGCAGCATCCCAAGTTTGGTCTCCACCGTGGATGGGTGATCCAGTCATAGGCTCTGATATTTCTGGCTGAGAACTCCATGTGAGACGAGACAGATCGGTGCAACCAACTTCAAGCATTTCATCTAGTGATGGATACTCCAAGTTAGGGCATGAATCTTCTTGTAACATGTTCTCAGAACTATGAGTTTGAGGAGCAACATGTTCTCGAACATAAGACACTGAGAGCTCCTCTCTCTGCAGAATCATCAACCGCCAATTGAATATTCTCCGGAAAATCATCACCCATTTTGGAACTATGTAGTATGCTGAGTCCCGAAGCTCAAGCCGAGCATGTTTCTGTAGCATTAAAGATGCCTCGTTTCTGGCTAGCGCATCCCCCATCACATTACTTGACTGGGTAAGGTATCTCATCAAGCACGCTTCTAGTTCTAGTCTCCGACTCTCGACCTCCTTTCCTACTCTACAACCTCTTCTCACCCACGAAATGTCATCAATGAAATGTGGGAGCTTACATTTTCTTAGAGCGGACAAAATCGGTTCAATTCTAGCTGATGTACTCCACCCAACACTTGGCAAGTAAAAATCTGCCATTCTGCGTTCTCGACAATGCTCATCCAGCAAAGAAATCTCAGGGCAAGGCCAACCGGAGGGATTTGTATCTGCAGCAGCAGCAACTTCCCCCAGCGCCTGATCCAAGGCTTCATTGAGTGCTATGATACATTGGTCAGGACCCACTTCAAAGCCACTCTTCTCAAGCCTTTCCAAGAAAGAATTCAGATGATTAAGAACTAGCTTGCGTGTTTCTACGCAATGAACAGGAGAATGAAGTGGCGATGTGCTTGCCAGCCAATGCAGCCCTTCCCTCAGTCGCTGGTCACTATAAAATTCATCCAAGAACCCCATTTTCTTATCTTCTACAAGGAAGATGACCGAAAGGCTACCCACCCTTGATCGGTCGATATTATTGAGGCCCAACTTGTTAATGATTTCACGAGTTGCATCTTCTGATCCCAGTTTTGCCCACGAGTCAATTAAGATGAGAAGTGGCAATCGAGAGCCAGAAGGAAATGATGTTATGAGTTGATGAAGTCGTATCTTTTGAGGCTCCAAAGGGATGCTTTCGGCCAAGAGGAAGAGAGCAGCACTTGCACCATCTAATGTCGTGCTTGAATTATTTAAACTTATATGCTCAATCACAGATAAGTTGCACATTAAGTCCATATTAGACTGACAAGGGACCCATTTTCTCCATATTGACAGACACGGAGTGGAAAAGACCAGATCGGGATGCCCAGTTTCAGCTGCCATAATCTTTGAAAGCAACCACCTTACTGCACTTCCATGGGTGAAACTTCTCTCCGGTAATATACTATCTAGACTTTCCAACTGTGAACAAATGACAATCTTCCAGCACAGGCATTTAGCATTTGGGTTGCGCTTGATCAGTTCACCAGCAGTCACGTCTGCAACATTCAGCTTAGACCACGATTGTCTGTGCTTTCCACGTCTCTCACTTGTGACTTGGTCAATGTCAAACTCGTTGAAAGTGCTTGGTTGCTGCATAAAAGTTAAACATGAATGAGAATCCAGAGAAAAAAAGTACAGCTGTCCACCATTTAAAACTACTCTTGCATGCAAGAGACAAGAACTGCAACGAGTATTTATGCATTATACAAATCCTTATTTAGATTACAACAATGATCAAACCAAAGGCCTTCCAACACGAGCCAGTTTTGCAAAAGGACGATGGTGAGAGGACACGGATGCCTCAACTTATTTTTCCTCTAATTTTCTCTTTTGAATGAGAAGAAGCATCACAAACACCGGGGAGGGGGAAAGGAACAAGAACCAGGTCTGAGGAACCAACTCAGCGAGATAGCAAAAGCAACATTTTTGGGTGGCATGCGCCTACTCAAACAGCACTGATCTCCATCGCACTGTCAACTAGAATCGATAGTGACTTCAGTAGAAAGTATGAAAATTCTATACTGCTATGCTATTGGCTTTGATTCCTTCAATCAAACCAAGAGAACAAGGCATATAAAGAAAGTCAAAGGACTTGTGGCTTAACGTAGAAACCCAGAAATAAAGCTCAACTCAGTCGAAACTAACATCATTTTTCCATTGAACCCGAGGTCCCAAAGACAGTGAACTTAATGCATCAGCAGCCGCTAGTTGCCTTTGCTCACGTAAGTCCCTTCTTCTGGCAGAATGCCGGTTCCATAACCTGCAAGAAACGCCAGAACAATTAGACATTCCTGAGAGAACTATTTAATCCAAAGAAAAAGCAACTTATCACAAACCTTAAGATCAACTTGAGTTTTGCCTTGGCAACTTCTTCATCCTCGTCATTAATATAAATATCCTCGTTTACACAGACTTCATCAAATCCATTTTCTTGATGAACATGTGAAGCTTCTTCATTAGCAATACACATGGCATCCTCCAGAGATACTGAGCTTTGCCAAGCACCATTACTTTCCAATTCAGCCGGAAGCACCTTTTGCTGGACTGAACTAGGTGAAAAAGGCAAGGGCATAAGTTCATTTCCAGGAAGACCACTTATCTCGGGAGGATTTCTGAAATTATGCTCTGCATTTGCAAACAAATTAATCGATGCAGCTTTAGGTGAGCTATGAACCACTGGAAAGTTCCATGGCACAAAACCCTCCCCAGATATTTTATGGTCAACTTCCACATGCCGAACAACTTTTGGGGATCGGAAAGCTACGTTGACATGACAAATTTCTTTGGGAGATGATATGGTTTCAGAAATAGCCAGATCTTGATCAGGTGCATAGATAGAACGGGATGGTGTAGTTTCAGAAATAGCCAATTCTTGGTCAGGTACATAGATAGAATTATCCTTCTCGACAGGTTGGATATTCTTCGTTTCATGTTTGAGATCACTGGTCACCTGGAACTTCATTGCTTCCTCGGAAAGTGGGAAAATTGACTCAGGAATCAAGACATCCTTGATTATCCTGGTCGACTTCTTAAGATGAACAAGCTCTGAACACTTTGTAGGGAAGTCTCTATCACCATGGAGGAACGGACCTTCCTTCACCATGTATGGGTCTTCATATTCCCTCACAGAAAAACCATGGTAATGCAAAAGGCTTTCTATGTCTTCTTCCTATTTCCATTGCCAAAACATCATTATGGACACAATATTCAAATAAACTTTGCAAAATAAGTAATGTTTAGTCCATGTCATGTCACAATAAGCACCTCCATCGCCAGCCATCGAGCAACAACAGCAACAGGGAGACCTTGATTACTCTGCAGGCCACTGTGTAGCGAAGCAAGTGCTTGAGATCGTAACTGTTCAAAAGAGCTTTAGCTGCATAAGGAAATATTAAAGATAGCACATGCCTACGCACACAAGCTCGAAGTAAAACATTCTCATTTACTACTAAGAGAAGGAGAATAAGCCAAGCAAAGGTGTAAAGTTATATCTTGATATCACTACTCAGAACTTGCTTCGACTTTTCTCAGTATTCAACCAAAGGTTTCAAAATGTTCATGCAGTCGAGGTTGAGGACGGCAATCAATTAAAAGTAGTAGCAGAATATAAGTAACAACAGAAAGACTTAGAAATATTCAAATAAGCCGATTTGTGAGGGCTGTTTAATAATAACATAAAGATCTGGGAAGTATATACGTAGCACTTACTAAGATAAAGCGCCACTCATGATGCTAATCAGTTTTAGTTTGAAACATTTAAATAAGCCAAAAAATCACTTAATTGGTTTAAGTAAATGAGTTATTTAATTCATTCAATGAAGAGATGTCCAATGGATATTGAAATCACCCATTATGTTGATAAAACCTACCATCATCATCCTTAATCATATGTTTGCTAAGAAACTAATATTACTTGAACTAGATTTTCAGTTATTATATAATAATGTTCTCTATCTATTTTCAATGAATCAGCCGAAAAATCACTTAATTAGTTTAAGTAAATGAGTTACCTAATTTCATTCAATGAAGAGATGTCTAATGGATATTGAAATCACCCATTATGTTGATAAAACCTACCAACATCATCCTGAATCATATGTTTGGTAAGAAACTAATATTACTTGAACTAGATTTTCAGTTATTACAATATAATGTTCTCTATCTATTCGCAGCATTTAAATTTTCAGCACCTATCTTTTAGTTTTATCAAACAAGCTGTTAATATTACAAATGATTTCCAGTTGAGGAGCCACTGACTGCGGTCATAATCTCAAAAGTTTCTCACCATATGTTTTTTCCCCTCAACTAGTATGACATCTTGAATGGGACCCAAAAGAACCAATCTTAGTGATGCTCTGAGCTGTATGATAATAAGAACCATAACAACCTCCAATTACCAAACTCACAATAGTCGGCATGGTTATTCAATTCTAACATGCAAAAACTTTGTGCCAGGATCATACATTCCGCTACAAAAAAGCAAAAGCTATTATTTATTTTTTTAGTATAAAAAAGGGCTAAAGCTGAATACAAAAATTTAATGCATAAATCTACCATTCCTATTTTGTCACCTAATAAAACATGAAGTAACTCTCTAGGAGGCAATAGAAAGAATTTAGTATCCAAGTGCTTTTCGATTCTGAGATTAGCAAGCCAGTTCACCAAAGAAAAAAAGTGGCTCACAGACAAGTGGTAATAACCAGTGCACAAGACATTGTAAATACCTGTCCACTTAAAAATAAGGGCAGCAACTATATTGGTCATAGGCCAAATAAGCTCATGTAAGAGGCATCATGTATAGCCATGAAATTCATAGTTCAACTGTCACCAAAACCAAAAAAATTTCCCATACCTTTGCAAAATGAGCATGCATTAGGCAAGCTTGAAGGTAACTAGCTTTTCTTGCGAGTCGAAAGAACGCAATAAAATTGCCAGTCCTGCATGCTCTGCAACGCCAACAAATGAACCTATCTCAGTTAAATGCGTCAGTAACAACCTGAAGTTCATCAAGGGGCAGTAAAAAGACCTTGCTACATCACGGGCAAATAAGACTTCTGGTGTTTGCCTGATTTCAGGAGTCATTTTAGCAAGGTCAAGGGAAAGCTCTGCTGGTTCAACCTAACAGAAACCATTTTTACAGATAAGTCACAGTGAGTCATTCAACTGAACTGCCACTGCCTATCTTGCCATACTAAAAAAAGAAAAAACCACTGTGTTGCTATTACTTACTCTATAACCAGGATGTTTATCCAGCTTGAGCAACGCATAATACCCTCTAAACTCTTTTTCTGTTGGTATACAGATTCCTTTCTTTCTGTGATCATCATACAGTTGGAACAATTCTGCTGATGTTTTGTTCATCTGTTCTATGTTGAGGTGCGCATCAAATCCTTCTGAAAAGCCCTCTCCTTTAGTAAATTCACATAATTCGTGCATCGCAATAACATGAAGTCGTATCTGGGCAAGGCAAGAACAGAAACACTATTTAGCCAGGAGAAAAACCCCAAGTACAAATATCAGACTATCTCTCGGTCAACAGATAAGTTCGACCACTTTCAGGAAAAGCAATCAGGCACACCTTCCACACACTTCAGAAGAACAGAGAGAAATGGTAATGAGAACAAACCATTTGTTCCAGCATTTTTACAGCCTCAAGATCAAAAATATGCTGCATCCTGAGGTCCATTCTGACTGCCCTCATCCTATCCCATAGAAAGTTGTATAGACCCAGAAACCTATCGTCATAAGGCTGATCTAGCAAATTCAGTAGATAATCAATGGTTTTCAGCAGGACCGGCATTGGCCTAATCAAATCTGCTTCCCTCTCAGCTGTCCTATTATACTGGAAAACATCATCACAAGTAAATTAACAAGCTTCAGCTGACGAGCCTAGTTCAAACAAAGAGGAGAAGATAATGTTTTTAAAATCTGTTTAGGGAGTATTAAGAATCAGATAAACCTTTTTAACAGCAAGAGACATGCTTGTTTGATTCCTATCACCATCTAAACGTTCATAATGATCAAGATCCCCCTTTCTTTCTCGCTCAGCCCTTTCCGATTCTGAAATACAATGAATATGGCAGTTCAATTTGACATTCAAAGATTTTACAGCCATAGAAATACTAGAACCAACAAAAACCCTGAACAAAATAAATTGGCCTTTCCCTGACTCCATGTCATTTTGACTTCTGAAAATAATAAACTAAATGAAGGACATCCTCCTTTTATTTTTTGCGATGACAGTCGGGTAAAAATCCCAAGTTAATGTAGACTACCTTTAGACTAATTTGATAACTGAAAAAAATTTCGAAGAGCATACCAGGGCACATATCAGGACATAATCCCACAATGTTACTGGAGGATTCCACATCTCCATTGTCAAAGCTGCAAGATGGAAAATCTCCCATCACATCATCAAAAGTCTGCCCAACAAATTTTCTTTCCTGCACCATATCATGATGGACAGAAGAAACTCTTGGTTCTGCAATGATGGAGCTGCGCTGCACAGGTTCACTTAATTCAACTTTGAATCGAGCTAAACGCTTAGCCTTGGCCTGCATTTCCCTGTAAATGCAACAACATGTTGATCATGTAAACAAGCTCCAATGATATACTAGAGAGAGGTTCCAAGAGAATGCACATGCATCATACTACCGTTCTATTTCCTCAGGAGAAGAAGGGGGGTTTTGCTGAATGTCATTATCTGAGGGAGCTGGTGACCTCGTTCTTTTAGGAACTGGAAAGTAACTTTGCTTGCTCAGAGGAGCTTCCAAGCTAATATCAGAAGATGACAGAACATTCTGATGAACGCCAGAATCAGGGCGACTGAAAATCATTCCTGTTTTTGTAGTTGACACTGGGAGAGACACTGAAGACCTGATGGAGGAGATTCATATGCTAAAATTTACAAAAAGTTCCCCCAAAACAGTGAGAAAAGTACAGAAAAAAACGGACAATGTGACTGTATCAGTCCAAACTGAAGAATTGTTCACCTATTGTAGTTATCGTCAGATAAAGGTGAACTCTCCTGCAGATCATTCATTGGTGACAAAGGCGGAGATCTGGTTCTCTTTGTTTTTTCAACTTTTATGATGTCAGTTGGAATGCCTCTTCTAGAATTGTCAGACCCATTCAGGTCATTATGAGGAACAGAATTGGCATAGTTGCTTGGAGACTTTGGTCGACTACCCCATGCAGTGGAAATTGGAGCAGGCCTGTCGAACAAATGCAAGGAGATAGTGATTATAAATTGAGAAAACTAAAGCCATGCAACTAAAGTGTGAGCTTAGAAATGTAAAGATTAGGTCTACATTAATTTCACTGTAGAGAATACTACACGAATGAAGAAGTGTCCTAGTAATTCCCTAGAACTTAAAAATCCCTAAAGAGATAAAGAGAACGCTAAGCTAAGAATATGGAAAACTGTCTCAATGTAGGTATAATCAACATATGTCCAACACTGAATATGTCACTTGAGAAAATCTCAAGAAAATGCCAGTTTGGGAGGGGAACAAAGAATCGATTTATAGCTTACAATAATTTTTACATACATCCTCTGTTGACCACTAGTAAAAACATTATTCTCAGGTCCAATCATCAAATTTACAGGAAAAAGTAGACAAGATCTTGTGCAGCTGAGAACTTCCCACATGGAAGTGTAGCGAGTTAAAACATGTCTTGCTCACAATTTATGCATGATATAGCCAACATACATTAGCAAAAGCATAAAGAGGATTAATAGATGAACCTTCACCTTTGAGCTTCTTCAAAACGAGGAATTTCTTGCGGCGAGTAACTACTCCTGATACTTGGAAGGGCTAATTGAGTTGCTAGTGGAACTGGTGAGTAATTATTCCTGATACTCTGAGGTGAATGAGTTACTTGTGAAAATATGGTACTGCAATTATAATCAAGTTTGTCAGAGCAGATATATTATCAAAAAAAAAAAAGAGCAGTTTAGATGCTTCAAGTTAACTTCTAATATAGCAAGGAAATGGAACTCGACCAACAAGAGAGGCTAGAAAGGTGAACATCTACCGTTGACCTTCCCCATAAGGAGGACGAAAATCATCATAGATGTCTTCATAGCCTACAGGAGAACGTGGTTGTGCGTCAAATTGACTGCAATCAATAAGAAAGGTATGAATTCAGTTCAAACGTGGAAAGAACAGAACCCCTCATAAATTGTCTTCAATGTCAGTGTACTGCTCAAAGCCAACAATAATTGAACATGGTACATGGACAAATAGACTTTTAGCAACATGTTAGGAAACTTCTGAAATTACAGCCAGTCAATAGGACATGAATGTGGCTAGCACAAAACCTCCTAAAAGTAAAAAGTGATATCCTGAAATTTACAGTCTCTAAAACCATTAAGAATTGAAGATTCACGTTAAAGGCTTAATGGTTTCACAAAACATGCACCAGATGTACAGCATGAAATCCAGAGTTCATCACAACGTACACAAGAGCAACAAACGCATACTTCCAACTCAAACTCACACAACAAAATGAAGAGTTTCTCAACATATCAGAACAGATTGTCATTTATCCAAAAGACATCATCAGTGCACGAGCCAGAGATACACCACAAATATCAATGTTGCACTCAAATACAATGCATTTCATATACCACATCCTGATGCATTTGGCCTCAATGTCCAGAAGCACAATAATCCTCTCTAAACACAAGTAAGTCTAACAATAATCATTAGCAGGATTTCAACTGTAGCCTTTTTTCCAAAATAAATGTAACTATCAGTGATCCCATTTCACAGGCATCTAATTAACTCAGTTAAATGACAGTACAGAGAACTCAATAAAGACAAGCTTTATCTTCAAGAATCAAATGACAACTTCCCCTAAAGGTGTTGCAATTTAGCCCCTCATTTCCCTCCTGGAGAACAATCATTTTTTATATGTTAGTCAAGTCTTAATCTCTGATTGATCAAAGCATGTTTCTTATCATTCAAAATTTCTAAATTATGACTACGTTTCACTATCAAAGAAATCGATGAAAGTCTTGATCTTTTATTTTCAACATCTTGGATCACATTGGTGGTGGTAATCTATGATTTTCATTTTTTTCAAAAGAAATAAATGAAACTAAAGAAATGGAAAGGCCAACACTAAAAAAAAAAATGAAGCCACGTCAGTCCATTCACTTCATTGGAAAATGTGATGGTCCTAGGTCATTCGAGAAATCACAAGAAATAACTTGGATGAAAAATACTGTTACGCTAGTTGATTCCAGTGTTAGCCATATTTGCACATTAATTCTAATTACAGAAGCTAAAAGAAGTACAATTACTTTTCCACATTACAGTCGATAATTCCAGCAAATGCTCCAAACCATAGCATGACCGATCTAGAGAACTAGCTAAACCTCCCTCTCTCACACCATGTACTTGACAACTTGGTATAACCTAGTCCCATAACACAACCCAAACCATCCAAATTAGCAACCATAACCCTTAAGCCCTTTATCAAGTTACAATTAACATAATTCGTTTTCCCTACTCACAGCCAGAGTTTTTATAAGCTGAAATATGAATGGAAACAACTTGAGACAAGGAGAAAAACAGAACATCATCATTTCCACAACTCAAGTCCAAGGATGATATAATTAATGCAGAGATGCTCCAAAATGCACAGTTTTCAAACCAAAAACCAGCTATGTAATAGCCATAAGCTATGAGGAGTCCAAGGATGAAATAATTAATGCAGAGATGCTCCAAATGTACAGTTTTCAAACCAAAAACCAGCTATGTAGTAGCCATAAGCCTTGAGGAGAGCTACTCCAAGAGCGAAAGCAACTGAGCTAAAAAGGACATTCAGATTATAGTCTGAACAGCCAAAAATGGCAATTTAAGGTCATACAGGTAAGTTTCCTGATATAGAACTACAAACAACATACGATAAATTGGAACTCATCTGACAGAGAACTTGCCTTGTTAAAGTATATTTACTGAAGTTCCTCGAATTGTCTCTTTCTGGAGATGTTACTGGTAAGTTGCTTCTTCCTGGATCTTGGAATCTGGCAATCCCGGCAGTTACACTTCCTTGATGACGTGCAGCAACCAAAGAGGTAACAGAGGAGGGCCTCTGACTGATTTGTGCATCAGGATATTTGTACAAAGGGTTTTGCCCCCTACCCAATTTTGGAAAAGACTCATTTGGCCTGAAAAAAGAAAAGGAGTTATCAATATCTGATATTGCATAACATTGGCCAATGTAGTTTGGTTTCGACCTGGAAAATGACCAAAAAAGAAAAAACAAAACCCTATGGTCGAAATGTGGCTGAAGATTGCGGTAAAGAACATTTGCGGTAAAGAACAATGTCTACCACTGACTCCAGATGAAAGGAAAAGAAACACTAAATGAGATGCACTGTGCTTATAACAACAAAGAACAATAAGTGCTAGAAATAGTACTAAAATCTGGAAACACATGCTTCATGATGCGGGGAAACTTCCAACTTCCATAGTGAGTTTTCATCACATTAACAGGTAACAGGACAATCAGTTGCTTGCAGTGAGACAGAGTGCGACAATCTTAAGAGTTATTGCACAACCATCTAGAAGTATCATCTCAAAGATGCAAAAATTACAAAATGGCTAAGGGTGTCAGAGCAGAAATTAACATGAAAAATTTTCCTGCATGATATAGCCAAACAAAAAAGCACCTTAAGGACAGGAGACAACAAGGCTACGAATGGACTACTAACACAAATGCACTGTCTACTGATATTAAATTCCAGTATGTTCAACAGAGAATTTCTTTCACATCTTCTCAGCGCTTCATCTAGAGAATAACAAATATCTTAACTCAACATCTTGTTGGCATCGTTGCTTCTTGTTTTATTTCAATAGCAGGCAGCATACTCGCAAGAGTGGTACCACTAGTTGCGATGTTAAATTATTGCACGCATGGCATCTTAAATAATTCAATGTGGAGCGTCTACTTGTAGGATTACCAGAACAATACACAAGCAATCCTGTTCAGCAAGAGAGTATCAGCCTGTACCACACGAGAAATATCGAAAAGGAAAGAGACTTTTAGCAAAATATATAACACAACAAGACTGTAAATCTGTATAAATGATTACCTCAAAGCAGTTGAAGGTGTGTAAGGACGAACAGGTGCCCGGTAGCCATTGTCAAAAGACGAAGGCAATAACTGTGTGCCCCCTAAAATTTCAGGCCTCCTGTTGTCAACTCGAATTCATCAGTTCCAGCAGTATGGTAAACGGTGCTCAAAAACATTAAAGGACAAACAAAAGCATGGTCCGATCAGCGAATCCTTGCATCAGAGTCACAATAGGGCTACTGGCTAGAATACATACATGAAGTGACTGTCAACAGCAACTACAACCCCAAAATATTAACCGCAACTATGGATGAGTGTACCATGCAACAAGATGTCGAGAACCACAAAGCTATACAGAAGTTACCTCACTTGCAGTTGTTTGATGGAAAAACGTGGTGCCAAATCTTCTCAAATAATCTATCTTTTTCACACACGAAAAAGGAGTTTGGTGAACAGGGAGACGGTTGGGGATGTATTCAACCAAACTACTGAGGCGATTTCTCACAAAATCTCGTACGCGGCGGATTACCAATTTTGCTATACATAGGAACTATTTCTCAGTGACATGGCATGATATAGTTAAACGCACTTTGAAAATCTTTGAACCATCATTGCGAGACTACCCTTTTTTCACTTCTTCTGCATAAAATGGCAGCAAAGCCATCCAAGATCATCAACACGAGACTTCTTTCATCCAAAAATGCAAAAGCCATTGTAGTCTCTGTTCATGCCATCACACTTCGATCCTTTAGGTTACTATAAGAAAGCTACTACTCTGAGGTCTTCTAGCCACATCAAAACACACAGTGAAACCACAACTTTCACCAAGAAAATCAAATATAATCTCCAAAAAAAAACACTCTTTCAGCATTTGCAAAATCAAATTTCCAAATAACCCAAAATCCAAAAGAAACCAACCATTGCAAATTCTAACGATGAGTACGTGTTACCACGCTCGAAATTCAAGATTTCTCAATCACGGAGGTCAAGGAGCCAACAAGAAAAGATGGAACTTTTCAGCAACCCATCATCGCAAACCACAGGAAAAAAGAAAAGAAGCTCCCAAAAACGCGACGCGACAAGAAAAGGGGCACACACCTCGGACTCGGAGATCGGACCGGAGAAGCACCAAAGAGAGGAGAGGGAGGAGGAGGGGAATTTGAAGGCCGCGGCGGCGGCGGAGAAGGGCAAGGGAAGCCACCAAAAGGGGACGCGGAGCTTCGCGGGCCCGGACCCGATGGACCCATCTCCCTCCCGAACCCGGATCCGGGCGACGCCATGCGAGAGATTCCCAACGCTTCTTCTCGCGAAGCTCGTCGAGCCTCGTCCGGTCTCCTCTCTACCGTATCAGCTGCTCGCGTCCGCGCGCCGAGCAAGAGATGTTGAGTAGTAGTAAGCCCTGAAAGAGAAAGCTCGTCACTGTGGTTTTTGAAATTCGGCCATCTTCGCGCACGGCCTTCCCCCTGTTTGCAGCGGTTCGTCGCGCTCTGCCCCGCGAGAAAGCAGGCGAGAGAGAGTGGGAGCGAAGAAGAGAAGGGGAACGACGTCGTGGGTCCCCGTGGGTGTTGGGCCTTTCTCCGTTTTCGAGCCTGGGCCAAGTTTTAGGGCCGTCAAATGGGCGGGTCGGGTTTTGACCCATGGATCGGGTCCGGTCGGGATTAGGTCTGACCCATTTTACATTCAATGCAAATATGGCAACTCATATCTCATATATGATCCGACCTATACCCAACTTACATTAGTAAAACATGTAAATATTTAAAAACAGGACCTTTATGCTGTGCATGCGGTGTGTGAAGGACAAAACTTTTAGTAGTTTTATTAGGTTTCGAATAAGATTTTCGGCTTAGTTGCGACTTTTTCTTTATTGTAAATTTTGCAATAAGTCGATAAATATCGACAATGTAAAATCATCTACTAATTTACACGATTTTCTGAAGCTTGAGAGATCATAAATCTAAGATTAGAAGTAGAAGATAAAATCAAAAAATAAGTTGTCCTGCCCGAAAACCCTCGACCTAGACTTGAAGACAAGCGAAGAGGGACTGCAAGGGGGGTTAGGCTTTAGACCCATTAAAAACCTACATTGTATTGGATTCTATTACTCAAATTCATATAAACTCATTTAACAAAATTTAGCTAATTCGTATATAACCCATTAACCCACATATACGGGTTAATAAATGGGTCGTCAGCCCATTTTAACACCGCTAGACACGATTGATGATTAGAGAAGGCATCTTTAAGCAAAGATGGGAAGTTGGTACGCTTTGCCTTGCCGTAGAAAATGTCCTTTCTAGTTCCCACAACTAGCCATAACTAGAGTTGATTTCATAGGAATATGATAAAAGATGTTAAAAAATTTGGACCCTTTTTTGGTGGTGTCCTTGGGGCATTTTAGAAAGAGAAGAAAAAAATACTTAATCCAATATACATCCTATAAATTAAGCCTATCAAATGCCAAAACAAAAAAAGGAAGTATGATCTAACCTATTCTCATATATTAAACACATGAAACTCAGCTCCTCCTCATTAATAATACCCACTAATATCTGAAAGATTTAGAAAGAGGAAAAAAAGGCAAGGAATATGCAATACATATCCATAGTATTAAATGCCAAAACAAAAAAAAAGGAAGGCAATATGTATTTTCTTGGCAACTCATTTAAGTCCTTGCAGAGTCTTCTCTTGCCACATTTGCTTTAAAACCTTAATGTTGGTTTTTTTCTCCGAAAGGGAACTGAGTTGTCATAAAGTGATGCCATAAGCTATTTGACTATGAATACGCATCTCTTTTACATAGATTTCCTTATTGACTAATCGTATGTACATGCTTAGAAAACCTAGATTAAAGGGAAAAAAGTCCAAAAGGCCTTCCCAATTGGATGCCTTTTTTCCTAAACTACTCTCCGGAGTGGGACTTTTCTTGATATACCTCTCAAACCAAAACACCAGGTGCCGATCGACCGCCCAACTCGTTGCCGGTGCTAAAATTTACCGTTCGGTGCACACGAGATGGTCACGTGCCAATTTCCAGCCTTCGGGCCAGGGCAATTTTGTCCAAAAAATCCATTTGCTCTCTCCAACTCACCACCGCCTATTAATGAACTCCAAATAGAAAGTCGCAAATTGACAAACTCAATTAATTTTTTAGCTTTAACTAAAAAAAAATTCTAAGCCCGAACTATTCTATAATTAGTGATTTTGTCCACTATTCATCCATGAGGGCAGCCATGTCGATTTTACATGTCGAAATCATGCAATTTCTTGGTGGGCTGCTATGGAGCTCCGGAGCTCCATAGCAGCCAAGCTCAACATAGTCCTGGTCAATAGCCGCCACCGTCTTCGCTCTAGTAAGGCTCAACAGGGAGTCGCCCATCGACTTTACCTTACACTCTGATCCTCTGCCTCTAAATTCGCCGACGCATTTCTCTTCATCGATGTAGGACCTGTTACAGCGTCAAGTAGCTTCCTTCGCTTATGCACGCCCGGCCATCTCACCACCCGCAAATGCACGACAACGTCGTAGCAAACCAGATCCTCCGGCGGTTCACGGCTCCTGAGTCCGATTCACTAACATTCAAAGCTCGAGTACTTTTAATTTTCTCCGAATTCTCATTTGAAAAAAACGCATACGACCTCCCTTCAACCCTAGGGTGCCAATTGCATTTTGCTTTGTTGCCAACCATGGTGGTCATTGACAAGGTAAAATAATCAAAACAGGAGAGCCCCTAAATTAAGGGTGAGTATGGTCTGAGTGGGCAGTTTCCACCTTAGAACTGAGAACCACCCACTAAGAATAGATTTCGAAAAATTGAAATCGGGAACCGCCGGTTAGTTCCATGGATCCATTCGGGAACCAGACCAGACGGTCCGGTTCCCGGGTGAGTCCATGGAACGGTTCTATTACCCAAGAATGGAGACGAAAAGACTGAGACAGAGACGGAGATGGAGAGTCGAAGATGATGAGGCGAGCAAGGTGTTTTTCGGCTCAATGTGAAGCTGTGAACGTCGAGCAAATTAGATTTAGTTTAAAGATTTAGGAATTTTCTTTTTAAATTAAAATTTAAATAAACATATTACATTTATTATTATATTACCAGTCCGGTCCGGTCCGAGTAGGCGAGCGGGCGGTTCCATGCCTAAAATCGGAAATCGGACCATTACCCATCGGTTCCCAAAAATGGGAACTGTGGACCGGAACTGGTTCCCATAGGAACCACCCGTTACGGGCTATCCCAAGTGATCCAGGTGATTCCCGGTTCTTTTATGCACCCCTACCCCAAACACACACAAAATAATTTTGGCAAAATAGAAAGAAAAAAAGACAGAGAAGGGCATAAGAAAATTGCCAAGCCCACATGTTTGGGGGACAGACACAGACGTTTCATTCTGCTGCTGCTGCCTTATATAACGCGCAAGGACTGCACAAACGGAGGCCCAAAACCAAAGAGGACAGGAGAAGACTGAGACATATATATTGCTCTGTTTCTCCATTCCTCGTCTCTGGAGATTTTGTTCATATGTTTCGCGTCACTCCTCTTGAACTTTAGCTGGAATCGGTACGTCTCCGATCGTTCCCGCACACTAGTTTTCTCGCAAAATCAAATTTTGCTCACTCATTTGGGGATCTTTCGCGAATACGAATAGTGGGTCGTCGATATCATTTCAATCCTGGGTTTGTTTCTTCATCCGTCGCTCGATTCCGGGTATCGATTGGGCAGTCGAATCTGATAGGATGGTGTGGAATTTGCCCCGGATGTGAAGAGGGTGTTTGACAGAAGCATTGATCATTGAGATGTTGTGACGTGGGTTTCGTTTTTTCTATTTTTTTATTTTTTCATGTTGTTTTGATCGGCGATTTCGATTGTTAATGCAGGGAACTTTTGTTCGTCCACTCTCTCAGTTGAATCAGTAATAAGGTATCGCTTTGAATTCTTTTGTTGAATGGATAATCTCTCGTTTCCAGCCTGCGGGTAGTTGATTCAATGTTAGCTTTGATAGTGCTGTTACAAGGTTCTTTGATTCTTCATACGGCTACGTTTTTGTTGTCTTCGTTTGATTTTTATGGTAATCATTGAAGGGCTCGAGTATATGGATTTGTGTTGATGGAGGATTGATGAAATTGTATTAATGTGACTAAATGTGATTTAGTCTTTTGAGAGGAACTATTTTGTGCAGCTCGATAATGGCGTCGATAACTTCTGCTAAGAGTTGCAATAGTACTAGCAGTAGCTGCTGCCAAGTGTCGCCTTCGGCATTGGTCCAAGAAAAAGCAAGTCGGAACAAGAGAAAATTCAGGGCTGATCCGCCATTGAGTGATATGAGCAAGCCTTTATCCATGCCTCAAATTGATTATGTGAGTTATGAGTTCTCTGCTGAGAAGTTTGAGACCATGACAAGACAAGGACAGGCTGCTCCTTGTGGCGCTTGTAATCACAAGGATCATCTCGACGGGTTGAAACTTGACCTTGAATTGTCCAGTGCCGTAGATGCATCCGAGGTCGGGCCCGGCCGGAATAAGGAAGAAGTAGGAGCAGAAGAGTCCGCTGATTGGAGTGATCTTACAGAAAGCCAGTTAGAAGAACTTGTGTTGAGCAATCTTGACGCGATCTTTAAGAGTGCCATTAAGAAAATCGTGGCCTGTGGCTACACTGAGGAAGTTGCTACAAGTGCTGTATTGCGCTCTGGCCTTTGCTACGGCTGCAAGGATATTGTGTCAAATATCGTGGATAACACTTTGGCATACCTGAGAAATGGTGTGGAGATTGATCCTGGAAGGGACCAATACTTTACAGACCTAAAGCAGCTGGAGATGTATGTTCTTGCTGAACTTGTTTGCGTTCTTCGAGAAGTAAAGCCTTTCTTCAGCACTGGGGATGCAATGTGGTGCTTACTGATATGCGACATGAATGTGTCGCATGCTTGTGCAATGGATGCTGATCCCTTGAATGGTTTTGGTGGTGATGGAGGTCCGATTGCGAGCTCCTCTATCTCCATCGAAAGCCGTCTTAGGTCGGATGTGAAAAGTTCGGAACTGACCTTGTCAAATCCTTGTAACGCAGTCCCTGCTGCTCCTTGTGCCCATAATTATCAGTCAAATGAACCTACCGTGGGAGTACATCAAAATTTATCACAGCCAGAAAGTTCGCCGGTACAAAATATATCAGGAGAAACTGTGAGCAGCTCACTTGTTACTGCCAACAAATCTTCGGATTTTGCAGCAGCATCTCTAGCCCCTGCTGTGGAAGAAAAATTTGTTAGCAAAAAGGTTCATGGTGGCAGCAAGAGAGATTATGCGCTTCGTCAAAAGTCACTACATCTAGAGAAACACTACCGAACGTACGGTTCTAAAGGGTCCTCAAGGGCAGCGAAGCTTGGCAGTTTGGGTGGACTGATGTACGATAAGAAACTTAAATCCATGTCCGACTCAACTTCTAAGAGTGCTTCCTTAAAAACAAATAAGGCAGTTGCAATTAATGCAGCTCAAGGAAACGGTCATGGCGGTCTTTCAAACAGTTCGGAACCACCTTCTTCTGCAGTATTCAATTTGGAAAGTGTATCTACCGCTCCGGAAGTTTCTCGTACTAAAATCCCATTAGATTCACCTGTTGTGGGCGGCCCATCTGTGGTATCTGCACTGGTGAACGCGCCTCTATTTTCGGCTGCCAATCCTGATCTTTCTCTTTCACTTACTACAAAAAGCGACCCAGTCCCTGTCTCCACAAGTTGTAATGCCGAGAGATCCGATTTCAATTTTGCTGGAATACCATATGACAAGACTTCTGGCCAATGGGTACCTCGGGATAAGAAAGAAGAGTTGATCTTGAAGCTTGGTCCAAAATTACATGATTTGCAAAGTCAGTTGCAGGAATGGACCGAATGGGCCAATCAAAAGGTTATGCAGGTTGCACGTAGGCTGAGCAAGGATAAGGCAGAGCTCAAGGCACTGAAGCAAGAGAAAGAAGAAGTTGAGCGGCTGAAGAAAGAGAAGCAGGCTTTGGAGGAGAATACCATGAAAAAGCTCTCTGAGATGGAAAATGCACTGTGCAAGGCTAATGGCCAAGTGGAGCGAGCAAAGTCTGCCGTCCGGAGGCTTGAGGTGGAGAATGCTGCTTTAAGGCAAGAGATGGAAACCGCCAAGTTAAGAGCTGCCGAATCAGCTGCAAGCTGCCAGGAGGTATTTAAGAGGGAGAAGAAGATGCGAATGAAGTTGCAGTCCTGGGAGAAGCAGAAAACCATGTTCCAGGAAGAGCTACTGACTGAAAAACACAGGTTTGCACAGCTTATACAGGATGTAGATCAGGCTAAAGATCTCCATAATCAGCGTGAGGTAAGATTTTAACTGTGACTTGACTGTAGAATCTTACGAGAATTTGAGGCATTATTGTGATGATTGGATATGGTTTGTGTAAATTTCATTTCATTTAGGCTATTGGGCAGTGACAGATTGATGTCACAAGCCTATTTTGGTCGCTCTGACTGGACCTGAGTAACTGCAGAAGTCTGACTCCCTTTTATTTTGGGGGTGGATTCAAAAAAGAGTCTCATGCCAGATTTTATCGTTGTCCTTTTATAAGTTAATACCCTCTTTGTTCGCCTTGCTGCTTTGCCCTTTTATGTTTAACTTACAATATCTAATATGCCTTTCACGTGGGCAATGTCCTAGCTAGTCAAGGTAATTTCTTGAGATAGTTGAATGAATCCGATGATGCTATCACGAATTTTTGTATGAGATGAACCCGTTTCAATTATGCCAACAGACAGTCTCAATGGAGAAGAATAATTATACATGACCCTACTTATGTTATAAGCTTAATGTTCTTATTTATGTATGTTCTTATGTGCATGACACATGAAATGGGTTTTGTGCTGTACATGTGTCGTCAGGAAAAAGGTTCTGGGTAAATGATCCTCTCCAGCAGAGAATTGACCATCAATAGACTCTTAAAACAGTATACATTCTTGATATTTTCCATTTACAATTCTATCCTTTTAACTGTTAATAATTCTCTCCGAGGTAAATGTCAGTCAAGGCTCTGATACATCACTTGGTTTTCGAGAGCACTTTCTTTCCACCTACATATTCTTTGTGTTACACTTTAGTAATTGAGTGTATTTGTAGCTTATTCCTCTTTATTGGGTTAAAGTAACTGGAGGATGTGTGCTGTTGCGCAAGCAAATAGATCTGCACAACGATTCAGGAAATAGTATCAATATGGGTTATGGGATTGTGGCTAGATGTGTCAAGAGCCTTAGAAAATACTGCTAAAAAATACAACCGATAGAGAAGAAATTTGATATATGGAAGAAGCAGTTAATCACTGTAATTTTAAGGTCCTGTATCTTAAAAAATTCGCTATAGTTGACTCAATGATGACAACATTTCTGGTCTCTGTTCATTTTACATAACCTTGATGTGGAGATTGTAAATGTCACAGGCTAGGTGGCAACAGGAAGATAAGGCAAAGGAAGATTCATGGGTGCAGGTCAATTCATTGAGAAAAGAGACGGAACAGATAGAGGCTTCCACAAAATCCAAGGAACAGCTCACTAAATCGGATGCAGAAAACACTTCACAGAAGTACAATGAGGATATCCAGAGGCTTGAAAAGGAAATCTCTCAGTTGAGGCTGAAGGCAGACTCTTCCAAAATCGCTGCTCTTTGGAGGGGGATCGATGGAAGTTATGCCAGCAGGCTCACGGACCCAGGAAAGGGCTCTCATAACTTGCCTGAAGACCCTCTTATGCCGGAGGTTGTGGACTTCCAAGAGTACTTGGGGATTGGTGTACGACGTGAGAGAGAGTGCGTGATGTGTCTCTCGGAAGAAATGTCTGTGGTGTTCCTCCCCTGTGCCCATCAAGTGGTGTGCTCGACATGCAACGAGCTCCACGAGAGGCAAGGGATGAAGGATTGCCCTTCTTGTAGGAGCCCCATCCAGCAAAGGATCTCTGTGTGTTTTCCTCCTGCTCGCTCTTAATATATTTTCCCAAAAGCGAGCGAGACTCAGTCTCCTGAATAATGGGTTGATGGACTCCTCTGAAATGAATAAGTGAATTGAATATTACTCCTCCAAAGAGTTTCAAGTGATAGAGCTATATTTCCGGTCTGCTTTAAGGTTGATGACTTATGCATGAAATTGAGTCAGACATAGGGATATAATTATGAACAGTCGTCCTTTTTCCTTAAGCGAACCAGGTTCTTATTACAATTTTCCAGTAGACAAGCTTTTGTAAGAGTCGTTCATACAGAAGTTAGCCGTTTAGAACATGTGATTTTCAATTTTTTTTTGTCTCCCTAGGATCCTGGCATCAGGTTTTTGCTCTCTATTCGGAAGAAATCAGATTTTCATTAGCTTTCTCCATAAGCCTCCTCACTACTTGCTTCTCCTCTGGTAATTTCCATTAGCCTTCTTGACAGTACACCTTCCCTGGTTTCATGTGCGCTCACTTGATAATTGGTTTGGATGCGCTATTGGTCGCATCTGATCGTTGTGATTATGGTTGGACTTTGCCGCAAAATAAAGAGCTGAAGAAGATTGGAGATTTTTCTTCCATCATGTCTGTGTCATTTAGGAGCAAATTGCTAAGGGCAAGTCTTCTCCAAACAAGCTTAAGCCACTCGGTGATTAAGTTCTTATAAGCTACAAGCCAAGTGGTACTTGACACCAAGGACTCTTTTTCGGTTTTCGGCCTTTTCTTTTTCTTTGTTTAGCTGAATCCACAGTTAGAATATTCTTTTGGGGGCATTGTTTGTGCTTGTAGTTGCATTGCAGCATTGAATATCTTCAAAGTTTTGAGGGGTTGGTGGTAAGCTAGAATCGTAGCCAGAAAAGAGGAAAAGAGAGAATTCTGTTTGCAATATAATGAGTTGCCAACAATAATTCCTGCTGAAATCTCTTTCTTCTCAAGAGATGGCTTCTGCTACCGAACATTTTGTAACCAACGATGTTGTTAATCTCGCAACACTTGTGGGGATTACTGTGGACAATAGGTTCATTGGAAAAATTTTGGACACTTGAAAAGGGCCACATGACGATAATCCTGCATCTATGGAAGCTAGCCAACTCTTGTTTTATTCCGGACTCATATTTACTTGTTGATGAGTTCAATAATCCTAAGGGAAAAAGCCATCAAAAATCTCAAATTTTACCACTTGTGACACATTTGCTCTGAACTTTTTTTTATAATACCAAAAACCCCAAACTATATTATTTGTGATACATTTATCCCAATGTACTTTAGTCCATGAGTATTTTCGTCTTTTTTGCTTTTTCTTTTTTTTCCTTTCTGGCAAGGACCCCCCTCGCTGTCGTCAGGCGAGGGTCGCCTGGCCTGGGCGAGCGAGGGCGGCCCTCGCCGGACTCAGGCGAGGGTGACCCTCACCGGTGTCGGGCGAGGGCCACCCTCACCTGGGCGAGCGAGGGCGGCCCTCGCTCGACTCAGGCGAGGGCGACCCTCGCCGGCGTCGGGCGAGGGTCACCCTCACCTGGGCGAGCGAGGGTCGCCCTTGCTTGAGTCGAGCGAGGGCCGCCGTCGCTCGCCCAAGCGAGGTGACCCTCACTCGACGCCAGCAAGGGCCGCCCTCGCCAGAAAGAAAAAAAGAAGGGAAAGAAAAGAAAAAGCAAAAAAGACGAAAATACTCATGGACTAAAGTACATTGGGATAAATATGTCACAAATAGATTTTTGGTGTCACAAAAAAAAGTTCAGGATAAATATGTCACAAGTGGTAAAGTTTGAGATTTTTTATGGCTTTTTTCCTAATCCTAATGCTATAACTTGGCAGTCATGTCCATCTCGACATTCTTTATTGCAAAATTTGTTCAAATTATAGTCCTTTAAGTATACTAGTAAGTGACACCAAGATTAGCATCGCCGTAACAAATATAAAGCAACATATGCGAACTAGGTATCTTTTACAGCATGAGATATGATGAAAATGATTGGAGATAATGACTCACGCTTGCTCATAGTTTGGTGTGGGAAATTATTTTCCTAACGAGAGGCCAATGAATAAGGTTTTTCTTGACGAGAAACATTCACGTGAAAATACATTTGGTTCATAGAATAACAATACATCAGAATTGTGGCAGAAGGATAAGGAGAGAGGAGGATCACAATTTCATATCTGTCCAAGAGCAAACCACGTGGCAGAAGCCCTTCGGTTGCAAAGTATAATCCTTTCTGGTTGGTTCCCAGGTCCACTGGTAATGTTTTTTCAGCTAAAAAGAGGAGTTGTCCATTCATCATTTATTAAATGTTGACCATAAGAATAACTTTAAAATCCCACAAATGTCCTCCACTTGAATTTTGATGGAAAGATTTCTTGCATCCTTACGGAAAATCACTTGGAATTGTCACTCGTGCTTAAGCCATTATGATGTGCCAGCTCAGTCTTGATATTAAGTACCAAAAAAAAAATAGGCAGCATTATAAATAAGAAACTCGATGTGTATTTTTAATATCGTTTGAGATGTATTACTTCAATTAGAAATCGACTATTTCCTCATTGGGTACGGCACTCTCTTTCTCACACATATCGGGTAATTACTAGAGCACACACGTCCATGGTCATGACAGCGGCCTTAAGATTATGTGCAAGTGCAGTGATTTGAATCCAAATTTGTATGAGTAAACCAATATGTTCGAATGCAATATATTACCTGACATTGTAACGTGTTCTTTCAATGATGTTTTGCAATTGAACCAGACGCGCTCCTAAGGCACAACAATAGAAGAGTCACATAATTTGAGCAGACTATATTGTACCATAGATAGGCTCGAACCTTTCTTTGAAGCTTGTCCATTACACTCCCCAGATGAATCCCAGTTAAAAACTAGAGTAAAAGCCATAAAAAGCGATTATGTTCTCTTTGAATAAAAAATCCCCCAGACAACGTCACTACTCTTTCTAATCTAATTCTTAATTCTGGTGTAACACGCATGAAGATTGATGTCATGTTAAAGTTATTTTAATCTTGTGCTCACCACTTTGTAGTTTGTATATCATAGATATTCCACAAAGCATAGTGAAAACGATAATGATATATTAATGTGGGCATCGAAATGTGTGCCTTGGATAGCTCAAGCAGATCATGACCTGTTTATCTTTTCCTCTTGTTCATGCTTAAGAAGTTAATAACTTAAAAGATATAGTGCATTTGAGGTTTGTTTCCTTCACTTTAAAGAGGGAAAATATAATAATTATATACTTAAAATCATTAGCTACTTCGTGTTTATCGTGTCTACTATGTAATGTGAACTTAGCAATATATAAGTTCGTTTTTTATTTTCAATGTAGATTATCTATCTATAAAAGATATCTCAAAGGGTTTTATTGTTATTTCCCATAATTCAGGGATTACACACTCCCGTGGAGTTGGAGACAACCAAAAACAAAAAGCTTGAGTAACCACCATAACTTAAGACCTTATCCACTCATGTCACTTGTCACTCTTTTCTCTTGTTCATTAACCACCAATTAGATTAAAGAAATAAAGAAAAAAAGGGAAACGAAACAATTCAACCGCCATTTCTAGTTTCAAGAAGCTCTCTGAGAGTCTGAGCCTCAAGCATCATGAAGAAGTTCGCCGATCCCTTTTAGTTTCTTGGTGAATCAGGTATGGCATTGGTTACAGCTTCAGAATGGTAGACTTCATCACTTTTTTGCATGTTGCATGTGGATCATTTGATGGGCGAACGTAGCTTGTGAATGTTTGGTCCAACTTGGTGCTCAGGTCCTGAGTTCATACAAAATTTTGTGAGCTTTCTTTTCGGATGCAAAAGAGCCGCATTAGATCTTCGGGTATAGTGTATCGTGGAAACGGAATATGGCGAGGTCTATATTAGCTTAATCATGTCATTTGAAAGCTTGTTGATTGTTGCAGTTGCACCATGTCATCGAACTATTCAGTAGTCCAGTACTGACATGACGAGTGAAATCCGTTTTGAATAGAATATTTGTGTGGCATGTGACTTGGAGATCTTATGTATGATTGGAATTGTTTGTCATCCTTTTTTTACATTTTGCAATTACAGGTTGTATCAGTAAGGAGATAATTGCCTTCGACGATGGAAGGCGTGCCCATGAGGACTACCTGGGATGTTTTTAAGCATGGTCTGTTCAAGGGGCATCATTTGGAGCAAGTGGGTGTGCTGGTCAGGGACAACCGCCCTTCGCTTCAGGCAAGCCAGGGCCATAGGCCTCACGGTATCCGCTGTCAAGAATCGGATGGAACTGGGTTTGTAAATCCGAAGCACAAGAGTAACAAGCCATCACTTACGAAGACACAAGCAATACTTACACCTGTCACAGACCCAACCTTCACGGTAAAAAAGGTGAATCAGGTTGTTTCAGCTTATGACACACTAGCAAAACAGGAAATGCATTACCAGAGCAAGTTTATTACCAAATTTAAATAACGTTTGATCACCTAATGCGGCTGCTTTAGAGAATCCCTTTACCAAATGACAAAACAGTCTAGGAAACTAGGAAGTACAGTTCAGCTTTGACTATCTACCCTCGCATGTAGTTACCAAGCTAGCAAACCACGTCAACTATAACATCATATCAAGTGATAATTTCTTCTGTTCGTTCGTGTTGTAAAGAGGTTTATTCTGATCTATGTGTTCTGCAGAGAGTTTTTACATTTGGTAAAGGGAGGAGCGAGGGAAATAAGGGCATGAAGTCCTTGGTAAGTGCCTTATTTCCTAAAAATTCAGTCAATGGAATGTGAAATTTTCCTTTTTTGTGTTGACTTATATTGAGGTAGCATTCAATAGGTGTTAAAAGAACTGAAAGTGAAACATATGTCATTTGAATCATGGGACAAAGTATACGCTCTCCAATATGACATTGTCAAATTGAACATTCACTTTTGAAATTATGAACTTTGAAACCTATGACCGTGATGAATGCCCTTGAGATTATGCCTATATTAAATTTTGTAGTTGGGAGGAAAAGGAGCGAACCTAGCAGAGATGGCTAGCATTGGATTATCTGTGCCTTCCGGGCTTACCATATCGACAGAAGCATGCCAAGAGTACCAGCAGAATGGGAATAAGCTTCCGCACGGTCTGTGGGAGGAGATTTTGGAAGGTTTGGAAAGCGTAGAGAAGGACATGGGGGCAGTCCTTGGTGACCCTTCAAAGCCACTCCTTCTATCTGTTCGATCTGGTGCAGCGGTAGGAATTCCTTAACCGCTCCAGAGCTAAATTTGTCAGACTATCGGTGCATTATGATTCTCCTATATTTGTAGATATCGATGCCTGGCATGATGGACACTGTCCTTAATCTTGGGCTTAATGACGATGTTGTTGCTGGTCTGGCTGTGAAAAGTGGGGAGCGCTTTGCCTATGACTCTTATAGACGATTTCTAGACATGTTTGGAGATGTTGTAAGTAAATAGTGCTCGATTCTTTTTAGATCTTTGCTTAATGCTTAGTCTACCTAATCATGGTCCTGGCAAGTGAGCCAGAATTGTACTTGCATTATTTCGAGTATAGTGTTCAACTTCGTTCTTGCACCTCTTTCATTTTATACCAACATTACAAAGGACTTTCTTTTCTGCGTAAATTTAGGTCATGGGCATTCCACATTCATCATTCGAGGAGAAGCTAGAGCAGTTGAAACACTTGAAAGGTGTTGGACTAGACACCGACCTAACAGGTTCAGATCTTAAAGAGCTTGTGGCACAATACAAGAATGTTTATCTTGAAACGATGGAAGAAGAATTCCCTTCAGGTACCGAGTACCAGCCAGTTTACATATTGCAACATAACAATAAAGGAGATAAGATGATAACAGTGCTTCTTCTAACGTGTATAAGAATCGAAGAATTAATTTTTTTTTTTTGAATTGCATCCGTTTTGCAGATCCAAGAAAGCAGTTAGAGTTAGCTGTCAAAGCCGTTTTTTATTCGTGGAACAGTCCAAGGGCTATAAAGTACCGAAGCATCAATCAAATAACGGGATTGAAGGGCACCGCTGTGAATATTCAGTGCATGGTTTTTGGAAACATGGGAAATACTTCAGGGACAGGAGTGCTGTTCACCAGAAACCCGAGCACGGGTGAGAAGAAGCTCTACGGCGAGTTTTTGGTCAATGCACAGGTTATATATCTGGTCTTTTCTTCTTTGATGTGTTGCCGCTTCTGGTGGCTCAGTAATGTCACAAATCAGTCGGCATATTTATTGACAAGCTTGTTTGTGGCTAAATAACATGACAGGGGGAGGATGTGGTAGCGGGAATTAGAACTCCGGAAGATTTAAACACCATGAAGAATTGCATGCC
Organism: Syzygium syzygioides; assembly: GCA_031216285.1. Taxonomy (NCBI): domain Eukaryota; kingdom Viridiplantae; phylum Streptophyta; class Magnoliopsida; order Myrtales; family Myrtaceae; genus Syzygium; species Syzygium syzygioides. Next base: position 30,576,302 of record CM062249.1, read on the forward strand.
GGAAGCTTACAAAGAACTCGTGGAGAACTGCGAAATCTTAGAGAAGCATTACAAAGACATGATGGTATGGAATCTCTTTCTATTGTTAGATAGATCAATACACCACTGTGCTAGAGCGATATCTCCATCCTTCAACCTTAACAAGACATATGCACCGATTTTCTATGTTAGTTCCCTGCTCTGAATTCGATGAGATAAACTGGATCCTCATTTGCAGATGTAGGCCTCAGAATTGGAGACTAAAGTCGTTGCATGTCTGACTTTGATACATACAGGATATTGAGTTTACAGTTCAAGAAAATAGGCTGTGGATGTTGCAATGCCGGTCTGGAAAGCGTACTGGCAAGGGTGCAATAAAGATCGCATTAGACATGGTGAATGAAGGGCTTGTTGACATTCGTTCTTCTATGAAGATGGTGGAGCCTCAGCATCTCGATCAACTTCTTCATCCACAGGTACACATGCTCAAATTCTGCAAGACACTTGGGTCTCTTCACGATCAAATAGTGATGAGAGAATGTAGGAGTAACTGTGTCTTCATCTTAATCCATCTAATCTGCCAGCAGATATCTCTCGTTGGAAGTATAAACAATTTCACTGAGTCCTATATCCAACCTAATGCCTTTGTGTATCTTCATTCGCATATAAATGTGACACTACCAACATTTTCAAAGTACTTAATCTCGTTGAAGGGATAATTTCATGAGTCTATAAAAATTATATGACATCATAAAAGGCCCAAACAGAACCCGCATTAACGTAAATACCTGTATAATAGGACGTGCATCCTCATTGCGTCTTTCTGGGGTCTGTCTTGCTTAAATTTATTGTATAATTTGGTTGGGACGGAAAATTTACACTCCTGTATGGATTTATGCTCACACTTACTACTATTCAAGATCTTGCTGAAGTTTTCGACTGCTGTTTTCAGTTTGAAAACCCAGCCGCATACAAAGATAAAATTGTTGCTACGGGGTTGCCTGCTTCACCAGGAGCTGCTGTGGGCCAAGTTGTGTTCAACGCCAATGATGCCGAAGAATGGCATGCTCAAGGAAAAAGTGCCATTCTGGTATGGCAGTTCTGGCATTAATTCTCATGCTCTATATGCATTGTAACTGGAGAGGGAGTTCTTTACTGTGCTATCTGGCATTTCAGCCTGCTAAACTGATGACATAAACTATGATCAATATGTATTGAGCAAAGAAAAGTGGTTCAAACAAATTTGATCACAAGTTGACAAACTGGCAATGGAAAAATGAGCCTTTTTCTTGGAATTAAAACTGTGAGGATCTCTTTTGGGATGCAAGCTCAAATTAAGACAGGCGAATTAACACTTTTTCTGTGTGTAAAGGTTAGGACTGAGACAAGCCCAGAGGATGTTGGTGGAATGCATGCTGCTGCTGGTATTTTAACAGCTAGAGGTGGCATGACATCTCATGCGGCGGTCGTGGCGCGTGGATGGGGAAAGTGTTGTGTCTCTGGCTGCGCTGATATCCTCGTAAATGATGCTGAGAAGGTAATTTTTCCCGCAAACCCTCTCTCTCAGCTATGTTAATCTGGCTCTTCTGTTGAGTTGACATACCCATTCCTAGACAGATAGGACACAAGTATCGGTGTGGTTATGGAGACATTTCATCTTGAACTCCACAATAGTGAATTCTTGTCTTCTTGTGAAACTACTGGCTAGATCACCGTTATAAAAAAATTTAGAGTGTGATGAACCCATTAAATTTTCAGACACAAGGTGATCACATCAGTGGGTTCTTTTCCAATAGTGCAGGTGGTCACAATTGGAGACAAGGTAATTAAAGAAGGCGAATGGATCTCCCTTAACGGATCGACCGGCGAAGTGATTTTGGGTAAACAACCACTTTCACCTCCAGCATTGAGTGGTGACCTAGAGATCTTCATGTCCTGGGTCGATGAAGTAAGGTCTCTCAAGGTACAGCTCCTTTTCTCCAGTCTTTTCTTCATCTGGTAAAAGTTCTTGCAGTTTAACATGTATGTTCTTTGATATTCTCTTAGTGATCGGGTGATATCATACCGTTCAATGTTAGGTTATGGCAAATGCTGACACCCCTGAAGATGCTCTTACAGCCAGAAACAATGGCGCCCAAGGGATTGGACTTTGCAGGACAGAACACATGGTGAAGATCATTTTCCCACTTTGATCAGTCATTCTTGTCATGGAAGCAATAGAACGCAAATTTTGCTGGTCTTAAATACTTGCCTTGTCCAAAGGGTCGAGAGGAATCTCTCATATACTTGAAATGGCATGATTGTAATGCCTCCTTAAGGTGTCAAAATGGTGGTTTATTGAGTTATTGATGAAGAATCCAATTATATTAGCATGCTGTCTTGTTTATACCGACAGCGGGTGAAGTTGTTGCGGATGGATAATTTTCTCGCATGTGCATGAATTTCCTCGTGTGACATGCAGTCATGTGTCATGCGGTACTCTGAACTCAATTTTGATCATCCATGTTTTTTCATCATGTTCAGTTCTTTGCTTCGGATGAGAGGATAAAAGCAGTGAGAAAGATGATAATGGCGGTCACCACTGAACAGAGAAAGGTAGCATTGAATCAGTTGCTGCCTTATCAGCAATCTGATTTTGAGGGGATATTTCGTGCTATGGATGGTAACTGTATTGCCTTTGCATACTATTTATGTCTTTCTCCATATTCGTTTTTTTGCAAACATTTATGTTCTCGGTAATTACATGAAATGGTGTCTCGAAATTCCAGGCCTTCCAGTGACCATCCGGCTGTTAGATCCGCCACTTCATGAGTTTCTTCCAGACGGGGACCTAGAACAGATTGTTAGTGAACTAACCACAGAGACCGGCATGACTGAAGATGAAGTTTACTCAAGGATCGAGAAATTATCTGAAGTAAATCCCATGCTTGGATTCCGAGGCTGCAGGTTTGTGATCCTTCTGATTATTTGCAAGCTGTGGTTTCTGCTTAAATGCTAATGTTCAAGAAAAATGGATTTGCCTACTTCCTCTAGTTTTTGTTTTTTATTGTATTTTGTCAGAGTACTTACTTTAGTTGACTAGTCCGGAAGTTACGTAAACTCACATGCTCTGCAAGTTTCGTGTATAATTAGCAATGCTTGAATTATGGAAACGTCGAATGCATCCTCTCAGATCAATACTAACCTTTTTGCTCAAACAGTATTATAGGCAACTGCTTCTATTGCGCAAATATGAATTTCCTTTTATTTTCTTGGCATGTAAACAGGCTAGGCATATCATACCCCGAGCTGACTGAAATGCAAGTTCGTGCAGTTTTCCAAGCCGCAGTGACAATGAGCCGCCAGGGCTTCACAGTTCTTCCAGAGATAATGGTTCCACTAGTGGGAACGCCTCAGGCATGACTATCTTTCATTTCCTCTTCTAAATATGCATAGTCCAAATCTTTTACAGTTAAGAATGAGTTCCCAAAACTCTCATTTACTGAACTCTCTTAGCTAATATCTCCACAAAAATAATCATTCATGCTGAATATGAGCTTGAATTGATCTGGGTTTCACTTTTATAGTCAACAATCCCCCTGGAAGTGTCTCCACTCAACTGCATGAACTGTAGTTTAATTAACTTTTTGGACATTTTGGTTTTGGATGTAAGGACTGAAACAGTCCTCATGGAAAATTTGATGATTTTGATTGCCAGGAACTAGGACATCAGGTGAGTTTAATACGTAGCATTGCCAAGAAAGTATTCTCTGAGGCGGATTCATCATTAAGCTACAAGATTGGGACAATGATTGAGATTCCTAGGGCCGCTCTTGTCGCCGATGAGGTGCGTAAACCATTTGTTCCTTATGTGCCGGGTCTAACCGACACTATGCAGTGTTCCCATTCTCTTCTCTGCAGTTGCACTTTCGTTGTTTTTACTGTTTTGAAGGATCGCTCTGATGAACACAAATGTTAATGCTGGAGCATATTGCATATCATTGTGTTTATTGACTTTGCTCATTCTTTGGTGCAATTAACCATAGATTGCAAAGGAGGCGGAGTTCTTCTCCTTTGGGACCAACGATCTAACGCAAATGACGTTCGGATACAGCAGAGACGACATCGGCAAATTCCTTCCTATATACTTGTCCAAAGGCATCCTGCAAGCTGATCCTTTCGAGGTCAGTCCCATTCCTTACCTCCAAGAGTCGAGGGAGAGCCTCGCCAAATTCCTGACAATCCGAATTTTCTTGCTTGCAGGTGCTTGATCGGAGAGGCGTAGGCCAACTTATCAAGATTGCAACCGAGAGAGGCCGAGCAGCTAGGCCAAACTTAAAGGTAATCGTCACTGAATGAGTAGACTTGCTCATTAGTACACTGCAGCAGTAAAAACATCATTCCCTTTATTACACCCGCATATTTGGCTTTCCATGAATTCACCTTACATGGCTGATTTTCCCGTCCATCGTTCTCGCGTTAGTTCTTACTGCATAAAAACTGCTGTCGTCGAAATATCAGGGGTGCCCGGCTTCTAAGTTACATATCATGAAAAACGATCAGCCAAACAATAGGGTCCGCACTTGGGACTTCAGTGAATAGTCTGCGACGGAGTGTCGTGCGCGACAGTTTCCTTCATCTACTTATTTTCCTTTGAGATGTGCAAGTGATGCGGGACTGAAAACAGGTCGGTATATGCGGAGAGCACGGGGGCGAGCCATCTTCGGTTGCCTTCTTCGCGGAGGCTGGACTGGACTACGTTTCGTGCTCTCCCTTCAGGTCTCTCTCTAATACTCTTTTAACTCTTAATTCGCCTGGGCTCCGTGTCTGCTGTTTCACTTAGGCCCCGTTTGGTTCAGCATTTTCAATGTTCATTTTGGCTCTAAAGTCCCTTGACCAAACGCAAACGGTGTTTGGCAAATTTTTTTACCCACTTTGAGGGAGATGCAATTGCATTTCCAACGCTCATTTGGCCAAAGCACCTTGGAAGGTCGATTGGGAATGCTCATTTTCGGAATGCAACTTGTACTGTTCACCTGAATTGTTCATCTTCTCCCTACAGCAGCTACGGTGGCCAGCAACCGTCGCCTGAGGGCTGCCCAACCCCGGCGACCACTATGTGGGGGTCGCGCGGCACCGGCGACTGCTGCCTGGGGTAGCCGCACCTCGGGCGTTGCCTGGGTTGCCCGACCCCAGGCGGCCGCCGCCTGGGGTCGCACGTCCCAGGCCGTCGTTGCCTGGGGTTGCACGACCCACGGCCTGGGTCGCGCAACCCCAGGCAACCGTGACCCAGCCGACGGCCGCCTGGGGTCACGCGACCTCAGGCGGCCGCAACCCAGGCCACGGCTGCTGGCGCCGGATCTGGCTCGCCGGTGGCTGTAGCCCTTCGTCGGAACTGTTCATCCAAAGGGTTTTTTTTTAAAAAAAAAATCTCCTAAAGCTCATTTGTAAAAAGAAAACCAAACACGATTGCATTTTCTCAAATGGCTTTCAAATGATTTTTTACCAAAGGCCATTTGCATTTTTCCAATGTGGCTTTCATCTAAAGGTATTTGCATTCCCTATGGGGAATGCTGAATTAAACGGGCTCTTAATTCTCCTGACTTCGGAAGAGTGGCATTCTCATTTTTCATTCCGCCTTCGCAGGGTCCCTATTGCTAGGCTCGCGGCGGCTCAAGTAGCGGTTTGAAGACAAGTCGCCCCGTTGACGATGGCAATTGCTCTCGCGCATTCGACGATTTTGTGCCCGGTCTGTATATAATCGCCGTCCATGTAAAGAAGCGACGATAATAATAACGATTCTGAGATGAATAAAGGTACCCGTGTATTGGATCTGACGTGGTCAATCTATGACATTTACCATTTGTTCCTGTTTCATATTCATACCTGTCTGAACATGTTAAAAATGCAAACTTTTTACGGCTAAAGCCGCATATGCCCATGAAAAGTTTCATGATAGAGAAACATCCATCTAAGAGCGTCGGATACACGGAAAAAGAACACGAGACATGCGACAAAGGAACCACCTTTGTCCTGTCAAACGACATCGTATATCGACCATAAAACCTGCTTCTCCTTCTTCTCCTCGACAAGCTCGAACCAGAAGAAGAGAAAACCGCCCGAGGGTTCAGACCCATCTCTCTCTCTCTCTCTCTGCCTTTGCCTCTGCATCTGCCTGCCTCTGAGTCGAAAGAGAAAGATGGGTGTAGAGAGCTACGTGGTGGTGCACAACATAGCGAAGCGGCACAACGTGGGGACCCTGGCCCGGAGCGCCACCGCCTTCGGCGTCTCCGAGCTCATAGTCGTCGGCCGCCGGGACTTCAACGCCTTCGGGAGCCACGGGTCCACTTCCCACCTCGCGTTCCGCCACTTCCACTCCCTCCCCGAAGCTCGCTCCTTCCTCAAGGTGGGTCGCGTTCTCTCTTGGTTTACGAGCGCTTCTTCCGTGAAGCGATCTGTAGCTACTAGTTACCCAGCTGGGTTTTCCGATTCCGTTGCGTAGGAATCGTCAAATTTCTGTCTTTTTCGGTTTTGCGTATGCCAAACGTTGGAGGTGTTTTGCGATTTACGTTGTGCTGCTTAAAAATCTTTAGGAGAAGGATTGTGATATATGTGGTGTGGAAATCACAGATGATGCTGTAGCCGTCAATCAGCATCCTTTCAAGAGGAGCACAGCTTTCCTCGTCGGCAACGAGGTAAATTTGTCTGCACAATTCGAATTTTCCTCCATGAAAGAGCAATCTTTGATTGATTCAGGGTGACTGTTAGTCGGTTTTTCAATGACCTATAACTATTAGCTGCTCTTCTATCTTTTTTCTTAGCATTTTCGGTCATATGTAGTCATCTCGATAGATGGGCATACTTAGTATTCTATCGGGTGATTAATTATAAATACACATTGAATTTACATCAACTGAAAGCAGTTTACAGATGCTTGACCCATGAATGTTTTATACATCACTTCACAGCTTGCAACTGTTCATTGGTGATCAATGAACTTAGGGGCAGACAAGTGTATTGAGCTGGAGATAGAATCCTCTAAGTTATACCTACTTTATTTGTTAATTAAGGCTGATGAAGCATGGCGCGATAAATCGAGAAATCTTATCTCAATACAGTAAACCCTTCTTTTATGAAACTTCTCAAAGGCTGATTTTGAGATTCTGATTTATTCTCACTGAGAACAGGGAACGGGCCTTTCTGCCAAAGAATGCGAGATATGTGACTTCTTTGTCTATATTCCTCAGTATGGCTGTGGCACTGCTTCACTGAATGTCACTGTAGCAGCTTCCATAGTTCTACATCATTTCGGAGGTAATCTCTTGGGAATCCCATTACTTTTGAAAAATCTTTGAAAGACCAAGTTATACTTCTGTGCTAGTATACATGGTAGTAAATGTGCTTGCATTAGAAATCTAAGCGACATTGTTAATTGATATATGCATGCAGCGTAAGCTACTGATATATGAGTTTAGTGACTGACCTCCAAAACTCGTGCGTTTCCATAATTGTATTTGCTGCTATGCATACCTTGTTGTGGATTTGTCTTTATTGCTGTGTTTCATATCTCCGCGATTCTATTTGAAACTGTATGTCATGCTAGATAGTGGTGGAGATGATCTTGTGTGGGGTTCCTACTGCATGAACAGCTTGTTCGTCCTTTCTTTCATGCAGCAACTATATACAACTTTTCCTTTGTTCATTGTCTTGAGTAATCCTTCTCAGGAGATTAGAAGATATCTTTTGGAGGTGCATCATGCGTTGTCATTAGTTAGTATACTTCATTTTTGGCCCAGCTGCTCACATGGGGTTGTAGCAAAGTGTAGGCATTGAGGTGTTTAAATGTCATTGGTGGGTTGGATTAACGGATAGGCCTAAGCCCTTGGATGAATACCGAATGTTTATGCTTGGACTGACGACAATTATACTTGATTTTATGGTTCAAAAGGATCAACTTTTCAAATGGCTCAAGAGGATTGTCATCACTTAAGTTGTGGTCGAGTCATTAATGATATCAAGAGGGACACATAATTTAGCAACTTTGCCTTTATATTTGGAAAAATAGGCACTGGTGGTCCTGTGGATGGATATTTGTTTTTGTTGTTTCTTCTGTAAATTGATTCTCTTAAATATCTCCGGACTTCATGAGGTTCTGAATGTTCTTCTGCACGTTGAGACTTCGTCACGTGTAACTCGAGAACTTAATCTGTATTGTCCCGTTTCCTTTTACTCCCACATAATTCTGACCCACACCTAAAATCTGAGACACGGTTTCTTTTCAGTTTGGGCAGGCTTCTCCGAAAGAATCCGTGATGGAAATAAGTTTGTTGTGGCTGAGAAGCCAGCAAAGCAAGTGAAGCGTAATTTCTGCGCAGAAACCATGGATGCTATCATTGAGGAGCGGAAATCTAGAAAGCAAAGCACTTCGGAATTTTTTGATGGTGATGCAAATGCCCAGTCGTCATCAAATCTTCTGGAGGGATTGTTCAGTGATGATCAGTAATTTCAGGAAAGTGAATTTTCTTTCATACATTCTGACAACCCAAGCCTTTGGGAATGATAGAAGAGTCATAGGTGGTCGTCTGCATGTCTACATACTGAAGAACCGAGCGGCTAAATTTGATGCGTCCATGTCTTTGGAGCGAGCCAGCCGGCAAAGAGCCTGTTCCGGTATTGAGCAGTTTATGCTTTTCTGATCGTATGCATGGGGACGTTAGTTTTTGCATGAACCAAGGATTAGATATGTTCTGTCCCAGAGTCTTGTGCTTTGCGCAATTAAGTCCTCATGCTTTTCTGTTTCAATCAAGTTCGCTGATTTTCCTTTTGTACAATCCAGTTCCTCCGTTACATGCCCTATTCATTGCAGGCGGGTCATGCTTATGTAGCACACCGGCATTTGTCCGGTAGAAAATTAAAATACAAAACATGAAGATATGAATTCCTTTCTAATTAGAAAGTATTTGAAATCCTCTTTTTGTGAGGATGATGTCTTGAAACTTGAGGAATAAAAAATGAACGATAGAGTGCAGTACAGGTAACCTTTTCCTTTTTTACTTTATCGTTTTGGCCATGTCTAGCACTTATTCATCAGAGTTCGTAAAGCTTCATGTCTCGTGGAAATGAAGACACTCAGGTCACTCTCTATGCCATGGACCAACTCACGTCTTCTTCACCCACATTCTTATCTAGCCCCAGGGCACTCCACACAGCATCGGAGCCATCAACTATGTTGTTTCGACACAGCAGTTGATAAGCGTGTTCGGTATCGCAACCATTTATGGAGTCACACCCGTCGACTACTTTAGTCTTTGCAGTCCTCCCGGTTTTAACAGATATTATGTTAATCATCTTGCTGCTGCGGGATCCATCACTTTACCACCCTGTCGATAACGGGACGATCAGCTCTGAATTCTGATGGTAAACGTTGTCTCACACTCGGATGGAGCCCCACCGTCACCACCTTGACTGAAGTCGTTATTTGTCAAAATAGCGGAAGTCAAAGGGGTGAGCAGCTATATTCGGGATACGATGCGTCTCCGCAAACCAGAGTGCCCGAAGATTGACATTCTCCGCTTGACGGAGGAGGTGAGGAACGTACGCTTGATGAAGAAGGAGGAGGTACAGTCGACGGAGGGGACACGGGGGTGGTGGATATGAGAGTGCCCAAGTCAGGATCGTCATTGCATTTCCCATCGACACATATCAATTGGCCTGCACAGTCATTGAACGTTCGACATGGGCCATTACAAGAGGAGATGGTGCCCCCCCCCCACGGCGGAGGCGGAGGTACGGTTGATGGAGGGGTCCCGCCACATAAACGAGTGCCTAGGTCCGGATCGTCGTTGCACTTTCTATTGATGCAAATCAATTGGCCCGCACTGTCATTCAGCGTTTGACAAGAGCCGTCGCATGAAGAGATTGCGTCGGGTGTGAAAGGGACACAAGCAAGGGTCAGTAGTACTAGAAAGGAGGAGAGAATGGTATGAAGCTCATATCTGGAATTGGAAGTTGATGTGGTAAAGATGGTTGTGGAGGAGAAAGGAGAAGAGGTGCTTGTTATATAGGGTTCATATACAAGTGGGCGAGTTAAGTCCTTCCTTCTATTCACCGTCGTGATAGTGTTAAATCCTCTTTTGCAAGTGTGCAAGCCACTTTACGGCAACAATGCCAATTAGTAGGGCCTTCAAAGCATAAGTTGGAGGGTAACTGGCTAGATTATTACTTCCAAATTGTTAGCATGGTTGCTTATTGAGAAGTTACGCATGGTACCACCAACTTGGCAATCGCAATTGCAATTCGCATCGACCAAAAATTATTAACGGCGGCTGTATTTTCCTTCATCCCTGATCAAAGAAAATTTACTCCGATTTCTTTCGATCAAAGCTCGATTGAAGGTTTGTGAATGTGGACATGCAGGTTTAACTGAAAATAAATGTGAACTGTGTTTATGTTTTTTTTTTGGTAAAAAAAAATGAAAAGGGGGGCTAGCGCAGCATCCCACCGCCACGACCCCCCACTTAAATCACCGATGGGCGAGCTTGAACCCAGGACCTCTCGTGAAAGGAACTGAGCGCAAACCAACGCGGCCACCGATGGGTGGGTGAACTGTGTTTATGTTTGTAACCTAATAAGTAGAAAATTTATTAGGGTAAACTGTGTCTATGGTAAATTTATAGTCCCTTAAAACGCATTCTTTTTCTCTTTACTAATTGGCTCTATTGTTGATGTTTACATTTTATTTATTACATTTTAGGTTTTTTGTTCACTTCGATGTCTTGTAACTATCTAGATAGGTAACATCACATCGCACTCGACTACCTCCACAAGCACCATCGCCATAGAGAATAGTGGAAAGTTACATATTTCCATCACAAGTTCATTTTAGACTTACACAATCTACCTATTTGTGCCAGTTGAAGGAAGTTTTGCACATCGGGTGTTATTCAACATTTCTCGATCCAAGAGACCGATTCTATACTACGCCAAAAAAAATCTATAATTCCTCCAATCATGTGTCTGATTGGTATTATAAGTTTGAAACATCATCCATATACATGCTTAATCAAATATAAATGTAGGCAATATCCATGTCTTTAACCCACCAATCTGACGACTAGCTCGAGGAATCCAATCAGGGATGGAGAAAAATATGTCTCTAGAGAAAGGTAAACAATTCCATGAATTAGATCTAGAGAGTTTCACAAGTTGATAAAGAAAGAGATTGCATTCAACGGATTTGGATGGCTTTATAAGGTAAACGCGTCATTAGCTACCCACATCAATTAGGTGGACCATATCTAAATGTGGACTTAGGCCCAAGATTTGTTCTATGTTCAATGATTTGATTGAAATCTTGTCATCTATCAGTAATGATTTGTCGGGAAAGAATGCATACATGTTGCATACCACATAAATACGATCTTTGGAGTCTTACCAAATTGGATTAACATTAAAAGTGGGCTGTTCTGGATGAAGCCCAATCCAAAACTCATCTCTTGGAAAATACAACTCCCAATCATGGACAGTTTCTGGGCTAGTGTTTATGTTAATTGGGGTTGATGAACTCTTGACATGGCTATTTCACTCTTACTTTTTGGATAATGTTTTTGAAAGCTGATCATTAACTGCTTCTAATGAAACTTGCAAAGCTGTATCTCGAACTACTCCTAGATTGGGCCATTTTGGGCCTTAATGCGCGATGAGAAAGCATGCTATGGAGATAATTTCAAACTTAAGATCTTATGCTTCTTAATTCACCCGTCAAGGTTGTAAAAATCGCTTAGCAAGCTACTATGGTTTAACATAAACTAAACAATGACAAATTCAAGACCATTGTCATGCCATTATTCACATAACCCACATATTATATTATGAAAACGAGCAAGAGCAAGAAAGTTACAGCCACACAACACCAAATATTGGACACCACAAGCACACCGCTCAAATGGAGAAGTACACTTCCCTAGTTAACAAGTAAATGACATATGAAAGCTGTTGTTTTTTTTTTTTTATCTTTACAATCATTCTTCCTCCTTGGTAGCACTTTGATCACTGGACTCGCCACTGTAAGAAGGATACCCAATCCCATGCCTCCTGTTAGGGTATACCATGAAAACCATGCTGGAAGCCGCACCGATCACCGGAGGCAAAGCCATGAGCAGCACCTTCTGCTTCGACTCGAATGATGGGTAGAAGCACTCCACGGTGTTCAGGTCCAATAGCGACACCACCGCGAAGACCATCGTTGAGAGCAACGCGTGCACAAAGTCGCCGGCCCGGAGCTTGTACTTGGACAAGTCAACCGAGCCAGAGTACTCTGCCGATGCGGGCCATAGCCCTTTAGCTGTGATGATGCCATAGTGGATCATACCGTCGGAGCCGGTGAAGCTGTCAGTGAAGCAAGAGAAGGCGCACGAGAAGCCGCACGCCCCGATGAGGAAGCCGCTGAGGTACTTGTTGAAGGTGTGGCAATGGCCATTGTTGGTCAGGACGGGGTTGAGGAACTGGAACATGAAGACCGTCCCTGTCGGGAGGAGCTTGACGAGGTTCCCTAGAGACGCAAACGTGGCGTCCCTAATGCCCTGGAGCTTGGACGCATTGCTCTTGGATCTCGAAGAGCTTGTGGGAGCCATATCTTGCACAAAATCGTGAGCTGCTATTGCTGTAGTAGACGACAGTGAATTGGGACTGAAGAAATTCTGTAGTGTTTGGATGTGATGAGATGCTTCTTTTGTGTTGGGAGGCATTTTATAGTGAAGGAAGAATGAGGAAAGAGAGTGGGTTGCTTCTACGTAACGTGAGAGATAGGCGAGGTTTTAGAGAAAGGTTTTGCTTTTACTCTTGGAAACGAGTTGGCCTTCGTCTCGCTTTAAGCTTGGATTGTTAGGCTCGTAAAGGATTTGAGACTTGCACCTTATGTAGTCGGTGGATACATTGCTTCCTCAAGACAATTTTCTTGAATTTATTTGCATTCTTCTACGTATATCATTATTTGTTTCATTGTATTAACTAAAAAAATTCCCTATTGAAGTGGAGTTTTATCAGGATATAATTGATTTTAATGTCGGTGATTGTATAGCAACTCCTTGTTGAATTGTTATGCATATATCATGTTTGCTTACTTTTCCAATAAGAAAAGGTTTAATATTTGTTATATTGGTATTTCCTTCTACACATGTCAAAAGTTACTAGTCTCGTAATTGTTGAGTGGTTGAAGATTTTTCATGCTCTTGGAAAATTACTCTATGTTTTTTTGGTTATATAATGAAATTACTTAAATGATAGATTACTTTTCTTTACATAAAAAGCTATCAACCACGAGGAGATCTCATACTTGTGAAATTAGTACAATCAAGTTCTCAAACTTATAAAAAGTGCAATCAAATTTTAAAACTTATCAAATTAGTGTAATCAAATCCTTTTGTTAACATCATCCAATTTGGCTAATCTAAAATGTCCATGTGGCTTTTTTTATTATTTTCTCTCTCTTACGTGGTGCTAACGTAGCTAAGACATAAAGGATAAGGCTATGAACCTTCATTTAAGAAGGGACTTATGTGCAATCAAGAGTACTGAAAGAAGTACAAAGCCCTTAAAATACCAAATGTCACAAAAAGCTCAAAAAACCAAAGAGAATCACAAAAAAAAAATAAATAATGCCACAACAACGCTGCATTAGTTTTGCAGCTTTGTCCTTGATGTTTTAGCCATTAGTGGTACATAGGAGAGAGAAACTAATAAAAAAGGTTCCATTAACCAAATTGAACAAAATTAACAGAAGGATTTAATTGCATTAATTTGACAAGTATGAAATCTCCAGCTGCTTGAAATATGCAAATTGAGTCGGTTTGGATAGACTAATCATTCAAATTATTTAGGGTTAATCACGATAATCAGATTTTTAGCGAAGACAATATCATGACCATACATTCGATCCAATTTCGAAAAACTCGTCACTTGAACACTTTTTCTTTTTGAAAATCGAATTGCATTTTTGAAACAATCGGGTTATGAGCTTCCTGTAAGTAGAAAAATCGAGTCAATTGAAGGTGAGACAAAAAAGACGTGCTCTGTCAAAGTTTGGTCAAATTTCGGTAAATATATATTCATTTTTTTAAAAAAAAACTTCCTTTTTAATATCCTATAAAATGCTTGACCTTGTGAAATTTAAAATGTCAGAACTTGAAATTTCCTTATTTAAAATTTTCTCAATTTCTCTTCACTTTATGTGACATCATCAATCCAACGCTGCTTAATTACGCATCATTGGACTTATTGGGCCCCGATTAGGCGCCAATCAAGAGGCTAAAGCCCATCTTACCACATTTGACCTTGGTTGATTTTTGGAAGATTGCACATTAATGTGCTTTATGCATGATTAGTATTCTATATTTATTAACCTATAGTTTAGCTTCTAATGCAACTTCTAGAAGCTTTGTTTGGGGAAAGACCAAATGGGGTCTTGTTTTGAATGGTTTGGGCACCACTTTGGAGAAGAGGGGGAAGAGATTAACTTGGTTGGTTTCTAGTTTGGTTCCCCTAATTAGTCCCTAACTAAATACTTGAACTTACTTTGTTAGTCATGATTGCCTAAGGGGGAGGCTTGTTGAAGAAGACTTCCAATATGGCTTCTTGTCCATAAAGTTGCTTGGTTGGGAGCAAATTAAGAAGCTAGGCTAAGCTTGGTGGTTGAGTCATTAATGCATTTGTATTATTGGAGTCTTTTAGCAAGATCACTTAAGGAAAACCCTTCTCATTTCTCTCATTCTACTCTCACATTCACTCTCATTTCTCTCTTTCTCTCCCTCACTCTTTCCCTCTCACGCCTTTCTCACCGTCGGCCACCACCACGCCACTCATCGCTGTGCTGTGCCGCTCACCGCCATCCAATATGCCGTGTCGTCCTTGCCGCGCCACTCATCATCGTCCACCGCGTCGTGTCGTCCTTGTCGCCGTGTCGCCGCCGTTCACCACAGTCCGTGTTGTGCTATACCGTTCACCGCCGTTCGCCACGCCGTGCCGCCGTCTACTCGTCACCACCGCTTGCTATTGTGCTGCCGCAACACTCGCCTGTGTACTGCATCCCTCGCCGAGCTGTTCGCACCATCGTGTCGTCGCTCGCCATTGTCACTGAGCCGTTCACATCGTGTAGCCGTTCATCACCAAGCCGTTTGCCACAGCCATACCACTGTTGCTGTCATCCGCATCGTGCCGTGCCATTCACGTCATGCCGCCGTTCGTTCCTCGTCGCCATTCGTCCGTAGTTCAACTGGTTTCGTAAGTAGTGTCACAACCTCCCAGAGGTGAATCATTAGGGGATGGCTAACGGATTTACTAAACGCGAACGAAGGTTCCTCTCATGAGACAATCGCTCGCGTTTAGTGCGGACTCTTCCAAGCCCATTTGACCGCAACTTGGTGCTCGATTTAATCATGACATTTATCTTACCTTTCAGAGCCACCACTAATCGATTATGGATCGATTAGACACTCAAATAAAATGTGGGAGTGCATTTTACTTGTGCGAACCAAAAATTCAAGGGATTCAGGACTTGGTTACGCTAGATTAATTTAACGCCCTTTCGATATCTTTTCTCTTTATTTCAAAAATATTTTTGCGGATCAATGAATCGTATCTAGATAATATTAAGGGTTTGACCTTAGTGTCTAAAGGTCCAAACGCCCTAATATATCTTGGTTAATGTGAAGAAAATATATAACTAGATAAAATCATGTATTAAGTATCAACAAATTTAAACTAACATTATCCTCACGTTATCCCCGAGAAGTTGATCTAAAGTGAGGTGGATCACAACAATAATAACAGTGATGTAACAATGAGCAGCGAATAGCGAGTGTCAACCACAATCGAACCGCAGCAAGCAACGGCAACAGCGAACGACAACGAGCAGCGGCAGCAAGGACGCATCAGCAGCAAACAACCACAAACAACGACGAATAGCAGCAATGCAGCATACGTCAACGAGTAGCGACGATGATTAGTGATAGTAGCAAACGGTGATCAGCATACGTCAACGAACAACGACAATGTTCAGCATACGTCAACGAGCAGCGACGATGATTAGCATACGTCAACGAACAGCTTTGCACACGCTGTCGGAAACTCACTAGAGAATGGAGAGCGGCCGAAGTGGAGTGAAACACAGCTCAACGTGTGGAGCAAACAAGGACTGTATGAGGGTAGCAATTCAATGGGAATAGTGATGTTGTCAGAGAGCATAATGAGCTGCTGAGCGCAGCAATATTGTGCAGGCACTTCACGGGAAAACTTAGTATGGTGAGGCAATGATGTGAAAAAACAACCCCTTTCCTGCATTCCTCTCCCCTCCTTTTATAATGGCTCCGAGCATCTCTTTCTACGGGCAACTTTCTGAGTTTCCTTTTCTCATCGCCATGATTCACGATCAAATTTGAGCACAATTTCATGGCCAGCTTAATTTTTTCTTTTTATGTATGCTACTTAGCCTCGAACGCTTTGATTCCTTCCATTTTATCAAATTTCCTGCCTTCTTATTCACCTGATTTCTTTGCACAATTCATGGCTCTTGATCCTTAAGTTCTCAAGATTAACAGGAAATTCAGCTCCTCAATCACCGAGATTTGAATATCTGTCAATGCAAGAATGGCTGGCCAGAATTCCCACCTTTCTTGCATGATCAATCAAATTGATCCCCTCTTGTTTTCCTTCAATATCTCATTTAGCTGAATGATTCTTGGCAAACCATTAAGCTGTTTGTCTCTTACTTCCTTTTTTATTTTACTTTCTTTTTAACCCCCACTTGCCGCGCCTTCAAATGGGAAAATATCCCCATGATTTCCTTCTCTAGACTAGCTGAAATTTGCTGGTTGATTGGTTCGCTCTCGAAGATTCAACTTTTGTCTAGAATCATGCAAATATTTGGCCAAATATACTTTGCACTCAACTGTGGATATGTGCTCTCTCCCAAGATTCACATGCCTTAGCAAGAATATCGCTCGACATTCCTAGAGTACATTTATTTTGTTCTTTCTTGCTCTGCACATATTCTGATTTCTGACGACTCCTCCTGGCCCTTCATGATTTCTTGCTATTTCAATTACGCACGTGTGCTCCTTCATTGAATTTGTTTCACATTCGCTCAATTAACATACATGTGGGTCTAATGCTTATGAGAAATGCAATTTAAGAGTGGGGATTGACCCTTAATGTTTTTTATGCAGTATATGACTAAACATGTCATCAAAATTTAGGTGTTAACAGTTATCTCTCTTGGAAATGAAGCTCGAAGAGGTTTCCTTCAAAGATAAATAACACCTAAATTTAAACCATGCAAATGCAATGCAACAATCTTTTGATGTTGGGAATGGACTTTGAAAAATCTGATCCCATTTTCAAAATGCAATGTTATGCAATAAAGAATTTGAAGTAAATGCTAATGATTTAAACTATGCAATGATCTTTTGGAAATGACTCTAAAGAATCTAGTCCTATTTTCATATGCGATGTAAATGTTGATGCCAGTTTAAATAGGTAGAATACTACATGTTGTCACTTACCTAGAGATCCGGGAAAGCACACTTGGGCACAAAACAATTTTTGGGAGTCTTGACAAATATCTTGAATCCTCTTCAGACATTTGAAAAGTCTTTCAAAAATGTGATGAGAATGATGCCAATGCAAAGATGAAATACGTATCTGCTGCTCTTACCTAGAGGTTTGGGAAAGTGTATTCAGGTATGGAATGATTTGTAGGGAATTGTGACAAATACCTGGATAGCCGAGGTCTCCGACGATCTTGAGAAACAAACACCCGAATGGCCCTCGGGCGCTTGAAATATATTGGATTGGATGTCCTCATTTGAGGATTTGATGAATTGTCTAATGGGTTCTTGCAAGCAGGGATCAGATTTCTGAAAAGTCTTCGAGTGCCTTGAACTCACACTAGATACTTTGAAAAGACTTAACAAATGAACACCTGGAACTCATATAAGACATTTGGAAGGTTAGAAGATCTTCAAGTACCTGGAACTCATGTTAGATACTTGAAAAGACTTAACAAATGAACACTTGGAACTCACATCAGGCATTTGGAAGGTTCAAAGATCTTCGAGTACTTGGAACTCACGTCAGATACTTGAAAAAGACTTAACCAACAAACACTCGGAAGTCACATCAGGTATAAAGATTCAAACATCCCGAATTCATGTCAGATATTCAAAGAGATTTTATAAACACCTAGAAGTCATATCAGGTATTTAAAGATTTCTTGATGAAATATCTAAAACACACCTTAGATCGGAGGGGAGAGGAATGTAGTAAAGGCGTAGTTTTTTCACATCATTGCCTCACCATTCTAAGTTTTCCAGTGAAGTGCTTGCACAATACTGCTGCGCTCAATAGCTCATTCTGCTCTCTGGCAACATTACTATTCCTATTGAATTGCCACCCTCATACAGTCCTTGTTTGCTCCACACGTTGAGCTATGTTTCACTCCACTTCGGCTGCTCTTTATTCTCTGGCAAGTTTCCGACAGCGTGTGCAAAGCACGGCTTCTGTCGTTTTCCCTTGGTGATAGTTGGATAGATCTCTGTTAGTTGCACCCCAAGTCTGACAATTCCCCAAGAGTCGTGACTCACACCTCCAAACGTGTTGCCTTTGCCACCGCCAAGGATCCCCATTGCTGCTGCTACATTGTTGCTACTTGCTATTGCACTGCTGCGCTGCTGTTCATCGCAGTCACTGCTGTTTATTGATGTTTGCTATTGCTACGTCCCTGCTGCCGTTGCTCGCTGCTGTTGTTGCTTGCCACCATTCGCTGCTATCATTGATCATCGTCGTTGCTCGTTGACATAAGCTGCATTGCTGCTGTTCGTCATTGTTTGTGGTTGTTTGTTGCTGATGCATCCTTGTTGTTGTTGCTCGTTGTCGTTTGCTATTGCCGTTGCTCGCTGCCGTTCGACTGTCACCGTTGTGCTGTTCTTCATCGCTAACACTCGCTATTTGCTGCTCGCTGTTACATCACTGTTATTGTTGTTGCGATCCCCCTAACTTTAGATCAACTTCTCGTGGATAACTATAACTAAGGTGAAGATAATGTTAGTTTAAATTTGTGGATACTTAATACATGATTTTATCTAGTTATATATTTTCTTCACATTAACCAAGATATATTAGGGCGTTTGGACCTTTAGACACTAAGGTCAAACCCTTAATATTATCTAGACATGATTCATTGATTTGCAAAAACATTTTTGAAATAAAGAGAAAAGATGACGAAAGGGCGTTAAATTAATCTAGCGTAACCAAATCCCGAATCTCTTTAATCTTTGGTTGTACAAGTCGCACAAGTAAAATGTACTCCCACATTTTACTTGGGTGTCTAATCGATTTACAATCGATTAGTGGCGGCTCTGAAAGTAAGATAAATGTCATGATTAAATCGAGTATCAAGTTGCGGTCGGATGGGCTTGGGAGAGTCCGCACTAAACGCAAGCGATTGCCTCATGAGAGGAACCTTCGTTCCTGTTTAGTAAATCCGTTAGCCATCCCCCGGTGGTTTACCTCCAAGAGATCGCGACAACTTGGTGACTCTACTGGGGACTTAAATTAAAATTCATAGTGGACTTAGGCCTAAATTTCTCTTTTTGAAAAATGTTTTTGCTTGGCAGCGCGGAGATCAGGTACGCTACTAACGTTAGGTGTTAAATGATTTTGCAGATGAGAGATATAAGGGGTGAAGTGTATGCTAACACTTGTTTTGTAGGGAGGTGTTGTGAACTAATGCTTTAATTTATTATTGAAGTGGTGTATGCATCAAATAAATTGTTGTGCCTACTTTACATACTTTAGCACTACACATTTGCACACACGTCCCGTTACTAGACCTGGGTTACATGCTAGGAAAACAACTAAGATGGTGTTAAGAGGATCTGGCCACGCTTGCACACACGCAGATTAAGAGCCGCCCTCTTTAATCCCGCTTTTTCTAGCTGTCGAAAGTGTTCGTCTTTACTCGCAGACTCGCGATGGTAACGACAACATTTTGACTAAGCTGGTATCAAGAGGACCTGATTTAGTTAGCAAACACGTATGACTAGTCGGTATATCCTCTTGGACTATAGTTTCAAGCCTTTTAGTATACCCCACCTATAGGCATCAAACCTCACATGTACATGCGCATGTCTTTGTGTTTTACTATCCTCCGTTATCAATGTAAGTGTTCTATACTCATTGTCCCTTTTATTTATTACATCGTGTTTCCCAAACGTTTTGTCTTGATCAATTACATGCCCTCCATGATCAAGTACAAACATTTTCAAATCGATCGGTACTGAATACCACTTTCTCTTATAATGAAATCACTGCAAAAGAGCACATCCTCGTTTGATCTGAGGATAAGTTGAGTGCTTTGTTTTCATTACCCCAGACAATCTCACTGAAGACCCCAATTCCCTTTTCTTTATCATTGCACTGATTTTCATTTTTTTTATTTAAGGAAAATGACACTCAAGAAAAAGATGACCAAGAAGTGGGTGCCCAAATGGAAGGATGACGATGGGATGGCACAATTCCAATGTTGAGTGGACGAGTTGAGAATTGTACAGATACAACTTTTGGATTGCCTAGACAACTTTGCGGCGACTCCACCTCTGCCTCCTGAGTTGCACTTGATAAATCGAACAAAGCCCACTGATGTCAATCCGAGCAGAAAAATTGTAACAAGCGCTAGTTCTCGAAAGCCAAATGCCTCCCTCTGGAAGAGGTATGAAGAGGGTGATCCAGAAGTTGGTACATTGGTGCAACCAAGTGGCAAATATGACTACTCTGTGTTATACTCGAGACTGCCAAGTGGTGATATTGACATCAAGGACATTGTACCCACAAGATGGGATGATTTGCCAAATGATGAAGCTGCCTAAATGATAGGCGATATCATTTCCAATTGGAACAAGATGATAGGATGAGTTTGAATCGCCTAGAGAAGGGGCATTTTTAATTATTCGCACACTCCTCTCTGTAGGAGTCTTTCTTGCTTTTCAGTTTTTTTTATTGCTTTTCAGGATGTGATTGCTTTCTAGAACTTTCCTCTTTCAATAACGTAGTTTAGTCCTTTAGTTCAATAAAATTGCAGTTCATAAAAATGTTCATGTTTTGAGGGCATGTTGAAATATATTAAACTAGCCCTATGATGAAATCTATCTGAAGGTTGGGCTTCTGCATAATCCCTCCAAAATTTGTGAAAATCAAAATTTTCTGCACGTCTTGCATTTAAAAAAATTGTTGCAACTACGGAATGCACATAAGCGGGCGTGACAAATTCCGATGATCTATTGGAGGAATGAAGGCCCTAATTCTATTTGATTGAGCCATTCCTAATTTTGTCTTTATAAGACTGCCTTGGAATATTCTCACCTCCAAAATCCAATTGATGAGGGAGAATTGAGCAGATCCTAGTTGTTCCAACTTCACATGATTCATTCAGGTCCTAATATATGCTTTTGTGTGTAATACAGATGACATAAACCCACTAGTCTGGTAGAGACTCAATCACCTTCAAACATGTCCTTGAGGAAATGGTGGTATTCGCTCCAATTTAAGCTCGATTTGCTTCGAGAAGGGACTCATTCCTTTTTCTATTTTATTTAACAGAATTTATAAAAGCAGACAAGGTCAATGTGGGGCAAATCTCCAATGGCGAAAAGGACCGCCTCTTGATGAGGCGTTATGATATATCCAAGAGCGAAAAGGAGTGCTCTCTCACAAAAGTCCTAACATGCCAGTGACAGTCGACAAAGCGGGGCAAGCTGCTAGCACATGAGGAGATGTAGAAGAGAGAGCGGAGAATAAAAAGGATCACCCAATTTTCGGAAAAATAGTGTATCCCAAGTTTGAACTTAGCTTGATTAATGACACCCCATTTTTTCCTTGCAGGTGACAAGTTGAGGGGCATGGACGATCAAAGTGTCAATTTCTTATTGGTTCAAAGGCGCCTCTTTGTGTAAACTGAGTAACAATTTGTTTTGTACAGGGGCAAAGAATGGACTTGAATGGGTGATTAGTCGAAGATTCAAAGTCCCAAATCTTTGTAAAGAACCTATACGAGCTCTCCTTTCAAAGAGGGACAAGTCATGACACCGGTAGTTCTTATCGCAGGATCCGGCATTTGTTCTTTTGCAGATATGCTTGTGTCTTTGTGGTGATCAAGATACAATGGCTTGTCTATCCTAAAATTGCAAGATCACTTGTGATCAATCATTGAGTTGATGGAATTTTCAAACTTCTTCAAATGAAGGTTTTGCATGATGTTTCGCTTGTCCAAATTACCAATTTCCTCTGAAATTTGTTTAGCCGGATGACTCAATGAATGATGTTTGGTGCTGAGAATGCTAAATGAGACATGTCAAGATTATGAAAGGCAAGCTCTATCCTACATATAGTCCCTTATACACTAAGAGGTGAACATAGAAAAATTATGTGTTCTCAAGGTAAAGGGTTTTCTCACGAAAAGTACGTAGACCAAAATAATGAGGGGCATTTCGTTTCTCTACCATAAATAGTACTTATAACCATTGTTTAACCCATTTGAGCCAGAATGTTAGAAGAAATTCTTTCAAAGTGGCCCTGTCAAGAACCACCCTATATTGGGGCAGATTGGAGGCGAGGGTGACATTACAAGGTGAAAAATGGATAGAACTCTCTTGTCTTCACTTACATTAATCTTCGAGTGTCTCTAATATGGATGAACTCAAATGTAAGTTTAAGTGCCTTAAAGTGATGAAGAGCATTTCTTTCTTTATCATACACACTTTTATCCCTTGTGTAACTCGATTGAGCCTATAAATTCATTTCTCAATCATGATTGGTGATCATCAAGGCAAATGAGTTACTACATTGAGATGGCACATCCAAAGCGTCGACTGGAGATAGAGACCCTGAGAGTTCAAAAGTACCGAATTGTTTGATGGCACCATTTGACTGAGTTTATTGGGGCATTGCAAGAAATATATCGAAAAAAAATGAAAGAAAAGAAAAGGAAGGAAGATAAAAAAGGAGAGTGAAAAAAAAAAAAGAGGGAAAGAAAAAAGGTGAATAAAAGGGGTGAAAGAAAAACTGTTGAAGCCCAATTGTTGAGGCTGAAGGCCAAGTTTGCGAAAATCATCCTCATGAAAAGGCGGTGATTTTGTAAAGAATAGTGTTACTTTCATGGTCGGTAAAGCATCTACATGAGAAGACAATCCTTATTGAAAGAGAAGATTGGTAATGATGCCGAGATGATCACCAACTTCAAACCTTTTCCCTAAAAATCTTTGAGCCTAACAAATCCTTTTGTTTCTCAACCCTTACCTGAGCCTACATCATGTCCCTTGAAAGTCTCTTCAAATTAGGGCATTTAAATTTACATAAAGAATTTCAAATGTTAAAAGTTTCCTTTGTGGAAGTGAAGGCGAGATTGTTACTATCTCAGTCATGGCCCTGAGCGGTCGTAATAATCAAAGAATGTGTGATTGCTTTATGCCTGAATATGTGATATGAAGTGTTATTGATTACTATGTGCAATTGTCGCATGCCAATTGAAAGCGAGGCTTCATCTGTGGTTATTTGTGTGAATTGTTTGTGTCGAGGGGAGGTAAGTATTTGAGTGCAATTATTTGATTGCGTTTTGGCATGCCAAGAGGTTGAGATTACTATTCGTATTTCCGAGGCGAGGTATTCTCTTATACGGGGCTTAGAGAATTTACTTATTGAGTTATGCTCATGTGTTGTTGCTTAACCCTTTTAAGGCCCTTAATATGGACACTCAAATTGTACGTTTTGGTGTCCCGATAGACCAAGACGTAGAGGTGGTTGAGTATGTAGCATCGGATACGGATACGACGTACGAGGAGTATACAATGATCGTTTGGGTCAGCGAAAGGCTTACCAACTTGGTTCCTCATCGTTTTAAGGCATGGTATGTTTGGTTCGGAGGAGAGCGTTGGGAACCTCTCCAAGGCTTTGATGGACCCCTGGGTGTGTCGGGCGCAATCCCGTGGGACCCAGTGGTGTCAAATGTTTCCGATGGTGTCATCAATGATCCGGAGTTGGATTTGAACTACGACCCCGAAACCGAGCCATAGCATGCTCGAACATTGAGGAAGCCATGTTCTTTTTTAGGTAGCCCTCATAAATAGAGAAGCTAAGTAGACCCCGACCCCCTTTCCTTTGTGGGATGTAATCGGAAAAGGGCCCGTGTAGTGGGCGTGTAATTATCCTTACTTCCGATGTGGGTCGTTAATGCATATGTATGAAGCATGCTTTTGTGAATGTGTTTCCTGTGCTATCCCTTCTATGTTGTTGGTTGGGTGATTTGGATTTCACTTCCGCATGTGCTTATTTGTTAGATAATAGGATGGCGACACCTCCTGAGACGTCGCAATTCATGACCTAAGAAGGGAAGTCGCGCGCCAGAGCCTTGGTGGATAGGACTGGGGCGTGACACTTTCTCTCTGTATTAACGGAAAAAAAACCTTACATTGCAGTTCAACATACATAATCTTGTAAAGTAATAGCCCGCTGTTTGAAAATTCCCTATAATCTCCTCACCTTTCCAAATATTGACTGTCTTGATCCTGATGCAAAGTCACCAATAAGGACTGCATAACAAATGATTTTTTTTTTTGTTTTCAAAGTATAACGAATGGATTGACATGCCTTACAATGTGGATTCAAGCAACCACCCCTGTTTCAAGTTGCACATTATATCATCATACCATATGGATTAATCATCAAATAATACATGGTATCAACAAAGCCCAAACAAGTAATAGAGAAGTTACAGAAACCTCGAAGGTGAGTTAATGGAAGGATTTTATCATACTTTTTGTAAGTTTTTTGTACTTGATTGCACTAATTCGACAAGTATGAAATCTCCAAATCCTTGAAAATGCTAATAGAGTTGGTGCAACTTGACTAATCTTCTAAATTATTTAGGGTTAATCACAATGATCTGATTTTTTGCAAAGACAATATCATGACCATCCGTTTGATCCAATTCCGAAAAAATCATGATCCTAACACTTTTTTTTAAATTGAACTTTATTTTGAAACAATCAGGTCATAAGGTTTTCGTAGGTACAAAAATCAAGTCAATGGAAGGTCGAACGGAAAAGTCATGCCCGGTTAAAGTTTGGTCAAATTTGGGTAAATATATATAAACATCATTTTTCAAAACTTTTCTTAATTATATGCTATGAAATAGAAAATAGAAAATAATAAAGGGAAATA
The DNA here is from genome assembly GCA_031216285.1 of Syzygium syzygioides. NCBI lineage: Eukaryota > Viridiplantae > Streptophyta > Magnoliopsida > Myrtales > Myrtaceae > Syzygium > Syzygium syzygioides. The sequence goes on from CM062249.1 coordinate 30,601,523, forward strand.
AAATAAATTAGAAAAGAAGTTAAAATGTGGATATAATAAGAGTCGGTCGGATCCAATCGATAGGCCGGATCAGATATGAGTGTTGTGGGCCGGAGGCTGGGCCGAGTAAATGGGCTGAATATTGATGTGTCCAAGCCGAGCTTGGATTTGGGCTTAAGTGAATTGAAGACCAAAAATTAGAAACTTGGGCTTAAGTCTATCAGTCCATTATCATATTTGGATCGGGTCATAAAGGCCGGTCCGAATCCCAATCTAGACTTCTAGAGTCCGAATCAGACCACTGAGTTGGTCCGGTCTAAAGTTGTCACGCCCCGAACCCTACGGACACGCGACATCCCTCTATGATCGTTATGATGCGACGACCCAGGACTCGTCGCCGATCCTTTTCTTTTTATCTTTTAATACGCATGCGGAAGCGAACATAACAATCTCCGGACAACAACAATAAACAGGGATAGTTAGGAAAACAAACACAATAATATTTTACTTCTCACTTGATTAACCCCTGGGAATGTTCTTACAAGCCCGCTTCGGGCGCTACCACAAAAAGGCCAGCAAAAAGTGACAGGCTAGGGGTTAAACTACTTCATCAACAGGTCGCACTCCAAAAACCAACTTCCAAACATCCCGCACCAAACTGAGTGCATCAACACGCTAAGGACCTGAAAAGGGGGTTAACAACAACCATGAGACGAAAGTCTCAATAAGTTAACGGCCTAAGCCCCGCTTAGGAGGCCAACTCGCACAGGGGTCCCTAATCAGGCAACACAACATCAACAGCATATTATTGAACAACCACAGGCATCCTTACCTCGCCTTGGTACACACGTTGATGAAATGCATATGTCACATACTCGAAGCATTTAAAAAGATTTTCCATGCATCAATACATCACAGTCGCGCGTGTCTCGATTATAAGGCAAAACCTGCTTGGGCACATCCCATACCATGCCTAGCAGTTTCTACCCCATAATCAAGCACTATGCATCACACGTATTCCAATTATTACGCCCCCTCGGGGCCACCACACATCAAGCGATACGCAGCAAGATGGCGGTCTACCGGTAAAAACCGGGCTCCGTCCCGCCCCGTCGGGCACGGCTACATCAAACGATGCACACATTCTAATACGGCAACATTAAACGATACACAGTAAGATGGTATCCCGTAAGGAGCATCAAATCCGGCATCGAGCCGCGACAAGGCATCCGAGGTATCGGCACTCCAGATTATCCCCAGGCATCCGATAAGTCGGGCATCGTCAAGCGATACACAACAAGACGGCTCCAACGTGTGACCACACGAGCACACAAGCATACCGGCCAATTATTATCTTTTCAATTAGCCCATGCGTCCATGAATAGTGTTCACATTAATGCCATACAATAATATCACATGGTCACACATACAACAGTCAATCAATTTTGCAAGCTTCGATGTCAAACCCGAATATCAATCACAAAGTATCATAATCATTACTTGGCATAACAATAAAAATAATTAAATGCCAAAAATCTCGTAAACTTTCTTGAACATTTCCGATCAAAACAACTTGTTATAAAAAATAATTTTATACAACAAATCACGACACGAACGCCAACATTCAAACTAGAAATCATAATTTAAAATTATAAATTTTCCGAAATAATAATAAATAAATTCGGAATTTAATCATTTAATAATATCCAAAATAATTTCTTTTCAAAAAATTTGAAATATTTCCTCGAATTAAAATTGCTCAAATAATTTTCTAAAATGACAATTTATAGGGCGAAAACCAACATCGGAATCACAATTGACGCTAGAAAACTTTCTGAAAATAATAATTTTTAATTTTCGAAAATTAATTATTTAATAATAATATTTAATTCGAAATTAATTTATTAACTAATAAAATAATATTTAAAATTCCGAAAATAAATAATTTAATAATAATAATCAATAACAATAAATTAATTAATAACTTAAACCCTAAACACAATTAACTAATCACTAATCCGCAATTAACATAAATTAAATTATCTAAGCAAGTTTAATATCATAAGCACGGGATTAGAGGTTGACTTACACCACTAACGACGGCGAGGGTGCGAGAACGGCGGCGGCGACGAGAGCGGTCTGCAGCGGTTCCGGTTCGGACTCGGCGGCCGATGAACGATGGCGAACGGCGAAGGACAGCCGCTATGGTGGCTGGTCGGGGCTGCTTCGGCGGCTGGGACCGCGGCGGCGACGGTCGGAGGTGGACGGCGGAGCCGGTCCCGGCAGCGAGCGGACTGGGCAGGGCGAGCGTGCCCGCGGTGAACGGCGGCGACGTCCGGGATGGCGGGGGTGAGCGGAGCTCGGCGGCTGGACGAATGGGCGAGCCGGTGAGATGCGCGGCTGCTCGCGTTTGGCCGGAACGGGCCAGCGACGGGGGCGAGCGGCTGGGCTCGGGCTGGTCGGGCAGAACGAGCAGAAGCCAGAAGACGCGACGCCGGACGAGAGGGGAGAAGGAAGCGGCTGGCGGATGGCGGTCGGGGGGAGGCACGGCGGCCGGGCGGCGCGCGGCGACGATGAACGACGGAGGTCAGTCCGGCGAGGGGCAAAGGAAGAAGCCGAACCAGAAGCAAGAGGGTCGGGGGAGAAGAAGGAGAAGAGAAGAGAAAGGAGAAGAAAAAAAAAGAAGACAAAGAAGAAAAAAGGGGAAATGATGGGGGCTAGTGGGGTAGGTGGGGGAGGTGTGTCAGCCGCGTGGGGAACCGGCGGAAAAGAGGGGGAGGAGAGAGAGAGAGAGAGAGAGAGAAGTCTAATCGCGATTCAACGGTTACGATTTAAATCCGAAAAATGATCCGACGATCCCCGAAAAGTCTTAATTAATAATTTTCGGATTTGGGTAAAATTGTGTTAATAAAAACACATTGCGAGGGTGGTTTACCAGTCCAAATTCGTACCCAGTCAAAAATTCACTTTTCACATTTCCCGGACAATATCGAGGTTGGCCACAATAATATCGACACCGTCCAATTAAATTCTTTCCGGAATTCCGAGAAATTCGACACCAAAGTTTGGGCTCTAATTAACGGCCAAATTCGATCGAGTGCGTTTCTAGCGAAATCTCTAATTTAAAGATTTAAAATAATCGAGAGTGATCAGTTCCCGGGCGAGATTTTACTATAAGCACACTGACGAATTACACGTTTTATAAATCCCAAAAATGGATCGAAATTCGAAATGTCACAAAAGTCCTTTTTTTCAGAACAAAATATAAAAAAATATAAAATTTAGAAAAATATAAAATATGGATAAAGCTAAAAAGATAGAATTCATCTAGTTTAAGGCTTTTAATAAAAATTTTGGGCTTAAAAAAATTTGATTCAAAATTAAATAAGCCTTTAGCGCTTTACCATAGGGAATTTTTAATTGCTTTTTCTTTTAAAGATATGCTAGCTCACTGTTTGTGCACTTTCATTTTTATTTTCCTTGATTGCGCACTTTTAATACATTGATTATTGTTTTCTTTTCTTAGAATGGTTAGGTTAAATCATTAAGATTTTAATGAATACAAATATCGCATGGACACATAGTAGATGAATACATTTGGACTCATAATTGGTAAAAAGTTTGCATGGTCACTTTAGTGAACAAATGATCAAGTTTAGAAACAAAAAGGGCATTAGTTAAAAAACTAGTGTAATCAAGTCCCTATTCTTAAAAATCCCTAATTGTGCATGTATCGAGATGACATTCTCACGTCTTAATTAAGGTTTCTAGTTGACCCTCAATAATAAATAATGGCGACTTTTAATGAATACATAGACTAGAACAACCAATGTCACGTGAGGTATGAACTTAAGAAGGGTCCCATAAAGTATCTCTAGACCTATTCCCTAAGAATTGGGTAGGTCGTCACAGCTTGGCGATTACATAACAAATGCCTTGGTACGCCCTTACAATGTCAGGTGTAGCAACCACATGGATTTATAATCGAATAATACATGGTAACTACCAAGTCCTAGACAAGAATTGTGAGTTTATTAATAATAGAGAAGCTACACAAAGTGAGTTAACATAATGACTTAATTGCACTTATTTGATAAGTTTTAGAAGTTGATTACTAGGATCAGAAAAACAAATAGAACTTGATTGCACTTTTTGTAAGTTTTTAGATTTGATTGCACAAATTTGACAAGTGTGAAATCTCAACTTGAAATATGCAAATAGAGTCGGTGTGGCTTGACTAATCATCTGAATTATTTAGGATTAATCACAGCGATTGGATTTTTAGTGAAGAAAATATCATGACCTTGTGTTCGGTCCAACTTCAGAAAATTCATGATCCCAATGCTTTTTATTTTTTAAATTGAACTGCATTTTTTAAATAATCTGGTCACAAGCTTCCCGTAGGTACAAAATCGAATCAATGGAAGGTCGGACGGAAAAATTATGTCAAGTCAAAGTTTAGCCAATTTTGGGTAAAAATATATATAACTATCATTTTCCAAATTTTTTCTAATTATATGCTATATGCAATGAAATGCATTGCATCTGTCCCAAGCCTACAAGTTTAGTCTCACATATAATTTTTTTTTATTAATGCTAATCATATTTCCCTTCATCAGTGGTCAATGCATTTTGCATTGCGTACGTCCCTCAAGCCTACGAGTTGGGTCTCATAGATAACAAAAATTATTAACGCCGGTCATATTTCCCTTCATCATTGGTCAATGAAAATTCCATCCAATTTCTTTCAATCAAACCTTGAATGAAGGTTTGTGAATATAGCTATCATCCAAATGCAATTTTAACTAAAAATAAATGGGAGACACACGTCTGTAACCTGATTGTCGGAAGAGTTATTATAGTAAATTTCATTCCATTAGGAATGAAAAAAATATAGCCCATATAAAATGCCTTCTTCCTCTATATATTAACTGCCTCTGTTGTTGATGTTTACATTTTGTTTATTAGATTTTAGGTTTTCTATTCACCGCTATGTCTCGTGACTATTTCAATGAGTAACGTCAAATCGCACTCAACTACTACCACAAGCAACATCATCACCGTAGAGAAAAGTGAAAAAGTACGTATTTCCCATCACAAGTTTCCTTAGACTTGCGTAATTTACCTATTTGTGCCGATTGAAGGAATCTCGCACATCAGGTGTTTATTCAAAATTTCTCGATCCAAGAGATAAATTCCAAGCCATGCAAAAAACATTATAATTCATCGAATCATATGTCTGATGGAGGATTTACAAGTTATGAATATCATTCTTATACAAGCTTAATTAAATATAAATGCGGGCGACGCCTATGTCTACAATCCACCAATCCGGTGACTAGAAAGAAAGTCAACAATTGCATGCATTATATCTAGAGAGTTTCACAAGTTGATTAAAAAGATATTGCATGCATAGGATTTGGTTGGCTTTATAGAGTAAACTCCTAATTAGCTACCCGCATGCAATTAGTGGATCATGTTTAACTGTGAAATTAGGCCCAAGGTTTTTTCTATGTTCCATGTTTTGGTTGGGATCTTGTCATCAAACAGTAATGCATGGAATTGTCCGCAGGAAATTTTAGTCTTACCAAATTGGCATAACGTACAATTTGGCCTGTGCTGAATTTGGCCCAACCCAAAAATTATCTCTAAAAGAATACAACTCACAATCACGGGGAAACTTCTTAGCCAGTGATCATGCATGCTAATTGGGGTTGATGAACTTCTGATATTTGCTATTTTCTACCTACTTTTTGAATAATGACTGTGAAGTGTGACCATCCTTTTCTTTTAGTGACACGTGCGAATAATCAGGCTCCTTGGGCCTTAGTGTATACTTCAACGATTTCCGATAAAAATTGATCGAAATGATTAAATTGGAATTTTGCATACAGATTTATGACTAAATTGACAGAATTGAAAAATTTAGGATTGAATTGGTATCCGTACAATAGATTATAAACTGATTGGGCAATCTCCCCAACATAACTTGCCAGGCTTACAAGTCCGCTTATCAAGCTAATACGGTGTAACATAAACTAAACAATGATAAATGCGAGACTCTTGCCATGCAACTCTTCACATAACCGACATTTTTATTATGAAAAACAATAAGAGCAAGAAAGTAACAACCACACAAAGCAAATCCTAGACACCACAAGCGCACACATTTCCAAGGAACTACACAAACCAGCACATAACATGTGAAAGCTTCCTTCTTCTTCTTTTTCCCTTTCAAATCATTCCACCTCCTTGGAAGCAACTTCATCATCGGACTCGTAAATAGAAAAAGGATACCCAATCCCATGCCTCTTGCTAGGGAATACCGCGAAAACCGCGCTAGAAATCGCGCCAATCAACGGAGGCAGAACTTTGAGCAGCGCCTCATGATCCTTCTCAAACGATGACGAGTAGAAGCACCTAATGGAGGTCCGGTCCAGCATGGTCGACACCATGAAAACCGCGGTCGAGATCAAAGCGTGCACAAAGTCGCCGACCCGGAGCTTGTACTTGGACAAGTCGATCAATTCAGAAGCCGACGATGGCCACAGCCCTGTAAATGTGGCCATGCCGTAGTGAACCAGACCGTCGGACCCGGTGTAGCTGTCAGTGAAGCAAGAGAAGGCGCACGAGAGGCCGCACCCGTAGATGAAGAGGCGGCTGAGCAACTCGTTGAGGTCCTCGCAATCGCCATTGTTGGTCAGGACGGGGTTGAGGAACTGGAACAGGAAGACCGTCCCCGTCGGGAGGAGCTTGATGAGGTTCCCTAGGGACGCGAGCGCGGCGTCCCTAACGCGCTTGAGCTTGGACGCATTGCTCTTGGGTTTCGGAGAGCTCGTGAAGGCCATTATCTTGCAGAACGGGTGATGGTGGAGTGAAGAGGGACTTAAAGATTCTAAGTGTTTTGCGGTGCGATGCGAAGCTTCCTTGGTGGCTATTTATAGTATCCGAAGGGGGAGGGAAGAGGGTAGGTTGCTTCCACGTAACACGAAAGAGGGGAGCTTCGGAGAAAGGTTTTGTCTTTGCTGTTGGAGAGAGAGATGGCCTTCATTTCGTATCCGAGGCTTCGAGCTTGGACGGATATGCTCGTACGTGAGGTTAGCTTTCATTTCACAGTTCACCCTTTTAAAGTGAAGGGAAAAGAAGTAACTTCAGGCTTGCGCTTTGTGAAGTTATGGGATAGCGTTGCTTCCTTGAGACAATACTCGTGAGTTTCGTTTGGATTCTTGTACAATGTATCATAGTTTGTCTAGTTGGATTGAGTAAATAAGCGTCTTATTCCTCATTGAAGTGGAGTTTCATGATGATATATATGATCTTAAGGAATGGCCGATGATGTTGTTAATTATACGGCGACTCCTTTTTGAAGAGTTTAATATTTCGTCCGACCGCTCAAGGAAAATTTCAATCTTCAAAACCCTAATGATTAGTTTGTGGTTAAGGAAAAAAAAGCCTATACGTATGTGGATGAGGCATACAACACAAAGTTTGATTTCCTACACCAAATGCAAATGATCCTATGTTTCGACCATTCACTTGGATTTTGGCTGACGGTCTAGTGTATGCAAATTACAATTTTATGTTGCATTTGCTCACGGTATGAATTGAGCTCGTGATCTTGTAAGATACAGGTGACCCATTCACTACTGGGTCAATCACTTGATTTATATTCTTTTTATAGTCCATGGGTATTTTAAACATGAAAGTTCTTGAAAAATAACAATGGCTAATTACTAGAAAAGCACTTAAATGGATCGAATACAATCTCACATTAACCATTTTGAAAATACGAATTGAATAAAATATATCTTTGTTTGTTTATCCGTTGGATTTCGATCTGTTGCTGTTAGCGACAATCCCAATAAACCCAAAAAGGAGGTATAAATGTAAGTAACTACACTTTTCAGTACAAGCAAGGCTCCAAGACCACTCCTGATAATTTGGTCTATCGTTAGTTCAGGAAACTTCCTAGCTTTTGGTTGCATTTGGGGTAGCATTTCGGAAGAGTTTTGGGCTGTAAAGGTCCTCGGAGCCAAAATTTTGGTATTTAGTAACACAATCTTATAAGCGTTTTAGGTTGCGCATGACAACCATTCTGTGTCTGGAAACAGATTTTGCTCAGAAATGATTCTTTTTTATTCTGTACCCGGAAACAAATTCTAAGTATTTAAAGGCGTTTGGTAACTGCTCAAAATTTATATTCTAAAAATAGAAAAAAAAAATAAATTGATGTGGTAACTACACAAAATTTTATTTTATTAATAATTTTTTAATATTTTTTAATATTTTTTTCTTTTTTTTCCTTTCTTTTCCTTCCCTTCGTTGGCCATGGCTGATGGTTGGGTAAGGCTCGACCTCACCCAGTCAAGGCACGGCCAGCCTCGCCGACACCACCCAAGCAACAGACCTGGGTGGCAACAGCGAGGTCAGCCTTGCCTTGGCTAGGGGAGACCTCACCGTCGTGGCCGCGAGCTGCCCTCATCGGCCCTGGCCTGTGGCCGACGGCCAGCGGCCAGCTGGTGGCGGGTGGCGGGCCAAAGAACAACAGCAAACCAAAAAAAATAAGAAAATCAAGAAGAATCAGAAATGGAAAAATTGTTCCATAATCAAAAAGTTACTTTTTTTTGCTTCTTGATTCTGTTCCAAAACTGTTTTTGAAAATAATTTTTTGCAAAATTGTGCCAGGGCACAAAAAATTTATCAAACAAATTTCTGCTCATAAATTGATTCTAGGAATAAAAGAACAGAAATATTTACTATTTGACAAGTTGTCAAATAAGCTCTAGGTGTAAAGTTGAGCTTTGAAAATCTCAAAGTTCAATGCTCCAAGTTCCAAGCAACTGGGGACTAATTTTGGTTTTTGACATTTCGAATATGCTACTTGAGGATTTAATAAAAAAAAATTCTTCCAATCTTACCCTACTAATGTTTTCATGTTCATCATCTCTCTCATATGGAGACAACAGTGGCGCCAGATCTAGCTCGCCAGGCTCTGGTCAACACTCGCCAAGGGTTGTGCAACGTCGACAACCTTCGTCAGGCTTGCTTGACGTCAGCAAGCTTCGTCAAGGTCGCTCGACGTCAGCAAGCTTCAATCCGGTGAGATCTGTCTCACCTTGGGTTGAGGGTCGCATGACAGCGGCAAATGAGCCTAAGTTGGGATGGTGGGGCTCTATGTCGATATCCACTTCAGAAAAAAGTGTATCGAACAACATTTGCATCGAGCAAATAATCTTGGAGTCAAAGTCCTTTGTCTAAATGCAAAATTATTCTCCCAAAACTCCCCGAAACATTCCGACCAAAAAAAAAATCTCCCCAAGTGCGCCCGTATACATACCCATTTGCATTTGTCGCTTTTAAATTCCCATTCTGTATTTTCAACTTTATTACGAAACTTTTGATTTAGACTAAGTTGCCGCTTTTTCTTTGGAAAACAACTCACACCAATTTTCTAACCTCCCCCTGAATTTTGTTCGTTGAACAAAGGTTTTGATCGCATGGAAAACGGGTGTTCCATTCACTATGAGGTCAACCATTTTAGCGGTTAATTTATATTCTTTTATGGTTCCTTGGGCATTTCAAAGATGAAAGTTCTTGGAATATGACGATGGCTAAATACTAGAAAAGCACCAGAATGGATCAAAAATTTTAGGAAAAACACAACAAAAAATCTCAAATCATGCCACTTGTGACAAATTTATCCTTAACTTTTTTTTGTGACACAAAAAACCCCAAATTCTGCCACTTATAATATATTTACCCCACAATACTTTGACCCAAAAGCGTGTTCGTCTTTTTCCTTTTTTATTTTTTTTCCTTTTTTTTTCTTTCTTCTCTCTTTCCTCTGCCGTGGGTGGCGGAGGGAAGCCGGCGAGGGCGAGGGCAGCCCTCGCCCAACGAGGGCGAGGGTCACCCTCATCCAACCCCAACGTCGGCGAGGGCTGCCCTAGCCGGTTTCCCTCCACCATGGCCGGTGGAGGGAAGAAAGATAAAATAAAAAAAAGGAAAAAAATAGAAAAAGGAAAAAGACGAAAACGCCCTTTGGGCCAAAGTATTTGGGGTAAATGTATCACAAGTGGCATAATTTAGAGTTTTTCATATCACAAAAAAAGTTTAGAATAAATTTATCACAAGTGACATAATTTGAGATTTTTTATGGCGTTTTCTCAAAAATTTAATCTCACATTAATTAAATAAAAAAATTCAGATCCTAAGTCAAATCGGGTTAAAACTTTATTTGGTCATCAATTGGATTTCGACCTATTGCTTTTAACGACAATCCCAATAAACCCGGAAAAGAGGCATAAACGCAAGTTACCATATTTAATACTGCTTTTAATTAGCACAGGCAAGGCTCCAACACTCCTCTTGATAATTTGGTCTATTATTAGTTCAGGAACGAGGAAACTTCCCAGCTTTTGGCTGCATTTCGTGTAGCATTTTCAGTGAGTTTTGGGCATCTGAGGACCTTTAGTGCAAAGTTGAGCTTTGAAAATGTTCAAAGTTGAAGGCAACTTGGGACTAATTTTGGGATTAATTTTGGCTTTCAGCATTACAAAAAGTGCTAATTTAGAGATTTAATGATTTTTTTTCTTCCAATCTTGCCCCCATTAATATTTCCATGTTCCTGTTTTACCCCTGCTATTTTTCCGAACACTGTCCATTGTCTCTCTTAGATAGAGACGATCGTGGCTTTAGATCTAGCTCGCCGGCCTATGTTCAAGGCTTGCCAAGGGTTGCACGACGCCGGCAAGTTTCGTCGAGGTCATTCGACGTCAGCAAGCTTCACCCAAGCGAGATCTGTCTCGCCTCGAGCTGAGGGTCGTCGAAGGTAGCACAACAGGAGGGTCGACGAGTTGGTAGGGGCGACAACGGTGGACAAGCCTAGGTTAGGATGGTGGGGCTGCGTGTTAAAATCCAATTTAGAATAAAGTGTGTCAAATAACAATTAGATTGAGCGAAAGATCAGGGAATCAAAGCCCTATGCCTATATGCAAAATCATTCGCCCAAAACTCTCCCGCTCATGCCACTTTGCATTTCTTGCTTTCGAAATTTCCGTTTTTTATTTTACTTTGTCGCGAAACTTTTGATTTGGACTAAAATTGCCGATTTTCTTTGAAAAAGCTCTCGCCAATTTTTTAACCCCCCCCTCCCCCTGAGTTTTGCTCGTTGAACAAAGGTTTTCATTGCTTTAGGATTGGTTGAAATGCAGGGTTCTAAAATTTGAAGATGTAAAGTGGTAATTCGATGTGGGGTCGTGCATCAAGTCAAGGTAAAGGGGATGATGGAAAGATCAAGTTAAATTTTGTTTCTGAAATACGCAAATTATTTCACGGAAATTTAAACAATTGGATAGCTGGTCTTTCACGAATATAACTTATCTTTTTAATTATATCTATAAGCAAGTGTTTGCCGGCCGGTGAAGAATTGATCGGCTAGCAAGCTAGGGGCGATACTGAATCTATCTACTCCGAAAATTCTTTCAAGAAAATGCTCCCGTTTTGAGAGGCTATTTGAATTTTCGAAAGATTAATTAATTGCCTCCGAGGAAGGTTTAGCTTTTAACTCAAGCATGAAATGAAATTGCCTGTTCAACTAAGATAGTGGACACCGACCAAAAAAACAAAAGAAACTGACAAAAAGTGCCATCAATTTCCCTCAATCCAAACAGAGCTATACACTCAACTAAATCGTCTAATCAACAATTCATAATCATTGGGGAAAAAGATTATCAAAAACTTCAAACTGTGATATTTGTAATAAATTTAGCCTGAATTTTTTTTTAACACAAAAGATCCTAAACTATGTCATTTGTGATACATTTACCCCATAATACTTTCTCCTATGGCATTTTCATCTTTTTCCTTTTTCTTTTTTTTCCTTTCTTCTCTCTCTTCCCTCCGCCGATCATGGCGGAGGGAAGCTAGCGAGGGCGGCCCTCGCTCGCCCAGGCGAGGGCAACGCTTGCCGGCGTAGGGCAAGGGTTGCCCTCGCCGGCTTCCCTCCGCCATGACCGGCAAAGGGAAGAGAGAGACGAAAGGAAAAAAAAAAGGAAAAAGACGAAAATGCCATTGGAGAAAATATTATGGGGAAAATATGTCACAAATGGCATAGTATGAGATTTTTAGTATCACAAAAAAAAATTCAGGGTAAATTTGTCACAGGTGGCATAGTTTGAGATTTTTTGTGGTATTTTCCCTAATTATTGATTTTCATCAACTTATGTTATGTTCGCTTACAATACATATTGAACTCATGATCTCGAGAAAAACGGATGACCTTATTCTTTATTACAACCTCATGGGTAATTATGTTCTTTTTATGGTCTTCAAGGATTTCAAAGACAAAAGTTCACCCAAAAACTTATTGCATAAGTATAATTGAGTTATAATGTAATTAAGTCCTAAAACTTATCAATTTAGTGCAATTGAGTGCATACTTTTATCCAATTTGAGTGATAGAAATACTGACGTGATATTTTTCTAATAATATTTTTGAAGAGATGCAACATTGCCGCATCACAAAAATGACTTGAAAAATTAAAAGAAAAAAAACTGACAATTTAAAAGAGAAAAACCATTGCACAAAGAGAGTGATCAGGGTTCGGAGAGTCGACAGCTCCAATGGTTTTTGTTTTTTTTTGTTATTTTTCAGCCCATTTTTTTTTCTCTTTTTATAAAGTGTTTCGACTCTTTTTTTGTAATGTGTGCTGCATGCCCTCGAAATTATTTAAAAATGTCATGTCAGCATTTTTTCAACTCAAATATGATGAAACTAATGCAGGACCTGTTTGGTTGAGCTTTGGGAAGGGGCTTTGGGCCTCGAAAGCCCCTTCCCAAAATGCTAGTGTGTTTGTTTTAGCATTTGGCCTAGCATTTGGCCAAATGCTAGCATTCCAAATGCTGAAAGCCCAAGGCTGGTCTAGACCAGCCTTGGGCTTTCAGCATTCCACGAATGCCACTGTTCATTATTATTATTATTTTTTTTTTTGGTTTGGAGCTTCTTCTTCGGGCAGGAGCGGTCGGCGAGGGAGAGCGGCCGGCGAGCCAGATCCGCCCCCGCCGGCGGTCGCCCGAGGCCAGTCGACCCTCGGCGGGGGTCGCACGGCCGCCTGGGGTCGCCTAGGTCGCGCGACCTCAGGCAACCGCCCTAGGGTCGCGCGACCCAGGCGGCCGTCGCCTGAGGTCGCGCGACCCAGGCGGCGGCGCGACCTCAGGCGACAGTCGCCTGGGTCGCGCGACCCAGGCGACGGTCGCCTGAGGTCGCGCGACCCAGGCGACGGTCGCCTGAGGTCGCGCGACCCAGGCGACGGCGCGACCTCAGGCGACAGTCGCCTGGGGTCGCGCGACCCAGGCGCCGGCCGCCTGACGGTCACGCGACCCAGGCGCCGCCGGCGAGGTCGCGCGACCCAGGCGACGGCCGCCTGGGTCGCGCGACCCAGGCGCCGGCCGCCTGAGGTCGCGCGACCCAGGCGGCCGCTTGGGTCCCGGGACCCTCGCCGAGGGTCGCCCGGCCTCGGGTGACGGCCGCCGGCGGTTGCCTGACCTCAGGCGACGGCCGCCGGCGCCAGATCTGGCTCGCCGGCGGCCGGCCGGCGGCAGATCTGGCTCACCGGCGGCCGGCCGGCGCCGGCTCCGGCGAAGGGTAAATTATGTTTTTTCTTCCCAAAGTCCATTTGCAAAAAAAAATTCACCAAACACTATATTTTGGCCAAAGTAGCTTTACAAAATATTTTTACCAAACACTATTTGCATTTTCCCAATGGACTTTCACCCAAAGTATTTGCATTTCCCCAAATGCATTCTCCCAAAGCCGAACCAAACAGGCCCGCAGATGACTTGGGTGTGCACAAGTGATGTGATTTATATGTTTGGATTTGCGAGAGGTTAGGCCTTCTCAACTTCCCCTTTTTGGAATATGTCGGGCTTTTACATAAATATTACCCATGTCCCTCAATCCCACGGCTTTAGTTTCACCAATAAGTTATAGCTTTAGGCCTTTGTTATAGAAAAAATCAGATGAAGCTAATGGAAGCACTCAATTACACTTGTTTAATAAGTTTTATTGTCTAGATCGAACTTTTTGAACGTTTTAAAACTTTTGATATACGTTTCATTTATAAATAAGTATATGAGTATCTTTTTCAAATATGAGTAAGTTTCCAACTTAAAATATAAAAAAACAAGAAATTATCGGTAACGATTGAGTTTTTATTTCATTTGTTAAGCACCTTTCCTTATCAAAAGTCAAGTTTTGAAAAAAAAAATCATTTGAAAACCAATTTACCCGTCATTTAAAAAAAAAAAACACAATCCAAAAATCAGCACTGTTTTCATTAGAATCGGATGGTCCAAATCACACAAGCATCATGTGCATGTCCAAGGCCTCAACCACATAGAATTCACAGAACCATCCATCTACTTTATTGGAACCAAACATTAACTTTCATCTAATGGGTAATCAATTTAGTGTGATCGGATCTAAGCAAATCCTGAAAAGACTTCTTCAGAACCTGGGGATGTTAAACATAGAGGGAACCATCCAAACTCTGAGCTGTAAAACGTAGTGGGTATCGTTAATGTCCGGCACATTAAAATAAGAAATGCATCTAGAAAACTTGCTTAATAAGATAGGCTGTGAAGGCCCCTGTCACAATGAAGCAGGGAAATCCCCAAACAATTTCCCTAGGTTGCTTCCCGAACCAAACATTAACCAATCTAGTGGGAGACCTACATAGACAAAAGGCAAAGGTAAGCATGAATTGTAGGTCCATAACCCATTTACTAATCCGACCAATCAAGAACGTTCCACCGTTTTAAAGTTACTAATCACCGATCTTCATCAACAATCTCTTTTCGATCCCAAAGAAGTCACTATCTAGATTAGACTATCTAGATTAGACTTAATCATAAACCAGTCACACTTACGAGCTTGCTAGGGCAGACACGAGTTCGTGCAAGCACATTTAGTCGTGTAGCCCGAGCCCAACCTAACAAAGCCCGAGCCAGCCTAGCCGAGCTCGAAAAATGCGGGCATGTGCGACTAAGTTAGGTTCGAGTCTGGCTCGGATCGGGGAGGATGCTTCGAACCTCGTGTTTGAGTTTTCCCTCAATCAAAAAAGCAGGGGCATGACAGCAAAAGAAGTTTTTTCACAGATTCGTCCCGGACAACAAGACAGAAACTTTCACATTCACACTCCCCCACGAGGCACAGACTCGGTCTACGCTATTTCCCAATATTACAAATCGACCCCACCATTTTTTCTTTCTTCCCTTCTTCGAACCCTTAGCCAGTTACCCACTATTACTTACTAATCACTAAAACAGCCCACGTAATCACAGCCAAAGAAGCAGGTATTGAGCGAATGCTCCTCCTAGTTTCTCGAAATTCTGGATCTGCCCCCCGTTTCTGAAAAAACTCACGGAAAGGACCAGACCTCGAGAACAACGAGAAAGACGACGGAAATGGATGTAAATCGCCTAGATCTGATCTGGTTTTTGCTCACAGCAGATCGAGCCGGAGCAATCTCCGGAGGTCTCTGGTGGCCGAATCGTCGACCAGGAGCACCTGCTTCTTCTTCTTCTTCGAAAACGACGGCAGCGGGAGCGAGCTCGGCTCCGGCGACACGGCGAACGCCGATCCGGCGTAGACCACGGCCCTTCCCCCCACCGCCGCCGCCGGGGACCTCAGCTCCGGCGCGCCGACCTGCTTCCGCGCCATCTCCGGCTCCGGACCGCCCCCTTCCCTCCTCGAGCCGGCGTCGTCGTCCCTAGCCGCCGCGTCCAGCGGCTCGCCCCGCCGGAGGATGGTGACCTTCCCCATCCCGAGGAGGCCGCCGCCGGGCCTCGCCGCGCCGGCCTCGTAAGGGCTCGATCTCTCCGAGGCCGCCGGCTTCCTCTGCTGGTGCTGGTGGTGCTTCCTGTTAGGCCTGGGATTGGAGCAGGAGCTCCCGTAGCCGCAGCTCCTCCGGCGAGGGTAAGCCGCCGCCGCCGGGGAGGAGGCTCCCATCCGCCGGGCCAAGCAGTCCTGAGGCCGCAAGATCTCCGTCGCCATGGCCTCGATTCCAACCAAACCGACGAAATCAACTGCACAAATGAACAAAACCTAGAGAGAGAGAGCTAGAATAGAGCTGGACGAGCTCGGAAATGGCGGAATTTATAGAGAGAGAAAAGGGGGGGAGGAAGGAAGGAGGGTTTCTCTCTCCTGCCTCGTTCCACTGACCTTCGCTGGTATCGACGCGTGAAAGCTAATCCCCTCCCGTCGTTACGTGGACGTAGGAGTCCCTCTCATCTCATCTAACGATCCCCCCCCCCACCGCCTCCCCGTTTTTCCACAGTCAAAGCTGGAGCTTTGACCGAGGAGCCCGCCAATGGGCTGGGCCAGGCCGGGCCTTCCATCGACCCCGAGTGGGCCACATCTGGCCCACTTAGCTAAAAAGCGCGATGCCGTGGCGCTCGTCGAGTCGGCGTGGCCACGATGAGGGCCCGAGCGGGTTGACGAGCGAAAATCTGTAACGAGCGCGCGTCCGTCGTACGATGTTTGCTGTATCCAGTCATTACCAGAGCGACCGCCGCGTCGGATTCCGAGCTGTGTCGTGTTGTTGGGTTCCGCGGGAGCTTGGCCGAAGGTCTAAAATTGCTTACGACGGAAAACGTTAAGAACTCGGTGTAACAACCGGGTCCAACGAGGGGTGGAGACTCGAGAGTGTTCGGCGAGACCAGAGGAGCCCAAGACAAGGAGCGGCTCCTGATGTGATTCTAGGACGACGGAAAGGGCATGAACGAACCAAATTGCACGCTGGATAGGGAGAAAACGTTTTTGGATTGTATATATTTGAAGCCGGAATTAATTTACAAGAGGCGCATTTTGACGTTATGGCAATCCTTAGCATTGGATCTTCGAGCGCTATTGGAATGGGTGACATGCTGGGAAATTGCTTACTTGCATGCCAAAGGGTAAAAAACTGTGAGACCCTGTATGAAATGGGCCAAAGCGGATAATACCTCGAGTGAATTAATCCAGACGTGTCGCAATTTTAATTATACAAACCGAAACATTTTATGACCTGATTTCACATTGAGCCACACGTTTAGGACCGTCAGTGTAATCTCCCTGAAAAACTTTAGCAAGAAATTAGTGTTCTCTCATTTTAAAGATTTTTTTTTTGTAGAAAAATGATACAGATAGTCTCTAAATTTTGACCAAATATACAATATTGTTTTTCAATTTTAACCCAATATATAATGTCATCGCTGAATTTTTAAATTGTTCAATGTGGTCGATGAATTTTTGGTACATATTTGATTTAATTCCTAAATTATATGAATATGTTCAATATTGTCCCTTAACTTAAATTAGATTGGACAACATTGAACTTTTTTATATATTTTAGGGGCTAAATTGAATATGCATTCAAAATTCATGAATCATATTGAAAAAATAAAAAATTCAAAAATCACATGACATATTAAAATAAAAAATAAAAATTAAATTGAAATTTCAAGAATCATGCAACATGTCGAGCCAAATTTCAGGCAGCATTTATATCATGATCCCTTTTTGGTATTCCGGGCTTGTCTATTCCGGTATAATCCGAAGCACTTAATCAATCAGAAGAGACAACACGAGCGAAAATCAAAATAAGAAAAAAAAAACGGAAAAGTTTTTCAGACAGCAAGCGTGCGGAATACAGAAAACGACGAGCCATGCCAGCAAAGGACGCGACCGCGCCGCCGACCTTCGATCTCCCCGACGACGTGCTGCGCGTCCTGCCCTCCGATCCCTTCGACCAGCTCGACGTGGCCCGCAAGATCACCTCCCTCGCCCTCTCCGCCCGCGTCTCCGAGCTCGAATCCGAGTCGTCCGCCCTCCGCGCCGACCTCGCCGCCCGCGACCGCCTCGCCGCCGACCTCCGGTCCCAGATCGAGTCCCTCGACGCCTCCCTCGCCCACGCCGCCGATCGGCTCGCCCGAGCCGACTGCGAGAAGGTCCCCGCTCGCCCCGTATCTCGGCGCCCGGCCTGCGCGATTCGCGTTGACAATGGTGGAGGTTTGACTTTTTGTGTCTTGTGGTGGTGCAGGAGGAATTGCTCAGAGAGAACGCTTCGCTGTCGGAGACTGTGAAGCAGCTGAATAGAGATGTTGCGAAGGTAATGAATAACGCGCAATGATGGTTTGTTCGTTTCTTTTTCTTTTTCTTTCTTGATGTTTAGAACTGGTTGTGATTCGCTGTTTCTACGTGCGATTCTGTGGAACGGACCGATGATTTGTGTTTGCTCTGAGAATTCGCTTTTCTTAGTGAATGGGGAGGAGTTCTGTTTTTTGGTGCCTACAGACAACCTTGCGATGATCCTTACAAGAGAATGTTAGCTCATAAGAAGTTTGAATGGGAATGAACAATGTCAGCGTCACCATTAGGACTTTTCATTCTTTTTCCCCATTAATTGTTGTGTATGAAGGATTTCGGAACAAAAGGAATAATACATTGGTTGGCATGATGCGCGATGACTATCCGGCATATGAAAATCCAATACTAGTATGCTGTTACTAATCCCCAGCCCTGAAATTCTCTCCACTTGCGTCGTGATTTTAGAATCCGGGCTCCGCTAACCACGTTAACGGGTATTCTTAGATTGTACTATTTCCGAAATGGTTCGGTTGATTGTGTCTACTTTCAATGGCGACAATAAACCCCCCGGTTGTGGTAAGACTTTTTGAGTGTGGCACTTCGTGGAAGTGCTTAGTTGTTTGCGCAGTTTTCATTGAGAATGTAGTCCTTTGGTTCTCAGAGATATGACTGATATGTGATTGCTCTATAAGTTGTATGGGGATTATAAGATATTAGTTCTTGGGAGGTGATCAAATGTTCCTCTACTCGGTCTTCTTCTGCATAGAAAGTAGTTTAGAAAGTGTATATTTGCAGAGACATGCTTCGTTATGGTGAAACTTTTTTTGGCAATTCCTAATGGTGGGGGGAATGTGCTCGATTTAATTTAACTTTTGGTTTATGCAGTTGGAGGTATTCCGGAGGACGCTTATGCAGTCCCTTCGAGAGGATGATGAAAGCTTTGTGAGTGATTTAGACTGAAGTTATTTTGACATTCAGCATCTAAAATTTTCTTTCTATTGCCTAAAATGTTACTTTGCTTATTAGCTAAAATACCGTCTTTTCATTTGACTCCATACGAATTATCTACCACAGGCAGGAACACCGCAAATCATTGCCAGGCCAACGCTAAGTGGTATGGTCTTTTTGCACCATGTCCTTCAGATTGATTATATAGCTTCAGTGTGATGCCCTTGGAAATAGTTAAACATGGTTTACCAGATGAGTTTCTAATGCAAGCAAAGAAATTATTCTTGAGGTTGGTGCAACCTTGCCTTGTCCTACTCTGATCTCCTGAATGATAATCTTCTTTGCCATGTTCTTCTTGCGAAATTGCCGAAACAGCTTTATAAATAACTAATAGAACATGACCAGGAAAAAATATATAAGAATCAGGTCTGCTGATGGTTTAGAAAAATCCTCCATGGTTAATGGCAAATAGGTGCAGCATGCTTGGAAGCTCCCATTTAGGCATTACATGCTTTATGATGTCGTGGCCAGTGATAACATGCCACTGAGCTTATGTATATGTTGCTGCTTCGATGCGTTTGTTGATTGTTTCAGAAGATGATGGCTCCCTGCCTCCTTCAAGATCATCGTCGGTTCAGAGCCGGTTATCAGAAATGGGAAACTCATCAGTAGAGGATCCTGAAGCAGAAGGTGTGTTGCTCTTTTGACTTTTGGAGAGTATATTTATTTAACTAAATACCATTTCAAAATTAGGCAAGCTGTGCTTTTCTTGTTAAAAAGATAGATTTATACTGTGAAAAGCATCAATGTTTCTAAATGGTCCTAAATCTTATGGAGGAAATGATACTGAGTACGTGTTAATCTCTTTAGAGAAGATCACTATTGTTTAGTCAATTAGTGGGAAAGACTCTTCCCCATTAAAAAATACTGATTTTATTTAGTTAAGTACCCTGATCACAAAAGAAAACTATCATCACTCTAAATTTGCTTGTGTATAGACTCGAGACCAGGGATATCGCATGGCCCGATATTCAGTTCGCAAACGAGCACTCCTCAGCTCACTCCTCTTGGATCTCCGCTAAGTTTATCACTATCTGTATCTCCTTCAAGAGTTTCTAAGGCAGTGTCTCCAAGACGGCAGTCCATGTCATTTGCAACCCCACGGGACAAGTTTGATGGCAGGTCCTCCACGTGCTCTTCGTTGCCCTCAATCAGCCATGGTTCTGTAGCAGGCTTCGAGACAGGATCTCAAACAGGTGAGTATGATGCATGACCTCAAATCTTTGAAGTCATCAGAGTTCAAAGAAAAATGCACGGCGAGAGTTTATGTTAGGGGAAATTTTCTTTTCTTGATCTGCATGTCATATGCTCTTGCTTGTCCTCATCTACTTATTTGTCTGACTGTTTCAGGAATAACTCGAGTCGATGGGAAAGAGTTCCTACGGCAAGTGAGGTGAGGATTTGAACTTGGCCTTGCTGTGGATGGGTTTCTAACTTTCCTGTTGTGTTGTACTTTCGACAAATAGGAATTGTTACGTGTGTTAGGGCTTTTGAGCATTATTGAACGCAATTCATTCATAAAAATTTCAGGCATTCTTGAAAGCGCAAAATAAAGGCGCCAGCACGATCTGTTGTGGATACACATAATTTCTCATGATACACAAAATAGAGAGAGAGGTGGGGTTGAAGGTTTGAATTCTCACAATTCTTTTGGTTACATGACAGGACCCGATTACCATATGAGCAGTTTGCTGCTTTTTTGACAAATGTTAAGGAATTGAATTCTCGCAAGCAATCAAAAGAAGTACACACTCTGTCTCTCTCTGCCCGTCTCTCTCAATTTAATTAGTTGCTGCTAATGGTTTCGTTTCTTATCCTTCATCTTGTAACACAGGAGACCCTACGGAATGCCGCAGAGATCTTTGGTTCAGATAATAAGGATCTCTATGATTTATTCGAGAGATTCTTGACGCGTCATTCTGGTTAACTACATCAACCGGTGAACAAATGCCTTAATGATGCCGTACTGTCTGGAAAAATAATTTTCATCACTTTAATTGTACAAGTCGAATAAATTTAAAGTCGTCTTGGTCGGAGAGACGAGGTTTTGGTCCTGCATTGACATTGGTTTGGATTCAACCAACCATCCTCATTTGGGGTGAATTGTGTTTTTGTCTGTGGTCTTGGAAATTGACTGCTGTTAAAGATAGCGCACTTCAAAATCTTTTAAAAGCATGTAGAGGTTAATGTCTATATTACTCATCTGTCGAGGGAAAAGGAGGCAAAATTTAAATCCTTCATTGATCAGCATCATTAGAGGGAAAACGAGCTACAAAGATAAGGGAAAAAAAATCCAATTAACTAATAAAACATAAGGAAAATATTATTATTTGATGGGCAAAAAGAGTAATGGGTAGCTTCTTCTAACTTAAAACAAGTGGGAGAAATGTCCAGTTAATTTTAAAAGCACGCATATTGATTCAATTGTAAAATTTTTTAATATTATCAATTTAATCATAAATCTTTGTGTTAAATTTCAATGTAGTTTATCGGGCCAATATTCGTCGAAAATTGATAAAGTAATGGTGTGTAACGTAGGATGGTCGATGATAATTGGACTGTTGTTTCTAATGAAAATTGACTAGAATGATCACATTGAAATTTCGCGCAAAGATTTACAACTAAATTGATCAAATCAAAAGGTTTAGGACTAAATTGACTTATGTAAAATAAGTTTAGGATTGATTGAATAATGTTCCCTAAAACAAGTGGCTTGAGATTCTTCTGTTCGGGTGGTAACGGGATACGAACTTTAAGGTATTAATTTTTACTAAAAAAATCATGAATTTTCTCCTCCGAGATTGGCTTTTGCAACACATAAGGATGGCTTTTTGGCGGGAGCTTTGTTGAAGGGCGACTGTACTGCGAGTTCCTCTTTCTTTTCCATTTTCTTTTGAAAAAAAATTAATTTCTATTCTTGTACTTTCAAGTTTTTTTTTCAATTAAGTTCCTATATTTTTAATTTGTCTAATCAATTCTTTTTAGTGATAATGACAGAAACAGTCCATGAACTTTAACTTAATGTGCAATTTGGTCTTTGAAATTTTAATTTGTTTAATTTAGTCCATGAACTTTAGGCTAATATTCAATGTGGTTCATGAACTTTTATTTTGTTCAATGTCATATCTGAACTTTTGGTACATATTCAATTCAATTTTTGAATTATATAAAAATATTCAATGTAGTCCATGAACTTGAATTCGCCATGCTCGGAGACAAGGTTTTGGTCCTACAATAACATTGGTTTGGTTACATTCATTTGTTTGTGGTCTTGGAATTTGACTTCTGCTAAGAATAGCACACTTCAAAATTGGGATCAGTGCAATGGAAGTCCTAAAATTTATTACAAAAATGTAGTCGAGTCCTGAAACTTCTAAAAAGTGTAATCAAGTCATAAATTTGTCACGAAAGTATAATCCAATCAAAATAAGTAATAAAGTTTGTCACGAAAGTACAATGAATCTTAAAAATTGAAAAAGTACTATCAATAGAAAAACTTGATTAGACCAATTTGACAAGTTGTAAGATTTCATTGCACTTTTTAAAAAGTTGTAGGATTTAATTGTATATTTGCGATAAGCTTTAGGATTTCCAATGTACTTATTCCAAATCTTTTAAAAGCATGTAGAGGTTAACGTCTATATTACTTATTTATCGAGGGAAGAGGTGGCAAAATTTAAATCATTGATCAACATGAAAATGTGCTACCCAAAATAGGGAAAAATACAATTAATTGACAAAAAAATAAGGAAATTTTTTTAATTTGATGTGCAAAAAGAGTAAGGGCCATGCGTTTTCCACTTTTAGTTTGGCTCAAACACTCCCAACAAAATATTGTAACCATTTTATCCATTGTGAGTCCCACCTTTTAGCATCCTCCGCATTCTCTTAATGTCATTTTTTTAATCTTATTTTGCGGGTCCCACTTTTTCTTCATCTTCATCTTCACCTTCTCTCTTTCTCTCTCTTTTTACTTTCTTTTCTTTGATGTTTGATATGGTTTTGTGTTGTTTTTCATGGTGGGTACCGGCTAAATTGATTAAATTCGAAGTGTCAATTAATGTTGAATAATGTGGTAATTTTCTTTGTGATGGGTTCCGGTCAATGAAGTCTAAAGGTGTTTTTTCTTCTTTTTCTTCTTTCATCTCTTTTTTTTGTGTCTGGGAAAAGTAGATATTGATTCATTCATTCCTTGTATATTGTTGTATCTGATTAAAGTTTATGCTTTTGAGGATAATATTTAGTGAGGCCTTTGGCATTGCTAAGTTTCTCTCCTTCAAGATTTCGTCAGTTGAAGTTTTTGAAATTTTGTGGAGAAGAGTAGAAAGAGAAAAACAGGTGTTGTCCGATCCTAAAGAGTTTTGTTTTTGCCAAGTGAAAAAAGGTTTATAATCCCATTAACTTCTAACGATTAAATTTACTGATTTCTTTGACCCTATTGGGATAGAGCATGCATTTGATTTTTTGAGTATTCTTTTCATTGAAAATTTCCTCGGACTAGTTTCCATTGACCTCTTTCTTTTCTGTAATTTGTTTGGTAGAATGATTTCAAGATGCACATATTGGTCTAGTTATGGTTCGGACTAAGTAAAGGATGAAGGATTTTTATCCAATAAATTTCAATTTTCTTCCCATTTCAGTGGATTTATTGAAATATTTTAACATTTTGTTTCCAATTCTTGATAATGTAGAAAACCAGTTGACAAGCCAAATGCATTTTTGCATATTAACTGGTGAAATCTATTGGTGGCGGTGCAAAGTCTGGTCAAATCCCTCGTCTGCATTATATTGGGTTGGTTTTGAATAGAGAAGGGCTTACGTATGTTGCAGAGCCATCAATTAGAATGAGAAAACATCATTGACTGAGTTCTGTGCTTTTACGGAGGTGATTATGGTGGTATCTTCTCTACAAGAGAGAGAAATAGAGAAAGATGTTGAAAGGTGGAATGAAGAGGAAGGAAAGTGGGACCCAAAAAACAAACCATAAAAGGTACCGAGAGAAAGTTTAAGATTTTGATAGGTAGGATCCACAATTGGTGAAATGGTCAAAACATTTTGTTGGGGAGTCGAAAAAGCGCAACTCAAAGAGTAATAAATAGCTTCCTCTAACTTAAAACAACTGGGGGATTTGTTCAATCGATCTTAAACCTAATATTAATGTAGTTCTAAACTTTTTTATTTTGCCAATTTATTTTTAAATCTTTGAGTGAAATTTCAATATAGTTCTTCTAACCAATTTGAGTTCTGAATTGTTGGAGAAACGGTGTGCCACGTAAGATGGCCCCTGACAACTGCCTAACTAGATTGTCATTTTTTATGAAAATTGATTGAAAGGACCACATTCAAATTTCACACAAATATTTATGACTAAATTAATAAGATTGGAAAGTTTATGACTAAATTGGTATATATATATATAAAATAAGTTTAGGACTGATTGGGATATGCCCTAAAGTGGCTTGAGATTCTTAGGTTCGGGTGGTAATGGCATGCGAATTATAAGGTATTAATAATTAATCAAAACATTATGAATTTTGTTCTTCAAGATTTGCTTTTGCAACCCACGAGGATGGCTTTTTGGTAGGAGTTTTGTTGAAGGGCGATTCTACTGCGATTTCCTCTTCTCCATTTTTTTGAAAATGTACTTTCAAGTTTTTCTTTATAACTAAGTCCTTGCATGTTTAATTTGTCTAATCAATTCTTTTTACTTACACAAATTTTCTAATTAAGTGCTTTCGATACTAAAATCCGATCAACTTCAGTTGACATGGTCATCAAACGACGCCAAACTATGATGTAAATAAAACATGCGGACGCCTGCATTGGCATGGATGAAAACTTTAGCTAATGTAGACAACACACAAGTACGTAAAAAATGCTCATGAGAAAACGTAAAAAAATACATACGCAAAAAGTAGGAACTTTTTTGGTTAAAATCTCCGAGACCCCATAAAAAAAGTGATTTTGTCGGGTTTCAAATTTTAGCGTATCTTTTTAGCGCGGAGAATAACCTCCTTGATTTTTCCCCATAATATTACAATTCATCCTTCCGTTTGCCGGCCAAATAATTGGCCGTGTCCACGTGTCCAGCACCCAATTGTGGAAACTATAATATTTTCTCTGAGCACGAACATCCTTGCTCCGTGAGGGAAATCTTGACAGATATGCACTCAATCTCTGTCTCCCATCTCAGATACTGTTCGCATATTATCGGATGATGCGCATAATAATCTAATGGGCTCTTTTTTCCTTCCAAGAATGGTATTTCTGGATGGATCAAGAACCGATTTTTGAGGGATGGAAAAGGTCCAACCGTCAATGGACATTGGACAAGGAAGAGACAAATCATGCCAGCCGTTATTTTGACACCCCTCCCCCTCTCTCGTGTCTCCATCTGACAAGTTCACAGCCCGAATTCTCTGTCTCTTCCTCTTCTGGTTTCGGTTGGGGAACCTGAGGCTTTTGTCACCACCTCTGGCTCATGGAAGATGTCCAGGAAAATGTTGTTTCCTCCAGGTTTTTTAGCTCCCCTTAGAGCTCTGATTCTTCCCTCAGTTGGGTGTGTGTGGATTCACATGATCTAGTGCTCTCATTTGTCCTCATGTTCAATCAACTTGTGTGTTTGGCATTGATTTTTTTTCCTTGGTTTTTTTGTTGGTTCTGTGAAAAATCCTCATGTTTCTCGCGTTTGTATAAGAGTACTAGTGCGTATGTTGCAGAAGAGGCCAGAATCTTTAATTATGGTAATAAAGGCCCCGTGGGATTTCTTCTTAACTTAATCAAAGTTCAGCTTCTTCCAAAACATGCTTAACATTCAAGCTTTGGGGAACAAAAACTGGCAAATTGTGAAGAAATCTGCTTAATCATTGCCTAGGCCTTTCTTGTTTCCCGCAATTTCTTATTGTCCTCCTCCTACCTAAAAGATCTCTAGGTGGTCCTTTAACTTCTTGATCTTTTGAATCGAATCATTGATATATTCTTACTGTATATATCTTTTAGGAATAATTTCTTTGTACGCTTCCTATATCCTTCCACCCAGTGTTTGTTGGGACTTGCCATCGTGGGTTACTTGGGGTTGTTCTTGACTACTTTAATCTCAATTTGTCACGTATCCTATTGTTTACTGTCATTTTCATTGTTGGCTTTAAATTTGCCAGCAATGGTCCTGTTATCAATGCCAAAGAAATTCAAGAAGAAGAGAAAGCAGAAGAGGAGGAAGAAGGAGAAAGGCTTCGTGTTAAAGGCAAGAAATTCCGGGCCGGTTTCTCCGACTCTATATCCTCCCATGGTAGATTCTCGAACTTTCGTCCCCACTTCACATCATGAGTTTGTTTGTAATTAATCCTGATGAATGTGTGATAATGCTTTGATCTGTGTATGTGCTAGACTTAAGATCTTTGGAGATGGAGGGGAGGGTGGACGATCCTTCCCCCCGAGGAGTTTTCGAGGATGGCCTGAGCAGCGTAGAACTCGATGTTACTTCCCCTGCCAGCACCTCAAGTTCCGAATGCCAGTCATACTCAAAAGCCTCTAGCAATAGGTGGCGGGGTTTCCTCCGTTCGCTGAAGAAGGGATCCACCGTGCGCTTCCACACGTTTCCTCTGAAGAGCGTCCCCAAGCTCACTAGGAGGAAGAGCAGGAGGATAAGAGAAGACATGGTGCCAGCGTTCCATGCCAGCCTGGACACCGAGCTCGGCGAGCTGAGCTATTTCAAACCATCCTGGAGGAATTTTACGCTCTTGGACCTCCAAGATGCTACCGACAACTTCAGTCGTGGTTTGTGACTTTCCATTTCACTGGACACTTAGTGTCTATCTGATGTGAAGGACATGCTGCCAATGTACTTCTTATGTCTGTTTTTGTGGCAGATAATCTAATTGGGGAAGGAGGATGTGCTGAAGTTTACAAGGGTATACTGCCGGGCGGGGAGATCGTTGCGATCAAACGGTTGACGAGGGGACCACCGGAGGAGATGACAGCAGATTTCTTATCTGAGCTGGGAATCATAGTACATGTGGACCATCCGAACATCGCCAAATTGATTGGATATGGAGTCGAAGGGGGAATGCACTTGATTCTCCATCTGTCTCCTCATGGGAGCCTCGCTTCTCTGTTATATGGTTGGGCTTTCATACTTAAGAGTTTCTCGGATATTTCATACTTTTTGGTTGGAGTTACGCCGACGAATTGGAATGAGGATCGGTCTGATACATACTTGCAGGCTCTGGGGAGAAACTGGACTGGGGTATCAGGTACAAGGTCGCTTTAGGAACTGCCGAAGGACTACTGTATCTTCATGAGGAGTGTCAGAGGAGGATTATTCACAAAGATGTGAAGGCCGCTAATATATTGCTCTCCGAGGATTTTGAGCCCCAGGTAGCGAATCACTGAGATATACATGCACTTCTTAGCTTTACTTTTGTGATGAATTACCTTAAGTGTCTTCGGAAGTTCAAATCTGGAACAGAATACCGTCTCTTGGCCTTCCTAGTATGTGCTAATCATTTGGGTGCACAATCTGTCAAAATTTGCAAACTAAAATGAGAGAGAAATCTGCTTGTACTACTTAGATTAGGACATGTTTAATCCAGACTTACACAATTCTTTTCCTGAATTCTATTTTCCGTGTAGATATCTGATTTCGGGCTTGCAAAGTGGCTGCCAGAGCAATGGTCTCATCACACCGTATCGCAAATTGAGGGCACATTCGGGTTCGTGATCCACAACTTCAGTTTACCTTCTCATTACCGCAAAATTCTGCACAATTTTATATTTCCTCTTCCGCCCCAATTAATCTGTAGTTGCAAAACGCGATTATAGATACCTTCCTCCTGAGTACTTCATGCACGGGATAGTAGATGAGAAAACGGATGTGTATGCATACGGGGTACTGTTACTGGAGCTCATCACGGGACAGAAAGCTTTGGATAGTTCGCAGAAAAGCCTCGTCATGTGGGTATGTTTTGCGTGTTCATTCCTCACAAAACAATCTCGATTGAGTACCATCAAAATATCAGAAGTACTAAGTAGATGTTTAAATTCACGCCGTCTATTTTTACCTGCACATTGCTCTAGGCCAAGCCTCTGCTTTCTGATAACCGCATGAAGGAGGTCGTGGATCCATCTCTTGCCGGCGCCTATGACTCGGAGCAGATGGACCGTTTGATCTTGGCAGCCTCTTTATGTACCCATCAGTCTTCAATCCATAGACCCCAAATGAGCCAGGCATGTCATTTTTCCTGAAAGAGTCTCTGAGCATGCTCCTCTTTGAACTCTCATGCTAGTAGTCCAAGAACCTGATAGACATGACTGGATTCATGTTTTACAGGTCGTACGCCTTTTGAAAGGCGAACAGGGCAGTTTGGAGCTCGCAAGAGAACAACAGCAGGGGCCTTCACTGCGAAGAACATACTCTGAGGAGCTGTACGCCGCAGAGGAGTACAACGCAACCAAGTACCTAAACGATCTGGATCGCTACATGGAGATTGTCCAGGGCTTAACTAAGGAATGCCGAACCGAGTAGCTTGTCTTTTTGTAACCATGACTCGTAAAGGAGATGCATTAATCCAAATGTAACTCATATTGCTTCGACTGGTTCTCAATCAGATTGCGCGCAATCATAACCGCAGAAGTTTTGGATGCGACAAATGAGGCAGAGTTCTGAAAGATCAAAGTACACGATGTCAAAAGGATACTATTGAGGGATGAATTTTGGTTTGTAATCAATTAACTGCGCAAGTATATATACTGCAATCAATCTTTCATTAGAGCTTGAGAAGAACATAAGCAAACTGTTACCTTACCAAAAAAAAAAAAACATAAGCAAACTGTTGAACTGACGGGAGCGACGTTGACTTGCAGTACAGCGGTCATTAACATTCATTTTCTGCTAAATCATATTAATTTTTCTATGGAAGGTTACTCTAGGAATGTGATATGGCCTTAATTGCGCCCATTTTAAGACAAAACACCGCCCGCGTCTCGATTACATTCGAGCCTCGACAAGGACAACCTCCTCGAGGCCGCTCCGGGAGCCTTTGAGCTTCATACCAAGATGACCGCGCAGTCATTTCGCATTCAATTAGTCAGAGTTCTCTAAGCGGACCACGCCTATCATTAGCGAAAAAGTGAAAATCTTTTGCTGATGAATGTCAACCTGATGTTCGTGCAACCGTCATGGCTTATGGGTACGCTGTCCGAAGGGGCTCAATACCAGACGACGTCGTACTCCACAGCCGCAGGTTGCCCTCTTCACTCTGCCAGAAAGAGAAATTTTGGGTCTGCACGCAAAAGTAATTACAAATCCCATGGATGTGTCATGGGTCGGCCGATGGACAGTTAAAGGACCGAGGACAAACGGAAAAATCAACGCTTTTCCCAGAAAGAAAGTTGACATTTTTATCTGTTTGCTTGCCTCCATATCTCAGTTCCCGCAAGATCCCCAAATCTCGAACGCAACACCATGTTCGTAGCTTCGTTCCTGCGATCCCTCTTGCTGCTCTCGATCTGCTCGATCCTCGTCCACTGCCCGAGCTCGGACGCTGCTTCTGCCAGCTCCATCATCTCCCCCGCGAAGGTCAAGCAGGTCTCATGGAAACCCAGGTCCCTTCTCTTTCTTTCTTAATTTCGAATTCTGAAGCATACCCAGTTCGCTGCTCGGTCGCGACATCACTTTTGTCTGGTCAAAGATTGAAATTGATGGTGTTTTTCCGCAGAGCGTTCGTGTACGAAGGGTTCCTCACGGACTTGGAATGCGACCACTTGATCTCTCTGGTGAGTGCCCCTTCGTTACCGCAACTCGATCAGTGTTCGGATTGCTCGGATTGTTGATTGAATTCGATTCCGCAAATTGTTGAATTGAACGAGCAATCTTGGGTTATGCTGATAGAGGACGGTGCAATGTATGTTTTCTCATATGATGAAACTTGTGAGTATTCATTTGAAGTTGCTTGGTATGGTGGGACAGGCGAAATCAGAGTTAAAGAGATCTGCGGTGGCGGATAATATGTCGGGAAAGAGCAAGCTCAGCGAAGTTCGGACCAGCTCGGGGATGTTTATTCCAAAGGCCAAAGTTAGTTTTATTTACCCTTCATTGTTTGCCGGATCTTTATTTGAAATTCTACGCTTAATGCTTATGATGATGTGCCATTATATGCATGGAATTAGGTTTCAGTTGTACGATTTGTGGCGTATTGAAGGGGAGGAGAGAAAAAAAAGACTTACTTCCTTGGAGTTGTGGTTCCTATCTTATTGAAATTCTTGTTCATTTTTATTCCTTTTAGGGCGTGGGTAAAAGAATGG
This sequence comes from Syzygium syzygioides, assembly GCA_031216285.1. Lineage (NCBI taxonomy): Eukaryota > Viridiplantae > Streptophyta > Magnoliopsida > Myrtales > Myrtaceae > Syzygium > Syzygium syzygioides. Next base: position 30,631,938 of record CM062249.1, read on the forward strand.
CTATTTGTGTCAGCATGTCATGTGTTTGTAATTGTGTCTGTATATGTTAGCACCAGGACATTGTATCATTTATTCAAGATGTCAATAGAAGAGAGCTGCCAAAAGAACTAAGGTTGTCTGCTGGTTTCTGCTTCCTCCTGAATTGCTAATAGACTCAAATGTGCGCGTTGTTGTATACTTGGGAATTATATTACAGATAACTGAGAAAACTATTTCTTCAGATCCATTTCTAGTTTTTCTAATTTACTTATCATGTCCATCGTGCTTGTTCTAAATCAGTATGTCTATTATAGGATCCTATTGTCGCTGGGATAGAGGAGAAGATTTCAACATGGGCCTTTCTCCCAAAAGGTGTACTATATCCTTAAGCTTTGTTTGTTCCTCTTCTTTCCAGAAGGATCTGTTATTGATCTTTCAGTTCTGAGTCATATAGTCTGTACTATGGGCCATAGTTTAAGCTTTACGGTGTAATTTACTTGATGCTGAACGACAATCTGCTCGAAGAGTGATCACTGATTGTTGTTTTCTGATTTTGCTTAATTTGTGGTACTGGGAGGAAATAAAGAAATAGATGTTTTGTATGAGAAAATAGCTTATCGGTTTCAAGCTGTACTGGTGTTATTTAGCCTGGAAGTCATAGCAGAGTTTCCTTGGATGATGGTAGTGCAAGTTCAGTTCTAGTAGTGGTCTCATGTGAGTGACCTATGAAATGCTTATTTAGTGATTTTTCTGTTTACGAAGTTTCCTTGAAAGTTAATTAATTAAAAGTAAAGGTTGAGTATTATGTCTGAGCAGAAAGCAGGAAAGGCAGATACTGAGACCACATGCTTGAGCTGAGATACTTGTAGGTAGAATGTTTGGCTTTCACATTGATGCTGAAGTGATACCCATTGATGCTGATGATCAAAGCACTGATCTTACTTTTATCTTTGTCTAAAGTGAGAAGTTGTTTTTTGTTGTCATCAATCACAGCTACATATGGTACTTGGGAGTGAGGTGGTCAGCTATGATGCTGTTGTTGCTTAGACAAAAACACATGAACTTAAACGAAGATGATGACTTTGTTGATGGTTGTCTCTGGGTAATAGAAAGGCATGCGAGGTCTTCAGAAATCCTTTAAGTGTTTATTCAGTTTAACATCATTTTTGACAGTCAATATATGTCCTGATTAATGTTAGTGGGTGACCTCATCTGGCGATGATTTGTCCTTTGTCATGATCTTAGATGTTAGTTATGAAGTAGAAGAATGTGGCCAGTGGTATTGATGGATAATAATTGTTTTTGTTTTTGTACTTTATGGGTATTTCATGTTGATTTATTCTTCTGGTGGATGAGTGAGACAACTTTTATTTGGGGCTTTTGACCTTCAGAAAATGGAGAAGACATTCAAGTGCTGAGGTATGAGCATGGACAGAAATACGATCCACACTATGATTACTTTGCTGATAAGGTCAATATTGCCCGAGGTGGACATCGCTTGGCGACAGTGCTCATGTATCTTACTGATGTGGAGAAGGGTGGTGAAACAGTTTTTCCCAACGCAGAGGTTAGTATCCAGAAGCTGAAGTATTTACAGACTTGTCAGAAACACATCCTGCATGTTTTGACATACTTGCAGTCATATCTTTGTTAAGATATGGTTGTATTGTACCCAAGTAATGGTTTGTCTTCTGATGAAGAAGAGACCTCGTGGATCCCCTAGATTTGTCTACGGGTTTCCCAATGTAGTGTTCATGAATGTCTCATGGACTGATTAAGCTGGTTGGGTTAAAGTACTACTACCCTTAAAGATATGGATGATGAGGCAGACCATCATCATGTCTAATAGAAGAGTACCCGTGGTTTTGTTCACAATAATGCACCTTTGGGCTTTTATTTCCTGGTGAACTTTGTTCGAGGACTGATTAATAGTAACATTATACTTCATCTGATAGGATCCCCCTCGTCGTAGAGCTTCTAGCACAGATGACAATCTATCTGAATGTGCAAAGAAAGGGATCGCAGGTAAGCCACTGTTTTAGTCATTGGTTTTTCTGAATTTTGCAATAGCAGCCTGTTTATGTGCTTCCATTATTCTCTGATTGTACCCTGTGAATAAATAGTGAAACCAAGAAAAGGCGATGCGCTTCTTTTCTTCAGTCTCACGCCGGATGCTGTCCCCGACCAGAACAGCCTTCATGCGGGTTGTCCAGTGATTGAAGGCGAGAAATGGTCAGCAACAAAGTGGATTCACGTGGATTCATTCGACAAGATAATTGGCGAAGGCGGGAACTGCACGGACACGAATGAGAGTTGCGACAGATGGGCTGCACTCGGGGAATGCACCAAGAATCCTGAGTACATGGTCGGAACTCCTGAGCTCCCTGGTTATTGTAGGAGGAGTTGCAAGGTATGTTGAAGGCTGGAGGTTCGAGTTTGCGCATCGCTTGATATACTCTTCTTGTTTGTATCCACACGGCCACAAGTTCAACTCCTTTTAGGATTTATTTTTTTCAGTTGAAATCATACGAGTGTTTTTGTGTACCCCTGTTGTTTCTTAATATTTGTATTGTGAACTAGTTTAAGACAATCATATGCATTTATGCGCAGTTTTTGCCAGCCTAACCATGTCTGAGTCGCCAACGCCGAATTATTTGCTCATTTCAAATCACAATTGTAGTAGTGACGATAGTAATGGCTCGATAGAAGATTTCTTTTTTCCCCTTCTTCAATGCACCAGTTGCATGATCACAAAGTCAACATGTTTAAAAAGTCAATAGATGGAGCTCTAAATTGTTTAAAATGTCAATGGATGAAGCTCTAAATTTGATGACCACGCTTTAGATCTGTCACAGAGCTGACGAGAGAACCTGAGGAGAACAAGAGAGGAAGAAACAAATCGTAAATGCCAACAAGGGGCTCTCGGTTTTTGTGTACGCTTAAATCTAGACCTATCACAATATATTTGTATAAATTGTACGTGACCATAATATACTTATCTATGTTAAAAGAAATAAAACACAAAAATGAAACCGACACTATTCAAGTAACGTAACAAGATCTAAGTCATTATTGCTCTAGTATTTGCTTTCTACTTGTGAGCTGCCGGTCAGTGTATTCGATACCCTCTTACCAAGATTTTCGATCCCATTCGAATTTGTAATTGGAACTCATTTTTAGGATATTCTTTCTGTCAGAATTAATACTAACTCAAAACGAAATCGGAAAGTAGCCTCATCCTATGGTGTTTGTTTTTTCCTTTTTTCGATTTTAAGGGGGCGAAACAGCCTAATGAAATTACGTACTTTGGGAATGATATTCAATAAAGCCTGAGTGAAAATTTTCAGCATCATTGAAGTCGGTAGATAATATGAGTCCTATGTTAGGTAATATGGCTTTGGCATTCGTAAACCTCTCAAATTCATTGAAGGCCTGCTTGTCAACCCCCATTAGATATTCTCAGCCACAATAAGTACACTTATTGACATACCATTTTTCTCTTGACAACTTGGGTGTTTGCATTTTCGGCATGGCTTACCATGCTGATCAATCATTGAAAAGTTGGCTTGTAGAAACAAAAAATTATGTAGACTATATCTCTCTCTCTCTCTCTCTCTCTCTCTATGGTTATACTCTATTAGTCAGACTAGTTGGGTTGCATAGTTATAAAGGTGTTTCTGTTAAGGATTAATACCACAAAAAATTCTGAATAAATATGCCAGTGCCATAATTACTCCAAATTAATTTTCGACTAAAAAACAAACATCCAGCTACTTTCTTTCCCCTTCTTTAACACAAGTAAGTGCTCTTGTTTATCTAATCTACAAAAAATAAAAATAAAAAATTAGAATGTAGTTTTGACCGATGAATTTCTCTTAAGAAATTCCATTCGACCCCTTTAAAAAAAGTTCTTCTCTACTTAATTACAAATCTTGTCGCAAATAAACTTTTTCAACGATCCCAACTATCTCCCTCTATGAACCTCGCAACAAAGCCCTCCCTTCTCCCTCTAAATTCTAGTTTCCATACCGGCCCCAAAAAAATTATTCTCTATAAGTCCCTCATTTCACAATTTCTTATATTCTCCTTCATAGGAATATTCTAATTCTTGAAGATTTAGTCATTTCATAAGACATTAATTTCTTCATACATAATGGACTATAAATAATTATACTTAAACTACGTTTGTATCAATATTTATAGGGATAAGGGGGTTGAAAGTCTTAAAATTTATCACGAAAGTGCAATTAGGTACTGTAGTTTTCAAAAAATGCAATTAAGTTATAAACTTATCACGAAAATACAATTGGGTCCTAAAACTTTCAAAATGTATAATCAAATCTTAAGACTTGTCAAATTGATCAAATCAAGTCGTTCCATTAATTGCACTTTTTGAAAATTTTACGACTCGATTGCACTTTCTTGATAATTTTTTGGGATTTGATTGCACTTTTTAAAATTTTTAGGACTCAGTTGAACTTCATGACAAATTTTAGAACTTAATGACACCTTTCGAAATTTTTAGGATTTAATGACGCTTTTCGGGACAAGTTTTAGAATTTTGAATGAACTTATCTCATATTTATATTATTGTAAGGGAAGTTGTAAACTATCTTTGGGACATATAACATATGTACATATTATGTGTGTGTGTGTGTGTGTGTTTTGGCGTTATTTGGAGGTTTTTTTTATTTATGTTCTTTTGTCATTTTTAGGTCGACCCTGATTTTAGACGACAGACGAAAAGGGAGGAGATCCGCAGCAATCCAAGAAACTACTATAAAAAGCACGAATCCAAAGCATCATCAAGAGCTTCTGGTCATGTATGAGCCGACAACATCCGCAAAACCAAGTAAAGTTTGCACCTTTGGCCCTTGCAATTTAATTCATCAAATCGCTTTCAAGGTTTCTTTAGCATTTATGGTCTCCAATTGAACAGTTGTTCCACAGGATTTGGAAATATTTTCTCTGTTTCTTTATTTAAAGGGAAAACAATACTACTACTAGTGCTTAAATTTTGACACGATGTGCAATGTCATCATTAAATTTTTAATTTGTTCAATTTAGTTTTTGAACTATTCCTAAATGTTCAATCTAGTTTCTAAACTTTAATTTATTCGATTTAGTCCCACAACTTTCCATTACAAAGTCAAATCAGTCTTTCGATATGCCATTTCCCATATTTTAAAAATCTTTTCATTTCAATCCATTTCTTAGAAAAAATACTACCTTATTATTACTTTTTACCTTTTTGGTCTTTACAAATATTACGATAGTTCTATTTTAGAATCCTTTAGCTTTTAATCTCTATACTAGGCAAAGTATAACCTTATTTTGAGTTATATTGGGATGACATTTTTGCTATTTTAAGATTAAGTGCTTTCATAAGGATATTTAAAAATGATATCAATTTATTTATAAATAATTGTATATATTTAAATATAAATTGTGTTCCTAATTTTTTAGATATACAAGATTTTCAAGCCTTTGTGTTTCGTGCTTTCTTAATTAAATTTAACTAGATATGTAAATTAGGAAATTAAAATAGCAGGATTATCAACTCAATAGAACTCTAAATGAGGCTAATTTTACTACTATAGAGATTATATATTAAGATATACTGAATAAAACTATCAGACCAAAAAGAACAATAATAAAAAAAAGATATAGTATTGTTTCTTGATTTAGGAAATAGATTGAAATTAAAAGATAATTTAAAATCTTGGCAATAGTGTAATTATAGAAACTTGTGACTAGTATTGAGGCTTGATTTGACATTGTAATGGAAAGTTGAGGGATTAAATTGAACAAATTGAAAGTTCAAGAACTATATTGAATATTAATAAATAGGGTAAAGGCTACATTACAAATTAAAATTCCAATGATGATATTGCCCTGAGGGACTATTTGTATGATTCTCCCCCAATTAAAGCCACCAACTTATTGGCGGAAAGACGAAGTGGTCTGTCTGGTTTTGTTCTGTTTGATTTCGTGTTTGTTTGGAGGGTGAGAAACAACAGATCAAAGCAGAGAATGGATGTGGGTCTGTCGCAAATGCAGAGGAGGTCGGTTGATCACTGGAACTCCCTGTTCAAAGAGGTAAGAATCGCACAAATTCATGCGAAGTCTTATGGGGTTCTGTCTCTTCCACTCTGCTCTTGCATTAGGTCGACCCGTCAATGTTCTTCTGTTTGCTTCGTTATGTGCATTTTTCTTTTTTGGCCATTTGGATGAGAGTAGGGGATTCTGGATTCTCAGTACTTGGAGCTTCAGGAACTGCAAGACGAGAGCAACCCAGAATTTGTAGTGGAAACGGTGTCTCTTTTCTTCACTAATTCTGAGAAGCTGCTCGATGATCTCTCCAGTGATCTGTAAACACACCAACCGTCATTTTTTTCCTCCTATTTTGTTCTGTTTCTTGATGCTCTCTTCAACATCTCTTCAGCACTCCTGGGTTTTTTTGGTTTGCTTCATCCTGTGAAAAGTTCATTGATCTCACTCTCTAATGTAGAGCTCAGCAAAACGTGGACTTCAAAAGGGTGGACGCTCATGTTCACCAATTGAAGGGTAGCAGTTCCAGGTATTGATAAATTTCCTCCTTTCTTCAAATGAACGAGTCAACTTTTAATCATTTATTTTTATCAAAGCTTTTCTGGAAGAATGTCACTTACTTTAATTGGTTTTCCTAAGAGTGGCATTTCATTTGAAAAGGTGAAATTTTAAGCTTTCGATTGTGGAGACATAATGGTATTTGCAATGGTTGATGAGAAAGTCATGACTTTGGTTGACAGCATAGGAGCATCGAGAGTTAAGAATGCCTGCATAGCGTTCCGAGACTTCTGTCGGGTGAAAAACATTCCTGAGTGAGTTTTTGCCCAAATCTCTCGTCTGTGAACTGCCTTTTGTTTCCCATGTGTTTTTCCGATAAAAAAAATCAAATTGTTTAGCCATAAATATGAGGAACGGAATGGGCTTATGAAACCTCAAGATCGTGAGGAAAGAGATGAATTTTGTTGCAGGTGCCTGCGATGTCTGCAACAACTGAAACAAGAATTCCTCCTTGTGAAAAGCAAGCTCGAAAATCTTTTCGACGTGGGTATAGATAAATTCTTCTTAATGACTTCTTTCGATTACTACATAGACTGGTAATTTTTCAATCTACTTCTATGAATCATTCTGACATTCGTTGGCTTGTTTCGAACTTGAATTGCAGCTGGAGAAACAAGTTGTGGCTGCTGGTGGGTCAATCCCCAAGATGCAACCAAGCGAGTGATCGTAATAGTGGGCGTGTTTTGAGGAAGAAGAAGCATATAGAAGCTACTATAATACTTCTTAGGCTCCGCATGTGCAATGTCAGCAACTATGAAATTACGTCACTTTGGAAATGCTATTTAATAAAACTTGAGTGATAATTTTCAGCATTATCAAACTGTGTAGATTGTATTAAACCTATATTATATAACATGGCTTTGGCATTCGTAATCCTCTCGAATTTATTAAAGCCATGCCGACTCCCATCTTACTTCTCAACCTCAAGAATGTACATTCTTGACAACTTGGGTGTATGCATTTTCGGCATATCCAATTATTTCAATTGATAAAGGAAGCGACGACTAGAAGTAACTTTGCTAACTAGTGACAATTAACTATGCCAATCACTGATTGAAAAAGTGGCTTGTATAAAGAAATAATCACGTAGCCTATAATTATATATAATTTGTTTTTGGCTATACTCTCTCTTAACGAAACAAGTTGAGATGCATAGTTATAAAAGCATTTCTTTCAATCTTTTGCAGATCAGATGACATCTTATAAAAAGTATGACATTTTCCCAAGGATTGCATAAAGATATTGGACTCAGTAGTTCCAAGTTTGATAGTTAATCAACAAGGACCCAACTCGCTAATGTTAATTGTTAACTCATGTCATCCAAAGACTTTTTGTATGCTTGACATGTGATTCTGTTCATCCCTACTGCCAATCCATTTGAGTTAACGCAACCAATCTCCAACTATTATTTCCTTGAGTATCACTTCACGAGCAATGTCCGACAGAGTTATGGATATGAGAACTCTATTTTCACGCATAGTCCTGTCTAGTACTCAAATGGCACGATGTACATTAGAAATTTTCAAAGAAAAAATGAGTTGTACATTGTAATTATGCACATCTCCTGCTCTTTATTGAAAAAATTTGATGGCATCGTCTCTCATCAATTTTGACCATCGAATTCTACTAATTGCCTCTATGGAGTAGAATAGTTAATTTTTTTGTAGGTCATTATCCAAACTGGACATCACCCATTTTTCTGCACCCCTTTCTTCTTCAACCAACACTTGGCTATTTTCTTTCCCTTTTTGAAATCATGTAAGCGCTCCTGTTTTATCTAATCCAATAGAAATTAAAGGAATTGGTAAGCGGTTACCGCCGATGAATTTAAGAAATTCCATTCGACCCCTTTAGAAAAAGCCCTTATCTACTTAACTTAAAGTTCTTATCTATTCAATTTAAAGTCTTATCGTAATTTAAACTTTTTTTGCGATCCTGAATATCTCCCTCTCGGAACCCCACAAATAAGCCCATCCCTCTCCCTCTAAACTCTATTATCTGTACGGGCAAAGGCACAAAAAGAGAGAAGACCCGCAGCAATCCCAAAGGGCGACCATAAAAGCACGAATCCAAGGCATCATTAACAGCTCCGGGTCCTGTAATAACCAACAACATCCGCAAAAACAAGTAAAGTTAGCATCTTTGCCCGTGCAATCAAACAGTTGTTCCTCAGGATTTGCAAAGTTTTCTCTGTTTCTTTATTTAAAGCCACGACTTGTTGGCTTAAAGACAAAGTGGTCCGTCTTGTGTTGTTCCGTGGGAGTGCGTGTTGGTCTGGAGGGGGTGAGAAACAACAGATCAGAGCATGGATGTGGGCCCGACGCAAATGCAGAGGAGTTTGGCTGATTACAGGAACTCCCTGTTGAGAGAGGTAAGAGTCTCACATCTTCATGTAAAGTCTAGACCCGTCAATGTTCTTTTTTTTGCTTGGTAATGCGCTTGTTTTTTTTGGCGTTCTGGGCGGGAGTAGGGTGTTCTGGATTCGCAGTACTTACAGCTTCAGGAACTGCAAGATGAGAGCAACCCAGGTTTTGTAGTGGAAGTGTTGTCTCTTTTCTTGACTGATTCTGAGAAGCTGCTCCATGATCTCTCCACCGATCTGTAAACACACCGACCATCTTACTAGTTTTTCTCCTTCTTTTGCTTCGTTTCCTGCTGCTTTTCATCGTCTCTTCAGCATTCCTGGGTTTTTCATACCGTGAAAAGTTCATTAATCTCTCTCTCCCCAATGTAGAGTTCAGCGAAATGTGGACTTCCAAAGGGTAGACGCTCATGTTGACCGGTTAGAGGGCCGCAGTCGTAGGTATAGATAAAGTTTCCTTCTTTCTTCAAATGAAAAAGTCAAATTTTTTTTCATTTGTCTATTCTACAGAAAGCTTTTTCTCGGAGAATGTCACTTCCTTTTCTTGCTATTTGTGAAATTTTACGCTTTGGATTGTAGAGACAAATAGGTTTGTGCAATGGTTGATGAGAAAGTCGTTGACTTTGGTTGACAGCATAGGAACACCGAGGCTTAAGAATGCCTGCATAGCCTTCCGCAACCTCCGCAACTCCTGTCAGGAGAAAAACATTCCCGGGTGAGTTTTTCCTCAACACTTTTGCTTGTAAACGTGAGGTTATCAGCCTCTTCATTTTCTGATAAAAAAATATCAGATTGTTTAGCCATGAATAGTGTTAGGAACATGGGACCAGAATGGGCTTGTGAAACCTCAAGATCATGAGGAAAGACATTAATTTTGTCGCAGGTACCTGAAATGTCTGGAACAAATGAGACAAGAATTCTTCCTTGTGAAAAGCAAGCTCGAAACTCTTTTCAATGTGGGTACAGAGAAACTCGTTTTAATGATCTCTTTCCACTTATCTACTTCTACGACTGGTAATTTTTCCATGTACTTTCGTGAATCAGTCTGATATTCGTTGGCTTGTTTCAAACTCGAATTGCAGCTGGAGCAACAAGTTGTGGCTGCTGGTGGGTCGATCCCAAAACTGCAATCAAGCTTTTGATAGGCAATAGTGGGCCTGTTTTGAAGAAGATAAAGAGGAAGAAGCTTATAGAAGCTAATATGATAGATACTTAGGATCAGCATTTGTAATGGTAGTAACTACTAAGCTTGAATGCTAGTAATCAAGCTTAAAAGGTTTTTAGTTTTTCATAGGATCCAAACAGTTTGAAGAAATTACTGTCACTTTCGAAATGATATTTAATAAATTTTTAGTGAAAATTTGCAGCATCATCGAAATCTGTAGATCATACAAATTCTACGTTAGATATACATTAGAAATTTCAAACAAAGAAGGGTTTATACAATGAACTTGACGGCATTATCACTTAACAATTTCGACCATTTTCTATGTATTGCCTCTTTCGAGTAGAATAATTCATTCGTTTTTTGTCGGTCAATATCATTATTGGAGATCACTCACTTTTCTATGCCCTTCTTGCGGAATAAAACACTCAGCTACTTTCTTTCCCCTTATTTAACACGAGTAAGTGCTCTTGCTTTGTCTAATCTAACGTGGTTTTTGTAAATAAAAGAAATTTCGTTCGACTTCTCCATCGTACCAAGGAATTCCTTCCACTGTCTCTCCTTGATCTTTTTAAAGACTTGCTTAGGTTCATGCTTTATTTACTCTACCAAAAATCAGAAGAATTACTACGTGATTTTCGTAAATAAAAGAAACTCCATTCGACCCCTTTAGAAAAAAAGTTCTAATCTACTTCATTCAAAGTCTTATTGCAATTTAAACTTTTTGCGCAATCTTGACTATCTCCCTTTCTAAACCCCACAAATAAGCCCACCCTTCTCCCTCTAACTTCTATTTTCTATACCGGTACATTTCCATTTTCTATAAGCCCCTTGTTTTGGAATTTCTAGTATCCTCCTTTATAAGAATTTTCCAATTCTTGAAGATTTAGTGATTTCACAGGACATGAATTTTCTTCATACATAATATAATAAATAATCATTAAAACTTTCTATACAATGCGTTTGTATCAATATCCATATCATTGTAGGGAAGTTGTAAACTTTCTTATTCCCTCTAACCAGAACTTTGCCTTGGATTCTTAGTATTTGGTTAAGAGGTAACCTCACCAAAGCAGAGATATGCATGGACCGTTGCGGTCTGTCTGTTTGACATGCACTAATGGCGGGCTCTACAGATACATTCTTTTGCCCACCAAGTTGGAGAATTTTTTTTTTCTTCCCTCACCTCAGGGAATACTCCAAGTTTTACGTTCTAGAGTTCAAACGAAACCTTTTAAGGTCTTACTTAAGACCATTTTTGACATATAATATATATTTACGGATGCTATGATGTCATTATAAGGTTTTTTTTTTGTTTTTTTTGTCAGTTTTAGGTCAAGCGAGTGTGTGGGCCACATACAAAAGGAGAGGAAGCATGAATCAAACCCTTTTAATATTTAAATATTAATCACACATTCATTCATATTTAATACGAGTTCAAAATTCGATCTTTCACGTGAACACACGTGAACAAGTGTATTAGGATTTATGTAACGACTGAATCTTTTAAAACAGTCATAAGTATCCCACGAAATGTTTTGAAAGATACAATTTAAACTAACTTTGAGGGTTTCTTTAGCATTTATATCCTCCACTTGAACTGTTCTTCCACAGGTTCTGGAAAACTTTTCTCTGTTTCTTTATTTAAAGCCGCCAGCTGGTGGTCTATCTTGTCTTGTTCCATGAGAGCTTGTGTTTGTTTGGAGGGTGAGAGAAACAACAGACTAGAGCATGGATGTGGGTCTGATGCAAATGCAGGGGAGGTTGGCTGATTACATGAACACCCTGTTCAAGGAGGTACGAACCTCAAACTCATGTAGATTGTAGAATCTCAAGTATTTCTCTCTCTCTCTCTCTCTCTCTCTCTCTCTCTCTCTCTCTCGCATTAGGTTGATTTTCTCTTTTTTGCTTTGTGATGTGCTTTTATTGGCCTTTGGGGTGAGAGTAGGGGATTCTGGATTCTCAGTACTTGGAACTCCATGAACTGCAAGATGAGAGCAACCCAGGTTTTGTAGTGGAAGTGGTGTCTCTTTTCCTCACTGATTCTGAGAAGCTGCTCGATGATCTCTCCAGGGATCTGTAAACACACCAACCATCTTACTTATTTCTTCCCCTATTTGCTCCGTTTCTTGATGCTCTCTTCATTATCTCTTCAGCATTCCTGGGATATTTTTGTTTGCTTATCCCGTGAAAAGTTCATTAATCTCTCTCTCTCTCTCTCTCTCTCTCTCTCTCTCTCTCTCTCTATAATATAGAACTCAGCAAAATGTGGACTTCAAAAGGGCACATGCTCAAGCACACAAGATGAAGGGCAGCAGTTGCAGGTATAGATAAAGTTCCCTCCTTTCTTCAAATGAATGAGTCAACTTTTATTCATTTAAAAAAAGCTTTTCTGGTAGAATGTCACTTAATTGCTTTTCCTAAGCTTTGGTTGACAGCATAGGAGCACCGAGAGTTAAGAATGCCTGCATAGTCTTCCAAAACTTCTGTCAGGAGAAAAACATTCGCGGGTGAGTTTCCGCCGATATCTTTTGTTTGTGAATGTGAAGTTTTCTGCCTTTTGTTTTTCCGATAAAAAGTGTCGAATTGTTTAGCCCTGATTATTGTGGGGAACATAGGAACAGAATGATCTTATGAAACCTTAAGGTCATTACAGGTGCCTGAGATGTCTGCAACAAATGAAACAAGAATTTGTCCTTGTGAAAAGCAAGCTCGAAGCTCTTTTCCAGGTGGGTATATACAAACTTTTTAATGATTTCGTTCAAACTGATCGACTTCAAAGACCGCTAATTTTTCAATCTACCTTCGTGAATCATTCTGACATTCTTTGGCTTGTTTCAAACTCGAATTGCAGCTGGAGCAACAAGTTGTGGCTGCTGGCGGGTCGCTCCCCAAAATGCAACCAATCAATCCAAGCGTTTGATGGCAACTGTGGGCATGTTTTGAAGAAAAAGAGGAAGAAGCAGCATTTAGATGCTACTATGTGACACATCTTAGGCTCAGCATGTGTAGTGTTAGCAACTAATAAAGCTTTGAATGCTAGTAAACAAGCGTACAAGGTATTTAGTTTTTTTCATATAAATTAACCTTTTTTTGGTTTAAAAGGGGGTCGGCCTCATTTCACTTTGGAAATGGTATTTAATAAAGCTTGAGTGAAAATTTTCAGCATCATCGAATTATGTATATCATATGAATCTCATGTTAGATAGCATTTGGCAAGCCTCTCAAATTCAATGAAGTCGTGACAACCCCCACTTGGGCGTTTGCATTTTCGGTATGACTAATCTCTTTAAATTGTATGTAAACTGTCACGTCCACTAAGTTAAAGTGATCAAGGCAGGGACTTCCGAGATTTCACGGTATAATTTAAAATAGCTACAAGTAAACTTTGCTAACGAGGGACAAACAACATAATTTCTTGTATAAAGAAAAACTTACATAGCCTACAACATTTTGCAGTTCAGATGCCATCTTATGAAAAGACAATGGCATTTTTTTCCAAGAATTGCATAGAGATATTGGACTCGGTAGTTCCAAGTCCAATGGCTCAATCAATATGGACCAGACTGGCAAATGCCGACTTACATCACCCAAATATTTCTTGCTCGTTCAATATGTGATTTCGTTTATCCGTACTCTCTAATCCATTTGATCAAGGCAACCAGCCTCAAAACGAGTATTTGGATGATGACTATTTTTTAATAGAATTTTTTTCTTTTGAGAATTACTTCACAAGCAGTATCTGACCAGATATAAATTTGAAAGCTATAGTATCACACAAAGTGCTAGCCATTACTAAAACCGCATGATATACATTAGAATTTTCAAAGAAAAAACGAGTTGTACAATGTTATTACGCACGTCTCTGCTCTTTATAAAAATATTTGATGTCGTTCCCGCTCATCAAATTTGACCATAAAATTTCATTTATTGAATATCATGAAAAACCCCAAAATAATACATTTGTGACAAATTCACTTCAAACTAATTGTTTGATTGCCAAAAATCCCAAATCAGTACACTTATGACAAATTTATCCCAAACTAATTTTTTGACCGCCAATAACTCTAAATTGGTACATTTCTGATAAACTTACCTTTTATTAGTTTCTGTTAAATTGGATTAATACCACGAAAAATCATAAATTAATACACCTGTAAAGAACGGAGGATAAAACCCCAAACTGATATATCTGTTAAGTGCCACTTATCATCCAACTAAGCAATTTGACAACAAAATTTAATGAAAATTAACGGAGGGTAAATTTGTCACAGATGTACTAATTTGGGAATTTTAATGATCGAAAAATTAGTTTGGGTAAATTTATCACAATTGATTTTTCGTAACATTAACAGTTGAGTAATTCGTATTACCATTTTAGAGTTATCACTGTAGTTGGCCATCACCCACTTTTCAGCACCCAATCGTTCCTCAACAAGCACTCAGTTACTTTCTTCCCCCTTTTTCAACACAAGAAATCGCTCTTCTTTTGTCTAATATGCTAAAAATTTAAGGAACAAATATGCGGTTTTCACCGGTGAATTTCTCTTTAGATGTTCCATTCGATCCCTTTATAAGAGTTCTTATCTACTCAATTAAAAGTCTCATCGTAATATAAACTTTTTCCCGATCCCTACTATCTCCCAAAACCCCACAAATTTGCCTCCCTTCTCCCTCTCAATTCTATTTTCTTCACCGGCAAAAAATAAACATCATATTCTCTATAACTCCCTCATTTTACAATTTCTTATATTGTTCTTTATTTGAATGTTCGGATCCTTGAAGATTTAGTGATTTCATAAGACATAAATATTCTTCATACGGATGTACTAAAAAATTTCATTTGTATCAATATTCATATTATTGTACGCGAGGTTGTAAACTTTCTTTGGGACATATAACATATGCGTACACACACATACATACATACATTCATACATACATATACATACATATATATATATATATATGTAATTTTGAGGTTATTTTTATGTTTTTGTCACTTTTTAGGTCAAGCGAGAGTTTGGCAGGATTTTAGACAACAGACAAAAAGAGAGGAGACCGGCAGCAATCCAAAAAACAACAATAAAAGCACGAATCCAAAGCGTCGTTGAGAGCTTCGGGCCCTTTATCAACCAACCACGTCCGCAAAACCAAGTAAAGTTCGCATCTTTGCCCGTGCACATAAATTCATCAAATCGCTTTCAAGGTTTCTTTAGCATTTATGGCCTCCGTTTGAACAGTTGTTCCACAGGATCTGCAGAGTTTTTGTTCTCTGTTTCTTTATTTAAACCCACGACTCACTGGCTTACAAACAAAGTGGTCTGTCTTGTGTTGTTCCGTGTGAGTGCGTGTTGGTTTGGAGGGTCTGAGGAACGACAGATCAGAGCATGGATGTGGGTCTGATGCAAATGCAGAGGAGGTTGGCTGATTACACGAACGCCCTGTTCAAAGAGGTAAGAATCACACAAATTCATGTGGAATCTCAAGCGGTTCTGTCTCTTTCTCTCTGCTCTTGCATTAGGTTGATCTGTCAAAGTTCTTTTTTCTTTGTTTTTTTGCTTTATGATGTGCTTGTTTTTTGTCTTTTGGGTGAGAGTAGGGGATTCTGGATTCTCAGTACTCACAGCTTCAGGAACTGCAAGATGAGAGCAACCCAGATTTTGTAGTGGAAGTGGTGTCTCTTTTCTTCACTGATTCCGAGAAGCTGCTCAATGATCTCTCCAGAGATCTGTAATCACATTTACCATCTTATTTGCTTTTTGCTCCGTTTCTCGATGCTCTGTTCATTATCTCTTCAGCATTCCTGGGGCTTTTTAGTTTGCTTCATCCTCCGAAAAGTTTATTAATTTCACTCTCTAATATAGAGCTCAGCAAAATGTGGACTTCAAAAGGGTGGATGCTCATGTTCACCAATTGAAGGGCAGTAGTTCCAGGTATAGATAAATCTCCTCCTTTCTTCAAATGAATGAGTCAACTTTTATTCATTTATTTTTTTTCAAAAAAAAGATTTTCTGGAATAATGTCACTTTCTTGAATTGCTTTTCCTGAGAGTGGCATTTCATTTGAAAAGGTGAAATGTTAAGCTTTGGATTGTAGAGACATAAAGTTATTTGCAATGGGTGATGAGAAAGTCGATTACTTTGGTTGACAGCATAGGAGCAGAAAGAGTCAAGAATGCCTGCATAGTCTTCCGAAACTTCTGCCAGGAGAAAAACATTCCTGGGTGAGTTTTTTGCAGAAATCTTTTGTTTGTGAATGTGAAGTTATCTGCCTTTTCTCTTTCCTATAAAAAAAATATCATTTTGTGTAGCCATAGATATTGTAAGGAACATAGGAACAGAATGGGCTTATGAAACCTCAAGATCACGTGGACAGAGATGAATTTTGTTGCAGGTGCCTGAGATGTCTGCAACAAATGAAACAAGAATTCCTCCTTGTGAAAAGCAAGCTGGAAACTCTTTTCAAGGTGGGTATAGAGAAATTCATTTAATAATTTCTTTCAACTGATCTACTTCAAAGACTGGAAAAAAATTCCAGTCTACTTTTGCGAATCAATCTGATATTTGTTGGCTTGTTTCGAACTTGATTGCAGCTGGAGCAACAAGTTGTGGCTGCTGGTGGGTCGATCCCAACAGTGCAACAACCAATCCTTTGATGGCAATAATGGGCTTGTTTTGTAGAAGAAGAAGAAGAAGAAGAAGCATCTAGAAGCTATGATACTGCTTAGGCTCAGCATGTATAATGTTTGCAACTACTAAGCTTGAAGGCTAGCAAACAAGCTTAATCTCTCTGTTTTTCTTCTTTTGCCATATGATCAATGAGAAAATGAAGCTAATGGAAATGTGATGGAATATGAGGCTTGCTATGGGAGATGCAATCTTGCTAGTTGTGGTGGATTCTGCTGGGATGGAGAAAAAGATATATTGTCATCAGGTAGTATTTACACCATGTCAGCCCTCTCATAAGTTGATATTATGATTTATTGCCACATGCTAAAGATTATTCTTTGGTATGTTAATGTCACTGGAAACCAAATCTGCCTCTACGAGGTTGATCTATGATTCCAACATAAGCTTTGCGCACTCCCTTGCTGAGAGGATGGGAATAGTTGAGATACAGGTTGTGGCATAAGTTGAGAGAGAGAGAGAGAGAGAGAGAGCTCGCATAGACCAGTTTGTGGCCTGAAGCTCCCGTGCAAAAGCACTTTGAAGTTGGGGTTTTTAGTCCGGAGAACCGTTCAATCGTGGTTGGAGCATGAAAAAATAAATCTCTATCGGTCATTGGAATTTTAAGTATCTGTACATAAGTATCGAAATTACTCACAATGCATATCACCCAAATCATAATATGATTGGGAAACTATAGGGACCATAGAAGGACCCAGCTGGAAGAACAAAACAAAACTTTTCACGGGGAAAAGAGCTTTTTATCTCCTGTTTTTTATCCCTCTCTTTCAGGATCACTTATATATAATGCTTTAGCACAGTGTAAATTCCTAGAAAAAGTGCTCCTACTTGTTTATCTGGGAGGAACTTCCGGGATTCGAGTCTCTTTTGCAGGATACGGTTCCTTTTCTTGTCTTATTGTGCTTCTTGTTTTGTCTGATTTGGACAGAAGTGGAAATCTGAGGCGGTGAAACTGCACAGGCTCAAAAACATGGAAAAGGATAAACTTTTGCTTTTGGATTGAAATATTCTGCATGAAAGAATCGTCACCCAATCAAAATTGCCGGTTGAATAGCTTTGGATGACAATTTGTCTTCGGTTGAGGGGCAAAAAATTGAAACTTGGGTCAAGAGAAATGGTGAAGAACTGACCCTCAAGCCAGTTAAACTTACGAAAAACCATTGAAGTGGTGTAACTAGAGTTGGCTAGTTCGAATCAGAAATCCTCATTTCCTGTATGTCAAAATTGTCATCTCTCTTTAGTCCTGAAAAAAAAAAGACAGAAGATTTGTGGATAGGCATGTTGAGAAGTCTAAAGATATTCTAAACCCAAAAGGATTAGAATTTTAAACATATCAGCTAGAACAGGTTGCTTTTATGCGTTTAATATTGCCAAAGTGGAGGAGGGATCAAGAATCAATCACTGATGGTTACCGTTTACTAAGCAAAATCCAAGCCCTTCTAGGGCTAAACACTGATATGTTGAAGCAAGCTAAATTGTTGCCGCACCTTCACTAAATAAATGACCAATCACAGGTGTCTTTAAAACACAACACAGGCACACAAAGACTAAGTTAATGGATGAATATAGTATTATAATTTCGTGCCTAGCATCCATAATGCAATGATGCAACAAAAGGGCGTTTTATAGTCAAGAAAGCTCATCAGAAAGATGATAGGAGGCATCATTGCAAAGAGAGCGGCGAGGAGAATAGACACGACTGCTTTTACAATAAAAAACAAAATTAAGTGGATTCTTCCAAAATAAAAAAGTGCAAGAAAAGGTCAAGGGGATTGATAAAGGAGGACCCCTCGTTCTTTTTTGTGCTTCAGGAATATTATCATCTCTGCCACACAATTCACCAGTATCTGATGACTTTGAAGGTTGAAGTCAAGAAGGGAGAAAATTTGCCCAAAAGTAATTCTCCCACTAGAGATAACATCATTTACTTCTGGTTCTGTCTGATTCAATACTTTTGCTGCACTCGAGCACAGTGAGTCATGGCATAAAAGAAGCACAGATTTGTTGAATAGAGAATATTAACATACTTATGTAACCGCTGAGTGCTGATGCACCTCAATGGGTGGTTTGCATAGAGTTAATTGAGTCAAAAATTTGAAAATCCTGTGTTGTAGGGGAAAAACATATTTAAGCAACTAAGGATGGACAAAACTAAATATTGGTAGAATTATTATTCATGTGTTGGTAAGTAAGCGTATGTTTCTTGTACTTTTGGTGTTACAAATTGTTTCTTTACATTGAGATGGATAACAAAGCATAACTGTAATTTGGAGATGCAACAGTTTTAAGCTTCTTCTATGAAGGAAATCACAATTGCTAGTGAATCTGTTCTATCTCAAGACTAAAAATGAACACTTTTTGTTTCCTATAGTTGAAGAACGTTGATAAGAACAAGGTGTTATGATGAACTATCTGTCCGATTTGAAGGCGTGCTCCACATTCTTTTCTGGTCATCAAAGCTTCCTATTACAGCAGACTGCTTCTCATTGCCAAGTTCGTGTGAAAATAGGTCGTAGAAAGCCTGAGGATCCACATTTTCCAATAGTTTCACTGATTTACCGGCGTTGTCAATATAGGTGTACCCGTCTTTGGATTCGACACATTCAGTGAATACTTTGATGGGCTTGATGGAGAAGGTCGGCTTTAGAGAGGAATGATCACCGGCCAAGATCAACGCACCAAGGACTTCACCCAAAAATATATCCTGCAGAACAAAAACAGAGATTGTTAATGAAAAGACATAATACTGGTTTAGCAATTACTAGATGGGACGGGAAAAATCAAACTATGAGGTCGAAAAAATTAATACTTTTACCATATGTTTATATCTGTTGTGATTTTTCTTCAGCCGGCCTAGTCTTGAGAGAAGGCGGGAGACAAATAGAGCTTCCGGTGTTCTCTCTGTCTTGTCTAGTGCTTTGAGGACATCAGAAAACGAGCTGATTCTGCGCTGGACTCCAAGAGGAATTAGTGTCACATTTACGTCAGAGTTGAAGACTGTCTTCGCAGCCAGTGGGTCAAGGAACATATTAAGTTCTGCATATCTGTTAGAGAGAATTGTGAAAACGTTTCCTCTGTCTGAGATACTGCGGTTGATGTGCCCTCCGACTACGTATACATCCTGGAGAAAATATGAAGCGAAGGATTAGCATTGGAGCGGGAAAACAAATACAATTGTCTTCCCTAGAAAAAGAGCCAAAAGAAAAGGAACAGAGCTATTGCTTGTACGATGTGAAGCAGCATTTTGAGTGAAATGATGGGAATGGCGCATAAGAGCTCGTTTCCTCAAGACACTTGCTTTTTATTTTCCTGGGGTTCCACTGTCTTCACATTTCATCTACCGTGACATTCAAAATTCATCCTATGATGTTGACACCTAGTCATTTTGGAAAGGAAAACGAAAAGAAAAGATAAAATCTGTCAAAATCTACCGACCTGAATGGAGTGGGTTGCAGTTTCATTCGCTAAAATAATATTTGCTAAATTCGTCAGAGGTCCGTTCGTCAATATGGTTATCTTTGATCCTGGCTTCAGCGAGCTTACAACCGAGTTCCAGATCTCCAGAGCTAATGGTTGCCTAAGTTCAGGGTGATCGGTATCTCGAGGAGCTCTATATTTTACCGAATTCTCTGCCGTGTATCTGGAACAAAAGAAATATCAATTATCATCCTCGGTTATAGAAATGACAAATCGTCAGCAACTCAGCACCAATGTGAAGGAACAATAAGAATACACAGCAGCAAAATTAGCAACACAACACTTTTGTGTTAATTAGCTTCTGGACATTAACTCCTAGAGCAGGGGTCTCCATTAGTTCGCACTATAAATCTCTAGCTAGTAAGTATCATAAAATTTGTAAATAACATCGATATATCAAACAATTAAATTGCTAACTGCATTATTGTCGCTGCCCGAATCCGTCTTCTAACCACTTACTCCGCATCATACTTCATCTTATTTTAATGACCATACATCTTTCGTTTGAAGAATCTAAATCTGTCAATGTCAACATTGGGCATCAAAATAAGCCACATTCATGGCTTCGTGTGAGAACATAGAAATACCTTCTGGGGCTTCTGGGCAAAGTACGAGCCAATCCATAGAGAGTGTCTGCATCGAGGAAACCACCACTCCCGTGTGGGATGGCCTTGACATACTTGCAGTCACCAACCGCTGAAAATATGGCATCGGACTGATTCAGTGCAAACACATTGCCCAGACCAACTGGAATGTCATCTCGACCCATCATGTGTAGCATGTCATATATGATGTCGATTGTTGCTGCATTTGCCCAGCCTGTAGGACTTACTAGTATCGCCTGCATCATTATGTACAAAATTCAGATTAACCTGATCTAGCATGAGGGTGTTTGCATATTTCTTCAGGACTAGGCAACTGTAGTAGACTAGGAACATGATGTTCCAAAGAAACTTGACAAAATTAGATTAAGAGGATCGAATGTCTAACCTTGAGATTGATTACTTCCATAGGAACTTTGAGAAGATAAAACAGGGCAATAAAATCTCCCGCACTCATATCCATGTCAAAGATTACGGGCTTTCCCAGCTTTTTAGTCCTCAAATCTGGTTTGTAAAGAACTTGCTTGTAGTAAGGAAATTGAGTTGTAAAGTTGAACCTCCCTGTCTGTAGAGGGTTGTTTAGAACCTGTAATATAAATGGAAAATGATTTACACTTTTTGATGTTTGTAAATACATGAGAAGATAAATTTTGGAAATAAAATTCACAGAGAAAGGTGACATGAAAAAATTTGAGAAAGTATACTTGCATATTTTAGCAACGGACTTACATCCAAAAAGCTTCTGAAAAACTCTCTATCGAGTGGGCTCTTGCCATCCTGATTAGGTTTGGCCCTTGTTGCAACAAGAACGCGCACTGACTCTGGACCAGTGGTCTCTTCTGTGTAACCATCCTGCTTCAGGTTTGCCACAAAAGATGATCAATAAGAACAATGAGAAGTTCTAGCTGATATAAGTAAAGCTCAGATTTCAGGTCAGAATGTCGCTTAAGATACAAAAAGCTTAGGCCAAGCAATTTTGTAAAAAACAACCAAAAGAGAAAAGCTACCTTGCATTTTCCTTTGCTATTTTTCACAATACAAAACGGGTCGCGAAGTCCTGTCTGTACATGACCGCTATGCACACCTCCCTTTTTTAAATGAAACTTCGGGACTTTGAGGCCGTCAAAGAATGGATTTGATCCATCTGATATCATGTAAGGTTCGTTCGAAGTAACCACGGTTATATTCATGTACTCCATTACTGCAAATTCATTCTCCCCGTTGTTATTATGCCCATTCTTCATCATTGAGACTGCCACACCGGATGTAAAGGAGTCCCACATGAAATAGCTCTGCAGGAAATATAAGTAGTTTGCAGTCATCACCTTGAGTTAGTACTAAACCATCCGTGCCCAATATTCTGCTTAATGGAATGCACTTACCGTATAGAATTGGTCGTCAAACCACGTATCACGAGCCATTTTCAAGGACTGGAAGCAGTATTGAGCCTCATAAGTACTTTGACTTTGCTCAAAAGTCTCAAAGAATTTCTGATTTATTGGTAGTGTGTTTGTTGCGTCCAGAGGCACAAGGGTCACCGCAATACCGGAATGAATCACCTGTGATAAGACCAAATGTGTCACCGTCACATGCAGCCATTTTTTGCCTCTTCAGGTACATCATCCATGACTAAACACTTGAACTACCGTTTTGAATTTGTAGAAGATAGACACTTCTAAGAGCTGTTACTTTTTACTTAACCTGGTAAGCTGCAAAAGGATCTCCAAAGATATTGAACTCTGCATAAGGATTGCTGGTGTAATCTGTGAACAAATTACCAGCGTCGCCACATTGCTGAGGCTGGCAAGTTGAGCTAGAATTCGATGGGCAGCAACCGGTCGGGTTCTTTGACCTCACGCCACCGCCCATTACATAAATATGCTCAATGTTCTTCTTCAGACGCGGATTACTCATGAGAAAAAGGGCGAAATTCGTGTGCGCTCCTATTAAGAAAACAGAGATAGGCCCCGCAGATATTTTATCAATCAAAACCTGCTGAGCTGTTGGCTGCCGAAGAGGTGAATATTTTCTGTTCCCCTGAATATACTAACTATTAGAAGCCATACATAATAACCACTTGATTATGAAGAAGATAAGGAAGCCACGGCTCTATCAATGTATTGCTAACTTGCTCATGCCTTGATGAGAACACAACTTTTATAATGACAACAATGCAGCCTGAAGTTTTCCCTTTTTTGTAGATCGCAAAATCTTACTAAATGATCTTTTTCTCGAGCATATGTCCGAACCTTGATAAGAGGTTTGGTAAAAAGTGTCCTGAGGCATTACGAATCGCATTTGCCAAGGCACAATAGAAACTCACAGGAGGCACGAAGAATTAATATGAGACTCAGCAACTACAACAAGAAGCTCAATAAAGGATAAGAGCGCACGTACTGCAGGAAAATGACGATCTTTACCTGGGGAAGAAATGCCTTTCTGATTCCAAAGTTCGAGTCAATATCCAGTCGGCCTCCAAGGCCTATAGGAATCGCTTGTCTGTATCTGCAATAACCTGCTGTCGAAAGACCCTGCCATCAAGTAGCTTATAGTAAGCAAGCGCATTTCTTATGCATAACAAATACGGAACACTTTCACTTTGTGGTTTCTATGATTCCGGATTGTGTGATGCAGACAATTCCGTGGCTAAGATTCAATAAGTCTTGGGAATGCGACAGTTCGTACCTGCTCAATGATGGGTAGATATCCTCCAACATTTGGGAGAATGATGCCATCTTCCAGTATACCCCCTTCGCCTCCCACACCAACAGGGATGTCGTCGCGACCCATCATATAAAGTATGTCGTAAATTTGATTCACGGCATGGCCCGCATCAGTCCATGCATTCGCACTAATGGTGACCGCCTGCATACATCCAGATGGTAAATGCAGGCGATATCATCTTATCCACAATCGCAGAGAATCGAGAAGGACAGAGTAAATGATGACGGCAGTTACAAGTTGCTACTGGAAAGCAGAAAAAAAAAAACACGTACTTAATTCGCAAAATGGTACATACACATTCATTCAAGATGGTGCCAATTGAAAAACTTAGTGACTTTACATGAATCTTGAATGAAGATTTCTTCAGTTACCATATACAAGGACTATCAAAAAACGAAGAATCAGTACTAACCACCACTAACAGGAAGGATTTTCAAGAACAAGAACAAAAATCACCCAAAAAACAAACGAACCTTTGATTAACATCTGTAAGAAAGAAGATAAGAAAGAAAAACACAAATGCGCACCTCAAGTTCAAATTCTGATCTGTTGAGCTTCAGAAGGTACAAGAGAGCAAAGAAATCATCAGTATCCACATCAGTGTCCAAAAGAATCCGACGTGGCACACCATCCACAGTACAAGAAAATGCTCCAAGAATCCCTATAATCGATACTAGAGCTACCCAGAAATTCCTCTTCAACGCCACCATTTTTGGATTTTCAAATCCCAACCCAAAAAAAAAACTGAAAAGGGTCTGCCACAAGAGCATCAAGAACAAGCTTTTTGATCAGCAATGAACTGTTTCATCCATTTCAATCCTGAAACAACCCAACAAACACACGAAAACCAATGTAAGCAACAAAGAGAATTGGACTTATCATAAACTCGGCACAGCCCAACTTAGAACAGAGAGAGAGAGAGAGAGAGAGAGAGAGAGAGAGAGAGAGAGAGAGAGATCAAATGAAATGAGTAAGAAAATGTAAGAAATCGATGCCATTACTTGTAGAGAGAGCACGTTAGGGGAGAAGACGAAAGTGGCGGCGTGAGAAGAGAGAGCCGTGTTCTCATTGCTTACAGGTGCAAGATTCTCAGGACTTGGAAGCCAGTGCACGAGATTTATAGACATCACAGACACAATAAAATTAAAACAAAACAAAATATGTTCGGCTGTAAGGAGGAGTTTTGGGTGTTGTTAGAGACATCATGGGGATGGGTCGCGGACGTGATTGAAGTCAATCAATTGCTGTCACAGTTGTAGGTGGCCACTGCTTCCTCTGCGTTGCTTGGGCCACCTTCGCATATCCACTATTCAGATCTTGCTGGTATTGAGAAAGTGAGGAGCTTAATGGCATAATGTCATAATGATGTTACTAATGCAACCCGCTTCTTTTAGCACAGTGTTCTCGATATGCAAATTCAAACGAAACAGCCACGCTCCTATTGTTTATGCATCTTCCTCGCGCGACACAACTCCTCGATTTTAGACCGTCCTTTCAAATTGGAATTTCGCAGAAGCTACTAAGGGCTATCTGCCATCTTATTACCTTGGGCTCAAGACATGTCAAAGGGAGGCCAACAAGCCAATCAAGAAACAGATAGGGTTTGCTAAAAGACGACGACGACGACCATTGACTTTGATTTGTACACGCGCACACGGCAGAGGCAGTTGAAGAACATCATCCAGCATTGATTCTGAGTAATTCCCATTTTTAATGCCAGTGCTTATTGGGCATCCCATATGAGCACAAGGCCAATAAGTGGGGTGGAAATGGCGGGTGGGGATCTCCTTTCTTCTTTTCTTATTCAGGGGGTGTGCTTTGACTTTTCATTAATATAAGGATTAAAGTTCATATCACGTTCATTATCCTGCAAATTCTCAATTCTTGGCATCAAATCTCAGTCCCTTTTCCTCCCTGCCTCTCTCTCTCTCTCTCTCTCTCTCTCTCTGGTGGACTGCTAACTGCAATTATGCTGTGATGATCACACGTCATGAGTCGCCACCATTGTGCAAAGAGCTTCGATGAAGGGTCCCCACGTGGAGATCCTCTTGATCCGTGAATAAGAGACCAGAG
This sequence comes from Syzygium syzygioides, assembly GCA_031216285.1. Lineage (NCBI taxonomy): Eukaryota > Viridiplantae > Streptophyta > Magnoliopsida > Myrtales > Myrtaceae > Syzygium > Syzygium syzygioides. Next base: position 30,657,618 of record CM062249.1, read on the forward strand.
ATGAAACGCGAAAAGAAAGGGTGATTTTTTTGCCTACCCTTTTTTCAAAAGGTGGAGGTGCAGTATTCTTGACCAGTTTTCCGTCAGCTTCGCTGACAAAATCTGGCGATTGAACATCGCTGTTGATTCTCTGTCTTCCAAGGAGGTGACTGTACTTTTTGGACGTTAACACACGTGGGCCCCTGTGATTGGACCAATCCGCTGACCCCAGCCTTTGATACTATGCTCTGCTCGAGATTTGGCCTTTCTGCTCCCTGAGCGCCAATGACTTTTCTGCTGACTAAGGAAAAATATATAAACAAAGAAAGCAACAAGGGAGAAATATGAAAAGATGGTAAAAGAGTTTTTTTTTGAGATTTAAGTAGTTTAAGAAGAGAATTAAATGGTTATTAGCATGAGGAAGATTTAACTTCAAATTTTAGAAAGTGAGAATTCTCGTAGAATTTTCTTGCAATTATTTCGAAAATTATTGACTTAACAATCTTATACATTATATATAACATTGTCAATTAATTTTCATTCTCAAATAAATTTTGAGTCAATGTGCTACTCACCTGTCTGATATAAAGCAGATATAATTGATAAGTTTGTGAATTTCGTTAAGCTTGTCTTGATATTAAGTCATGCTATGAGAACTTGTAATATAACAGTGCATGGATTGATACTATGTGGGTTCATACTCTTTCTCTCAATAAAAATAAATGTTAGCTTATGAATATTTTTAAAGATTTCTTGATTTCATGTGTTGAATTTATTTGGTGTATACGGATGGTATCAAAATCAAGAACTGCTTGTGATGTAAAAAGCTTGTATAGTGCGAATTTCGCTCTACCACAATTCATATAGGACAATGGCATATGATGGTTTGATTAGCAATTTAGCAGCCCGCTCAATCCAAGAAGGTGATGAAATAAGTTGGCATCGTGACATATGAACCAATTCCTATTGCAACTCGAATTCTATGCAACCCCCTAGTTGAGGGAAATATTTTTATCTTCAGTGCAACAATTGTTCATAACATGAAGAACGATGCTTTGAAAATGACAAAATTTTTTCTACGTAAATGCGGAATACTCGTTAACAAAATCCTTTAACGAACTGCACAAATAGAAAGAATATATGTTTCTCAAGGAGGTGAAATCCCTATTAAAATTAACTCGATTTGCATTGCGCTAGTTGGTCTCATCTAAGAGGGACTATTGCTGTTGAATCCGTGATACGATTAGTCTCCGGTGCATGAATGCGACCTAGAAAGAATTTTCCAAAATTGTCTACTTTTACATCATTTTTTTTTCCTTTTTCTCAAATCTAAAGTAGGTGGTCATTCTTATAAAGTGTGTACAATCCGAGGAAAGGGACATACCTACAAAAAATGGGATCCAATTTCAATTTGATGAGGCAGCTTACACGTGTAAAATTGTCATCGAAATTGATTTTTTTCTTGTTTGGAGGGATCCAAATTCAACAGTCCTCAATCAAAGACCGAAAGGACAGGACTACTGATGTCCCTTGTCCAACTTTGTGCGTTCCTACTTATGCCATGTGTCGCAAATCAAATCCAAATGCTTTTCCCACGTGGATATGTTCCTGTGAAATTTACTTTTTCAAGCTTCCACTTTAATAATTTTTATTTCGTTGTTTTGTGCTTTCTGAATTTCCCCTTCTTTGTTCTTTTTATGGGGGTCGTCTCTCAAATCATAATGTTCGAATCGGGCCAGTTAGTGGGGGCTCAATCAATGCGTCGTTGCCTTTTTACGGTTTTGGTAGTTGGGACTTTTATTTATTTATTATCATTTTCTATATGTTGTTGAATTAGGTACTACGTACTTGGTCGGAATTAAATAAATTTAGGCTTGTGCGGTCCCAAGTCCTTTACCGAATCGGTTCGCTTAAGAGCTTACCAGAATGGGATCATATAGAAAACGCACACGGGATCGAAGAACAAATGATAATTATATCAACGAGAGTCGGACATTTGAAGCGAAATATTAAATTGAGCATGGGGAATTAAATAAGTTTAGCTTCAATGCTAAGTTTGAAAGTGTATTTTAAGAAATATTTAAGCTCCAAGAAGAGATGAGATTGCATGCATATAGAAAGTGTGGTTAGTACATGAAGCATGTGACATGGGATAATCCAAAATAACTCTTTAAAACTTTTGTAGGCTATTGATTGGCAAATGATACACCAACATGCATATACCACGATTTGATCAAATGAGGGAAAAATTTTAAATGAGGGTTTAAAGTTGAGTCGTCTGCTAAAAAGAGAGCCCACAGTGAATCTTGTGTCAAATAATGGATTGAAGTGGTGAAGTTAGTTTTAAATAAGAATCTGAAATGGACTATTTTTCAAAAAATGGGCTCAAAGTGAATTTTGTTTCAAATAAGGTTTCGAAAATAAACCGTTTTGTTTTTTTCAAAAAGTGGCCACGGTGAACGTTATCTCAAGGGCATGAAGTGGGTAACTTCATCTTAAATAAAGGTCTAAGCTCACCAACTTGCACGTGTGACTCATTTGCTTATTCAGGCAGCAACATCAAGGAGCCAAGAACATAAGATCGAAACGGAGAAGCTACAGATATTAAGAGGAAAATTACCCTTAAGAAAACCCTCGAAGAACCCTAACTTTGATTTGGCGCTTCCTCAAACTGGGTCAAAGCAGAATATTTCGAGTCAAATTGTTCCTAATTTTGCCCCCTTGCTATCGAAATAAGCATGTGAGCCACACGTACAAGTTGGCCATCAAAGTTTTGGCCAACCGGTGAACTTGGGCCTTATTCAAGACCGAGTTTGTCACTTTAGGCCTTAGAGGTGACTGATTTTAGGGTAGGTAAGTTCCATACCTAACTTGGAACCCATCATTTTGGAATCGGTTCCTAATTTTTAGAACCTAAAACCTACTTTGTAGATCTTAGAATTGACCTTGGAATCCAAATTGTCGATCTAGTTCGGTTCTGGGGTCTACTCAGAACCAACCAATTCTTTTTTTTTTGTCCCATTTTTTTGTTTCATGAAAGAACAAACTTTGTCTATTAGACTTCTTAATTTACCAAAAAAAAAAAAAACTTTTTCTATTAGCTTACTAAACGGCGAGAAGTAAAACATTTCCTTTTTACAACTAAGACAGATGTTAGTTACAACAAAAAATAGTATAGCAACAAGATGTTGAGAAGCAAAATATGGGTACAAAACATATAGAAATATAAAGCAATTGGGAAGTCTCAAACACATTGCTTAATCAAGCAAAATGAAGGTTAAAGTACCAATAGAAATCCCCATTTGCCAAAGCAATAATCCATAAAAAGACGAACTCGTATAGTGAAATAAACAATAAAAAATTCAAGATGCAAGAGTAAACAATATAATGAATTACGTTATCTCGGTCCGGTTCTCCGGTTTGGTCAAATTTCAAACCCCAGATTGTTGATAGCCGGTTCCAAAAATGTGGAACCAAGAATTGGACTAGCTCCTGCTCAAACTAAACCAGAATCGGCCAGGTAAGGCCGGTTTGTCCCTTATTCAAAACAAGGTCCAATCTATGCTCTTTTTTTGGAAAACAACCTCATCTCAGGTCCTTATTTGAGATTAAGTTGGCAATTTCAAGCCCTTATTTGAGGCAATATCCATCTTAAGCTCTCTTGAGAAAATTACCAAGACTTTATTTGATATTTTTCCATGAAATAAAGGATGCTCGTGTATGCATTCAATCAGGACAAGTCTTAGAAACAGCCATATGTTGATATGTGTTAGACATTATTATACGAATATTGTGCTATAAGATCTCTTTGATAAATGTGATGTTTAAGTTTCAGAGATAAAATTGATGGAAAAATATTAAGCATTCAGGTTAAATATATTATTAGGATGTACGTATGAGTTGTGTTAGAGAAATCCCATATATATCTATGCATCTGTTTTGACATCGTATGATTTTGACATGAAAATATTAATCGCCAATTTTAAAAAAAAGCACTCTTTTTTCCCCATAATCATAAAAAATGAAGAGAGTACGTTTGTCAAATTTTATATGTGATGCAAATATGATGGTGAAGGTAATGCAACTAAACATAAAACAGTTTTCTTCTTCTTTTCTTTATGTTAAAAAGAATTTTTACATCTCATAAAATATATCGATACATGGCCTTTCTATTTATTTAAATGTTCTAACCTTTGACGATAAATCACCCCTGCATTGTCTGGGTGCGCACAAATGAAGTTATATATAACTCTAATTTATCGAGTTAACCTTTTTTTTTTTTGAAATGGCGGGCTCTACATACCTAATCACCTCTTATCCCTAAGCTCCGCGACCTTTAATGTGACCGATTTCTCGTAAGATGCAGGTGAAGTGAGCAACCACGTGAGAAATAGGTTGACTGTTGAGCCATTGAGCAATCTGGTGGTCTTATTGAATAGCCAGTAGTCTAAGTTGGTTTGCCATTTGAATTGAATTGTGTGACCTAAGTTTTGTGCAATCATTTAATGAACATACCGTTTACCAAAAGCTTAAAATAAAATAAAACCATCGCCCACAAGAGAGGCTGTCTGGAATCTGAATGCTGCAGCTGTTTTGCTGCTCTGATTCTTGTGGTATAGCCGCATCGGCCTGCAAAAATTAATCTACGAAATTGACATGATTTAATATAGTTTTTTCTATGCTCGACTTCTACACCGTTATTACTGGTTGGTTCAGCTTCTGAACAAGTGGCTCTTGCTATATCTTCTTTTCTGAGTAGAAAAATTTAAACATGTCTAACATATGATGTCGATGGACGGTCAACAAGAGAAAAAAAATTCACAAGCAAGCAAGTGCAATGAAATTACTCGTGGTGCATGAGGAAGGGATGATATCATATATAAATTTCAGACCCTTCAGCATATTCAAAAAAAAAAACTTGTCGTGGTGCATGAGGATGCGATGATTTGCATACTGAATTAGGATCATCTACTAGTATGGGATAAACCGACATTTTCAATTTGCTTATTTATATGGTTGACCTATTGAAACGATTAGATCCCAAAGTTCATCTCACGACATATCTTACGAGTGCATTGAAGTCTGATCCCTGCACAATTGAAGCGAAAGCGCATAGAGCAAGAACTGTCCGCTCTTTTCTCTTTATGACGTCAAGTGTTCGGACGGAATAAACACATAAGTTGTACTTTATGATCACTTACTCAAGTAAAATAAATCAAGAGTGTCCAAAATCATGACTTAAAATCTGATTAGAATGCATTAACATTGTTCCACGCACCACCATGGTCTGCCAATATTCTTTTTCCCCACTATTAAAATTGTTTGGTGGTGAGGTTCCAAAAAGAGGCACAATAGTTTTCTTTTTATTATCCTTGAGATAAAATATATGAAAAGTGAAATCTTGTATACACATATACACATATACTGGATAAGTATAACATAATGAACCAAATAACAATATAAAAGGCAAAGCAAAAGGTCTATTATTCGATTTTAATATTTGGATGTTGGCCAGATAAAGGTGTCCTTCTTTCCACCACTAAAGTGGAATTTATATATTTTAGCAAAAAAAATAGATTTATATATTTTTGACCCAAAAAAATTGGATTTAAATATGCTGGTCAAAGTTCACCTTTCTTTTATTTCATTTTTTTTTTGGTTTTCGCTATAGCGAAATAGAAAAGTAGATCTTGTTTTACCATAATCACAGCTTTATTTATTCTGAATTTTGATTTGCTTTGTTCTTTTGTTCACATGAACTGGTTTTTAGCCAAATTTTTTTTAGTGGCGTGTGTTTCTCGAGTTTTCAGACTTATCAATGATCAATTGGTGACGACTATACCGAATTCACAAGTAAGGATAAACTATCAAAGGATCGACAACTTTCTTATCGTCTTGCATGACATGTGATTGCATATAATGCTATATTGGGTCAAAATAGTGCTGGCGACGTGATTGGAGACATCACAATATTTGCATGGTTTTCATTTAGTTTTACAGGTTATCATGTGATTTTTGTGTATGATTTGCTTGGCTATATATATCCACTACAAATGAAGTTACAACATTTTTATAGCGTAGTTATAGCACAGTTGAACATGGATTCTAATAAAGTATATAATTGCTTTGGAACGCAATTCCGACATATATATGCCACTAAATGCATTGAACTTTATTGAAATAGCTTCTATCTACCCCTATGGAGGTAGCTTGCTCCTTTACCCCAAAAATCACTCAAAACTCAGCATTCTAAGTTGATGACGAAAATGATTAAATTTCATTTTATCCAAAGACTTAGTGAAGATATCCACTACGTGTTCACAAACTCAATCACTATATCTTTCTTAACCATATGATCTCTAACGATGACTATATATTAATACGCCAAGCGAGAGAATGTTGAATTGGATTTTTGGTTAGGCTAGTAGAACTAGTGTCATCACATCTAATCGACACATTTCTAAGGATTATCCGTAATAGTGCAACTGATGTTTTTATCTATAAAACTTGAACACAACGACTACCTTTGGCAACATATTTAGCTTCTGCCGTCGAAATAGCAATGGAAGTTTTGTCTTTTCCAACCCGTACTATCCCGCTGTATTTTTCTTGATTTTTCACACATACATTTGGCCAATGTGGTACTTATAGATTGTTGACTTTTCTTGATGGAAAAAAGTCAAAGTGTGTGATAATGGGAACGTTGATCAATTATATATATTTTAAAATATTTTAAAATCTCTTGCCCTCTAGATAAAAACTCATAATTATAGTGTGAAGCTAAAGGATCTATTCCTATAGCTCTCATTTACAGGGTTTATTACAAAGCAATCAATTCTGCTTTTGGTATCAAAGCTTTTAAATTGAATTCCAACAGAGAAACCCTTCTTTTACAAACCGATATTTCTAAAGCAAATACTACCATTCCTAGGACCATTCCTTGGAATCAAGTTACCCTTCCCGACCAATGGGAATTGGAAAACCGGATTCCTCAACCAATTGTTCAAAATTCTGATCCTACCAATATTGTTCAATACCCTGAAGGAAGAGTTACCATTCAATTTTCTAGAAGATCTCTAGATATTCCTAGAAGGTCTTGTGACATCAGGACACTTCCTTCTTGGCACTCTTCGTCATCCAGAAGATCAGTAGATGCCATTCCAAACATTCCTTTGAATAATCCTGAAGAAGCATCGGCAAGTGCTCCTCCCCTTCCAAATATAAGTGGTATAGACAACAGGTCAGGAATTTCTAGACCAGTATATCAGCATAATCCTGATTTTCCTGATCCAACTCCTTCCGAGATGCAAGACCCCGAAATCAATGTTTTGGAAATAGGTTTTGAAGCAGATAAAATTGCTTTAAATAAAGAATTTAATTCTTCAAGAAATGAACAAATCAGAGAATGGTTTTTCAATAATTTTCGAAAACAAGCACTTGAAATCAAAAAAGAATATTATGATTACATGTATCAACATGAAATCAAAGTATTCTTCTTTGATTGGTTTGAAAATATATTTCTAAAAGATAAACAGATTTTTGTTCTCGACCAATTTTATAAATGGAGATTAGATGATGGACACATCATTGAATCTAATCATCCTCCTCTTCGAAAAATCAAAATTGAGCATAGAGAGACTGAGATAATAGCCTCTCCTTTCAAAACTGCTTCTGAAATAGACGGCATAGGAATCAAGAAGATTGTTGAACAAAATAATTTTTCAAATCAACATCTTCACACTATAGGAAGACAACTTGATCGAATTTTGAAATATTTTAAAATAATAGCCTCTCCTATGATTTTGGCCAATGTGGTACTTATAGATTGTTGACCTTTCTTGATAGAAAAAAGTCAAAGTGGGTGATAATGGGAACGTTGATCAATTATATATATATATAAGTCGAACAATCAAAACCAAGTCCAACCAGAAGAATTGCTGCCGTACGAGCTTGTAAATTCTTCGTAGGTAGGCATTGAAAATGATCATTCGATTTTATCATAGGAGTTTTTGGACATAACATGAAGCACGAGAATTGAAAATTCTCCACATTTGATAGGATTAGATGTGGGAGTGCGGCGCCAAGCATACTTGACCAATTTTTTATATGTTCGATGAATTTCGGCGTGTATGCATGAAAATTTGACCCGTTTTTTTTTAAGTTTCCACATCACTAAAGTTTGGTGTGGACAAGAGTTAATCTAATATATGTAGTAATTGACTCAGTCTACTAAAGAGGCAAATTTAAGAGGAAAATCAAAATATTCGTGTGCAAGGGACACTTGCATGCTCGACAGGCTTCACTAGATTAAACTGTCAAGTTTTGCGCACATCGCGAAAAAAGTCTACACCAACACCCGAGGATCTAGCCGTGTTGGAATTACGTTCTCTATCACTCAGGGTAATCTTAGCAGTCATGTGCTCCGCTATACTGGTGGAACCTTATTAGACGCACATGGATTTTGGTATTCGTGGATTTGTATAGGAATCATGCACCACTTTGATTTATTTGCGGTAATTACGATAATCATCGCGGGATTGGTCTTGTGATTGTTTATGTGGATTAATTGCACGACACATGTTAAACTACTTAACAAGTTGATATTTGGGCCGCATACTTGAGCTTTGACTCGCAATTTACCCGACCCATGAAATTAAAAGGTTATTTCTTCGGACAAATGTTTATCCACCTAATCTGGGGTTTCTCATAAGGAAAAAAAAATCATCCTTTAGAAAAAATTCATGCAATGTTTTTTTTTGCTTTCCTCTTAAATGCCTATAATGCTATTTTCTAACGCAAGTCTCCCCTAATTAAAATAGCTCTTCAAGTCAACTATTATATCGTGGGGTCCGTGTAATCTAGACTATTCTTTTGGCCAACCAAATCTAGACTCTAGTTAGTACCCTATTGGTTGAGGACTATTCGCGTTCACAAACTCAAATACTATCTCTTTCTCAACCACACGATCTCTAACAAAATGAAAACGAAAATCAATATGTTCGGTACGTGAATGTTGAATTGGATTTTTGGACAAACTAATAGCACTAGTGTTATTGCTCTTGGTCGGAACATTTCTAACGATTGTTCGTTATCAGGCAACTAATGCTTTATCCGTAAAACCCGAGCACAACAACTAACCGCGACAACGTGTTCGGCCTCCACCGTCAAAAAAGCCACCGAACATTGTTTCTTAGAAAACCAAGAGACAAACAGGTGTTCATGCCCTTGAGATAATGTTCACCGTGGCCACTTTTTGATAAAAACAAAACGGTTTATCTTCGAAACCTTATTTGAAACAAAATTCAACCACTCGCCTGGGTGGCGCTGCTGAAGCGCGCACTTTTCCTCTCCCAAAAAGTTGAGTGTTCGAATCCCGGGCGTCGCAGAGTGACTTAACCGGTGGCACGTGTGTGGTGGCTAGCACGTGTCACCCCCAGGGTTTACTCCCCGGCTGTCGGCCGTGCGGAAGTTCCCTGGGTTATAAAAAAAAAAAAACAGGTTGCGTAATATAAAGTGAGGATAATGACACAAATGATCCTTGCACTTTGGTCTAATGTGCAATATGATCCCTAAACTTTTAATTTGTTCAATGTGATCCATTGACTTTTGGTATATATTCAATGTAGTCCATGAACTATATGAAAATATTCTATGTAATTCTTCCATTAATTCAAAATCATGTACAACATTAAACATTTTCATATAATTTATGAATCAAATTGAATATGTATCAAAATTTTTTGTACTATATTGAATAAATTAAAAGTTTATGGACCATATTGCATACTGAATCAAAGTTCAATGACAACATTAAACGAATTAAAAGTAGGAATCATATTGCTTATTAGGTTAAAGTTCAGAGATCATTTATGTCATTTTCCTAAGAAGAAAGCATTTGATGTTTGTTCAGTGCACTCCACCTCGTATTTTTTTTTATTCTAACACACACACACACACACACATATATATATATATATATATATATATATATATATATATATACATATAGCCAATGTGGTGTGGTATTTAAAGATCGTTGAATTTTGAGTATGGAGTTCGTCCTTTTCCAAGCGATTGTCCTATAATCTTCTTCCACTTCATGTCAAATTTAAAACCGCACTTTCAAAGCAATGATGTAGGCAAAATTAGAGACCCTAAAGATAAGCCGCAGTTGACGTTGGAAAATTCGAAGTCTATAATAATGGGCACCATCGATCGATATCAATGAAAACATCAAAATCAAGTCTGACTAAAGAACATCGCGCTGCATGAGCTTGGAATCTCTTGGTGGGTAGGCATTAAAAATTGATGGTTCGATGTTATCACAGGAGCCTTTAGCAAATACCCAAAGCACAAGCACGAGAACTCGAAAATTCTCTTAGGCTCCATATACAGATGATCCGCATTTGATAGAATTGGATGTGATCGTACAGTGCCACATATACTTAGACTCGATTTTGTGTAATCTTTGGCATGTTCGATAAAGTTTGGCGTGTAGAGAAATTCGACCCGTAAGTTTTTCAGTTTTCACCGCACTAAAGTTTGACGTGGACGAGAGTTTGTCTGGTATGTAGTGATTGACTCTGCATACTAACGAAAGACAAATTCAAGAAAAAAAATTTTAAATATTGGTGCAAGGGACACTTGCATGCCAGTTCACTACATTAAATCGTCTAGTTTTGTGCACATCGCAAAAAGTCTGCACAGACATCCGAGGATTTAGCCGTGTTGAAATTATGATCTCTGTCGCTCAAAGTTATCTCAAATTTCATACACTTTGCTGTTGGTGGAGCCTCATCAGACTCACATGGATCCATTTTGATATATTTGCACCACTTTGATATTTTTGCTGTAATAACCAATAATAGTCATTGGATCAAATGAGTGATTAAGGGATGAATTTGTTAGTGTGGACTAATTGCATGACACATGCTCGACTTTTCGCATTACTATGTACAAACTAGTTGGTACTTGGGCCACGTACTTGAGCTCTGGCTCGCAATATACCTAACCTGCGAGTTTGATGAGTTATAGAAAACAAAAATCACCAATAGGACAAATTCATGCAATGTTTTTCTTTTCCCTTTTGCTTTCAGACGCCTACAATGCTATTTTCTAAACCAGATATTCCCTAAAATAGCTATTAGGCTGCGTTTGTTTGTAAAAAATAAATGAATTGAAAAATATTTTTCAAGAAATGATCGCTTGTATCTCTTGCAATAATAAATGAACAAAAAATATTTTCACAGTTCACGAGGGAAAAAAGCCTCCAAAAATCCCAAACTATATCTACTGTAACACTTTTACTCTAAACTTTTTCTTGTAGCATATAAAATCTCAAACTATGCTTACTGTGACACATTTATCCTAAACATTTTCTTGTGACATAAAAAACCCTAAATGTGTACTTATATAACACATTTACCTTCCATCAAGAATCTGTTACATGATTTTTTAGCCAAAATAATGATGTTTTTATTTTACTTAAGCCATATGGTCATGATGTCAACATTGTTTGCTTTTGGGCATTCATGTATGTAGATTTTTAACGGTTCTTATTAATAGAACTTTGACGGAGAGTAAATATGTCACATAAGCACAAGTTTGAAATTTTAAGTATCATATAGAAAAGTTTTGGATTACCTGTGTCACAGTTAGTATAATTTAGAAAAATATTTTTTAAATTATATATTTTCTACTAAACAAATGGAGCCATAGTTCAAGTCAACTATTTTATCGTGGGGTTGGTCTAATCAAGACCGGAGGTTTTTCTTTGGGGTCAACCTAACCTAAACTCTAGTTAGTACCCATCTAGTTGAGGGGTTCACGAAGGCAAAAAAGAAGTAGAAAAAGGAACCCTTGAAGGATCCCCACAAGCTTCATTTTCATATTGAAACCCAAATCATTGCGAATCCGCACGACTTTGCAAGATCATAGGCTTACGCATCGTCGTCTCGCCTGTTCATTATGCTCGAGTCATGCTCCCCCCTTGAAAATTCCTTTGACTAATCCAATAGCCCACTAACCAAAAGGGAGCTCTTGCCTGGTACTTTTCAATGATGACCGAAAAGTAAACAATTCTTGTTTAGTTGGTGGCAACAGTAACAAAACGATGTCATATTTCACGAGTGAGCATGAGCGAGAGCGAGAGACGAACATTGTCGAAGTTGTCGGCTCGGATCTATTGATAACACAACAGATAGGTGCGGCTCAAGCCCAAACATCAAAAGCAACCAACTTTAGAAGCCCATCAACTTTCCAGTGGAGGTATTCTGCATTGATCCATGACTTACCAAGAAGCTAAAAAATAGTTCATAATCTAAAAGATACCAAAAACAAGACTGGGTCATTACTAAAGATCTACCAAAATATAACTCCTTTTGGGAACTAACCCTTATGTATTCTACTTTGGGACAATACTGATAACTATCAGACTTCAGAGCATGGACCACACAGTGCAGAAAGCATTTCTGAAACTAGTGTTGACAACTAATGTTGTCCCATGCATATGACATACTCACAGCTTCACTGGTGCATGGAGGTCGATGTTGCGACATGGTCGACTTTTCAGTACTTAAATTCCACATGATCAAAGGGAAACCAGTAAAATGATTCGTATGCCTATATGTTACCACTTGAAAACACTCTTTAAATTTCATCCTCTTGAAATCATGCCTGGTTTATTACTATCATATCATATTTGTGAGACAAACCAAAGGAGAAAATAGATAGAAGAACTAGTTGCTTTTTGAGTTCTTTCATATGATCCAACATCGAATCATACTAAGCATTCATTTCTAATTTCAAGTGCTATTCCCACCGGTAATCTCATGGATCCAACATCCCCTGCGGCAACTTAGTCCTCTTATTGAGGATTGACATATTTTTTTGGGTCTATCTTACTCTAACTCTCAATTTATTCTCAGACTTTTATCCTACTTCTTTGTAGGGTGTGGGAGTCGAAACCCTCGTTTGGAACTAATTCTCTCCACCCTTAACTTTCCCGAGAAAGTGGAGAATCGAACTCTCCACCTCCCTCTTCTCAATTAGGAAGGTGGCCACTGGAGCAAACTCCAGTGATTAGGATTGACATTCAAGAGCACATAATTTCTCATACTCAAAGGTGACCACTTGTGTTGTGGATCGTCATCTATTGATTGAAACCATCAAATCAAGATCAATACAAAACCCAAACAGGAGTGAATAGGCAGTCTATCTATCATCCCAGTGAATGAAGGTAAAATCACACAAAAGCAATACAATTATGCCAGAGCCAAAAACACTGTTCCCCGCTCAGAGACTAGTTTTGAGTGATAAAGCACTTTTCGAGACTGACACTTTCGGTCAAGTAAGTATTTGAGTGGTGACAATCTGAAGGCTGTGGTAGCACAAATTATATAGTGCAGAACTGATTATGAAACTTTCTAAGAAACAGGCCAAACCGATTTGAGCCAAGCGGCCAACGTCCTTTCTCCACATATAACTGTTGCTGCAACTTTCCAACTAAATTCCAACCCAACCAGCGCAACACGCCATGCCACCAGTACCATGACAATGTTGTAAGCAAAACCCATTTTCTACAATTCTGTTTCCTCCTCTTTGCACGCGTGTGCAGGCAGATGCGCACACTCATAAACAGGTATTTCTTCATATTGATTCTCATACACACCCATATACATATTCATGGGAGATAATGTGCATAGAAAAATCCACCATACTTTTGCAACCCATGGCAGTTTGGAAAGCTTCAGTACCTTAAATGCCAGAATCCTCCGAAGTTGACTTCAAGAAGATTTTGAAGTTATAGTTTTACAAACTTTGGGGAGCTTCCTTACCAAAAAAAAAAAAAACTTTGGGGAGCTTAATTTTATGTAGATAAAGATAATCTCATTAATTAAAGTACTCTTTAGAATTATTTTAAGTGAATACCTTCAACAATATATATTATCAAACAACTTTTAACATATTCTGCCACCACGAAAAGCAATGTAACTGCAGTTCCAAGCTACAACTAGAAGCTATGGTAGATCCAAACCACCGACATCAGCCTAAAAACACTATCGTGACTTCAAAGCCAATTGGCTTTTATTCTACTTTCATCTTATTTTGTTTCATTTCATTTTGTTACTTTTATGTGACATACAGTAGCCAATTTAGCACTCTCTCTTTTCAAGAGAGAAATGAAAGTCACAGTTTGGCTATGAACCTCTTGGAAAGAAATACAGCCACCACTTGACAGACAAGATTCCAGCATGATGTGCAGTTGGCTCTCTTTACTCCTAAAACTCCCTCAGTTATAATTTTACAGCGTTCAAAAGTAGGAAACACAAGTGGTGATAAATCAAAATAGATACAACCCAACAAGATATTCTAGTAAGGGGCATTTCAGCACTTCATACTCAATATTACCATTAACAAAAAAAAGTAATACCACGTCTTGTCACCTGGCAATGCCAGGGGTCAAATCATCGTGATATCACGAGTATTCAAAGCTAGATTAATTCGCACCTCCTGTTTTCTGGCAAAGAAATTTGTATCCACTTCGTAATCAAGCTCTAGCATGTGTTCGCATAAGCATGCACAGATTACATATATACACAAGGTTCTATTTGTGGCCACATACCAAAATACTTGAATATACATGCATATCAAGTTTGCACCGTCTCAAGCTGAAACATGTATCCACCACTCGACTATATCCCATAAATTGAAGAAGATACTCCTCTGAAGAAACAAGGTTTCGACGCGGCATAACACTCTACCATTCCCAGTTGCAGAAATAAAGACGCCCTTATGGAACACACACCATCACATCCTAATAACCCCACTAGGCCGAGGGCGAATTCGCAGCCAATTCATCAAACAAGTATGGAGACACAATGATCCAGACACCAATCCCAATTTCATTACAATGCAGCCACTATCCACTTCGCAGTTCCACGGCATAACTTACAGATCAATCGATCAAACCGATCAATTTCACAGATTGGCCCCGTAAAGCAGCCTCCGGCTCGCCGCCGACGCACCGCCGTCCGTCCCGCGATCCTCCCGGGCGCCGGAGTCGGATTCGTCGTGGAACCACCCGACCGACTTCTGCGCCTCGTACACAATCTGGGACAACCCTGAAACGACAGACACGGGACAAATTCCAATCAAGGGCTAACTCGAACCGGCGAGAACCACCGAAGGCACCGGACGCTGTATCGTTACCCTGCTTGACGGTCTGCTTGTTCTGGCGGATGTCGTGGACGGTGGCAGAGATTTTCCAGTAGAGGGGGCGGCCGACGTAGAAGAGGACGAGGACGGCGAGGACGGCGAGTAGCACGCGGAACGAGACCTTGGCCCCCGGCGACGCCATTGCTGCGAGGCTCGAGCTTGCTTGGCGTTCCGTGGCGAGCACGTGAGAGAGAGAGTAACGGAAGCGGGAGTGGAAAAAAAATCGGATCTTGCGCTACAGATCTGCACCCTTTTATATATAGTAATGTGCAACCGGACCGGGTTTATCCGGAAACCGGACCGGCGCATCCGAAAAATAGGTTCTGGAACTGATTCCATTTTTTGAGAACCGGTTAGAACTGGTCCGATTTCTGGTTCCGAGTAAAAATCAACCCGAACCAGTTTTGAGATAATATAAACAAAAATAAAAATCCTATAACACGTTACCCTACTTCATTAGTTTTAGAACCGGTTTCCGGTTTAATATTAGGATCTGTTTCACAATTGTGAGCGAAACAACATGGCTCTTAAAGTCATCTAAATATTGTGTGATTTGGATGAAATATATAGACATTTTCTCTAATGAGAGCACTTTACTGCTAACTCTCTTGATTTTTCTTTCAAAATATTTCATTCGGAAACAGAAGTGAGGAGTTCTGTCATCATTGCGCAAAATAAAGAGCTAAACATGTTGAACAGATTCTCTAGAAACGCGACTCTTAAAGATTTATACGATTAGACTATGTTTTGCCACATAATGCTTTTGGATTGTTGATGTTGATAGATTGTAATTTCAATTGCTCATTTTGGGGATTGTTACTTTTGATGAATAGTGGTTTTTGTTTTTCATCTTTTACTTTGAATCGTTTCATTACTACTTATATTATTTTGCTGGAAAAAAAAGAAACCGAAAAAGGAACAAAAAAAAACAGGTTCTCGAGTAGGCCCTAAAATCGAACTGGAAAAACAGGGTTGGTTCCAAAACAGGGTCCAAGGAAAATAGGGTTGGTTTTAGGTTTCAAAAATTGGAAACCGGTTATAACATGATTGGTTTCAAATTCCAGGTCTGAACCCAACCCACCTTTGAACCGATCACCCCTACTTTTATCTCTCTCTCTACATATGATTTGCCCATTTTGTTATGCCATGTCATAATTATAAAATGAATTTATTAATTATTCGAGCGATACACGTGTCTCTCTCTTGCTCGAGACGAGTTCGGCGGATCTTGCTCGTGCGTTCTCTTGAGGCGCGTCCTCGGTTGCTCGGAGTCATATGCTTCGATAATCACTTTGAGATTAGTCAAGCGCTCATAGAATTCCACGTGTTTTTGTTGGTACTAAAGAAAATGGGAGAATGACACAAATGATCCTTGAACTTTGTTACAATGTGCAATATCGTTCATGAACTTTTAATTTATTTAATATAGTTCCTAAATTTTTTGTACATGTTCATTTTAATCTTTATATTGTTTGTTACTTCATTAATTCAATTTCAATGACAACAATGAACAATTTGAGATAATTGAAGGACTAGATTGAATATGTACCAAAAGTTTAAGGATCATATTGAACAAATTAAAATTTTTGGGCAACAATGCGTGTTGGGATAAAGTTTAGGGACCATATTGAATAAACTAAAAATTCAAGGATAACACTGCATATTAAGCCAAAATCTAGGGACCATTTGTATAATTAAACCAAACAAAAATAGAGGTTTTCTCGTTTGGGCCAACAAAAGAAAAGTTGATATTTTTGTTTGTTGTCTAGTAATAATTTTACGGTCACCATATTATTTAAATAATTTTCTGAGAAATCATTAGTGATCTGCAGAATTCTGCATTTTTTGTACCATAGGATCTGTTTTACATCCAAGGAACCAGCTAGGCAATGGCCTAAATGATGCCAAACCGTGCAATGCTCACTCAAAGTTGAAATAGGTAACCCTCTAAGAAATTCTCACATCTACTCCACAAAAAAACATCTGAATTTTATTCTAGTATTTCCCCTAAAATCATTTCAAAGTTGGTAGCCTCTGCTGTCTGAATTGATGCAAGCCTGGATTTCTTCCAGTGTCTTGCCCTTTGTTTCCGGGACCAATTTCGCCACAAACAGGATGGTCAGCACCGAGAAGCCGGAGTAAATGAAAAATGTACCTGCATCAAGTTGGAAACCTTAGTGATTATTGTCTTAAGTGAAAAAGAATGACCAGATTGATCATGAGTGAGGTTGAGTGATGTTCCACCTGAGTTACTCCAGTCCATGAGGAAGTTGAATGTGTAAGAGACTGCCCAAGCACCCAACCAGTTCACTAGCACCACTAGGCTACCAGCTGCACCTTTTATGTCTATTGGAAAAATCTGCAGATCAGCAAAATAATCTCTTTTCAGATTTCAGAAGTTTCGCAATCCTTCATCGCTTAAATGTAGAGAAGACTAATTCTGCCAATGTTCTTTGTTCGACAAGTGAAATGTAGAAAAAGAATGTTCGCCACTTTGATGAGTCGCTATCTTTATATGAAGACCGAACAGGGGGTAAGATTGAATTGTACCTCAGACATTATCACCCATGGAACTGCCCCCAACCCAATCGAGAATGATGCGATGTAAATCTGATTTCATTGCACAAAAGGAGAAGATGGTGAGGATCCGAACCGACCGATCCGCCGTGTGATGTATTTAGTATCATTATAGGATTAGTGGACTTACCAATACCCCAGTAACTGCCATGAGTGGTACAAATTCTGGAAACATATTCTGTGCCTAAGTGCACAAAGAAAATTCAAATTAATTCAGATACAAATCTAGGAACGGCAAGATGAGAAATTGTTTATCAGAGTGATTTATACTTCTGAAAATAACTGACCTTGAGAAAGAATGAAGATCCTGCAAGAAAGCAGCCTAAAAATGTTCCGGTTGCAGAAACCTGCAGATCCAACATTTTCGTCGCTAGTCGTCTTATAAGTCTCATTGAGCCGCTATCTTTTTATTCTTACAGAGGTACAGATATATAATAGTTACCATTATGAGTGGCCTCCTTCCAGATTTATCCATTAGTACAGCTCCCAGTAATGAGACTGGAACCTGTCAATTGGTTCATTTTGAATGATTGCTGCATAGGGTGAGTTTCGGACTTCAACCGAAAAGAGACGAATAAAAGGTTACCTGGACACAAGCATAAGCAATTGTTCCAATCTTCCCTGAAGAAAGACCTGGATTTCGTACCACGGAAGTTAAGGAAGTAGAAGTATAGTGAGCAACAACAAATTGACTCGAGTAAATAGACCATTTGATTTACCAGCTGAAGCAAAGGTTTCACTCACGTAGAAACCTATCCCGTTGACTCCACCGAATTGTTGGAATACCATCAGCCCGACACCAATCTATATGCAAAATCGCCAAGTCAGTTGCAACGTCTTACATGAACACAGCGTCATTTCACTTCTCAACCTCAACATGAAAGACTTTGAGAAGAACAAGTTGCTTACAACAACGGAACGTATGTACTTGCTTTGAAACAGGTCCGTCATTCTAGCTTTGGGCAGACTCTGAAGAGTTTCTATATACACCTGTCACGAATATTTATTCCAGCCAATTAGGGAAAGTTACTCCTCTTTTATCTGTTCTTTTATTTAATTAGTTCTTCTTTTTTCGTAATAAGAATGGCTGCCTAAGTTGTCAATACTTGGATTTCAGCAGCTTCTCGAGAGACATCGGTGTCTTTGCCACGGAGAGTCTGAAGTGCCAACTGGAACTCTTTCTTGCGACCAACCTTTGCCTGAAAGCAACAATTACCATTATCGGTACTACTCCCTACTAAATTCTTTGGTGTTGAACTGCGTGTCATGTTCAAGCGCTTACCAGCCACCTAGGTGACTCTGGGATCAAGAATAGACCCGCAAACAGCACAATGCAGGGTACAAGCCCTATAACATCAAACGAACAATTAGCCACTTCATGCGGATCTCATAGCTCAAACTATACAATATTTGCCATTATTTCCATGAAATTTCAACAGTTATGATCGTTGAAGATGCTTAATTATTTCCTAAGAAATCAGAATGTACCCGTCAGAGCCAGAGTTCTCCAAGTTACGACGGTTCCCATTAGAAACGCAACTGATGCCCCAGTGACAATCATGAGCTGCATAGAAAACAGGAAGGAAAAGATACAAGGTTGATGTTTACTCCTTTTTTATCAGAGAGAAAAAAACGTGACATACGGGATTTGAGATTTCTCCACCTGATTTAGAGTAGTGAGCCCTCCACGAAGATGTTTTGGCGCGATTTCCGCAATGAATATAGGAACCTGTTACATCCATTTACATAGAGTTTCATTAAAATCTTTAAGTGCTAGTCCTGTCTCTAACTGTCATGACCCCTAAATTAAAGTATCAATATGCCATGCCATCATCATGGTGTCGTAAAGGAAGGTCTAGAGTTTGAAATCATTACCACGTACGAGAAAACTCCAATTCCATATCCTGTGAAGAACCTCCCCAAATCGAGCAATGACGCCCCCTGTATCAGAACCATTGGAATTAGCAAGTAAACTAGGTTGTAATCTCTTGAAGATCATCTAGAAACTTGAAAAAATTTCACTTATGTGCCGGTTGTACATTAGAGAAGTAGACTGCTAGCCATCCTGCAATGCAGAAGATTGCTGACATTCGCATTGCCTGCGAAATTTTGAACGGAGCAGACATTAGCATGACATCAAAATGGCCCAAAAGTCTATGATTTAGCTTGATTTTAAGATAGTCTTCATACCCCTTTTCGACCGATAAAGTCTGCAATTCGACCACTCGTAATAGCACCAAGCATGGCGCCGATGGTCAATATAGAACTGAACAATGAGTACTGTCATATGCAAAAGCACCAGAGCTGACATGAGGCATGTGCATTGAATAACAAGAACAAGAAAGGCGACAAAAAATTAATGCAGACCTCTGCCAAAGAGAGGCTAAGATCTTCCCTGATAGCAGATTGAGTTGGTGCAGAATAACCCGCCTGCCAAAAGAATTACTTAGGCCAAAAAACACCCATTTTTCTCTTCTTTCCCCTTTAACATTTTGGTTCATAACCAAGAAAAGAGAAAACACAAAAAAAGATTCTTTTGGTTCACCCATGAACTTTACTTATAATGGAATTTCAAAGACTCGGCAAAGGCACCATTTCTCATAGTTCCTCAAGTTTTCAAGAACCCAAAGAAAGGAAATGGAAGTTTCTCAGCTCCAGTCATCGGTGTACTTACACAAGAGCCGAATTCAAAAGAGCCACAAACAGCAACAAATGTGCTCAGCAACACCGTTGCAATGGAAGAACTACTTTCGACACTCTCGTCACTCTCGCTGTCTTGATAGCTTATAACCTTCTTCTCCAGTTTAACCAAAGGCTCCTGAAGGTCTTCAAGGCCCTGGTTATCACCATTCTCAACATCCTTGTGCTGCTCAATGGCCATCTCTCTAATAGCAGAGGAGGCTACCAATCTAAAAGTGTCAAAATGAGAAAAAGAAAGAACAACATAGAGGTGAAAAAGGTAAAAAAGGTCTTAAAGATACCAATGACAAATTGGTGCGATAAGCATGGTCACTTGAGGGGGGTATATATACATATGAAGCTTGGCAGCTAGATATTTATTTACTTTGTCTTGTTCTATTGATTGGGGTTATCATAATCAGATATCTTTACCGGCATGTGGGTTGAAGCTGTCACTGACGTTGGCATGAGCATTTGTAACTTGTAAGCTTGCTCATGCTCAAGGAAATAGACCAGAAGCAGAATCCTGTTGTAATATTATGCATTTTAAAATTACTATGGAACATGTGAGCTATGAACCATTTTCTTATATTTTCGTGTACGTCCTTGGTGTGGCCTTTGCCTGTACAAATTGCCATGAATTTTTAGGATTTAAGCTCTTTGGTGCAAGCTAGCGAAAGCTGCCAGAATGTTTTCTAATTGTAATTGGCCAAATAAAACAACATGCACATGATACATGTGAACAAGGAAACTGATGGCATGTCAAGAACAGGCAGCTAGTCGATTTTCCATTGTAGAGTTAATGTAACTGATTCAACAGATAATAACACGAAAAGGGTCATTGAAAACCAGAATTTTCTGCTGTGATTCAGCAAGTTCATTGCGTCAAAGTGTGGAACGTCTACAAAATAATGTTTCAAGACTGTCATCCCATGGTGAGTAGTGATATGGCTGATGGGTTTTTCTGTATAAATATTGCTTATGTTGTGTGCAGTTCTTGAGGGTACGTATCTGCTAAGTGATCTTTAACTCTTTCTTGACTCTTCCAGTGCTAGGTTGACCACAGTAACTGCAGTAGCTGAAGGACGATTAAAAATGGCTGACTTAAATAAATAGCTCGTTTAAGCCAAAAATAATTCAAATCCCGGTCAAGTCAGCTTTTCTCAAACGAAGGTCGGTCATTCTTTTACAAGATGATATTTAACCAAAATGAGATTTTTTAAGAGTCATTGATAATTTGGCAGAAAAGGATATGAAAAGAAGAAAAAGATGAACTTTGCCCAATTGTCTTATCTGATGATTCAGGCGAAAGTGACTTAAGGAATTTCAACAAATTGGCAACCAATCCTAATGAGGCTTATTCAGGATATATTCTCTCTCAGAAATCTTGGGTCCTCTTTCTTTTAATAAAACTTTCACTGTGAAGAATGTACAAGAAAGAATTTAAGAATTATTTTGGTAATCTATAACAAGTTCAGTTCATAATTACGATAGTTATGGCAGTATTGTCCCAACTCGCACTTAATACTACGTCGCAGTTTACTCCAGAAAGCATGATTTTATTCAACCAGAAGAATACATTGGAGTCTACCGTCAGCATAAGATGGCAGGAAAAAAGAAATAGTAAACAAACTTCAAGAAATGAAATGAAGGGAAGATAAGAGGATACTTTTTTGACTTTGGTTCATGATTCTTTATGATCATTAATTCACTTTATTGCTGTTAATCAACTGTTGGCAAAAGGTTTGCTCATCTAATCTCAGCTTCACTAAAAGACAACACCTTGACCAGCATCTCTTCAGCAATTTGCTCAAATGGCTAAACATGATTTAACATTGAAGTTTCTACTGACACTGACATTACAAGCCAAAGAAACAGGAAAATATGGTCATGTACACTTGTGCATATCTACATAAGCCCACTCATGATTCATCTTATCTGTGTTAATGCAATTGGGTTGCTAATTTCTCTCCTTTAATCTGTAAAATTTAATAACCCACCAAATGAAACGAGAGAACTATGCCGACACTACACCCACCATAATCATCAAATGTATCTTGATACTAGTTAATGACAGCACTAGAACCTTATCACCTGTCCCTCGATGTTCACCAAAGAGCATCCTCGAAAAATGCATCACGTTTGGCTTCCATCTGTTCCCGCAAGCTGACATGAAATAATAATATTATCTTGGGAAGGTACTTTATGGGTATAGGACAAAGGCTCAGCCAAAAACAATCAGTGATAAAATAAGCAGAAAAATAGCTGTTTGTGACTCAGCCCAGAACCCAAACTGTGTCAAGTGGAAGACTGGTCTTTGTGCAATCTGGCCATCCGGGACATTACAATACTAATTTGCTGTTAAGTGTGTTCTTGTTTTGGAATAATTTATGTGGTGAAGAAAGTGGCAGATGATAATGAATCCATGGATCGGGGACATGTCAACTATCAGTCTGAGTCAGGACCAACGCAGCCAGATCGCCAGTTTGATTTCAACGTTCAATGATCATCGACGGCTGTATTATTGTATCGATCTGATTGCAGAAGCGTGAAGAAACTTGGAAAGTGCGAAAGATACTCTCTGTTTTTTTCCAGGATTAATCTATGAATTTATGTATAATATGGACGGCATTCTAGCTTTGTCTTCGACAATTTGTCGACAAATTTGCAAATGTAGGGAGATGGACCATGGATTTCAGAGACTCGGGCATTCTTCGAACATGCTAACGAGGAAATATTCGGTTTCCTCTGATGCAGTTGTTTTGCAAATCACAAGGACATGCAATGCACTAAAAAGTTGCAGCATGTCTTTTTTAGTTGTATGTGAATTTGCTGTATCTTCTTTTGGGGTAAAAGTTGGGGCAAGAAGCCCATAAGAAAATATTTACAGTAAATGCTTCTCGACGTACAAATTTGGTAATTTAGCAGAAAAATTGATAATTTAATATAGAGGTCGGTAATTTCAATGAAATTTGTGATTTATTCAAAAAGTTGGTAACTTCGAATCAATTTAAATGGCTCAAATAAGAATTAGTAACCTAGGGGCTATTATTTGTATCAAGAAAATGTTTTGTTAATCGTTATCTCCACGGCCGTTGGTAAATTGCATTGTCGGCTCGTAGGAAGATGACCTAGGTAACTTTCCCTAGAAGCTTTCTCTAGTCTTAGAGATAAATGAATCTAGAAGACCATCGTGTCGTAGTCTAAGTTTTTCTTCTTTACCATCATACTTTTATTTTGGAATGAATCCGTTCTATTGGTAACTTCATCGAGGAAAGTTGATCATTCGCTCAAGTTAAGGTTAGTAATTTCTTATTAGAGTTTATAACATTAACAAATTTACGATTCGCCCTAATGAAAATTGATTATATCGGAAGAAATAATCACAATGTAAGTACTTAAATTTTTGCCCGCTTTACAATTGAGTATCCCAACCCTTTGTTTTATTTGATCAAGTACCTCAACTTTTCGAAAGTTAATTAATATAAGACGTCCATTAAATCGTGGACTAAAAAGGCCAAATTAGACACTAATGCTAGTAAGTAGTTGCTTATCTTGCACATTGGCATCGCATTGTGACTTTTTAAAATGATGCCGAGCCAACTGAGATGTGTTGGTTGGTCAACATCATCTAAGTTATCACACACTCTCTCTCTCTCTTCTCATCACTCAACACCAAAATGAAGATGGCATAATTTTCGCTAGCAAGCGGGTCATGTCAGCCACATCACATGGCCTAGTAGAAGAGATTTTCTCGGCCTAGTTAAGGTAAGATACCTCATAAAGCCAATCGATTTTAGAAGCATCAAATTTAAGATAAGAACTGGAAGGAGTAAGAGAAACTGTAATATTTTTACTATTGGAGTTGGAGTTTCTACCTGAGTTTTTGCACCCGTGATTATGATGATGCTTCCCTTCAAAACCTGTGTTATTACATATCTTGAAAGGATAGTATAGCACTTAATCCATGGCTCTGATACCAAAAGGGGGTTATGCCGGGAACAAAATCAAAGGTGGCGTAGGTAATCAGTCCTTCAGCTGTGCTTCACGGGCCTTTCTTATTTAGGACCGACTTTTAGCATTTACCTTTGATTCTTATTGCAAGTACTTGATTAAACGAAGAAGTTAAGGTACTAAATTGTAAGATGGACAAAAATTCGGGTACTTGCAGTGTTATTATCCATTTTGTAAACAATAAATAAATGTTGGTAACTATATATAAGAGTTGGTGAATTTGTCGTACTGAATTCTAAGCACAGCAACCCCCCCCCAAAAAAAAATGAAAACAGCATTTTGAAAGAATAAATGGCGAAATCTGTTAGGTATTTATTCAGCAGATAAACAAGCTGTTCTGCATTCTCTCATAAACGAATCCATGTGCAGAAATAACGATTACCCGTTTGATTTTTCGTTCAGTGGTGTGTCGGGCAAAGTTACGGGAATAGATGCTACCGATTCACCAGAATGGCGCAGGCAGAAGGAATTCTCTAACAAGCGGCTGCAACAGCAACCGTTACGTAAATGCCAGGATGCGCAGTTAAAGAAAGCACAGTTACGAAGCTTTTTTCGGATCATGGCTTCTGCTCCTAAGAGCAGCAGAGTGTCGGTTCTAATTGAAGACGTCCACCAGGTTATACCAGTCACAGTCGTAGACAAAGTCGGACCCTACACGTGAAAGCAATGAAAATATGACATTTTGAGGCTCCTGCGAAAAGGTTGTTTCAAACAAAGAGGGAGCATAGTTATAGTTGCACTAATCAATGAATGTCCCCCTAGCTTCAAATTTGGGTAGACAAGATAACATGAAGAAGAAAATCCACCCTCCAAGGAGCCATTCGTGTCGACATAAGTAAATGATGTTCAAGCCAATTCAATCAAGCAACCAAGAAACGAATAGAAAAACAGAGGGAGAAAGAGAGATCAGTGAACTGCCAGATATAAAAAGAAATTGCCGCTCATTCCAACCATGAAGTCATGGTGATAATACATGCCTGAAACAGGTGGATGAGGCTCGTCAGCTTGAAAGTATTAGACAAACGAAAAATTATGGAAGAGAAATGGCTCAAGGAAACAGTGCACTTCCGAAATTTTTGTGACAAGAATGTCTTGCTCAACACGAACTGCCGCAGATTATTAATCATTGCACCATCCTGTCAATCACTCCAACGGGCAGGCTTTCTCAAATTCTTGTTGCTCTTTGCGACACGAGTCAAACTCATTCGTATAGTAATACATACAACCCACATAAGCATCCATTTCTTTCGTGCATCTGTGATGAAGATCCTTCAACCTGATGAATAGACAAACATTATTGATCTTAACAAAGCGAACATGCCAATCAGTGTGTCTCTCACTGGCAGCAAAGAACAAAGATTCATGCTTATGCATGCTACTATATGCATAACTTGGACCGATCATAATTATAAAATGGAGCGTCTGCATGACAAAGAAGTTATATATCCTACTGGAACAGGGGATAAACTAGGATAAACTAGGGGCCTTAAACATTTAGCCAGTTGTCCAAAACACAATATAGAATTCCAACAGTGGACATACAAGTCACACAGAAGACAAATGGAAAACTTCCAAGTTTAAAGAAAAGCAGCTGCTTCAAAGCCCATACACCAAAGGTGCCTGTTCAAATAATATAAGCTGTGGTTCCAAGGACCTGGGACCAAATTATGTCTCATCCAAGTAACATCACCCTACTTATGTAGTCCAGGCATTAATAGTAGAAAAAATGGGATCCACAAAGCTAATAAGCAACTCCAATCGATCACCTACAATATAGTGTTAAAAAACCATGTCATAAGGGACAAAAATTGATGCTATCACCCAATTGGATTACAAGAACCATGTCAATCCTTGTTTGAGAAAAGATGCAATTTCAATTCAATAGCCCACACTTCTAGAGGAATGGACTCTCTCTTTGCCACCCTTTCATTAGACAAATCTAATCCTCATAATCTACCAAGGTTCATCTCAATACCGAACTTTGCACCACAATGTCAGACTCTATAGTGCAAGTCATCATCACTTTTGCCCCAGACTTGGGAAATAGTTTAGCCTCACTGATTTATGTAAGAAGACTGCAGATGATACCGCTGGAAGGCTTCACATACATATTTGACTGGGCTAAAAAGCATATTAGCCCTAATGGATAGGAGGATTAGGAAATTCAGAGAAATCTCAGTGTTTCTAAGTGAAGCATTTATTTGCAAACAAGATTAACTCCGATTTTTAATGCCACCGGGCACAGGATGGTCAGCTACCTGATTCACCTATGAACATTCAGCATTTTAATATGAACATGATATAATCATAGTAGTAAGCATTTACTACCAGTTGCTGACTAGGGTTCGCAGATCGGCCCCTTGTCCCCGAATACAGTAATATGTTCTCATAAAAGCTCGCTCCAATCTGACTTCTAAAAGGGAAGTGAGCACAGGTGAGAATTTTTAAGGAAGTTGAGAGGTTCCAGACTCTCCCTTCCCCCACCCCAATGCTGAGGCAGCGCTCAATCTTCCTTGGCTTTGTTGCTCTTTAAAACTTCACAAACGGGATATTTCAAATCGAGCAACTTGGAAAAAATTTGAGAGGTTTTTCTAACTGACCACAATGATCTGTCCACTGGATATTTTGTGAGATTGCACACTGGAGAATTTATTGGGAAATTTTTCCATGGGGTTAAAAACAAAGTAGTGGTGATAGTGGCAAAAGAAAATCCAGAAATTTTACTTAAAATCTCATGGTAGCATCAGAGGTCAATGCTTTCAAGTTCAACATAGGGAAGGCCCATCTCAAACTTCCTAACATTATGATGCAATTCATTCAACTCTTTCATAATGAAGGTGAAAACAAAAGTAGAACTTCTCGTTTTAAAATCAAAAGGGCAAGTAAGGGCCTCAATGTTTACTGTAAGTTTGCAACAGTTGATAGATGAAACTTGATGGTTTTGCAAATCAGTGAATAGTCCAAAATCGAATAGAATTGCAGTTTATATGACAAACATTGTGGTTATCCTAGTTATCAAGAATAGACTGGGCAAATTTCATAAGAGCCCACATCTATCTTACTCAAGAGATCTGACATCTATGTGACCAAAATCCTGAGCTTCTCAGGATATACATATCTTGGACAGCTAAAGAGGATAATCAGGACATTAAGCAAGTTGAACTGGCTAAGAGCAGCATTTGCGCCCTTTTCTTCAGGAGAGAGGGAAGGCGAGGTAAACGCCTCTACTTCTACTACTGTCTTCTGTCATCAGAATTTAGAAAAAGGCCAATTATAAAAGCCAAAAGCAGAAGCACTTTCTCCACTCTTTCATCTTTAAGTGGTTGACTGGAAAATGTCAGGATTACTATCTATAATGTGACAAGTAGCATTTTGTCAACAATTCCTATTATTTCTTAGTAAAAAAAAAAAACACTTTCAGGAACGATAGCATACAGTTACTATAGGTAATAACAGGTATTACTAAACGAACACTGACAAGATATGATAATCAAGTGACTTGTGTGCACGTTTGAGTTAAAATAAATTACCCATGTCCACACTAGTACACATAACCGCCACTGTATAGTAAAACAATCTATTGTTAAAAGACACAACTCAGACAGACACGACATGCCGCAACCGAAGTCAAGAGGTCATGCCAAAATTCTAGCCACACAGACATTAAAGTTAAATAGGAAATCTCTGTTTTCCCTTTAGTAAGCCAAAGATGAGAATATTGCCCAGAGCAAATTTCACATGTGGAAGTAAGATGTCTATCTTTACTCCCATCTTCCCCTGGTAATTAACGGCCACTCGATAATTTGACAAATATGGATATGATTGTTCATGTCAATCTTGAAATGATGATCATGATATAATCTGGATGAAGACAGGATATCATAGGAAACCCTAGATTATTGCTCTCGCAGTAGTAATCCCACCGTTAGACTCCAAGAGGTGATCCTAGTAATAAAGGTTCTATTATTCAATACATAGACAAAAAGTATCTTGATTTGCATTTCCATTCAGTCTCAGTTCAGGAAAGACACAATGCTTGGTATCTAAAGCATCACATGCAACTCTAGAACTCTCAAGACCAACCCTTCATAATCTCGTCGAAGTGACGGCATAACGTAATCCTACAAAGTTGTTCAGATCAACCGAGAGACAAAACACCACCCTGGGTATCTGGAGCACCCCATGATTCACAGGGCAACTCTAAAATTCTCATCATTACCTCTTCATAATCTCATCGGAGCGACCGCTAAACAAAAACCCCCGCACAGCTTGTTCATCTCAATCAATTCAGGACAGAAAACACAACCAACCCACAAACATATAGCCAGGGCAAAACGGGTTCCTTACAGACTGAGCACGCAGCGAGTGACCTCGCGGCCTTTCTCGAGGCACTTCTCGGGGTTCGGGTCCTTCCGCTTGCACTTGAGGAACGCCACGTTCTCGGGCCTGCACCTCGTGGCAATGTGCTTCGAGGACGCCATCAGCACCGCCGACGTCGGGATGGGCTCCCCCGCCGCGTCCACAGGGCTCGCCATCCCCCTCCCACCCACCCGCGCGCGCGCGCCTCTCAACTCACCAAGGATTCTGCCAAAAATGGGGCCGGGCAAAATCCAAAAAAAAAGAAAAATTTCCTCAGCTAAGAATCTCAACGGGAAGAATCAATGCTCGCGAGGCGCTGCGGCGAGGGATATCGACAACCGAAAGGGAGAGCGCGGAACCAACGCGAATCCCCCCCTATACGGATGATTCGACCCTAAAAAATCGAACTTTCCAATCGAATCGATCTCATTGCGCCCAGAAAAAAAATGACAAAATTGATCAGCGCAAGATCAGTGCAAACAAAATCGCCACGCTAAGATCAGTGCGAGGCCCCCCTGAATTCAACAGAAAGTTCAGATGCTCACCTTCAGTTCGATCGAAATTTGTCACTGAGAGAGAGAGGGAGCAGAAGCAGATGAAGAAGAAGAAGAGGAGGAACTAGGCGAGAGCAGCGAGTAATATATTAGGGCACAGCGATCCAGAGACGGTGCTAACATGCGCCGGGGGCAACGTCGTGTCCGTGGACCGTGATTACGGCGCAGCGCCGAGGGCATTTATGACTTTTCCGGGTCCGCCACCGTTTTTGTTTTTCCCTGCTACTTCGCTGCTTGAGCGAGACTCTCGCTACTGCTGCTGCTTCTTCTTCTTCTTCTTCTTCTTGGAGCGGCTGTTGTTCTTGGGTTCTCCTGTTGATCCCGCCCTTTTGCTCCGGAGATTGAGCGGTAAGTTGGTCGCTTCGTTCGTTGCTGCTTCTTGTTCTTTGTATCGTCCTGTGGTTCCCCGAGTGTTTTTGAGGATGTTTCTGGGGCGGGGGCTTGCGGATTGGTCGAGTTCTTATCGGCACGATTCCGTGCCCCGAGATTGATTCTTGGAATTAGGTCAGCACGGTGGAACCATTGGGTTGTAGCTGCTGTTCTTAACCTATTGTTGCGTGCAAAGCTTCGAGTGAAGTTTCCGGTTGTGCGCGCGTAAGGTGTTCGATGAAATGACGACGAGAAACCCATTTGACGTCAGGTGCATTTGCACTGAGTTGGAGTTTGATGCTACAAAAAGAACTGGTCAAAATCTGCTTGTTTAAATCTGTTTTAGCAGCATGACCAAAAAAAAAAATTTTTTTGACGGAATGAGCAAAGCAGTTTGTTCGAGGAGCTTAAGTTGTCGAGACAAGGTGCCGCATTGCCCATCTTTTCGTGACTTTTTGCCTGATTACCCTCGAGGTTTGTTTTGGGTTGTCCTTTTGA
Organism: Syzygium syzygioides; assembly: GCA_031216285.1. Classification (NCBI taxonomy): domain Eukaryota; kingdom Viridiplantae; phylum Streptophyta; class Magnoliopsida; order Myrtales; family Myrtaceae; genus Syzygium; species Syzygium syzygioides. The sequence continues at coordinate 30,687,863 of CM062249.1, forward strand.
ACTTGTGAAAGACGAGTTTGAGCTAATATCGTCTGCACCGTGAGAAGACGCCGGGTCTTCCAATACATCTGCAGTGTGATAAGTTAGCGTGGGCATTTTTGGAAGTAACTCGTTTTGGCAAATCTTTGTTTGGAGTTCTCATAGACCCGGATAAATGTGTAGTGAAGCCCACTTCTTGCTTCTCTGCGAGTGAATGTTCTTCTGATATTGTCGTTCTCATGAGGGGCTCTTATCATTTATGTTTGGACATTTATGCTTTTTCACAATTTTTTCTATTGTTGCATGGCTTAGTTGTGTGCTTGGGGAATTGAATTCCATCAAACTTGCTTAATAGAGGTGTTCTTGCATGCGCAATCTGTTTTTGCACGTAATTCCGTCACTTTCGTAATTATCCTGTTCGTTTGGTTTTTCTTTCTCATCATGACTTTACCCTTGTGTTTGTTTGTTCTGTTGAAGTAGTTTGCTTTGCGTTCGTTTAAGCTTGTAAATGGGGGACAAGAAGAAGAAGGCTGCATCAGTGTTTGTCAGGCTTGTTTCCGCTGCTGGGACTGGCTTCTTCTATGTGAAGAAGAAGAATCCGCGTAAGATGGTAGAGAAACTGGAGTTCCGAAAGTATGACCCCCGGGTTAATCGGCATGTTCTGTTTACTGAGGCAAAGATGAAGTGAGCGGTTGCCAATATTTTGACCTTCAGACGGCAGAAATAGCTATAGGGGAAGAGATACAAAATGAGCTGCACTTCTTGTGTGCTGGTCCATTATGATTTTTCTTAAATTGTTGAATTATAACTTGTTTCCTCATCTCGCTGGAATTTTTACTTTGTTGAATACCAATTGGGATTTGAATAGGTTAGCATTTGTGTTATCTATCGTTTGAGACATTTGTATCATGTCTGCTTTTGACATTGCTCGCAACCTAGCAATGTCCATGGGCATGCTCTCGATTCATTTTCAAAGTGTTTTTTTAGCAAGAGCGATTTCTGGTGAATTCTTTTCTTTTTCTGGTCGATAAGGGCCATTGAGATGGGCTAAGGCTACTATGATTGATTGAGCTTTGCGTCTGTTGAACTGTTCTCCTTTCTTGCATCGTTTTTCATGGAGCACATGTGTAACACATTGTACAGCCAATGGTGTGAACGTGGAATCTCCACCCTCCACTGCTTTGTGTCCGAGTGGTGGCCATACTCAACAGCGGGCCTAACATGTGTTTCCACAGCAATCAATTGGGCAGGATTTCATGATCGCGACGATGGGGTAGTACTGCTCTTTTTTCCAAGTTTAACAAGCAGAAGGAACTCTCTATGTATGGTTGACGCTTCAATCACATGTCACTGTCTTCCGACATTTTTCAGTTTATCTTGTCAGCATAGTTTGTCTAAGCAGGATTTTGCTGAATTTTTTTCTCAAGGAGCATTTCTGATGAGTACTCTATCGAATCTTAGAAGTTCTCGATCGTTATCAATCTCTAGTAGTTCTTTTAATCCTAATTTGAATAGTTTACTGTAGTTGACCTACATATTTAGCTAGTTCCAGTCTTTTTCTGAGTGTTGAGTAAAGTAATTCAACTAACACCACATATTGATTTTATATGTTTCGATTAAATATTTCCTTTACGTAAGCTGTGGTTTGCTACCTGACGCCTAGTTCCTCTTATCTTATCGTTGGAATATTTCTTGTCAATAGGACTTCCACGGCAGATAATTGTCTGGGGCTTCTGGCTTGTTCACCATCGCTGTCTTTTATATTGCCATGTTCTGTTTACTGAGGCAAAGATGAAGTGAGCGGTTGCCAATATTTTTAACTTAAGATGGCAGAAATAGCTATAGGGGAAGAGATAAAATGAACTGCACTTCTTGTATGCTGGTCCATTATGATTTTTCTCAAATTGTTGAATTATAACTTGTTTTCTCATCTCGCTGGAATGTGGACTTTGTTGAATACCAATTGGGATTTGAATAGGTTCGCATTTGTGTTATCTATTGTTTGAGACATTTGTATCCCGTCTGCTTTTGACATTGCTCGCAACCTAGCATTGTCGATGGGCATGCTCTCGATTCATTTTCAAAGTGTTTTTTAGCAAGAGCGATTTCTGGTGAATTCTTTCGTTTCTTCCGGTCGATAAGGGCCATTGAGATGGGCTAAGGCTGCTATGATTGAAAGAGCTTTGGGTCTGTTGAACTGTTCTCCTTTCTTGCATTGTTTTTCACGGAACACATGTAACACGTTGTACAGTCAATGGTGCGAACGTGGAATCTCCACCCTGCGCTGCTTTGGGTCCGAGCGATGGCCATACTCAACAGCGGGCCTAACATGTGTTTCCACAGCAATCAATCGGGCAGGATTTCATGATCGCGACGATGGGGTAGCACTGCTTCTTTTTCCAAGTTTAACAAGCAGAAGGAACTCTCTATGTATGGTTGACGTTTCAATCACATGTCAATGTCTTCCGACATTTTTCAGTTTATCTTCTCAGCATGGGTTGTCTAAGCTGGATTTTGCTGAAATTTTTTCTCAAGGAGCATTTCTGATGAGTACTTCGAATCTTAGAAGTTCTCAATCGTTATCAATCTCCAGTAGTCCTATTAATCCTAATTTGAATAGTTTACTGTAGTTGGCTAACATATTATAGCTACTTCCAGTCTATTATTGAGTGTTGACTAAAGTATTTCGATTAACTCCACATATCGATTTTATATGTTTCAATTAAATATTTCATTTACGTAAGCTGTGGTTTGCTACCTGACACCTAGCTAGTTCCTCTTACGTTATCGTTGGATATATTTCTTGTCAATGGGACTTCCACGGCAGAGAATTGTCCGGGGCTTCTGGCTGGTCTACTATTGCTGTCTTTTATATTGTTTGCCAGAAAATAGCAACCTTTGTATGAGTACGTTAGCATGGGATTGTTGTTCGTATTTGGAACCACACGAATGACTCCATGAAGTAGATATTTTCATATGGTCGAGGACTTCCTGAAGTTTATGTATGGCTTATACATAAACAAGGAAGAATTAGAAAATTACAAGACCGAAATGTTTCTCGAGAAATCATTTGGAAATCCCTCATTTAGCGAGTGCATGCGCTATGCTTATATATATAAATCGGAATTCTGTTCTCATTCTTGGTGGTCAATACTTTGGAAATTCTCTATAATATATGCCTGGATCTTTATGACAGATTGGTTGATATTAATTTGTGTACTAAGAATCTCTCTCTCTCCCTCCCCTGTGCTGTTGAAAGCTTTGCATATTGCTGTTACTGCCTCAAGTAAAATTTTGGAACTAGTTCTTCTATGGGACAAAGTCATCGCCCATGGTAGGCCTCTTCGTTTTACCCAGGGATTTCACTTAAAGATAAAATTATCCTGTTCTTCAGGGTGCTTTGACGTCCAAGAAAAATGCCAACTTTATGACTTTTTAACAGGATGGTATCAAAAGTGTGCAAATTGGAAATAGGGACAGCTGAGATTGGAAGACTATCATCCATCCTAGAAAGTTCCAATTGGGTTGTGGAATTGGATTATCAACATACCCTGAAAAAAGTTTCCTTGCCGCTTCTTATCTGCAAATGTCGGGTGTCATTTCATTTCTATCCATATTCATGCTACGTGTGCGGTGATATTTGGAGATGGATATGTATAGTTTACTTCTCAATGTTAATGTTGACTCTTCGTCTCGTTTGGCCAATTTCGCCATAGCATTATGATTTACAAGTTTTCTTTCGTATATCATTGTGACTAAACGCAATTAGAAGCTTCTTACGAGGACATGTAATCCCCTTCATATGACTTGGATCTATAGTGTGTGAAGTAAAGTATACCTGCTGGTGATATCACAATAGTTCGCATAAATCACGAGGTCACTAAATAATTAGGGATGAATCATGCGGATTTTTAATATTTACACGCTATGATATAACAGGAGGAGAAAACAGGAACATACTATTCACACCGGGACAATTCTCAAAACGATACGGAAACACCTTGGATTTGCTTATCCGTTAAAATTTTAAAATGGTACCCAAATTTCGAAATCAAAGTGACGAAAACATAATATTCATAACTAGTGAAACTCTCGAGCGATGCAGAAAAGTACATAGCAAAAGTCAAGCTAGACACGCGGCCTCGAGAGAAAATAGATAGAAAGGGATAGAGGTACACCACTTACCAAACAGATCCAGAGCAAGACACATGCGTTGGACCAGAGACAATACACGTCCAATACATAGACCGAAATGTCTATCTATCTGATCCGCTGGTGATTTCTGTCGACGTGGCCCAATGGGGATGAACCGGCCATCCTAGCTTTAGCTGCATGTCACTGTATAGTGGGCTACTTTAAATGTGCAAGGACTAAGGAGCAATGAAAGAACAGGGCCTTGGATTAAAGAAGCTTACCAGTAGGCATTCCCCAGTAACTCTCTCTCTCTCTCTCTCTCTCTCTCTCGCTCCCTCGTTCTCTTTCTCTCCCTGGAGCCTATCAACCGCACGTACCCTCTTAATTTGTACACCAGCTTTGCCACTATTAGCGCCAAATCACTTGGTGGCAACTACAGAGTAAACGCTCGACCATTCATTCATTCGTTCGTTCATACGCGCACCCACTTTCATCTTTTTGGCTTCTCGTTTTCTCTGCTACCCGGAAATCTGGGTTGGTCGTTTTCTCTTCTGGGTCTCTGTTTCTAGAGGCTGTAGTGGTACAAATTCGTGGTTCTTGGATCCCTCTGCCTTTCGCTTCGTGGTCAGGCCCCGTTTTTCGCTTCCTTGGTCCCTTGCTGCATCAGTAGATATGGCTCTCTGTGCAGTCTCGTTCCCGGGCCATGTCAACCGTGCCGCCGCTTCAGATGCTCAGAGAAATGCCTCTCTTTCTTCTCATTTTGTGTGGGGCTCAGATCTGCTGGTGCAATCGCAGCACAATCTCGCTCAGGTCTTTACCACTTTTGCTCCGCTGCTTTCCTATTTCTTGGTTTTTTTGTTTGCCCTCTTGGAGATTGACGAAACAAAAGTCGTAGCTCGCAAAACTTGAGGATATGATTTTTCATCTTCCAATCTCTGATGTCTTTCCATTGAAGCTTTTGCCGGAATGGGTTAAGCTAAAGTTCATTGTAAATGCTTTGTCACCTATCTTGCATGTATGGTTTTTGGTGTTATTGTCAATTTCAGCTTGTTATTTTCCCGGAAATGATGCGGGGTAAAACTGGGTCTTTTTCTCTGGTTTAGGTCCAAGTGAGAAAACGGCCGGGTGGGGTTTATGCATCACTATCTGAAACGGGAGAGTATCACTCCAAGAGGCCACCAACACCTCTATTGGACACCGTAAACTATCCTCTTCACATGAAAAATCTATCCGTCAAGGTACATATTAACCTCGTATTACATACTCCATCCATAGAGCGAGCTCATTGTTGCTAGTGGGGACTCTAATCCGGAACTCGTTTGGGACATAATCATCCGTGTAGGAGCTGAAGCAGCTGGCGGACGAGCTTCGTTCGGACGTCATATTCAATGTCTCCAAGACTGGCGGTCACTTGGGCTCGAGCCTGGGTGTCGTCGAGCTCACCGTGGCTCTTCACTTTGTCTTCAATGCTCCTCAAGACAGGATCCTTTGGGATGTCGGCCATCAGGTGTCGAAGATGCTTTCTTCTTCTCGTTTCAGCCGTTTTGGGATTTAATTCCACTTCACTGAAATTTATGATCAGCTTGATGGTAATTGGTTTTCGATCACATGGTATCTATATGCAGTCTTACCCACATAAGATTCTGACTGGGAGGAGAGACAAAATGCACACAATTAGGCAGACTAATGGATTGGCAGGGTTCACAAAGCGCTTGGAGAGTGAATACGATTGCTTTGGTGCTGGTCATAGTTCTACTACTATCTCTGCAGGGTTGGGTAATTCTCTTTATGCCTCTATCGAGTACATAATCCTAAGGTGCAGTACTTTTTAAGAGTAGCGAAACTCATCGCAAGCACTTGGATCAAGATTTAACTGCAAAACTCTACTCTTTTCAATAAGAAATGATGATTTGGTTTTGTTTATATCATTGTCGGTCTGATAAATATTATGCTGGAGTCAGACTTTTCGATATGCCTCATTATTCAACTTAAGATCAATTTCTTCTTGATATGATTATAAGTTACAAAGTTGTCACTTGATCTTACATCAGACAGATCTGCAGAACTTCACTATATGCTCGACTTCCGACGCAAATAGTTTTTTTCCTTTGTTATGTTCTAATAGAGGATTTTTTTTCCCGACAAACAGGTATGGCTGTTGGAAGGGATCTGAAGGGAAGAAAAAATAACGTGGTTGCTGTCATTGGTGATGGTGCCATGACTGCAGGTCAAGCTTATGAAGCCATGAACAATGCTGGGTATTTGGACTCTGATATGATTGTCATTCTCAATGACAACAAACAGGTCTCATTGCCCACTGCTAATCTTGATGGGCCTATACCTCCTGTAGGAGCGTTGAGCAGTGCTTTGAGTAGATTACAATCTAACAGGCCTCTTAGAGAACTTAGAGAAGTTGCAAAGGTAGGGTAGTGATTGCTCTTAAAGTTCGAGACTTTCATTTTCTGCTGTTCTCTTTTGGACATAAATTTAAATAAAATCCCCATCTTTGAGATTATAGGGTGTTACCAAGCAAATTGGGGGACCTATGCACGAACTGGCTGCAAAAGTTGATGAATACGCACGAGGGATGATCAGTGGATCTGGATCCACCCTGTTCGAAGAGCTCGGGCTCTATTATATTGGTCCTGTTGATGGCCATAACATTGACGATCTAGTTTCGATTCTCAAAGAGGTTAAGAGTACCAAAACAACCGGTCCAGTTCTGATCCATGTTGTCACTGAGAAAGGTCGAGGATACCCTTATGCTGAAAAAGCTGCAGATAAGTACCATGGTAAGGATCTAAATTGACTTAAGGAATTTATGACAGTTTATTTCATTCATTTGTTTTTATCCCCTTAAGAATCTGAAATTTGTGCCCAATAATTTATCAGCTTCATCATTGCAGGCGTGGTTAAATTTGATCCTGCAACTGGAAAGCAGTTCAAATCAAGTGCGGCCACACAGGCTTACACTACATACTTTGCGGAGGCTTTAATTGCAGAAGCGGAAGCAGATAAAGATATTGTGGCTATTCATGCTGCAATGGGAGGGGGCACAGGGTTAAATCTCTTCCTTCGCCGCTTTCCAACCAAATGTTTCGATGTTGGGATCGCAGAACAACATGCTGTCACTTTCGCCGCTGGTCTAGCATGCGAAGGCGTTAAACCTTTTTGCGCAATCTACTCATCTTTCTTGCAGAGGGCTTATGACCAGGCAAGCCCACTGCTTTGACTTCTTTGCACAAGCTTATAATTTTCCCCTTTTTTTGGCTTGAGAGTATATTGTTCTCTGTGCAACAGGTCGTACATGATGTTGATCTGCAGAAGTTGCCTGTTAGATTCGCGATGGATCGAGCTGGACTGGTCGGAGCTGATGGCCCTACACACTGCGGTGCTTTCGATGTCACTTTTATGGCATGCCTCCCTAATATGGTGGTGATGGCTCCTGCGGACGAGGCAGAGCTTTTCCACATGGTGGCCACTGCCGCCGCCATCGATGACAGACCAAGTTGTTTCAGATACCCACGAGGAAACGGAGTTGGCGTTCCACTGCCACCAGGAAACAAAGGCACACCACTTGAGGTATCTTGTCTATTTTACGAAAAAAACAAGCATATCCCTGAAAAAAATTGGCATTCCGTCCTTAATTGATTCCCATTTCGATCACTCGCCAAAACTTTTCACCCACAGATTGGAAAGGGAAGGATACTTTTAGAAGGAGAGAGAGTGGCGCTCTTGGGATATGGATCAGCGGTGCAGGGCTGCTTAGCTGCAGCTGCATTGGTTGAACCACACGGCTTCAAAATGACAGTTGCTGATGCGCGCTTCTGCAAACCTTTGGATCATGCCCTTATTCGAAGCCTCGCAAAATCGCACGAGGTTTTGATCACTGTCGAAGAAGGTTCAATAGGAGGGTTCGGGTCTCACGTTGCTCAGTTCCTGGCCCTTGATGGCCTTCTTGACGGCACAGTAAAGGTATGGATGCTACAACTTCAGGAAAAAATATTGCAGAACTTTGGCTGAGTTGTATTATGATTAAAGTTGTCTGGAACCACTAGATATTCTGGTGGCCGATTCTTCCTTTTCCTGTACTTTCCTAAGTCACATGTGGACATTTTTGCAGTGGAGGCCTCTTGTTCTTCCTGATCGCTACATTGACCATGGATCGCCTGCCGACCAACTGGCTCAAGCTGGTCTGACTCCAGCACATATCGCAGCAACTGTATTCAACGTAGTAGGAAAAACAAGGGAAGCTTTGGAGATCATGACATAGAGGACTTCTCCTGCAGGCTTGGTTATGGATCCTCTCATGCCATGTACAAATAGGATGCTGCAACAATAACAATATAGCTTGTTACAAATCATTTGTCTGGTCTGTAATGCTCTTATTGTTGCAATGGGGCGATTTATCATGTATAAGAAGAGCATCACCATAAATGCTAGAGGAAAAAAGTGACAAATAAATGAAAGTGACAAATAAAGGAAAGATAAATAAGAATACAGACCCTCGATATTCAACGTTGTCTCTTCTGCTCATTCTTGACTCCTGATGGATCTACTGGTTTCACTGCCAGAGGCAATATGCTGATTCTGTTCAAATTAAAACTGAGAAAATGCTCTCTTTCCAACAAGATTACACTGGTACCATCTTCGGTTTTTGCTTCCTGGGCTCATTTCACATTGCAAACAACTGAAAAATATCATCCAAACAAGGATTGTTAATACGTTGCTTTCTCCATCGGTATCACTTAAGATGATTTCCTAAGAGGGTTATTTGACACGAAGAGAATGCGATAGTGATTCCCATTATGATAGTGAGTCTCATGATCTTATTGATCCATATTATGCTACTCAGAAATATAAAAAGATTATCTTTTCTGTTTTTGACAGGCATTGGAAATCTTCTCTGTTAATGGGCCAGCATTGTACAGATTCATAAGCAAGGACAGAACGTGACGGATGATTAGACAATCAAGGCCTAAGAAAGCATTTAAAAATGAAGGTCGGTAATATATGCTTTGAATGCTTGGTTGTGGCCTGGTGCATGCTCTTGTCTGCCAATAAAGGATGTCTAGTAGCCCACAGAGAGAGAGAGAGAGAGAGAGAGAGAGAGAGAGAGAGAGAGAGAGAGAGAGGGAGTTTAGTGGAGCAACAAGTGAGACTTGCCTCCGCATATAAAGACACTTGGACTCCTTTGTGTCCAATCAATTTGGGCATTTTGGTGGGGATTACTTTGATTGGGCCTTGTGGCTGGTGGGATAGAGGAAAGAGAGATTTGTGGAGGTATTGTCTAGGTAAGGTGTATAGATTACAGGAGAGTTGAAAAGTTGGAGCTTTCTCTTAGGCTTGTCTGTTGGGTGGAAAATGAGAGATCATGGCTATACATGAGAGGGTGGAGTAACTTTTTCTCTTCTTTTTTGGGGCCTAGGATAGATACATTGCTGTGACAAAGCACCTATTGAATCCAAAGAAAATTTTTATTTAGAAGACCCAAATGAGGATGATGATGCTACGTGGCAATGTTTTAGGGTTTGGGGTAATCAAGCATTGACTTACACAAAAGAGAAAACTAAAATATTGGAGAAATTATATGCTATTACACTGACATCAGCCACCGATACCTGAATAATAGAGCCTATAATGTTAGAGGAGATCTATGGAAGTTGATCCTACTTTAGGGAAAAAGATTGATTGTAGTTGGTGATGGGAGTGTGAAGTTGCAATCAAATCTATTTTAGGTCAGATTTGTTTTTGCATACCAGATTTTGTCGCCATTTCCAAGTGGTAGAAAGCAAGCGATTTTTGGCGAGGATAAAGTGATTATTGATGAGGAGTTAGTTCCACAAGATCAAATTCCGAAACTCTGCTGTTAAAAAGATATGCGATTTCAATACTTATTTTTTATATGATTCGGGTGTCGGAACTTTTAGTTTTGCTCTGAGTGATTCTCATGTATCCACCTAAGTAGCTCCGTCCCCTTTATGCTGATAGACCGATATGATTATCGATCGGCGAGTGCTATTTTACCAACCAACCCAATCACTGAGCAAGCCCGGGCGGATTTGGGTCGGGCACATCTTGAGGGCTAACAACTGTTCGCCCTGTCTAGGTTTGCCTAGGCCAGAGCCTCAGGGGTTCTTCCCGGAACTCAGCTCACCCACAGAATGGCCAGCCAATCCCGAGTTTTGCCTGGTCGGAGATTCTCCGACGAGCAGGTAACGGAATTGTGATGCTGTGAGACTTTTTTTACCCATTGGTCCTCTAAAGTGAACAAAAAAATCTAAAGTGAATCCACTAATCGGATCCATTATTCGGTAAACTCATATTCGGATCGATCAACGGTTCATTTTGGGATACTCGTACCAGAAAATTGCAGAGTACTTCATAATTGGGCTCAAATATCCAAATTTAGGCTCACCCGCCTTCCATAGTTAATGAAGTTAATCTGATATTTCATATTTTCACCATTTGTCTACTGCAGAAATTGAGTCATAACTCTGGAACAACTATCAATTTGATTAAAGTGCAAGTACAGTTTGAATTGGTTCGTTTCGGGTAACGACACAAAAACTCGATTTGAGATGCTCACATTACCCAAACTAAGAGATTGAAAAGATTTAATTCAGATCCTTGTCGCTAAACATCGTCTCTTGTCGCTAAATATAGTACAAAACTTCATTTCTCTCTCTCTCTACATCACGAAACATGCATTCGGATTCTCGTCGCTAAACATCATCAAGACTTCATTTTCTACGCAACAATAACCCAACATCGACGGATGAATAACCGCATTCTGTTCTTCGGCCACCATCGCTTTCGATCCTCCTTCACCTTCCCCGTCGTCCGCTCCATCTTTGTTCGCTTGGTCCTCTTTGTTCTCCAGAATTTCAACTTTCTTCCCCGTCTTCTTCTTCAACTTCTTCAAAACCTTCTTTGGATCGATCCGTCCCGTCACGACCACCTTGTGCTGGTTCATATCTGTCGAGAATTTCTCTACCCCTACATTATCGCAAAAGAAGAAACAGTGTCTGCACACGTGAAAATTTGTTCCTTCTCATTGTCATAATATCTGATCTGCATGTCTCATGCAACATGAACGTAGGAAGATTCACCAAACCCACCTTAAGATTTTTCTTACAGAGAGAGAGAGAGAGAGAGAGAGAGAGAGAGAGAGAGACCTTTGATCTTTGAAATGGTTTTTGCAACCGTTCTTTCACACGCGTTGCAATGCATTGAAACTCTGAATTCGACAACAACAACCTACGTACAGAACCAAATTTAAATCTATATTTAATTCTTTGACCATGGAAAGATGTATTATCAAGGAAATGACGCCATACATGATCCTTGAATATTAAGGAAAAAAGGGGGAAAGAAGAAAAAAACTACAGACTCACTTTGGGTTCTTCCTTCTTCTTCTTCTTCTCGTTTCCCATTATCGAAAATGGAAGGGCAAGAAAGATTTTGGGGTGGACGTTGCATGGCAATGAATAGAGAAAGCGAAAGCTCCTTGAAAGCGAAGGAACCAAGACGTGTGATCCTTACTATTAATGGCCAAAGTCGTTTTATGTCACCAGATCTGTTCCACAGAATCATACCAATATCGATTGTTAGCCGCAGGATCTTATTACACTAACATCATTTGAACTCTAACATATCTCAGACGACTGAAGCAATGTAATGCCTGAACTGAGCCCTTCTCCCTTTGGACAGGTGCCAAACTCAATGGGAGAAAAGTGTGGCTTTGGAGTTCAATTCAGGGCAAAGTAGCTCTCTCTTGAAGAAAAACGAGGGTGATCACTTCTCCCTCTATTTATATCCAAAAGATGCTGCAACGATCTGTTGGAGAAAGCTCATCCTTGGGAAATAAGAATCATTCTCCGTGAAGCGCGGGAAGCTTGTTCCCGTCGATGTGCATGTTGGTGGTGAAATGCTTGTTCGTCGTTTTAATCAGATCACTGGCACTAGGAGGACGAGGTAACGGGCTTTAAATTTGGTTTTTCGAATTTCACCATCTTGTTCGTTTTGATGACGTAGAAAGTCTAAGTGCTTGTTTCTTACCTTACCAAAAAAAAAAAAAGGCTAAGTATGCAAGAGAGAAACAGAGAGGTACACTATTTGTATTGGAAAAATCAAACGAACAACAATTACAATTGTTTGGTTAAGACTTGCCTAGAACACATCACCACATTGTCAAATTATTAAACCACAAATAATTATGTTAAAGAGCAACGATGGAAACTATGACCCGCAACACACCAACTGATCGCTTCCCTTACAATGGATTCACCACACGACATTGTTTTCTAATCTCTCCGACAGTTCCCGTGAGCACCTTGATGGCCCCCATCTTCTTCATCGACTTGCCAAACTCGGAGAAGAACGCAGCTGGCATCCGAAGCTGCTGCACCACCTGGGCCGCTCCTTGATTCATCAAGAGCGCAGTGTCAGATTGGACCAATCCCTCATTTTCCATGAGAATATCGAAGTAATGGCTATCGAAGGAGAGCGAGCTTTGCGGATCCATTTCCACCGTTGTAGCTGGGTTGGCCGGGTTAGGGCACTGGGTCCGGAGGAATGCAGCGTAGGTGGCATTCAGAGAGGGGTCGGCGTCTCCTTTCCTAGCGAAGTTGTAGAGCCTCCTAGAAAATGTGCCACAAGGAGCAACTCCAATGGTATGTGCACCTAATCAAGGAGCAAAGGTACAGATGATTTCACTATACATTGTGCAATGTCTAACTCAAGGCAGGATGTCAGTTATGTACTTAAATTAGCTTCTAACGATCTAGATGTAAGTCATGAAATCTTAATTCGACCATCACAAAAAATATTTGCAAACAGTATAAATCAAAAAGGTCATGTCGGCTTACCAAGAGAACGACGAGATCGTTTACATTGAGACCTTTCTTTGAGAAAATTTGTGCGAGGGTACTAAAGTCTGCGAAAGGAGATGGAATGTTCCCATCGACGTTGGATGAACGAAACGTTGCCATCTCTTCTTCCCGTCAACACATCCCACATCGGCTTCTTAAACTGCAATTCACGCCATCGTGTTCGAATGAAAATTTAGACCTTATATTTCGACCATTTCGAGTGAAGAAATTTATGGTTTTAGACAATCAATCAGGCAGATTTTCTTACAGGGAAAGAGATGGCATCCCGAGTGGCCAAAGAAAGAGCGTCGGCGCAAGAGACGGTGTTAGGGCAAGCTTGCTCAAGTTGTTTCTTGATGTCATCGATAACATCAAAACCACCCACGGTGAGATTTGGTACTGCATTCTTCTCAGACTCGTTTGTCCCCACAGGGTCCAGCAGTACAGATCCCTTGCATCCCTAAGAAATAATTATTTCGTCAATTTCATCAACCCTTGATGTGATTAAAGAGAAATTCAATGCAACTTTTTCTCTGATAATGTCAAAAACAATGTAACACTTCTTAAGCCCTAACTCATCACATGGAGAGTTGAGCACGGTGCGTTTATGATGTGAAGCATGAATCATGCCGAACGGTTGAGATATGTTAACGTCCTAATAGTATAAAAGTTTAAACCAATTAGAGAACTACGTTCCCCGTCTACTGTCTCAACAAGCGAAGATGATTATTTGCATAATGACGACTTAAACTTTTAAATAGGTTGACAGAAATCTCAAGTCACACACCATAAAGAAGAAAAGTCGACAATTTTTCTCGTAGACTGTGGTTACTCTTGACATGTTTCGATCTGGGAATCTACCGTGGGGATATCTAGGATTTTGCTACCAGGACAAAACAATCGTGGAAGTGCAGCCTGAGAAGCTTAGCACCCAAAGTAGGGTCAGCTTGGGACTTGCTCCAAGTGATGTCCCTCACAAACTTCTCAGCTTGAGGGCAACTCTTCTTGTAGAAGTTCTTCCTCAATTCACCATCTCCATTGCACGCTACAACCAAGAGAAGAGTTACTGATAAAACCAAATGACCTTTCCTAGCATTCATTCTTATTTTGTGATGATGATGTATGGAATTAGGCTATTGCATTAGGCAACGAAGTATGAGGGGCGAAGGCAAAGGATGAAGCACGAGGTGAAAGAGCTCAGATGGGTTTTCCTTTTACAGGAAAAATGGAATCCCACTTGGTTGCACGAAACAGAGTTAAGTAATCCTTGAAACACACACATGTATAGATATATAACATCAAGTTGAACTTGTCCCTTTGAACTTGGCTTGTGGGTCTTGTTCAAAGTTCTCTTTTCCCGATGCGATCAGACAATGGCATTATTTTAGTGCGTTTGGATCCTTCCTAGGATATGTTTAGTTACAAGATGATCGATGACTGTTCTCATAATAGTGAGAGAAGATGACCATTTCGTGAGCCAAGTTGGGACGAAGCTTCATATGGCTCTGACGTTTTCAGAGAAGCTAAATTCTGATTTGTGTACGATTCCTATGAATGCACGCATGATTTCTCTTAGAAACATCCTCAACTTATAAAGTTAGTTTGAAAAATACAATGCTCAATCAAGCGATGTGTGTTTTATGTAAATTTATTTATGCGCTGAGAAAAATGTCTCAAAAGAGAATACTTGTGTACATACCAGTCGTACGCCTACAAAGGTATGTAGTACACAGTACAAATTATCGCATACCAAACTATCAAAATTTATATTATGGTCAAAGACACATAATTTACAATAAAACAATCGATAACTTGTATCTTTTTTGAATGAACATCTCTAAATAATATTTATGATAACCACACGCCTGGTGCGTATCTTTATAACTAATGGCTTAAATCTAAGAGGTCAATAATGGAACCTCCTCTAGTTTAAGTCCTATAAGAGATGTGCATTAACCCCGACAAAAACATAAATTAGTGGAGGATAACTCCGAGGATCGAAATGTGACAATAAGTCAAAATAATTTAGGATTATATAATGTGAGGCGGCCAATAAACTTAGCAAAAATCAATCAAAGCTGGCCTTTGAGCTTCGTATATAAAAATGATCGAGTCTAGTGCTCACGCACAACTGTGGTACACAAGGAGAGGACAGTACGCGGCGCCACGATTCCCGGCCACATCTTTAGAAAGTCAAAAGTATATCGAATCAATCTCAATCTCTCAAATCTTGTCCTTGACTTTCTGAAGTTGAAGATATACATGACACTCCTCTCTCATCGTCTTTTCATGCATATCCGATGTGATGTCCAATCAATCTCTCATGCAAGAGTTTCATCCTAGAAGTGGCACTTCCTTCCAATCCCAGCACTCCAAAGTCAAAGCACATTTTCCGAAGCGTTGCCATAATTGTCTAACGTTATTGTAATGTAGTAAAAGGAGAAAGGGATGGTACGCAAAGATGTTCATTGTAAGGAGCTGTAAGCATTGACTCCAGAATCTAATTGCTCGAGCTACTGATTGGACCGGGACTGTGATTGGCTGCCACGAAATCGAAATCGATGTGAATGTAGAGCTTATGAGATTTTGTGTAAGGGGTGAGCAAACCTCTAAGCGATCATAATATATAGGGAACAATGAGCCTAAAGTTATGTAAGTTTCAATCGGAGAAGTTACTCTCTTGCCAGATGTTGGTCTTGCGTTCAAGTCTAGTTGCCATTCTAATTTCTATGTCGTCTAATCAAAATATAAGGAAAATGAGCATCATTAATGATTTTCATTTTTGGAAAAAATATTTATCGCCTCTCAAATAAGAGTAACCACCCTATCTATCAACACGCCATACTGTAATTGACTACCATAAAAGCAAAAATTTAAGATTAAATTGGTACTAATGTAATCTTAAGCGAAGTATTAGTATGCAGTGCCATTCAAACTCAAAAGAGGATCGAGTGGAGCTCGATTATATCATAGTTTTTCAAATCTTCTTCGTTGAGTGGAATAGTCAAAACCACCGTCATTGACTTTACAACTCTACGAGGAAAACAGAGTGTGAGGTTTCGTAGCGCATTTCGAGCGAACAGACATGATGGGGAGGCGCACGTTATTACTATAATATAACAATGTACGACCTCTCAAATTCTGGCTTCTTGGTTGGACTTGGAAAGCTTAATTCTCAAGCTATTTGACGAATCCCTCAAGATTTTGCCTTTCGCTGAAATGAAACTTTCAGAATCTATATTTGAGTAATCCACTTATGCTGGGTTCTTTCTTTGTTGTCGTTGTTTGGCTTCCTTGTGCATCGATAGTATTGCTTCTTTTGTTGTTTAGTCGGTATACCCTTGAACTAGCTGTGACACCCTCCCGTGTCGCCTCTTGTTCGGGATTTTTGTGTTTGACTACTCTTTCTGAAAATTATGTTGAAAAGTTATAATACTCCTTACCTTACCAAAAAAAAAACTTTCAGAAAATGGAAGATAAAGGAATGCATCTAATGAATCTTCATGCATTAAACTACGAAACTGTCACATTTTGTTTTGGTTTCTAAGACGTGGGACATGTACGTTTGAGAATGATTCGATTCTGTCTTGTTTCGACAGTATTGGTTTGCAAAGTAAGGTGATTAATAGCCACCCTTACGGGATGGAAGTTACATTCTCTTATGCTTGTTCGATATAATATTTGGAATTCGTAACGTTTTAGCACTTGGTGCAAGCCGCGAGAGCGATACCAAATTGAGGCAAATTCTGAATACTAGATGTGACCTTGATATAGAACCGCTGACAAATGCTTATATGGAAACCTTTAGTGTTATAAGAGTGGACGGTCTCGTCCATGCCTTAAATGATGAGTCGGCTTCAAACGATCATAATTTTTAATCCGTAAGGAGTTATGACTCATACAACATATCAAATCAAAATCCTTAATTTGCGGGCTTTCAAAGATTTTAGGCATGTTTTGTAGATTTTCGCAACTCATTTTGAAGACTTCCTCCCTCATCAATATTTATTCCTTGATTATGTTAATTGATTTTTATTATTTGATTATTCCTTAAAGGGCGAATTCCCATAAATAAATGCCTATTTTATTGTAAACGGTACTTCATTATTATAAATAAAGATTATCCTTTGAAATCCTCTTCTAAGTATATCTTCCTATGAGTCGTGTGGTATAACTTATAATAATTTGAAGTTGACCCGTCATCTAAGGCATGGGTGGAACTGCCCTCTCTTATGATGCTCAAAGATTTTCATTTAAGCATTTGCCAACTGTTCTACATCAATTTCCTCCATTTCAGAAGAACTCGACCTCGAGTAATTGTCCGGATAAAGGGGAGTATATGGGGAATGATATTCAAACAAGTTTGCCACATTGAATGTCACGGAGGTGTTGAGGTCACCCGGAAGATCAACATCATAGGCATTGTCGTTGATCTTCTTCACGATTTGACAAGGGCCAACTTTCTTGTGTTTCGGCTTATTATATGTACCAATGGAAAAGCGTTCCTTGCGGATGTGGACCATCACTTTGTCACACTTAGTAAATACTTTAAGGTGGTGATGTTTATCGATAGCAGCTTTGTAGACAGCAATGGAAGCTTCTCATTGTTGCCTCACACCCTTGAGACCCTCACCCGCAACCCTCGAGGGCTTTATGGCCCTCGCCTAGTGGTCAACAAGGGTCGGCCAGTGACTCTCGTCGGACTTGGTACAGAAAAAGAAAAAATAAAAAAATAGAAATATTAAAAAAAATTTAATAAATTATTTTCGCCAATGCCTGCCGCCCTACGTGACATTGCCGACGTTCATATTAGCGATTTTCGATCAAAATTAGACGGAATGACTACATTGGCGATTTATCAAAAGGTTTGTGACTAAATTGACTGTGGAAGGTTTATAACTGAATTGACACAGTTACAATAGGTACAAGACTTTTTGATAATTCTCCTGCTATCTCTATCCAGTAGGCGTGAACCCAAGTAAAAGCACAAACATACTGATTCAAAAGCCCCAGTCTTGACTTTTGATCAAGGAAAATAACCTATATAACGATGTTCCTGGAGCAGTCCATGGTTTTTTAACATATCCACGAGAGTGATAAACTTAATGTGTCGTACTCCTTTTTTTTTTTTTGTAAAGTTTAATTCAAAATTCTAGGGAAGATTGACAAATTAGATAACAGGCTGAATAGGTGAAGCTTTAAATTCATTGGTAACCTACGGCCATGAAAGTTTCCCAGAAGACCTTGTCCTCCATAGCATCCATTTCCTCCTTACTCAAGTCCCTGCCGCCGCTTCCGTCGCCATTGTCGACCTGTGATTCCTCTTCTTCATCCACATCCATCAACGCGTGCACATCCTCTTGATCGGACGCCCACACCATGGAGCTCCTCTGGTGTAGGTTGTTCCATTGATCGCCCAAATCTCGATCGTTGCAATAATCCACATGAGAACCCGAAACCTCACCAGTATCGCCACTGCAAGACTCCGCATCATCATCATCGACTCCGCTGTCGCCGTAGATGGCAGTGTTTTGGATTGTACAAAATCCACTTCCGAGTCCGCGCTATCTTCCATCAGAAGGTGGGAAGACATCTACCGAATGCTTGAGGTCCATATGATACATCTAGAGTTTCTAGAGGGCACACACTCGGCGATATCAATGCAATGCGGGCTGTTTTGAGTCCCTTTCGGTGTGTTCCGATTATATATAAGGTTTGTGTGGTCGATGTTTCTCTTCAGAGTAGTGCGACGGCGACACGGACAAGACGCAGGGATATAGACATGAACAAAAGGTGGCTTTGGTACAGTCTGTTGCTTAATGGTCCCAATTCATCAGTGGTTCAAAAGTCATCCAACCACCGAATTAAATTAACTATAAGTGAAAATATACCTGCAACGATGTTACTTTCGGAGTAGTCGAGAAAATTAGCTCATGTTTACAACATCGGTCGCATAAAATCGTGTCGAACGACGTAGATCTTCGAATGACCCGAGCCTCCGTTTGTACTTTATTTTTCTTGTATACATAGCTCAAGAGAACAGGATGTGATGCTATTCTGGACGAAAGCCAAACGCTATCTCGAATGATGACGCTTTGGCCAGCTCCAAATCCAACTCCTAATCCCACTTGTTAGTGCATTGTAACAGGCTTAAATCACAGAAAACAGGACTGGCTAAGCTTAAGATGTCACGTACTCTTTTCACACCAACAGACATGGTGAAGTAGTGGAGCTGGTGTAGCTCCTAGGGGTGAGCATAGAGGACCGACCAAACCGGGAACCGCCTAGATCGGACTGAACTGACCAGTTTTGGGAAATTCCAGGGAACGCCGGTCCAGTTCCCGATTTTATAAAAATGAAACTGGTGAATTTCGGTCTGGTTTCTGGCTCCAGAGCAAGAACTGAGTCATCTCCACTCATGCCTCGCTTATTCTAGATGATGAAGCAAATCTTTTTTTCTTTAATATCGCTGCACCCATTCATCCAACTTGCTCCTTTTGTCTCTTGCTTCTTTCTTTATTTTACTTTCTTTCTTTTTCTACAAAGATTCACCAATTTTACCTCCTGGCTTACTCGCACCTTCCTTAAATTTGTGAATCCATCGTTTATGGAAAATAATCTGCCGAATCCTCCTCCGTTTCGAGCGTACCCCTACGATCACGACCCCATCATCTCTTAGTCTTCTTCAAAAATCTTGGACAAAATCCTAGTTTTGAATTGCGACATGGATTGGCAATTCAATTAATCCAAAACTTTCGATCAAGATATGTGAATCCACCGGTTCCATTGGATTGCTCAGGAATCGGATCGGACTAGTCTAATCCCAAGACCAGGTGGTCTGGTTCCCGGTTCTAAAAATTGGGAACTGGTCCTCCTCGTACAGTTCACGATTATTGGGTGGGACCGGACCGGATCAGGTACCAATCACCTCTAGTGGCCCCACGGGTAGGTCTCACATTCAAAAATGTATTTTTCGATTTCAGACATTTTCAAACACGGTTGATTTCGAGAAGAAAATGAGAAATAGAAAAAGATGGGAGCACCATGACCCTCTACGTCAGGCTTGATGCGAGGATGACTCCACCCTTTCATGCGAAGACTAGTGACTAGTGACGCGTTGCACGTGGAAGTTTCGTCGAATAGAGGGAATCTAGTCATAGATCAATTGAATCAATAGTCATATATGATGCCTCTTGACAAAAAGACATGGCTGCACTAATTAACTTTCAGTGCATTAGCTTATGACAGCCAAGAATACAACATGTAGGCCGAAAAGGCATAATTCAAGCATTGGGGCATCCATATTGTGTTTGTGTGTGAAGGGTCAATGTAAATTAGAAAATATAATAAGAAAGTTGAAAGCAACTTAAACCATTTTAGTATCAAGATAGATTAAGAAATATAATTTTATCTTGGGCCTATTTTTTTATTACTGAGGGTTGACATATGCACATGACGTGGATATATTAAAAAGGACATATGTTAAAAAAACAATCAAAAAAGTTATTATATGGTTGGTAAATTACATGGACAAAATAATTTGAATCATTAATTATGTGGGTTCCACATCTCAATCATTACCATACGGATCCCGTTGAGAGGCTCAGATCAACGGTTCAATTTGACTTGATTTTTATTTTCAATCTATCGTTTAATGAAGACTCTAGCACTTTGGCTATCTTTCTCTAGTGGGCGTGAACCCAAGTAAAAGCACACAAGTGCTGCTTCAAAAGACCCAGTCTTGATCAAGGAAAATAACCTATAAAACATTGTTCCTTGAGCAGTCCATAGTTTCTTTTTGACATATCCACAAGACTGATAAATTTTGTGTTGTGCTCCTGTTTTTGTGTATAGTTTAATTCGAAATTCTACTGAAGATTGACAAAAGAGATTACAGGCTGCATAGGCGAAGCTTCAAATTCATGGGTAACCTATGGCCATGCAAGTTTCCCAAAAGACCTTGTCCTCCATGGCATCCATTTCCCCCTTACTCAGGTCCTCGCCACCGCTTCCGCCAGCACTGTCAACCCACGATTCCTCTTCTTCATTCAAGTCCGTCGACGCGTGCCCATCCTCTCGGTCGGACGCCCAGACCACGGAGCTCCTTTGGCTGGGGTTGTTCCATTGATCTCTCGAATCTCGATCATCACAATCATCTGCATGAGAACCCGAAACCTCACTAGAATCGCAACTGCAAGACTCTGCATCGTCGTCCTCGCCGCTGACGCTGCAGACGGCAGCAACTTCGGATTGTACAAAATCTGCTTCCGAGTCTGCACTATCTTCCATTAGAAGGTACGAAGACACATCTACTAAATGCTTGAGGTCCATGTGATATAGCTAGGGTTTTGGGACAGCACGCACACGGAGTTATCAACGCGATGCGGGATACGATGTCATGAAAACTTTCTTGAGAGAGGATTGAAAGATGTGAATCTCTTCTGATGTGTTCCTATTATATACAAGGTTTGTGCGGTGGAGGTTTCTGTCTGAGAGTAGTGACGGCGACAAGGACGAGACGAGGTGGGGATTTACATCAGAAGAAAAGGTTGGCTTTGGTAAAACGCTGTTGCTTAATGATCCCAACTCACTGGTGGTTCAAAAGTCATCCAACCACCGAATTAAGTTGACACACAAGTGAAACTCCACGTGCAACAATGTACTCTTGGAGTCTAGAAAGAAACATCTCGTTCCTTCTTCAACAATTCTTGATCTCTAGAGGACCTCTCAGTAGGATCCGAACCTAGATGAAGTCTTGACCATCTGCCAGAAAAAAAAGAAAAGAAAAGAAGGAATGGATGTTGCAGGATTCCCAGGAAATTTTTTGATTTCTTCCGGAAGCTGATGATTCTTCATCTCCTTCTCACTCCGTGAATGGCCGGGAATATCTAGGAAGGCATTTAGAGAATCAGTCCACTTCTAGCTTCGTTCATTTCGTTCGAAAAAAGGACGGATCTCAAATAATCAATCTATCTTTTAGTTGTTGGATCTCTCTTTGGTTGATTAGCACATACGCGATGATGCTCGTGTGAAATCATGCCGAATAACATAGATCCTGGAATGAGCTGAGCAGAGCCGAGCCGATGTTTGTATTTTGTTCACCTTACTTACATATCTCGAGAACGAGACGCGATGTGATTAAGAGAGCTACTAAATGCCTTCTCTAATTGCGATGACTTGGCCAACTCAAACTCCTAATCCCACTTGTTAGTGCGGTGTGTAATTTGGCTTTAATCACAAGGAGATTGAGCTGTAGGGTTATGATTAGCTAAAACACGACCTGCTAAGCTAAGATGCCAGGTTATCTTTTCCACACCAACAGACATGGCGATCGTGGTGGAGTTACTGTAACCCCACGGGCAGCAGGTCTCGCTCTCAGACACGTGCTTTTCGATTCTAGTCGTTTTCAAACAAGGTCCGTTTCGAGAAGAACGAGCGATGGGAAGCACCTTGGGCCTCTACGTCATGCCTGATGCTAGGATGATTCCACCCTTTCATGGCGAAGACTAGTGAGTGGTGACGCATTGCATGTTGAAGTTTCTGTCATGACTATTCGTATCAAGGGAATTTAGACATAGATCGATTGAATCAATTAACTTTCAATGCATGTAGATGGAAAGAATACAACATGTAGACCGAGAAGGCATAATAATTTGACGCAACTTAAACCATTTTAGTATCAAGATAGATTGATAAATCTAATTCTATATTGAGCCTATTTTGATTACCCAGAAGTGATGTATTCACATGATGTTGATATATTAAAAGAGGACATATGTTAAAAAAAAAACAGTCAGAGAAGTTATTACATGATCTGTAAATTAGATGGACAAAATAATCTGAACCATTAATTTTGTGGGTCCCACATCTGAATCATTATCAAAGGGTTCGAATCAACGATTCAAATGGACTTGATTTCCATAATTTATTTTTTACCATCAATCTATCGATTCTCATGAAGAAATTAAGAAAAGTATTCTTGCGCCACTCATGACTTCATCAACATGGCAAACTAAAATGGGGAACATGTACTTGACATAACGGTTACGTCATGTGATTGTAATGATATAATGTAATACATTAATTACCATTATCTACATGCTGTGAACTTTTATAAAGGTCAACAACCCCAATCATTCGATATGTAATTTTTTTTGTCATTAAGAAAAAAGTTCTTTGTTTCATCCCCTACGTAAGTTGATTTTGGCCAGGCGATACAAAAGTTTTCAATAAAAATCTTAAGTCTAAAGGCGTGAATGATAACCATTTTATTTGATAAAATAATTTCATTTTTCTATTTTCAAAATGAATTTTTAGCCCAAAAATAGATTTGGAACAAAAAATGAGAAGTTAAAATTTTATACTTTTCTATTTCTGGAATAAATACAGAAATAACAACTCTATTTTATTGCTTGTCCTCGTTGCCCACTTGCCGGCCGTCCCCGCCCGTTTGCAACTTTGCCTCCATAGCTCGTCCACCGCTACCCTCTGGCTGTCCTCAGCAACCGACCCTGTCTACCACCTGCTCACCGACCGTCCACCTCCGTCCGCCACCGGGAACATAAATTTAAGAATAATTTATCAAACAAATTTCTATTCCGCGAACAAAAATTGTGTATCGTTATTAAACACTACTTTTTGCTCAGAAACTCGTCTGGAAAATAGAAACAAAATTTTCTATTTCTAGATTTTTCTATTTCTAGCTGGATGTAAGATCGGGGAAGAGAAATTTTATCATTCGCACCCTAATTCTTGTCCGAAAATTACCAAATATTATATGAAAATTTTGGTTATAGGGGAGTGGGAGCCACCATTACCCCTCCTTGGCTTGCCAAAGCTTCTATGCTTTGGGCTTTGCCTAAATCCCTACGTTGCCATCTATCAATTTGAATTTTTAAATGGATGTCAGCAATTCTGTATGATTTCTTCAAGTACTATTTAGGAATCGAACAAAATCCCTTCATCTCCTTTTTTCTCGATCACAAGAAAAGTTCACATAAATCGTGAATCCTAACCCGAGGCATATCCTACTAATCTCATAAGTCGTACAAGACGCAATGCAATCAAAACTCCAGTGAGCGATTCAAATACGGATTGCTTATACATGGTGTGGGGGACTCAAATCTTCATGCGTGCCCGATCTACATTCACATGTCCATTCCTCGGACCCCGTCCGATCGAAGTTACTCTTGCAACGACAGTACGATGGATCAAACACCCACTAAACGCGATTCACAAAACCCCATTTTCATTAGGCCAAAGCAAAAGGAAACCACTTGAATTGGTTCTACCGACGCATGTTAAACCATCGCACTCGGATGGTGAAGTCGATGATGCACTTTCTCAGGTCGCCCAACAAAGCACTACAAAAAAAGACCATCATTAGTTGCATCTTTGACCGCTAATCAAGCTATTCATGTGTTGTTGAAATCTCATACCATAAAGTTGCTTGTGAACTTCTTTGCTTTTTATATTGCTCCCAAAGATGGAGGATGGGGACGTATCGCAGAACTTAAGTTGTTCAATGGCTAACTAGATGGATTACCACTCAGTTTTATGTTTCTAAATCGCAATTATGACCCACGAAAGCACTTAGTCATACTGACGTAATAAGATGGGTCCATTCCGATGTTGGTGTTTACTAAACAAGCATAGTTAAATTATTATATAAACGCAGCGGAAGCATGAACGAAATTAAACCATACATGTATCTCCAAAGGCATTGCTCATCCATTTTAATCAAAAATCATAATAACAAAGGGGTTTAAACGGATTACCTCCTATAGCGTGTCCAAAATAATTTGATTTGGATATTCTTCGGTTCAAGCCCCACAATTGTCGGACCTCTAAGTTATGCACACCACCAATCGCACAACGAACAGAAGAAAGAACTTACAGGTAATCATCGCTATAATTGTGCTACCAATCTCGCGGCGGCAATTCTCCGCGTTCTTGATGTTTCAGTCACGGCAACAAAAGAGAGAAAAACCTTTTTTAACTCTCACACACACAGATTGCACAAACTCTTTTGCACAATCACTTCTCTTTTAGCGACTGTTGCTGATCACATAACATGCATGATGAGCAACCGCTGATCGTGCACACATTGCACACAATTAGCAACAGTTGCTAATCGTGTACACGAACAATAATCCTTGCTGTTCGTGTGCGATGCACACGGTCAGCAAAATTTCATGTGCTTGCACATTTTATTTCATTATTATTTTTTAATCATTTCATTTTATTTTAAATGATTAAAAATAAGAGTGTACAATCAACATGTAAATCATATGCACGCACACCCATGAGGAAAAAAAATTAAAGTAAATCCCATTAGTACTTGAAAACATATTTAAATTCAGCTCGACTCAATACAATTGTTGTGCTTGAAAACATATTTGCAATATTGCCTCTCTTGTTTGACGTCATCCTAAATTGGTTATGATATGTGACATCTCTAGGTTCATCACTAAGTTGGCAGTAAGGCTTGCACTAACATATTAGTACTTCCAAGAAAATTGATTGTCCCAATCAACCGCCAAGTCCTACAAACCATGATTAACATCTAGAAATATGTTATGGCTACCTAACTAGTGTGAATGCTTTAAGAACACAATGAACCCGTCAGTTTTGGCTACAGTGTAATTCAATCCCTCAGCCTTTCTATGTACCGATTGAACAAAGACCATGAACCATTTGTCAAGTTACCAATTTTATCATATGCACAAACCTAATTGACATGCATTTTATACGAGACGTGAATAGTTCATTCTCGATTAAAACCCTGGCTGACGATTTCAATGCAGTGTCACTATTAGATTGCATAAGACATCATTATTGTACCTTGCATGTGACAAGGAGACAGATTCCATTTTGCGCACACATGTAACTTCATATGTGAATGAACCATGACCAAGTACAAAGACAGAACAATGAACCAGCAATATATGCACCAGTGAACCATAGCCATCCAATACATAAGTCAACACTATGCATTAGGTCTAAGGATTATTTACACAAAACCAAAGCATGAACGGTTAGACATTAACAATGCTAAAAGCTTCTATGTTGCTAATCGTTTTATACGCGTCACGTTCGTTGAACTTCTATAGTACAAGCACCTATGTTCTAACTTAGATATCACAATACCCCATGACTCTTGACTCATCATTCCTTTAAGTATTCAATACTTAATGGTGAAATTAAGAACACACCGGTCTCAACAGGATTATTAATATCCACTCAGTGATCCATCAACTAGGAACGGTTTAAAAATTCATTATAACTGTGAACCCATCACACATATTCTTGATGTCTCAAGAAAAGATCAAGTTACAACTGATTTTACGGAATCATTCATATATTATTAATTGAAATTGATAGTACAACTTAAATTCCTAACATGTAACCATTACATGGTTACTTTTGGACACACATCCAACGTTCAATAGAATTGCGAGGGCTCAAGCGCTGAGCCTTCAGCGCTCTGGATTGAGCGAGGGGTTGGTGTGGCTGTTTCCGTTGAAGTTGTAGGGCCTCCTGGCAAATACTACACAATGTGCCAGTCCGATGGTGCGTGCACCTGAACAAAGTCTATATGATCAAAGTGGCCGCAATATCTAGAAAAATTGTTTAAATAGGAAATTCAATGAATTGAAAATATAGAGATTTGTTGACATTTAATTTAAAAAAATCTAGCTACATTGCATCAAGAGTCCAAGATCGATCCATCTAAATAGCTGAGTTTCTCATTATAAGAAAGAGAAATCACCCAGCTAATTTATGTCATTTATCATTGGATTTGTCCGGAGTAAAAGCCAGAACCTTGTTCTTGTATTTTCCAACCAACCCAATCATTCAACCCAAACCTCATTTGAAACTGTATGTATTAACCTCTAAACGAACTTATTATATTTACATAAAGATTGTACAATTCCCCTGCGATTTGTTGTAGTTAATTATGTTGTGACTCTTGCTATCAAATTATTGTGCATAGCTTTTAGTTGACAGGAATAATCATATGGAGCCGTAGAAAAAGTTAGAATAAGGTCCATCCTTCATTTTTCGATTGAGCTGACGATTAGCAAAAGATTGACCTTTCATTTAATCCGAGATTAATTAGCCGAGATGGCACTACACCCAATTGGAAATGCCGGTTTGCCGTGATAAATACGTCTTTAATAGCTTTTTCTGATAGGGAAGTTCCATTGGGTTATTTCTTTTACATATATACGATGCTTATAAACTCGGTTAATGGAATAATTAAAGAAACACATATGGATTAATGAACTTCACACCTGAAAGAGCAACGAGATAAGAGACGTCCGGGCCATTATCGGCAAACTGTTGTCGAAGGGTGTCGAAACCGGAAGCCGGTGATGGAAAATTGTTCAAGGCTTCCGAAGCTAATGAAACTCTCTCTCATGTCTCCTACTACTTTGTACCTCCCACATTGTTTATATTCATATCACTATGTATTCACTACTTAGAAGGGACAATCAAGAGCTGTTAATCCCACCCTATTAACACATGGAAAGGCCCAAGTTAGTACCTGGAAGGAAGCGGCGTCTCGACTGGCAAGTACGGGGGATATCGGCGCAAGACTCTGTGAGGGGACATACCGCTTTGAGATGAGAAACTAAATTGACATGAGACCGATGAATAAGGAGGGAGATGAGAATTTCTCCTACAAATGCTTCTTGGCAATAGTCTGAGTCTGTCGATGATTAAAACTATCTTATTCCCGATTTCAGATACAAATACTAATGTGAATGCAGCTGTGTAGCCTGACTTGGCGATGGCAGCTAATGCTGATGAAGGTCCCGTCTTTGACAAACACAATCAATGAAAATACCAAAGCGCATCCAAAGAGAATCAAAGCAAAAAGATCCCTGGCCAAACAAAGTGTATTACAATGCAAATATGGCGGGACTGTTGTAGAAGAGACAAAGTAGAGGCCAGAAGCTACAATTTGGACACACACCAAGCATAATTTCTGAAGGCTTCTCGTTTTACCTTTTCTGCTGAACGTATAAGAAATCTATAGTATGAGGTTACAATTTGCAGAGATTCTATACCAATCCTACGTCAAATCTAAGGGCTGGAGTTCAAATGTTGAAAGATAGCAAAGGGTGGAAGGACAGTGCATCTTTCTATGAGATCTTGAAAGATCGCGATGATTAGGACTAATGATCTTTCTAATAGAGCTTGAACTCAGCTCATTCAGACAGCATGTTTGCGGATCAATACATCCCAACTGCTGCTTTGGATTCATACATCAAGCATCCGCTCATTATTACTGCAATCTATATCTAACAGCAACATATCTATCACATTCTTAGCATCAAAATCGTAACCCATCATCATCATGAAAGGGAGAGGCTATCGAGTAGAACAAGATTCTGCATATACAAAATCAGAAAAAGGGATGAGCTGTTAATCAATCAGATAGAACTCTCACATTGTTGACGAATTGCTTCCAGGTGGATTCTCCTCCGAGTTATTCTGATTTTCATTTTCGACCATACCTTCGCATCCCCCATCTCCTCCTCCCCACCCCCCCCCCCTCCGATACTTAAATTGGATACTTGCGCTCGGAATGCGCTGCATGTTTGTTTCCTTCTTGATAATCCTCTCCATCTAAGCTACAATAAGAGAGAGATTAGGTTAGTCAGTATAGCCTGATTTTCGCTAAGCCAACCCAACCTAGCGTGCATTCGGCCTAAAAGAAAACTCACGCTAATTTATCAGAATTAGTGCAGCCGAATGTCTTACCCAGAAGGTCCATGCTTTATGTTTGTCTCCTTACATGGAAAAGTACCAAAATCTTTTGTAACTCTTTTTGGCCTACAAGGAGTACCTTTCAACCTCAGTTGTAATATACATGAAGCTAATTTTTGCAAATTAGCCACGAATTTTTTTTCGTGGGTAATTCCGTCGCAAATTACTCACGACTTTTTTTAGTCGCAAAATATCATCGCAAATTAGCCACGAATTTTTTTTCGTGGCTAAATCCGTCGCAAATTAGCCACGAATTTTTTTTCGTGGCTAAATCCGTCGCAAATTAGCCACGAATTTTTTTTCGTGGCTAAATCCGTCGCAAATTAGCCACGAATTTTTTTCGTGGCTAAATCCGTCGCAAATTAGCCACGAATTTTTTTTCGTGGCTAAATCCGTCGCAAATTAGCCACAAATTTTTTTTCGTGGCTAAATCCGTCGCAAATTAGCCACGAATTTTTTTTTGTGGCTAATTCCGTCGCAAATTAGCGACGAAAAATTATTCGTCGCAAATTTCCGTGGCTAAATCCTTATTTTTTTTGTAGTGAGTTCTCGGTACAACGTTATTTTGGTCATTCACAGGCTACATTTGGTGGGCGGTTCTTGAGTTCACCGGTTTTCCATAAAATTAGAATCGGTTAATTTCGATTCAGTTCTAGGGATGGAACCGCCTATTTGGACCACCGGAACCATACCAATTATTTTTGTATTTTTTTAAGAACAGCGCTTTTTTCCACTCATTTTTTTGGCTTCTGACACCCCTCTACTATCTTGAATTGACTAAATTACTTTTTGTGGATCCACTCTTGATTTAAGATTATTTCTTACCTTTCTTTCTTCATTTTTCTTGGTTTCTAATTTACTAAAAGACAAATCTACGATGCTCAACTCAAAAAACAAAGATTAAGGTCAAATATGGAGCCTACTCTTAATTTAAGATTAATTCTTACAATTTTTTCTTCCTTTTTGGTTTTCTTTTTTTTTTCCAATTTGGGACAAATTTGTTTCAAAAAATAGTTTGTATGACAAATAACTAACAAGTTATTGTTTAATGGGTTGTACAGCTCTCTCTCTCTCTCTCTTTTTTACTAGGAAACCATGAATCAGTAAAAATGAAAAGAATCGTGGACTAGTTTTAATGAATCCGTTCAGCTTAATTATAACGTTAATATGTATGACAACATTATCATCACTGGATAATTTTTTAAAGGACATTTTCAAAGAACTAAAAAAATATGACAAAATTGACTCCATTCAAAATCCTAAAATCCATTATCATCGTCGAATTCAAAAGAAAATGCTCCTTAAGACATTATGTGGAATATTATCTTCGTCTCGATCGCTTCAAATAATTAGCTGTTGACAAATTGCATTATAATAAGGCAATCCATTCAAACCATTTACAGAAATGCATATCCTTGTCGATCCTAAATGCATGCAAAAAAAGAAAAAAGCAGGTGAAAAAAGCGCGAGCCCTTTTTTTTTAAAATTTCTTACAAATAAATAACTAAAAATACCGAAAAATAAAAACTAAAGCCTTCACGCTTCGCTCTTCCCACACATCTTTTCACGCCTTCAAAAAGCCCTAGTCGCGCCTCGCCCTGACTCCTGAGCCGCTGCTGCTCCTTCGCACATCTTCTCGCTCGCTCCGTTTTCCGGCCGAGCAATCGCATCGAGGTAAGCATAGCCGTGCTCTGTTTTTTTTTTTTTTGTCTTCGAACCGGTCGCTGTCCATCTGTTCGTCGAAATGCCTGAACGAATTTTGCTTTTTGCATTCATCCCCATACACCTCGAGGGTCATCTCTCGGTGGTTCCGCAGAGGGTATTCCCACAGGGGGGCTCTTGTTTTTTCTTTTTTCTTTTTTTTGTATCAATGGATTATTGAGGAGGTGGGATTGTAGTGTCGAGCGTAGATCGATGGGATGGAGCCGATGAACGTCTGTTCCCTTTGTATTCGGATGGGTTTTTTGGGATGGTTTTCCCTGTTTCGCGATTTCTTCGGGCGGCTCCGTGACGGAGCTCTCTTTTGGTTTTTTGTCTAATGAAGTTCTCGTGTTGCTTTCCCAAAATGAGGCTGTTAGAGAATGCATTCAACTCACGATGGGAATTGAGGCTGCTCATGAATTTACCATGTTGTTGCCGCCGGTTCCATTTACCCGCCCGGGAACTGGATTGGTCGGTCCGGTTCCAGGACATGATGGTCCGGTTGGGAACCGGACTGCCCGGGAACTGTTTGCCCCTAGCCCACACCGATCTCCACCAGCATTTCGTGCGGAGAAATTTTACTTTCTTTGATTTTTCTGCTGCTTTTTGCTGCCGTTCATGCAGCTATTTCTGTGCTTGTTGTTGTGTCTTCCTGCGAAAGCTTTCATCTTTTTGTTCTTTAGAAAGATATCACTGTCTGCTGCGATTTCTGGGCTATTCGAGATTTTCTGATTCGCAGCATTGGAGAGTATTATTGCTGGGTATCTGTGTATGACGCGCAATCTTTTTTCCCCTTATTTTTCCGTTCTTCCGAGCATACTCTCTGACAAGATCACTTGGATACGGGCGTAATTTGGCTGATTTCCGATGTAAGTTACTGGAAATCAACCATTGTGCAACTTGGGAGGGCTGGAACATGTTAATTTATGTTTATCCTTCATTAATTTGTACCCGGTCTAGCTTAGTTCCTTTTTCTGCTTTTGTTTGGTCGAATTAAATTTCAGAATGAGTTAATTTGATTGCTAGCATTTCTTTAGACAGATGTGTAGTCCGTCGAGAGTTGTCTTTGTGCTAATCTGATTAGCTTCTTCCGATAGGTTGATGTTTATTTGCCGGAATTACCGGTTGTTAGATATTAAAATGCAATGTGTGTGTCAAATTAGGTGAAAATTTTGGATTTTTGTAATTTTTCGTGATTATGTGTTTGTGCAGTCCTAGGTTTGTGAAGCTGTATTCATGTGGCATTGGATACGCGTAGTAATGGATTTGTGTTGGTTTTGCCTTTTCAATTAAAATGCTCATGCATGGACTTATGGATGTGTGCTGTTGTGGCTTTCATTTGGTTATTTGTCTGGTTGTGAAGAATGTGTGGTGTGTAGATTGTCTGGTGACCTGACCTTACTCAAGAGCTGAGAGTCACGTTGAATCCAATCATTTTTCTTAATCTGCTTTCAACAGCTGTTTCTTAAAGACAGAGCTCTCTCTCTACTTTGAGTTGCATTGCTTCCAAGTAGAAAGCGTTGTCACTTTCCTCCATGGCCAACAATCCTTCACAGCTCCTCCCGTCAGGTCTGTAGGATGTTTTAATTCATGTCTGTTTTGTTTTCCTTAATTTCCTGGGATTTTCAAAAATATTGGGAGGCATTTCCACTGATGTTTTTTTTTGGGTAAAGGCATTTCCACTGATGTTCATCTTGTGCTAATGAAATATGCAGAGTTGATTGACCGGTGTATAGGTTCGAAAATATGGGTTATAATGAAAGGAGACAAGGAGCTTGTTGGTACTCTTAGGGGCTTCGATGTGTACGTCAACATGGTCCTTGAGGATGTCACTGAGTAGTATGTATCTCTCTCTCTCTCTCAAATGTAGTTGTGCCTCAAGACTCTTCTCGTATTACTCTGGGGTGAAGGGAAGCCATTCTATGTTCTTGACATCAATTTATTTTCTGAAGGGGCAAATGACCTCAATTTAAATGTTGATCATTGGAAGTTGTCAAATCCGTGGTTTATGAGGCCTTTCTGTCCTCAATTTGATCTATGCTTCTAACTGACAATCGATACTTGCACAAGCATCTGCATTATGGCCTTGCTCAACATCCAACACCCCCCTTCTTTTCTCTCTCACTCCTCTTTTTATTGAGCTTCTAGGTGTAAACTGTGGAAGCTTCATGCGATCGTAAGATTCTGTTTTCATTCTTGCTTACAGTGAAATCACTGCTGAAGGACGAAGGATAACAAAGCTTGATCAGATTTTGCTTAATGGAAACAACATAGCTATTGTAAGAAACTTCTTCCTTCTGCCAATAATGATACGGCTATATGTTTTGAGCCCTTTCATCGATAAGGGCATGGTCTTGCTTAAAGTTTTGGTGATCTATCAACTAGTAAGCAATTGCCTTAACGAAACAGAAACAATCAGCCACTCAGAGAGATTCCTTCCCATACGTAGACTCAAAACGCTTAGACGATGTTTTGACAAAATATTACTGGTCTTAATTTTGTGGTAAAAAAGTGATCATCGCCTATTCTTTACAAGAATCTTGTCCTTTGTCTCAATCAACCTCGTGTCTTACCTCTTGATAATTATGTTACCGAAAAGCTAGAATTCTGCTTTCAAGTGCCTGAACCACTTAAGTGATTATGCCTTCCTTTTTGTCTTGATGCAGTTGGTCCCGGGTGGCTCCCCTGATCTGGAATGAGTTGGATTCATCCTCTAATCCAGTAGTAGATTATGTAGTTACTTTTAGTTGTTGGAAGTCTCATCAGCAACATCGTTTGATTTTATAACCCTCTTTTTTCGGGTTTATGAATGTGCAACCTTAGTTGATTGAGCTCTAGTTAGATTGAGCTCATGTATGAATGTCTGATGCAAATAGGTCAACGCATGGTGCATGATCACATCATCTTCTTATTCAATATCTATGTCTTGCTGAACTTGAGGGTGTGACAGATGTTATGCTTGGTGCAAGTTGTTTCTAGGTTTCATCTTCAAGTACATTGTCATTGAAGTACCTGTCTTGGCTTGTTTTAGTGCGACAAATGGGAACCCTATATTTGTAGAGTATCTTCATCCAGAATGTGCTATCTTCTTGGTGGCCTGCTATCTGACTACCCTTTATAGTACATTCTCAATCTAAATGCAGAAGTGTGTTCCCAACTTCCTTTTTGGAAAAGATCAAAGAATTGCACTTATCAACTTGTTGCTTCTGCTTGTAAAGCTTCTACTTCATTATGCAGTGTGGTTCTGGTACCAACACCTCAGGCCTAAGATGTGCACTTTACTGCCTACAGCTAGATGAATAATGGACGTATTTTGCTTTAAGTGATCTCAGTTTTCCACCCAAGTAGCTGTATTTGCTGCACGTTACGAAAAGATCCATGCCCAAAGCAAACTCACTTGTTTTGACCTTAAGTGGTTTTGTCGCTCGTGTTTTCAAACGGTTGGCTATTTGGGTGCTGTTTCTTGTTCTTGTGGTCGCGACATTTCTTGGAGTTTTCGAGAGGTTTTCAGACTGCTGAAAGAGTGAGCTCAGAGCTCGTGAGGTGTAATATTGCTTGTGGAGCTTGGTTAGAGTGACAAGATCTAAATAGGTTGGAAATAAAGGTGGTGAAGATTCACCATAGCCTTTTTTTTGCCTTGTTTTCATTTATATTCACAACTGCAAACGAGCTCGATCTGAAGCATGTAAAATGAAGGTTATTTGCTGAGAACTTTGTCTAGGCATAGATGCATTTTTTCTTATTTGAAGCTTTATTGGTCATGGAATCTCATCATCATGAACTAGGTTGCAGTTTAATTCCGTTTTTTATTAGTTCAAACACATGGTCCAAGATTCTTACAAATGCTATGTGTTAGAAATCTCCAGGCTGGATCTAACGTTAAATATATAACATGATATTTTGTTCCGAGATACTAGTAATAAAGGACAGATTGTTTCAAGTATCTAGATAATTTCCCGTGATTGCTACAGATCTTTTCATTCTCTCTCCCATTTCACTGTTACACATGGTGATACAACGATTGTACCCTTCAAGAACAACATACGTATGTCGGGTCGGGAGAAGGGTATTGTGATGTCTTTATTCTTGAGGTCTTAGAGGCAGTTATGACTTGGTAATTGGAAAATTATTGTGTGATTAGCTGGATATGATAGAAACTCGCAAAGAGGTCATTGCTATGTTAGTTCGGTATATCCTTAGTTAATTTCATTGTGGAGACCAAATGGAAGATGAATTGAGTATGCTAGGGATGAGTGGAAGAAGAATTAACCAATTCAATCAGGAATGACTTAAGGCTATGGTGACCGGTTTCTCAATCACAGAGTGAGTCTACACAAAATGCAGTTTGATTTGACTTAAGGCCATTGCAGTTGCAGTGTGGAGACCAAATGGAAGATGAATTGAGTATGCTAGGGATGAGTGGATGAAGAATTAACCAATTCAATCAGGAATGATTTAAGGCTATGGTGACCGGTTTCTCAATCACAGAGTGAGTCTACACAAAATGCAGTTTGATTTGACTTAAGGCCATTGCAGTTGCTTTTTGATTTGACAAATAAAACTCGTACATGGCATCAATCCTGCAAAATTTATCATGGCATATTCTCGCGGATCAATGCCTAGCTGACCAATATGCATTGTCATTCTCCTGAAAATCTTGAAAGGCCTGTAGAAGGGAAGGAGCTCATCGCTTCTCACAAATTCATTGACCCTTTGATTCATCCTGGAATTGCATTCCTCACGAAATGGAAATCCAAAATACTAGACATTTCAGGTATCAGAGAAGCTCTTAATCCTTGGAGAAATCATGATGCGGAAGCAAAAAAGAATTCACAGTGGTGCCATTGTTGTGTTTGTCCCTGGTTTGATCTCAAACGCTCTTAGTCAACAGCAATAGAACTTTCTGTAGACCATGCTCTTGATGGAGAAGTTTGATAGCATTAAGAACAAATAGGTCTAGGTGGTCAAACAATTTTGCTTAACTCCTTTTAGTTAGTGTTAAAACCGTGTATTTTATGAAACATTTTGGCAATAAGTATTAATGGGGAAAAGTATCAAAAAAGTCCTAAACATTTTGCATTAGTGCCAATTTAGTCCTAAACCTTTTTTTAGTGCCAATTCAGTCCTAAACCTTTTGCATTGGTGCAAATTTAATCCTAAACCTTTTTTTGGTGCCAATTCAGTCATAAACTTTTTTCATTTGTGCCAATTCAGTTCTAAATTTTTGTATCAATTCAATCCTTCCGGTCAATTTTTATCGGAATTTGCTGACGTGGACGCCAACCGATCACCGATGCTATAATTTTTAATAATATTTTAATATTTTTTGAATTTTTATTCTTTTTTTTTTCCTCCCTCCTTACTCCAGCCGGTCGTTGAATCGGCGACCGGCCACTGGTGCGACCTTGCTGGCCACTAGCGAGCCTTGCCATGGCTGGGCGAGGTTGGACCTTGCCAAATCCAACGAGGTCGTGCCTCGCCCAACTGCCGACAAGGCTTGCCCTCGCCAACGACGGTGAAGGCAAGCCTTGCCATGGCTGGGCGAGGCACGACCTCGCCGGATTTGGCGAGGTCGAGCCTCGCCCAACGATGGCAAGGTCGGGCCTCGTCCAGCCGTCGGCGAGGCTCAAGCCCTCACTAGAAGTCGCGATGAAGGCCTCTGGCGAGGGCTCGAGCCCTCGCTAGAGGCCTTCGTCGCTACTTCTAGGTCCTGGGCAAGGCATGACCTCTCTAGATCTGGCAAGGTCCAGCCTCTCACCGTCAGCTGGACGAGGCACGACCTCGCCAGTGGCCGGCGAGCTCTAGCCTCTGGCCGGCCGCCGGACTGGAGGAAGAGGGAGGGGAGCGAAAAAGAAAATAATAAATAAAAATTCAAAAAAATATTTAAATATTATTAAAAAGTTGTCCATGCCAACGCCGATGATCGGCTGGCCGGTATCCACGTCAGCAAAATCCGGCCAAAATTGATCGGAAGGACTGAATTAGCACAAAAGCAAAAAGGTTTAGAATTGAATTGGCACAAATACAAAAGGTTTAGGACAGAATTGGCACCAAAAAAAGTTTTAGGATTAAATTGACACCAATGCAAAAGGTTTATGACTTTTTTGGCACTTCTCCCAGTATTAATGATTCTGGCTATTAGACTTGTGCATTATTATCGATTAGCCCTTCTGGCTTGCAAGCTTATTTTGACCCTTGCGGTTCCCCATTTCGCGGCTTTCTAGTTAACATGCCCGAGGGATAATTGATGGGATGATCACACAATTAATTTATTGGATTATGTTTATTCTTTTCACATTCGTAAGTTGGCAAAGAGTATTTAAAATTGGATGACCAGACATACTGATGCTGGAAGCTGTGAGTGAACTTTTAAACAACCGAGATCGTGTTTTGGATGCTTGAATATTGTTTGCAGTACGCCAGACACTCATCTGCACATTGCTTGTCGTTGTCCTGGAATGAATTTGGCATATCCTGAAATGTTTTGAGACGATTTTGTGTTTGGCTGCTTGGCAATTAATCTCCCGTTCGGTGAGTGAGATTTTCCTGTATGTGAGTTTTGGAAATTACACGTTTTCTTGGCATTGTTCTGTATGTGATTCCTTGATCATTCTCTAGTATTCTGTTTAGAGTTGGCTGCTTGCTTGTCCATATTGCTAATCTCCTCTTGATTCTCCTTCCTTGATCATTCTCTAGTAGTATTAACCTTTGGAGAATTTGCTATAAACTTTTTTTCTTGTTATTCTTTGGTAGCCACATTTGACAATCTAGGTAAGTTAAAGAGGACCAAAAATTAAGAATTCCATAAGTTTTCAAATGCCCTCGCCAAAAAAACGGGGCCTGCTGGCTGGGGAGAAGACACTGACGGCGGAGCGAGCACCGCAGAGGTGGCAGGGCTAGGAGGCCTTCTTGAAGAGGCCCTTGCGCTGCTGTCGTTGTCTCCTCCCCGCCGGCAGGTGGCAATTCTGGAGCTGGCTTTGGTTGTATCATAAATTTTAGCCGATCAAGAGATGGATTCCGTTTTTGAGAGTTTTAAAGCTCGTTGCCAGAGAACTCGACCATCGGCGGTGGAAGCTCAGGAGAGGAGTCGATGTTCTGCGATCCTGAGGGCTATGGATAAAATCCCGACCACTTTCTTCCGCTTGAAGATTTGGATGTTCCTCTGTGATGTAAATGCGAAATGCATGTGATTTTTCTTGTTAAACTGCATGTTACAGAATACGCGGGGTGGGTCGTGTTCAAATTCGTCTCTTTTCGGATGAGAAGAGCATCATTCGGTCAGTTGCTTGGTGGGTGAAGTTTGGGGATAGGAGAGATTCATGATTTCAGTGTGTTAGCGCCTGATTTTTAACTTATTTTTTTTTCATATTTTAAAAAATCTCAAAATTAGGACTAGGAATCTTGGCCAAGCCTAGAAACCTACTTCTAAACCAAAAATAAATTTTTTAACATTTTGCTGCATTTTTCCTTAATTTGTTTTAGTCAAAATAAGTGATAAAATAAAAAAAAATAGCAAATGGAATCAGAAAATTCCATAAAAATAGTCATTAGTCTTCTTTAAATTAAATTTCATTAATGCATCATCAATTTTGAAAAATTTCAATCGGGTATGTGTTTTTTTTCTAAAATTGGGCAAATCAAACTCGAATTGAACCAAAAATGCAATTGAATTTTTTCTAGTCATTTTTAAGTCATATTGTCTTTACAACAAATGATTCTGGGACCTTGAATTACATAATGGTCAGTCCAATTGCATGATTTTCCAAAGAAATCAGAAAACCCCAAAATTCAATTGAAAATTAAGAATTTTGAGCCCAAATTGGGAATCATACCCAATATGAAATTGTCGAACCATGAGACCATCGTTTCTAAGATTAATCAGATGTGGATAATTTAATTTTAGCACCAATTTTGCCTAATCAAGTCATTAAGACATCAAATTGAATAAAACCTTGAAAAATCGAATACAAAAATTTAAAAATCTTGGACATGATTATCGCAAAAATTAGGGAAAATCGCATATTTGGGTTCAAAATGTGATGGGAAATTCCATTTTGGGATTTAATTTGAAAAAATCGATCGAAATTGGGCTCAATTTGAGTTTTTAATCAAAGCCGAGTTTTCCGGGTTGACCGGGTCAACCCAACCCGACCCTACGACCGTCTTCTTCGCCTAACTCACCCAAAATGCACAATAAACCCAGAAAAAAACAGTTTGTGCCCAAGACTTTGCCAACTTTGTGTGATCAATTTCACACGTGAAAATCGAGTTGGCTAGCTAGAAAATATCCGGCTGGCACCAAAGAATCATCCCAACCGATTCAAGGTTGGTTAAAAACAAACTTTGGACAGGAATTTTGATCAACAAAAACAAAGAAAAACTGAACATTGAGAGGAGAAAGTGCTCGATGGAATGCTAGAGAGAGAAAGAGAGAACCAGAGAAAGAAAAGAGAGAGAAATAGCTTGAGAGTTGTGTCGAGGCCCAAGGATAGAGCGATCGGCGTTTTTTTGGCAAGAAAAACGTCGGCAAATTTGCTCCGATCAAGGACTTCCACATTTGGTGAACCTGTGTAGAAGCTGGTCATGAAGGTCTGAAAGTCGAGCTCAACCAGCATGTCCAGACAATCTCCAGCAAATCTAGAGTCATCATCTTGAAGCCAAAGTGTCCAGGAAGAGCTTCATGATTGGGGATTGTCCTGGAAACGTTTTTTGATCATCAAACGAAGAAGGTAAGATGCTCTCATAGTCACGATTTTTTCGAGAATTCTAGATTGAAAAATGAACTTCACCGTGCTAAATCTTGCAATTTTCTTGATTATTAATGCTCAAAACTTGATTGTGATCATGTTTTACATTGTTTGATTGCATTTCTGATTGAAAAACCTGCATAAACTAAGTCAGCCACCATTAAACCTTCTCGCCGGAATTCGGAGGAACTTCGTCGGAGCTTCCTAGACCTCGCCAGAGCGTTTTTGTGACCAATCATCACTCAAGTTAGTGATTTTTTACTACAATTCATGCTATGATGATCAT
Organism: Syzygium syzygioides; assembly: GCA_031216285.1. NCBI lineage: Eukaryota > Viridiplantae > Streptophyta > Magnoliopsida > Myrtales > Myrtaceae > Syzygium > Syzygium syzygioides. The sequence goes on from CM062249.1 coordinate 30,727,363, forward strand.
TTTGAGTGATTTAGATGGCTAGGGCGAATAGAATAAGGATTTAGAGCTTCTAATAAGTATGGTTTAGGTTAGCAATAAATTGGCATTTTTCGACGAGATTTTCGCTGATCGGCGATGGTCTGACGGCCAATCAATTGGTTTAGTTTGATAGAGGATGATATGAACTTGACACAGAACCAAAAATCAATCAAAAAGATCACCGGAAGGTCGCCGGCGACGAGCTCAAACCGGCAGCCTTGATAACATTTGAGTTGGGAATATGCCCACCACCTGTTCAGCGAAATGCCGCAATGAAGAGAGGGGCAAAATGTTGCCGTTTGGTGTTGTGCCCGCCGGAGAGGATGACCGGCGATCGGCGCCGACGAGGCTCGATTCAGCCAAGCCGAACCGGGTCGGTCCAATTCACTATACTGGGGGGAAATTTTAAATTAAAAATAAATAAAAAGATAATAAAAAATCTAAAAAATTGAAAAATTAATAAAAATCTAAAAAAATTCATAAAAATAGAATATTCATAAAATATAAATAAAAAATGTGAAAAATTAAGGAAAAATCTAAAAATATTGGAAAATTGGAAAATTCATAAAAATTTTCAGAAAATCATAAAAATCAATTCTCGAATAATGAAATTCTCAGAAATTCAATTTTTAAAAGAATCAAAAATTTCAAAAATTCACAGAATGGTTCAAAAACACTGTGGTCAACCTTGGAAAGTGAAATTTGAATATTTGGAAGTGCCCAAGTGGCATTTTTTTAAAAAAAATCTCAAATTCAGGGGTTTTTTTTTTTTTGGTAAAGACAAATTGAGAGGTTATAACCCCTAAAAAACCCTAAAATCCTAAAAAATGCAAATCATAAAATGAATAAGTTTCTAGGGCTTCATTAGGGTCTGAATGTTTTGATTAATTTTCATTTTTAGAGATCATTTAGGATTGATTGATTTGATTGATATTGATTGCGCTTTTAATTCTTGATTGATTTTCTCTACGATTAGAATGGATAGAATTAGCGAGTAAGCCTTGGAAACTTACATGGCACGTTAGACATTGTATCGTTCTTAGGTACTGAAAGGGCGTTAGGGATCTCAATTTAGGATCATTAATGTAACCAAGTCCTCGTACTCAGAATCTCTGGTTCATAGAATCGTGATATTTCTCCTACACCCCGATTAAGTTTCTAGTCTACCTACTAATAATGACTAGTGGCAACTCCAAAATCAAAAACTTAAACAAAATAGAAAATTACCATCCGCTATCATGTGAGATATGATTTGGGAGAGACCTTTACATGGAAATACCTCCTTAGCACGCAAATCCCGAAAGTTCCCAAAAAAAAAAAAAAAAGAAAAGCAGGGTACGACAGGCTTGGCGACTCCGTTGGGGATTGACCTTTTCTAAGTAGACTTAGCCCTAGATAGAACGATATGTTTGTGTTTTTGTGCTTGTAAGGATCCCAAATACGTCCCGCTAATGATAATGTTAAATGGTTTTGTAGACAGATGGTATAAGGAGTGTAGTCTTTGCTAACCCTTATTTTGCAAGATGGTGTTGGGATTGAAAGTGATTTGAATGAATTTTAGAAGTGATGTTTGGTCATTAATTGCTATGCATGTCTTTAAATTGCTTTAGCACTATACTATTAGCACACACCACCCGTGGCCTAACCCCTACTATATTTAGGATTACCCTTAGGAGGTATATGTTTAGGCGAAACTATGAGCCGATTACTCATGGGATCATTTAAATGCAATACTGATCACCGAGATGGAATAATATTCCGTTACTTTAGGCCTATTGCCTATTGGAAAGGAATCCCTTGTTCATTAAGGTGGTGACTTTGAGCCTTTAGCATTCCTACCCTTTTAGGCGTCAAAACTTCATTGGTTGCATTCGCTTATCTTTGTAATTGGTATACCTAAAACCAAACAAAAACATTCTGGTAAGCAAGTATCGTTCCATTTTATTCTTTTACAATTATGCAAGTTAGTTGGCACATTTTCAAAAAATGCCTAAATAACATTCAATGCTTGGTCTAAATGCCCTTTCATATTAGAATGCATGATTAGGGCGTCATACTCTATTTGACCATTCTTTCATTTTTAGATGAAATGTATAGGTCTATGGCGGATTTTCCGTGTAATTCAAGTGCTTATTTGTTTATTTCAATGTATTCGAAGTTGTAAACCATAGTTTAGGACTTTATGATCTAAATGGAGTATAACATAATGGGCATTTACATCACACATTGAATTTATCCATGATTTCAAGTATATGCTCTTTTAAGGTCTAAACGGATTTAAAGTGACATTTACATTACTTTTTAAAGTATGCAAGTATACTTTACCTCCATTTTACCTTAAAAGGACATATAATTGAAATGGAGGCATTAAAATCAATCGGTAATTTATGTTGAATGATAATCAATTTTTTTACATGCTTTAGATCAAAATGGGGAAGCTAGACATACAAGTCATTCTGATTCCAAAGAAGAAGCTTTTGGCATGGTGGGTAAACATGACAAAAGACAATAAAGCATACATGAGGAAAAAGCTCGGGTATTTGTTCAAGCTCATCAACCTGAAGTATCAAGTGAGTTTAATTCAAGCATTATCCCATTTCTGGGAAATTACCACTGCTACATTTCAATTGGGCAAGCACGAGATGGTACCTACACTAGAAGAATATAAAGCAACCATTGAGATTGATTTCGAGTCAAGAACTGTTGAGCCCCCAATTGGATTAAAACCCACGAGTGTTATAGTTGAATTTTTAAACTTGAAAACCTCTCAAGTGGAAAAGTTGATTAAGTCAAATACTGAAAAATTTTCTCTATCTTACTTGGTGGCCAAGTACTCCAAATTGCCGAAAGAAACTGGAAATACTTCCGCGAGGGTTTTCATTGTTGCCTTCTTCGGATTTGTCTTATTCCCCGCATCAAGGATCGGATTAAATCCTCTCGTTGCAGTAATTGCTAGGCAAGCTTGCCTAAAATGAGACTTCTCCAACATGCTCTTAGCAGAGACCATCATTTCATTTAACAAAACCAAAATCAACAAAAGGGTGTACTGCAAGCTTCAGCTGGATTACTTTCTGTGTGGTTTATTTTCCATATTCGACCTTGGGAACGTTACATGCGCATTTGAAAGATCGACTCATCTACCAACCCTATTGAGAAGTATTTGAAACTCCAAGACAAAATGCCAAAATATTGTTTTCATGAGTGGGCAAACTTCATTAGAGCATTAACTCCCGACCAATTTCAATGGAGAATTCAATGGCCAAAAATAGTGAAAGCTCAAATTACTACCCAAGACGGCAATTTGGTGCCTTTGCTTGGATTGAGCGGCGGAACTGCTTATTACCCACTAAGAGTCATACGACAATTTGGAATGGTTCTACAAATTCCACCTATTTGGCATCCTGAGGAGTTCACAATTGAGATACCACAAAAACCCTATCGGAAAAGGAAGGAAAAGAGCTGCGAATAAGAGTTGATGGGATAGTGAATTCCTTGAAGAAATCAACCAAGCAAATAATACAATAACATGAAGATTTGGAAGGAGAAATGAAGCTCTTTTTGACATCTAACGAGTATATAAAGTGGTTGAAGTCTAAGCGACCAATCGACGTCGAACCCTATGTATCCTTTGAGTGTTACTACTCATTTCGATAAGCCGTACATCCCAGAGTACATTGTGTCAAGCACGCCAGGTGTAGAGCTGTATATTCCCAAAGAGGTTGTAATCGATATGAAAGAATGGGAGACAAGAGCCAAGGAATATGAAAAGGGTGAAGCTACCTTAGCTAGCAAGAAACTTAGACTTGTTCAAGTTAGTGTTCCCCTATTTTGATGAATAGCATTGTAATAAAAATTTTCAAAATTGAAACAATTGCTTAATGAACAATTGCTTAATCAAGTTTCAAAGTACGTTTTGTAAAAGTCATCATGGATTACAATTCTTTGAATTGTATGATTGCTTGAAGAAGAATATTGATAAGAAATTCTATGCAAGGCTAAGACTTGCATAAAAGCTCTTATCCTTGTTAATCATAAGTCTTGTAGGAATAAGAGTTTCTCAAACATTTCTGAAACGTCATGAGCACTTCGAACTACCCTACTTTGCTAAGAATATAAAAAAATAAGGCAGTTATATTTTATGCGCTGAAAAAAGAGAGTACATGCATTGTTGGAATAAATGAGACTTCACCAGTTAGTTAGGTTGAAAGAAATGCAAAGCAAACGTCAAATTCAGTCCACGACAATTCCCCATAATTTATATGATATTCCGTCAAGAGCAAAGCCTTACCTCTCTAGGGAAGTGATGGTAAGTCTTCTGTGGGAACCGAGAAGAGTACGGAGGCAAATGGGGCACAATATCATGTCCCTTAGTAATACGTATTGTATTTGGCATGCGGTCACTGTAGTAAGACGCAAACGCTGCATTGCCAATACCAGGTTGTCCAAATGTTAAAACCTGAACATTCTGTGCTTCATGATTGACCTGGAAATGAAGTGTCACCAGTTATTTAAGTAAATCAAGCGAATGCTGGTCTGGAAAAAACAGCTTCAGCACACATAATTAGACAACCAATTAACTTTAATGTTAATACATCAATGGCCCTTTCGGGACGGAAAAAACACACTATGCATCAATAACCATATATCGCATTTCACATACAATGGTGAACAATAGAACAGCCCTTTCTCTCCATGAGAGTTGAAGGTCTAGCGTTACTCTGTCAAGATCCCATCCATAATTTTCCCAACACCAAATTCCTCACCCACAATAAAACCAACCCCACCCTCAGCCCCAAGAAAAGGTATTAATAATATGGAATAGTACGATTGAGGGGTAAATTTACAAACAAGGCGCATTTAAATGCTGCCACAAGAAGCAATTGGATGTTGGTGGCGTGAGTCACATTCTGCTAATGACTTAAACAAAAAATTCCACGTTCATAGTGAAAATGCCCCTTGAACTCCAAAACTTACTGTCATAAATAGGAAGGAGAAACTAAATAAAAAAAAAGAGCCACGACGCATGGGCATGATGTCACAATCGGCTAAGTACAATTTTCAGCAACAAACCAGAAAAATAAAAAAGTAAAATTTTAAATCATTCGTGTTAGGACAGGATGTTAAACTTGCTACTAATACTTTGAGAAAAGGTATAGTCTACAGTTTATGCAACCTATGATCCTATCATAGGCCACATGAATGTTCGACGCTAAAAATATCGCCACTTGTCATGGAGAAGAGAATCAATGGGACAAGACTTTGAGGTGAGTGCCATTTCTGGTACCAGTTCCGCAACAGGTGCCTAGAAAAGTACACTGGACCACTCTGTCCAATAAAGTTGACACACAAAAGACATAATTTAGACATCTTAGAATTGGCTCTAGCCTACAACGTATCTGGCCCGTAGTCTGACTGAACAGGAGCTGCTTCATTTGATTAGAGAAAGACAGATAGAAACAACGCACAGAACACAAATTGAGGATCATTAATCTATCTTAAAAATGCATTAGCACTTTTAAGATTACATGACATAAAATTTCAGCTTCAAGTGCCTAAAAAAGTTATATGTCTAGACCATAAACAAATCATCAATTCCATAATGTTTGCAGCAAGTAAACTTTTTAATGAATACATGGATGTCTTTATCCTCTACATTTAAAGCATTCAACCAACTAGAAGCTGCAAAGTTTAAGATATACAACTCAATTCACACAACTAGATACTTCAACAATTGGTGGTTCGCGTGAAGCGCTGTTTGCACCCAATTTTGCTTGTGTTTTTTCTATGGGTTGATTTACCAAAACATAAGAAAACAAGATGCTATGAATGACGAATTGTAAATATAAATATGAGAGCCCTAAAAAATTCAAGATTCACTAGACTCTTCCAGGTAGAATTGGCAGAGTATTCCAGATAACTCCTAACATACCAAAACTGAACAGTTAGAACAACATGAAAGAAAAGAAACCAATAAAATTCACAAGTCCCAACCACAGCAATTTTTCAATTGTCTTACCATAGGATCAAGTCTGCAAAAGGATGCCATAGCCCCTCCTATAGAATGCCCAGTCACCATGGCGTTGATGTCTCTATATAAATCCTTAGCTCTTATGACAGCATCCAAAATACCAGGTCGAATTGTCGTATTGTGATAAGCATAACAAAATCCATGATGAACCTAAGCAGCAATCAATAGAGTAACACTGTAACTCTATCCAAATCAGAAGTATCCACAGGTTGCAAGAGGCTTATCATCTCTAGAACTTACCATGGCACCAGGCATGCCAGGGTAGTTTATGTCATGCTGTTTCCAGTAGAGATCTTCAACCCAATTCTGTATGCTGTAGACATTAATAGAAGTAACCACTAACTGAAAAGCTCAAATTATAAAGAGACGTGAGAGAATTTTTCACAGAACAAAATTAGTGAAGTTTGTGATCTCCTCATGACTCCATATAAAATTACAAGAAAGTAACTTTCTTGTCTTGGTGGAAATGATTCACCCTTTTTTTGTTTGTATGGACAGCAGACCCATTTGCCTTGTCTACACATTCACTGAGGCTGCTCTTCTTAGCTTAAATTTTTATCAAATCCTTGGAATGTCAATTGTGAGGGGAAGAATTGCTAAAGTTAACATGCATACCTATGTTCTTGAGTACCTCTGAAAGCTATAACCATAGCATTAAGGTCCTTGGCCACCCCAACATATGCCTAGAGGTATAGAGTTTAGAAATAGAGACAAACAATTAGATTCAATTCAAGCATAGAGGCATCGCAAGCATCTAAATTGATAGGCCATTGTAACACAAATTATATACCTGTAAGCAATGATGAACATCAACTATCAGTTCAATGAATCTGAACCCCTGCTTTAAGATCAAAAAGGCATCAATAACCAGTTCAGAAGCTCATAAGACAAGGCAGCATATGCCCACAAAATCCCATCTCAAGAATTGGCTATTTAGTACTGAGGATCCATTCTTTGCGCAACCTTAGCAACAATGTTATATTAATAAGTAGTCAAATTACCTTGGTCTTTCCATCACATCTAGGACATGTCCAACTAAAAAGTTCAGTCAAATCTGACATGTAAACCTGCAATAAAAAGCTTTGCATTAAATTACAATTTTATTGTATTGAAATGGTGAAACCTGATGCGTAATAACAACAAGCTCTAGGTAAATGTGAAACTTTTCTTAAAGACCACTTACAGCAGATGCATACTCCACCAATATCGTGGCAAGAGTGTGATTGTAAACAGCTTTAGGAGCCTTGGACCTTACCCTAAATTCTGCATTTACCAATAGAGAATTTGAGGTTGAAATGTGATCACAAGCTCATTCAATTACAAGCAATGAAGCAAGTTTCTTATGTCTCTTGCAAGCTATTTTGACAAATCAAATGAGGGGAACACTTAAGGAAACATCAACTCAAAATAATATTCAGTCAATTTTTGCAGTCCTTCTTCGTGAACTGAAAGAACTATTTACACAATCCAATAGGATGAAAGGGGACTGAGTAAACAACATAAGCCTCAACTTCCCCACAAAGCTACTCCACTAAAACCTACAGGCTACACAGTCCATTACTCAACTGGACTAAACCTCAATAGCCGATGCTCAATCATTGTGAGGCACTCTAAACAAATTTTATCCCCAAAGTAGAAACAGCAGAATGAGATTTGCATCAAAGCATCAAACAAATATAAGGAAATTCGACCAGTCTGACTATATTCCAGGGGTAGCATTGAGCCGAACTCAGTGAACTGAGGGCTTAACAGAAGCAACCAAATACAGCTCGACGCTCGTCGGTAATATGCTGTGAAAACATCCAATTGTACACGAGAGGGATCACATGGCTATAGTTTGCCCCGTTGGATCAGGCACTACAGCTCCACGACACAATCTACGATTTCCCCCCAACCCTGAAATGCCTAAATCCACACAAATTCACTATGCAAATCTCACTGTCCAAGCTCAAAACGCGACGTACTCAATCCTAGAGCCTTGTCTATTCGCACGTTATCACTATCAAAACTCCCGATCAGAGAATCGGAGCAGTAGTAAGTGATGCCATGAACGCGAATTGCAATTACCTCTCGCCCCACTGGCGGCAACCAAGCAAGTCAGAACAACCATCACCCTCCTCGACCAGCACCTGCTCCGCTCCCTATCCTGCAACAGAAACCGAAGGAGAGGACGGCGAATTTACGATCTTTCCTGATCTGCCCTCGGGATCTTCTTCTGTTGGCGGGCACATTCGGTGATTTCGTCGTTTGTGTGAGGGCACTGAAGGAAGTTCCTCTAGAAATTCAAATTTGGGGTCCCATCTTCTGTCTTTTGGAGCTTCCCTCTGATTTCTACGGTTTAGCACTTTGACTTGACTCGGCTCGGCTCGGTCTTTTTTTTTTCGTTTCTTCTTTTGGTCGAAACTCGGCTTGGTTCAATTAGTTGGTTCAAACTAAATTCTAAAAAATATTCTAAATTAAAGTTAGTACCATTTACCTGTTTATTTATGTTCATGGAGATATGTGAAAATGCAATTACTCTATTATGGCCGCAAGCTCTCTCGAGTTAAACTTTTCAAATTCATGCTCTAATCGATATAATGACTCAAGTTTGTTCGAACTTGAAAATAATGCAGAACAAATAAAAAGACTCAAGTGACCAACGAGCTGAGGTTAATTGTGATTTATAGAACCCACTTCTCTTCGGTTGAGAGAGAGAGAGTTCGAGAAGGCAACTTGCTATTGTGTATTGTTTCTTGAATACTCTCAGAGTACTTATGTTAAACCGGATCCAATATTTCCTGCATTTTTCTAGATAAATGTACCTATAGTATTTTGAGTTGAGTCGCTTAATCTAAAATTTACAAAATACTTATAGTGCGAATACAATAGGACCGATAATCGTTTTATAAGATGATGGCATTGTCATCCCATAATTGCTCGGTTGATATATGAGCCGTACAATTATCGGGATTGAATACTTCACTTTACACGTAAAAGATTATTAAATAAAAGAAAAGGTCTATAATCTTTGAGAACAAAAGTCATTGGACTTTTTTCACCGGCTATGTTTGAAGTAAAAAAAAAAGTTTTTTTTTTGATAATCAAAGTAAAAAAAAAAATACACAGAAAAGTCACAAATGTCGTTTAAAAAAGGGTTAATACCACGAAAAACCCTAAACTGGTACACTTGTGACAATTTTACCCCAAACTATTTTTTTGACTATAAAAAACCCCAAACTGGTACACTTGTGACAATTTTACCCTGAACTATTTTTTTGACCACCAAAAACCCCAAACTGGTACACTTGTGACAATTTTACCCCGAACTATTTTTTTGACCACCGAAAACCCCAAACTGGTATACATGTGACAATTTTACCCCGAACTAATTTTTTAATATTATTTTTTATTTTACGAATTTTTTTATTAATTTTTTATTTTTTTCTTTACTTTTTCTTTTCTTTTCTCTTTAACCTCCGGCCGGTTGCCGGACCGGCGATCGGCTGGAGGACGAAGCCGGCGAGGTCGGCCCCGTTGGTCGTTGGCGAGGGTCGACCTCGCCGGTGTTGGGCGAGGTCAGCCTCGCCCTGCAACGGCGAGGTCGACCCTCGCCAGATCTAGCGAGGGCCCGGCCTCGCCGGTCGCTAGCAAGGCACGACCTCGCCGGTGTTGGGCAAGGTCGAGCCTTGCCAGCGGCTGGCAGGGCCGACCTCGCCGACTTCGGCCTCTGGCTGGTCACTGGTCCAGCGACCAACCGGAGGTTAAAGAGAAAAGAAAAAAATAAGTAAAGAAAAAATAAAAAAAATTAATAAAAAAATTCGAAAAATAAAAAAAATAATAATATTAAAAAATTAATTCGGGGTAAAATTGTCACAAGTGTACCAGTTTGGGGTTTTTGGTGGTCAAAAAATAGTTCGGGGTAAAATTGTCACAAGTGTACCAGTTTGGGATTTTTGGTGGTCAAAAAAATAGTTCTGGGTAAAATTGTCACAAGTGTACCAGTTTGAGGTTTTTTATGGTCAAAAAAATAGTTTGGGGTAAAATTATCACAAGTGTACCAGTTTAGGGTTTTTCGTGGTATTAGCCCTTTAAAAAAAATACCAAAGAATGCGAATGAATTATTATTTTTATATATTGCAGTTAGCTCACACAAACAAAATAAAACAAGAACCCAAATGTGCGGTATGCGCGATGTTTGGTGGCTGTCACGGATTCACATTCATAGTCAAATGTTTATAAAAGCACAGAAAAATTAGTACATGAAACAAAAGGTGGAAGTTAAGAAAAGGTGAAATTCAAGAGAAATTATTGTGGAGAGTAAATTAATCAATTTTGTAGAAATCAATCTTCAAATCTCTTCCTTTACCTATTATTAACACATCAATCCTTCATTCGACTTGAGTCAAATTTTATAAGCACATAACAGATTTATGGAACAATCGTTTTCTAATCAGGCTGATGCACTGCCCATTCACTATGAAAGAAGAAAAAAAATTGAACATTAGAAAGTCGCAATCCAAACCCAAGCATGATAACCCAAATGATGAAGGGATAACGCTATCTTCCATTAATTCGCAGGTTGGAATCATGTCGCGAGCGAACCTCTGACCGGTTAGTATTTTTAGGTGTTCGCAACGTTATGTGGAAGGATTTTCAAGCCTTTTAACATATTAGTTACGATGATAAATTCATATACATATAGACAGATCGAGTGGTTATGATTCAAACAAGACATTTCACAATGAATGTAACACTTCACGATAACAGCATGGATATTCATATTGATGATTTCTTCTCGCTTTTTAACTTATTAGGAAAAAAAAATTGTGACCCATCGAGACTCAGGCGGAGAGACCAAGCCGGACCACCCCCAAATCATCGAGCCATGGGTCCATCTTGCACGTGAGCCCACATCGACTCTCTCCTCCTCTGCTTCGTCCATTTTTGAACAACGACTCAAATAAATGACCTTCTTGTTCCGACTCTCTCCTCCTTCCCTTTTCAATGCCGATCATCACTTCCGATTCCTATTCGGCCTCTCTCTCTCTCCCTAGAGGAAGCAGTGATGACCTCGATCAATCAATCGGTCTTCGCACTGCTGTGGCGAGACCCTCGAAAGCAGCACGTGTCGTTTGACGAGGCCCTGTGTGACGGCTTTGAGGAGGAGGAGCAACAGCTCAACGAATAATTGACCTATGTGGTGACGGTCTGTCTAGTTGTTGTTTCTACTGTTCTATTCAAAGACTTCTTCCAGAGAAGTCTTAAGCACAAGTAAGATCACGAGAGAGGGCAGTCCAAATAATGATGCTGCTACGAACCATTTATTAGCGTGGACGGTGAAATGATTGGTATCTCTCGGAGGAATTCACACGAACAGAAAGTATTGTAAGAGCTACCGGTGTAAACCCCCGCCTAATTGGTAAGCGGGTGCATGATTTTTGGGGGAAGTTATGTTGACTAACTTGCTAGATGTTGACTTTGTTCGATTCGCATGCTGGTTTTAAGGGACGAACATCAACAATCTCTATCTTTAATGGGAAAAATGCATCTACAAACTACCAAGATGGAAGGGAAAGTCTGACGTGGACTCCTGCCTTAAAAGGGATTTGCTGTATGACCTCGTATCAGTTAGTTCGGGCGGACCTTTCGATGTTGAAATGGTGCTGTTAGATGCTGGATTTTAGGTACATGTGAATCTAGATAGATTGATCTCCAACACCTCCCTAAGGAGCCTGGTTCGATAGAATGTTTGAAAGAAAGCTTGATCATGGAACTTCCTGACTCGATTGGATCCCTCATAACCCTTGAGCACTAATCTTTGAGAAACTGCAAATTGATAAAGATGCTACCAGACTCAATCTGGAATTTTGGAGTCACTTGCTGAGTTGGATACGTCGAACATGGACATAGAAGAGCTGCCTGGTTCGGTCAAGATCATGAAGCATTCGAAAGTACTGAAGATGAGCTTCTCTGCCATAAGAATGATACTGAGTGCAATATGGAAGTTGGAAAAGCTAGAAGAAATAAATGTGGAGCTTAGTGAGAATTTGCCAATAGAAATTCCAATGATATCTAAAGATATTCATCTCGGAAGATTTTGAAACTGACGTGTGCTGAGATACACCAAGTACCGAGGCTCCTAGAAAGTTTTATCTGTTTGCATATTCATACTGAGTTGATAGTGGCATTTCCAATCTCTCAACCTTGAAAAGCTTGAGAGATTTGTCTTTGGGAAGCTGAAAGTCTCCTCACCATGTTGACCGTCTAAGGTTGTGGAAGATGCTATCCCCCGATGAATTGGGAGGTTAAACAAATTGGAGTGTTTAGAGTTGTCCTATTTGACAATGACCGCCAAATCACTAGATATCGTGCAACTTTCTCATCTCAAGAGACTCGAACTCTCTAATCAATGTCTGTGGTGCCTCCCAAGGCTTCCCTTAAGTTTATCGCCCTTACGAATCAGACATTGCCAGTCAATGCATACATTGATAGACCTATCAAATTTGAAGAAACTATCAGAACTTGTAATTGAGTACTACGCAATTGCAGAAATTCCAGGTCTTGTCCTAGAACTTTGGAGCCGAACGAACTCAACCAACTGGGCAGAGTGGATGATCTGAGTGGCTTGAAGAAACTAGGCTTTTCATTTACATCATTGTGGTAATCTAGTCGACTAGAATTGTTGGAAAATTTGTGGATCTCCTCCTGCAACTCAATCCTAAAGCTTCCTAATGTATCAATGTTAAAGAAATTAAAACGGATAGGCATACTTCACCATGGTGATTTGGAAATTCAGCACATTATGGAGTTGCTTGATCAAACTTGGCAAGTTTCTGCAAAAGAGAAAAAAATGGGTACCTATTATGTTAAGTACTTTTTCTGATAAGATGCCTCCTCCTGTTATAGATATGAATTACAAAGAGGTTTACGCAAATCTTCTTTTCATGTGCACTTCGCATGTTGACTTCTGATATGGTTTTGTAATTCTATATAACCTTGTTCAGATCTTCTTTGTTTTAATTTGGTTTGGTTTAGATGTTTCAGTGGCTTTGAATTGCTAATTAACTCACCTAGTGAGGTCAAGTCAATTTATATAACTTCCAAATGCAGTATTTTGTCAATTTACTATACGGTGATTTATCGGAGGTATCCTTTCAATTGCCGCTTCATATTACTGAATCCGAAGTTGTTCGATGCCCATGCTTCATGCAAGAGCGCATTAACCTTCGTCATGTCGTATAGGATAAACTAGTTGTTATAAAGTGTGTGAAATATCTCAGCACTTATGGCATCACCTCGACGGCAATAACCTCCTCAAAATTGCAAGGTGTAGAAAATAAATACTCTACATCGATAAATGCATGTCCAGTTTGTTTTTCGGGTAGAGCATGGCTCTTAATTGCATTCACGGGAGTTGAAGAGAAGGTGTAATGATTCCTAATTAAATTTAAAAAATCTTTCCAGTTGCAAATGGACTTGGTTTGACATTATCTAATGTTGAGGTAAATCTGAAATAATGACCCAAATCATTTAATTTCAAATGAATAGAAGTGCGGCAAAATTTTTTTCCAATTCTAAAAATTGAACATGGAATAGTCTCCCGCTGTTTGCAAGTTCTAATCTTTTTGCCTCTTTTTTTTTCTTTTGTAATTGATAATCCACAAGTATTAACCGAGAGAGTGAAGAGTCACACCTCCGAAAACATTATCTAAAATAGAGAATTTTCATATTTGAGATTGGGGTGAGTCGATATTTTTTTTAATCATTATAATCATTGCAGTGGCTTCACTAAACTTTTGCCAATCATTGGAGAGGCTTCCGAGTTTTGATCTGAAATTTGGAAATGCTAATTGAGATGGATTCCAAATGGGATCTAATAGGTCACATCATGTTCGTGAGCTTATTTACCGCACTTGTTCGTGGCTCAATGTTTTAATACGATAATCATGAATAATTTTTCCCATATATGTTGACATAGAACTGGGCTTACACATTGATTTCATGAACTCTACTTTAATACTATTTTGTATAATAATCAGCACAAAGCATAAATTTTATGTCTAACTGCAACGCTTTGTGACAAGCAAATTATTGACACTAACAAGTGGTTAAATGCGAAGGATGGTCCACCCCGAAATAAACGCGTGATCTTTTCTTAATTTGATTGATCGCTTGGGGAGTGCTTTGACGAAGATCAAGCCCGATAATTTCCACTGGGCTTTATGTTTCGGAGTTAATTTGGGCTTGGGCCCAATCAGCCCATTAAACTGGACCAACCGGAGTTCACTTAATTAGGATGGGGGCAAAAGAACTTGGTTGGAAGTTTGATGTCTGCTTTTGTTGACTTCGACTTTGAATGAATCCGCACACTTATTTGTTTAAGGGCAAAAGTTGATTGTAATCCCCAAAATTTCTACACCACATGTCCAGTGATTTTGCCGCATTAAGGAATGTAATAATTGTCAACTTTGACAGGCTGGAGCGATGCTGCAATGAAGCATCCTTACTGACCAATTTTGCAGCAAAAGTGGCCCACGGCTCTATGCATATTCACCCGATCCTATGGCTTCTAAGTTCATTGGCCGACCGAAAGGGAAAAGTCATTTAGAAAAATCTTCCTCTTTTTGGTTCCTTAATGTTCCGTGGTGAAAAAGGAACAAAGGTCTTGATAGGTAAGGCCCACATCTATATGAAAAGTCCTTTCTTTACCCTTAAAAAGAGCAGGAGTTGGACCTCTTAAAAGGCTTAATGGGCAAAAGTTGATTCTAATCCCCAAAATTTCACCACATGTTGAGTGATTTTGCTGCATTAAAGAACGTAATAATTGTCAACTTTGACAGGCTGGAGCGATGCTTTGAGGAAGAAGCATCCTTACTGACCAAATTTTGCAGCAAAAGTGGCCCACGGCTCTCTGCACATTCAGCTAATCCTGTGGCTTCTAAGTTCATTGTCCTACTGAAAAGTCATTCAGAAAAATCTTGCTTTTTAGTTCCTTAATGTTCTGTGGTGAAGGAACAAAGAGGTCTTGATGGTTAAGGCCCGCATGCATCTATACGAAAAAGTGTCTCTTTCTTTTATAAAGAGTAGGAGTTAGGCGGTGGATCTCACCTATTTTCTCTTTTTCTCCAGGCTTTCGAGCTAATGGAGGAAGCTCAATTTCGATTCAAATGAAAGAGTCCGATTTAAAAAATTTGCAACAAGGCTTTTGGACTTTCGTTTAGTAAAATAAAAGTTTAGTGGAGTATGAGCAAAGCTAAGGCTATTGGAGAGCAAATCCGATCTTCCATTGGTCTTGATTCAAGAAATTCAATACTTCCCAAGAATCTTTTTTTGACTCATCGTGATTAATAAACTAAGTCTTGAATTTTTTTTGTCACTTTCAAATTTACGTCTAAAAAGACTCGAGGACTCATGAATTCCGGAATGGAAACATTTTTATACCTCCAGATCAAGCGGGATTTTATTTTTTCCTCCATGTTGTCCTTATCAAGTAGCAATCGGTCCGTTTAATCAACATCTGTACCTATCGAAATCCGAAGGTCTTGCTGGTGTTGGCGCGTTCGCATCACTCATGCAGTCGCCGGCTAGTGCGATAGTGACACTGCAATTATGTACGGGCAAAGACGCAAGCTTGCCTCGAGCAGTATCATTATTGCAATCTGCGGGCTAGTGCTTCTGCGTGGGCATCTATCGAGACACGTGGTCAGGATTTCCAAATGGAAGATGATATTTACAGTTTGTGGTCAGTTGAGTATGAAGTTTGGTTGTCTCCTATTTCTAGAACCAGTACTTGGTAGAAGAGCGAAGGCTTACTCGGTTTAATGGCTGAATCAACTTAATCAACTTATCCCATGATTAGCTTTAAAGTTTGTGGAGGGATAAAATCTAGATTGCAATTTTTGGAAAGGGGGCCTTTCAAAGTGCTAAGACCAGATGACTTTTAAGTAGTATTTTATCAACATCAGTGGCTGACTGTGAGCTATTTAGTCGGTCTTGAAGTTGAGAAACTCTAGCTTGGTGCTGGGAATTCAGAAAGTATGAACCAAACTCTTATCACCTTGATTTTCAAAGTTGACTTTCCTAAACGGTTGGAGCAATGTCGGTCTATTAGCCTCTGTAATATTTCCTTCAGTATTATCATTGAGATTATCATGATTTGATCGCAGAAATTTAAGCTAAACTTGACTTCACTCAACCAAGTAAGTTTCGTTTCGAGTCATCACAACCAATATAATATCATCATTGCTAAGGAAATCATTCATTAACCGCACCAAATGAAGGGGAAGGAAGGCTACATGCTAGTGAAGGCGGATTTGGGCAAGGCGTTTAATAGGTTAAGGTGTGAATTCACATGGCTGGACTCCTTGGCTCATTGGTGCCCGGTGGATCCCATCATGCGATTTATTGCGATTAACAATATGCAGCTTTTTAGGAATGGAGAAATAAGAAAAGCTCCAGGGGGTGTATAACAAGGGGATCTGCTTTTCCCTTCAATCTTTGTCCTTTGAATAGGGCGACTTTCTCACTTAATCATGGATTTGGTCGAGAAAAGTGTTTGGAAGCCTTTTCGAATTTCGTTTTCCATCCCTTCATGTTATTTGTCCACAATTGCCACCTACATACCCAACCGTCTTACCATTAAAAAGAAAAATTAGGTCCCTGCCATGAGGGCATTGGAATAATTTGGCAGCAGCAAAATAGACATCCAATCGATAATCAACAACTCATATGACTAGACTGGGGGTTGTTTTCCCCAAAATAACCCCAACTCGACACCCCAACCCCGAAGGTTACCCTACAATTATGTACAAGCAAAGACACGGTGTGAGTAGGTGCATGGGCAATCATCGCGACACGGTGTTGTCCGAAAATTCATTGGATGATCTGATATATTTATATTGGGAAGAAACTCCACAAAGACATGATTATTAAAATTCAAAAAAAGCACTCCATTGCTCCCATCTTTTTAGAATTCCGCTAGTTTATTTACCCCGCAATTGTTTTTTTAATTTTAATTTGGGAGTTTGTGAGGAGCGTTCAATCTGTGGCGTTTCAATAAATTATTATTGTTGTTTTTGTACAACAATGGTGTGGAGAATACCGAACCTCGGCATGCATTGCAAACCATAGTTTTCCGAGGGAAAGATCTTGGCATGTGCTCATCATTGATGATTTTGGTGATCGGCCGCTGATTGTTTTTTGATGTTGTGACGGATCTCATCTTTTGGGGTGAGAGCGTGCTTATAGCTACAAGCTGTATTTTTTTGTTTTCGGAGTTTTATTTTGTTTTACAACTCTTTTGGGATTTGCTTTAATTGGAAGCTCTCTATTATCCTCTCATATTTGATTACGATAAATAAATGATTTGTTTTTGATAAAAAAAAGTTGCACAGGTAAATTTTATTTGTTTGGCCTTTACACAGTGTTAGTCTTACTCACTGTTTTGTACCATTAATTTTAGAGTAAAAGCCACCAAAAACTCTAAATTACACCAACTATGACACATTTAGCCTGAACTTTTTTTGTAACATTAAAAATCCTAAACTTATACCTATATGATATATTTACCCAAACTTGCACAGTGCAACATATTTACCCCAAAATTATTCTTGTGATATCAAAAACCCCAAACTTGTATCTGTGTGACATATTTACCTCAAAAATTTGGTGCCACAAAAAAAGATTGGAGTTTTTGGCGTCAAAAAAATATTTGGGATAAATGTATCACACAAGTATGAATTTAGGTTTTTTGATGTCACAGAAAAAAGTTTGAGGTAAATGTATTATACAAGTACGAGTTTGGGATTTTTGATGTTACAAAAAATAGTTTATAGTAAATGTGTCACGGTAAGCAAAGTTTGGAATTTTTTTTATGGCTTTTTCCCTTAATTTTATAAGAGGGCCATATGACTGCTCGATGAACAGGAACATGTTGTCTTATGTTCTATCTCCTACTTTTGTTTTGTCATATTTATTCTCTTTGATGGTCTTGCACTTCGCTAATTTACCCATTAAAGACCAGTCAAATCAATTTCAAGGGCAATATTTTTTTTCCAATTTTACTTAGTGGTGCTTTATTGGAGATCCTTGCAAATTGTTGTTTCCTGTATAAAATTTGAAGCTGCGACACCTATGCCTTGACTCTTGAGCAGGGCAAAATTCTACACTAAAAAACTGGAAAATTTTCCGAGTTGATATAATTTCAAAGTTGCTGGTAATTATTCAATTTTATTGGTAAAGAAAATAGCACCAATAACTTGTCTGTCGGGTAAACCCGAATGAATTACCAACATTATTAGAATTTTGTCTACATTCCAATGAAATAGTACATTACTAACTCCTGTGAAATTTTGTTATTGTCGTAAGTAAAATTACTGGCAATATCTAGAACTTATCAATAGTCCAATGAAGTCGCAAATTACAAAATAAATCACCACCATTATCAGGATTTTAAAATCATTATTATTGGATGATCATGATATTTCTCAAAAATAAAAATGATTTATCAGTAAGGAGCAATATCACCATTTTTGTAGCAACATTCCAATGAAATAGTAAATTAGCAACTCCTCTTGATTTTTACCAATGTAGTAGGTAAATTACTACCGCTATCAGCAACTTACCAGCATTCTAATAAATTAGTAAATTACCAACTCTCATGAAATTTTATTAGTGTGATAAGTAAATTACCAACACTGTCAAGAATTTACCCACATTCAAATGAAGTAATGAAGTGACAATTCCTCTGAAAAGTAAATTAGCATCGTAGGACCACTGCCAAGGCTGTAGCCCATAATTTTAAGAAATGCCTATTGATGATGTGGACCTATCCTACTATTTTGATAGGTCTAAAAGGGATTCTCGGAAATGAAAAGGAAGCATCGAGGAAACCATGAACGAGCCTTATTATACAATAAACTACGGTTATATCGCGTCATCTATCAAAATTTATGCCATAAATTACATGCTCAACCGACTTACCATTAAAAAAATAAAAACTAGCTTCCTGCCATGAGGGTCCACTTGATGAACAACTCATATGATCAGACGGGGGTTGTTTTCCCCAAAATAGCGACGACACGACACCCCAACCCTGAAAGTGATGCTATAATTATGTACAAGCGAAGACGCGTTGCGGGCAAGTGCGTGGGCATTCATCGCAACGCGGTATTGTCAGAAAATCTAATTGATGATATATTCTACAGTGTGAAGAAACTCCACAATGATTATTAAAATCAAAAGAATAATAACCGAAACCGTTCGATTGCTCCCATCTTTTTAATATTTTATTTTAGCCACCGAAAGCGCTCGATTGCTCCCATCTTTAGAATTCCACTAGTTAATTTACCCCGCATTTGTTTTTCTTCTTTCTTCAGTTGCGTTATGACGGACGGTGGACATAAAATAGAAAAATTGAGGTGGGAGGGGCCCCCTTTTGGTGTTTAAAAAACTGCATTTGTCAACTTTGACAGGCTGTAATGAATCATTCTTATTAACCAATTCTGGCAAACTGGCCCCCGGCTCTCTGCATATCTCCTCTGTCCTGGCTTCTAAGCTTAATGACCCACAGAGATCTCCGTTTGTTAGATCTGGCTTCTAAACATTTTCCATCTCTTGCTGCCACTGCTTTTGCTGCTATACTTTTCAATTTTTGTTCCTTGAAGAGAAGATCAAGTGAGATCAATGGAGGGTAGGGCAAAAAAAAGACGCATCTGTGAAAATGATGGAACAGCAGGAGGCGCTTCTTCTACTCACACTTCAACAGAAGGTCAAGGAACGGATCCTTCGTCAGGATATGACTATGAAGTTTTCTTGAGCTTCAGAGGACCAGATACTCGAGCAGGTTTTACCGACTTCCTTTACACCAGTCTTAAAGATGCGGGAATCCGCACGTTTAAGGACGACGAAGAGCTCCGCATTGGGGAAGAGTTTGCCCCGGAACTTCTCCAAGCAATTAATCAGTCAAAAATCTCAATACCTATCTTTTCAAAAGGTTATGCCTCTAGCGTATGGTGTCTCAAGGAGGTAGTCCAGATGGTCCAATGCCAGAAAAAGAGTGGACAGAAGATCATGCCCATTTTCTATGATGTGGCACCTTCAGAGGTTCAACACCAAACAGAGAGTTATGCAAAGGCCTTTCTTGCACATGAAAACAAGAAGCGACACGAAGAAAAGACTATGCAAGAGTGGAAGGATGCTCTCAGTGCAGTTGGGGCAATAAACGGATGGGACCTGCATAGCAAGAAGAACAGGTGACTGCTTTTAGCATTCCTTCTGATGTTCATTGTATCATTAAATTAAACTGGAAGCATATTAATCGGTTTCTTTTTCAGATTTGTGTTAGTCTTGTTAAAATTGAATTTTATGCTACTGAAGTTATCCCGCAGAAATCACATTAACTAATGGCACAATCCCAATTTTGTCCTATTTCAATCCAATCAACATTTTTTTCAGTTCATGTCCTTCGTTAACCGTCTGTACCAACGCTAATTCATCTACAATGGATTAAATCGTTGAAGAATTCATTTCAAATAGGTCTATAGTTTTCAATTTGGTATTGTCAGAAAATAGTTTGGTTCAACACAGTTTTCTAACTCATTGCCTTTTGACCTCCAACAAACACTAGGCGAGAAGGCGAGTTTGCAAAAAAACTCACCAGGGAAGTTTTCAGAGAATTGAAAAAGGCTTATTTGGTGGTATCAGATTGCTTGGTCAGTGTTGACAACCATGTGGATGCAATCATGGAAATGATTGGTGCCGAGACGAGTGAAACACGGATTATAGGAATCCATGGAATGGGTGGCATCGGAAAGACGACTATTGCCAAAATCATCTACAATCAGCTTTCAAAAAATTTTGAGGGTTGTTGCTTCCTTTCTAACGTCCGTGAAACGTCAAAACTCATGGGCATTCACCACTTGCAGCAGCAGCTCATCTCTGACATCCTCAACACGAAATGGACAGATATAAGAAATATTGATGAAGGGATAAAGACCATTAAAGGCAGGTTGCCTAATAAAAGAGCCCTTCTTCTTCTTGATGATGTGGAAGAAAAGGATCATATGAATGCACTTGTAGGAAAACGTGATTGGTTTGGTAGAGGAAGCAAACTCATTATTACTACAAGAAAGAAAGATGTTCTCTTTGTTCCGGAAGTGGACTGCACTTATGAGGTTAATAGCATGGATGACCGTCAATCTCTTCAACTCTTTAGCAAACATGCTTTCAGAAGAGACTCTCCTTTGATTGAGTATATTGACCAATCCAAGAGGGCAATAGGCATTGCTAGAGGTCTTCCGCTAGCTGTTGAGGTCATAGGTTCACTTTTATCTCGCACCGAAAAGAAAAGGTGGGATGACATATTGGAGAAGTTGGAAAATGTTCCTCCCTTGGAAGTTCAGAGTAAGTTGAAAATAAGTTTTGATGCGTTAGAAGTTCAACAGCAGCATATATTCCTCGATATAGCTTGCCTTTTCATTGGATATGACAAAGACATTGTGGTTTACTTTTGGGAAAAATCTAAATTTTTTCCGAAAGAAGCTATGGAAGTTTTGCAAAACATGTCTTTGATAAGGATTGGAGAGGATAATAAAGTGTGGATGCACGACCAACTCAGAGACCTCGGAAGAGAATTGGTTCGTCAAGAAAGTAAGATGAAAATAGAGAAACAAAGTAGGGTATGGGATCCTAAGGAAGCATTGAAATTGCTGAGGAGACATGAGGTAAAATCTGCCGTGCAATAAATCTCCATGTTTCTTATGGACATTTTCTTTTTAAAAAAAAGCCAGTTACTTTTTTTGTGTTCTCTAGCAGTATTGTGACCTATTCAAACCAATATTTTTGCTCTGTCAAGATTAAAGTAACGATAGCACTCCAACTCAACCCCTTAAAATAGTGAACTTGAATAAATGTGTTTCGCTTCAACTCTTTTTTTTTAAATTTTTCCATTGGGCAGGGAGCAACAGAAGTTGAAGCTCTTCGTCTCCGCTTTGACCATGAGCGGCAGTACTGTTTTACCTGTAAGGACTTTAAGAGATTATCGAATCTGCGGTTTCTTCAAGTTAACGGTTCGGAGGAATATTTTCATGCAGAAGAGAGGCTTCTTTGGCACGAATCGCCATCAAATGTTCTTCCAACTAATGTTTTTCAGGAGAATTCAGATCTCCTTTCACATTTACGATGGCTTTCTTGGCACGGTATTCCCCCAACATTTAAGATTGCAAATTTCTCCATGGAGGAGGTGGTTATTCTTGATCTATCTGATAGTAAGATTACGCATGATTGGCAAGGGTGGAGCCATATGGAGGTATGTTATATGCTAGACAACACTTATTATTCCGTCTTATGAGATTCAAAAGTAATCTTTGCATGATTTTCCTTTTACAGGCGATGCAGAATTTGAAAGTTCTGGATCTATCCTATTGCAAACACTTGGAGATAACTCCCATCTTCTCTGCTGAGGTAAATTTAGAACGATTGATCCTAACGTGCTGTGAATCATTAACTGAAATTGATAGGTCGATTTGTCATTTGAAAAGCCTAGTTTCCTTAGACGTAAGCTTTTGCGAGAAACTTCAGAAGCTACCAGACGAGCTAGGTGGAGATCTTGCGAGCCTTGAATACCTATCTTTGGCATTTTGCCGTTCGTTGGAGAGGCTCCCGGATACGATAGGGAATTTGGAATCGCTGATTGAGCTGGATATGTCCGAAACGAGGATCAAAGAACTACCCGATTGCATTGGAAAGTTGAAAAATTTGAAAGTAGCGAACACGCAACTTACTGGACCGAGAAAAATACCCGATGCCCTCTGGACGATTGAGAAGCTCGAAGAAATAGATGCCCGATTTTGGGATTTTAAAGTGGAAGTGGAAATTGGCAATTGCATCTGTAGAAATCGATCCCTAAGGATCTTGAAATTGCTGGGTGCTGCAATATACGGGGTACCGAGGCTTCCTGAAAGTCTTATCATTCTAGAGTTGTTTGACTTGCACATGGATACATTTCCAGATCTCTCAAACCTGACTAATTTAGAGGAATTGGTACTGAGCTTTGGCCCACGCGATGACGCTGTGGAATCTGATGGGCCTGTGGAAGAATATCCGATGCCACGGTGGATTGGGAATTTAAGCAAACTGGAGACTCTGGGCCTATACGATTGTTATTTTGTGACCCACTTACCCACGGATTTTAGTAGCCTCCTTCCTCGACTCCAAGGACTTTCCCTCAGATGCCCTAATCTGCGTTGCCTCCCGAGCCTTCCCTCCAGTTTATTATCCTTGGAATGGGACTCTGAACCCAAGATCCCCTTACCCACGGATTTTAGTAGTCTCCTTCCCCGACTCCAGACACTTGAACTCCGATGCCGTAATCTGCGTGACCTCCCGAGCCTTCCCTCCAGTTTATTAAACTTGGAATTGGAGTCTGAACACGTGGCCGCCTTACCCACAGATTTTAGTAGTCTATTTCCCCGACTCCAACGACTTGAACTCCGATGCCTTAATCTGCGTTGCCTCCCGAGCCTTCCCTCCAGTTTATCATCCTTAGATTTGGAAGATTGCAAGTCATTTGGTTCCCCGGGGGATCTATCGAATTTGAAGAACCTATCAGTTCTTTCGATTCAAGGCCTTGATGGTTCGGAGAACCTAGATTTGCAGCTTTCGGAACTTCAACAGGTGGGGATATTACCTGATCTAAGTTATCTCAACCAGCTAGAGTTTCTTCGTGTGTCCCGCTGCAGTAATCTGGTTGAGATTCAAGGCGAACTACCACAATCTTTGGAAGCATTGAAAATTGAAGACTGTGGATCTTTACAGAAGTTGCCTGATCTATCAAGCTTGAAGGGACTGCGATTTTTTTATTTAAGGCGTTGCGGGAAATTAAATGTGGAGGCAATTTCTTCGCTTTGCTTGGAGAAGGGAGTCGGATTTCGGGGAGACTAAGACGAATCAGAAGGAGAAGATGACAAATCTGGATACGAATTTGAATATGGATATGAGGGAGAAGACCGACGGATAAATGCACGTTGCTCTTGAAAGCTTCTTGATCGCCGACCACAAATTGCTCCCTTGCGTGCAAACTTTAAACGAATTGAGGTAAGTTATTTCACCTAACGACCATTGTTTTCCCTTTTCTGCAATTAAACTCTTTCACGGATATGAACAGAGAAGTTTCACACGCACTTTTTAATTACCTTTTCGCGAGTTGATGACCAAAAATCTGATGAAGGTATTGGAATTATGATACCTCCGGACAACCAGAGGGTTCTTAATTATGTACAGACATTCTTTCTCTTCTACTAGTTTGGTTTGGCTTTTTTCGCCATATTCTCTTTGGATGGTTTCTCCTTGGTTTTATGTTTCCCAATTGGAGGTATGCATGTCGATCGCATCGTTTTTATTTGGTTTGGTTTGTAACAAATTATTAGATATCCTTGTTGATTTGTTGCTTCACATATTTTGAAGTTGATAAGCTCGCTTCGCATTGGAGATGACTTCCTTGTACTATAAACAGTTAGATGACTTGTACTATAAACAGTTAGATGATATTTGTGTCAGAAGGTCATATAATAACTATGGTTCTCATCCTGGAACTTTACAGCATACTGTGAAGAAGACAGGCACCCTATATTGATATGCTTATGTTCAGTTTAAGGTGTGCTTCTTAGTGGGATTTGCAAATATTATGGAGAAGTCATAAAATGAAGAAAGAGGAATTTTACTTGGGTAGTGGATCAATAGTTGGTGTAGCAAAACTTCCACCTTCAAGGTATCATAAATCATCTTATAGTTAAGGCTAAATTTCAGTAATATCGTTGCCTACTGCCCAAGACATATGATAAGTCTCACTTGGGGTTAGAAATCATGTAAATGAAACTCTTGTGTGATCTCGATTATTGCCTACATTTTCTGGAAATGGTTATGCCTCGGTGATTATCTATAATAGAAGCCCTTCCATTCACCTCGGTTAGGCTAGAGGATTCTTTTAGGTTTTAAGATTGACAAGAAGTGCTAAGTGAGAGATCTCAAACTACCTTTTTGCCAATTTCTAATGATGTTGAGTGGAATTAAAGTTTGAAAAACTTGCAGAGATCTTATTGCGCAGGGAGCTGTGGCTAACTGGGCAGCTGTACAAATGAAGACCGAATAAAGGAAAATGAAAATAACATCCAAACTGAAGTTTTACGTCCACTTTTTAATTACTTTATGAGTTGATGCCTGGAAATTTGAAGAAGGTTTTGAAATTATGGTACCTCCATCTAACTAGAGGGTTCTTAATTATGTACAAATATCTGTTTTCTTTTCCTATTTTGGTTTGGCTTTTTAGCTATATTCTCTGTGGATGGTTTCTCCTTGCTTTTATGTTTCCTAGCTGGAGGTATGCATGTTGATTGCATCATTATTATTTGATTTATGACAATTCATTAGATATCCTTGTCGATTTGCTGCTTCACATATTTCGAAGGTGATACCCTCTGCTTCACATTGGAGATAACTTTGCTATACTGTAAACAATTAGACGAAATTTGTGTTGGAAGGTCATAGCACTATGGTTCTCATCCTGGAATATTACAGCATATTAAACTCATTGTTGCTATTGTGAAGAAGACATTGTGTTGATATGCTTATGTTCAGTTTATTTTTCAGGAAAGGTGTGCTTCTTAGTGCAATTTGCAAATGTTATGGAGAAGTTATAAAATGAAGAAAGAGGAATTTCACTTGGGTAGCGGCATCAGTAATTGGTGCAGCAAAACTTCCATCTGTGATAGGAGAGAACTATTTAGCTTCGCCAAGGTATCATAAATCATATTATAGTTGAAGCTAAATTTCAGTATTATCGGTGTATCGGACATATGAGAAGTCTCACTTGGGGTTTGAAATCATGTAAATCGACCCTTGTGTGATCTCCATTATTGCCTCCATTTTCTTGAAATGGTTATGCCTAGGTGGTTATCTGTAATAGAAGCCCTTCCATTCACCTTAAGTTACACTAGATGACTCTTTCAGGTTTAAAGATCGACAAGAAGTGCTAAGGGAGACATCTTAAACAACCAACTTTTTGCCAGTTTCTAATGCTTCTGAGGGACTTAAAGTTTAAGAAACTTACAAAAATCTTTCTGTGCAGGCAGCTGTGGCTAATTGGGCAGCTATATAGATGGAGACCGAAGAAAGGCAGATGATGGATGAAATTTGATGTTGACCGTGTTCCCTCTCACAATCTTGGGGTGGTAAACCCTGTATTCATCTGTTTTGGGGGGTGGGTAAAAAAGCTATATAGGCAAACCTGATTTTTTTTCCTTTATTGTGGGCCCAAAAAATGATTATTACATTTCATCTAAATGTGTGTTCTCTTCATTGTTATGCAATAGAACTTGCTTATCAGTACCCAGATGTTCTTTTACGAGAAAACACTTGAAGGGATTGTTTGGACCGGGAGAAAATTTGTGTGATTAGATTGGTGCTTGAGGTAGTGTTAGTTGCTCCTGCCAAAACCAGTTCATGGACCTCTCGATGTGAAAATGGTGTTCAAGGTAGTCTTTGTCATGAGTATGACAGGCATTCACAACACAAGAAACATGAATAGTTGGAATTCATGGAATGGGCTATGTTGGAGAGACGACTCTCGCCAAACTAATCTACAATCAGCTTTCACATGGTTTTAAGCACTATTGCTTTTTCTCTAACATCCGTGAAACTTCAGAGCTTGAGGGCATTCAGTTCTTGCAAAATAACTCAACTCCAATATCCTCAAAAGGAAATTGACAGAAATAAGTAATGTTGATGAAGGGATCAAGACAATTAAAGATAGGCTTTTTAGTAAAGGAGTTTTCATCCTTTTTTATTAGGTTGACCAAAAGAATCGTTTGAATGTACTCATGGGTAACATCTATGATATTCGGGCATTACTGAATTCTTCAATGCTGAATATCAAGTACTGAAGGATCTTGAAATTCTTCGTGCTTTTAGTTTGTCATTGAATATCAATGCATTTTGTTGATCAAAGGCACTGCCATCCTTAATGTGACTTGATCGGGTTGAAATACTTGGTAGAAAGGGGTAACATGCGTGAGGCCTATGATCGTTTCAACTTGAAGAGGTTCAAATGATGCAATGTCTGGCATTGCTTAGAAGATTCAACCATTTCTTGAAAAATTTAGAAGACATGCTCAGCAGAGGATTTCATTTTCCAATAAAAAGTGCGTGTGGTACTTGAAAGGCCTTGCATCCACAGCCAAGTCTGTCGTCAAGGAAGATTTGAAACTTAAACAAATTTCTTATTGTCCTATGTCATCCCAAGAGATATTCATTGTAGTCTTTTCTGGGATCGTTATCTGTTATACAAAAATTACAATCACACTTTGGCAAGTTGACTTAAAATCTATTGTTGTAGGCATAGTTATTACTAGCTGTTTTTGCAACCGTTTTCTACCTTTAAGATGGACGCTGTAAACTGCTCATGAAATGGGACCCTAGTTTCTTTTGATCTATTTCATGAGTTTGATTTGGTTTGAATATATTACTTTTTTACGGTTTTGGTTGGCTAATTGAGTTACCAGTAAAAGACAAGTCAAATTGATGCTAGTGTTACTGTAGTCAAGTGCATTACTTTTGTCAATTTACACGTGGGTCATTTACATGAGATCCTTGGAACTTGCTGGTTTGTACTTTAAATTTGAACCTTATAACCATGCGTTGTGAAACTTAACTTTGCTATACCTTAAACAATGAAGGATATAGTCAAACTTGTAGATTTTAATCCATGATAAAAGCTCTTTCATTCACTTTTCGGTTACCTAGGTATGGAGATTTAGGCTTCAACATTGTTAAGGAGAATCGCTAAACGACAAAAGAGACCTATATGATGGCTTGAGCTCTTTCTCTTGGTAATAAGTAAGAAAAACTTACGGGTTTTTACTGTAAAGGTAAGCTGAGGCTAGCGCCGAATAACTCGTAGATTTAACGACAGTGTATCTTTCCCAACGTTTTGGTGCTGTACTTTGGCTTTTACTGTAACGTACAAACTACGGCTTATCATATAGTGTCAAGGACTTAACTGATCTCTTGCACAAAGTGCTTTGAATGGTCACAATTGGCACTTTATGCTTTGAAATGATGAAAGAATTTCAATTTTCCGATTTTCGCTAATGTTAATTCCGACATATCAGAAATAGAAGGTAAAAGCTTATAGCTTTCGTTCCAAAGGCCGATCTATGTCTAAACCGAGATGATATAAATTGCTTACCTCCTAAAAGCTGAAATTCAGCGAAGGTTGCCAATTGAAATGACGCAAACTTCAGATAAGATTATTTTTTTCCAAGATGACTTGATTTATCTGTCCTACCACGGAACAGTTGAAGTACTTGGTTGCACCTAGAAATCTTTTATATGCCAATAAGCCAGTAGTAGAAGGTAAGGTCACTGATTGAAAAGTGTTCTCCCTAGACAGTCTTTGTTTCACCTTATAAAACCAGTTAATCTCCAAACCATGCCAGTCTAACAGTTCCAGAATTCACATATTTCTGCCAATTTTGTGAAGTTCAACACAAGTTCAACCCCCAAAAAAAGATACAAAAAAAAGAAAGGAAAGAAAAAAGCAGCGTGATTCGGCTATGGATAGCTCAACTCAGCATCCACACATCCTTGTTAGATTTTATCGAGTCTAGTAAAAAATGCCATAGGCCCAAGATTAGATTGACAGGTAAACTTGCGAGCACATTCATTCAATAGGTATCACAGAGTTGTGTTTACAAGGATGATACATTCAACTTCATGTTATTTACATTCCAAGTGAATTTCGGTAGAGACCCTATGCATCTTGTGATGGACATGGAAACAGATTGATGGAATGCATTACATGAACAAATTTCATCTAGAGCTACCTAATGATCTTCACGAAATTAGGTGCTGACTTAGGAGCATTTTATGTTAAGTTACTCTTGGCATCGGAGTCTTAACGCAGCCTCAATGCTGAAGAAGAAGGATTCCTGGAAAGCATAAGGTTTCCTTAGTCTTCGCTTCCATATTCCTTCAATCGTGGGTTCATGACGATTTTGCACGATCCCCATGTCTCCACCATTAATTCTGCACCATAGTAGAGTAAATGGTCCGCAAGGCTGTTACCAGTTACCGATCTGCAGAAACACACTCTGATAAGTCATTCGTAAATATTTCCGGTAATAAAGGACTGGCATTCTCTAGAACAAGCTGATCTGACACATGACTTATTGCATCTAGCATGATAAATTCACAAAATAATTGCTTGTAATAGGTACCTACGACTGAAACTACCTCCGTACCTACTGCAAATTGGATCTTCTCCAGAGCCATCACAAACTTTCTCGACCTAATAAACCAGACTACCAAATCCAATATTATACAGCCATACCTACAAAAAAAGAAGGATTCCAACTACATGCAAACACCCACATAAAAAACGAGTAAGATTATCACCAGACAAGCAGGTGGAATCAAATTATTTTCACATTATCTCACATCAATATGTTTATCCACGACTATCATTGAGCTAGTTGGCAATATTATAGGCATTAGTAGACATACATAATTTAAATGATTAATACCTTATAATTGCACAAAGTTTAAGACTAGGTCATCAGCCATCATAGAGAGAGAGAGAGAGAGAGAGAGAGAGAGAGAGAGAGAGTGAGTAATGCAAATCATTACGCATCTTAAATTTGGAATTGGTACAAGAAACTCATGATAGATTTATAGGAATGAG
Organism: Syzygium syzygioides; assembly: GCA_031216285.1. Lineage (NCBI taxonomy): Eukaryota > Viridiplantae > Streptophyta > Magnoliopsida > Myrtales > Myrtaceae > Syzygium > Syzygium syzygioides. Next base: position 30,757,125 of record CM062249.1, read on the forward strand.
AAGAGTTCCTTAAATAATGTTAGAAAGGTCATGAGTACTACAAACTGCCCTGCTTTGTTAAGAAGATAAAACAAACAAAACAGTTAAAATTTATACGCTGAAAAAAATGAGAGTACGAACATTGTTGGAAAATATAAGACTTCTCCAGCTAGATAGGTTGAAATAAATGCAAAGCAAATGTCAAATGCAGTCAGCGACAATTCCCCATAATTTATCTAATATTCTGTCAAGATCAAAGTCAAACCACCCTAGGGAAGTGATGGTATGTCTTTTGTGGGAACCGAGAATAGTACAGAGGCAAATGAGGCATAATATATGTCCATTAGTTATATGTATAGTATTTGGCATGCTGTAGTAAGAAACAAACATTGCATTGCCATTACGAGGTTGTCCAAATGTCAAAGCCTGGACAATCTGTGCTTCATGATTTACCTGGAAATTAAGTGTCCTTAGCTATATAAGTAAATCAAGTGAGCAATGGTATGGAAAAAACAGCTTCACCACACATAATTAGACGGCCAAATAACTTGAATGTTAATGCTTTCATGAGGGAAAAAACTACTGTGCATCAATAACCATATATTGCATTTCACATACAAAGGTGAACGATAGAACAACCCTTTCTCTCCATGAGGGTTGGAGGTCTAGTGTTACTTTGTCTAGATCCCATCCATAATTTTCCCAAAACCAAACCCCAAAGCCACAACAAAACCCACCCCATCCTCACATCCAAGAAAAGGTGTTAATAATATGGAATGGTGGTATTGGGGGTGAATTTTGAACCAAGGCGCATTTAAAAGCTTCCACAAGAAGCACTTAGATGTTGGTGGGGTGAGTCATATCCTGCAAATGACATAGACAAAAAATTCCAGGTTCATGGTGAAATTGCCTCTAGAACCCCAAAACTTACGGTCAATAATAGCATAGGAGAAACTAAATCCTAAAAAGGGCCACTACGCATGGAAAGGGCCACGACCCATGGGCATGATGTCACAATCGGCTCAGAACAATTTTCAGCAAGAAACCAGCAAACAAAAATGACATCTTAAACCATCCAAGTGTTCAGACAAGATGTCGCAGTTGCTATTAATACTTCGAGAAAAGGTTTAGTCTAAAGTTCATGCAACCCACGATCCTATCGTAGGTCACGTGAGTGTCTGTATAATCCGTGTCCAAGACAAAGTTTGACCCTCAAAAATCACTACTTGTCATGGAGAAGAGAATTAAAGGGACATGACTTTGGGGTGGGTACCATTTCTGGTACCAGTTCAACAACAGGTGCCTAGAAAACTCTGGACCACTTTGTCCAATAAAGCTGAGACAAAAAGCATAAGTTAGACATTTAGAATTGGTTCCAGCCTACAACATATCTGGCCAGTAGTCCAACAGAAAAGGAGCTGCTTCTTTTGGTTAGAGAGAGACAGACAGAAACAGTGCACAGAACACAGATTTAGGATCAATATATTCTAGTTTAAAATGCATTCGCAATTCAAGATTACATGACATAAAATTTGAGCTTCAAGTGCTTGCAAAAGTTATATATACAGACCATAAACATATCAATAATCCCATAAAGTTTCCAGCAAGTAAACTTTGTAATGATTAGTTGGAAGTCTTTATCCACTATATTTAGGTATTCAACCAACTTTAAGCTCCATGGCTTAACATGTAAGACAATTCACACAACTAAATACGTAGACCATAGATGGTTCAGGCAAAGGGTTGTTTGCAACCCATTCTGCTTGTGTTTTGTCTACAGGTTGATTTACCAAAAAAGAAAAAAAAACAAGATGCTGACCAATTGTAAATATAAATATGAAGCCATAGAAAGTTCAAGATATCCAGAGTCTCCAGAGTCTAGACTCTTCAAGGCAGAGTTGGCAGAGTTGGCAGCGTTGGCAGAGAATTCCAGGTAACTCTTAACAGACCAAAAACTGAATAAACGGAAGAACACAATAGAGAAGAACCAATATCTGAACCATAACAAGTTTTTAACTATCTTACCACAATATCAAGTCTGCAAAAGGATGCCATAGGCCCTCCCATAGAATGCCCTGTCACCATGACGTTGATGTCAAATCCTTGGCTCTTCTAACAGCATCCAAAGTACCAGGTCGCATTGTCGTATTGTGACAAGCATAATAAATCTATGATGAACCTAAGCAAAGAAAATAGAAGAAGACTGTAACTCATTCCAAATCAGAAGTATCCACAACTTGCAAGAGGCTCATCATCTCTAGAACCATGGCTACAGGCATGCGGGGGTAGTTTAGGTAGAGCTATTTCCAGTAGAAATCTTCAATCCAATTCTGTATGCTGTAGATAGAAGTAACCACTAACCGAAAAGTTCAAATAACTTTTCCAAGAACAAAATTAGTGAAGTATGTGATCTCCTCATGACTCCATCTTAATTTACAAGCACATAGCTTTCATGTCTCAGTGGAAGTGATTCACTGTTTTCGCTTCTTATGGACAGCAGACCCATGTGCTTTGTGTACGCACTCGCCGGAGGCTACTCTTCTTAGCTTAAATTTTCATCAAATCCTTCGCATGTCAAATGTAAGAGGAATAATTGCCAAAGTTAACATGCATACCTATGTTCTTGAGTACCTTTGAAAGCTATAACCGCAGCATTAAGGTCCTAGCCACCCCAATATATGCCTACAGGTAATATATATTGATTAGAAATAAGGACAAAAGATTAGATGAAATTCAAACATAGAGGCATCACGAGCATCGCAAATTGGTAGGCCACTGCGACATGAATTACATACCCATAAGCAGTGCCGGACGTCAAACTATCAGATCAATGACTTAGAACCCCTGCTTTCAAATCCAAAGGCATTAATAACCAGTCAGAGGCTAATAAGAGAAGGCAGCATATGCCCACAAAATCTCATCTCAAGAATTGGCCATTTAGTAATGAGGACCTATTCTTTACGCAACCTTAGCAACAATGTCATATTAAAACGTAGTCAAATTACCTTGGTCTTTCCATCACAACTAGGACATGGCCAACTAAAAAGTTCTGTCAAATCTGACGTGTAAACCTGCAAAATAAAAAGCTTTGCATCTTGTTACAATGTTATTGTATTGAAATGGTGAAACCTGAAGGGTAATAACAAGAAGCTCTATGTAAATGGGAGAAAGTTTATAAAGAACATTTACTACAGATGCATACTCCACCACTATCGTCACAAGAGTCTGATTGTAAACAGCTTTATGAGCTCTGGACCTCACTCAAAGTTCTGCATTTATCAGTTGAGAAAATTTCAGATTGAAAATGCAGTCACAAGTTCATTCAATGACAAGCAATGAAGCAAGTTTCTTATGTCTCTAGCAAGCTATTTCAACAAATCAAGTGAGAGGAACAATTTAAGGAAACATCAACCCAAAACAATATTTCAGTATATGTCTACCATCCTTCATGAACTTAAAGAACTATATATGTTCAATGCAATGCGATGAAAGGGGAATAAGCAAACAACAGAAGGCTCCTCTTTCCCAAAAGCTATTCCACTAAAACCTTCAAGCTACAGTCCATCACTCAACTGGAGAAAAGCTGACTAGCTGACAGTCAATCACTGTGAGATACTCAACAAATTTATCCCCAAAGAAGAAACAGCAGGATGAAATTTGTACCGAACAAATATAAGGAAATTTAGTCGATCCGACCGTATTCCAGTAGTAGCATTGATCCAAACTCGATAATCCAATAGCTTAACAAAACCAACCAAATGCAACACGACACTGTCAGTCATATGCCTTGAAAACATCCAAATCTACACCAGAGGGATCATTCAGCTATAGGTTTGCCCCCATTCAATCAGGCACTACAGCTCCACGACACAGTCAACGATTCCCCAACACTGAAATACCTAAATCCGCCAAATTCACAATACAAATCTCACTTTCCAAGCTCAAAACCGACGTACCCAACACTAGAGCCCCCGAATTAAGTCGGAGGATCACAGCAGTAAACTGGTACATGAACACGGAATGCGATTGCCTCTCGCCCCACTTGCGGCAATCGAGCATGTCAGAACCATCACCCTCAACCACCACCCGTTCCGCTCCATATCCTACAATAGAAACGGATGGAACAGCGTCATCGAGAAAACGAAACCGCGCCACAAAGAAATCGAATCTCTGTAACGTTTCACATAAGCAAGCAATTACACGAAATCGAACGCCGCGAATCGCTCGGTGAGATAGAGAGATGGATCGCGATCGTCCGTATTTCTCGAATTGAACCTCGATTCCGGTCTCTCAGGTTGGTGGATTTCATGAAGATTTTCGCGACGGGATGGCGATTGAAAGCTACGGCAACTTGGGGCGAAGGGAAGGAGAGGATGATGAGTATACGACATTTTCTGATTTGCCCTCGGGATCTTCTTCAGTTGTTGGCGGGCAAGATTCGGTGATTTCGCCGTTTGCGTGAGGGCACTGATGGAAGTTCCTCTAGAAATTCAAATTTAGGATTCTATCTTCTCTCTTTTACAGCTTACCTTTGATGTCTCCACATTAGCACTTCGACTCAGCTTAAGTTGAATTAGGTTTTTTTTTGTTTGTTCTAATCTAATTCTTTATCTTGCTCTCAAATTTTTGTTTTGTCTCTTTGTAAAATATGAGAATCTGCGAATCAAACCCTACACTTGAAACTAAACTTTCCCATCATCATTTTCTAAAAAGTGAAAATTCAAACTCTCTACCTCCTCCATTCTAATGGGAAGGATAGCTACTAAAGCAACCCCTAGTAAATGAAAATGCAATCACTACTAGACGCACTATAAAGGTGTATTCAACTTTAAAAAGACAACTGTGTTCGGTTACATATGCGTACTTTTTCTCAATTTGGCTTAACAAACGGTGGGAGATGAGAGCTCCCATTAAACCGAAGCAGTTGTGCCTTCAAAGTATAGAACCATTAGTTGCTCTGAATAGCTTTGATTAAAAATGCGATCCTTAATCTAAGTTTCTAAATATGCAAGCAAGGACTGCCGTCATGAAGGATGAGAGATTACGCGAAAAAATAAAAAAGAGGTTCTACGGTGGCGGGAAGCAACATGAGACAATAGCGATGCTAATCCTGAAGAGGTTACTTGAATCTGTGGAAATGTTTGCGATGCTAAATAGAAATGATAGAGGACGCATTTAGGGAATGATAAGATCCTGATTGGTTCTCGGGACCATTGTGATTGGGATTACCTTATGCTATATGTCTTCATGAATTCCTGTTGCTCCAAAGAAATGCACCTTGCCTAGGTGATTGTCAATGAATGAACACATTTCATAATTCATGTCAAGTCGATGCAGGCCCCGTTTGGTTTAGCATTTAGAATGCTCATTTGGGCTTTAAAATCCATTGGCCAAATGCAAATGGCGTTTAGCAACTTTTTTTACTTACTTTGAGAAGATGCAATTGCATTTCCAATGTTTTCAAAAGGACTTTTGGCCAATACAAGCTGGAAGGTGCTTTGGGAAGTTGCATTCTTGGAATGTTGATCCCTGGTTTAATGACTTTAAATTGATCAGACAGGTATCCCTAAATCGTGAGTGCATGTTTTAAAGATATTACCTTTCTAAAAGAAAATCGAACTTTTTCTTTCCCAAGCCGAATGACACTAAAACTGAGCAAAACAAATCACATTGTTTTGAAAGGAAAATACCTCAAAAATGTTTCAAATCAAAAGTTTTGAAACACGCTTTCTTTGAGAATATATTAAGTATCAAAATTCCCTAAAAAGGGATAATTTGCCAAAAGGCTTCGAAAAATTTCAAAGAAAAAGTTTGGATTAAATCAAATGGAAAGACCTTCAAATGATGAAAGGTAAGCTGTATCCAAATACGTCCTCTATACACTCAAAGTCAAAATGAAGAAGTGAGTGAGAAAAAAACTCACCCGAAGGAAATAAGGGGTGTTCGCAATGATTACATAGATTGAAACGATAAAAGGCAGTCATTTCACTATCCCAAACACATGCTTATCTCTTGCAAACTAAATTTGAGCCAAAATAGTGGAGAAGCTTTTCTAAAACAACCTTGTTAAGGACCACCCTACATTGCGGCAAACCAGGAGGTTTGTGATTGACAGCTATGGAGAATAGGATTAAGAAAAATTTTATTGCATACTCTTGCATCAATCTTTTTGTGATAATTTCAGATAAAGTCATATTGAAGCTCAAGACATCTCAAGAGGAAGAAGAGCATTTCATTTCTTATACCCAAACACATTACCTTTAGTAAAGCCCAATTGAGCCTGAATATTCATTTCAAAACTCTAAATTGGTGATCATTTCTTCACACTGAAGCATGAGCATATGATCCATTTTAATAGATAAGAAACAAAAGGGCATGACACAGAGTCCTTAGAATTCAAAAAGGTCAAAGGCAAAAGAATCAGGGGCATGAAAAAGCAGTGTGCCTAGTAAAAGCAAGACTAAATGCCCAAGAAAAATGAAAATGAAAGAGAGTTCAAAAGAAAGCTCAAAATGACAAAAAAAAAAGTCATGACAAAGCAGAGCCAAGATCATAAAAGATCATAGATCACAACAAGTGAGAATGAACAAAAGAAAAGAGATTGTAATGAACGTTTAGAGAACTCTGATGTTCATAAAAGAAAGATCCCTAGTAGACAAAACAGGAAAGGGGTGGTGATGTCAAGAAGATCACAAATTTCATAAAAACCATGAATTTAAATAAATGGGCCTTTTGAGCCTACCCAATACCAACAATACAACCTCTCCCCAAAGACTCTTTAGATTGGGATATTGAGAGTAGAAACATGACTTTATGACAAGAAGTCATCACTCAAAAAAGTGTATGCAATAATATCTTGTCTTGTCCTCGAGGTTCTTAACTTGTAGACATGAAGCAAGTTATGACAAAATCCTTTTTCTTGGCCTCAAAATGCCTATCGTTTGAACAGCCATTGACCAAGCCAACATTACAATCCTCCGAAAAACCTTATCAGATCAATTGGATTGTATATATTACAAACATCTCCGAACACCTAAGGATTGATTAAGAGAGATAAAATCGAGGGATATCAGACAAGTTCCATTTCAATCAAATAAAGAAAAGACCAAGCTTATAGATTGAAACAAATCCTTTCTAATAAAGGTCTTCCAAACAATCGTTTCAAGCATTTCTTGAAAGATTGCAAGCATTTTATTCAAATAATTCCTCGAAAAGGAAATTTGATTGTCTGAAATGCGTTAATGCAAAGAATGCATGTTTCCAAACCAGGTTTCAAAAGTTTTTAGTCAACCTAAAACCAAGTTTTCAAACAGTTTATCGTCAAATAAGAAAAAAACCACACTTTAAACAGTTTTGATTAATTTCAAAACTACTTTTCAAAATAGTTTTTGGTCAACTAAAAACCATACAAAGGTTAGTAAAACCTCAAAAATCACATAACTCATGGTCAAGGTATTTATTGTTTGAAGTCTTCCCAAAGTCCTACAGGCGAGAAGTCCCTAGGTAAATTCAAGTCCTACAAGCGAGGAGCCCCTAGGCAAATTCAAATTCCTACAGGCGAAGAGTCCCTAGGCAAATTTAAGTCCTACAAGTGAGAGCCCCTAGGCAAATTCAAGTCCTATGAACGAGGAGTCCCTTGGCAAATTCAAGTCCTACGAATGAGAAACCACTAGGCAAATTCAAGTCTTACAGGCGAGGAACCCCTAGAAAAATTCAAGTCCTACGGCCAAGGAGTCCATAGGCAAATTCAAGTCCTACTGGCGAGGAGCCCCTAGGCAAATTCAAAGTCCTACAAGCGAGGAGCCCCTAGGCAAATTCAAAGTCCTACAAGCGATGAGCCCCTAGGCAAATTTAAATCTATGGGCGAGGAGCCCATAGGCAAATTCAAAGTTCTACGGGCAAGGAGCCACTAAGCAAATTCAAGTCCTACAGGAGAGGAGCCCTAGGCAAATTCAAGTCCTACAGGCAAGGAGCCCCTAGGCATATTCAAAGTCCTATAGGTGAGGAGCCCTTAAGTAAATTCAACTCCTACTAATAAGGAACCACTAGGCAAATTTAGAGTCCTACATGCGAGGAGACCCTAGGCAAATTTAAGTCCTATAAGCGAGAAGCCCCTAGGAAAATTCAAAGTCCTACAGGTGAGGAGCCCTTAGTCAATTTTCAAAATCCTACTGGTAAGGAACCACTAGGCAAATTTCCAAATCCTCAAGCGAGGAGCCTTAAGTGTTCATGGTTTATGGGTTCGTCCTTAAAATCACGAAATCAGAATAATCATCATAATCATCACCGCCATCAATTCATACTCTTGGATAAGCAACAAAGAGACGCTCACAAACAGGTAAATTTCTCTCCCTCAATCATTAAGAACCTTTCAAAATATGTTCTGAAAAGAGAACCTTTAGATTAGATCACGAATTTCAAAAGCAAGATCCCTAATCAGTTGTTGTGAAATTTTCATCTTATCTTGTTCATTGAGTTAATTAAAAAATTCAGGCATCACCTTGTCTTTGAGATCAACCTCTAACGAGCTTAATTTCAAAGAGAGACAGCTGTTGACACTTGATTTTAGCTCTTTTTTTCATATTTTCAAAAATCTCAAAATTAGGACTAGGAATTTTGGCCAAGCCCAGAAACCTACTTCTAAATCAAAAATAAATTTTTTAGCATTTTCCTGCATTTTTCCTTAATTTCTTTTAGTCAAAATAAGTGAGAAAATCAAGAAAAATAGCAAATGGAATCAGAAAATTCCATAAAAATAGTCATTAGTCTTCTTTTAAATTCAATTTCATTAATGAATCATCAATTTTGAAAAATTTCAATCGGGTATGTGTTTTTCCCAAAATTGGGCAAAATCAAACCCGAATTGAACCAAAAATGCAATTAAATCTTTTCTAATCATTTTTAAGTCATAGTGTCTTCACAAAAAATGATTCTGGGACCTTGAATTACATAATGGTTGGTCCAATTGAATAATTTTCCAAAGAAATCAGGAAATCTCAAAATTCAATTGAAAATTAAGAATTTTGAGCCCAAAATTGGGAATCGTGCCCAATATAAAATTGTCGAACCATGAAACCATTGTTTCTAAAGTTAATCAGATGTGGGTAATTAAATTTGGCACCAATATTACCTAATCAGGTCATTAAGACATCAAATTGAATAAAACCTTAATAAACCGAATACCAAAATTTAAAAATCTTGGACATGATTATCACAAAAATTAGGGAAAAGCACGTATTTGGGTTTAAAATGTGATGGGGAATTCAATTTTGGGATTTAATTTGAAAAAATCGATCGAAATTGGGCTCAATTTGAGTTTTTAATCAAAATCGGGCTTTCCAGGTGGATCGGGTCAACCAGACTTGACCCGACGACCCGTCTTCTTCACCCGACTCAACCAAAATGCACAATAAACCCAGAAAAAATAGTTCGTGCTGGAGACTTTGCCGACTTCATGTGATCAATTTCGTACGTGAAAATCGAGTTGGCCAGTTGGAAAATATCTGGCTAGCACCAAAGAATCATTCCAACCGATTTAGGGTTGGTTAATAACAAACCTTGGGCGGGAATTTTGATCAACAAAAACAAAGAAAAAGTGAACATTGAGAGGAGAAGGTGCTCGGTGGAATTCCAGAGAGAGAAAGAGAGAATCAGAGAAAGAAAAGAGAGAAATAGCTTGAGAGGTGTGTTGAGGCTCCAAGGACAGAGCGATCGGCGTTTTTCCGGCAAGATAAACGCTGGCAAATCTGCTTCGATCGAGGACTTCCACATCTGGTGAACCTATGCAGAGGCTAGTTGTGAAGGTCTGAAAGTTGAGCTCGGCCAACATGTCCAGATGGTCTCCGGCGAGTCTAGAGTCATGATCTTGAAGCCAAAGTGTCCAAGAAGAGCTTCGTGATTGGGGAATGTCCTGGAAACATTTTTTGATCATCAAACGAAGAAGGTAAAATCCTCTCATAGTCACGGTTTTTTTCCAGAATTCCAGATTGAAAAATGAACTTCACCGTGCTAAATCTTGCAATTTTCTTGATTATTGATGCTCAAAACTTGATTGTAATCATGTTTTACATTGTTTAATTGCATTTCTGATTGAAAAACCTGCATAAACCGAGTCGGCCACCATTAAACCTTCTCGCCGGAATTCAAAGGAAATTCGCCGGAGCTTGCTAGACCTTGCCGGAGCGTTTTTGTGACCAATCATCACTCAAGTTAGTGATTTCTGACTACGATTCATGCTCTGATGATCATTTTGAGCGATGTAAATGGCTAGGGCGAATAGAATAGGGATTTAGAGCTTTTGATGAGTATGATTTAGGTTAGCAACAAATTGGCATTTTTCGACGAGACTTTCGCCAATCGACGATGGTCCGACGGCCAATCAGTTGGTTTAGTTTGATAGAGGATGATATGAACTTAACACAGGACCAAAAATCAATCAAAAAGGTCACCGGAAGGTCACCGGCGACAAGCTCAAACCAGCAGCCTTGATAACGTTTGAGTTAGGAATATTCCCACCACCTGTTCGGCGAAATGCCGCAATGAAAAGAGTGACAAAACGTCGCCGTTTGGTGTCGTGCCCGCCGGAGAGGGTGACCCGCGACCGACGTCGGCGAGGTTCGATTTGGCCAAGCCGAATCGGGTTGAACCGAGCCGTCTAGTTCACCATATCGACGGGAAAATTTAAATAAAAAATAAATAAATAGATAATAAAAAATCTATAAAAAATTGAAAAATTAATAAAAATCTAAAAAATTCTTAAAAATAGAAAATTCATAAAAATTCAAAAATTTTCAGAAAATTCATAAAAATTCAGAAAATACAAATAAAAATGTGAAAAATTCAGGAAAAATCTAAAAATATTTGAAAATCGGAAAATTCATAAAAATTTTCAGAAAATCATAAAAATCAATACTCGGTTAATGAAATTCTTAGAAATTTAATTTTAGAAAAAAAATCAAAAATTTCAAAAATTCACAGAATGGTTCAAAAATATTGTGGCCAACCTTAGAAAGTGAAATTTGAATTTTTGGAAGTACCCAAGTGGCATTTTTTAAAAAAAATCTCAAATTCAGGAGTTATAATCCCTAAAAAACCCTAAAACCCTAAAAAATACAAATCATGAAATGAATAAGCTTATTTGGCTTCATTAGGGTTTGAATGTTTTGATTAATTTTCATTTTTAGAGACCATTTAGGATTGATTGATTTGATTGACATTGATTGCGCATTTAATTCTTGTTTGATTTTCTCCACAATTAGAATGGATAGAATTGATGAGTAAGCCTCGAAAACTTGCATGGCACGTTAAACATCATATCGTTGTTAGGTACCGAAAGGGCGTTAGGGATCTTAATTTGGGATCATTAACGTAATCAAGTCCCCGTACTCAGAATTTCTGGTTCGTAAAATCGTGGTATTTCTCTCATACCTAGATTAGGTTTTTAGTCTACCTACCAATACTGACTAGTAGCGACTCCAAAATCAAAACTTAGACCAAATAGGAAATTACCATCCACTGTAACATGAGATATGGTCTGGGAGAAACCCTTACACGAAAATACCTCCTTAGCGCGCAAATCCCGAAAGTTCCAAAAATAAAAAATAAAAGCGCGGCGTGACACAGTGGTACGTCTCTTTTGCTAGCTTGTGAAAGAGACGAGCTTTGATTTAGACAGTCTTATTATGGCGATGAATTGACCGTCTCGGGTGATGAATGCCAATGCCAGTGAATGCGAAGCTTTCCAACTATCTGCAGAGTGTTATTGCTCATGAGATCGGATAGTTTATGCAACTAATTAATATGTTCATTGATGACTTCTGCGGGAGAAACTTAGAAATTAGTTTTGGAGATAGTGGATTTAAAACTGTACTTACGACCGTGATGCACGTCTCAAGAGAACATTGACCAGATTGTTCTGCGTCTACTTCATATCGTAGCAGGAAAAAGGTGTGAAAGACATAATGGGTGGACCACCTATGTTGGGCCAAACCCGGCCCGTGAGCCACAAGGGCCCACAAGATAGTTATTTGCCTATCTATAAAAGAAGGCACCTCTTGGAAAATAGATGTGATTTTATATATGCAAACACACTCCTTCAAGAACGACGTCTTCTTTGTTTTCCTTTGTAATGCACACGAGTATGAAGACGATTGAAAGAACTCTCAAGCGCAAAGCGACACTTAATTTGTGACAATACCGGATATGTTCATTGTGTGATATGCCTGTACGATCGGTGATACAAGTTTGATGGTGTTTGGGCACGTTTTTCGCATTGATTGAATTCGTTATGAATATGTTTCGACGAGATGATCAGGATTGAGTCTTTCCCAACAAGGTGAAATTTCTGAAGAACACAATTAAAAGCAGTGATATGGTAGTGTTGTTATATTTGCAACTCCTCTCTTATCTTTCTCAATGGACTTTGGTATAGACAAAAAACTAGGAGAATCTTGTTTGCTTCTGTAAGCATCTTAATGACTGAAGATCATTAGATACTTTACCATGCCATTGGTTGCTCATTTTGCTATCAAAGGGTTTGGCTTTCAAGGATCAACCAAGTTCCATCATTGAAGGTATCGTATTGAAAGGAAGATTGCGTGCTTGCATGTTGCAGATGTTTCAAGGTATCATTGAAGGTATCGGAGCAGGAGAAGCGGGCTTGGGAGGGTTCGCTAGAAGCTCAGGCTATCAGAGTGTTGAGGAAAACTCCTACTATTTTTGAAGTTGACAAAACCTTCCATGATTTTCATAAGTCTGATGTTTATTCTAAACCTTCTTATTTCAGGAATAGATGTTCTGGAAACTTAGAAGGAAATTCTTCAGACTTTACAAGTTAGAATTATTATTCAAGTTCTGAATTATTTTTCAGAAGCAGAAGTAATTCAGATATATATAGTCTTGAAGACCCACGAAAGTTAAAGTTCTGAGATTCGGTGCTGAAATTTTCAAAAGCAAATGCGTAAGCTGAAATTTTTCAGAAGCAGATGCAGAAGCAGTAATTTTTCAGAAGCAGATGCAGAAGCTGAAATCTTCAGAAGCAGAAGAAGATGCAGTAATTCTTCAGAAGCAAAACTTAGAACGAAGAATAACAGCTAGTGATCTGGCACGGATTTCACAAAAGGAAAGTTTTGATTAGAATCAAATCGATTGACAATCAAACTAAGACAAGAATGCTTTACAACGGACAAAACTCTACTTATGGAAACCTAGATTCTGATTGTATGGGTGATCAAAATCAGCGGGATTCAGAGTCTGTCATTCAACGGCTACTCAATCCTTAGTTTACAAATCTGTCCAAGGTGAAGATTGGAAGATGATCCTCTGTAAGATGTCCAACGGCTAGTGTGGATTAAGAGGAGTATTTAAGGAGATCGTGAGCAGCAGAAGAAAAAAGATTCAAGAATCAACAAGTCCAAAGTCTGAGCATACTCCATTCTGTTCTCTTGTCATTCTGCACTTAAGATCAAGATCTTGAGGATTACTTTGTAAAGAGAGACTGTGTGAGATAGAGAGTCCTATCATACACAAGTTCTGAGACTCAAAGTCTGTAATTTCTCTTGATTACATAGTGAAATCCAGCCAATAGGCTGTAAGTGTGGGAGAGTGAACGTAGGCTTGCCATAAGCCGAACCACTATACATCTGTGTGCAGATTCTCTTCTCCTTATCTCTTATTTTACTTTCTGCACTTCAGTATTTTGTCAGACTGATCTAACCTGAATCTGAATTTTATTCAGACTCTTTTGTTTTTCGTTTCATTCTCGTGCGAATATCAAAGTTTTGTTTAGAATCACCTATTCACCCCCATCTAGGTGACCCGTGCTAGTCATTTCAATTGGTATCAGAGCAGATTGCTCATTTATTGAAGTGTTTTACTTCTGAGCTAACGATCTATATGGCTAGCTATGGTGCTCCAGGGCTCATTGAAGGACAGAGCAATGACAGACCACCATATTTCGATGGCAAAGAATACAGCATCTGGAAAAACAAGATGAAGGCTTTCATCAAATCAATTGACCACATGCAGTGGGATGTTATCACCAGAGGAGTAAACCCAAAGTCTTCAGATTCAAAAGAGAAAGCAGACTCAAGCAAACCAGCAGATCCTCCTCTATCTCAAACTGAGATAGCCAAAAGAGATACTTTAGATTAAAAAGCAATTTATTCTCTTTATTGTGCATTATCTCCTGTTGAGTATAAGAAAATTGCTGCTTGTGAATCTGCAAAAGAAATCTGGGATACTCTTTATGTCACTTATGAGGGAACGGATCGAGCCAAGGAAACTCAGATCAATATTTTGCTTGGCCAATATGAATCTTTCAAAATGAAGCCTGGAGAACTAATTGCTAATTTTTATGACAGGTTTACTGACATAGTAAACGGTCTTGCTTATCAAGAACAACCAGTTCCAGATGCATTGAAAGTCAACAAACTTCTAAGAGGATTGACAGATCAGTAGGACAACATCAAAACATCTCTTCGTGAGACACAAAGGATCAAGCCTCTATCAGCGAATGAATTGATTGGAACTCTTCAATCGTATGAAATAGAGAAACGGAATGAGCAAAACGAATCTAGAGGTAACAAGTCAATTGCCTTGAAAACTAACGATGATTCTGATGCAGACACTGAAGATGTAGATGTTGATGATGAAGAACTAGCTCTCTTCATAAAGAAGTATAAGAAAATGAAAATCAGAGGAAGAAATCTCAAAGAGAAGAAGCCTTTTGAGAACAAGAGGTCTATCAATGAAACAGAGATATCAAAGGATATAATATGCTTTCACTGTAGGAAATGTGGACACATCAAGCCAAACTGTCCACTTCTGAAAAAGAAGACCAAACTCGAGAAAGCGAAGAAGGCCTTAAAGGCAGAAACCTGAAGTGACACAGAATGTGAAGATAGTGATGAAGATATTTGTCTGATGGCAAAGTCAGATTCAGACTCAGATTCTGATTCTGATCCTAAGGTGGAAATCGAGGTAAAACCTTCTGAAATGTCTGTTGAAGTGTCGAGTTATATTGACGATCTATGCTTTGAATTTAAGACTGCTCTTAAAAGAATCTCTTCTCTAAAAAAGGAAAATTCTTCACTACGACAACAGGATCTTTCTCAAAAAGAAAAGATCGATTTCCTTCAAAAAGAGTTTCATCAAATCAAGAAAAGTCGAGATTTTCTTTCCAAAGAAAATGATGTTTTGAAAAAGGAGATTTCAAATATCACTTCCAATTTTTCAAAAGGCTCCGAAACCTTGAAGCATATCCTTTCCATTCAAATTCCTTACTATAACAAATCTGGTCTTGGATTTGTTAAGGAAAGTGATAGCTTGATTGATTTTCCAAAAGTCAATGAGAGATTAAGACAAAGATCTCCTCGACAAGTTTATAAAAACCATTTCAAAAGGAATTTTGTAAAACCTGTTGGACGTAGTGCACTCAAGTGCTCAAAATGTGGAGATCCACAACATTTTGAGAATGAATGTCCTAAGGTCTGGAGACCTGTTCGAAGAGATTTTGTTAAGACAGCCTATACTAATACCCAAGGATCCAAGCAAATTTGGGTACCAAAGAAAACTTGAGATATTATGATTTTTGCAGGTTACCACAAAAAGAAAAAGGAAGTGATATCTAGACAGTGGATGTTCCAGACATATGACAGGAGATCCAAGCTTATTCGCTAATTTACCGAGTCTGAATGGTGGAAAAGTTTCCTTTGGAGGAAACACCAAAGGACGAATCATTGGCAAAGGAACAGTTGATATTGGAGGACTTAGAATCAATGATGTCTCGTTGGTGAAAGGGCTCAACTACAACTTGATTAGCATAAGCCAGCTTTGTGATACAGGTTTCAGAATCAACTTTCAAGAAGATACATGCTCAGGAACAAGCAAAGATTCTTCTCAAACATTCACAGGAAGAAGACATGGCAATATTTATCTTCTGGATGTTTATCCAAACTCTAATCATTGCTTAATCTCAATCAAAGAGGATGAAGATCTTTGGCACAGAAGGTTGGGTCATATCAGTATGAAACAAATCTCAAAAATCTCAAACAAGAAAATGGTTCGAGGATTGCCAGATTTGAAATACAGAAAGACAGACTTATGCAATGCATGTATGCTAGGAAAACAAGTAAGAAGTTCTTTCAAACCTATACATCATGTTTCTACTGATCGTGCCTTGCAGCTTCTTCATATGGACTTGTTTGGACCAACCAGAACTCAAAGTATTGGTGGTAAGAGATATTGTTTAGTCATTGTTGATGATTTCACAAGATTTACATGGGTGTTCTTTCTTGCTCACAAAAATGAGGCATTTTCATACTTTACAAAATTTGCAAAGAGAGTTCAAAATGAAAAGGGATATACCATTTCCTGCATTAAAACTGATCATGGGGGAGAATTTGAAAATCAAAGTTTTTCAGACTTTTGTGAGGAAAATGGCTTTCAACATAATTTTTCCACTCCATACACACCAGAACAAAATGGTGTTGTGGAAAGGAAAAATCGTTCTTTGCAAGAAATGGCAAGAACCTTGTTGATTGAAAGCAAGATTCCTTTTCACTTCTAGGCAGATGCAGTTTTTACAGCATGTTATATCATTAACAGAGTTTTTCTCAGACCTATTCTTGAGAAAACCCCCTATGAACTTTACAAAGGTAGAAAGCCCAGTATTTCATATTTTCAAGTGTTTGGTTCTAAATGCTTTATTCTCAAGAATTCGAATGATCGCACTGGTAAGTTTGATGATAGAGCAGATGAAGGATTCTTACTTGGATATTCTACAACAAGCAAAGCATACAGAGTATTCAACAAGAATTCTCAGACTGTGGAAGAAACAGTGAATGTAAGATTTGAAGAAAACATTCAAACTCACAAAGATGAATCTGAATCATCTCCATACATTCAAGTATCTTCAAAAGGTCATCTAGTATCTCAAAAGATCGAAGATTCTGTGGAAGAAGGAAAAGAAGACAATCTACAGACTCAACCAGAAAATTCAGAGTCTGCAGAAGTTCAGAAGGAAAGATTTAACAAAAACTGGAAGCATAAATCCAGTCATCCGAAAGACCTCATCATTGGAGAGATAGAAGATGGTATCAAGACCAGATCCAAACAAAAGGACAATATCAGCAACTTGGCATTGATATCAGAAATAGAACCAAAAGATGTTGAAGAGGCTTTATTAGATGAAAGCTGGATAGAAGCTATGCAAGAGGAACTGCAGCAGTTTAGAATCAATGAAGTATGGGAACTTGTGCCAAGACCCAAAAATCATCCAGTAATTGGAACAAAATGGGTGTTCAGAAACAAACTGGACGACAAAGGGAAAGTTACAAGAAACAAGGCAAGACTGGTTGCAAAAGGCTATTCTCAAGAAGAAGGCATTGATTATGATGAAACATATGCACCAGTTGCAAGGTTAGAAGCCATACGGCTATTATTAGCATATGCTTGTTTCCATAACCTTAAACTTTTTCAGATGGACGTGAAAAGTGCTTTCCTGAATGGTTACATTAAAGAAGAAGTATACGTGGAACAACCGCCTGATTTTGAAGAACCAAGAAAGACTGATCATGTTTACAGACTCAAAAAGGCTCTTTACGGTCTGAAACAGGCACCCAGAGCTTGGTATGAAAGGTTAAGTAATTTTCTTCCGAAAAATGGTTTCACAAAAGGTAAGATAGATACAACTCTATTTGTCAAAAGAAAAGGTAAGGATTTTCTAATTGTTCAAATCTATGTTGATGATATAATCTTTGGATCTTCTAATGAATCGCTTTGCAAGGAATTCTCTAAAAATATGCAGAACGAGTTCGAAATGAGCATGATGGGAGAACTAACATTCTTTCTTGGTCTACAAGTGAAGCAAATGAAAAACGGTACATTCATTTGCCAAGAAAAGTATGCCAAGGAGATAGTCAAGAAGTTTGGTCTGCAAAACTGCAAGAAGACAGACACTCCAATGTCTCAATCATCCAAGCTAGACAAAGATGTGAATGGTAAAAAGGTTGATCAGAAGGTATATAGAAGCATGATAGGTTCTCTATTATATCTTACTGCATCTAGACCTGACATACTTTTTAGCGTCTGTATGTGTGCGAGATTTCAGTCAGATCCAAAGGAATCACATCTTTCTGCAGTAAAGAGGATAATCAAATACATAGGAACTTATCCTATGCTAGGTCTTTGGTACTCGAAAGATTCAGATTTTACTCTTACTGGTTATTTAGATGCTGACTTAGCTGGATGTAAAGTAGACAGGAAAAGTACTACAGGTACATGTCAACTGCTGGGAGATATGCTAGTATCCTAGTATTCAAAGAAACAGAATACAGTTGCACTTTCAACAGCAGAAGCAGAGTACGTAGCCTTGGGAAGTTGTTGTGCACAAATTCTGTGGATGAAGCAGCAGTTGCGAGATTTTGCGGTTGAAGACTCGAATGTTGCAATCAGATGTGACAATACCAGTGCCATCAATCTCACTAAGAATCACATTCTTCATTCTCGAGCTAAGGATATTGAGATTAAATATCATTTTATTAGAGATCATGTTCAAAATGGTGATGTGAATATACAATTTATTGATTCTAAGAATCAATTAGCTGATATATTCACAAAACCCCTTGATAAACCTTCTTTTGAATATATTAGAAACAAACTGTGCATTACTTATCCTTTTCGTTGAAGTGTATGACAGACAGGAATTTTTCAGACTCAAGTAATCTCGGTCTGAATATTTCTCAGACTCTCAAGAACGGTACGTACATAGTTTAAATTTTGGCGGGAATATTCTTGGCAGGATATTTTCACATTTGCTATATTTGGAAGCAAATCAGGTACGTATCTTAAGTTATTTGATAATTTGAGCTTAACATTTTATCTTGATTATATTCAGTTTTATTTTTGGTTCAGAATATATATTTACTTCCTATTTATTCGGGATTATCTTTACTTTCTAAATATTTTTTTCTCTAAAAACTCGTCCTTTTTCTTATAAAGCTGCCCGTGTCTTTTCGAAACCCTCATTCGTACGATCATCTTTATCCTCAAACCTTTCCAAAACCTAGAGATTCTCCTCGTCTTACTTCCTGCAAAAGATCAAAACTTTCTTCTCCAGAAGGAATGAAAATGCCGTTCAAGAGAAGATCGTCGCGTATTCTTAATCAAGAATCAAAATCTATTGCTCCATCAGAGTTTCTGGAAATCTCAGACACCGATTCGGAGCATCGTGAAGAATCCACTCACGCGACTCCACCACCTCGTTCGTCTTCTTCAAAACCAGCTAGTACAAGAGATTTTCGCTTTCAGAATGTTAAACGAGTTTGGAATAACTATCAAAGGTTGAAGAGCAGAAATGCTTCCTCTGAGGCTCTTCGACAATGCCTTAAAGACAACAACTTTCGGTCAGAAACACATCTTGCTCAACAATATTCTGAATTTATTGCCGGAACTAAACACACTCCTGCTTCCTCAACCCCAAAAGTGCCTCCTTCTGGAAAAGGGAAAGAAAAGGTTGGAGAAACATCTACTCCGCCTGCACAAAAATCGGTAAGCCCTAAACTTTCATCAGCTTCAAAGTTTGTTGTACCTGAAGATGACGCTCGGCTGTTCGAGCTTTTTGAAATGAAAGTGGGTGTAGCATCTGGAATGTCAGGGACAGGTAGTTTGTTTAGAAGTTCTGAGCACCACACATGTTATAAGCTATTATTTGCTCGAGGTGTTATGAATCACAGAACTGTGGATTTCACCTCTTTAGAGAAGGCTGATATTCTGGTAAAGCATCTGTTCGAAAAACAAGGCATTTATGAGTTCTGCCTTCAGTCTGCATCTGTGTATTCAGAGTTAACAGCTTATTTTTACTCCAATCTTTCAATTTTGTCACCAACTTGGCTCCAGTTCACCGTTGGTGACAAGAAGTTTGATATTAAGGCTGACTTGTTGGCAAAAATCATTGGAGCAAGACACTCCAAATTCATTCCTTTGGATGTAAGCTATACAGAAGCTTCCAAGGTAGCTTCTGAAAAACCCCACTTTGCTCTGGAATCC
This sequence comes from Syzygium syzygioides, assembly GCA_031216285.1. Lineage (NCBI taxonomy): Eukaryota > Viridiplantae > Streptophyta > Magnoliopsida > Myrtales > Myrtaceae > Syzygium > Syzygium syzygioides. The sequence continues at coordinate 30,777,150 of CM062249.1, forward strand.
AAAAAGCACATCATATACTCTTACTTGTCCAGAAGGTCCATCATTCTGCACAAGATCATCATAAACTGCTTGAAGCTGAAGGCAGCTTCCAAAACTGACCTGTCCAAATCAGAACTCAAACTCATCTGGGCTTTGCTGAAAGGTCAACCTTTTTCCTTACCTCATGTCATCATATTTCACATGTACAGGACACTGCAGAAGGATAAGGGACAGTTACCATATGGTGCACTGATCTCACGCATTTTTATGTTCTTAAAAATATCTATCCCTGCTAAACTGAAACAAAACAGTGTCCCTTGTATGTTTGTCGGAGAGAGAATGCTCTCCAAGATGAAACAATTTGATGATATACGGGAAAGGTTCAAAGAAAAAGAGGCCATCAAATCTGAAGCTGTTTCTGCTGGAAAGTCAGATATGAGAAAAACTGAGAAGAGAAAGGGGGTAGGACAAGGAAGTAAAAGGACAGAATCTCCAGTCCCTTCGAAGGTGTACAAGAAAAGAAAGATCCTTCTGCAAGATGAAAATGACGAAGCAGAAGTAGAACACCTTAATACAGGTCATGCTAATGTTTCAGAACATACTTCTGATCCAGTTCCAGATGTTTCAGAACCAAATTTTACAGAACATGTTTCTGAGGAACTAGCACCTATTCAGGGGGAGATCCCACCAGAAGCATCCAGGGAGTTTGAACAGCCTGAGCAAGAAAATGTCCAAGAACAGTCCTCTACCAATCAGAACATCCTTTCGTTTCTGCTTGAAATCAAGAACAATCAAGCTGCATTGGAGCAAGAAGTCAAGACTCTGCAGAGAATTGTTGAGGAAAACAACCACGCTTATCGACTTCAACGAACTCAAGCGGCTGCAGACAAAGCAGAACTAAAGGAAGCCATTGCTCAATGCTCTTCCAACATGGAGAAGGCAGTGGGTCAATGCAGTTCAAGGATTGAGGAGACTGTCTCCATTCTGGAAAATTTTCAACTGATCAAAACTCCCTAAAGAAATTAGCCTGTTTTAAAATTCTTCTCCATAGTCTAAATTTTCGGTCTGTAAACTGATTAACATTATTTGTTTAGACTGATTGTTCTCTTCAGTTTAATGCTATATATATTCTCTACATTTATTTTTGCTGATGACAAAAAGGGGGAGAATTTCTGCAGGCTATAAACGAAGGAAGCAAAGAAGCACAGAGTTTGATCTTTCAGAGTTTGATCTTTAAATCTGTGAATAATGCGCTGAATATGTTTGCTTACTTCAAATTTATTTCAAAGTTATTTAATCTGCAGGGAAGTTTTGTCATCATCAAAAAGGGGGAGATTGTTGAGGAAAACTCCTACTATTTTTGAAGTTGACAAAACCTTCCATGATTTTCATAAGTCTGATGTTTATTCTAAACCTTCTTATTTCAGGAATAGATGTTCTGGAAATTTAGAAGGAAATTCTTCAGACTTTACAAGTTAGAATTATTATTCAAGTTCTGAATTATTTTTCAAAAGCAGAAGTAATTCAGATATATATAGTCTTGAAGACCCACGAAAATTAAAGTTCTAAGATTCAGTGCTGAAATTTTCAGAAGCAAATGCGTAAGCTGAAATTTTTCAGAAGCAGACGCAGAAGCAGTAATTTTTCAGAAGCAAACGCAGAAGCTGAAATCTTCAGAAGCAGAAGAAGATGCAGTAATTCTTCAGAAGCAAAACTTAGAACGAAGAATAACAGCTAGTGATCTGGCACGGATTTCACAAAAGGAAAGTTTTGATTAGAATCAAATCGATTGACAATCAAACTAAGACAAGAATGCTTTACAACGGACAAAACTCTACTTATGGAAACCTAGATTCTGATTGTATGGGCGACCAGAATCAGCGGGATTCAGAGTCTGTCATTCAACGGCTACTCAATCCTTAGTTTACAAATCTGTCCAAGGTGAAGATTGGAAGATGATCCTCTGTAAGATGTCCAATGGCTAGTGTGGATTAAGAGGAGTATTTAAGGAGATCGTGAGCAGCAGAAGAAAAAAGATTCAAGAATCAACAAGTCCAAAGTCTGAGCATACTCCATTCTGTTCTCTTGTCATTCTGCACTTAAGATCAAGATCTTGAGGATTACTTTGTAAAAAGAGACTGTGTGAGATAGAGAGTCCTATCATACACAAGTTCTGAGACTCAAAGTCTGTAATTTCTCTTGATTACATAGTGAAATCCAGCCAATAGGCTGTAAGCGTGGGAGAGTGGACGTAGGCTTGCCATAAGCCGAACCACTATACATCTGTGTGCAGATTCTCTTCTCCTTATCTCTTACTTTACTTTCTGCACTTCAGTATTTTGTCAGACTGATCTAACCTGAATCTGAATTTTATTCAGACTCTTTTGTTTTTCGTTTCATTCTCGCGCGAATATCAAAGTTTTGTTTAGGATCACCTATTCACCCCCCTCTAGGTGACCCGTGCTAGTCATTTCACAGAGAAGCTCTTAATCCTTAGAGAAGTCATGATGCAGAAGCAACAAGGAATTCATGGTACCGCCATTGTTGAGTTCGTCTCCGGTATGATTTTTTCTCAAACACTTACATTCAACAAGGATAGAACTTTCTGCAAACCATGCTCCTGATGGAGAAGTTTGATAACATTCAGAACAAATAGGTCTAGGTGGCCGAGCAATTTTTGCTTTACTCCTTTTATTTAATGTGTAATCCATGTATTTCATGAAACATTTTCGCAATAGGTCTTAATGATTCTGGCTAATTAGACTCGTGCATTATCATTGATCAGCCTTTCTGGCTTGCAAGCTTTATTTTGACCCATGCGGCTCCCCATTTTGTGGCCAAGTCATTTCGCGGGTGGCAAAATTCGATGTCCTCTATTCTTATTCCAGTCTAAATTGTGATGGATCGGTTCACAACATCATCTTTACATTTATGTAGGGGGCTTCCTCTCATATTGATCCCATTGGTAACAATTGGTGAAGTCTCTGGTGCCAGGGTCAAACCTACAAGGACCAGTGGGATAGATGTTCCATTCACAATAGTGACACCTTCTCTCGTCCCTCTTTTGTACATATATATCGAACGAGTAAAGTTCACCTGGCCACGAAAAGTTGCAGAAAAACAACGTCCTCCAGAAGAAATCAGTTCCGAAATGGAAAACCCAGTATGACCATGGCGGTATCTCTTGGATTCCGAGATCGTCGTCCTTGGATTTGCAATGAACTGTCAGATTGGTTCTGGCCGGCAACTCGTTCCAGATGAAAACACGTGTCTCGGCCCAAACATCTCCTGCACAACTAGCCAGGCAGCAAACAATAAATAAACGTGAGCTTAGCTGATGCATTCATCATTGAGGGATATCTTTGCTCCAATTTCAACATCATTCAGCTATTTAAGGCTGAAGAATAGAGGATATCGAATTTTGCCTGCTCGCCATAACCGTATAACCTTTTAATGTGGGATGAGAATTCTCAAATTACATTTTCCTTTTCTACAATGTTGGGATAAGAATTTCCATATAAGATCGGCGACAAATCAAGTATAATATCTCGTTCTTCATTGCCCTTTTGGTTTTTGTTCATTTTCAGTCTCCACGGTCGCCACAACCCTCCCTAAAGTGCTCATCGTCCTCCTTCATTTGCCTTCTTGAGCAACTTAAAATGGCAAAACTACAACCACTGGGTTTGCCCCAGTGGCCACCCTTCCTATTTTGGAAGAGGGAGGTAGAGAGCTCAAATCCCCACCTTTTCAAAGGGGTTAGGGGTGGGAACGTGTAGTTTCATATGTGGATTTCGACTCCCACGCCCTACATAGGTAGGGCAAAAGTCTGAGAGTGAGTTAAGAGTTAGAGTAAGACAGACAAAAAAAAATGGCAAAACTACTGAAAGCGATTGCGATAGATTGTCCCATTCACCTTCCACAACATCGGCGCATTGAAAACTTTTGGGAATTTCTAATTACTGGTACTCTTTAACCTACATAATTGTTTCGACCAAAAAAAAACTTATGTAGATTGTCAAATGTGGCTACCAAAAGAATAAGAAGGACAAAAAAATTACAGCAAATTCTCCAATATCCCAAGTGTTTCCCTCTGAAAAACCCCATCTTTACTCCAAAATCCTGTAATTTAATTTTTTTTCAATGTGCTACGTTAGGCATCATACCGTAAAACAACATGTAGACAACACCACCTGAATTTCTAAAATATCATGTAAAAATAAAATCGATATTGACGAGCGTGAAATGAATTAACGACCTCGATTGGAATAAAAAAGAATAAAATCACAAATATCACTTCCCGCCACAATTGAACTACTAAATCGACATCAAATAGCCAAATGTATAGCTTATGTGCTATATTTTCCCTCTAACCATAACTAGTGGCAGTTGGGGGAAACTCCTTCCTAGCACTCTTCTAATTGATGCATAATAAGTTGTGGACATCACTCGCACGCAAAATTAATGGAATATAAATGTAGGTGGTGTCGGTGGTTGTTACTCATCGACCGGAAGGGTAGTGACAGAAATTTCGGAAAACATGATCCAATAATAATCCCATTTTAGCGAAACATTATCGGAGATTATTGCGCAAACACGATTAACTCGCCTTTACCTTTTCGACATAATACGAAAGCGAAATCACGGTAGTCGGACCAATCACAGAATTTGAATTGCATGTTTTAAAACCAAACGGGATTTTGACGCACAGAAGAATAATATAACTGTTTAGAATGCTCCGAATATGTCTACGAGCTCAATAAATCTCGACTGCCGGATCCTTTGACCCCACAATCCAAAGGATGAGATCCGTCGAGTAAGCAAATGAAATTGAGGCGACCGTGAGCTCCGACCAATATGATCTCTACTTGCTCAAGGTGGGAATGGTTTGCGCATAACCAAAGGACAGACGTTTTACACATGCTTGGTGCGTGTTGAAGTCCTAAGATAAGCATTTGATTGGGCGAGTTTCTAGCTTAATTTGGACTAGCAGTGAAATCATGGGCTCATATGAGAAATGCAGAAGAGAAACACCGTATAGGTTCAATCAGCGGGTGAAGTGACGGACCGTATAAATCACGATGCAAAAGCTGTACGGAATTTCTTATGAGACCGAGTATGAGTCTCACAAGTTCTCAAAATGGGATTGACTTTAATTTAGTAGACCTTTGTGACGGTGTTTAGTCGAAAAACCGTCGCAACGCTTTGACCCCTTGACCTAACCACTGTGCTCATCACATTGACAAGCCTGCTCGCGGGCCATGATATGATTGCTAGGTCCTTTGCTTCCTCAGAATCATGCCAAAACGAGTCTGACCGCTCGACATAACCATTTTTTAGTTCATCAACATGGTCCGAGGACAACCCGCCATCGGATATCACCTGATCAAAACCGAGTTTTTTCATAGAACTTTGTTATTATTGATCAAAGAGAAAAAAGCACATGATAGCTATACTGGGTTTTCTGCAGTAAGCCATAGAGTGTGTGAAGTACATTTGGATGATGATGTGGGTACATAAAGAACAATGCCAACAGAACATATAAATTCCAGAACCCGCATACAGGAAAATCTCGTCCGCTGAGCGGGAAATAGGACAGAAATCGCATCAGCACATTTCAGGATGTTCCGAATTCTTTTTAGGACAGAGATGGCCGAGGTGCGGATGCATCTGGTGTAATTTTAAGTTTCATGTTCCTGCAGACAAAGTTCGCGCATCAAGAATACCATCTCCATGTTTAGAAGTTCACGTCCTCATCTCACACTCACGCAGCTTACAGTATCATCATATATAGTCATCCGAGTTTAAATACTCTTTGCCGACATATAAAGGCGAAAGGATTAAACATAATCAAATAGAACTAATGTTTGATCATCCCGTCGATCATCCCTCAGCCAAAGCCACAAAATGGGCGAATGTAAGGGTCAAAATAAGCTTGCGAACCAGAAAGGCTGACCACTGGTAATACATAAAGTCTAATAGCCAAAATTATTAAAACCTATTGCCGAAACGTTGCATGAAAAACATGGTTTACACACTAACTAAAAGGAGTTAACCAAAATTGCTCAATCGCTTAGGCCTATTCGTTCTGAATGTTATCAGACTTTTTCATCAAGAACATCATTTGAACAAAAGGTCTAGTGATGTGCAACGAGAGCACTTGGGAAAGAAAAAATCATACCAGGAATAACTCAACAATGGCAGGACTATGATTTCTTTTTTGCTTCTGCATCATGGTTTCTCCAAGGATTAAGAGCTTCCCTGACAGCCTGAGCTTCCGGCGAATTCTCCCAAGCCCGCTTCTCCGACTCCAATACAGTCACTTTATCATCTGCAACATACAAGCACCATAATCTCTCTTTTAATACTATATTTTCAATGATGGAACTTGGTTGATCTCTTACTAGAAAGACCTTTTGGTAGTAAATCAGCTACCAATGGCATGGGAAAGAACTGATAATCTTCGTCATGAATATGCTTATGAGAGTACAGGTAATTACGAAGGCGAGGCAAGCAAACAACATTCTCCCAGTCTTTTGTCCATACCAAAGTCCATTTAGAATGATGCTAGTGAGGAAAGCTCATCTGTCTTCAATAGGATCACAAAGGAATTGCAATTATAACAGGGCTACAAATCATTGGATCTTATTGTGTCCGTTCAGAAATTTTCCCTCTTTCCATATACCCCGAAAGATAAGAAATAGATGCAGAACAATCCGCTCAATGTTTTCTTGAGACGTGCATCACTTTCCTAAGTTCAATTTTTAAATCACTATCTCCAAAACTATTTTCCATAAGTTTCTCCCACAGATGTCATCGATGAACAGATAATTAGCTGCACAAACTATTCGAAGGCTTTGCATTCATTGGTATTGCCATTCATCACCCGAGACAACATTTTACACGTTATGCTTTTCTCATGTAGAAAGTTCGGTTCATCGCCACAATTCGACAGTCTAAATCAAATCTCCTCTTTCACAAGCTAGCAAAAGAGACATACCACTAAAATCATGAATTTCCATCCCATCCTCAACTTCACCCTCAAAGCTACTGACCAAATGATGCTTTTCTCATCCAAAAAGAGACGAATTTGAACACGACCCATCAACGGAAAATCTGCACCTTAACAGTGCCTAAAACTAGCAACTTCAGAGTTATTTCGCAACAATTTTTAGCTATGACCTAATCCCAACAAAGAAGTGGAAAACGTTGAAACAAAAAATTGCAGGAACAGGCAAAGAAATGGAAGGTTCTCACACAGAAACCGGTCTTGATCATGAACAACTCCATGGAGCCTCCGACGAGAGCCGAGAAGACCGCAATCTTCACGTACCAATCCAGAAACTTCACCGCCATATCGAAGCTTCTCTAGCGTTCGCGCAGTCGGCTGAAAGGCGGAAAAACAAAGGAAAATGAAAAGGACAAAAACTAGGTAGAGTCATGTGGAGAGGAGAGGAGATCACTTAGGGCCCATCATGTCGCACTCTGTTCATCGGGCACCACAGCCCGACCATTTCCACTAACGAAAGCGTTTTTAGCTGTTGGGTCCAAGGAACTTGGGCCTTTGGCCATTTAGTGCAGCTCGTTTCTTCAATGTGCAATCTTCTCTTCTTTGTTCGTTGCGTCAGCGAGGGCTGATGCTTATTACAGAGTCTAGGATGAACACAAGAACTTCATCCCCTGTGGTTCTGCTACATGTCTTGCCGTGGATGATTAGGAAATCAAACCTTCTAAGAGAGAGATTGATATGGCAAAAGCTTGTCACGGCATGCATAAGCTCTTCTATAGGAGTATATTTCCGCTCGGCAACGACATTTGGTGCTTGATCTGATCTACATTTAGGAAGGAGATTCAAGCTAGTTGCTTGATCCCCGGAACTGCTCAAGTTTCGGCAAAATCTGATGAACACTTCTTAGCGACTAGCAAGCAGAGTCTGAGTCTATCTTGAAGATGATAGCTTATCAGCCCATTGAGCCCCTGATCAATCAGGCAAAACCCTCCTGCTTGGAAGTGGAGATTCTTGAAAACTTAGTCAAATGGAGAAGCTCTTGGCAAGATCAAATGCCTGGGGACTCAATTCAACTCCATGATCAGCTAATCTTGTCTAGCAAAATCCTGCCCGCCTAATATCCACCGGTCACACTTACCCTTTTCGTTTATTCTTTTTTGCAGTGAAATAGAATGATTGCATCTAAGGTAGCGTCACTAAAGCACTAAAGAAGCAACATTTTCGACCACAAATCCACCAAATGTTGAACAAGCACCCTAAGCATTGCAACACCAGGGACTAGCCAATTTACTAACACGGTAGTGACTAATCAGTCCTGCAGAGCATCTACTGAGCACAAAGGAGAAGGACTACAACATCGGTGCAGTTCTAGGGACTGGCATCTACCTTCTTGTCTCTGTCAATAAGCTGCATCAGAGATATAGATCTCATGTCGGGATAAGCGGGATTATCCACCAATGCAACTCAGGAAGGACGAAGGGCGAGGGTTCAACCGCCGCTATCAAGCAAAGCATCTGCAATGTTATTGAATATGCTTCCATTCAACCGTTTTACTTAGCATATTGAATGTTTGGTGTTTCAGGATCTCGATCATGATCATATCTAATGGACGTTCATGAGGTACTATTCACAGCAAAACAAGCCTAAGGATCAATAGCCTCGAGGCCCTCTTCCCATTCCAGTCCTTGAACATCTCTCCCATACCAATTCTTCTTCCTCTCAAAACTCGAACCCGAAAAGCAAACAGAAACTGGGGTCTGCCAACAGAACCATAAGTGAACACAGAACTCATCAGAAAGCATCGTAAAAGTTATGCATATCAATGGCCACAACAAGTGCAAATACAGATGACAATGTTCCTGCTTCAACAGGGTCGGGTTTCATCCAATTTGGAAAAGCTTTCCACCTTATTGTGTGAGACCACAAGTCATTATGCGTTCCTTTATGGAAACTAATTGCATCGAAATCACAATATGCAAACTGAAAATGTAGGTTTAGACAAGTCAGGATTTTTTTACTTATTTTTCGGTTCAATGACCTCAGACCGGGGCAGTCCAAGTGAATACAGGGGATTCCGCCAACTCCGAGGATACTGTCACAGTAATTTACCTAAGTAATTTGGACTTTCACCTTGCACATTGCATATACCATTGAGATATCACACAAATGAGTACAATAGTATATTTTTTTAGTCTCTACCCTGTACATACAGCATAAACGGAGAAGTCGCCGTAAAGATTCATCAGAGCCATGGTTTTATTAACATGAATATGATGAAATTGGATACAACATTATACTATTGAGCTTCAAGGACCATTCCGAAGGGTGTAAGGAGGAGATTGTTATCTGGCTCCCTGCTGTAACATTCATAACATTGGCATAAGTACTTCTAAATAAATCCAGCTTCAGAATCGAATTGATTTTGTCGTCGCAATTAGGAACTTCTGAAGTAGGAGGGAGACGAGAATTGTAGAAGAGCTATTACCTGCATCTCCATTTGTCTTTAAGCATAATGCTGCATGTTTACTCTTGGACCCCTCCAGATCGGCCAACAGCTCCACCAGATTTATCGTCGTTCGATTCACTACGTCCTCTAGTCTCGCGATTTTTCGGTCCACTTTGATAAGGACCAAGTCTTCGCTTTCTTTCCTTTACTCCCACTACACCATTCAAAATCTTATCACAGTTATTTAGATTTGCATAATGTCCTTTTAGATATGCAAATAACGAGTCTAAACATCCACAACCAGATCCACTACAGGGGAAAAAGAAATGAAGGGACTAAGTTTATCGTATATGCTTCTGAAGACACACCAGCACACGATCTGGATTTGGTGTTGGCAACATCGCTTGAGAATCATGGTCATACTTCCGCAGATTACTGATCGAACAGCTTCGCTTTCATACATTCAGTTAGTAAATTCAATGTTCATAACTCATTATGAGTCATGTATCTGGTCATCTTGTTGGTATGACAATATATCAAATTTTGGCTTGATTGAGATTATGCCTTCATGAAGTTTTTAAACTTTGTCCTCCATAATTAGAAAATCGAATCCTGTACAATGCAGTTTAACAAGAAAAACCATCGTGTGTTCAACATTTACATCACAGAGGAACATCCAAATCTTCAAGTGCAAGAAAGTTGTTGGCATAGCCCTCAAGATCGCAGAGCATCGTCTCCTCTCCCTCTCCTGAGCTTCCACCGCCGATGGTGGAGTTCTCTGGCAAAGTCAAGAAACTGTCACGGTCACGGTCACCGTCACCTTCATCGATGCAGTCCTCGAGGAGACTAAGAAATTCATCAGGATTAAATCCGCATTCCTCAAGGTTGCAGAGCATCGGCTCCTCTCCTGAACTTCCACCGCCGATGGTGGAGTTCTCTGGCAAAGTCAAGAAACTGTCACGGTCACCGTCATGGACGCAGTCCTCGAGGAGACTAAGAAATTCATCAGGATTAAATCCGTATTCCTCAAGGTTGCAGAGCATCTGCTCCTCTCCCGAACTTCCACCACCGCCTATGGCCGAGTTCTCCGGCAAAGTCAAGAAACTGTCCTGGTCACGGTCACTGGCGCAGTCCTCCAGGAGACTAATAAATTCGTCAGGATTAAATCCGCATTCGTCACAGAGCATCGGCTCCTCTCCCGAACATCCACCACCGATGGCCGGATCACCGTCACTGACGCGGTCCCCGGACACACTAAGAAAGTTGTCCGGATCAAATCCACACCCCTCAAGATGGGAGCTGATGCGGGTGGAGTCCACTCCCAAACTTCCACCGCCAGCGGCCGAATTCTCCAGTGAAGTCGAGAAAGCGTTGCCATCGCCGTCGCAGAGGCAATCCTCAGAGAGAGCTGGGACACGAGCTTCAAAACTCTCAAAAACGCTCAAATTTTCAGAATTACAACCGAACCCAGCTCCAGAATCGCCAGCACCGATCGGGACAGATGAACCCTTCTCCAGATCTTCCAACTTCTTGCTCACGCGATCACGACCAGCGTCGTGCTTCGCGATCAGGGACCCCACGCTCTCCCCTGTCGCGCACGAACCCCACTTGCTCTCAGACCAGTCCACCCACTCGGACACGCTCATCGGCGGCGCCATCCTGCCGTCCCCGCGAATGTGCGCCGAGATTATCGCTCCGGCGGAGGGGTCACCGAAAGAACAGGGCTCGCCGGCGGTCGAGAAGGCGGCGGCGGCGGCGGCGGAGGGAGCGCGAGCGCCGCAGGGGGGGCGGCGGAGCTCGGAGGCCTCCTTGAAGGGGCTCTCACGCCTCTCCCGGCACATCACCGGCCGCGCGGCCGAGCCGGCGATCTTGGCGACCACTGCTCGCCGGCGCTTAACCATTGACGATGGATCTTGCAGATATCTCTCACTTAGAGAGAGAGAGAGAGAGAGATAGAGACGAGATGAAGTTTTGAAGTCGTAAAGGAGGGGAAGGGAGCCGAACGGGAATATCTACTTATAGAGGCGTCGGGGGAGTTTGAAAAACTTCCTGAATTCTAAGTTTTTTTTTTTTTTAATAATCCAGAAACCTGCACGGTCAATAGCCGAAAAGTAAATCCTAGGGGCGACACGTGCTAGTTACCACACACGTGCCACCGGTCATCCTGCGCCACCCGGAATTCGAACACTCAACTTTTTGCGAGAGGAAGATTGCGCGCTTTAGCAACGCCACGCGGGCGGGTGGTCTTAAATTATAAGTTTTGGTCCTCTCAACTTATGTAAATTGTCAAATTGGGCCCTCGAATTTAAATGCTTTAGTTTTTCACAATTTGGGTAATTGGTGATTTATCTTGAGGGTGAACGGTTCCAGATTTTTTACTTGGAACCTACCCTCGGAAAGGTCCCAAACTTTTTGGAACCTCGAATTTATCATCTATATTATTAATTGAACGATCGCAATGAATCATCGCCTTTTATGATCACCGATTACTGCTATAATCCACTAATAACAGCTTATATTTAGACACAAAAATATAAAGCACTAACAAAGTAAGAATCTCGATTATAAAATGGAAGTTTATATTAGCAGTTCCAGATCATACACTCATCATTAGACGCCATGAAATATTGTAGAATCACGAGAAGACATAGATGAAAAAAAAAGACAGGTCTAGGTTCCACCTACCTAGAACCTAGAACTTACCTGTCAAAATATGTTACCCAATTTTTGAAACTTAAAATCCACCCTGCATACCTCAGAACCTATACCGATGCGGTTCTTAGGTTTCAGGAATCAAGTTCACCCCTAATTTGTTTGATGGATTCCTTTTAGCATTAACCGACGTGACCACTGTTTAAATTACATAAGCAAGGGCATCGCTTTATATTATAAAATTCAATAATTTAACATAAGATAAGGAAAAAAAATGCATCGAGAGGTTAAACGAGAGAAGCTCGTCATCACAAAGTTTTCATTGAAGTTTTTTAAAAACATGTTTGTCTGTTAATGTTAACTCTATGAATTTTTTTTTCTTTTTACTCTCTTCAAACTCTTGAAAACAAGAAATAAAATATATGTCAAGCTATGTTGTAAGTAATTTCTTGAGTTGCAACATTTGACTAAAGGAATAATTTTTTGAAAATAAAGGACACTTTATTAAAAAATATAATACCCGATAAAAATATTTGCTCAAATGTATAAACTATAACAATGCGCGATACTATGTTTTTCCTCCTCTCATGGATCAATTTGCTAATGTTAGGCATCGTGTAGTAAACAAAGTAGACAGAACCACCTAAATCTCTAAATATCATGTAAAACTAAATTAGTATTAAAAACGCAAAAAAAAAATAATGACGTCATCTGATTAGAGTAAAAAAAATTAAATCATATTTATCACTTCCGTTACGACCCAACAAAAAAAAATTGACGCCAAATAATAATATACAGAGTTTTTTTTTTTTGTTGAAAGTAATATACGTATAGTTTAAGTGCCATATTTTTCTCCAATCACTCGGATGCAAAATAAATAGAATATAAATGCATGTGATGTCTATGAATGTGACCTATCAGTCAGAAGGGTGGTGGAAGAGGAAACTTCGGAAAATATGGTCCAATAATAAATTCCTTCATAGCAAAACATTATCAAAGATTATTGTGTGCACATAATTCACTAGCATTTAACTTTTTTTAACGTAATACGAAAGCACATCGACGGTGGTAAGACTAATTATAAAATCCGAATTTTATTTTTTTTAAACCCATTAGGATTTTGGCACAAATATGAATAGTATAACTTTTAGATAAATCTAAGAGCTCGACAAATCTCGAATGCCGAATCCTCGGACCCCACATGAAATCCGTGCGGTCCAAGGGATGACATCCAACGAGGAAGAGAATGCCACCGAGGCGACTTTGAACTCCGTCCCATGCTCTCAAATTTCACAAAGAAGGGCACGAGTTTTGTGTGATGGAGCGAGCACACGGGCATGGCGAGGTTGAGGTCGCTGTTACGGCGACGGCGATAGGCCAACGGCAGGTTTCGCCTCGGTTTCGAGCAGTCTCAGGAGATGACCATGGCTTTGGATGTTGACGAAGGCTTGAGCCACAGGCCCCCGTAGGGGAGAAGTGCAAAACACGGGAGACATTTTGGCCAAACCCAAGCCTAAGGTCTGAAGTTCTTTGCCCAGCTCTGCTTAGGATTAGTCAAAAATTTTTAGATGTTCTGTAGCGAGTTTTGATAGGGTCCGCAAGAGGATGGATTAGGCGGGCCAAGATGGGCTTAACTTTGAGAGGGAAATGCTTGTCCAAACCCGTCCATCTTGCCTTTCGAGCCGATCGGGACCGCTGTCGGACGATCGGGGCCTACTTTCGCGATGCCGCTCGTCGCGACGGTGTTTCCGACCCGAGTGAAAGTGGCGTCGCGCCGACACAACCGAACGGAAAGATTAGAATTAGTCGCCATCTAATGTCTATTGCGTGGATGCTAGAATACGGTGCCCATCCTAAAAAAAGTCAAAAATCCGTTGAGCAAATTATCGACTCCTCTCCTTTACAACAACGACAATATCACACTCGCTCCATGAAAAAAAAAAAAAACGTGATGGGAATAGCTTTCGCCATGACACGGAAGGACAGACGTTCACGCACGTGCGTAGCGCGTGCTGAAGTTCCAAGATGGAGACATTCGACCCGGGTGAGTTTCCGGCGAATTGCTGTCCAGCGATGAAATGACGGGCTCAAAAAACACGAAGCCAATACCCTCTGCGTGTTCAATCAACGGGGCGATGCGGTAGACTGTACAAATTGCAATGTAAAAAAATGCACAGAAAATTCGCAGCACGACCCAATAGAAGTCTCATAAGATGATTCTTTTAAAGGGGAAATATCATGAAAAACCTCAAATTACGTTATTTATGATAAATTTACCCTGAATTTTTTTTTGTGACACGAAAAATCTCAAACTATGCCACTTGTGATAAATTTATCCTGAACTTCTTTTTTGTAACGCGAAAACTCTAAATTATATCATTTGTGATATATTTACCCCCACAATACTTTGACCCATAGGCATTTTCGTCTTTTTTTTTTCTTTTTTTTTTTCTTTTCTTCTCTCTTCCTTTTGCCGGGCCTGCCGGCTATGGCGGAGGGAAGTCGGCGAGGGCCGCCCTCGCCGGCGCTGGCAAGGGCGACCCTTGCCAGCGTCAGGCGAGGGCTACCCTCTCCTTCCCAGGCGAGGGCGACCCTCATCCAACACCGGCGAGAGCAGCCCTCACCCAACCCAGCATCGGCGAGGACCGCCCTTGCCGGCTTCCCTCCATCAAAGAAGAAAGGATAAAAAAGGAAAAAAAAGAAGAAGAAAAAAGACGAAAATACCCATAAATTAAAATATTATGAGATAAATATATCACAAGTTGGAATAGTTTGAGATTTTTCGTGCCACAAGAAAAAGTTCAGTTCAAAGTAAATTTATCACGAGTGGCAAAATTCGGATTTTTTGTGTCACAAAAAAAATTCAAGGTAAATTTATCGTAAATGATCTAATTTAGAATTTTTCGTGGTAGTTTTCCTTATTTAAATGCGATGGACGTTTTTAACCCGAACCGGCGTCCCTCGTCGGATTTTACCGAGTCCCAAAGAACACGTACGCGTGGCGCGTCGAGCAGGAGCTTTGCTTCGTAGGTGGGTAAAACACGTCCCTTTCTTCCTTCGGTGGGGGGGGGGGGGAGCGCTGATGCGCCATGATCAGACGTGGGGGGACCGCACTCTTTAATGCGACGACCGAGACCTTTGACCCCTCGCGAGCCATTACCGGAGTCCTCTTCTTGGCAATTACGACTAATAAGGCCCACTCCGTCTCGTTTCGATGGGCCGCCGGAATAATCCGCCGACGGCGGTCCTTCCCCGGCGGTAGGGCCGGCAAAATGGGTCACATACCCATTTTATAACTCATTTTTAAGAAGCCCATATTTATTTGGGTAACTCACTTTTCTAAAAAATGAGCTCAAATGAGTTAAAAAATATATAATACCAAAAAATGGGTTAAAATATGGGTCATCAGCTGACCCATATTTTAACCCATATTTTCTAAACCCACAATTAGCGTTACTTGCTCAGTGTGCTCAGACGCTTCGCTCCCAAGTCCCACCCTACGCTTAGCTCCCAAGTCCCACCCTACGCTTCTTGTTGCTCGCTTGCCGCGCTTCCTTCACCGCTCGTCGCTCGCCGCCTTGGCCGCTTGCCGCGCTTCGCCGCCACTTGCCGTGGGTCGCCGCTCGTCGTTCGTCGCCTTCGCCGCTCGTCGCTCGCCGCGCTTCGCCGCTCGTCGCTCGCCGCGACGAACAAGACGACCCACCGGGCGAAGACCGGGAAGGTGCCAGCGTCTTGGGGAGTCGAGAACGACTGGCATCAAAAGCCCCAGCTTTGGACGAGGACGGCCCGTCATCGTCGCCTAATCACCAGCAATTGGCCCGATCGTTTCAGTCTCAAGGCGACAAGCTCGCTGAGGTGAATCGCAGTTCTGCCGAGAATAATGTTCTTTTTCTCTTATTCAGGTTTTGTCCAATTAGTTGACATGTCGAGATCTAACGAGAAACAAGAAGAATATTCAACTACAGGACGATATGATGGGTCATATGATGGATGATGAATTTCTGTTGTCGGGTAGGATGTTAAACAATACAAGGCGGATGATATTTTATATTTTTTTGACAAGCTCATATTTCCTTGGTTCATGTTCTGTAAGATTTGCTATAGGCGTGAATTCCTGCCTAATTGTAGTGATGGAAACTGTATTGAGTGATCATACTGTTTAGCTGAGTTTAATCCTTTATCTCTTATTATTTCTTGCACTGTTGTCAAATAATTAATGCATCTTTTTCTAATTTCATGATTAAGGACCAAAAATCACACTTGCAATGTTAATAGTTTCGTTTGCGTTCTTCTTGTGGGTTCCCCTGTTGTTAGTTTCTTTTCAGAGTTTTCTCTCTATCATTAATGCCTTTTCTTCTCTAGACAGTAGTCTCGTGTCCTTTACAAAGTGCTGTGCACATTCTCTAATGGTAAAAAGTCTTGGATACGAGAAGGGGAAAGGGGTTGTCAAATTTATTGTTATTGGGTCATCTGGCATTTTATTTCAATCGTGACACAGATTGTCCTTATCGTGTACTTGTTGCATTGTTTAGAGCCCTTTTGCTGAAATTGTATAGGTGAAAATGACAGCATGGCCATGTTGGACAGTTTGTACTCAGGGAAGGCTCTGGCTAAGCGCTGAACGAGCATATTGAGTCCATGGTTGGGGAGTTCTTGAGCACCATCGGGAGGTTGCAAGCTGAACAACAGAAGCAAGTGCAAGAATTCCAAGTAATTAGCATGTGCCTCCTTTATCTCATGAATCTTCCCTCGATGCAATCTAATTATGAAACTCACTGATCTGAAGTCATGAGGGAGGTATTATTACTACATAAAGAATCTAATTTGAGGAAGAAAAAAAGGCGCTATCTGGGAACATTTTCATAAGAAGCTGAATCATCATTGAGAATAAGAAGGATGTCATTGGATGAAAACTTCCACGATCCTGTTAGTGGCTGTACTCAATATTTATTAGAATGTGGAATAGATATTATCTGTAGGAGTCAGAACTGAAACAGTCTTGCGAATTGAAAACCTTCTAACGAGTAATTAAATAACTTCTCTGTATTGTTTAGCACAAAGAATAAACAAGGGCTGGTAATTCTCTGATCGTATGAAAACGCAATTGTAATCACTCATCCTACTGGATTTTTGGAGATTGCTAGATTTTGCATTAGATGGTATTGATTTCTCTTGTCATCCTTCAAGCTGGTATCTACGACTTCAGCAAATAACCAAAAGATTAACCAGTTGAAAAAGCCTTGTAACATTATATACTGTTCGTGGTAAGAGTCCATTACTTTATTGTTTTGTATGCATAAACGTCAATATCAATATTTTCACAGGAAGAGGTGTTTGAATGAACCAAAAGGGCCAAGGAGAAAGCAGCCCATGAAGCAATAGCTCAGGGGCTGATTCCAACATCTGCTGCGGCAAATTCCAGTAACGGTGGTGTCATTTCACCCACCTCATCCTCGACTACCAGTTTGGTTTCGGCTTCGGTTGACTTGAATGCGGATTCTGATAGCAATGACCCTGCTGTAGGTGGGTCATATGATGGATGATGACTCTGCTTTATGTAGAAGTACATATTGCGCTTTATGCTTGGTAAGACATTAACAAAATGGATCATCTCATTCTCTTTGACAGTTTACGACCTGAGTTTTGTTTGTTGAGCTGAACTATTTGAGCATGCGATTGACTAGGTTGTGATTGGATACTGTATTCTTAGTGCACCAGCTCATCAGGGATGACCTGATGAGAATAATGTTCTTTTTCTCGTATTCAGGTTTTGTCCAATTAGTTGACATGTCGAGATCTAACGAGGAACAAGAAGAATATTCAACTACAGGACGATCCAAGAGACATAGAGTTGCATCCTTAGTTCATGAGGACGAGGAAAATAACTCTATTTGCTCTAAACGATCGAAAATAACTCTTCTCTAGACACATGAGTCCGTGCTTTGGCAGTTGTGTTTGTATGTGTTCAAGTCATTGAAGGCTTGATGTTGTCATGTCCAACTGCATTATTTTTTACTGTATTTAAGAAATGTTCTCAGTCATTGCTTTTGAACTTATAGGTTCTGCTATTACTGGCCCTATTGGAAAGGAATGCGCCGATTTATGGCCGAGGATTGCAAGTGCAGCGAATGCAATCGTTTGAGAGTTTGGTTGCTCGGTTTTCACATGACGACTGGTGGATTCACTTTTTGATGAAGAGTGATGTGGGTTTGTTTGCAGTTGCCGAATTTTGATAGGTATTGTTTTTTATGTAGGACTTTTGTGCTGGATGGTGTTGATGTGTCAATGCTTACCTTCGGATATCTGAACAGTTTAATGCCTCAAGGGAATGACTATGTTTAGAGATGTGATCAATGTTCACGAGGATATGGCTTTCATTTACTTCAGTCTAATTTGATTAGCTCGACTTTCAGAAATTTCGATGTTACTTCAGCATATATTTTAGTGCAAATGGTCCAGAGATGTCATTAACATGGAGGTGTTGGCATTAATTTAATGGATCTGCTTAATGTCGAAAGTGCTCAAATGCAAAGCAGTAAAAAGCCATGATATTGGCAATTGGTGGATGTATATACTTCAGTTGCCCTAGCAGTGCAAAACAGCAGCAGTTATTTTACATCTAGTATTATGCAAGAAATGAAAATTAATCGTGTAAGGATTGCTTATATTTCAACATGACGGTGTTAGTATTAATAAGGAGGTGTCAGCATTAATTTATTTAATTTATTTTTTATTATTTAATTTATTTTTTTAATTTGATGTGGAGTTTTATTTTAATAACATATACATGTGAAGAGGTTAAAGTGAATTAAATGGATGGGTATGAGTTTTCCTAAATTATTAATGTGTTCTAGTAATATGGGTCGAGTCGGGTACGGGTCGGGTATGGGTCGGGTCGCATATGGGTCGCTATATTTACATTACATGAAAATGGGTCAAAACGAGTTAAATGGGTCAAATATGGGTCGACCCATATTCGACCCGACCCAAACCTGACCCGACCCACCCGTTTGACGGGTGTACCCGGCGGCGGCGACGACCGTTAGGTGGCCTTCCGCCGGTCTCCCGGGATCGATCGTGCCTGCCGCGGGGTCCGGCCGCCCGGTCCCCGGCACGAGGGAAAACCCAGGCCGTCGCCGGACCGAAACAGCACGAGCGACCGGAAAACGGGGATGATGATGCGGCATGGGGACGCAACGTGACGGCGACCCTCGGACATTCTCTCTCTCTCTCTCTCTCTCTCGCTGTCCGTCCGTCCGTCCGTCCGTCTGTCTCGTATTCTCAACCACCACCGCTGCTTGATACGACGCGGAAAAATAGGGGGGCGAAATGAATTAGATAAAGGGGCGACATCCCATTGAAAATAATAAGACTCTTGTGTTCCATCCGAGAATCCAGCACACGCTCCTCCTACTCCATCTCTCTCTCTCTGCTGCTGCTGCTGCTGAATTTGTTTTGTTTGATCATGCAAGAGACTCAAGCTCACCCGCCTCCCACGCCTGCAGAGGTTTCTCCCCAGGTCCTCTCTCTCTCTCCCTCCCTCTCCCTCTCTGTTCGCGTTGCGAATTCTTGGGTTTTCCTTTTCGTGTGAGATCGAGGTCCGTAGTGGGGTTTGCGGCTGTCGGCGGCAGGTGATATGGGTTGGGTCGGATTCTTGCCGGGATAAGAAGAGATGGGTTGTCGGCGTTTGGTTTCGTTTCCGATTACTGCTCGGTTTTGGCTGAATCCATGCAAGCGGAGCCCTTTGAGCTCGATGTTGTGCGCCCGCGCCGCGAGCACACCCCCCCCCCCCCCCACCCCCCCGGGGCGTCTTCCGCTTCCGTTGCTCTCGCTGCTGCGAAAGTTTGCTTGAGCTATGGTTTAAGATCTTCTTGATTTGGCTTGCGTGAGAAAAGTGGGGAGACCTATCGAAAAAAGGAAAAAAGTGGAGTAACCCGAATGCGAGATGACGCGAGTGCGATTAAATTTGAGCTACTTCAGTTTGGAACTGATGAGATACGATTTGCCATCCCTACGGAGGCTTTGAGAAATTTGCGGATAGTGGGAAATTTAGCAGGAACTATGATTTTTTTTTTTTTTGAAACTATACAACTGCCTCCAAAAGATGTGAGCTTTACCTCATTTGAACATTTGATCGGTTTTCAGAATTCGCGGCGAAACGAAACAAGATTAGAAAATGAGAGAAAAATCAATGCTAGATTTACATGGTTTGACCTCACGCGTACATTTAAAAGAAGGATGGACACAACGCTATTGATATATTAGAGTTGAAAGGCATAAAGTGAAATCATGCCACTTCTGTGACATGCAGCTTGATGATAAAACCGTGAGTGGCTCAGAGGAGGCTTTAGGTCCTGCACCTAGTGGAAGGCGCAGCAATCTTTCCCTTCAGATTCCTCCAAAGCATTTTGGCAGCAGCTCTAGCAGTAAGGGCTTTCCTCAGTCGCATGGTTCCAGCAAAGGTAGCTTGTCTTCTGGAGGATTCTTGCGAGCTTTGAGTTTCAAGAAGAAGGCTCTCGCACCTGATACCGAGAAAAGCTGCCTCCTCAATTCGGACCCTAAGGCGCCTCCTGAAAGTCCTTCAGTGTCCAATTTGATGTCCGGGTTGCGTTGGAATAGATGTACCTCTCTTCCCGTTACGCCTGCATCCAACCTGTCTCCTGCTGTCACGACACCTGCTTCAGCAAGGATGCCAGGTGAAAGGCGTAAATCACAAGTGAGTCCCCTGCATCCTTTTCCTTAATTAAGTTTTTTATGGTGTTAGTCTCTACTTCTGCTGCATTTCAGCATCTCATTTGTCTTGAAACATCGTTTTTAGAGTACTTGAGTACTTCTATGATTTAAGTTTGTCTTATATGGATCTTAACGACAATTGGGTTATTGATGCTAAGTGGCATTTTCTTACTTGTTTCGACAAGAGTTGATAGTGCTGAGTTATTGGGTCATTTCGGTAATTTCTAGCTAATTAGAATGGATGCTGATGTGGTTTATTATGCTTTTTGCAGAAAAGTTCACTTCATGCCACTGTATCCAGGTCACTGTCGGTACCGGGACGAAATATGGTAATTGTGAGATCTGTTTCTTTTGCTGCCCACAAGCAACATCCTGTGACAGATTCTTCTGATGGTAAATAGCAACTTATTTAGTCTCTTTCTGTTCTTAGATTTATAGTAGAGCCAAGAAAACATGAGTAACTTAAATTATGATATTAAAAATTTCGTAATTGGTTTGGTACTATAGTCTTCACTTCACCGGTTTATGGTCGATCAGATTTTCTTGAAGAGACTTTTATAGTATTACCCCTATTATAATGATAGGTAGATAATGTGTACTCAAAACTTTCAGGATCAGGATGTAGATCCATCAGCTTTTGCCTAGTCATTTAATGTTCGACTCGGGTTATAATTGATTTCTCAAATGTACATTGATGAATGGGCCATGGGCCAGACAATACCATATCCGAATGTGAACTTCAAAGTCTGAGCACTCACGAAAATTAACCGATAGTATTTTGTCATTTCTGGACAGATTTGGCTCTATATAACACTTTTTCTTGGTAAATTAGATCAAATAGCTCCTGCTCCTGAGGAAGATGATGATGAAGAGATTCCCGAAGAGGAAGCAGTGTGCAGGATTTGTCTTGAAGTATGTGAGGAAGGAAATACATTGAAGATGGAGTGCAGCTGCAAAGGTGCCCTTAGACTTTTACATGAAGATTGTGCAATTAAATGGTTTAGCACAAAAGGAAACAAGAACTGTGACGTCTGTGGCCAAGAAGTTCGGAATTTACCTGTGACCTTGCTTCGAGTAGCAACCACTGCTCAGCTCACTAATGGACAAGAACAAAATCAACAGAGCTTGCATTCGCAAACAGTGAGGTTGGACTAGCTTTCAATGACACTTTTTAAAACTTGTTGCCGTATCTTTCTAACCGGGTTTCATCATCTCGTCTTGCTGGTGCAACTCTGAGCTTTGAGATCAAATTATCCCTTAGTGTTCACAACTTAGTCGAGCACTCAAGACTCAAGTAATTACCCAATTTGTGCAGTGCCTGGCAGGATTTTGTGGTGCTCGTTTTAATTAGTACAATATGCTACTTCTTCTTCCTGGAGCAACTACTGGTAAGTCTTTTTTCCATGAAAAAAGATATACGTAGTGAAAGTTATTGATTCGTTATTACTGCACGTTAGGATGGTTTTATAATCACATTTTCGCAAATTTATGCTGGATAATTCTCTAGTTTGTGTAGAGATAAAAGGAAAAGTAAGCACACTGAGCCATCTTTTTCACTCAATGAAAGAGGTGATCTCTTTCACTCTTTGAAAGAGGAACCTGAACCCATTCCTCCTTCAACCGCCACCAAAATTGCTATTATCATTTTCCTATCTTTGTTATTTTGTGCAGGAATATTCAGTCTATTTCTTTATTTTTTTCTCTAGATTCACGACTTCAAATCTCAAGCAATTATCATAGCAGCACCATTCTCTTTTACCTTGGGCCTCTTGGCATCCGTCTTTGCAATCATCCTAGGTATATGACTTGTGTAAGGAATCCTTCATCTTTTCAGTTGGAATTGTCTTGATCTAGCTTTTTATCTTGCAGCAATTAAGGAATACATATGGACTTATGCAGCTCTTGAGTTTGCTTTAGTGGCCATCACTGTCCATATGTTTTATTCTTTGGTACGTGTTAGAGTTTTGCCATCCTGTATGCAATATGATGTGAATGACGATTTCACTTGTGTACATATGTTCAAAATCAGCAGCACTTAATTGTAAAGACTCCGAGGCTCTTCTCCTTTTTAAGCGAACAGTACTTTTTGCTATTATAGCTCAAACAAGCTATAAGCTATTACATGTTTAACATGAAGAATGAGCCCAAATAACTTAGTGAAGCATAATCATTCGAAACCATAGAGTCATCACGGTTTTCTTGTAGTACTTCAGGGTTTTTACCAAAGTATTTGTTGTCCCTTCTTGGGAAGAATATATTCACTTCCTTTCACGAGAATCCCAAAATAGTGAATAGTTTTCCCTCTCAAGATATTGGTTTTCAGCGTACAATTTAATTTGCTATTGTTTTGCTTGCTTCAAATGACGTATTGTATGCTCATCGCAGCTTCATCTGAAGGCAGTCTATTCTATCCTGTTATCGGCTGTTTTGGGTTTTGGGATAGCCATGAGCCTCAATTCATTGTACATTCAATTCTACACTTGGAGACTTCAAGTTCCCCGGAATGCTAGCCCAGTGTGAATCGACTTGCACAGGTGTGGCAATTTTAGATTCACTTGAACCGTTCTTGGAATAGATGGACACAAACTGTTCGAAGGAAAGATTTTACAATTAATTTTATATTTACCACCCGCTTGGGTGGCGCTGCTGGAGCGCGCACTCTTCCTCTTGCAAAAGGTTGAGTGTTCGAATCCCGGGTGCCGCAGGGTGACTTAACCGATGGCACGTGTGTGGTAGCTAGCACGTGTCGCCCCTAGGGTTTACTCCCCGGCTGTCAGCTGTGCGGGGGTTCTCTGGGTTACCAAAAAAAAAAAAAACTGCTCAAAGGAAAGAGAACAATTTCAAGGGCCTGATGTGGGACTTTGTCTATTTTTGTTCCTGCAGGACTTAAGTCTGATATAATTATTTCTCTCATACCAATATGAAGGAAAAACTTTGATGGTAGAGATGAAACCTGATTCACTGAAGCTGTGGAAGGGCGTGTTTCAGCAGGTAGTTTGTCAAGGTTCCTCACGTGCCTGCTTGCTGCAGTAAGATGGGAGGTTTCGGCCACAGTGGAAGGTGTCACCATGGCCCCAACAAGCGTGTACAGACAACCAGATTATGACTCGTTATTCCTCGCTCGGTTTCCTCTTGGTTTCCTACCTAAGTGTGTTCGCATGTGCATTACCAATAGCTCTTTCCCCTGTTGTGTCGTTATCTATGTTGAGGTTGTGTTGAGGTGAAGAGGTTATAGTTTAGATAGAACAAGTTATTTCATGTACCATCTTCAAAGCAGAGTCTATTGGGAATATTCTAAGAAAAAGTACAAGACGGTTATACATATGCGGTCTTGAAGAGTTTCATGAGTGCAAGTATGACCAGCATGGCGAGGATACAAATTTCCGCCGGCACTCTGTATGTTAGCCTAGCCATCCTCTATGTAATCTCATTGTATCATGTCTAGTGGAAAGAACAAGAAATCTTTCAGACTGGTTAAACCCGTTGATGTTTATGGAAGAATACTGGGGACTGATGAATGGATGCGTGCCTAAATTAACCTTAAATGCACAGAACGTAAGGTAAGAGTACATAGTCAAATGTGATCTCTAATTTCACTCTTGTCCCTCCTCTTAAGCAAGAGAACGGAATGAAATTGTCTGGCGGTTTCTTGGTTCTGACATCATAAACTTTCGAGTATGCTGAGGTGACTTTGCTTGACGTGCTTTGAAACAATCATGTCATTGTCATTTTGGCCTACGAGAGCTTCTCGGGTCTTTTGTCAACAGACCGACAGATGAATCAGAATGCAAAAGGAGATGCCTTTGCTGTGGCCACTTACCATCGTATTAGCTGACAACAACTGTTCCGAGACGGCGTCATTTTGCTAGGTCGAAGGTTCATAGGTTTTCGATAAATCAATAAGCTGTTCCTGCTTTCCAAAGGTTCATAGAACCAACAGTTGAGACGAAGGGTTGCTCTGGATAATAAAGCAAAAACTACTTGGGTCAAAATTTTTCCGTCATGTTCAGATTTTTCAACTATCCATGCCTATCCGAGCCAATGTACAGAATTCTGAAGTAAAAATGGATGACCCTAGCAGTATATTCATGCCAAAATACAGCAAGTTGACAGAATTTCCACGTTGGTAAGATGCCGAGAGAGAGAGAGAGAGAGAGGAGCTAAATGACACCACAGAACTAAAAAATGGCGTTGCGACATGTTGCTATCCCTTACCATTGCAGGAGTTTATCCATAGAGGATCCACCAAAATGGAATTTCTACATCCAAATAAAAAGGATATTAAAGTTATCTACAAGATAAAGAGACTACTCTTGAGAAATTTTGGAAGGGTTAGTCCAGCATAACAGACCCAAGACACAGTGGGCTAACCTACAGCCTAAACAGTGAAGCTGCACAACACCTCAAAATGATCAGCCACCATATTCACCCCCACTTAAATAAAGCAGCTATGCAGGCACCAAAAGTAACCTAACAAAGCCAAGATACCTCTCCGAAAAACAACTTATGCACGAGCCTATTCAAATAGAATTATGATGCGGGTTGTATCAGAGTTTCTGTGGTCCACTTCAGCTGCAGTTAAAAAAGCGCAAAGGTAATGCGGCTGTATCGATCTCCCAAAAGCCTCTTAGGCTTCCGTTCCTTTCATCCGTCAACCGAAAAGCGGGCACTTGATGAGAAAACCGCATCAGCTCTACCCGGGGAATTTCTATTGTAACCCTTGAGTCTCCTCTTGCTTGAGGCTTGAAAACCGACTTGAACCCCGTTACATGCTCTAAAGCCGCAACTTTAATCCCCAAGTCATTCTCTTCAATAACCTCCACCACCTCATAATCACATTTCCCTAACTCAGAGAACTTCATTTCAGGACACCAGTTCTTGTACAATGCCCACACTTCCTCTTTCCGAGGAAAGACGTTAAATGTTTCGGTCTTTCTGCCATCATCAAGTTCCGCTTTTATGCAGTGCGAAAACGAAACAGTGGAAGTATAAATTTGAGGTTGTCGGCCCCTTTCGAGCCTAAATTTCCCACAAGATATGGGCATGCATTCATCGTGCCACTCAATGACATTGTCTGGAAGAAGAAAGACAGACATCCATCTCAACTGCAATTTAAATTCTGGTTCAGACAGGACTGCCGTTATCCGGCCATAGTACTTGGGCAAGCCCTCCTCATCAGAGTACAAAGCCCACACTTGACCAACTCGGAAATTTTCCGGTGATTTCACATCATCGAAGTTGTGAAATTCTGGATCTGGAACGTTAATAACTTCTGGGGGTAAAGGAGCAGAAGCACTGGAATTTTCTTTATGCTTTACAGAGCCACACTTCTTGCGTTCTGTGCACTTGTCCTTCAAATCAGATTGACTGGAATTTTCCTCAGATCGCATCTCGGTTTTCACTTCCTCAGGAACACGGGAACGTAAAGCTTCACAATGACTACCATTAGTACTTATTTCTGGGTCTTCAGATGGAACAAACTCTTCCAGGTTCATAGGCATTGAAGCAGGGTCCAGTTCAAAAGACCATTTTGGAACTCCTTCCCTTTCATCACCAGTCATTCTGTAAGATGGAACCCTGTGAGAAAACCTGTATATCTCATCTGGACGAATCTGAAAACAAGAGATGCCATTTTCAGCTTTTCGAGAGAAAATACTGGCAAAGCCCTTCACCTTGCCCAAATAGGCAACGGACAAGCCAATACCTTCGGCATATGCAGACAAGATCTCAACAACATCAAACTCATACTTCCTACGATTGTCAGGATCAGAATGCAAATTAATGTCCCAGTTCTTGAAAAGGGCCCAAGTTTCCCCTACCCGAGGATAAATGTTATATGTTTGCTTATGACGTCCTTTCTCACAAAAGACCATGTGAGAAAACATGAGAAGATGTCTAGTGTTCTCACTCTGTCCAAGTTTAAACTTACCACAAGAAACTGGTAAGCTCTCCTTCCTCCAATTGATCTCATTTTCATCATTGGAATCTGGTTCTAACCATGTCATTCGCAGTCTGAAGTCACCTGGGTAAACTCTTCTTATCAGAGCATAAAACCTAGGCATGCCATCCAATGAATCAAAAGCAGCCCACACCTGGCCACTCGCAAAGCAACCTTCTTTCCTCTCCTTGTCAAAGTCACTAAAGTCTGGATCAGGATAATTATATAACTCTGGTTCTTTTGTGTCTCTCATGCCGAAGTTTGATTTGGAATCATCATTCGGTGGGCACCCTCCTGAACATCCATTTTCTGTGTGTTTTTCACCTTTCTTATCTTCATTCAAGTTAGTAGCTAAGCCATCTTTTCCATCCAAGTCAGATGTCTCCCCTCGTAACACATCTTCGAAGTCCTCTTCAGTAGAAGATGGGCTGCCCCCTCTAGACCTTTTCACAGGGTTGGTGTCTTCATCATCACTTAAATTTTCTTTATAAGAAACCTGCTGTTTTTGCCGAGTCGATCTCCGTAGGGACTGCTCACCCAAGCGACCAATGTTCTGGCTCCCCCGAAACTTACCATCTCCACAGATAACTGAATCTTCATCAGACTCACTGCTGCTTCCACTGTCATAACTTTCACTAGATTCCACTACTTGTGTCCTGTGTCTCTTCTTATTTACCTTTTCAGGGCGAGCTTGAGTCTTCCTGAAGACATCAGGCCTATCATTCACAGGGGTAGAAGTACCTTTGCGTCCCATTTCCACTTTAGATGGACCCTGAGTAGGGAAAACTTTCTGATGTTGGAAAGTCGGCATATACATTCCAGAAGCTGGAGATGCACCTGAAATATTCACTTCGCATGCAAGAAACGTCCTCCTACAATTTTCATTTGGACAAGGCATGGGCTTATTGATGAGTTCTCTGCAGTAATGATACCTAACAGAACAAAAAGGACAGACAGTCCAAAAGGTCTCGCGCCCATTAGAAAATCTAGGCTGAGCTGGCTGTTGTGGCTGCTGATGTTGGGTATTAAAGCCTGAGAAACTGTCACCAGTATTGTTTCGATATCCAACATTTGGGTTCCAATTTGCCTTCTGCGGAGGCCGGTAAGTTGCTGAAGGTTGCCTAGTATAAGAAGCACGTGCCGACGTTCTAGGTACAGAAGCATGCCGCTTCATGTCATGCATGGACCGTTTCTCCCGATCCAAAAGAACTCTCTGAGCTTCCCCAATTAGCTTAAAAGCAGCTTCTGCCCCAGCAAACTTGTTTTTATCAGGATGAAGATAAAGAGCAAACTTCCTGTACTGCTTCTTAATTGAGGCCTCATCAGCAGCCTGTTCAAGTTGCAAGATTCCATACCAGTCCATCTCATTACCAAACAATTTCTTCTCAGCAGAACAGTGGACATCACAAACCATAAGCATATGGGTAATATTCTCTAGATCAGGGTAAAGTTGCTGAGCTTTCAGCACAATTTTACGAGCCCCTGGAAAATCCTTGCTCTGTAACTTCTTCTCAGCCAGGGCCTTTGCGCGAAGCGCCTCCTCCTTATTGCAGTCCATTTCATGTACTAGGTCCAATACACTCTCACCTGAATATCCTTTGACGTCTCAGCAGAGCTCAATAACTTATTGTGGCAAAAACATTGCGATAGATATTGACAAGCAAAACCTGTAACAAACCATAATGAACCCATTTCTCAAATCCTCAGCCTGATAGAGACTACACAATTTAGCCTTTCAACCAACTTAAAACAACGTACGGATTCCAGGGACACAAACTAGAACTTGGCATCATGAGCTCCTAGACGACATCAAACAAAAGCTATCTAACATAAACAAATTAACGACATACATGCCAAGTTAAATTCATATATGCCAAGTTAAATTCATACATGCCAAGTTAAATTCATATATGCACACACACACACAGATAATTTATCATACAGAGTTTTACTACCAAGTCTTCTTTTCGCTTTTATGTGCACACCAATAATGATGCGCGATTTAACCCATCAGGAATTGGACGATGCAAAGTCCAAAGTGCACTAAAGTCCAAAGGGGCCCTTACTACCTAGTCTAATGTGCAGAATTCTATATCTATCCTAAAACAAACAATCTCAGTGGGTTCACCAATCAGTGTCCAATTTCAGAGTTAACATTCACTTGAGGAAAAAAAACAGAGAACACCTCCAAGTTCACACTCTGCTGTGAAATCTCCACTCAACGCTAACGCTCAAACCCAACTTCCTACACTTGTTCAGAAGACCATAGCCCCCATCATTTCAAAGCCAGTGCCTACAAAACTAGCCAGAAATGCAACCGCCCAAAATAAACCGACCATCAAACACCAACACGGACGTTGGAGGTCAATTAAACAAAAGGAGAAGGAAAAAAAAAAACGCGAAACGCGCGAAAGCCAAGAAAAACGTGCGCGACCCAACACGCGCAGGGTCAGAAGCGAGGCGCTTCGCTCGCCAAGCAGGAAGATTGACAAACCCTAGAAATGGAACAGCAATTCAAGCTAACAAGGGTCTACTTCCGAGACGTCAACCACATGGTTACAGAAAGGACGAGCGAAGTACAGCAATTCAGAGACGATCGGCGCTTACGTCATTGGCGAGTTTCAAATTCGAACTTCAGCTTTTCCAGGATCAGAGCTGGGGAGATGGGAGAGGCGACCGGCGTTCTTCGACTCCCCCCTTTTTGGTTTCGCCACTTCGGAATGTACGTGGAATTCTCAATTTAAATGGCTGCTGACGGGGGGCTTTTTGGTCAATGAACATTTTCATCAATTTGCTGCTAGGTCCCTCAACTTTCTCAAGTTTTCGGAACTCGACCCGTGAGCGCTCGAACAAACAAAATGATTGTGGCGTGTAGAGCTGATCATGAGTTTGACGGCTTGTGCAGACTCGAAATGAAAATGGACGACAGGGATAGGTTGTTCCTTGGACCTAGACCTGTCAAAATGGGTCGTAAATCCATTTCTTAATCCATATTTGATTTGATGGATTGAGTTATTTTATGGATCAGTTATATTTATAACTTATTTACACCCAATTCACCTATATGGCTCTTTCACCTCACTCGATCTTGAACTCGCTCACTCGTCTTAGTTTGAGTATGAGTTTTCATAAATTCAGTTAAATATATAAGTGCTTTAGTAATATGGGTCGGATATATATTAGTATATGATGAATCGGAAATAGATCATTAGATTTGTATTGCATAAGAAATTATCAAAACGGGTTAAATAGGTCAAATTAAGTCGTATTGTTTTGATCAACCTGGCTCACTCATTGGATGAGTTGACTTGGGCCTAGCATGTGTGATTAGGTACGTCAAGACCTGTGCATATACATGAAAAAGTTCATCTTTTTTGTGAGTAGGGGTATGCCTACGCAAAGCTTATGAGGTTAAAGTGCATTGTGAGAGAGCATTGGAAGAATGACTGCATCTGAATAATGTACTTTGACTCTAAAGACTTTCTCGTAAATGAAAACATTTTTGGTAATCCATGTACAATACGCTTTAGAAAAGCACTTTGAACATTTTAAAGCTCAACTTTGCACCAAAAGCCTTTCAAATTTTGGTTCTAGAGCCTTTAGAGCACTAAAGC
Source organism: Syzygium syzygioides (assembly GCA_031216285.1). NCBI lineage: Eukaryota > Viridiplantae > Streptophyta > Magnoliopsida > Myrtales > Myrtaceae > Syzygium > Syzygium syzygioides. The sequence goes on from CM062249.1 coordinate 30,807,518, forward strand.
TCTTTGAAAATGTTGCACAATTCGCAGAAATCTAACCTAACCAAACTCAAACTCAACCCCATAGAATTTTCCCTGTTTGCTGGGTATATATGGGAGGAATTTAGTTTGAACTAAGCTTCTTTTCAAAGTTTCTATATAGAAAAATGACATAAATGGTCTTTAAACTTTAATTTAATATGTAATGTAGTCTTCATATTTTTAATTTGTTTAATGTGATCCTTAAACTACTCATAAATATTCAATGTAGTCAATATGTTTTGCTCAAATGACAAACTATTAAAGACGTTTATCTTTTTATCTATCTATTTTGAAAAGGAAAAGAAACATTAGGGCATTAATATGTCCATCGTTTTCAGATGACATATGTTATTATATTTTAAATTAAGATAAATATCTTACATGAATAATCCATATGTAAACGTTTTTTTTCTACCGTCCAAAGCTAAACAATTTGAAACTATAATCATTTGACTCCATTCAACTTGAATTAACGAAATTACGATATTAAATATTTTCATATAATTTAGAGACTAAATTGAACGTTTATCAATATTTTAGGGGTCATATTAAACAAAATAAAAGTCCAGGGATGATATTGCATATTGGGTCAAAATTCGGAACCATTTATGTCGTTTTTCTATTCTATATGGAACCTTATTTAATGACTTTGTCTAAGCTAGACCTAACCTTGTGCTTCCCAGTAGTGGACCAAGTCCAGGCCATTTTCAGCATACTCAAAGTCAAGGGCATTTCATCATGAAGCCTAACACACGCTCATCGGCTTTAGAAAATACCAAGTACATTTTATTATTGTACTTGTTTGGGCAACAAGTTATGTATTTGATCACCTCCCATCTTCCATTATTAATTTCATATACAAGTCAACGGTTAGACTAGAAGGTCAAGCTAAGCTGGTGTTCGATGTCATTTTCTGGAAAATGATACGAGTTTTTAAACACTATGGCTTTTGCTTAGAGGTGGCAAAATGAGTCTAAAATCAATATTTTGAACCATGTTTGATGATGCAAAGTCATAATGGGTTGTCTTAAGTTGGATATGGGTAATTAATGGATTTATGGATCGATCGATTTAGTGTTTCCTTTTACCCTTGCGGCTTTAAGAATTTCTTTCCAAGTCAGCTTTTTCCACGCTCATTCGCTCACAAGGATCGTAGTGAGAGAAACTTTAGAGAGATAAGCTCTGTATTGTATTTCACTTGTGAGAATAAGATACAAATGAGGAGAGTAGACACTTTATATATAAGTATAGGTTCAACCGTATCCGTAGATCTTTCCTCGATCTAACGGCAGAGATTGCATCTCTTCAACTACCATCTACCTGTATTTAATGAAAAGACTTTAGAATATTATATAATTACAGTATCGCTTGCCCTCGGGAACATTCAATAGAATATCAGAGTCGATCGCCCATTCCTCTCTAATGGTTCGTGGTTCTCTGAGCATGGGGAACCTCGGGATCATGACATTCTCTCCCACCTAATTGGGTGACGCTATTGTCGCATCTTTGGCATTTCTAAAATTGCCAAAGAGCTTCAACAGGTTTCCAATTAGCTTCACTCTCCAGAAGACCCTTTTATCGGATCAAATATTCATGCTTCAGCGCATGGTATCGCTTCTGTATGAGTTGATCCGCCATGATGAAGTTGACGTCTCGATCATATGAGGTTTTCGCCCCAAGCGACACCCGTTGCAACTCTCCTCAATTCGGGTGTTCTTCATCAACATGGAAAGGCTAAAGCATAAATACCGGATGTACCTTTAGTTTCGGCGGAAGTTCCAGCTTGTATGCAATTTTCCCCTACCTAATAACTTAAAGGATTTTAAATGGGTTGAAAACTACCCCATATGAAAAATAGAGAATTTCTTCACCAATTTTCTAGTAGTAATTAATGCACCCAATGCATCAAGTGGAGTTGGAGATGTAAGGACAATTTTTATAATTTTTTAAAAAATTTTTCTGAAATTTTTAATTTTTAAATTTTTTTTTTCCTTTTTTTTCTATGAAGTCCGGTCATAGTCGGCGGCTGGCCGTCACCAACTCTAGACAAGGGCCCGACCACTTGGCGAGGGCCAAGATTAAGTTAAAGTATTTTAGCAAAATAAATTGGGTTAGGTATGAGTTGAGTATGGACTGTGTATGGGTTATACTGAATAGAAACGAGTGAAACGGGTTAAATAGGTCAATTTAGGTTTAATTATTTCGATCCAATTCATCCATTTGACGGGTCTACTTTTGCCAAATTTTGGACAAACGCTAAACGGTGATATCCCTCCATACCTTCACTTTCTTTACGCCATTATCAGTGCCAAGAGCAGTTCATGCATCGATGCATGAGGTGTCAATTGCTGTGCAACTTCTTTTCTTCTTTTCTTAATTAGGGGTAAAAGAATTGCTACCAATAGATACACATTATAATCCCCATTCAATCCGAACTAAACATTCTCGAACTTCTAGCTTCAAAGTCGAGAAAGCTTAACATCTCACGTAAATCTTCCATGAGCGGGTGCGAATTGTTCCCTGCGACAAAGGTCGTCACTACATTCCTCACTTCGATCCAACTGCAACCGGGCGTCTTCCTCACCCCTTGAGAGTTCATCACCCTCCTTACTGTCTCCGCTTCTTTCCAATTCCCGCTTGCGCAATACAAGTTCGACAAGAGTACGTAGCTCATTTCGTTCTGGGGATCCATTGCCTTCAAGGCCTCCCCACTGTATGTACCAATTTCCACATCTACATGAGCAGAACAAGCTCCTAACAGAGCGTCCCACATGGTCATTGTGCCCCGAGTTTCCTCGGTCAGCTCTCTTGCTACTGCTAAATATCCACCTCGGCCTAGAATATCCATCATACAAGCCACGTGATCCGTTTCATGTGGGACCCCGTATTCCAAGTCCATCAACTCGAAAAGCTTTCCACCTTTCTCCAGTAGTCCCGAGTGACTACAAGTCATTAACATGCCTATGAAGGTGACCTTGTCTGGTTTTGTCCCGGATGCTACCATTTGTTCGAAAAGCTGCAGAGCTTCCTTAGCCCACCCATGCAAACCGAATCCAAACAGCATTGCGTTCCAGGAGACTATGTCCTTGTTAGCAATGTCATAGAATGCATGACTTGACGCTGCTATGTGCCCGCATTTCGCATACATATTAACTAAACCGTTACCCACATAGGCATTGGCTAGGACTCCGGAGCAAATTATGCAGCCATGGATCATTTCACCATGACCAAGCATTGCCAAGATAGAACATGCATGGAGCACAGCTCCAAATGCCAAGTCATCTGGTTTGAGACAATTCTTGATCATATCAATGAAGAAACAGAGAGCTTGTTCTCCATGTCCATTTCTTGCATATCCAGTAATCATAGATGTCCATGAAACTATATTCTTCTCGGGCGCTCGCTGAAACTCAAGAAAGGCTTTATCGGTGTCTCCTATCTTCATATGGGCATCAATGATGACATTCAAAGACACTAGGGTCAGCGTACCAAAAGAGTCGAGCAACTTCATAACATCCTCAAGACAGCATAGTTTAGAGTAAAAGCTCAGGATCGAGTTCTTTGACTCCACCGCAGTACCCCAGCCGCTTTTTATGATATAGGCATGCACCATACGGCCATGAAAATGTTTTGGTGATTCAGAACAAGTGTTCATAAGAGAACTTAAAGTCCACTGATCTGGCTGGCACACACTCACCTGCATATCTTTGAACAAACCAAAACACAATTCAACGTCGCCCCATCTACCACAGCCCGCGATCATTATATTCCAAGCAATTTGAACCCGCTCGGGCAACAGCACGAACAAGTTGTTGGCTACACCAAAATTGCCACAATTGACATGTGCAGACAAGAGAGAACACCATGTTATTTCATTCCTAATGCTAATTCCTTCAAAAACTTTGCTAGCACTATCCGGGCACAAGCATTTTCCATACATGTCTATGAGAGAGTTATTAACCGGCAAGTAAGACACGAACCCCAGAAGAATGACCAGAGCATGTACTTTGGTCCCACAAACAAGATCATTCGACCCCGCGCATGCCGCCAGAGTCGCGGTCAATGTGAAATGATCAGGCCGGGCACCGGCAAACCTCATGGACCGGAACAGAAAGAGGGCTTCTTGGTGGAAACCCAGTTGAGCATACCCACTGATCATCGCGTTCCAAGAGACGGAGTCTCTCTGCGGCATTTGGTCGAACAGCTTCCGTGCGCACGAGACACGACCGGCCCTCGCCAGAGCGGTTATCCTCGACGTGACACCGAACAACTCCGAGCGCATATTACGCCGTTTTCCAAATTTGATGGGAACCCATCAGTGCAAAACAGCATCCGGGCATCTCACCCTGCAGCCGAAAGCGCAAGACGGGATGTTGAAAGAGTCCGGAGTTCCACGCGATGCAAGGAAGATCGGCAGCAAGCTGTGCATCGGTTCGGACATGAAGGAACGAAATCTGACAGAGGCGAGATTCAGTCTGGTTCGTGTGAATCAAATCTACATGGAAAATGTTTTCATGAGCATTCGAGGATTCGTGATGCGACGGTCTTGAAATGCGGATTTATCAGAATTTAAAACCGACCGTGTAAGTATTTTTTTCTTTTTTTTCTTCCTTTTTACAATTTTTTAGTTATTTGAAAGAGATATGTCGATTTGGACTCTTCTTGAAATTTCAAAAAGTGATAACGACTAGTTGCTGATCACCCAAAAGCGCAACGTTTAGTTTGTAATATGATATAGTAAAACAAGGAAGTAAATAGATTTTATCATTAAACCTCTTAGCACGAAAGTTTCATCAATTTGCATTTAAGCCCACGAAGTTTAGGATCGAAGGAGGTTACTAAACAAAACTTATAAAAGTAAAAAGTAAGTTTAATTTTTTTCTACGAAACTAAATTGCTAAAGCAACAATTTATTTGGTGATCACTAAATGAGTTAGAGCGACTTGCTTGATTGAAATCTCGTGCGTATTAACATTTAGTTTCGAAAAATTCGAATCAAATTGACTAACAAAATGAAAAAAATCCGACCTCTCTGATCTTTTTTCCCCGGCTCATTTTTGCCCGACCGTAGCCGGTTTGACACAAACGATATAGTTTTCGTCCGCTGTTAATTGGAACGAATCCAATTTTGAATTTCTATCCATATATCTATTTATTTGAATTTAATATTTAATTAATTGATAATATATATATATTCTTTTTCTCTCTCCACCTTCTTCTTCTTCTTCCTCCGGGGGTTTCCAATTTTTTCAATTCGCTTTCGCAGTCCCGCCCATTTCCACAGTCCCCCCCACTCCCTCTCTCTCTCTCTCCCCCACCACTCCGAGCTTCGCAAAGCTCAACGATCTCTCTCTCTCTTCTCTCTCTCTCTAAACCTCATCCCGAAGCCATTCTCAGACTCACTCGCTCTCTCTCTGCGCGCCTCGCAGATCTGTACGGCTTACATCGCGTTCTCGTGACCTAGCCGGAACGAGCTCCGGCCACGCCCACGTCACGCTCCGATGAACCACTACCACATCTACGAGGCCATCGGCCGCGGCAAGCACTCGGTAAGCTCCCTCCCTCCCTCCCTCCCTCCCTCCTCACTTTCCCGTTTTGCGCCCCGATTCCGCGCACCGGGAGCCCGGCTTGAACTGACTCGGCCGGTTTCTTCCGCAGACCGTCTACAAGGGGAGGAAGAAGAAGACGATCGAGTACTTCGCCGTCAAGAGCGTCGACAAGTCCCAGAAGAGCAAGGTCCTCCAGGAGGTGAGCGATCGAGTATTGCCGCGGTTTCGTCGGTTTGGGGGCACTGTGGGGGGCTCGCGGGGAATTAGAATGTGGGATGGGGGTTCGAGAAATTCTGTCGGTTGTGGCGATTTACTAAATGCGGTAGCGCCGATTGGAGCTTAACTTGCTGATTTTTTTTAAGATCTGTTGGGCGTGCAGGTTAGGATCCTTCATGCTCTCGATCATCCGAACGTCCTCAAGTTCTATTCTTGGTAAGGCTCGCTTGTGTGCCTCGAATGTAATGTCCCATTGCATTATACCCGAGTGGTCGCGGGTGAACCTATTGCTTCCTTAAATTTAGTTTCTCCGTTGGAATTTTTTGCTTACTTGAATTATATGTTCGCCTGTTTGGTTCAAGGTATGAGACCTCAGCGCACATTTGGTTGGTCTTGGAGTACTGTGTTGGAGGAGATCTGATTACTTTATTGCGGCAGGTATTTTGCTGCACGGTTTACTGATATTTATCTTTCCCATGGAGAGCAAGGCCTCTGTTGTCTTCTTGGGTTGCTCTGTGATTGATGGAACTAGTTTGATATGTGATGCATTTCTTCAAGCCAGACTTGTCATCGATCAATTATTTCAAGCGTGTTTTTGTGTTGCCCAGTTATTTTTAAGTTGTTCAATATGGTAATTTCAAGAAGCTTAAGATGTTGTTGAGACTGGAAGTTGTATCTTTGCTGCTAGGGAGCCATAAACAAACCAAGATGATGTTCTTTCAGTTACAACTACTTAAAACTTGTTTCTCCTTGAAGATCTGAATGTCTGACATGCCGTGTGAAGCCTATTTAACCCATTTTTCCTTCATGCCTAAAAGCTTTTGACCTTTTTCAGGATGGTCGATTACCTGAAGATTCAATTCATGATCTTGCCACTGATCTTGTCAAAGCATTGCAGTAAGAATTGGTTGCCAAGGTTGATGTCTTCTTCCTATGAAGGGGACCTTGATGGCCTCTATCTCTGACATCTTCTTTCTATCTTAATTTTTACCAGGTACATCCATTCTCAAGGAATCATTTACTGCGATCTAAAACCATCAAACATTCTTTTGGACGAAAATGGACATACAAAGGTAATCTGAGAGTGTAATTCGTTATCAATTTATATATTGTCAGCTTTCATGGGATAATTTCCTCATTCTTGCATGCTGCAGTTATGTGATTTTGGACTGGCTAGAAAGTTGAGTGATATATCTAAAACTCCTTCTGCTTCGGTATGTTTTGCACTCTTACGTTCATTCTTTCACCTACTCCTGGAAAGGATACGGTTTTGGTGCTTCCACTAACCACTCAATTGAACTTGATATGTTAAGCTGCCACAAGCAAAACGCGGTACACCATGTTATATGGCTCCTGAGCTGTTTGAAGACGGAGGCGTCCATTCTTATGCTTCAGATTTTTGGGCCCTTGGTTGTGTACTTTATGAGTGCTACACAGGGAAGCCTCCCTTTCTGGGACAAGAATTTACTCAGCTCGTGAGATCCATTCTCACTGATCCGACTCCTCCACTGCCAGGGACTCCAAGTCGTCCTTTTGTCAATTTAATCAACTCTCTCCTTATAAAAGATCCAGCAGAGCGAATAAAGTGGTCAGAGCTCTGTGGACATGCTTTTTGGAGAGCAAAGTGTCCTCCTGTGCCTTTACCTCCTCAGCCTGCTTTTGATAGCATGATTGAACTTCATACTAAGCCATGCCTCTCGGAGTATAACGGTGAAAGATCCGTCCAGAATAAGACACCTCCAAGGCATCGTGAAAAAGATGCTAAAGTGGGTTCGCGACGGGATGAGAACTCCATTATTGGGCCCAAAGTTCATGAGACACCTGTAAAGGCTGCTCTGAGCGTCCGGAAAAACGCTGCAAAGACTTCTGGCAAAGGCGGTGAAGAGAAACACAAAGATAATTCGGGTGGTACCAGGGCCTTGAATCTATTAAGGCTCTCTAGAATTGCAAAATCAAACTTGCAGAAAGAGAATGAGAAAGAGAACTACCGCAGGCCTTTACCTAGCGGTGCTGAGAACGATTCTGAGGTTAAAATTGAGAACACGGACATGGAACTTGACTTTAATGAAAATACAGAAGAGGATACGCAAGAAGAACTGGATGGCTCAGATATACCTTCTCCTGCCCTCAGATCATCAAATGAAAACCTGAATCATGAGGGACAAGTGGAAGAAATGGATATTGATGAAAAAGTCGAGCCTGCGGCTGCTTCTGATTTGCCTCTTTCAGATGAATCAAAGACAATGGAGCCAGAATCTTATTCAGAACTCACTCAAGTTGCAGCTACCCCACCCAGCATCAGTCCTCTGCCCAAAGGACAGAGGGCAAAAGAAAGTTTGGGTTCTGCTCATGAATCCGATTCTGCAAAATCAGCTAGCAATATAGTACAAGTTTTTTGGCATCAATCTGATCTTTCAGTGAGACCCGTAATGCCCAGTAGAAAATCTGATAGAACATCTGAGGTAGTTCCTTCTCTACCATTTGAGGCACTGCAAGCATCTGATTTTGTAAAAATGTCGAAAGGACAGCTTGATGCACTCAACAACAAAATCATAGCGATTTTGAGTGGAAGTAGCGGCACAGGGGAGAAGCAGAATGTAATCAAGTATCTGGAGATATTGAGCAGTTATCCAGATGCAGCTAATATCTTGACCAATGGGCCCATCATGCTAATGCTTATTAAAATGTTACGGCAATCGAAAGCTTATGTCTTGCGAGTTCAACTTGCCTCACTGATTGGTCTTTTAATAAGGCACTGTACTTTCATTGAAGATGATTTGTCGAATTCTGGGATCTTGGGTTCACTTACTGATAGCCTTGGTGACAGGCAGGAAAAAGTGAGGAGGTTTTCAATGGCTGCATTAGGCGAGTTGCTTTTCTACATATCCACTCAGAATGAGCAAAAAGAAAACATGCCCTCAGAATCTCCATCAAAGGACAACCGATCCACAGTCACATCTAACTGGCAGGTAAGCTTGATCATTAATGTCCTTGATTTCTAAGTTGTGCATAGCTTCTGAAGCTCTACTTAGATGTGAACGACTTAGTTGTTCTGTGGTCTCTATTGTGAAATGTTTGATATCATGCCATTTTATGCCCATCCTTGTTAGACCTTCAGTTTTGCCTGCAAATTTAAATCTTAAGCAGTGCTTATCAAAGAATCCCTTAGGTGGACGACTGTACTGATCCTTTATGCATTATTAAGCTGCCATTTCTCACTTTCTTTTCTCAATAGTTAAACATTTCCTTGTGGCCCAGGTTCCGAATTCCTTAATTTCACTCGTGACATCAATTCTTAGAAAAGGAGAGGACGATATGACCCAACTTTATGCGTTGAGGACAATAGAAAATATCTGCAGTCAGGGAGGGTACTGGGCAGCTCGTTTCACCAGCCAGGATGTTATTAATAACCTGTGCTATATATATAAAGCTTCAGGGAAACCGGAAAGCATGAGGCTCACGGCAGGATCTTGTCTGGTTCGCCTAGTTCGTTTTAATCCTCAAAGCATTCATCCGGTTATTGGGAAACTTTCTTGTAAGGATATAACATCTGCCCTTGTCAAGGGTGGGCCACGGGAACAACAGATCTGCTTAAATCTTCTGATCATGACCATGACAAAGAGCAATATGCTGACAAATAGTGGTCGGCTCCTTCTTCCAGTTGCAGAAGACAAAAACCTTGTGCTTTGTCTAATCTCTTTGATTGAGCAGGGACCTGAAGTTATGAGGGGAAAAGCACTCGTCCTTGTGGCTCTTCTCTGTAAAAACAGCCGGAGATGGTTGTTTCAGCTCTTTTGCAACATGAGGTTGATCTCCATAGTAGACAGACTGACAAAAGAAAAGGACGGCTTTGTTCAGCAGTGCCTAAATGCATCTGTGCATGTTGTGGCATCAACCATACCAAATTTGCTGGAAACTCTCACGGCAGATATTCAACAGATGATGGGGGGAAGGCGTCATGGTCACATGTCCCCCCTTACTGGTCGAGCTGCACAAAAGACAAACATTCATCTGTTTCCAGTTATCCTTAATCTTCTAGGAAGCCCATATTTTAAGCACAAGGTGGCAACTCATCAGGTTCGACATCAGCTGGCAAACATAATCAAACTTATGGAGAGCCCATTTCAAGTAAGTAGCCGAAGCTATGGATCCTCCCCCTTTGCTCAATTTTGTTGTACTTAAGAAAATGATTTTAAACTTTATGGTATTTGAAGAATACATTTGGATAAAATAAAACAGTGAATAAACTAGGCATGCTGCTCTGGCTTTCAAAGAAAATAGTCTATATGTCCATACATAGCACACGACCTTCTGGCGAGGCTCTACTTGTATTGCTTAAGCTATGGCAGAATTTGAATATCTATACACAAAAGCATGAAGTTTTCTTTCCCTCCTTGGAAGGGAATAAGTTAGCTTTTTTTCTCTGCTCAGCTGTATCATTCCATTTTTTTTTTTTTTTGGTTTTTGTGGTTAAGTTCTCCCATGATTTTGATTTACTGACACTTGTGTACACCATATTTTGCATTTAAATTTCAGGGAAGAGACGATTTCCAGTTAACAGTTCTTCGAGTTGTTGAGTCTATCACAGAGGAGTCGTCCTGGATTCTTGAAAGCTCTGATGTATTCATCCGTGGGATTCTGCCGAGTCTGGCTGTACTGTACAAGGGCAACAAGGATGGTGATGCCAGATTTTTGTCCCTCAAAATTCTGTTCGATGCGATGGTTGTTTTCCTAAATGAACCCCCAGAGTTAGAGCATAAGCTAGAAGACTTGAAATCCATATCCAATGTTCAATTTCTCCCTCTTTACCCAACCTTGATTGAGGATGAGGACCCAATACCGATGTATGCGCAGAAGCTCCTCCTGATGCTCATAGAGTTCAACCTAATTAAAATTCCAGATATTCTACAACCAAAGACCGTCAGTCACTGCTTCAGATTTTTGCTTGGTGATCTGTCCAGTGCAAATGTGAATGATGTCAAGCTGTGTGTGGCTCTGGCATCAGCACCAGATATGGATCCCAAGTTGCTTTCTCAACTGAAAGTAGTTCGGAGGATTGGAAACCTTCTGGAGTTTGTACATGTGAAGGATATGGAAGATTTTCTCGAACCGACGCTTGGCTTGTGCAAAGCTTTCCTTTTACGATCACTAGGTTCTAGGATAGGTTCCATGTACACACAAGAGCCAACCCTACTTGATGAAAGTTCTTCTGAGCCAGTGAGTACCGTAAGAGACATAACCGACTTTGGTGGCAGTGCCGGTGTTTTCCTGGAATTGTGTGGGTCTCGTGACAGAAACACTGCCGATATTGCTTCTGAATGCATGGTTCTATTACTGAAGGCAGCCCCAAGGGAAGGTGCTGCCGGTTTTCTTACTAATCTCTCAAAACTGAGTGCAGTTCTCGAGTCTTGGCAAAAGGGCGCTCCTTCTCTACTGGTACAGCGAATGCTGCATTCTCTCGGTTACTCCTGTAGGCAATATTTGCTGCACAGAATGATTTTGTCGGTGTGCACGTCTGAGATTGCGAAGATTGAAGGCATCGTTTCTGAGATAAAATATTCTGGTGCCGCTGCTTTAGCCAGTGCTTCCACACTCGTAATCTCGGAACTGCGGCGGCTCCCTCATTGTGGTTAAATCCATGAAGGTTATGGGTCACCTTATTCATTACCTGTATCTCCGTTTATTCCCCTTTGTGTAGAATCTAGGAAGGTTGCCCGGATTTCTGGGAGAACATCGAAAGAAGCTATGCATCTCTTCCTGCTTGCACGAATTCAGAAGATCACTTGGATTCCCAAATAACCTCGGCAGACTGTTTCTGAATCTAGAACCAGTCCAGGACAGAGCATGTTCCAATGTACTCCGGCTCTTCTTTGTATCGTCATTGTACTTATGTTGCATATTGTCTTATTCAGTCAGAATATTTTTTAACAAGACTCGCCCTCGAATATTGAGTTGAATATATTCAGCTAGCTTGTGACACCGTTAATAACAGAACTTCCATCATCAAAATGGAACATGACAAACTGAGTGGTTATTTCGAATGTGATCCCAAGAGCACAAAACAAGTTAATGGCGGGGCGAATGATACTACTGTAAGTTCATTGATTCAAAGGAATTCAAAATTAACTATTCATTCTGTGGCGTATCTGGTGGTGGGTTCATGTGGATTTATGACGAGCATCAGGCAAGAAACTTCGAAACCCTCAACATAGTGATTAAGGCAATTCTGTAATTGGAAAAGGCCAGCTCCAGGCGGACATGGAAATCTGCTCGCGCTAAAAACTGAGAGAGAGAGAGAGAGAGAGAGAGAGAGAGAGAGAGAGAGAGAGAGAGAAAGTCAACGCAACAACCCAGAGAAAATAGAGCAATTGGGAATTGCTGTAATCTAAATTGGGCACAACGACTCTGGAAATAAAATGTAAGTACATCGAAGACACAATTCGGAATTCTAGGACCAACGGGCACAAAGATGATGCATAAATTAAGAAGAGCACACGAAGAGCATCTTCCTCACTGTTTCTTCAGACATTAAGCGCCCTTCTTCTTAAGTTGCTCTTCGATCATGTCCGCAGCTTCCTGGACAGTCGTGATACTTTGAGCACTATCTTCCTCCACAAGAATCCCAAATTCCTCCTCAATTGCCATCACAATCTCCACCTAAAACGAGGGAAGAGAAGTGTTCTCATCACAATCCCATTTTATCTAATAAAGGAGTAAGCTGGTAAAGGTTGGAACCGGATAAAAAGAAAAACAAATTCCTATATCGCAGAAGTACCATCCTGCGGGAACGAATGGATAAAGTGAAAGCTCGTTATAATCTGCAGAAAAGGTAAAAGACATGTGGATGAATGTCTAACCGTGTCCAGAGAATCAGCTCCCAGTTGAGAGATATTTGACTCTCCAATCACAGTAGCATCATCCGGTAAAGCTAGCTGCTTCCTTATTATATGGCACACTTTATCCACCGTCTCCTTTTTAGCCTGCTCATACATCAACTCGATTATTTACAAGTTCTAAGAACCTACGTGTGGGCTTCACACTGAGTGGTTAGAAGGTTGGCAACACCAATTCAAGCATTCCCCCATGAGCAAACAAAATGATATGTTTGAATAAGATCCTAGGCATCCACTGTCCCTGTAACAAGCATGTTTCGAATGGCTTGATCACACGGCAAGATTGTTCAGCAACGGACGAGTATGTAATGACCCAGACTTCAGATGTACAAGTACTTGTAGTCACTTTGCTACGCTCTAGTGCTGTTATAGTTGACATAATATAGTAACTCATACCGCACAGAAGACCTGGAAGCGGCGTGCTTTAAGAGATGGGAAACCTCTGCCAGCCACTGGGAGGGAGACAGACCTGACATTAGATATCTTGCTGACAGGCACCTGTTAAAAATGTCAAAAACTGAGATTCAGCATGGTGCTAGCTAGGTAAGTTGATGGTTCTATACAAGTCAGGTTTAAAAGTACAATGCCACATGTTTTATAAGGCTTCAGAGATCCCATTCTCCCTCAAAGTGCAGAACCTCAACGAGATCAACCAAGCTCTACGCCTGAATTGCACAGAAAATTTGGGAGAATTACATTTTGCCCACCAAGTTTTTGGGATTGTGGCTAGTTTCCCCAGAAGTTTCAATTTTTGCAATTTGTCCCCTGACTTTATGGTATTGGAGGCAATGTGCCCTCAAGCACTTGACTCCTGGCAAAATTTTCTCACAAATTTGACTATATGATTGCACGTGACCAGTTATGGAAGGTAAACTGGACATATATCATTTATATATTTCAAAAATAATTGTAGGGACTACCCCGTAAATATATTTCAGAGCTAATATCGATGTGTATTTAGCGTTGATTCTGGTCAAACTCTTGCCGAAACTTTGGTCACATGCTTTCACATGCAAGCTTTTCGACGCAGTTTCAAATGCACGAAAAACTCGGCATTTAGCACAACTCAATAGACAGAAAAACCTCCGGGCTCCAGCACCAAAACATAAGCAGATCCATCCTAGTCTGGAATAGCTAACGTCAAGCTAATACTATGCCTTGAAAATCTATATAAAAAAATGGCACCTGCATCCAATATCAATCGCAAAAACTATATGCACCATCCACAGCGATCAAGCATCAAACAAACCAATCACACGGGACTGAGATCGACACTCCCGATCATCTAAAAGCATCGAGCCCATTATAAAGAAAACACAAAATCAAGCAACCCCGTATTGACCGATGCCGGTTTTCTGTACCTGCACCTGCTTCAAAGCGAACGAAGCGTGAGCTGGTGTTCTAGTGACGAAGGCCATTGCGGGCTCGTTTCAACAGAAACTGAACGAAATGAATGATACAGAGAGAGAGAGAGAGAGAGAGAGAGAGAGAGAGAACGCGAGAAGTTTGTGGGAGAGAGATGATGCTATATAGGGGAGTCGGAGTGAGCGGGAGCTTGCCGGACAGTGTTCGTTTGAAGCTGTCGTTCAGATTTGCCGGCAAGTGGAAAGCGGCTTCGTCCGCACTGATACTGTAGGGGGGCGTTTGGCTGTCGGTCTTATCCTGTCCCGTGTTCGGATAAGACCTCCAATGTTGCTTTTCCTTCTACTCTTGTAACTTTGGATTCCATAAAGACAGTTTTTTCTTTCGTAAGGGCTTGCTTTCATACACGCGGATCTGCAAATTATTTCATTCTTTATGCAACATCATAATGTATTAATAAGAAAAAATTCTTGACATTGTTTTATATATATCACTATACAAATTCTTTTCTAAAAGCAAACATATTAATGGGAGCATTTTGCTAAAGTGACAAAACCAGATATTCAAAGTTTAGCAATAGAACGTGAGACAAATTGGTGGTTGCATTTTAGGGACATTTAAGGGATTTAGGTAAGTGCATTTTTAATGGAAAGGGCTAGTTATCCCTTTTTTTTGGCCAATTCTACAATTTTCTCTTTAAAGCTAAATTGTATTGCAACATTAACGTAATATGTACATGAGTGCAAAAATAAGACTCAAAAGAGAGATAAAATGTTATTTCGGCTTGTACATTTATTAATATAAAAGTCGGTTTCTTTCTCATCTACAAGAATCGAAACCGTAAGAATGGTCTATTTTATACGGCCATGGCTATGCTGCCGTGTCGTGTTGGAATACATGTGTCTGGCAACACAAATCTTAGAGTCGTTGTGCTATGGGTACGATAATTAATTTGTGCTGGCAAAACTACTACCAGATTGACGTAGTTATCAAAATGAGGAAAAGACTTATAACTTTGCTGTAGAATTTTTACCAATGTTTTACGTATGTATTATTCGAACCTTTGCAATATGCCATTTCAACTTGTTAGAATATTTAAATATTACACAATGCGTTCATCTAAACGCTAGAACGATGGGAAGTG
Organism: Syzygium syzygioides; assembly: GCA_031216285.1. Classification (NCBI taxonomy): domain Eukaryota; kingdom Viridiplantae; phylum Streptophyta; class Magnoliopsida; order Myrtales; family Myrtaceae; genus Syzygium; species Syzygium syzygioides. The sequence goes on from CM062249.1 coordinate 30,822,700, forward strand.
ATCCCACAAAATATCCCATAATATGAAGGTCCTGAATCCAAATCTTTCCAAGATCCTTATTCTCCAATGGTAAGTTCTGCCTGCAAAGTTTTGGTAAGTTTTTCGCTATTATCTTCTTTATAAGCTAAAAAAAAACCAAAAAGAAGAAGGGCAGAGGTGGAAAGAAAAAACAATATTGAAGAGGAACGGAAAGCGCAAACTTGCAACAGAAGGCACGGAAAGAAGTCTGCTTTAGATGCATGACAACCATGCATAGGGTCGATGTTGTCTTCCCCACTAAAAATCAATTATATCTCGTGGCCCATTAATGGAATTTTATATGGTTTACATCCATATAGAAGAATAATAACATACTTTAGGATCAACTACCGCCTGCAAAGTTGCTATTATCTTCTTTGACAACTCAAAAGCAGGGGGGACGTAGCAAGAAAAAACAGCATTGAAGAAAAATGGAAAGCAGAAATCTCTCAACAGAAGGCAAAAGAGAGCTGTTCACTTTAAGATGCACAATAAACTACTAACAAACAATTTCACGTGGTCTCTAATGAAATTTCATAAGATTCTACATCCAAATACCGGAATGGTATCGTACTTTAGAGGCAGAAAGAAAAACAACATTGAAGAGACACGAACATCATTAACTCTCAACAGAAGGCACAAGAAAGCTGTTTGCCTTAAGATGCATGATAAACTACTAATAAACAATTATTTCACGTGGTCTCTGATAAAGTTTTATAAGATTTACATCCAAATACAGGAATGTTATCGTACCTTATGCTCCGCTACTGCCTGCAAAGTTGCTGTTATCTTCTTTCAAAACTCAAAAGAAGGGGAGAGGCAAAAAGAAAAACAACATTGAAGAGAAACGAACATCACAAACTCCCAACAGAAGGCAAAAGAAAGCTGTTTGCTTTAATATGCATGAGAACCATGCATATGGTCATTGTTGAGCTTTAATATGCATGAGAACCATGCATATGGTCATTGTTGAATTCCCTACTAAAAAACCAATAATATCTCTTAGCCTCTAATGAGATTTTATAACTCATTACATCCAAATGGAGGAATAATATTGCACTTTATGCTTCAGTACTATAATATATGTACATATCTGTTCAACGTAACCAAAAGAACCATGTTTCTCACACATAAATCTCTCCCAAAATAGGACAAATTTATGAGTGTGAAAATTTTACGTTTGAAATGTAATTGTTTTCTGATATGGAAACATTGTAACTCAACACGGGAGGATTGCAAATTCAATTATAAACCTATTGTACGGATTCAAATTCAATCCTAAATATTTTAATTAAATCAATATTGTTTAAAACCTTTACATGAAAATGCAATCAAGTCCTCTTGGTCAAGTCTCACCTGAAATATCTGACATGGAGGTTGAATCATCATTGATGATTTTACATGTCATGACTAGTGATTTGGCATGGTTAAATTTACTCGAAACAACGCCATTGTTGCTCGACTCCACAAGTGGTCGCCCTTGTCTATTGATAATTTGTTTGTAAAACAAACTAACAGGTGACTAGTCCCACATAAAAAAGATACGAGTGTGTGGACAGATATATAAGTAGAAGGCTTCTAGCCTTAAAATATTAGGCCATGAGCTAAGTGGGTAGACCCTAAAAATACTCATGTGTGGGTGCGTGAATAATTGCGCACTTATCACTTTGCATTCTCATGGATCAGAATAGACGCTTATCGACGGTTATTTTTTTTTCTAAACTTTGAATTTACAGTTTTGAATAGTTTTCCTTTTGAAACAGCATGTTTTTTTTTTCACTTCTTAATTTTCTTTTCTTTCTTAATAAATACAACATTTATTTTCCAATTGTTTCTTTTTTAGAGTTCTTGGAGAAATACTAGAATTGATATTTAGTATTCTCATTTCGAGACTTTGTTGTATCCTGGAAAGTATTTGCCAGTAAAAATTAGCATTTTTGTAGGGCAAACAATTTCTTAAAGACGGTGTATTCACGTCTCAAAGACTGATTCCATTCTTCCCAATTATTTTTCTAATAATTTTAAGGAATTATTTCTATAGGAAGGGAGTCAGAGTCAATCAAAGTCGTGAATCAAGACGCGGTGAAACCGGACTGTTTTATTGGTAACAATTTTGCTTGTTGGAGAGACAAGATGATGAGTCTTATCACTGCCTTGAAGATTTTTTACTTTCCTGGATCCCAATTTGATGCCTATAGAGGATCCAAAGCCTACCATTAGAGGAGGGAAGCCAAGTGCATAAACCATCGAAATGGTCAACAAGGAGAAGAAAAAACTTGAAGAGGATGAATTGCATTGTTGTGGGCATATTCTAAACACATTGTCTGATCGTGCCAACTACCAAAGACATATGGAATGCACTTGAATTCAAATACAAGGGAGAGGAGCAAGATACCAATTATATTTGCAAAATATTTTGATTTTAAATTAATTGATAAAAAAAACCCTTGTTCGAGGAAGTCCATGAATTGCAAGTACTTATCAACGAAATGTGTGCCATCAAGATTAACATTCTAGAATCCTTTCAAGTTGGAGCAATTATTACAAAATTGCCTCAAAGCTAAAAAGATTATGAAAAAAAGGATATTGTAGAAGTCAGAGGACATCTCCTCTGACCAAATTCAAAAACATCTTCAAATTAGGGAAGAGTCACATTTACGAAATAATTTTGGTTTATATGAGACCAAGGCGAATGCTGTCGATGGTAAAGTTTTCAATCCAAAACCACAAATGCTTGAAAGTCAAGAAAGGGCAAAAATTTAAGAAGACAGAAGAGAAAAAAAAAACGGTGGCTATTTTGTTTGTGGCAAAGGGGGACACTATGCAAAAGATTGCAGGAACCGCAAAAACACATTCAAGGACAAGAACACATCAACGGTGAAGGCAAGTGGCAATGTGGACAAAGAGAATTTCGTGGCAATGATTCCAAACTTGAATATTTCTGAAAAAATTAATGATTCTGTAGCAATGATTTATGAAATCAATGTTACTTTTGTCAAATCTGGTTGGTGGTTAGATCCTAATGCCACAGTCTATGTGTGCAATGACCAATCATTGTTCAAGCATTTTAAAGAGATTGTTGACATGAACGTTCAAGAGGTCCCGATGGGAAACAACTCACTTGCAAAGGTTGTCGGGAGACGCACAATGGGGATAGATTTTACTCTGGCCTTGATTGCTGAAATCAATATTACTTTTGTCAAATTTGGTGGTGATTAAATTTTGGTACAACAGTCCATGTGTGCAGCAACCAATTATTGTTCAAGCATTTTAAAGAGGCTATTGACATTAATGCTCAAGAGATAGGAAATAACTGACTTAAAAAGGTTGTTGGCAAATGTGTAGTGGAGATAGATTTCACTTCTGGAAAGAAGGTTACCCTTCTTAATGTGTTGTTTGTACCCAAAATTAGGAAGAACTTAGTTTCTATTGGTTTGCTTTCTAAAAAGGGATTTTGGGTTTTGTTTGAACTGACAAGGTTATCTTATTAAAGAATGGGCTGTTTGTTGAAAAGGGTTATGCTGTTGATGGCATGTATCAACTAAGTATTAATAATAAGACTGCATCTTCTGCTTATCTTGTTGAGTCTTCATTTTTATGACATAGTAGATTAGCACATTTAAATTTCTGTTATTTAATGAACATGAAAAATTAGACTTGGTATTTTTTAATGGTGAATTTGATAAATGTGAAATCTATGCAAAATCTAAATTAACAAAGAAACCATTTCCTAGTTTAAAAAGAAATTCAAATTTATTAGATTTGGTGCATAATGACATATGTGATATTAATGGTATCTTAACTCGTGGTGGTAAAATATAATTCATTACTTTTGGAGATGATTGCAGTAGGTATTTATATGTTTATCTTCTAAGATCAAATGATGAAGCATTTACTGTGACATTTCGAAATTCCACCAATTGAAATTTATAAAATAACTGAGTTTTATGAAATGTGCTCGTAGTAAATTCTCGTTCAGAACTAATCATTCCTGAGATGCTAACCATCAGGAAAAGGCTAATAGGGGAATTAAATTTGCACGACTAAAGAAAATTCGATCGTGAATTGATTTTTGACCATTAAATCGCTGAAGTGATATTTTAAGCCACTGTTGGCCGATCCAAGAATAGTTAGGGGTTAGTTCGCCACTGTCATAGTAGTTGATCACGGGTGATTCTGCTGGACCATGAAATGACTTGGTGAATGATCCTGAATTTATACCAAACGATCGTGCCCCTCGGATCAAGTGATTGATTTTCGCGATTTTAATGACCACCGAGGTCGTCACGTACCGAACGAACTTGCATATGACTCAATTCAGTATCAGTCATGAGTCGACTCTTCGAATTTCCCCAGCAAGCCGCCCGTTAGTTTGAGAAGCGCTCGAGTTGCGTTTAATAAAATTTAATTATTGAATTTAGCCCAAATTGGACATTGAAAAATTAGAAAGTCACAACGGAACGTTAGGACGACGTTGCAGGGGACACGTTCGATTTTTGGGTGCACTCAAATCCTTCAGGAAAATTCAATTTGGGCAAGAAACGGAGAAAGTGACTAAAATACCCCTAAGAATTATAAAAGAGTATGCTTTAAGGATAAAGGGCATTTTGGTAATTTTGCTCTAACTTTTTGATTGGACATTTTTACCCTCGGATTTTTGGGAAATTACAAGAATACCTTTGGATATTTTTGGGTAAGATTCGATCTCGGCCGTTGGTTTCAAGATAAGATTAAATCTGGACCGTCGGATCAAAATTGTGAGAAAAGGGCATTTTGGTCATTTCTACTTTTGATCAAAATGGGCACTATTTGAGTCCAAGATAATCTTCTCTCTCTCTCTCTCTCTCTCTCTCTCTCTCTCTCTCTCTCTCTCTCCACCGTGAAATCCCCCCCCTCACCGTGAGCTCCCCTCCCGATCGCCTCCTCCTCTCCTTGCCGTCCGTACGCCGGCCACCGCCCACCAAGCTGCTGCCGTGTTGCCATCCACGCTGCCTCATGCCACCACCACTAGCCCAAGCCGTCCATCTCTCTCTCTTTCTCTTTCCCTCTCTTCCTCCCCTTGTGGCCGTGAGTCACAGCAAGGAAGACCGTCGTTGCCATACGCCGATCACCACCGCCAAGCGCTGCCGCCGCTTGCCGCCATCCCCGCCGTTCCCGATTGAGTGCCGCTGCTTTTCGTTCTAGCCGATTTAGTCTAGAACTCGGTAAATTGCGCTCTAAACCCGATTTAGGACATTGGGTATTGAAGGATGATTATTTTTGGGGTGAAATCGGGTTTATGTGGGTGTGAAATTGTGTGAATTAAGATTGGAATTATGTGGTGGGCCTTAGGAATTAATTTTGGAATTTTTGGTGGAAATTTTGAGGATGATAATGGGTTGTGATGGACTGTTCATAGGGCTGTGATGGGTTGATAGGAACGCAAGTTGGATTTTTAGAACTGGCATTTAATGGCAAGAAAGTGTCGTGAAGGATCGGAATTGATCCGACGCCATTTGGTTGGAGAAAAATGGCAATTAGTATGTTTGACGCGTGTTTGAATTATTAATAAATTGTGGTGATGAAATTAAGTGTGTGGTCGTGTATGCCTGTCGAGTGCACGCTTGAGTCAGACTGAATTAATTATTTGATTGGCCATGGCAAATGCTTGCTGAGCATGAGTCGCGTGTGAATTGTTGCGTGCACGGGCTATGTGTGACTGGCACATTGAATGGCACGTGATTACTGATCATGCGAGTGAACGAGAAATTGTGATGTGGCATGGCCTAAGAGATTGTGGAAATTGTGCCGTCCTGAGGCGTGTACTTCAACGCGGGATGATGTTCGGTATTACCGGAGGACTGCCAGCCTGAGGCGTGTACTTCAACGCGGGTCACTGGCGAGTGATGTGGAAAAGAGGAAATGAGAACGGATTGGATACGTGGGATGAGAATTGTACATGCGTGTGTTTGCATATGACATGATTGTGACTAAGTGCAGGTGTACGCATGTTAGAGTCTAACAATAATAATTGATGTACCTGCGTTGTGATGATTTGATGTGTGTGAATGTGTGTGTTTGTGTGATTATTTGGAGGTACGTGATAGCCTAGGTGGGGTTTAGGGATGTACTTACTGAGATGTAATCTTATGGTTGTTTCAATCAAAAATTTTCAGAACTCCGACCTGAGCAATGAATCCTCCACCATCGCCACCAGTGCGTTTTGGAGTACCAGTGCACACTGAATATGACGTGGCAAAATTTCCGATGGGTGATGGGATGAATTGGATTAGACACACTACGACCGTGTATGTAGAGGTAGGACTCCCTTTGTGGGAGACTCAGGTGTACACTACGTGGTATTTCAGGGATGCAGACGGGGACTAGTTCAGTCTCGTTAGAGGTTTCGATATTCCCTTTGATTTAGTCGGAGATTGGGACATGACTGCTGTACCCCCGATAGACGGAGAATTGACTAGTACCGAGGTTAGCTTAGCTCAGTCTGGTCTGCATCCAGACCCCACAGCACAGGGATCATCAGGGGCTAAGCACAAACCTAAGCCCGAAGTGTCTCAAGTTGAAGCTGATCCAATGGATATCGATTTAGAACCGATCCCCGAGGAAGAACCTGGTGAGATGGAGCCTGAAGTGGAACCTGAGAATAATCCCGTTGAGTCTGAAGAGCTTGAGGGAGAACCGGAGTATATACTCCCGTTCGAGCAGTACATGAATCCTAATTTTGTACCTGAGTTCCATTTCTAGGATGTACTAGCTGAGGATGGTCAGGACGAGGTTCTAGCGGAGTCGGGCGACATCAATCACTCGATTGAGATCGAGGTAGAGCCGGAGTCCTCGGAGGAGCAGACGATTCATAAGAGTTGAGAATCAGAGGACGAAGACTCGGAATGGACATCGAGCGTTGGTCGTAGGGGCTAGTGTAGGGAAGGAAAAAGTCAAGCTTTAACGAGGACCATTTTTGAGGGAAAGTGCCATGTCATCAATCCTTTTGAATTTGATGGTTTTAGTAAGGTGTGCACTTGTAAATTAAGGTTCGTAAAATTGTGAATATTGTGGTATAAGTTTGAAATGAGAAATGAATGTATATTTTCTCCCTATTCTCCCCAGTTTTAATTGTCAGGGTGTTTTGTGGTTTCCGTTGCTCAATTAGATCTCTGATGATTAGATGAGGTCGGCGATACCCTAGGATATCGCACCTTCCGACTGTAGGCGGGATGTTGCGGGCTCGACGGGGGTTCGGGGCGTGACATTTACCATGTTTAAGAAATATAAGGCTGAAGTAGAAAAATCAATTAGAAAAGAAAATTAAAGTTTTACATTCAAAATGAGGTGGAGAATATTTTTTAAATGATTTTTCATCTTTTTTGCTAGGAACATGGTATTTTATTCATCAATTTTAGCATTATACACTCCTTAACAAAATGGTTTAGCCAAAATGAAGAATTGGTCTTTAGTAGAAATGATAATTGGTGCCTTCGAATTTTTTTGTTGATCAAATTGGTACCTTTGAATTTGAAAGCATACAATTAGTCATTTATTTTAAAGACTTATTCTTCCTTTCAGCCAAACCATTTTGTGTGGAGTGTATGGTGCCAAAACTTGATAAATAATATTAATTTCCCAAAAGAATGAAAAATCATTTAGGAAATATTTTCCACCTCTATCGTAGAACTTTAATTTCTTTTTAAATTGATTTTATACTTTAGCCTTATATTTCTTAAACATGATAAATGTTTCATCTTTTGATCTTAGAAGATAAACGTATAAATACCTACTGCAATCATTTACAAAAACAATGAAATGCATTTTATCACTACAAGTTAACATGCCATTAAATTCACATGTATCACTATGCACCAAATCTAATAAATTCAAATTTCCTTCAAAACCGGGAAATGATTTCCTTGTTAATTCAGATTTTACGCATCACATTTAGCAAATTCACTATTAAAATTTATCAATTTTGACTTTTCATGTTCTTTAAATAACAAAATTTAAATGTGCTAATTCTGCTATCTCATAAAAAAGAAACTCAATAACATAAGTAGAAGGTGCAGTCCTATATATTACTAATACTCAGTTGATGCATGCTATCACTAGCATAACCCTCTTAAACAAACAGCCCATTCTTTGATAGCGTAATCTTGTCAAATTCAAACAAAACCTGAAATCCTCTTTTAAAAAGAAAATCAACATAAACCAAGTTTTTCCTAATTTCAGAAGCAAATAACACACTAAGAATGTTAACATTTTTTCCAGAAGTAAAATCTTTCTCCACTAAGCTTCTGCCAGCAACCTTTGCAAGTAAGCTGTGGTCGAGCTCGTCCATGGCCGTCGAGCATGTGGCCTTCCAGATCTCGGCAAACTCGATGGCCATTGGCTGAGCCTCTGTCTATAGGTTTGGCGTCTCATCGTCAAGCCTAATTTGGATGGCTGGCAAGCCTCGCTTAGATCTGGCTCCTTTGTTGTCGAGGATGGTTACACGATGGTGCAGTGAAGAATGCCATTAATTGTGGATGGCAGAGTAAAGACCTTGGGGCTATGGAAAAGAAGGAAAGAAAAGAAAATAGAAAATATGACGTGGTAGTCCAATCACTCTATTGTCGTTACACATAAGACGGCTAGAAATTACTGAACTACCAAGTAAAAAATTTCAGGCAAGGTAGTCAGGACTTAATTGCATTTTTACTCATAGGTTTAGAATTACAATCGAAATGTTTATAACTGAATTTGAATCCATACAATAAGTTTACGATTGAATTTGCAATTCTCCCAACTCAGCACCTATGCTTATATTAAGTATTCTTTTTCTTTTGATAATTCTTCCTCTCTTCTGTCTCCTCTCCTCATCCGGATAAAATGGGCAATGAGGGGTGAATTGTGTCGTGGAAGAGAAACAATCCTCCCAATGATCTTACTGGAGAAAGTTGACCTAAGTTCAAATAGACCAGGGGAAGAAAACTAACCTCTTTCAGCTTTGAATCACCACGCTGAGTGTTGATCTCTTAACTCCCTAAAATCCTCTGGCACATCCAACCCCTCAGGATCGTGGCATCAAAAGACAATCCTTCCGTATTATAAGAGTGAGAGCAGAAGTAATATCCCATGATTTCCAATCTTTCATGAGACATCGAAATGGATTCGCGTATAGTTAATATGAGAAGAAAGCTATCCTATACACTCGCATTTAGTTGATAAAAAGGTTGATCAATTTATAGATGACATGCAGCAACTTGATTCCATTCACATATAAATAACACGGAGCCCAGTCAAGGCTGTGTCAAAGTCCAAAACATGTATTAGATACTATGCCATCTCAATCCATAAAGCAAATAAAGTGAAATTTTGATGTTTTCTTGCCGTCATACCCTGAGAAAAGGCGGCACATTTTCACTCCAGCAGGTGAGACATCCTTTGGGATGGTTGTCTCCGAAGATGAATCTTGTTTCCGGTCTCCATAATCTGCGAACTGAAAATCTAAAAGAAAATTTGTCAAGTTACTTAACCTGAAAGATTATAGAACATACAGCAGCAATACCTACCATGTCAGCAGTAATGTCCTTTTCACCTGTATCAAAAACTTGTCTCCGCACTGCAGGACACGTGAAGCTACCTGCTGTGCTTGTATGGTAACTGCATCAAACAGAAGATAGGATGAAAAGCCTGTTCCAATTCTTTGGAAGTGTCAGCACATAGCTTCTGAGGCCTATCATGGTTTTCCTTTATCTTAATGTGCTTAGGCTACTATGGTAGCTTGGTAGGTATTCAAAATCTTATTCAAAGATGATCCTTGCTGCAATGCGACTGACTCTACCTTAAGCAGTTCATATCCCAGTAATAATACAGTCTAATTGACATGTCATTGCAAAGCAATTGCGGAAGAATCATTCAGCTTATTCAAGTACTGTGGGCGTGTCCCCCCTCACAAGTATTTAAGTGGCTTTAATATGTGAACATGATGTTCCTCGGACTTGAGCGGCATATTTAGAAATCAGATGCTCCATTTGGCTTGATGATGCCTATATTTGGCCGCACACGGTAATTCTTTGGAGATGTAATCTTAACCCGGAATGCTATGGATTCCAGTATAGAGCTCAAAATGTTTCTCCACAATAGAGATTTCTTGATGCGCTGCTGTCCTACTCTGAGAATTATATTACATCAAGAGGATACAAGATTGAAAGGACATTGTTCGCCTGCCATAATCTAAAAAAGGTAAAGCATGATCATGGTGAAAGAACAGGTCCAAAAAATCCTCACCTTGAAAGCAACATACCAATCAGCCTTATTGCCCAGTGGAATCGAGCATGAACTTTGTTTACTTAAATGAACTGCATAAACACAGAGAAGAGGCTTCAGATAACAGAACTTAACGAGCAAGGGGGCACGTCATGAGAGCAAGATGTGATGAAATGCACCATCGTTCATTTTCTTTGAAGATATAATTCAGTAATAAAATCTCATTTTATGCGTTCGTTTTCTCTACTAATCATTCTCACAGTCATTTGGCTACAAACACCATTCACCTACTTTATCTCCAGAAACTGGTTCACTCAGAAGGCATTCTAAGAGTTTTTGGTGCAAGGATAGAAACTATGCAAAAAAGAAAAACCTGACCAAATATTCAAAAAAATTACGAGGAAAAGAATTTGAAAACAGCGTGACTAGTGACTGATTCATACACGCCACTGAAGTTTATGCCTTAAGACATTCCTTCTACCATTATTTATGATGTTGAAACCCAAATTTTTAAGCAAATTATTGTAGAACAAAGGGGTATTATCCCCTTCACTTATTGCCTAATAAAACTGGAGGCGAGCAACGCAAATTGAACGTAGCTCCAGAATGAAAATGAACCAAATGCGCAGCACTATATGCTCACAGACAAACTCGAGTTCATGAGGCCGGATCTCCAAGAGCTCTTCAGCCATGATGACGGCTATATCACTGATCCACATGAAACAGCGGGTCAAATAGCAGGGTAACAACAATCAAAGCAAAAAGCTTTGCATGAAGTTCAATTTCGAGTACCCATATCATTTTATCCAGCTGCGCGCAGTGTCAAGCAGATTGCTCATTTCATCAAGCACCCAAATTGCACATGATCTCCAAACACTAAGACAGGCAAAACTTAGATGGTTTCACACTCACACGAAGCATATAATTCAGCACACCAATTACGAACACAATCCAAGAGCAGTTCAGGATTTACCACAAAAACCAGAGCACTGCATCGATCCGTTCCTAGAACTTGCATTGCCGTCTCAAAATGCAACCGTCTTTGCTTTCATGTCATTTTGTGAAAATTTTGTTCTATATATAAAACCAACTTTTCAACTTTGGTATCTGCTGTCGACATATCCAATAAACCCCATAACTTGATAAGTCCGGATGGGGTAAAATTGTACTCTTAACTCGCGAGATAGAGGGGACGGTTTTTTTTTTTCTGTCCTCTTTTCTGCTAGTACGTGCACCCCCCTCATTGAAAATGGCGAGAAAATAGGAGAAAAATGATGTGGCAACGTCTATGAACGTGGGAGAGAGAAATGGATGGGAACTTGTAAGTAACTGCTGAATAACATTAGAAACAAAAACTATAAAGATTCTTTCATGAAATTAATGCGGTGCACGAAGCGCGCATCTTGTTCTAGTTCAAGTAGAAGGAGAACATAAGGAGATGTATAATGTCAAATGTGAATTATGAACTAAGTAATTACAGCCAATCACTTAAGAATTTCACAGGGTCTGTCTGGTTGTTTTTTTTTTTTTGGAATTTTGTCGCCATAACAGCCGATCCATACTTTGCATTTAAAGTTAACAGTTCTTGGAGTAGTTGAGTCCATCGCAGTGGAGTCATCCTGGATTCTGAAGGCCAAGATGTGTTCATCCGTGGGATTCTGCTGAGTCTGGATGTTCTGTATAAGGGCAACAAGGATGGTCATGCCAGAGTTAGAGAATAAACTAGCAGACCAGAATCCATATCCTAGGTGCAATTTCTCCCTCTCTACCCAATCTTGATTGAGGATGAGGACCCTGATACCGACGTTTGGACAGAAGCTCCTCCTGTTGCTCATAGATTCAGCCTGACTAAGATTCCTGAGATTCTACAACCAAAGACAGTCAGCCACTGCTTCAGATTTTTGCTTGGTGATCTGTCCCATGCAAATGTGAATGATGTCAAGCTGTGCGTGGCTCTGGCGTTGGCTCCTTGCTTTCTGAACTGAAAGTAGTACGAAGGATTGGAGACCTTTCGGAGTTTGTCCACGTGAAGGATATGGAAGATTTTCTAAAATCAGACGCTTGATTTGTGCAAAGCTTTCCTTTCATGATGACTAGGTTCTAGGAAAGGTTCCACTTGTGCATGCAAGAGCCGACGCTACTTGATGAAAGTTCTTCCAAGGCGGCAAGTAGCATAAGAGACACAACCGACTTTGGTGGTGGTGGTGGTGCCAGTTTTCCTGGAATTGAGTGGGTCTCGTGACAGAAACAATGCCGACATTGCTTCTTAGCGCATGGTTCTGTTACTAAAGTCGGTCCCAACGGAAGGTGCTGCTGGTTTCCTTACTAATCTTTTGAAAGCGAGCGGAATTCTCGAGTCTCGGCAAAAGGGCACCACCTCCTCTACTGGTACAGCAAATGCTGCATTCCCTCGGTTACTCCTGCAGGTGATGTTTGCTGCACAGAATGATTTTTGTCAGCGTGCACGTCGGAGATTGCGAAGATTGAAAGCAACATTTCTGAAATTAAACATTCTGGTGCCGCTGCTTCAGCCAGCGCTGCCACACTGGTAATCTCAAAAATGCGGCGGCTCCCTCATCGTGGTTAAATCCATGAAGATCCTGGGTCACCTGATTCGCAACCTGTATCTCCGTTAATTCCCGTGTGGAATCTACGAAGGGTCGCTCGGCTTTCTGGAAGAGCATCGAAAGAAGCTGCCCGTCTGTTCCTGCTCGCCTGAATTCAGAAGGTCACTTGGCTTCCCAAATAACAGAGGCAGACTGTTTGAGTTGGAAATCTTTTTTTTTGGGTTTTACCAAGACTTCCCTCGAATATGGAGTTGAATATATTCAGCAAGCTTGTGACATGATTAATAATAGAACTTCCATTGTCGAAACGAAAGACGACAAACTGCCCGGTTATTTTGAATGCGATCCCGAGACAACCGCAGTTTAATTTGGTGGCGGGTTCACGCGGATCTATGGCGAGCATCGCACAAGAAACTTCGAAACCCTCAACATTGTGATTGAGGCACTTCTGTAATCGCAAATTGCCAGGTCCGGAGGCGGACATGGCAATCTGCTCATGCTAAAAACTGGGAGAGAGAAAGAGAGAGACAAAGCGAGAGCCCAAAGAAACTAGAGCAATAAGGAGTTTCTGTCATTATTCTAATAAAATAGGGCACGATGACTCTTGAAATAAGATGCAAGTAGTACATCAAAAACTAACTTCGGAGGTCCACGACCAATGGGCAGTGAGATATGCATAAATTAAGGAGATCCTACAAAGTGCTCCATCTTCCTCACTTCTTCTCAATTAGCTTTTCGATCATGTCCGCGGCTTCCTGGACAGTTGTAATACTTTGAGCACTTTCTTCCTCCACGCTAATCCCAAATTCCTCCTCGAGTCCCATCACAATCTCCACCTAAAATGAGGAAGAGCAATGGTCTCGTCACAATCCCATTTTATCTAATAAAGGAGTAAGCTGGCAATGGTCGGAATCAGATAAAACGAAAAACAATTCCAATATCGCAGAAGTACCGTCCTGCAACATTTCAGAATGAATGGATAAAGTGACAGCTCATCAAAGTTTGCAGAAAAGGTAAAAGACTTGTGGATGAATGGCTTACAGTGTCCAGAGAATCAGCTCCCAGGTTAGCAAATTTTGAGTCTCCAGTCACAGTAGTATCATCAGGTAAAGCTAGCTGCTTCCTTACTATTTGGCACACTTTATCCACCGTCGCTGGTTTAGCCTGCTCATATCTCAAGTCAATTATTTAATTACAAGTTCTAAAACCTACTTATGGGCTTCACACTGAGCGGTTAGAAGATTGGCAAGACCAATCCAAGCATTCCCCCACGAGCAAGCAAAATGATATGTTGGAACATAGTAAGAATAATATTCTGGGCAGCCACTTTCCCCAGAAGGAGCATGTTTTGAATGACTTGGTTATAATCACGCAGCAAGATCGCCCAACACGTGACAAAAAGTGAACCAGACTTCAAATATAAAAAGTACTTCTAGTCACTTTGCTATGCTTTAGTTTTGTTACATTTGACATGACATAGTAATACATACCGCACATGAAACCTGGAAGCCGCGCGCTTTAAGAGAAGGGAAACTTCTGCCACCGATAGAGAGGGAAACAGACCTGACATTAGACATCTTGCTGACAGGTACCTGTTCAAAATGTCAAAAGTGAGCATCACCATAGTGCTAATTAAGCTCATGGTGCTATACAAGTCAGGTCAAAAGTACAATGCCAAATGTTTCCTAAGGTTTCAGACATCCAGTCTCATTCAAAGTGCAGAACCTCAACCAGGTCAGCCAAGCTATATCCCAAATTGCACAGAAAATTTGGGAGAATTATATTTTGCCCCTAAGTTGTTGGGATAGTGGCAAGTTACCCATGATGTTTCAAGTTTTGCAATTTGTCCCCTGACTTTTTGAAATTGGAGGCAATGTGCAGCAAAGTTTTCTTTTAATTCTGACCAGGTGACCGCATGTGACTAGTTATAAAAGGCAAACTGGACATATATCAAGCAAAAAAAGAAAAACAAAGGGACTATCCGAAAATATATGTTTCAAAACTATATATTGATGTGCATTTGGCGTTAATCCAGTCAAATTCTTGCTGGAATTTTAGTCACATGCTTTCGTGTGCAATATATTTTTTAATTATTCTTCTACTTTCTATATGCATGTGCTTATATGATGAATTTTTCCACCGTAATCAATTGCGTGGTTGGAGCTCCAAGCGGAAATTGATCAAAGTCAATCCAGGAAACACATTGCAATCTATTTCTAAAATTCATGGTCAAATGGCAAAAATTGAAACATCACGGGCCAATTTGCAACAGCTCTATAAAAAACTCGGGGGGTAATATGTAATTTGCCCCATAGAATTTACTGAGTTTTCAGACCAGTAGATTACTAGCAAATATCAGACTAACATCAAACCTCAAGAACCTTCGGAAGCTAATGGAGATGCTACTATCAGCGTCACCAGTAACCACAGCAATGAGGCAGCAAAAACAAACTAAAATAAGTTGAAAAAAAATGGATAGATAAGCAAAAGCTACTACCTGAGAGCAATTTGACAACACATCGAAAAAGACCAAACTAGATCAATCACCAGAAAGGGTGCTCAAGTTGAATCCCCAAATTTACAGCTTGCGAAGCGGAACGATTAGAATTGTGAGCAGAGCAGCCACAAAGCAGCAGAAAGCCAAAACCTAGTCTCGCTAGCCTGAACTCACTATTAACCTCAGACAGCTCATCTAGTCAACGTAGATATTGGAAATGCTCATTTGGCAATGCTGTAGCTTTCCAATGAAGTTACAAATGCACGCTTTAGCGATGCTCACGCAGTTCACGCATTCCTCTATCTACCCAGACTACCGCCACAAACATGAACGTTCTTCGAAAACCGCCAGAACACGTACTCATCTTCCCAACGAGCCCTATCAAGTCCTTAACATAGCCAAAAATTAGCTCTGTTTGATCAATCATCACACACATCTTCCATGACAAAGCATTCAGAACCAGCATATCCCCTCCAGCAGAATTCATAAATCCAGTCACTAAACACATTAAAAGTACAGCAGTTTCTTCTCTCTTTTTCCACCATCAAGTTAAACGAAACACCACTTCTCCACCAATCCATGACAGAAACTCAACATTCACCACAACCCAACGGACAAAAAACACCTCCAGCACCAAAACAACGAGCACATTCCATCCTCGTGTTGGAAAACAGCTAACGTCAAGCTGATAACACGCCTCGAAAACCCAAAAGAACTACATCCCATCAAACACAGAGATCAAGCACCAAACAAAAAACCGACCACGCAAGAATCGACACCCGCGATCATCCAAAGGCACCAAGCCTCATCACGAGGAAAACCCATTTCGAGAAATCGCGGACCCACCGACACCCATCACCGTACCTGCGCCTGCCTCAGAGCGAACGAAGCGCGAGCGGGCGCTGCTCCGGCGGTGGCGGCCATTCCGAGCTCCGAATGAATCGACGGAAAGCCGAACGAACTGAAGAGAGGAAGAGAGAGATAGGAAGAGAGACGGAGAGAACGCGACGAGCGCGAGAGGGGAGACACAGTGCGTACATATAAGGGGGAGAGGCGTGTTAGGACGCTGTTTGGTTTGTTCGGAGGTTTCTCTCTCTTTGTAGGTGAGACTTCTCGCAGGGGCGAGTGAAGAGAGCCGGCTTTGTTTGTATCGAAACCGCACGGGTAGGTGCCGTTTGGCTACGGGGCCTTGTCCTATCCCCGCGGTCGGATAACACACGCCTCCGACTTCTTGTTCTCATGCGCGTGCGTGGACGGCCCTTTATTTCGTTCCTTCCCGTCACGTGATCCATATCTTAATTTTAATTGCTTCCGTTGGACGGACATTGTTTTCGGGACAAGGATAGAAAATTTCGGTGCGGCTCTCATTTCAGTGCAGAAAATTTTGTTCAACTCCAATTTAGATCAACGGAAATTCAACAATTTAATCTCTCTCGATTTAAACGATCACTAAAAGGAGTGTTGTCCAGTCTCCCTATGTTGATTGTTTTCTCTTTCTAATCACTCTACCGTTGTTCTTTTCGAGATAGCGAACAAATTAAATAAGCATTTTTGTTATATTCTTAAGAGAACACTTTACTCAAATCGGTAGTTGGACCGTAGGGATGATTAAAGAGTTTCACCGAGTGCACTTCTAATTGAAAATGGCTGGTTAACTTCTTCCTTTTAACTCTACCAATATACCCTTCTCTTTTGCTAACTCCACATTTTTCTCTATAAAGCTAAACCTACGTTTCAGCAGTAAGGTAATATGTTAAATGAAGGCAGAATGAAAATTTTAAAAGTGAGACAAAATAGTATTTTGGCTTTACAGACACATGGATATTTAAAGCCAGTCGAAGCGCATGTATTTGGCAACAAAATGATTACTATGTTTGGCAAAAACTTCTGTGAGATTGTTGTAGTTATCAAGACGACGAAAAGATCTGCAATAACATTTATGTCTCGTAGTACCGGAACTTTTGTAAATACCAATAATAACAACAATGATTGCGGAACTTTTCTTGCATTTTTTTGTCTTTTGGGAACTCTTAAGATTTTTCCGATTACACCATCCATAGAGTCAAACCAGGAATATACATTTTAAGAGCACATCATCTCCAACTGAAATACCAAAGCTTCCAAGTTTATACATGAGATTGCAGATGAAAAAATAAGGCAACACAATGCTGAACCCTAGATATACACAATCTACTTAAAGCCCAATTAGGCGGCAACCAAAACCATCTCAGCTACGGGTGGATAATGTATCCAACTGCAAGGGCAGCAAGAGCGACCGCACAAACATACAGGAAAGGAAATCCCACTTGAATTGCTCTCCTACCCGTCTTCCTCAACGTCTCCTGTTGAACAAAGCAACAATCTTTCCCCGTAAGCTTTGGTATTCGAAAGTTGAAACAAAGTATATTGCACCATATCTTGGAGATGGGGCAAGATTGGCATGATGCACGTAATGGGGAAAACATTAAAGTGCACATTACTCACCAGGTCACGCTTAAGTGCATCTCTCTCTCTCGATTCTGCAAACTTCTCTCCTCTGTCAATCTGCTGATGGTAAGCTCTGCCTGCAAAGTTTGGTGCGTCTTTTGCTATTATCTTCTTTGAAGAGGAACGGAAACCACAAACTTGCAACGGAAGTCACAGAAAGCTGTCTGCTTTGATATGCATGACAGACTACGCATATGGTCATTGTTATCTTCATGGCCAAAAAACAGTTATTTCTCTGGGACTCTAATTAAGTTTTATAAGTTTCACATCCAAATAGAGGAATAATATTGTACTTTAGGCTCCCCTAATGCCTGCAAAAGCTACTACCTGAAAGCAACTTGACAACACATCGAAAAAGACCAAACTAGATCAATCACCAGAAAGGGTGCTCAAGTTGAATCCCCAAATTTACAGCTTGCGAAGCGGAACGATTAGAATCGTGAGCAGAGCAGCCACAAAGCAGCAGAAAGCCAAAACCTAGTCTCGCTAGCCTGAACTCACTATTAACCGCAGACAGCTCATCTAGTCAACGTAGATATTTGAAATGCTCATTTGGCAGTGCTGTAGCTTTCCAATGAAGTTACAAATGCATGCTTTAGCGATGCTCACGCAGTTCACGCATTCCCCTATCTACCCAGACTACCGCCACAAACATGACCGTTTTTCGAAAACCGCCAGAACACGTACTCATCTTCCCAACGAGCCCTATCAAGTCCTTAACATAGCCAAAAATTCGCTCTGTTTGATCAATCATCACACACATCTTCCATGACAAACCATTCAGAACCAGCATGTCCCCTCCAGCAGAATTCATAAATCCAGTCACTAAACACATTAAAAGTACAGCAGTTTCTTCTCTCTTTTTCCACCATCAAGTTAAACGAAACACCACTTCCCCACCAATCCATGACAGAAACTCAACATTCACCACAACCCAACGGACAAAAAAACACCTCCAGCACCAAAACAACGAGCACATTTCATCCTAGTCTTGGAAAACAGCTAACGTCAAGCTGATAACACGCCTCGAAAACCCAAAAGAACTACATCCCATCAAACACAGAGATCAAGCACCAAACAAAAACCGACCACGCAAGAATCGACACCCGCGATCATCCAAAGGCACCAAGCCTCATCACGAGGAAAACCCATTTCGAGAAATCGCGAACCCACCGACACCCATCACAGTACCTGCGCCTGCCTCAGAGCGAACGAAGCGCGAGCGGGTGCTGCTCCGGCCGCGGCGGCCATTCCGAGCTCCGAATGAATCAACACAAAGCCGAACGAACTGAAGAGAGGAAGAGAGAGAGAGAGAGAGAGAGAGAGAGAGAGAGAGAACGCGACGGGCGTGAGGGGTAGAGACGGTGCACGTACATAAGGGGAGAGGCGTGCAGGACGCTGTTTGGTTTGTTCCAAGGTTTCTCTCTTTTGAAGTTAAGACTTCTCGCGGGGGCGAGTGAAGAGAGCCGGCTTCGTTTGTATCGAAACCGCAGGGGTAGGGGCCGTTTGGCTATGCGGCTTGCCCTATCCCCGCGATCGGATAACAAACGCCTCCACCTTCTTGTTTTCACGTGCGTCGGCGCTTTACTTCGTTCCTTCCTGTCACGTGATCAATATTTTAATTTTAATGGATTTCGTCGGACGGACATTGTTTTCGGAACAAGGATACCATAAATTGCCAAAAATTTCATACGGCCTTACTATGGTGCAAAAAATTTTGTTCGGATCGCTTCAGTGTCAGCTCCAATTTGGATTGCCAATAATCTGATAATTTAATCTCTCTCGATTTAAACAATCACTAAAAAAAGTGCCGTTCAGTCTCATTATGCCCATTATTTTCTCTTTCTAACCACTCTACCGTTGTTCCTTTCGAGAAAGCGAACATATTAAATGAGCATTTTTGTTATATTCTTAGAAAAGCATTTTACTCGAATCGGTAGTTGGATCGTAGGGCTGATTAGAGAGTTTCACTGGGTGCACTTCTAATTGAAAATGGCTGGTTAACTTCGGGGTTGGGGTGTCGAGTTGGGGCTATTTTGGGGGAAAACTGCACCCAGTCTATGAGAAGTTGTTTTCTGGTCGGAGGTCATACGAGTTGTTGATTATCAATTGGATGTCTATTTTGTTTTTGCCAAATTATTCCAATGCCCTCATGGCAGGTACCTAATTTTTCTTTTTAATGGTAAGTCGGTCGAGTATGTAGGTGGCAATTGTGGACAAATGACCTGAAGGGATGGAAAATGTAATTCGGAAAGGCTTCCAAACACTCTTCTCAACGAAATTCATGATTTAGTGAGAAAGTCGCCCTATACAAAGGACAAAGATTGACACCACCTGGAACTTTTCTTAGTTCCCCATTCCTAAAAAGCTGCATATTGTTAATCGCAATAAATCGCTTGATGGGATCCACCAGGCACCAATGAGCCACGAAGTCCAGTCACGTGAATTCACACCTTAACCTATTGAACGCCTTGCCCAAATCCGCCTTGCCCAAATCCACCTCGACTAGCATGTAGCCTTCCTTCCCCTTCATTTTGCACGGTTAATGAATGATTTCCTTAGCAATGATGATATTATATTGGATATGATGACTTGAAACGAAACTTACTTGGTTGAGTGGTTGAGTGAAGTCAAGTTTAGCTTAAATTTATGCAATCAAATCATGATAATCTCAATGATAATACCGAAGGAAATATTATAGAGGCTAATAGACCGACATTGCTCCAACCGTTTATGAAAGTCAACTTTGAAAATCAAGGTGATAAGAGTTTGGTTGATACTTTCTGAATTCACAGCACCAAGCCAGAGTTTTTCAATTTCAAGACCGACGGAATAGCTCATAGTCATCCACTGATATTGATAAAATACTGTTTAAAAGTCATCTGATCCTAGCACTTTAAAAGGCCCCCTTTCCAAACATTGCAATCTAGATTTTATCCCTCCACAAACTTTAAAGCTAATGGTGGGATAAGTTGATAAGTCGATTAAGCCATTAAGTCCAGTAAGCCTTCGCTCTTCTACTATGTATAGGTTCTAGACATAGGAGACAACCAAACTTCACACTCAACTGACCGCAAATTGTAAATATCATCTTCCATTGAAAATCCTGACAACAAGTGTCTCGATACATGCCCATGCACTAGCCCGCAGATTGCAATAATGACACTGCTCAAGGCATGCTTGTGTCTTTGCCTATATATAATTGCAGTGTCACTATCGCACTTGCCGGCGACTGCATGAGTGATGCGAATCCGCCAACACCAGCAAGACCTTCAGCTTTTGATAGATACAGATGCTGATTAAACGGACCAACAGATGTTGTTACACCTTCTCTTCAATTCCCGTGAATCCAATTAAGAGCCAACCTCTACACGAAAAACAAACTGGACTTGCATTTATCGATGTAGAGTATTTATCTTCCACACCTTGCAATTTTGAGGAGGCTAGTGCCTAGAGGTGATGCTGTAAGTGCTGAGATATTTCACACACTTTATAACAACTAGTTTATTCTATACGGTATGACGAAGTTTAACACACTCCAGCAAGAAGCATGGGTATCGAACAACTTCGGATTTAGTAATACAAAGCAGCAATTATAAGGATACCTCCGATAAATCGCTGTATAGTAAATTGACAAAATACTGCACTTGGAAGTTATACAAATTGACTTAACCTCACTAGGAAAGTTAATTAGCAATTCAAAGCCACTGAAACATCTAAACCAAACCAAATTAAAACAAAGAAGATCTGAACAAGGGTATATAGAATTACAAAACCATATAAGAAGTCAACATGCCAAGTGCACATGAAAAGAAGATTTGCATAAACCTCTTGATGATTCATATCTATAGCAGAATAGGAGGCACTTCTTATCAGAAAAAAGCACTCAACAGAGCAAGTATCCATTTTTTTCTTTTTTGCAGAAACTTGCCAAGTTTGATCAAGCAACTCCATAATGTGTTGAATTTCCAAATCACCCATAGTGAAGTATGCCTACCAGTTCTAATTTCTTTAACATCGATACATTAGGAAACTTCAGGACTGAGTTGCCGGAGGAGATCCACGAATTTTCCAAAAATTCAAGTCAACCATATTACCACAATGATGGAAATGAAAAGCCATTAGTTTCTTGAAGCCACTTAGATCATTCAATCTGCCCTGTTGGTTGAGTTCGTTTAGCTCCAAAGTTCTAAGACTTTCTAGACTAGCAAGGCCTGGAATTTCTGTGACTGCAGAATACTCAATTACAAGTTCTGATAGTTTCTTCAAGTTTGATAGGTCTATCAATTTATGCATTGACCGGCAATGTCTGATTCATAAGGGCGTTAAACTTGAGGGAAGCATTGGGAGGCACTGCAGACATTCATTAGAAAGTTCAATTCTCTTTGAGATGAGAAAGCTGCGTAATATATGGTGATATGGTGGTCATTGTCGAAGAGGACAACTCTAAAGACTCCAGTTTGTTTAACCGGGGGATAGCATCTTCCACAAGCTTAGATGGGTCAACAGGCCGAGGAGACTTTCAGCATCCCAAAGACAAATCTCTCAAGCTTTTCAAGTTTGAGAGATTGGAAATGCCATCATCAACTCGGTATGAACATGTAGACAAATAAGAATTTCTACGAGCCACAGTACTTGGTGTATCTCAGCACATGTCAATTTCAAAATTTTCCGGGAAGAATATCTCCATATATAATGGAATTTCTATTAGCAAATTTTCACTAAGATCTGAATCTATTTTTCTAGCTTTTCCTGCTTCCATGCTGCACTAGTTATCGTTCTTATGACGGAGAAGCTCATCTTCAAAACTTTCAAATGCTTCGTGTTCCCGACCAAACCAGGTAGCTTGTCTATGTCCGTGTTCAATTTATCAAACTCAGCAAGTGATTCCAAAGTCCAGATTGAGTCTGGTAGTGTCTAAATTGACTTGCAGTTTCTGGAAGACTAGTGTTCAAGGCTTACGAGGGATCCAATCGAGCCGAGTAGCTTCATGATCCTAGCTCCTCGCGGAGAAGCCTCGATAAGGAAGTCAAGTGACCGATTGAAAGTTTTGTAGTCAGTGAGGAACGATGGCAAGCACTGAGAATTCGTGGACTCTTCAATCCTTGACATTCAGGCATATGCTTTATTGATGTCCCATCAATCAAGGGTATTCTCAAACATTCCATTTTACCAGGCTCCTTTGGGAGGTGGTGGAGATCAATCTTTCTAAATTCACATGCACCTGAAATCTAGCATCTAATAGCACCATTTCGACATCGAAAGGTCGACCTGATCTAACTGAATGGAGGTCATACAGCAATCCCTTTTAAGGCAGTAAGTCCATGTCAAACTTTCCCTTCCGTCTTGGTAGTTTGTAGATGTGTTTTCCCTTTAAGATAGAGAACGTTGATGTTTGTCCCTTGAAACCAGCATGCGAATCGAACAAAGTCAACATCTAGCAAGTTAGTCAACAATCGTTGAGCTGCTGCTCCTCGTTGGAGCCGTTGGACAGGGTGTCGTCGCATGACGCCCGCTGCTTCTAGGGTCTCACCAGCCATGGCGATGCTGAAAACTGGTTTCGGCAGAGATCGGTCGATTGATCATCGGTCAAGGTCGTCACTGTTTGTGCTAGAGAGGGAGAGAGGCCGAATCAGAATCCGAGGGACGATCCAAAATTAAAAAAGGGAGGAGGATAGAGTCGGACTGAACAGTGGGAGAATCATACCCATTTGATCGGAGATGCTGTCCGAAACTGGAGGAAGTAGAGGAGGGTTTGCGTTTTTCGTTATTTTTGTTTTAAATTGTTTTCTGGCTTTTCATTTTTCTTCTGTTCTCGAAGTTTATGGGTGCCTTTTCTTGTATTTCATGTTCTTCTACATGTAAAGCATTCAACCCCAATCATCGTACAATGCATATCTCCAATTGAGCAATTATGGGAAAACAAACACCATGATTTCCGATTGTCATCGCTTTGTCAATAGTCCCGTAAGTT
Source organism: Syzygium syzygioides (assembly GCA_031216285.1). Classification (NCBI taxonomy): domain Eukaryota; kingdom Viridiplantae; phylum Streptophyta; class Magnoliopsida; order Myrtales; family Myrtaceae; genus Syzygium; species Syzygium syzygioides. The sequence goes on from CM062249.1 coordinate 30,846,479, forward strand.
TTTAGACAAAATGACCCGACTCAAAATCAGAGTTAATTTATCTAATAAAAAGCTATTGCATCCAATTCAATATAAGTCATTTAGAGAGTATTCAAGAATTGTTGCTTAATAGCAAGTCATCATATTGTCTCTCCAACCTAAGAGAGGTGGGCTCCTCAACTCGTAATTAAGCTCAACTTGGTAGGCACTTAGGTTGAATTACATTCTTTTCAAATTTGGAGAACTCGAGTTATTAGATCAATTCGAGCTTGAATTTGAAAATATCTAACCCGAGAAGCTTGCCATCATAATGGAGTAATCACATTTTCCTATACCTCCACAACAGATAAAATATTGACTTGAATTCAAGTTGGATCCAACTAATTGAACCGGTCCCGAGTCAAAAATGCTAATGTGGAGACATCAAAGGAACCCAAAGTCCAAAAAAGCACGTCTCATTCTGTCAAGGCTAAAATACAACCGCAAGACATCGCCGTGCAGGTCTTTCTGAACGTTCCCATCTTAGCGAAACTTCCTTCAATGCCCCTCACGTAAACGACAAAATCACCGAATCTGACACCGAATAATGCCCGCCAACAGAAGAAGATCCGGGGGCAAATCAGGAAAGATCCGTCAATTTGTCGTCCCCTCCTTCCTTCGCCCCAAATCGCTGTAGCTTTCAACTCCATTGCCGTAGATTGAATTCGAGCAATACGAACAAAGATCGTAGCGAATGATCCCTCTGGCCTACAATTGGATGTTTTCAAAGCATATAACCGACCTGCGATGAGTTGTATTTGGTTGGTTCTGTTAAGCCGCTAGATTACCAAGTTTGGATCAATGATACACCTGGAATATGGTCAGATTGGTCGAATTTCCTTATATTTGTTTAGATGCGAATCTCAAATCCTGCTGTTTCTACTTTGGGGATAGATTTTGTTAAGAGTGCCTCACGGTGATTGAACATCGGCTATTCAGCTTTTGTCCAGCTGAGTTATGGACCATTTGAGAGGTGTGGCTCGTCGCCCTCTCAGCTAATACTTGCAGATTATCTATTGTAATAGAAAAAAAAATAGGCAAAAAGGAAACAACTTGCAGACAATGCGAGACTGCCTATGGTAAATCTTCAGACTCGGATGAAATTTTGTCACACTTGTATTCATCTCAAATTAAAGGATTTGGATTTTTCGATCCAAAAAGAAATTAAAGGATTTGAGTCATTATTTCATATTAAGCTCGACATTAAACAACGTTAGACCAAGTCCATTTGCAGCTGGAAACATGCCCGAATACAATCAATAATTGGTATAGCTTCTCTTCAACTCCTGTGAATCCAATTAAGGGCCGTGCTTTTGCGCCAAAACAAGCTAGACATGTGTTTAGAAAAAAATTTAATCAACAATTAGCAAAATCCTGCGAAAGCTAATTGGAGATGATTTTCGCGAGAGTTGTTTTCACAACACGAACCATACTCATGATTTCATTCATGTGACTGTCGACTCCGACCGAGCATTTGGATACTATCAAATGAGCCGTTTTCAACTCATCGAAAGCTTGCTTGGCCACGTTTCTCCAAACCTCTCCTTCATTACCGATATTTATTGGAGGTAGTAGTTGAAGGAATTAGAGAGTCACATCGAACCAAACTATGCTTCAAAAAAAAAACCCATTCAAACTACCGCAATAAATTATTGTCAATTGATTCTTTCAAGATTTCTAATTAATTTATGGATTTATTAATTGTGTCAAATGATAGTGAAAAAGACTTTGAATTGAATGGCGTTGTTTGCAATGGAAAGAGGATTAAGATGGTCCTTCTAAGTTAGTGAAAAAGGGACAGTGTGAGTTGGCCCTTAGTTAGTTAGTGCCAAAGGGACTCAATGGAAGGCCATCCAGGCATCCAATCACTTTGTCATTGGCTTAGTTTGATCCAGCAAAACTTAGGAGATCAAGTATATTTCTGGATTCTTCTACTTACAAATCTTGCTATTATTCGCAGCTTAAAAGTACATATAATATCGAGAGAAATATCGATAGAAAATATAGAGCATGAGTAATATTTTTATTTTATTTTCTAATTGTAAAGGGGAAGTCAGAAGCAAAAGTAATAGAGAATGTTTTTGTGTTTTCGAACAAGCCCTTTTTTTTAAGATAAACTCAAATTCTACCCTTGCAATTTGACTAAGCTTTGTAAATTAACTTAGCGTTGTTGAAGGAACATTTAATTCAAGCTTGATGCGCCATTTTCGGTCATGCTAGAAGAAGTAATTTTCTCATGAAAGTCCCGTAAGAAATACTATGATCCTTTGGGAGCCCCACATTAGCATAAAGTCAAAGCAGTCGGAGACTGGTAAAATTCATTGAAATATATTTCTTGAAAAAAAGGTAAAAGTTCAAGAATTCACGGCTTTTGGTGCTTAATGATAGGTTGGCACTAATTTCTTAATAGATTTTGAACTATCTCCCATGCGATCTTCTTATCCCAATTCAATTGTGCACCATTTAAGATTGCAACTCAATCTTCGTTAAGGTTTCAATTCCTTTCCGATCTCAAGTATGCAACTTCTCTCTTTCAAATGACATTTTCAAAGATAAATTCAAATAGATAGATCACACACCTCACTAGATCAAGTTGGTATAGCAAACCCACACACGAATGCAATAGTTACGTGGCATGCATCAGCTTCTCTCGTTCAAATGACGTTTCCAAAGATAAATTCAAGTAGATAGATCACACACATCACTAGACCAAGTTGGTATAGCAAACCCACACACGAATGCAATAGTCACGTGGCATGCATCGGTGCAACCATTTTCACCACTTCAACTACAGTAATTCAGATAAATAGTTCCGATTATGCCAATTTAATTGCCTGTGTAGTTACTAGATTAACCTATATCGAATGTCCTCCTATTGTCTCATTTAATGTTGACTATTTCTTCGCTTGCTTATTGAAAACATTCAATCGAACCTAATTATCAAATAAAATGTTTCGAAGAAAAGCACGAAAGCCTGCATATGATTTCATCGTATTGCAGTTGGTCTATGTTAGTCGCTGAAGACATATGGACCTTTGCTTTCTCTTATTAACATGGACTTTGTGTCTTTGGCAAGCCTGAAAAATGGACTTAAGGAAGATGTCCGTACGCAAGCGAGGGTTTTCTTGGGACAATTTCTCATCAAACGTTCTTCCAACCAATGTTCTCTGGGGATTTCAATTCTCCTTCCAGAATTGCACGGGCTTTCTCTGAATAATTTCCCTCGAATGCTTATACATAGCGAATTTTCCATGGATGAATCTAACTATTCTCAATCTATCTCATAGTGAAATTACACATGATTGGAAAGCATGGAGCCACATGAAGGTAGGTTACTATGCTACGTGACATTTATTAGCATCCGATTTTATAAGATCAAACATTCGAGTAATTTAAATAATTTTAAATCTGACCGGCTGCCGTTGTTGCTCGAAGGGAACCCCTAATTTCTTTGCAACATGCAAATTTAGAAGATTTGATCCTACAAGAAAATAGAAACTTGGTGACAATTGGTAAATCCATTGGTCAGTTAAAAGCGCTTAATGAAAAAACCAAATGACATCTACAGGAGTTCATCTCACACGATCTTGAAACAGACGAGTGCTCAAATACATGCAGTACCGAGGCTTCCGGCAAGTCTTGAAAGACTACGGTTGTCGCAATTGCACATGAAGACAACTTCCAGATCTCTCGAACCAGATTAGTGTAACAGGGTTGAGTGTGGGCTTTAGTGGCGGTGCTCGACTTCCTAAGCTTGTGGAAGATCCGATGGCCATGGTGGATTGGGGAGGTTTGATCATACTGGCAGTCTTTGGAGTCGTTTCTCTGAACCTTATCAACAGATAAGCGGGTCTTCCTTTCTCGATTCCAGACACTCGAGCTCCGTTGCTCGAAATCGGCATTACCGAATCCCAGTGAAACAATCCCAGGAAACCCAGTAGAACAGCAACTCGACTCAAAGTGTCATAACTTTACATCCTCGATCCGAAATCCCATGGTCATTCCAAAACTTCTTAAAATCACGTATTCAAACACGAAGCACACGTCCACTTCCTAGCACAAAATGCCAGGAGATACCTATAACCGCAGCTGACCCGGTGAACCCTAGCAAGCAAACAAGAGATCCGCCGAATCTGATCGATCCGGCACCAAAAATTCCAACTAATCCAGTAAAATACGGCGAAGGCAAACATCAAACCTCATCGCCCTCTAACTCGGCCTCGCCATTCTCGTCAACGTGGGGGGCGTCTTATTTAATTTAAACGGCGTCGTTCCAGAAACCGGGTTCGAACCAGCTAATCGAACTAAAGCTCGAGTCAAAAAGTGCCAACGTGGAGACACCAAAGGGAAGAGTCTCCATAAAGAGAGAGAGAACTGAGAAGATACAACCCCAAAATTGAATTTTCTTAGCTGAACTTCCTTCGGTGCCCTCACGCGAACGACAAAATCTCACCGGATGTGCCCGCCAACAGAAGAAGATCCCGAGGACAAATCAGGAAAAAAGTCAGTAAAATTCACCGTCCTCTCCTTCCTTTGCCCCCGTGTCGCCGTGGCTTTCAATCGCCATAAGAATCCACACGAACCTGCGAGACCGGAATCGAGGTTCGAATTCGAGCAATGCGGACAAAGATCGCGATCGATCGATCTCTCTCTATCTCGCTGCGCGATCGCGCCATTTGATCGCGTCTGCGCATGCGAAACGTGCGGCGATTGGATTTTTCCCGTGGTGCGGTTTTCGATTTTTTCCTCGATGACGCTGTTCGATCCGATTCTCTCGTAGAATGTGGAGCGGAACGGGTCGTGGTTGGGAGTGATGGTTGTTCTGACAATGCTTGATTGCAGTGAGTGGGAGTGGGGCGGGAGGTAATTGCAATTCGCGTTCATGGCATCAGCTACTGCTGCCCTGATCCCCTCTGGCTCAATCCGGATTTGGGAGTTTTGATAGTGAGAATAGACGGGCCCTGGTATTGAGTGGGTTGGTTTTGGGCTTGGACAGTGAGATTTGAATTGTGAATTTTGGCTGATTAGGCATTTCAGGGTTGGGGGGGAATAGTTGACTGTGTTGTGGAGCTGTGGTGCCTGATCGAATGGGACAGACTATAGCTGAGTGATCCCTCAGGTGTACGATTTGGACGTCTTCAAAGCATAGGACTGGCAGTGTTGTGTTGTATTTGGTTCGTTCTGTTAAGATCTTGGATTACCGAGTTTAGATCAATGCTACGTCTGGAATATGGTCATATTTGTTCGATACAAATTTCATCCTGCTGTTTCTACTTTGGGAATAAAATTAGTTCTTTTAAGTTCACGAAGGACGGCAGATATATACTGAAAGTATTGGTTTGAGTTGATGTTTCCTTCAGTGTTCCTCTCACTTGATTTGTCGAAATAGCTTGCTAGAGACATAAGAAACTTGCCTCGTTGCTTGTAGTTGAATGAGCTTGTGACTGCATTTTCAATCTGAAATTTTCTCTACTGGTAAATGCAGAACTTAGAGTGAGGTCCAAGGCTCATAAAGCTGTTTACAATCACGCTCTTGTGACGATGGTCGTGGAGTATGCATCTGTAGTAAGTGTTCTTTATAAAGATTTTCCCGTTTACTTAGAGCTTCTTGTTATTACCTTCAGATTTCACCAATTTCAATACAATAACATTGTAACAAGATGCAAAGCTTTTTATTTTGCAGGTTTACCTGTCAGATTTGACAGAACTTTTTAGTTGGACATGTCCTGGTTGTGATGGAAAGACCAAGGTAATCTGACTGCGTTTTAATATGACATTGTTGCTAAGGTTGCGTAAAGAATAGGTCCTCAGTACTAAATGGCCAATTCTTGAGATGAGATTTTGTGGGCATATGCTGCCTTCTCTTATTAGCTTCTGACTGGTTATTAATGCCTTTGGATTTGAAAGTAAGGGTTCTAATTCATTGATCTGATAGTTGACGTCTAGCACTGCTTATAGGTATGTAATTCATGTTGCAGTGGCCTACCAATTTGCGATGCCTGTGATGCCTCCATGTTTGAATTTCATCTAATTTTTTGTCCTTATTGCTAATCAATATATATTACCTATAGGCATCTATTGGCGTGGCCAGGACCTTAATGCTGCGGTTATAGCTTTCGAAGGTACTCAAGAACATAGGTATGCATGTTAACTTTAGCAATTATACCTCTTACATTTGACATGCGAAGGATTTGATGAAAATTTAAGCTAAGAAGAGTAGCCTCCGGTGAGTGCGTACACAAAGCACATGGGTCTGCTGTCCATAAGAAGGGAAAACAGTGAATCATTTCCACTGAGACATGAAAGCTATGTGCTTGTAAATTTAGAAGGAGTCATGAGGAGATCACATACTTGACTAATTTTTGTTCTTGGAAAAGTTGTTTGAACTTTTCAGCTAGTGGTTACTTCTATTTATGTCTACAGCATACAGAACTGGGTTGAAGATTTCTACTGGAAACAACTTGACCTAAACTACCCCCGCATGCCTGTAGCCATGGTTCTAGAGATGATGAGCCTCTTGCAAGTTGTGGATACTTCTGATTTGGAATGAGTTACAGTCTTTTTCTATTGTCTTTGCTTAGGTTCATCATGGATTTATTATGCTTGTCGCTATACGACGGTGCAACCTGGTACTTTGGATGCTGTTAGAAGAGCCAAGGATTTGACATCAACGTCATGGTGACAGGGCATTCTATGGGAGGGCCTATGGCATACTTTTGCGGACTTGATATCGTGGTAAGATGGTTAAAAACTTGTTATGGGTTCAGATATTGGTTCTTCTCCATTGTGTTCTTCCATTTATTCAGTTTTGGTCTGTTAAGAGTTACCCGGAATTCTCTGCCAACTCTGCCAACTCTGCCTTGAAGAGTCTAGACTCTGGAGACTTTGGATTTCTTGAACTTTCTATGGCTTCATATTTATATTTACAATTGGTCAGCATTTTGTTTTTTTTCTTTTTTGGTAAATCAACCCGTAGACAAAACACAAGCAGAATGGGTTGCAAACAACCCTTTACCTGAACCATCTATGGTCTACGTATTTAGTTGTGTGAATTGTCTTACATGTTAAGCCATGGAGCTTAAAGTTGGTTGAATACCTAAATATATTGGATAAAGACTTCCAACTAATCATTACAAAGTTTACTTGCTGGAAACTTTATGGGATTATTGATTTGTTTATGGTCTGGATATATAACTTTTGCAAGGGCCTGAAGCTCAAATTTTATGTCATGTAATCTTGAATTGCTAATGCTTTTTAGACTAGAATATATTGACCCTAAATCTGTGTTCTGTGCGCTGTTTCTGTCTGTCTCTTTCTAACCAAAAGAAGCAGCTCCTTTTCAGTCGGGCTACTGGCCAGATATGTTGTAGGCTGGAACCAATTCTAAATGTCTAACTTATGCTTTTTGTCTCAGCTTTATTGGACAAAGTGGTCCAGAGTTTTCTAGGCACCTGTTGCGGAACTGGTACCAGAAATGGTACCCACCCCAAAGTCATGTCCCATTAATTCTCTTCTCCATGACAAATAGTGATTTTTTAGGGTCAAACTTTGTCTTGAACTCAGATTATACAGACATTCACGTGGCCTATGATAGGATCATAGGTTGGATGAACTTTAGACTAAACCTTTTCTCGAAGTATTAATAGCAACTGCGACATCTTGTCTGAACACTTGGATGGTTTAAGATGTCATTTTTGTTTGCTGGTTTCTTGCTGAAAATTGTTCTGAGCCGATTGTGACGTCATGCCCATGGGTCGTGGCCCTTTCCATGCGTAGTGGCCCTTTTTAAGATTTTGTTTCTCCTTTACTATTAATGACTGTAAGTTTTAGGTTTCCAGAGGCAATTTCACCATGAACCTGGAATTTCTTGTTTATGTCAGTAGGATATGACTCACCCCACCAACATCCAAGTGCTTCTTGTGGAAGCATTTAAATGCGCCTTGGTTGAAAATACACGCCCAATACCACCATTCCATATTATTAACACCTTTTTTGGATGTGAGGGTGGTGGGGTGGGTTTTGTTGTGGCTGTGGGGTTTAGTTTTGGGAAAATTATGGATGGGATCTAGACAAATTAACACTAGACCTCCAACCCTCATGGAGAGAAAGGGTTGTTCTATCGTTCACCTTCGTATGTGAGATGCAATATATGGTTATTGATGCATAGTAGTTTTTTCCCACGTGAAAGTATTAACATTCAAGTAATTTGGCTGTCTAATTATGTGTGGTGGAGCTGTTTTTTCCAGACCAGTGCTCACTTGATTTACTTATATAACTAAGGACACTTAATTTCCAGGCAAATCATGAAGCACAGATTGTCCAGGTTTTGACATTTGGACAACCTAGTATTGGCAATGCAATGTTTGTTTCTTACTACTGCATGCCAAATACTATACAAATAACTAATGGACATACATTGTGCCTCATTTGCCTCTGTACTATTCTCAGTTCCCACAAAAGACATACCATCACTTCCCTAGGGTGGTATGACTTTGATCTTGACGGAATATCAGATAAATTATGGGGAATTGTCGCTGACTGCATTTGACATTTCCTTTGCATTTATTTCAACCTATCTAACCGGAGAAGTCTTATTTTTTCCAACAATGTTCATACTCTCGTTTTTTTCAGCGTATAATTTTATAGGTTTTGTTTGTTTTATCTTCTCAACAAAGCAGGGCAGTTCATGGTACTCATGACCTTTTTAACAATATTTAAGGAACTCTTCTCATTCCTATAAAGCTATCATGAGTTTCTCGTACCAATTCCAAATTTAAGACGCGTAATAATGTGTATTGCTCTCTCTCTCTCTCTCTCTCTCTCTCTCTATGATGGTTGATGACCTAGTCTTAAGCTCTGTGCAATTATAAGGTATTAATCATTTAAATTATGTATGTCTATTAATGCCTATAATATTGACAACTAGCTCAATGACAGTCACGGATAAACATATTGATGCGAGATAATGTGAAAATAATTTGATTCCACCTGCTTGTCTAGTGATAATCTTACTCTTTTTTATGTGAGTGTTCACATTTAATTGGAATCCTTCTTTTTTTGTAGGTACGGCTGTCTAATATAGGATTTGTTTGTCTGGTTTATTGGGTCAAGATAGTTTGTGATGGCTCTGGAGAAGATCCAATTTGCAGCAGGTAAGGAGGTAGCTTCAGTCATAGCTACCTGTTACAAGCAATTATTTTGTGGATTTATCATGCTAGGTGCAATAAGTCATGTGACAGATCAGCTTGTTCTAGAGAATGCCGGTCTTTTATTACCGGAAATATTTACGGATGACTTATCATAATATGTTTCTGCAGATTGGTAACTGGTAATAGCCTTGCGGACCATTTAATCTACTATGGTGCAAAATTAATGGCGGAGACGTGGGGATTGTGCAAAATTGTCATGGACCCACGATTCAAGGAATATGGAAGCGAAGACAAAGGAAACCTTATGCTTTCCAAGAATGTTTCTTCTTCTGCATTGAGGCTGCGTTAAGACTCCGATGCCAAGATTAACTTAACGTAAAATGCTCCCAAGTCAGCACCTAATTTCGTGAAGATCATTAGGTAGCTCCGGATGAAGTTTGTTCATGTAATGCATTCCATCAATCTGTTTCCATGTCCATCACAAGATGCATAGGATCTCTACTAAAATTCACTTGGAATGTAAATAGCGTGAAGTTGAATGTATCATCCTTGTAAATACAACTTTGTGGTACATATTGAATGAATGCGCTCGCAAGTTTACCTGTCAATCTAATCTTGGGCCTGTGGCATTTTTTACTAGACTCATTAAAACCTAATTAGGATGTGTGGATGCTGAGCTGAGCTATCCATAGCTGAATCACGCCGCTTTTTTCTTTCCTTTTTTTTTTCTTTTTTTGGGGGTTGAACTTGTGTTGAGCTTCACAAAATTGGCAGAACTTTGTGAATTCTGGGACTGTTAGACTTGCATGGTTCAGAGATTAACCGGTTTTATAAGGCGAAACAAAGACTGTCTAGGGAGAACACTTTTCAATCTGTGACCTTACCTTCTACTACTGGCTTAATGGCACATAAAAGATTTCTCGGTGCAACCAAGTACTTCGACTGTTCCGTGGCAGGACAGATAAATCAAGCCATCTTGGAAAAAAATGAACTTATCTAATGTTTGCGTCATTTCAATTGGCAACCTCCGCTGGAATTCAACCTTTAGGAGGTAAGCAATTTATATCATCTTTGTTTAGACATGTAAGAATGATCTGATCGGCCTTTGGAACGAAAGCTATAAGCTTTTACCTTCTATTTTTGATATGCCAGAATTAACATTAGTGAAAACCGGAAAACCGAAATTCCTTCTTCATTTCAAAGCATAAATTGCCAATTGTGAACATTCAAAGCACGTTGTGCAAGAGACCAGTTAAGTCCTTGACACTATATGATAAGCTATAGTTTGTACATTACAATAAAAGCTAAAGTACAGCACCAAAACGTTGAGAAAGATACGCTATCGTCAAATCTACGAGTTACCTGCGCTAGCCCCAGCTTACCTTTGCAATAAGAACCCGGAAGTTTTTCTTGCTTATTACCAAGAGAAAGAGCTCAGGCCGACATATAGGACTCTTTTGTCATTTAGCGATTCTCCTTACCAATGTTGAAACCTAAAGCTCCATACCTAGGTAACCGAAAAATGAACAAAAGAGCTTTCATCACGGATTAAAACCTACGCGTTTGACTATCCTTCATTGTGTAAGGTATAGCAAAGTTAAGTTTTACAAGGCATGGTTATTAAGTTCAAATTTGAAGTACAAACCAGCAAGTTCCAAGAATCTCACATAAATGACCCACGTGTAAATTGACAAAAGTAATGCACTTTAATACAGTAACACTAGCATCAATTTGACTTGTCTTTTATTGGTAACTCAATTAGCCCACCAAAACCGTCAAAAAGTAATATATCTAAACCAAATCAAACTCATGAAATAGATCAAACGAAACCACGGTCCCATTTCATGAGCAGTTTACAAGGTCCATCTTAAAGGTAGAAAACGGCTGCAAAAACAGCCAGTAATAACTATGCCTACAACAATAGATTTCATGTCAACTTGCCAAAGTGTGATTGTAATTTATGTATAACAGATAACGATCCCAAGAAAGACTACAGTGAATATCTCTTGAGATGACATAGGACAATAAGAAATTTGTTTAAGTTTCAAATCTTCCTTGACAACAGACTTAGCTTTGGATGCAGGACCTTTCAAGTACCACATGCACTTCTTATTGGAAAATGAACTCCTCTGCTGAGCATGTCTTCTAAATTTTTCAAGAAATGGCTGAATCTTCTAAGCAAGCCAGACATTGCATCAGTTGAACCTCTTCAAGTTGAAACGATCAGAGGCCTCACGCATGTTATCCCTTTCTGCGAAGTATTTCAACCCGATCAACTCACATTAAGGATGGCAGTGCCTTCAATCAACAAAAAGCACTGATATTTAATGACAAACAAAAAGCGCTGAGAATTTCAAGATCCTTCAACGCTTGATATTCAGCATCGAAGAATTCAGTAATGCCCAAACATCACAGATGTTACCCATGAGTGCATTCAAACGATTCTTCTGGTCAACATCATAAAAAAGGATGAGAATTCCTTCACAAAAAAAAGCCTATCTTTAATTGTCTTGATCCCTTCATCAACATTACTTATTTCTGTCAATTTCCTTTTGAGGATATTGGAGATGAGTTATTCTGCACGAACTAAATGCCCTCGAGCTCTTAAGTTTAACGGATGTTAGAGAAAAAGCAATAGTGCTCAAAACCATGTGAAAGCTGATTGTAGATAAGTTCGGCGAGAGTTGTCTCTCCAACAAGGCCCATTCCATGAATTCCAACAATTCATGTTTCTTGTGTTGTGAGTGCCTATCATACTCATGACAAAGACTACCTTGAACACCATTTTCACATCGAGAGGTCCATGAACTGGTTTTGGCAAGAGCGACTAAGACTGCCTTGAGCACCACTCTAAGCACACAATTTTTCTCCCGGTCCAGACAATCCCTTCAAGTGTTTTCTCGTAAAAGAACATCTGGGTACTGATAAGCAAGTTCTATTGCATAACAATGAAGAGAACACACATTTAGATGAAATGTAATAATCATTTTTTCAGCCCACAATAAAGGAAAAAAAATCAGGTTTGCCTAAATAGCTTTTTTACCCCCCAAAACAGATGAATACAGGGTTTACCACCCCAAGATTGTGAGAGGGAACATGATCAACATCAAATTTCATCCATCACCTGCCTTTCTTCGGTCTCCATCTATACAGCTAGGCTTCTATTACAGATAACCACCTAGGCATAACCATTTCAAGAAAATGGAGGCAATAATGGAGATCACACAAGGGTCGATTTACATGATTTCAAACCCCAAGTGAGACTCCTCACATGTCCGATACACCGATAATACTGAAATTTAGCCTCAACTATAATATGATTTATGATACCTTGGCTAAGCTAAATAGTTCTCCTCTCCTGTCACAGATGGAAGCTTTGCTACACCAACTATTGATGCTGCTACCCAAGTGAAATTCCTCTTTCTTCATTTTATAACTTCTCCATAACATTTGCAAATCCCACTAAGAAGCACACCTTTCCTGAAAAATAAATTGAACATAAGCATATCAATACAATGTCTCCTTCACAATAGCAACAATGAGTTAATTATGCTGTAATATTCCAGGATGAGAATCATAGTGCTATGACCTTCCAACACACATTTCATCTAATTGTTTACAGCATAGCAAAGTTATCTCCAATGTGAAGCAGATGGTATCACCTTCGAAATATGTGAAGTAGCAAATCGACAAGGATATCTAATGAATTGTCATAAATCAAATAATAACGATGCAATCCACATGCATACCTCCAGCTGGGAAACATAAAAGCAAGGAGAAACCATCCACAGAGAATATAGCTAAAAAAGCCAAACCAAACTAGGAAAAAAAAACATATAATTGTACATAATTAAGAACCCTCTGGTTATATGGAGGTACCATAATTTCAATACCTTCTTCAGATTTCCAGGCATCAACTCATAAAGTAAATAAAAAGAGGACATAAAACTTCACTTTGGATGTCATTTTCATTTTCCTTTATTCGGTCTTCATTTGTACAGCTGCCCAATTAGCCACAGCTCCTTGTGCAATAAGATTTCTGTGAGTTTTCCAAACTTTAATTCCTCTCAACATCATTAGAAATGGGCAAAAAGGCAGTTTGAGATCTCTCACTTAGCACTTCTTGTCAATCTTAAAACCTAAAAGAATCCTCTAGTATAACCGAGGTGAATGGAAGGGCTTTTATGATAGATAATCACCGAGGCATAACCATTTCTAGAAAATGTAGGCAACAATCGAGATCACACAAGAGTTTCATTTACATGATTTCTAACCCCAAGTGAGACTTATCATATGTCCTGGGCAGTAGGTAACGATATTACTGAAATTTAGCCTTAACTATAAGACGATTTATGATACCTTGGAGGTGGAAGTTTTGCTGCACCAACTATTGATCCGCTACCCAAGTAAAATTCCTCTTTCTTCATTTTATGACTTCTCCATAATATTTGCAAATCCCACTAAGAAGCACATCTTTCCTGAAAGATAAACTGAACATAAGCATATCAATACAGGGTGTCTGTCTTCTTCACAGTTGCAACAATGAGTTGATTATGCTGTAAAGTTCCAGGATGAGAACCATAGTTATTATATGACCTTCTGACACACATTCCATCTAATTGTTTACAGTACAAGGAAGTCATCTCCAAAGCGAAGCGAAGTTATCAACTTCAAAATAAGTGAAGCAACAAATCGACAAGGATATCTAATAATTTGTTACAAACCAAACCAAATAAAAACAATGCGATCAACATGCATACCTCCAATTGGGAAACATAAAACCAAGGAGAAACCATCCAAAGAGAATATAGCGAAAAAAGCCAAACCAAACCAGTAGAAGAGAACGAATGTCTGTACATAATTAAGAACCCTCTGGTTGTCCGGAGGTATCATAATTCCAATACCTTCATCATATTTTTAGTCATCAACTCGCGAATAGGTAATTAAAAAGTGAATGTGAAACTTCTCTGTTCATATCCGTGAAAGAGTTTGATTGCAGAAAAGGGAAAACATTGGTTGTCAGATGAAATAACTTACCCCAATTCGTTTAAAGTTTGCACGCAAGGGAACAATTTGTGGTCGGCGATCAAGAAGCTTTCAAGAGCAACGTGCACTTATCCGTCAGTCTTCTCCCTCAGATCCATATTCAAATTCGTATCCAGATTCGTCGTCTTATACCACCGATTAGTCTGAGTCTCCCTGAAATCTGACTCCCTTCTCCGAGCAAAGCAAAGAAATTGCCTCCACATTTAATTTCCCACAACGCCTTATTGCAACAGATCGCAGTCCCTTCAAGCTGGATAGATCAGGCAACTTTTGTAAAGATCCACAGTCATCAATACTCAATGATTGCAAACATTGTGGTAGTTCGCCTTGAATCTCAACCAGATTACTGCAGTACCACACATGAAGATCCCGTAGTTTGTTGAGATAACTTAGATCAGGTAATATCCCCACCTGTTGAAGTTCCGAAAGCTGCAAATCTAGGTTCTCCGAACCATCAAGGCCTCGAATCTCTGAGATTACAGAGTCATTAATCCAAAGATCTGATGGGTTCTTCAAATTCGATAGATCCCCAGGGGAACCAAATGACTTGCAATTCTCCAAACGTAAGGATGATAAACTGGAGGGAAGGCTCGGGAGGCAACGCAGATTAGGGCATCGGAGTGTAAGCCATTGGAGTCGAGGAAGGAGACTACTAATATCTGTGGGTAAGGCGGTCATGTATTCAAGGTCCAAACGCAAGTCTAATAAACTGGAGGGAAGGCTCGGGGGGTCACGCAGATTAGGGCAGACGAGTCTAAGGAATTGGAGTCGGGGAAGGAGACTACTAATATTTGTGGGTAAGGCGGTCACGTGTTTAGACTGCAAATACAAGGATAATAAACTGGAGGGAAGGCTTGGGAGGCAACGCAGATTAGGGCACCAGAGACCAAGTTTTTGGAGTCGGGGAAGGAGACTACTACAATCTGTGGGTAAGGCGGTCAATTGTTTAGAGCTCAAATCCAAGGATGATAAACTGGAGGGAAGGCTCAAGAGGCAACGCAGATTAGGGCATCGGAGTTCAAGTGTTTGGAGTCGAGGAAGGAGACTACTAATATCCGTGGGTAAGTGGGTCACAAAATGACAAGAGAATAGGCCCAGAGCCTCCAGTTTGCTTAAATTCCCAATCCAACCTGGCATCGGATATTCTTCCACAGGCCCATCAGATTCCCCACCATCATCATGTTTGCTAAACCAAAGCCACAATTCCTTTAAATTAGTCAGGTTTGAGAGATCTGGAAACGTATCCATATGCAATATAGACAACTCTAGCATGATAAGACTTTCAGGAAGCCTCGGTACCACGTTTATTCTAGCATTCCTCAATTTCAAGATCCTTAGGGATTGATTTCCGTAGATGCAATTGCCAATTTCCACTTCCACTTTCAAATCCCGAAATCGGGCATCTATTTCTTCGAGCTTCTCAATCGTCCAGAGGGCATCGGGTATTTTGCTTATTGTATTCCAACTCGTCTTCACTACTTTCAAATTTTTCAACTTTCCGATGGAATCGGGTAGTTCTTCGATCCTCGTTTGGGATATATCCAGCTCAATCAGCGATTCCAAATTCCCTATCGTATCCGGGAGCCTCTCCAACGAACGGCAAAATGCCAAAGATAGGTATTCAAGGCTCGCAAGATCTCCACCCAGCTCGTCTGGTAGCTTCTGAAGTTTCCCACAACGGCTTACATCTAAGGAAACTAGGCTTTTCAAATGACAAATCGACCTATCAATTTCAGTTAATGAGTCACACCACTTTAGGATCAATCGTTCTAAATTTACCTCAGCAGAGAAGATGGGAGTTCTCTTCAAGCGTCGGCAATAGGATAGATCCAGAACTTTCAAATTCTGCATCGCCTGTAAAAGGAAAATCATGCAAAGATTACTTTTGAATCTCATAAGACGGAATAATAAGTGTTGTCTAGCATATAACATACCTCCATATGGCTCCACCCCTGCCAATCATGCGTAATCTTACTCTGAGATAGA
Organism: Syzygium syzygioides; assembly: GCA_031216285.1. Lineage (NCBI taxonomy): Eukaryota > Viridiplantae > Streptophyta > Magnoliopsida > Myrtales > Myrtaceae > Syzygium > Syzygium syzygioides. Next base: position 30,862,678 of record CM062249.1, read on the forward strand.
TCAAGAATAGCCACATCCTCCATGGAGAAATTTGTAATGTTAAATGTTGGGGGAATACCGTGCCATGAAAGCCATCGTAATTGTGGAAGGAGATTTGAAGGAACATTTGATGTCGATTCGTGCCAAAGAAGCCTCGCTTCTGCACAGAAATTTTCCATCGAACCGCCCACTTCAAGGAACCTTAGATCTGATAGGCTCTCAAAGCCCTCATAGGTAAAACAATACTGCCGCTGATGGTCCAACTTGAGACGAAGAGCTTCAACTTCTTTTTTCCCCTGCCCAAAGGTAAAATTTTAAAACAAAAAAGTTGAAGGGAAACGCGTTTATTCAAGTCCGCTATATTTATCATTCCTGTAAATTCTAAAAGAGCAAAAATAGAGGTCGAGGAGGTCGTAATGGTGCTAAACAACACAAAAAGTAACTGCCTTCTATTTTTTGAAAAAACAATCCATAAATACTAGGAATTTATATCGAGGGTATTTTACCTTACGTCTCCTCAGCAAATCCAACCCTTCTTTAGAATCCCACACCCTACTTTGCTTCTCTATTTTCATCTCACTTTTTTGACGAACAATATCTCTTCCAAGGTCTCTGAGTTGGTCGTGCATCCACACTTCATTACCCTCTATAATCTTAATCAAAGACATGTTCTGCAAAACTTCCATGGTTTCTTCCGGATATTTCAATTCTTCCCAGAAATGAATCAAAATGTCTCTGTCATATCCAATGCAAAAACAAGCTATATCGAGGAATATATGCCGTTGCTGAACATCTAATGCATCATAGCTTATTTTTAACTTACTCTGAACCGTCGCATGAGGAACATTTTCCAACTTCTTCAAAATGAGATTCCACTTTTCCTTTTTAGTGTCACATAATAATGAACCTATCACCTCAAGAGTAAGCGGAAGGCCTCCAGCAATGCCTATCGCCCTCTTGGATTGGTCGATATACTCATCTAAAGGAGAATCTCTTCTGAAGGCGTGTTTGCTAAATAGTCGAAGAGATTGATCGTCATCCATACAGCTAAGCTCATATTTGCAGTTCACTTCAGGAATCTCAAGAATATCTTTGTTTCTTGTAGTAATAATAACTTTGCTCCCTTTGCCTAACCAATCACGCTTGCCTACAAATGCTTTAATATGATTCCGTTCTTCCGCGTCATCGAGAAGGAGGAGGACTTCTTCATTCAACAACCTGTCTTTAATTGTTTGAATTCCTTCATCAATGTCTTTTATTTCCATGCATTCGGTTTTGAGGATTTTCGAGATGAGCTGACTCTGCAAGTGTTGAATGCCATTTTTTTTTGACGTTTCTCGAATATCACTGAGAAAGCAATGATTCTCAAAATTGTGTGAAAACTTATTGAAGATGATTTTGGCAATAGTCGTCTTTCCGATGCCACCCATCCCGTGGATTCCTATAATCCGTGTTTCACTTGTCCCAGCACCTATCATTTTCATGATTTCATCCACTTGGTTATCGTCATTGACCAAGCAGTCTGATACTGCCAGAGAAGCCTTTTTCAACTCCTTGAAAACCTTCTGCGTGAATGTTTTCACGAACTCACCGTCTCGTCTGGTGTTTGTTGGAGGTCAAAAGACAATGAGTTAGAAAACTGAGTTGAAACGAACTAAGTTCTGACAAGACCAAATTGAAAACTCCAGACCTATTCTAAATCTGTTCTTCAACTATTTATTCCATTTAGATGAATCAGCGGTGGCACTTAGGGTTAACGAATGACCTGAACTGACAAAATGTTGCTGGGAATGAAATGGGACAAAAATGGGATCGTGCCATTAGTTAGTGTGATTTGACGGTATAACTTCAATTGCACACAATTTAATTTCAACAAAACTAACACAAATCTAGAAAAGAGACCAATTGAAATGCATCGAGTTTAACGATACAAGGCACATGAGATGTAATGCTAAAAGCAGTCACCTGTTGGTCATGCTTTGCAGGTCGTGTCCGTTTATTTCCCCAACTGCACGGAGAGCAGCCTTCCACTCTTCAATAGTCGTTTGGTCATATCGCTTCTTGCTTTCATGTGAAAGAAAGGCCTTTTCATAATCCCCAGTTTGGTACCGAACCTCTGCAGGCGCAACATCATAAAAAATAGGGATGATCTTTTGTCCCCCATTATTCTTGCACTCGACCATCTGGACTACCTCCTTGAGACACCATACACTAGAGGCATAATTTTTCGAAAAGATAGGTATTAAGATCTTCGACTGCTTAATTGCTTGGAGAAGTTCAGGGGCAAACTCTTCTCCTTTGCGGAGATCTTCGTCGTCCTTAAATGTGCGGATTCCTGCATCTTTAAGTCTAGTGTAAAGGTGGTCGGTGTCGCGACCGAAACTCCCGAGCCTTTTTGAATAACATGTAAAAAGCAGGGGGGCTCGCCTGGTATGTGCTAAGTCTAGGTTCAGGACTTAACTCGGGCTCTTCCAAGCCCATACCATATCGCGACTTAGGGTTTAAGTTTTTTTTTTTTTTTAACATGTAGGTGATTTATATGCAAGAGTCGCCACTAATCAGTTTGGGGTAGGTCGATTAGAAACCCAAATAGGGTGACGGGAGAATCACCCTATTCCTACGAACCAGAGATTAACTGAATTCGGGGACTTGGTTACACTAGTTGGATAACTAATGCCCTTTCGGTACCATTCTACCCTGTTCATTTTTTTGAAAACATTTATCAGGCAAGTTGGATTGATTTTAGGACTTTTCTCCTAACATGTGAGGTGATCAAGCGAGTGCATAATCAGAAATGATCGGCAGTCATGCTGATATGCAGCCCTAAGGTTCTAGCCCTAACTAAGCCATATGACATTAAAAAATAAACAACTCATGCAATTGTATTAAAAAAAACATGCATACTCATTACGCTACGGTAAAAAAATGCAACATGCTATCGTGCGATTTCGGGCCTATTTAATTTAAATAAAACCATAACATGCATAATTAAAAAGGATTATAACATTTAAAGAAGTCAAAAAAAAAAAATTTTTTTTTTTTTTGGATTTTTTTTTTTTCGGAAAAAAAAACGGAAAAAGAAATAGAAAGAAAAGAAAAAAAAATTTTTAAAAATTTTTTTTTAAAATTTTTTTTTATTTTTTATAAAAAAAAGAAAATAAAAGGGGAAATAAAAACCTTTTTTTTAAATTTTTAAAATTTTTTTAATTTAATTTTTTTTGTAAAAAAAAACACATTTTTTAATAAAATAAAAAAAGAAAAAAAAAGAGACCGGTCCGGGTCGGATCCGGATCAGACCGGTCCGACCCGGGTCAACGGATCCGATCCGGGCGTTGACCCGGGTCGGATCCATTGATCCGGGTCGGTCGGGGCTGACCCGAGTCAACGGATCCGACCCGGGCGTTGACCCGGGTCGGATCTGTTGATTCGGGTCAGATCTGACCCGGCCAACAGATCCGTGGGGGGGCGCCGGCGATCGCCGAAATTGGCCGATCGCCGGCCGACCCAGACCGGAAATTGCCCTCAGCCGACTTCCCGACACCCTCGACCATCCTCTCCACCCTCCGGCTTCGTCGTCCGACCGCCGTTCGCCGGCCGGCGACCGACTCACAAACCGGCTTCATTGAGGAATACCGTCGAACAGGTGGGGGACTTTGAAGAAAACTGGGAACTTCGGCCTCCTCCGGCGAGCCGGTCGACCCCGGAGCCTTACCTGGCCTACGACGGTGACGAACGGACGTCGAAGGACGGCGGCACGGGCCGGGACTCGCGCGAAACGGACGGCGCAGGTCCCGGCCAAGGTGAGCAGCGAAACAGAGCAAAACAGGGGAGGTTCGGGCCGGGGGAAGGCTCACCGTCGACGGCGCCTACGGGGGGGTTTTCCGGCTGCGGGAGGAACGTCGGCGACGCTACTGAGACCTGCAAAAACGACCAAACTCTCTCTCTTCCTCTCTGTGCTCACTCGGTCACTCTCTGTTTCTCTCACTCTCTCTCTGTGTTCTGTTTTTTTCTCTCTCCGACCGACCCGTTTCTCTCTTTCTCTCTGGCCTTTTATAGGCCGGCGACGACGACACTGGCTCCCCCTCTCCCCATGGCGTTGGCGTGATGACGGTGGCGTCCCGGGCGAGGCTTGCAGAGGCCAGCGCAGGGAGGACATCAGTTCTTGCAGAGGCTGAATAGGGGACTGGGAGAGAGGAGGGGATAAGGGCGAGTCTGAACGGAAGAGCGAGACGGGACTGGCCATTAAGGCCAGTCCCGTGGCGTGTCCGCCTTGGCCTGCTCTGGCCGGCTGACGTCGAGGCTGAGCGGCGCCGCCGTGCGTCATCGCCTCGGTCAGGCACAGGGGAGAACAGAGGAGTGAACAGCGGCGAGGAAGGGAGAAGGAGAAGCGGGCTGGGCTGGGCCCAGGCACGCGAGGGGGGAGAGAAAAAAAGGAGAGGCGGGCCGGGCCGGCGGGGGGAAAAAAGGAAAGAAAAGAGAAGAGTGGGCTGGGCCGGCCGGGAGGAAAAAAGAAAAAGGAAGGGGAAGGAGGCTGGGCCGCGCGGGGGGGAAAAAAAGAACGGGCCGGGTCGGTCTGGCCCCGACCCGGCCCAACTCGATTTTTTTTTTCTTCTCTTTTTTTTAGTACTTTGATAGACTATATTAACACCAACATGCCTAATTTCTATATGCAATGCATGGAAATATACATATTTTTGTTTTAGGAATTAATAGAAATTAACTCCTAAATTTTGTGCGATTTATTTTGGGCAAATTTAAAAATAGGTGTCAACAGCTGCCCCTCTTTGAAGGTGAGCTCGTAGGGATTGAGCTCGTAGAGGTTACATTCAAAGATAAAACGACACCTAAATTTGTCCATGCATGTTCAATGAATGTTATTTTTGGCGAGACTGGAGTCTCATTTTTATGATGCGATATAAGATGATGCATGCTAAAGCAAATAAAAACATACCTGGGGCTACTTACCTTGCCGAAGGGTAGAGTAATTCCAGATAGTTGATATTGTGTGTCGAGGACCCGAATCTTTCTTCGGTCGCCTTGACGGGGGAAATGGTTTGTCTAGGACTCGAACCTTTCTTCGGTCGCCTTGACTGTGGAAATCACTTACCTAGGACCCGAACCTATCTTCGGTCGCCTTGGGTGGATTTCATTTGTCGAGGACCCGAACCTTTCTTCGGTTGCCTTGACTGGGAGAAATCGCTTGCAAATGACCCGAACCTTTCTTCGGTCGCCAGCTGGATTTCGTTTGTCTAGGACCCGAACCTTTCTTCGGTCGCCTGGATTTTGTCTAGGACCCGAACCTTTCTTCGGTCGCCTTGACTGTCTGGATTTGGTTTGCCTGGTGGGTCCTCGCCAGCAGGTCTTGAAAAGCTCAAACGATGAGCACCTGGGGGTCCTCGCCCGAGGATTTGATGGTTTGCCTGGTGGGTCCTCGCCAGCAGGTCTTGGAAAGCTCAAACAATGAGCACCTGGGGGTCCTCGCCCGAGGATTTGATGATTTGCCTGGTGGGTCCTCGCCAGCAGGTCTTGAAAAGCTCAAACGATGAGCACCTGGGGGTCCTCGCCCGAGGATTTGATAGTTTGCCTGGTGGGTCCTCGCCAGCAGGTCTTGAAAAGCTCAAACGATGAGCACCTGGGGGTCCTCGCCCGAGGATTTGATAGTTTGCCTGGTGGGTCCTCGCCAGCAGGTCTTGAAAAGCTCAAACGATGAGCACCTGGATGCGTTCCTGCCTCTTAAGGGCATGTCTCCTGTCAGACAAGTTTTTCTTTGTACAAACACATTTATTGGAGAAATAAACAACTGAGGTTATTCTCGAATGTTGTACGAAATATCTTGACCAGCTAGTCAAGATGCATTTCATTTTCAAAGGAATACCCGGTTTACTTTCTGGGTAGTTTGAAAAGAAATCTGATGATTTTGGGGCCGGGTAAGGGTAGAATGTACTTACCTGGGCACGTTCCTAAAGGTTTGATGTATCATCTGCTGAATAACCAACCTTTTTTTCGGGGCATCTCCCTTGGGATGATAATGAGGGCTTTTCCAGTGCCCGAATTTTGTACTCTATCACTGGGGATTAAAACTCTGGGCTGTCAAAGATGGTTAGCACAGACATGTATGCATTCATCAGGGATAGACAAGCTGAGCTATTCCAGAGTGTGCATTTGAAGGTTTATGCATGATGATTTTGCCATGTTTGCATCACCAAACATCCACCGTGGGTCAATCAAGACAATTTTTTCACAAGGTGGACTTTCTAGAGATGATGAACAAGGGACTTTCAGTCAGAGAGGACTTTCCACTCACTCTCATTGAAAAGGGCTATTTGTCCTGTCCATTAATGCAGGAACATCGAAAACACTCAATCTGACCACTATCACATCAACAAGGGCCTGAGTTTTCTCGCAAGCGGTACGACACTGCCAATCTGAGAGGTCTTCTTCAGAGTCGTAATGTAGGCTTGGTCAATGACTTAACAAAGGTGACTGTCCAAGTCAAAGCCATGAAAGAAAATATTTTGCAATTATCTCCGGGTTTACAAGTCAAGAACCCTGCAAAAGAGATAGAAGTAGTCTTGCTCGCACTTCCTCGAGCGTTGTTTATAAACATTTGAAATCCCGCGTTAATTCGAGTGCCCCAGTCAGAAGAGACTTCATGAGGGATGTAACGTGGGCTTGGTTTATAGGTTGAGGAACGAAATGATCGTTAGGCTCAAACATGTATGTAAGGGTGATAATTGGTGATCATCTTGGCATTATCACCAGTCTTTTTCTCCACCATCAGGATCCTTCTGGAAACTCCTCAGGTAATCTTGTGTTTTAGCATCTTTAACAACTTTTCCCTGAGGAGTTTCTGTGTCAAGCATTTTCCTAGACACCATTTTATCTGTCATGTAGCAGATCTTTGCCAAGACAGAGTTCCTAAAATAGGAATCTGTATCAAAGGAGAGCTCAAGTATATTTTTCATCGTTTTTGTTTTTCTCCTTTTCTTTTTCTTTTTGTTTTTTATCCATGGGCATTGGCCTTGCTTTTATCAGGCACACTGCTTTTTCATGCCCCAATTCTTCAGCATTTTTTTGCTATTCTCTTGATGTTGTTAGGACTAGCCTAAACAAAGTTGAACAGAACAATGTTTTTAGGCTCTTGGAGTCCTCATCTTCATTCGGTACTTGAGACTGTGATGCTCAAACTGTGGTGACTTTTGCCTTGCCCCGGTGTGGGGGATGATCACCAATTGGGTTCGTACGAAATGAAATTGCTGTCTCAATTGGGCTAGCAAAGGATATAAGTGTATGGGGTAGAAGAAAAACTACTCTTCATCATCCTGGGGCATTTAGATTAACGCGAGAGTTCATCTGCAATAAAAACACTCAAAGATTAATGCAAGTGAGAGCAAGAAAATTTCTATACATCTTTTCGCCTTGTGCGAGCTGTTGCAGCGGATGATCATAGAAAATTTTAGATATTACAAACTCCTCATCCTTCTTGTCTTGCACAGTGAAAACATCACTGTTATCAATAAAATCATTGACATTCTGGACAAGCATTAGTTTGCTGCTTCTCTTTTGACAAAGCCCTCTTAGTCTCGACTGTCCGGTCGTCGATGGTTGTGCCTGTCTTGGAGGACTCCGTCGAGGATCACGGGTTCCATGAAAACAGCGAGGTCGAGGCCACTGGGGCAGTGACTGAAAGGGGAGGGATGTTTTTTCTTGTTTCCTCTGAATTTGAATCCATCCTGTGAGGCTGGTTTACCTCAAGTTGCCCCAATGTGGGGTGGTTTTTGACAGGGGTAATTTGAAAGGAATCTCTGAGTGTGTGGGCTCAAAAAGTGGTCAAGCAAAGGATCAATGGTAGTGTATGGGGCAGAGAAATGAACTGCCTCTCGTCATTTTGGCTACCGTACCTTATGCGAGAAATCCCTTTACCCTGTAGAAATGCAACTCTCTCGCTCATCATGTACGAGTTTGGTACGTGAGAATGTGTATAGACCAAGGGTTGCCTCTCCTCATCCTGACACACCTCGTTCAATACATCGGAGCAGTTCGACACCATTCGTCGAATTGTCAAGATTTTCACAGAGAATTGATGAATTAAACAGGTAAAATTACCATGCAAAAATCCTTTCCATGTAATGCTTTTGAGGAAGAAAATAGTATCCATTTTCTTTAATTAGTTCTTCCTTCTTGTTTCTTTCTACTCTTATGAGAAGAGCTTTTTTAGTGAGAGAGATACTTACCTATGCTGTGACAGTGAGGCATACCTGCAAGGTAATAAGAAAGATCACATTAATGAATGGGCTTTTTAAAGGGAAGGAATTGGAAACGATACAACGTTACCCTTCGTGATTCCCTTCATTGGAGATTTGACTGACAACTCCCTGAATTTTCTCGAATATCAGTAATTCCATTCTGACAAAAACATGAGCTCATGTTAGAAGTGAGATGATTGAGGGTAAATTGAGAACGATACCGATTACCCTTCTTCCATTTTGCCTTCAAAGCTAGTAGAGTCTTTTCTCCTCTTTACTTTGTTCAGCCTTCTCTATATCAGTCTGCTTCTCCTTAAACTTGGTCTCAAAGCTCGAATGAGATCCTCTATAATTAGGGGTGCCTCCAACTGGAAAGTCCTATTGTCGGCGCATGCTGTGCTAACTTGGTTCTGGCATGCCGAGGCATTTCTCAAAAATCCTCTGGTTCCTGACATGCGAAGGCGTGTAATTGCTTGCATGGGGATCTTCGCAGCAAAGCTAATCTCTACTTTAAAGGTCTTTGACTGATGTGGGCATGACTGACATCAAGACCTCCATGATTGGTGGGGCTAGAATTGACTCTATCTTGTCATATGCAAAGTCTTTTCCAGCTGTCAAATTTGTCCTACATAAAAGGAAAGAATGTGTCATTTCTATGCTAAAGTAGATGGACTTTAGGAACGAAACACACCCTTTTTGATGGACTGGGGGATTGCATGCCCCCTAGTCTACTTTTCCAATTAAGCATTTCTTTGACTCTGTGGAGTTGATGTCATCCACTGGCAGTAATGAGAATTGCCCCATGTTTCATTTGAAGATTGAATGATTTTTACTCGAACTGCCCTTATCAGATGAGTTGGTCTGGTAGCCTCACCAAGGTCTGATATGCTCTGCAGTTTGTGTCATTTCTAAATGTCCCGTTTGTAATAACAAATCAAAAAGGAGTATGCTCTGAAACATGAAATGAGCGAGTTAGAAAAACAAACAGGGTTATGAGCATGCATGCTTTTCCAACGCCATTTTTGTCCTTTTGAAAAATAACAAATAGTTTGTTTTATTTTCAAAAGTTTAGAAATAAGAAAGCATGAGGAAGCCCGGGCCTCAGAACACCTTTCTTTACATGGCTGGATATCATCAACGGGCCGGTTTGGGATACTTCCTCAGGCCCTCAAAACAAAACATTTGTAATTCTTTTGAATAATACAGGCGAATTACATTTGTTGGAATGGAAATTACAGTACTGAAATTTCAAGCATAATTACAAATTCAGAAAACTGAAATCTTAGAAAACAACTGAGACTTTTAGAAAGCAGGAAAAGCTCCCACATTGGAGTATTCAAACTATTAAATATGGCTTTATTCTAAGGGAGGAAAATTGAGTCTTCAGTTTACTCAATGACGACATCTGCGCCTCCTGCTTGATTGGGTGGTGTGTTGCGGAATGAAAACATCTTCGCATCCAGCAATTTCTGGACCTTATGTTTTAGGACCACACAGTCATTGACGAAATGTCCCGTTTCACCCAAATGATAATCACATGCCTTGGAAGGATCGTAGTTGGGGAAACGTTCGGGATTTTCACGTTTTGGCTCTTTGGCAAGCAATCCCTTTTCCAAAAGAACAGGCAGGATCTGAGACATAGGCAAAGGGAGTGGCGTGAACTGCTTTATGTCATTTCGCCTTTGAGGCGGCCTGCGGCCTGAGGCCGGTTGCTGTCCACTGCTCTTCTGAACCATTGGGAAAGGACGAACGGTTTGGGTGTACGCAACATCCGTGTCGGTCAGGGGTTCCTTCTCCTTCTTCATGCTGAGTTCCTTGCTTGTGGAAGTGGGGTCTGTAAACCACCCCTCACGTAATCCCATTTCAATTTGTTCACCCACAGGAACAAGACGATTAAGGGATTCAGCAGTGGCACCAACCAATCGGTGTCTGTATTCGTACGGAAGCGACTTTATGAACAACTTCACTTGTTCTTGATCAGTGAGTTGTGGGGTAACCTGGGCGGCCAGGTTTCTCCATCTGGTGGTGTACTCCTTAAAGGACTCACTCTTTTTCTTCTCAGCACGTTCCAGATCGTCACGGGTGAAAGTGACGTCGAGATTGAATTGGTACTGCTTGAGAAATGCATCAGCGGCATCATCCCACGATTTAAAAGCGTCTACATCTTTGGACATATACCATGTCAAAGCCGGCCCCGTCAGACTTGCCTGGAAAGTCTGAATCATGAGAGGTTCATTATCAACATATTGGGTCATCCGCACATGATACATGTGCAGATGATGCCTAGGGCATGAGGTACCATTATACTTCTCAAATTCCGGCATTTTGAATTTTTCTGGTACTTTGACCCGTTTGTATATTGACAGGTCAAGTGGGACAGCATGCTGTGGGCCTTGTAGTTGTTTCAGCATTTCCTCGACTTTTGCAAGGCGTTTGTCATGTTCCGTCATTGGTGCAGCTTCAAGTTCAGGCTCCCTGACAGCAAGGGGAAACGGATCGTCTTCTATCAGAGGCATTTTGCTGTCGCTAGCGGAGGCTTTGTCTTTTCCAGTGGACGGGGGTGATAACATCACCTCAATTGCTGCAGGCGTGAGCGTGAGCTTGTCCTGAATGGATTCTACCTGCTTTGTGAGATTTTGGATCGCGTTGAGGACCATCTTCATCTCTTCTTCCATGTTACTGAGGCGGACGTTTTCTTCGGCCATTTTTTAACTACCTGTGAAAACGTTAAAAAAAATGAGTATAATGCCTAATAAAGAATCGATTTATGATCTAGGCATATTATTATTACTTAATTTCTTTATTTGCAAAGAAAAAAAGAAAAAAAAAGCAAAAAGGGTTTTTATTAATATTAACATTACAAGTGGCGTCCCCGGGGTTCGAACCCCGGTCGCCTCGGACCGTACGCTGCATTCCCGGATACCACTGGGCCAAAGGCCGCGGTGGTGTCACGAAGGGGCGAGAAAATTAATTTAAAGCTTGAAAAGCGGCCCGAGTTATATTAACATTAGTATAACCCAAAAACACTTTTAAGGAAGAAAATCAAAACCCTTGAACATAATTACTAGGGAAGATATGTAAAAATGGGGCTTTTTACAAAAAGGACGCCCTTCCCGGATGCTCATTTTGTAAACGATGGGAAAACTAAAGTTTCTCGGAGCTGCTTATTTTCACGAACAAGCTCCGCAATAAACGTATTCCTTGTCTCATCGGTCCCACCGTGTCATTAATTTTTTAGGAGCTGGGACAAATTGGGCATCATTTCTTCCCATCGTGTATAAAATATAATCAATGGGTAGCCTAATAAGAACAAATTAATTGAATTAATAGGCTGCATAATGAAATGAGAAGGGATAGAATATATACCTTTCTTTGAACCATGACAATCACAATGACATGCACATGAGGAGTGAGGCTCGATTTCTATTCTAGACCGGCCTAGCAAAATGAAATTAAAAGGGTGCCTGACCGTCGCAGTCTCGCGTTGGTGTCAAGTCCTTTTAATCTCGGCCAAATTGAAAGGAATATCTTATAGTCACGCAAATAGCGGCTAAAGATATTTCTTTACAATTTTAGAAAAAAATTTCGGGGAAAAGAAAGGCAACCTCTACATCGCGGGCTCGCGTTCGAGGTCGTATCTTTCTTAACACCATCCTAAAATGTCCTATCGCGGCCCAGGTCCGGCAGCGTGGTTGTGTGTGCAACAGTGTAGTGCTAAATCATTAAGACATACACAAAAATTTATAAACAATCAATTCGACCCTGCAAAAACAAATAACACCTTACTGTCAGGGTCATACCTGAAATTCTTGCTGCCAAGCAAAAATTATTTTGAACAAGGTAAAAATTTGGCCTAAGCCCACTTTAAAACTTAGAAGTCCCCAGTGGAGTCGCCAGTCTGTCGCGACCGAAACTCCCGAGCCTTTTTGAATAACATGTAAAAAGCAGGGGGGCTCGCCTGGTATGTGCTAAGTCTAGGTTCAGGACTTAACTCGGGCTCTCCCAAGCCCATACCATATCGCGACTTAGGGTTTAAGTTTTTTTTTTTAACATGTAGGTGATTTATATGCAAGAGTCGCCACTAATCAGTTTGGGGTAGGTCGATTAGAAACCCAAATAGGGTGACGGGAGAATCACCCTATTCCTACGAACCAGAGATTAACTGAATTCGGGGACTTGGTTACACTAGTTGGATAACTAATGCCCTTTCGGTACCATTCTACCCTGTTCATTTTTTTGAAAACATTTATCAGGCAAGTTGGATTGATTTTAGGACTTTTCTCCTAACATGTGAGGTGATCAAGCGAGTGCATAATCAGAAATGATCGGCAGTCATGCTGATATGCAGCCCTAAGGTTCTAGCCCTAACTAAGCCATATGACATTAAAAAATAAACAACTCATGCAATTGTATTAAAAAAAACATGCATACTCATTACGCTACGGTAAAAAAATGCAACATGCTATCGTGCGATTTCGGGCCTATTTAATTTAAATAAAACCATAACATGCATAATTAAAAAGGATTATAACATTTAAAGAAGTCAAAAAAAAAAATTTTTTTTTTTTTTTTGGATTTTTTTTTTTTCGGAAAAAAAAACGGAAAAAGAAATAGAAAGAAAAGAAAAAAAATTTTTAAAATTTTTTTTAAAATTTTTTTTTATTTTTTATAAAAAAAAGAAAATAAAAGGGGAAATAAAAACCTTTTTTTTAAATTTTTAAAATTTTTTTAATTTAATTTTTTTTGTAAAAAAAAACACATTTTTTAATAAAATAAAAAAAGAAAAAAAAAGAGACCGGTCCGGGTCGGATCCGGATCAGACCGGTCCGACCCGGGTCAACGGATCCGATCCGGGCGTTGACCCGGGTCGGATCCATTGATCCGGGTCGGTCGGGGCTGACCCGAGTCAACGGATCCGACCCGGGCGTTGACCCGGGTCGGATCTGTTGATTCGGGTCAGATCTGACCCGGCCAACAGATCCGTGGGGGGGCGCCGGCGATCGCCGAAATTGGCTGATCGCCGGCCGACCCAGACCGGAAATTGCCCTCAGCCGACTTCCCGACACCCTCGACCATCCTCTCCACCCTCCGGCTTCGTCGTCCGACCGCCGTTCGCCGGCCGGCGACCGACTCACAAACCGGCTTCATTGAGGAATACCGTCGAACAGGTGGGGGACTTTGAAGAAAACTGGGAACTTCGGCCTCCTCCGGCGAGCCGGTCGACCCCGGAGCCTTACCTGGCCTACGACGGTGACGAACGGACGTCGAAGGACGGCGGCACGGGCCGGGACTCGCGCGAAACGGACGGCGCAGGTCCCGGCCAAGGTGAGCAGCGAAACAGAGCAAAACAGGGGAGGTTCGGGCCGGGGGAAGGCTCACCGTCGACGGCGCCTACGGGGGGGTTTTCCGGCTGCGGGAGGAACGTCGGCGACGCTACTGAGACCTGCAAAAACGACCAAACTCTCTCTCTTCCTCTCTGTGCTCACTCGGTCACTCTCTGTTTCTCTCACTCTCTCTCTGTGTTCTGTTTTTTTCTCTCTCCGACCGACCCGTTTCTCTCTTTCTCTCTGGCCTTTTATAGGCCGGCGACGACGACACTGGCTCCCCCTCTCCCCATGGCGTTGGCGTGATGACGGTGGCGTCCCGGGCGAGGCTTGCAGAGGCCAGCGCAGGGAGGACATCAGTTCTTGCAGAGGCTGAACAGGGGACTGGGAGAGAGGAGGGGATAAGGGCGAGTCTGAACGGAAGAGCGAGACGGGACTGGCCATTAAGGCCAGTCCCGTGGCGTGTCCGCCTTGGCCTGCTCTGGCCGGCTGACGTCGAGGCTGAGCGGCGCCGCCGTGCGTCATCGCCTCGGTCAGGCACAGGGGAGAACAGAGGAGTGAACAGCGGCGAGGAAGGGAGAAGGAGAAGCGGGCTGGGCTGGGCCCAGGCACGCGAGGGGGGAGAGAAAAAAAAGGAGAGGCGGGCCGGGCCGGCGGGGGGAAAAAAGGAAAGAAAAGAGAAGAGTGGGCTGGGCCGGCCGGGAGGAAAAAAGAAAAAGGAAGGGGAAGGAGGCTGGGCCGCGCGGGGGGGAAAAAAAGAACGGGCCGGGTCGGTCTGGCCCCGACCCGGCCCAACTCGATTTTTTTTTTCTTCTCTTTTTTTTAGTACTTTGATAGACTATATTAACACCAACATGCCTAATTTCTATATGCAATGCATGGAAATATACATATTTTTGTTTTAGGAATTAATAGAAATTAACTCCTAAATTTTGTGCGATTTATTTTGGGCAAATTTAAAAATAGGTGTCAACAGTCGGTAAAACCTGCTCGAGTATCTGGTCCTCTGAAACTCAAGAATACTTCATAGTCATATGAAGTAGCCATTCCTTGAGCTTCTGTTGAAGTGCGAGAAGAAGAAGCGCCTCCTGCTGTTCCATCATTTTCACAGATGCGTCTTTTTTTGGCACTCCCCTCCATTTGATCTCACTTGACCTTCTCCTCAAGAAAAGATTGAAAAGTATAGCAGCAAAAGCAGTGGCAGCAAGAGATGGAAAAAGTTTAGAAGCCAGATCTAACAAACGGAGATCTGTGTGGGTCATTAAACGTGGAAGACAGGGTTGGCTAAATATGCAGAGAGTCAGGGTCTCCAGTTTGCTACAGTTGGTCAAATAAGAACGATTCATTCCAGCCTGTCAAAGTTGACGAATGCAGGTTTTTTCAAAACCAAAGTGGTCCCTCCCAACTCAATTCTTCTCTTTTATCTTCACCGTCGTAACGCAATTGAAAAAACAGGAAAGATACAATAGCGGAGTAAATAAACTAGTGGAATTCTAAAAAGATGGGAGCAATCGAGTGCTTTCGGTTATTATGCTCTTGAATTTTAATAATCTTTGTCTTTGTGGAGTTTCCGACAACACCGCGTTGCGATGAATGCCCCACGCACTTTCCCGCGGCGCGTTTCCGCTGGTACATAATTGTAGGGTCACTTTCGGGATTTGGGTGTCGAGTCGGGGCTATTTTGGGGAAAACAGCCCCCTCCCCGTCTGGTCATATGAGTTGTTGTTCCTGTGCCTGATCGCGGAGATTTTCTTTGACGTTTTTGTTCTCCCCCGCACGCGCAGATAAATGAATTATTGGTGTGATTCCTTTTTGTTTTGGTCGATGTCTGATTCCTTCTTGAGGAATATAAGGTGTTTATTTTGTAAGTATTTTTCAAGTTTCTACGTCAATTTTGTGGTAACTGAACATTTCACATTTTCCCATAGAAAATAGCCGCTTTGCAACTAAATTTTCACGATACTGACTCGACTACAACCAACACAAGCAGCAGCTACCAAAATCATCTTCTATCAACTGTTCTTTAGCCAACCAAAGTCGCCAATAAAGAGTTGGCATGTACAATATCATGAGCTTTTCAGAGTCCGGATTATGATCAATCCAATAATGAATAAACCGAGCATTGTCTCCCCTCCATCGATCTCACTTGATCTTTTCTTCGAGAAACATTTCAAAGATGAAAAAAAGTTCAAAAGCCCTACTTATCAAATGTTGTCGGCCAAGAAAAAAATCGTTTATCAAATGGTGGCAGCCTATTAATCAACTATCAAAGTAATAAACCCACCAGAGACCTCAACCGGTGTTCACGGCGAAAGTGGCCAACAAGAATCCAAGGAAAAGCTGGTTAAAAAAGCAAAGTGATAATGAAAAGACATAAAGCAATACAGCAAAGAAAAAGAAGATGGGTCAACCTAACGCGGAAAAGAAGACCCTGCCAATGCTTTAGCGTGCCCTTTTGTCGTCGGCAAGATTTTTTTCGCTTACCCAAAGGAATTTATTTTCATAGTTATATTCATGAAAAATTGTCACTGAGATCCTGTTTTACCATCTTCTTTATTTAACTTAGGGTTAGTTTATTTGATGAAAAATCATTTTTGAGAAAAAAATTTCCATACTTTTCCGGTATTTAAATTACGTGAAATTATTTGATCAATATAAAAGGTTTACCATGGACTAAAAACAATAAACTTAGAGAATAACAATTTGGTAAGAAGGAATCATTTTTCCTGATCTCTTGCTGCGTTGAAGTGAGAAGAATATACTTCATCAGTGCTAAATTTTCTTACATTCCCGAAAACAAGATCATATATAATACTTTACAAATATGGTTTCATAATTTTTTTCCTAATTTCTTTGTAATCGTTGTTATTTTGATTGGATTACAGATTAAACAAAGACGATATCGATTCGAGTTTATTAGTCATTATATGTTACTTTTAACGATACTAGCCGTCTTTAATGGATTTCACTTATTACCAATTACGATAAAATCAATTTTTTCTACTTGTTTTCACCATAATCAATTTTTTTTAATTTACTTTCTCTGAAATTAAATTTCCTAAAAACATTTTCCTATGACAAGAAAATCCTCACCGAGATAAACACACTCTAAAAGTTTGTTTTTATATGATTTTCAATTTTCATATGATGATATTTGATAGGAGGGAATCGCAAGATGAATTATTGGTGTGATTCCTTCTCGAGCAAGTTGGTTCATGGACTGCTCGTGGTCCAAGTCTTCATAGACTTTGACTTTGCCCTTCTAAACCCGTGATGTTTCAGTCTTCTTGCCCTAATCGTACGCTCTTCCATCTTTTTTTCTTCTCTCTTTCCGAGAGTGGTAGCTAATGTTAATACTACGTTAAAACGAGGCATGGGGAGCTTAGGCTTTAGATTGTTGGCGTCCGCATCGATCAAAATCAAATCAACCAATCTCATGCAGCTGTTAATCTAATGATTACATTTCGATGCAATAGCAAACTATACGTATATGACACATTTCATTTTCATTTAGTTAAATTAGACGGTATCAATTTTTTTATTTGATTGATGCCATGATTGGCCAGATTATTTAGAAAATGAAGTTTTTTCTTGCGAGTATTTTTCGAAGTTTCTAAATCAATTTCGCGATAAGGTAACATGTTAAATGAAGGCGGAATGAAAATTTTAAAAGCGAGATGAAATAGTGTTTTGGCTTGCAAATATATGGATATTTAAAGCCGGTCGAAGCACATGTATTTGGCAACACAATGATTACTATGTTTGGTAAAAACTGCTGTGAGATTATTTTAGTTACCAACAATAACATTTATGTCTTGTAGTACCGGAACTTTTGTAAATACCAATAATAACAACAATGATTGCGGAACTTTTCTTGCATTTTTGTCTTTTGGGAACTCAAGATTTTTCCAATTACACCATCCATAGAGTCAAACCAGGAATATACATTTTAGGAGCACAGCATCTCCAACTGAAATACCAAAGCTTCCAGGTTTATACATGAGATTGCAGACGAAAAAATAAGGCAACACAATGCTGAACCCTAGATATACACAATCTACTTAAAGCCCAATTAGGCGGCGACCAAAACCATCTCAGCTACGGGTGGATAATGTATCCAACTGCAAGGGCAACAAGAGCGACCGCACAAACATACAGGAAAGGAAATCCCACTTGAATTGCTCTCCCACCTGTCTTCCTCAACATCTCCTGTTGAACAAAGCAACAATCTTTCCCCGTAAGCTTTGGTATTCGAATGTTGAAAGAAAGTATACTGCACCATATCTTGGAGATGGGGCAAGATTGGCATGATGCACGTAACGGGGAAAACATTAAAGTGCACATTACTCACCAGGTCACGCTTAAGTGCATCTCTCTCTCGATTCTGCAAACTTCTCTCCTCTGTCAATCTGCTGATAGTAAGCTCTGCCTGCAAAGTTTGGTGCATCTTTTGCTATTATCTTCTTTGAAAACTCAAAGACGGAGAGAGGTAGAAAGATAAGCAACATTGAAGAGGAACGGAAACCACAACCTTGCAACGGATGTCACAGAAAACTGTCTGCTTTGAGATGCATGACAGACTACGCATATGGTCATTGTTATCTTCATGGCCAAAAAACAGTTATTTCTCTGGGACTCTAATTAAGTTTTATAAGTTTCACATCCAAATAGAGGAATGATATTGTACTTTAGGCTCCCCTAATGCCTGCAAAAGCTACTACCTGAGAGCAACTTGACAACACATCGAAAAAGACCAAACTAGATCAATCACCAGAAAGGGTGCTCAAGTTGAATCCCCAAATTTACAGCTTGCGAAGCGGAACGATTAGAATTGTGAGCAGAGCAGCCACAAAGCAGCAGAAAGCCAAAACCTAGTCTCGCTAGCCTGAACTCACTATTAACCGCAGACAGCTCATTTAGTCCATCTAGATATTTGAAATGCTCATTTGGCAGTGCTGTAGCTTTCCAATGAAGTTACAAATGCACGCTTTAGCGATGCTCACGCAGTTCACGCATTCCCCTATCTACCCAGACTACCGCCACAAACATGACCGTTTTTCGAAAACCGCCAGAACACGTACTCATCTTCCCAACGAGCCCTATCAAATCCTTAACATAGCCAAAAATTAGCTCCGTTTGATCAATCATCACACACATCTTCCATGACAAACCATTCAGAACCAGCATATCCCCTCCAGCAGAATTCATAAATCCAGTCACTAAACACATTAAAAGTACAGCAGTTTCTTCTCTCTTTTTCCACCATCAAGTTAAACGAAACACCACTTCTCCACCAATCCATGACAAAAACTCAACATTCACCACAACCCAACGGACAAAAAAACACCTCCAGCACCAAAACAACAAGCACATTTCGTCCTAGTCTTGGAAAACAGCTAACGTCAAGCTGATAACACGCCTCGAAAACCCAAAAGAACTACATCCCATCAAACACAGAGATCAAGCACCAAACAAAAACCGACCACGCAAGAATCGACACCCGCGATCATCCAAAGGCACCAAGCCTCATCACGAGGAAAACCCATTTCGAGAAATCGCGAACCCACCGACACCCATCACCGTACCTGCGCCTGCCTCAGAGCGAACGAAGCGCGAGCGGGTGCTGCTCCGGCCGCGGCGGCCATTCCGAGCTCCGAATGAATCAACACAAAGCCGAACGAACTGAAGAGAGGAAGAGAGAGAGAGAGAGAGAGAGAGAACGCGACGGGCGAGAGAGGTAGAGACGGTGCACGTATATAAGGGGAGAGGCGTGCAGGACGCTGTTTGGTTTGTTCCGAGGTTTCTCTCTTTTGTAGTAAAGACTTCTCGCGGGGGCGAGTGAAGAGAGCCGGCTTTGTTTGTATCGAAACCGCAGGGGTTGGGGCCGTTTGGCTACGCTGCTTGTCCTATCCCCGCGATCGGATAACAAACGCCTCCACCTTCTTGTTTTCGCGTGCGTCGGCGCTTTACTTCGTTCCTTCCTGTCACGTGATCAATATTTTAATTTTAATGGGCTTTCGTCGGACGGACATTGTTTTCGGAACAAGGATACCATAATTGCCAAAAATTTTATATGGCCCTTACTTTGGTGTAAAAAATTTTGTTCGGAGGATCGCTTCAGTGTTAGCTCCAATTTGGATTGCCAGAAATCTGATAATTTAATCTCTCTCGATTTAAACGATCACTAAAAAAAGTTCCGTTCAGTCTCCTTATGCCCATTATTTTCTCTTTCTAACCACTCTACCGTTGTTCCTTTCGAGAAAGCGAACATATTAAATGAGCATTTTTGTTATATTCTTAGACGAACATTTTACTCGAATCGGTTTCCTCTCGCAAAAGATTGAGTGTTCGAATCTCGGGTACCGCAGGGTGACTTAACCGGTGGCACGTGTGTGGTGGCTAGCACGTGTCGCCCCCAGGGTTTATTCCCCGGTTGTCGGCCGTGCGGGGATTCCCTGGATTATCAAAAAAAAAAACATTTTACTCGAATCGGTAGTTGGATCGTAGGGCTGATTAGAGAGTTCCACTGGGTGCACTTCTAATTGAAAATGGCTGGTTAACTTCGGGGTTGGGGTGTCGAGTTGGGGCTATTTTGGGGAAAACCGCCCCCAGTCTATGAGAAGTTGTTTTTTTGGTCGGAGGTCATACGAGTTGTTGATTATCAATTGGATGTCTATTTTGTTGCTGCCAAATTATTCCAATGCCCTCATGGCAGGGACCTAATTTTTCTTTTTAATGGTAAGTCGGTTGAGTATGTAGGTGGCAATTGTGGACAAATGACCTGAAGGGATGGAAAATGTAATTCGGAAAGGCTTCCAAACACTCTTCTCAACGAAATTCATGATTTAGTGAGAAAGTCGCCCTATACAAAGGACAAAGATTGACACCACCTGGAACTTTTCTTAGTTCCCCATTCCTAAAAAGCTGCATATTGTTTAATCGCAATAAATCGCTTGATGGGATCCACCAGGCACCAATGAGCCACGAAGTCCAGTCACGTGAATTCACACCTTAACCTATTAAACGCCCTGGCCCAAATCCACCTCGACTAGCATGTAGCCTTCCTTCCCCTTTCTTTTTGCACGGTTAATGAATGATTTCCTTAGCAATGATGATATTATACTTGATATGATGACTTGAAACGGAACTTACTTGGTTGAGTGGTTGAGTGAAGTCAAGTTTAGCTTAAATTTCTGCGATCAAATCATGATAATCTCAATGATAATACCGAAGGAAATATTACGGAGGCTAATAGACCGACGTTGCTCCAACAATTTAGGAAAGTCAACTTTGAAAATCAAGGTGATAAGAGTTTGGTTGATACTTTCTGAATTCACAGCACCAAGCCAGAGTTTTTCAATTTCAAGACCGACTGAATAGCTCATAGTCATCCACTGATATTGATAAAATACTGTTTAAAAGTCATCTGGTCCTAGCACTTTAAAAGGTCCCCTTTCCAAACATTGCAATCTAGATTTTATCCCTCCACAAACTTTAAAGCTAATGGTGGGATAAGTTGATAAGTCGATTAAGCCATTAAGTCGAGTAAGCCTTCGCTCTTCTACTATGTATAGGTTGTAGACATAGGAGACAACCAAACTTCACACTCAACTGACCACAAATTGTAAATATCATCTTCCATTGAAAATCCTGACAACAAGTGTCTCGATAGATGCCCATGCACTAGCCCGCAGATTGCAATAATGACACTGCTCAAGGCATGCTTGTGTCTTTGCCTATATATAATTGCAGTGTCACTATCGCACTTGCCGGCGACTGCATGAGTGATGCGAATCCGCCAACACCAGCAAGACCTTCAGCTTTTGATAGATACAGATGCTGATTAAACGGACCAACAGATGTTGTTACACCTTCTCTTCAACTCCCGTGAATCCAATTAAGAGCCAACCTCTACACGAAAAACAAACTGGACTTGCATTTATCGATGTAGAGTATTTATCTTCCACACCTTGCAATTTTGAGGGGGCTAGTGCCTAGAAGTGATGCTGTAAGTGCTGAGATATTTCACACACTTTATAACAACTAGTTTATTCTATACGGTATGACGATGTTTAACACACTCCAGCATGAAGCATGGGTATCGAACAACTTCGGATTTAGTAATACAAAGCAGCAATTATAAGGATACCTCCGATAAATCGCTGTATAGTAAATTGACAAAATATTGCACTTGGAAGTTATACAAATTGACTTAACCTCACTAGGAAAGTTAATTAGCAATTCAAAGCCACTGAAACATCTAAACCAAACCAAATTAAAACAAAGAAGATCTGAACAAGGGTATATAGAATTACAAAACCATATAAGAAGTCAACATGCCAAGTGCACATGAAAAGAAGATTTGCATAAACCTCTTGATGATTCATATCTATAGCAGAATAGGAGGCACTTCTTATCAGAAAAAAGCACTCAACAGAGCAGGTATCCATTTTTTTCTCTTTTGCAGAAACTTGCCAAGTTTGATCAAGCAACTCCATAATGTGTTGAATTTCCAAATCACCCAAAGTGAAGTATGCCTACCAGTTCTAATTTCTTTAACATCGATACATTAGGAAACTTCAGGACTGAGTTGCCGGAGAAGATCCACGAATTTTCCAAAAATTCAGGTCAACCATATTACCACAATGATGGAAATGAAAAGCCATTAGTTTCTTGAAGCCACTTAGATCATCCAATCTGCCCTGTTGGTTGAGTTCGTTTAGCTCCAAAGTTCTAAGACTTTCTAGACTAGCAAGGCCTGGAATTTCTGTAACTGCAGAATACTCAATTACAAGTTCTGATAGTTTCTTCAAGTTTGATAGGTCTATCAATTTATGCATTGACCGGCAATGTCTGATTCATAAGGGCGTTAAACTTGAGGGAAGCATTGGGAGGCACTGCAGACATTCATTAGAAAGTTCAATTCTCTTTGAGATGAGAAAGCTGCGTAATATATGGTGATATGGTGGTCATTGTCGAAGAGGACAACTCTAAAGACTCCAGTTTGTTTAACCGGGGGATAGCATCTTCCACAAGCTTAGATGGGTCAACAGGCCGAGGAGACTTTCAGCATCCCAAAGACAAATCTCTCAAGCTTTTCAAGTTTGAGAGATTGGAAATGCCATCATCAACTCGGTATGAACATGTAGACAAATAAGAATTTCTACGAGCCTCAGTACTTGGTGTATCTCAGCACATGTCAATTTCAAAATCTTCCGGGAAGAATATCTCTATATATAATGGAATTTCTATTAGCAAATTTTCACTAAGATCTGAATCTATTTTTCTAGCTTTTCCTGCTTCCATACTGCACTAGTTATCGTTCTTATGACGGAGAAGCTCATCTTCAAAACTTTCAAATGCTTCGTGTTCCCGACCAAACCAGGTAGCTTGTCTATGTTCGTGTTCAATTTATCAAACTCAGCAAGTGATTCCAAAGTCCAGATTGAGTCTGGTAGTGTCTAAATTGACTTGCAGTTTCTGGAAGACTAGTGTTCAAGGCTTACGAGGGATCCAATCGAGCCGGGTAGCTTCATGATCCTAGCTCCTCACGGAGAAGCCTCGATAAGGAAGTTAAGTGACCGATTGAAGGTTTTGTAGTCAGTGAGGAACGATGGCAAGCACTGAGAATTCGTGGACTCTTCAATCCTTGACATTCAGGCATTGCTTTATTGATGTCCCATCAATCAAGGGTATTCTCAAACATTCCATTTTACCAGGCTCCTTTGGGAGGTGGTGGAGATCAATCTTTCTAAATTCACATGCACCTGAAATCTAGCATCTAATAGCACCATTTCGACATCGAAAGGTCGACCTGATCTAACTGAATGGAGGTCATACAGCAATCCCTTTTAAGGCAGTAAGTCCATGTCAAACTTTCCCTTCCGTCTTGGTAGTTTGTAGATGTGTTTTCCCTTTAAGATAGAGAACGTTGATGTTTGTCCCTTGAAACCAGCATGCGAATCGAACAAAGTCAACATCTAGCAAGTTAGTCAACAATCGTTGAGCTGCTGCTCCTCGTTGGAGCCGTTGGACAGGGTGTCGTCGCATGACGCCCGCTGCTTCTAGGGTCTCACCAGCCATGGCGGTGCTGAAAACCGGTTTCGGCAGAGATCGGTCGATTGATCATCGGTCAAGGTCGTCACTGTTTGTGCTAGAGAGGGAGAGAGGCCGAATCAGAATCCGAGGGACGATCCAAAATTAAAAAAGGGAGGAGGATAGAGTCGGACTGAACAGTGGGAGAATCATACCCATTTGATCGGAGATGGTGTCCGAAACTGGAGGAAGCAGAGGAGGGTTTGCGTTTTTCGTTATTTTTGTTTTAAATTGTTTTCTGGCTTTTCATTTTTCTTCTGTTCTCGAAGTTTATGGGTGCCTTTTCTTGTATTTCATGTTCTTCTACGTGTAAAGCATTCAACCCCGATCATCGTACAATTCATATCTCCAATTGAGCAATTATGGGAAAACAAACGCCATGATTTCCGATTGTCATCGCTTTGTCAATAGTCCCGTAAGTTTTTAGACAAAATGACCCGACTCAAAATCAGAGTTAATTTATCTAATAAAAAGCTATTGCATCCAATTCAATATAAGTCATTTAGAGAGTATTCAAGAATTGTTGCTTAATAGCAAGTCATCATATTGTCTCTCCAACCTAAGAGAGGTGGGCTCCTCAACTCGTAATTAAGCTCAACTTGGTAGGCACTTAGGTTGAATTACATTCTTTTCAAATTTGGAGAACTCGAGTTATTAGATCAATTCGAGCTTGAATTTGAAAATATCTAACCCGAGAAGCTTGCCATCATAATGGAGTAATCACATTTTCCTATACCTCCACAACAGATAAAATATTGACTTGAATTCAAGTTGGATCCAACTAATTGAACCGGTCCCGAGTCAAAAATGCTAATGTGGAGACATCAAAGGAACCCAAAGTCCAAAAAAGCACGTCTCATTCTGTCAAGGCTAAAATACAACCGCAAGACATCGCCGTGCAGGTCTTTCTGAACGTTCCCATCTTAGCGAAACTTCCTTCAATGCCCCTCACGTAAACGACGAAATCACCGAATCTGACACCGAATAATGCCCGCCAACAGAAGAAGATCCGAGGGCAAATCAGGAAAGATCCGTCAATTTGTCGTTGTCGCGACCTAAACTTTCGCTCTTAAGGCTAATGGATTATTAGGAATAAACCTAACCCGGGCCCTCCCAAGTCCTACCAATTCGCAACTTAGGGTTTAAGTTCTTAACATGCAAATGTTTTCATTCTTGGAGTCGACACTAATCTATTTGTGGTAGGTCGATTAGAAACCTAAATAAAACATAGGGAGATATGTTTTATTCCTACGAACCAGAGATTCTAATTTCGGGGACTTGATTACGCTAGATCTAGTCTAGCGCCCTTTCGGTACCTTTTCTTTTCAAAAAAAATATTTTGCATGCAGTCTGGATCCATTTTATTGCCTAATCGCTAACATGTGAGGTGTTCATGCAGGTGCGCAAACCACCAAAGTAACACCCAATAATCAAAACATTGAATAAATTGCAAAATTGGGAAAATTACTTACCTCAAAGCAACGTAAGCATTTGCATTGTTAGCTAGAAAATCACATCAACAATCCTAATATGATTTCTAATTAACAAGCAATTTACTCAATATTTTTTGGATTTTCACTTATTTAAATGAGAGCTAACCTACATGTAATGACGTGCAAAAATTAACATGCGATTAATGCAACCTAACATGTAAACTATATGTCATGCGACGACGTGACCTAATTCTAATGACGGACAAATGATTTATTTTTGGTATTTTCAAATGAAATTCGGAATTAAAAAAATGCCTAAATTAACATGCAATCTATTCTAAAAGAAATAATTTAATCTATCCTAAAGTGACTTCTTTTTGGTATTTTTATGAAAATTCGAAATTATTAAATATCCTAAATAATCCACTAAGATTAAAACAATTTCTAATTTAAACTAGGAAATATGCTACCCTAAATCCCAATTTAAATCAAATAATTATCTTATTCTCTTGGATGTATTTAAGATTCCCTAAGCATGTATGCAAAATTTCTAATTTAAATCTAACTAACAAATTTTTGGATTTTCTTTATTCAAAAGGAAAGCAATCAAACGAAGATAGCAATCACATTCAAACAATCCACATAATCCGCAAGATTTTTCAAATTCAGATAAGGCAAAGAAATCAAACTAACAGTCATATTTATAGGGTTATAGATATCGACAGAAAGTTGATTGGTCAAATTTGGAAAGCAGATAAATCTATTATCGTGTCCAAGTGGTTATGGGCAAAATAACGATTTTCCGTATCGCCGCGTATCGTACCTTAGGGATAAGGTCGGATAGTCGTCCAGATACGTTGCTAAATTAGGAATAATTCCTAATTTTGGGTGTTTTCGAATATTGCGGATATCGCAAATATTATCTTAAGGTATCTAATCAATCACGCAATAATCATGAAATATTCAAAATATTCAAACTAAGAATTTAGATATTTTGAAAATATACCGGATAGAGATTTTTACCTGATTTGCGGATTACTTTCCAAATTTGAATTTGCGGCGGATTGGGATCGCGGTGAGTGGACCGGTGGCGGACCGGACAGCGGCGAACGAGCCGCGGCGGTGGTTGGCGCGACGGTGGCTAGCGACTC
The DNA here is from genome assembly GCA_031216285.1 of Syzygium syzygioides. Taxonomy (NCBI): domain Eukaryota; kingdom Viridiplantae; phylum Streptophyta; class Magnoliopsida; order Myrtales; family Myrtaceae; genus Syzygium; species Syzygium syzygioides. Next base: position 30,888,906 of record CM062249.1, read on the forward strand.
CCCGCGGGACAGCAGCGGCGGTATTGAACGAGCTTGCACGGGCAGATGATAGCAGCGACGAACGATCTTCAGAAGTTGCGGAACAGCAGCAGCTCACCACGGGAGGGCGACGAACATCGGGGATGGCAGCGACTTCGGAGGATGTTGGCGTTGTGGTGGGGGTTGTGTCGGACAAGCACGTCGGGGATGCGCGAACTTCACCACGTTAGTACGGCTTCACAAATCACCAATGCCGCTAGCTTCCTCCCGTGAATAAGTGCATGCGATGATGATGCCAGGTGTGTCATCTAGAGAGCCCACTTGTGCAGGCGATAGCTTTTTGCGTGAATCTTGGTGGATGTCAAAAAGAATAAACGTGAGTTAGACCAACACTTAGGTGCTGCATGAAAACCATTTTGGTTCTGCCTAGAACTGGTTTTTTGCTCCCAGAATCAGTTTTGGATCAGAAACCCGTTTGGTAATGCAATTTCATTTTTCTATTTCCGGGACAAGTTTGCTTCCAAAACTGATTCTGAAACCGGAAATGAGAACCAAAAAAAAGTTGGTTTTTCATTTCTAGAATAAAAGTGAGAACCATTTATGAGGAATTCATTTTCTTCAACACACATATTCATATGGAAGTCACGATCTTTGAGGTGAGAAAAAAAAGTAAAAAATCAAAAATTTCAGCGAAATTTAAATTTTGTTAGGTACCGAAAAAAATAAAAAATAATAAAATAATAATAATAAAATTTCAAAATTTCACAAAATAGCTTAGAAAACCTATGGCCACCCACTTTGAACAAAATTTAATTTTTTTAGTTGCCAAAAAAAATAATAAATAATAATAAATTCTAAAATTTAAAAACTTCACAAAATATCTTATAATATCTGTGGCCATCCAATTTGAGCGAAATTTTATTTTTTTAGGTGCCGAAAAAAATAAAAAAAAGCAAAAAAGCAAAAACTTCAAAACTTCACAGAATGGCTTAGAATACTTGTGGACATCTATTTTGAGTGAAATTTAAATTTTTTTAGGTGCCGAAAAAAATAAAAAAAAATAAAAAATTTCAAAACTTCATAGAATAGCTTAAAATACCTGTGGCTACCCACTTTGAGTGAAATTAAAATTTTTTATATGCCAAAAAAAGCAAAAATAAGCAAAAAAGTAAAAATTTCAAAACTTTACAGAATGGTTTAAAATACCTGTGGCCACCCACTTTGAGCGAAATTTTATTTTTTTAGGTGCCGAAAAAAATTTAAAAAAAATAAAAAAAGAAAAAATCTCAAAACTTCACAAAATGGCTTAAAAATACCTGTGGCCATCCACTTTAAGCGAAATTTTAATTTTTTTATGTGCCAAAAAAATAAAAAAATTAAAAACTTCACATAATTGCTTAGAATACATATGGCCACCCACTTTGAGTGAAATTTAATTTTTTTAGGTGTCGAAAAAAAAATAAAAATAAGCAAAAAAGAAAAATTTTCAAAACTTCACAAAGTGGTTTAGAATACATGTGGCCATCCACTTTGGGTGAAATTTAATTTTCTTTAGGAACCAAAAAAAATAAAACAAAAATCAAAAATACCATTTGGACATCTAAAAAAATTAAATTTTACTCAAAGTGGGTGGCTAGAGGTATTGTAAGTCATTCTGTAAAGTTTTGAAATTTTTGATTTTTTGATTTTTTTTTTGCACCTAAAAAAATTTAAATTTCACTAAAAGTGGGTGGCCACAGGTATTCTAAGCAATTCTGTGAAGTTTTGAAATTTTTAATTTCTTAATTTTTTTTGAAAAAATTCAACAAATTTCCTATTTTCCCAAAATCTAAATTTTTTTTATTTTCTCGACATTTTGATGATTTTTTCTGGAATTTTTCAATTTTTGGGATTTTCTGAATTTTTTTAAAGATTTTTATGAATTTTTCAGATTTTTTATTATTTTTATTCCATTTCTAAAAAAATGGATTTTTATGCCTGGAAATAGAATTTTCCGTTGTTTATCAAAAGGGTTTTTATTTCAAGAAATAGAAATTTTGTGCTGTTATCAAACGGGTTTCTATTCTAGAAATAGAAATTTTTTGTCATTATTAAATGGGTTTTTTTTCTCAGAAACTCATCCAGGAACCAGAAATAGAAAAATCTATTTCTGGTTCAGGAACTCATTCCGGAACAGAATGGTTATCATTCGCTACCTTAACTTTTCTGGACTTGGTGGGGACTGGGAATCCACTAATGCTTCACTGATTTGCAGAGACACCACCGAGAATCAGCAACGTTATCGTCGATGGAAGCAAGGACGGCAGTTCACGGCCACAGGTCTGGCCGTGAGCAGAGGGTGCAATAACAGACAGCAAGAGGAGCTACGGCAAGGGGTGGCAGCAGCACAAGCGGTGGGCGAGCGGCGCGGCGGTGGCTTCGCCGGTCTCCCCTTCTCTCTCTCTCTTTTCGCACTTTTGCTCTCTGAAAATTCTGCTCTCTTTTTTTTCTGTGCTTGTGTGTGTGTTCTGACCTCAAGAAAAGCCCCCTCCGCTGCATGGCCTCACTCTCTTTTATATAGGCCAGGTTATCGAATTTTGGACAAGGAAAAGAAATATACTCTTTTATCACTTCCCAATAATGTGAGATTCACTTTTTCTCCTTTCCTTTCTTTATTATTTTGCCAATATTGTGTGAATATTGTCAGAGAATCATGCATCAATTCTTTCCTCTTTATTCAATGCCAGTCAATTTTCTTGCTCCCATGATGACCGAATTTTCTCAAAATCCACCACGTATGCACATATACCCCTGATTTTTATCTACCATGGGATAGCTAAATCTTGGTAATCAGATTTTCTTGACTTGATGCACGCGATTTTTAACCACCGCGGGCTTAGTCCCTTTAAACTCATCACCATTCACTCAAGTCCACCCACCGCCGGTCTAGTGCAATTATATGGGCCTAATTACTGATGAAATGCTCCTAATATCTATATGCAATTTAACTAAATAATTAATAATATTTTTTTAGGGACCGAGATCGATCCCTAATTTTTATGCAATGAATGACTAATTGGATTTTCAAAATTTAGATGTCAACAGTCGTCCCCTCCTTCCTTCGCCCCCAAATCGCTGTAGCTTTCAACTCCATTGCCATAGATTGAATTCGAGCAATACGAACAAAGATCGTAGCGAATGATCCCTCTGGCCTACAATTGGATGTTTTCAAAGCATATAACCGACCTGCGATGAGTTGTATTTGGTTGGCTCTGTTAAGCCGCTAGATTACCGAGTTCGGATCAATGATACACCTGGAATATGGTCAGATTGGTCGAATTTCCTTATATTTGTTAGATGCGAATCTCAAATCCTGCTGTTTCTACTTTGGGGATAGATTTTGTTAAGAGTGCCTCACGGTGATTGAACATCGGCTATTCAGCTTTTGTCCAGCTGAGTTATGGACCATTTGAGAGGTGTGGCTCGTCGCCCTCTCAGCTAATACTTGCAGATTATCTATTGTAATAGAAAAAAAAAAGGCAAAAAGGAAACAACTTGCAGACAATGTGAGACTGCCTATGGTAAATCTTCAGACTTGGATGAAATTTTGTCACACTTGTATTCATCTCAAATTAAAGGATTTGGATTTTTCGATCCAAAAAGAAATTAAAGGATTTGAGTCATTATTTCATATTAAGCTCGACATTAAACAACGTTAGACCAAGTCCATTTGCAGCTGGAAACATGCCCGAATACAATCAATAATTGGTATAGCTTCTCTTCAACTCCTGTGAATCCAATTAAGGGCCGTGCTTTTGCGCCAAAACAAACTAGACATGTGTTTAGAAAAAATTTAATCAACAATTAGCAAAATCCTGCGAAAGCTGATTGGAGATGATTTTCGCGAGAGTTGTTTTCACAGCACGAACCATACTCATGATTTCATTCATGTGACTGTCGACTCCGACCGAGCATTTGGATACTATCAAATGAGCCGTTTCAACTCATCGAAAGCTTGCTTGGCCACGATTCTCCAAACCTCTCCTTCGTTACCGATATTTATTGGAGGTAGTAGTTGAAGGAATTAGAGAGTCACATCGAACCAAACTATGCTTCAAAAGAAAAAAAAAACCATTCAAACTACCGCAATAAACTATTGTCAATTGATTCTTTCAAGATTTCTAATTAATTTATAGATGGATTAATTGTGTCAAATGATAGTGAAAACGACTTTGAATTGAATGGCGTTGTTTGCAATGGAAAGAGGATTAAGATGGTCCTTCTAAGTTAGTGAAAAAGGGACAGTGTGAGTTGGCCCTTAGTTAGTTAGTGCCAAAGGGACTCAATGGAAGGCCATCCAGGCATCCAATCACTTTGTCATTGGCTTAGTTTGATCCAGCAAAACTTAGGAGATCAAGTATATTTCTGAATTCTTCTACTTACAAATCTTGCTATTATTCGCAGCTTAAAAGTATATATAATATCGAGAGAAATATCAATAGAAAATATAGAGCATGAGTAATATTTTTATTTTATTTTCTAATTGCAAAGGGGAAGTCAGAAGCAAAAGTAATAGAGAATGTTTTTGTGTTTTCAAACAAGCCCTTTTTTAAGATAAACTCAAATTCTACCCTCGCAATCTGACTAAGCTTTGTAAATTAACTTAGCATCGTTAAAGGAACATAGGGTTTTAATTCAAGCTTGATGCGCCGTTTTCGGTCATGCTAGAAGAAGTAATTTTCTCATGAAAGTCCCGTGAGAAATACTATGATGCTCTGGGAGCCCCACATTAGCATAAAGTCAAAGCAGTCGGAGACTAGTAAAATTCATTGAAATATATTTCTTGAAAAAAAAGGTAAAAGTTCAAGAATTTACGACTTTTGGTGCTTAATGATAGGTTGGCACTAATTTCTTAATAGATTTTGAACCATCTCCCATGCGATCTTCTTATCCCAATTCAATTGTGCACCATTTAAGATTGCAACTCAATCTTCGGTAAGGTTTCAATTCCTTTCCGATCTCAAGTATGCAACTTCTCTCTTTCAAATGACGTTTTCAAAGATAAATTCAAATAGATAGATCACACACCTCACTAGATCAAGTTGGTATAGCAAACCCACACACGAATGCTTGTAATTGAATGAGCTTGTGACCGCATTTTCAATCTGAAATTTTCTCTACTGGTAAATGCAGAACTTTGAGTGAGGTCCAAGGCTCATAAAGCTGTTTACAATCACGCTCTTGTGACGATGGTCGTGGAGTATGCATCTGTAGTAAGTGTTCTTTATAAAGATTTTCCCGTTTACTTAGAGCTTCTTGTTATTACCTTCAGATTTCACCAATTTCAATACAATAACATCATAACAAGATGCAAAGCTTTTTATTTTGCAAGTTTACATGTCAGATTTGACCGAACTTTTTAGTTGGACATGTCCTGGTTGTGATGGAAAGACCAAGGTAATCTGATTGCGTTTTAATATGACATTGTTGCTATGGTTGCGTAAAGAATAGGTCCTCAGTACTAAATGGCCAATTCTTGAGATGAGATTTTGTGGGCATATGCTGCCTTCTCTTATTAGTTTCTGACTGGTTATTAATGCCTTTGGATTTGAAAGTAGGGGTTCTAATTCATTGATCTGATAGTTGACGTCCAGCACTGCTTCTAGGTATGTAATTCATGTTGCAGTGGCCTACCAATTTGCGATGCCTGTGATGCCTCCATGTTTGAATTTCATCTAATTTTTTGTCCTTATTTCTAATCAATATATATTACCTATAGGCATCGATTGGCGTGGCCAGGACCTTAATGCTGCGGTTATAGCTTTCGAAGGTACTCAAGAACATAGGTATGCATGTTAACTTTAGCAATTATACCTCTTACATTTGACATGCGAAGGATTTGATGAAAATTTAAGCTAAGAAGAGTAGCCTCCGGTGAGTGCGTACACAAAGCACATGGGTCTGCTGTCCATAAGAAGGGAAAACAGTGAATCATTTCCACTGAGACATGAAAGCTATGTGCTTGTAAATTTAGAAGGAGTCATGAGGAGATCACATACTTCACTAATTTTTGTTCTTGGAAAAGTTGTTTGAACTTTTCAGTTAGTGGTTACTTCTATTTATGTCTACAGCATACAGAACTGGGTTGAAGATTTCTACTGGAAACAGCTTGACCTAAACTACCCCCGCATGCCTGTAGCCATGGTTCTAGAGATGATGAGCCTCTTGCAAGTTGTGGATACTTCTGATTTGGAATGAGTTACAGTCTTATTCTATTGTCTTTGCTTAGGTTCATCATGGATTTATTATGCTTGTCGCTATACGACGGTGCAACCTGGTACTTTGGATGCTGTTAGAAGAGCCAAGGATTTGACATCAACGTCATGGTGACAGGGCATTCTATGGGAGGGCCTATGGCATACTTTTGCGGACTTGATATCGTGGTAAGATAGTTAAAAACTTGTTATGGGTTCAGATATTGGTTCTTCTCTATTGTGTTCTTCCATTTATTCAGTTTTGGTCTGTTAAGAGTTACCCGGAATTCTCTGCCAACTTTGCCAACTCTGCCTTGAAGAGTCTAGACTCTGGAGACTCTGGATATCTTGAACTTTCTATGGCTTCATAATTATATTTACAATTGGTCAGCATCTTGTTTTTTTTCTTTTTCGGTAAATCAACCCGTAGACAAAACATAAGCAGAATGGGTTGCAAACAACCCTTTACCTGAACCATCTATGGTCTACGTATTTAGTTGTGTGAATTGTCTTACATGTTAAGCCATGGAGCTTAAAGTTGGTTGAATACCTAAATATAGTGGATAAAGACTTCCAACTAATCATTACAAAGTTTACTTGCTGGAAACTTTATGGGATTATTGATTTGTTTATGGTCTCGATATATAACTTTTGCAGGCGCCTGAAGCTCAAATTTTATGTCATGTAATCTTGAATTGCTAATGCTTTTTAGACTAGAATATATTGATCCTAAATCTGTGTTCTGTGCGCTGTTTCTGTCTGTCTCTTTCTAACCAAAAGAAGCAGCTCCTTTTCAGTCGGGCTACTGGCCAGATATGTTGTAGGCTGGAACCAATTCTAAATGTCTAACTTATGCTTTTTGTCTCAGCTTTATTGGACAAAGTGGTCCAGAGTTTTCTAGGCACCTGTTGCGGAACTGGTACCAGAAATGGTACCCACCCCAAAGTCATGTCCCATTAATTCTCTTCTCCATGACAAATAGTGATTTTTTAGGGTCAAACTTTGTCTTGAACTCAGATTATACATACATTCACGTGGCCTATGATAGGATCATAGGTTGGATGAACTTTAGACTAAACCTTTTCTCGAAGTATTAATAGCAACTGCGACATCTTGTCTGAACACTTGGATGGTTTAAGATGTCATTTTTGTTTGCTGGTTTCTTGCTGAAAATTGTTCTGAGCCGATTGTGATGTCATGCCCATGGGTCGTGGCCCTTTCCATGCGTAGTGGCCCTTTTTAAGATTTTGTTTCTCCTTTACTATTAATGACTGTAAGTTTTGGGTTTCTAGAGGCAATTTCACCATGAACCTGGAATTTCTTGTTTATGTCAGTAGGATATGACTCACCCCACCAACATCCAAGTGCTTCTTGTGGAAGCATTTAAATGCGCCTCGGTTGAAAATACACGCCCAATACCACCATTCCATATTATTAACACCTTTTTTGGATGTGAGGGTGGTGGGGTGGGTTTTGTTGTGGCTGTGGGGTTTAGTTTTGGGAAAATTATGGATGGGATCTAGACAAATTAACACTAGACCTCCAACCCTCATGGAGAGAAAGGGTTGTTCTATCGTTCACCTTCGTATGTGAGATGCAATATATGGTTATTGATGCATAGTAGTTTTTCCCCACGTGAAAGTATTAACATTCAAGTTATTTGGCTCTCTAATTATGTGTGGTGGAGCTGTTTTTTCCAGACCAGTGCTCACTTGATTTACTTATATAACTAAGGACACTTAATTTCCAAGCAAATCATGAAGCACAGATTGTCCAGGTTTTGACATTTGGACAACCTAGTATTGGCAATGCAATGTTTGTTTCTTACTACTGCATGCCAAATACTATACAAATAACTAATGGACATATATTGTGCCTCATTTGCCTCCGTACTATTCTCAGTTCCCACAAAAGACATACCATCACTTCCCTAGGGTGGTATGACTTTGATCTTGACGGAATATCAGATAAATTATGGGGAATTGTCGCTGACTGCATTTGACATTTCCTTTGCATTTATTTCAACCTATCTAACCGGAGAAGTCTTATTTTTTCCAACAATGTTCATACTCTCGTTTTTTACAGCGTATAATTTTATAGGTTTTGTTTGTTTTATCTTCTCAACAAAGCAGGGCAGTTCATAGTACTCATGACCTTTTTAACAATATTTAAGGAACTCTTCTCATTCCTATAAAGCTATCATGAGTTTCTCGTACCAATTCCAAATTTAAGACGCGTAATAATGTGTATTGCTCTCTCTCTCTCTCTCTCTATGATGGTTGATGACCTAGTCTTAAGCTCTGTGCAATTATAAGGTATTAATCATTTAAATTATGTATGTCTACTAATGCCTATAATATTGACAACTAACTCAATGACAGTCACGGATAAACATATTGATGTGAGATAATGTGAAAATAATTTGATTCCATCTGCTTGTCTGGTGATAATCTTACTCTTTTTTATGTGAGTGTTCACATGTAATTGGAATCCTTCTTTTTTTGTAGGTACTGCTGTATAATATAGGATTTGTTTGTCTGGTTTATTAGGTCAAGAAAGTTTGTGATGGCTCTGGAGAAGATCCAATTTGCAGCAGGTTAGGAGGTAGCTTCAGTCATAGCTACCTGTTACAAGCAATTATTTTGTGGATTTATCATGCTAGGTGCAATAAGTCATGTGACAGATCAGCTTGTTCTAGAGAATGCCAGTCTTTTATTACCGGAAATATTTACGGATGACTTATCATAGTATGTTTCTGCAGATTGGTAACTGTTAATAGCCTCGCGGACCATTTACTCTACTATGGTGCAAAATTAATGGCGGTTGGGGATCGTGCAAAATTGTCATGGACCCACGATTCAAGGAATATGGAAGCGAAGACAAAGGAAACCTTATGCTTTCCAGGAATCCTTCTTCTTCTGCATTGAGGCTGCGTTAAGACTCCGATGCCAAGAGTAACTTAACGTAAAATGCTCCCAAGTCAGCACCTAATTTCGTGAAGATCATTAGGTAGCTCTGGATGAAGTTTGTTCATGTAATGCATTCCATCAATCTGTTTCCATGTCCATCACAAGATGCATAGGATCTCTACTAAAATTCACTTGGAATGTAAATAGCACGAACTTGAATGTATCATCCTTGTAAATACAACTTTGTGGTACATATTGAATGAATGCACTCGCAAGTTTACCTGTCAATCTAATCTTGGGCCTGTGGCATTTTTTACTAGACTCAATAAAACCTAATTAGGATATGTGGATGCTGAGCTGAGCTATCCATAGCTGAATCACGCCGCTTTTTTCTTTCCTTTTTTTTTTCTTTTTTTGGGGGTTGAACTTGTGTTGAACTTCACAAAATTGGCAGAACTTTGTGAATTCTGGGACTGTTAGACTTGCATGGTTCAGAGATTAACCGGTTTTATAAGGCGAAACAAAGACTGTCTAGGGAGAACACTTTTCAATCTGTGACCTTACCTTCTACTACTGGCTTAATGGCACATAAAAGATTTCTCGGCGCAACCAAGTACTTCGACTATTCCATGGCAGGATAGATAAATCAAGCCATCTTGGAAAAACATGATCTTATCTGAAGTTTGCGTCATTTCAATTGGCGACCTCCGCTGGATTTCAACCTTTAGGAGGTAAGCAATTTATATCATCTTTGTTTAGACAAATAAGAATGATCTGATCGGCCTTTGGAACGAAAGCTATAAGCTTCTACCTTCTATTTTTGATCTGCTAGAATTAACATTAGTGAAAACCGGAAAACCGAAATTCCCTCATCATTTCAAAGCATAAATTGCCAATTGTGAACATTCAAAGCATGTTGTGCAAGAGACCAGTTAAGTCCTTGACACTATATGATAAGCTATAGTTTGTACATTACAATAAAAGCTAAAGTACAGCACCAAAACGTTGAGAAAGATACGCTATCGTCAAATCTACGAGTTACCTGCGCTAGCCCCAGCTTACCTTTGCAATAAGAACCCGGAAGTTTTTCTTGCTTATTACCAAGAGAAAGAGCTCAAGCCGACATATAGGACTCTTTTGTCATTTAGCGATTCTCCTTACCAATGTTGAAACCTAAAGCTCCATACCTAGGTAACCGAAAAATGAACAAAAGAGCTTTTATCACGGATTAAAACCTACACGTTTGACTATCCTTCATTGTTTAAGGTATAGCAAAGTTAAGTTTTACAAGGCATGGTTATTAAGTTCAAATTTAAAGTACAAACCAGCAAGTTGTAAGGATCTCACATAAATGACCCACGTGTAGATTGACAAAAGTAATGCACTTGAATGCAGTAACACTAGCTTCAATTTGACTTGTCTTTTATTGGTAACTCAATTAGCCCACCAAAACCATCAAAAAGTAATATATCTAAACCAAATCAAACTCATGAAATAGATCAAAAGAAACCACGGTCCCATTTCATGAGCAGTTTACAACGTCCATCTTAAAGGTAGAAAACGGCTGCAAAAATAGCCAGTAATAACTATGCCTACAACAATAGATTTCATGTCAACTTGCCAAAGTGTGATTGTAATTTATGTATAACAGATAACGATCCCAGGACAGACTACAGTGAATATCTCTTGAGATGACATAGGACAATAAGAAATTTGTTTAAGTTTCAAATCTTCCTTGACAACAGACTTAGCTTTGGATGCAGGACCTTTCAAGTACCACATGCACTTCTTATTGGAAAATGAACTCCTCTGCTGAGCATGTCTTCTAAATTTTTCAAGAAATGGCCGCATCTTCTAAGCAAGCCAGACATTGCATCAGTTGAACCTCTTCAAGTTGAAACGATCAAAGGCCTCACGCATGTTATCCCTTTCTGCGAAGTATTTCAACCTGATCAACTCACATTAAGGATGGTAGTGCTTTCAATCAACAAAAAGCACTGATATTCAATGACAAACAAAAAGCGCTGAGAATTTCGAGATCCTTCAATGCTTGATATTCAGCATTAAAGAATTCAGTAATGCCCTAACATCACAGATGTTACCCATGAGTGCATTCAAACGATTCTTCTGGTCAACATCATAAAAAAGGATGAGAATTCCTTCACAAAAAAGCCTATCTTTAACCGTCTTGATCCCTCCATCAACATTCCTTATTTCTGTCAATTTCCTTTTGAGGATATTGGAGATGAGTTATTCTGCACGAACTGAATGCCCTCGAGCTCTTAAGTTTCACGGATGTTAGAGAAAAAGCAATAGTGCTCAAAACCATGTGAAAGCTAATTGTAGATAAGTTCGGCGAGAGTCGTCTCTCCAACGATGCCCATTCCATGAATTCCAACAATTCATGTTTCTTGGGTTGTGAGTGCCTATCATACTCATTACAAAGACTACCTTGAACACCATTTTCACATCGAGAGGTCCATGAACTGGTTTTGGCAGGAGCAACTAAGACTACCATGAGCACCACTCTAAGCACACAATTTTTCTCCCGGTCCAGACAATCCCTTCAAGTGTTTTCTCGTAAAAGAACATCCGGGTACTAATAAGCAAGTTCTATTGGATAACAATGAAGAGAACACACATTTAGATGAAATGTAATAATCATTTTTTCAGCCCACAATAAAGGAAAGAAAATCAGGTTTGCCTAAATAGCTTTTTTACCCCCCAAAACAGATGAATACAGGGTTCACCACCCCAAGATTGTGAGAGGGAACATGATCAACATCAAATTTCATCGATCATCTGCCTTTCTTCGGTCTCCATCTATACAGCTAGGCTTCTATTACAGATAACCACCTAGGCATAACCATTTCAAGAAAATGGAGGCAATAATGGAGATCACACAAGGGTCGATTTACATGATTTCAAACCCCAAGTGAGACTCCTCACATGTCCGATACATCGATAATACTGAAATTTAGCCTCAACTATAATATGATTTATGATACCTTGGCTAAGCTAAATAGTTCTCCTCTCCTGTCACAGATGGAAGCTTTGCTACACCAACTATTGATGCCGCTACCCAAGTGAAATTCCTCTTTCTTCATTTTATAACTTCTCCATAACATTTGCAAATCCCACTAAGAAGCACACCTTTCCTGAAAAATAAATTGAACATAAGCATATCAATACAATGTCTTCTTCACAACAGCAACAATGAGTTAATTATGCTGTAATATTCCAAGATGAGAATCATAGTGCTATGACCTTCCAACACACATTTCATCTAATTGTTTACAGTATAGCAAAGTTATCTCCAATGTGAAGCAGAGGGTATCACCTTCGAAATATGTGAAGCAGCAAATCGACAAGGATATCTAATGAATTGTCATAAATCAAATAATAACGATGCAATCCACATGCATACCTCCAGCTAGGAAACATAAAAGCAAGGAGAAACCATCCACAGAGAATATAGTTAAAAAACCCAAACCAAACTAGGAAAAGAAAACATATATTTGTACATAATTAAGAACCCTCTGGTTATACGGAGGTACCATAATTTCAATACCTTCTTCAGATTTCCAGGCATCAACTCATAAAGTAATTAAAAAGAGGACGTAAAACTTCACTTTGGATGTCATTTTCATTTTCCTTTATTCGGTCTTCATTTGTACAGCTGCCCAATTAGCCACAGCTCCCTGCGCAATAAGATTTCTGTAAGTGTTTCAAACTTTAATTCCTCTCAGCTACATTAGAAATTGGCAATAAGGCAGTTTGAGATCTCTCCCTCAGCACTTCTTGTCAATCTTAAAACCTAAAAGAATCCTCTAGTATAATCGAGGTGAATGGAAGGGCTTCTATTATAGATAATCACCGAGGCATAACCATTTCTAGAAAACGTTGGCAATAATCGAGATCACACAAGAGTTTCATTTACATGATTTCTAACCCCAAGTGAGACTTATCATATGTCCTGGGCAGTAGGTAACGATAATACTGAAATTTAGCCTTAACTATAAGACGATTTATGATACCTTGGAGGTGGAAGTTTTGCTGCACCAACTATTGATCCGCTACCCAAGTAAAATTCCTCTTTTTGATCCGCTACCCAAGTAAAATTTCTCTTTCTTCATTTTATGACTTCTCCATAATATTTGCAAATCCCACTAAGAAGCACATCTTTCCTGGAAAATAAACTGAACATAACCATATCAATACAGGGTGTCTATCTTCTTCACAGTTGCAACAACGAGTTGATTATGCTGTGAAGTTCCAGGATGAGAACCATAGTTATTATATGACCTTCTGACACACATTCCATCTAATTGTTTACAGTACAAGGAAGTCATCTCCAAAGCGAAGCGAGGTTATCAACTTCGAAATAAGTGAAGTAGCAAATCGACAAGGATATCTAACAATTTGTTACAAACCAAACCAAATAAAAATGATGCGATCGACATGCATACCTCCAGTTGGGAAACATAAAACCAAGGAGAAACCATCCAAAGAGAATATAGCGAAAAAAGCCAAACCAAACTAGTAGAAGAGAACGAATGTCTGTACATAATTAAGAACCCTCTGGTTGTCCGGAGGTATCATAATTCCAATACCTTCATCAGATTTTTAGTCATCAACTCGCGAAAAGGTAATTAAAAAGTGAATGTGAAACTTCTCTGTTCATATCCATGAAAGAGTTTGATTGCAGAAAAGGGAAAACATTGGTTGTCAGATGAAATAACTTACCCCAATTCGTTTAAAGTTTGCACGCAAGGGAACAATTTGCGGTCGGCGATCAAGAAGCTTTCAAGAGCAACGTGCATTTATCCATCGGTCTTCTCCCTCATATCCATATTCAAATTCGTATCCAGATTCGTCGTCTTATACCACTGATTCGTCTAGCTTCCCCGAAATGTGACTCCCTTCTCCGAGCAAAGCAAAGAAATTGCCTCCACATTTAATTTCCCGCAACGACTTATTTCAACAGATCGCAGTCCCTTCAAGCTTGATAGATCAGGCAACTTCTGTAAAGATTCACAGTAATTAATCACCAATTCTTCCAAAAATTGTGGTAGTTCGCCTTGAATCTCAACCAGATTACCGCACTTGAACACCTGAAGACGCCGTAGTCGGTTGAGATTACTTGGATCAGGTAATATCCACACCTGTTGAAGTTCCGAAAGCTGCAAATCTAGGTTCTCCGAACCATCAAGGCATCGAATCTCAGAGATTAAATATCCGGAAATCAAAAGAACTGATAGGTTCTTCAAATTCGATAGATCCCCCAGGGAACCAAGTGACTTCCAACCCATCAAATCCAAATATGATAAACTGGAGGGAAGGCTCGGGAGGCAACGCAGATTAGGGCACCCGAGTTCAAGGTCTTGGAGTCGGGGAACGAGACCACTAATATCCGTGGGTAAGGCGGTGATGTGTTCAGAGACCAAGTCCAAGGATGATAAACCGGAGGGAAGGCTCGGGAGGCAACGCAGATTAGGGCAATGGAGGGTAAGTTCTTGGAGTCGAGGAAGGAGACTACTACAATCTGTGGGTAAGGCGGTCACATATTGAGAGTCCAAATCCAAGGATAATAAACTGGAGGGAAGGCTCGGGAGGCAACGCAGATTATCGCACCAGAGTTTAAGGCGTTGGAGTCGAGGAAGGAGACTACTAAAATCGGTGGGTAAGTGGGTCACAAAATAACAATCGTACAGGAGCAGAGTCTCCAGTTTGCTTAAATTCCCAATCCACCGTGGCATCAGATATTCTTCCACAGGCCCATCAGATTCCCCACCATCATCATGTTCGCTAAACCACAGCTTCAATTCCTTTAAATTAGTCAGGTTTGAGACATCTGGAAACGTATCCATACGCAATTCATCCAACGTTAGAATGATGAGACTTTCAGGAAGCCTCGGTACCCCGTTATATTGTAGCATCATGCAACCTCAAGATCCTTAGGGATCTATTTCTATAGATGCAATTGCCAATTTCCACTTCCACATTGGAAAGCCAAGTAAATTGGACATCTATTTCTTCGAGCTTCTCAATCGTCCAGAGGGCATCGGGTATTTTTCTCAGTTCAGTCTCATCCGTGTTCAGTACTTTCAAATTTTTCAACTTTCCGATGGAATCGGGTAGTTCTTTGATCCTCGTATGGGATATATCCAGCTCAATCAGCGATTCCAAATTCCCTATCGTATCCGGGAGCCTCTCCAAGTGTTTGCAATAGGATAGATTCAGAACTTTCAAATTCTGCATCGCCTGTAAAAGGAAAATCATGCAAAGATTACTTTTGAATCTCATAAGACAGAATAATAAGTGTTGTCTAGCATATAACATACCTCCATATGGCTCCACCCTTGCCAATCATTCGTAATCTTACTCCTAGATAGATTAAGAAAAACCACCTCCTCCATGGAGAAATTTGCAATCTTAAATGTTGGGGGAATACTGAACCAAGAAAGCCAACGTAAATGTGGAAGGAGATCTAAATTCTCCCGAAAAACATTAGTCGGAAGAACATTTGATGGCGATTCGTGCCAAAGAAGCCCCTCTTCTGCACGAAAATATTCCTCCCAACCGCTAACTTGAAGAAACCGCAAATTTGATATTCTCTTAAAGTCCTCACAGGTAAAGCAGTATTGCCGCTCATGGTCAAAGTGTAGACGAAGAGCTTCAACTTTTGTTTGTCCCTGCCCAATGGTAAAATTTAGAAACAAAAGAGCTGAAGCGAAACACATTTATTCAAGTTCACTATTTTAAGGGGTTGAGTTGGAGTACTATCGTTACTTTAATCTTGACAGAGCAAAATTATTGGTTTGAGTAGGTCACAGTAGTGCTAGAGAACACAAAAAAGTAACTGGATTTTTTTTTAAAAGGAAAATGTCCACAAGTAACATGGAGATTTATCGCACGGGGGATTTTACCTCATGTCTCCTCAGCAAATTTAATGCTTCCTTAGGATCCCACACCCTCCTTTGCTTCTCTATTTTCATCTTACTTTCTTGACGAACCATTTCTCTTCCGAAATCTCTGAGTTGGTCATGCATCCACACTTTATTATGCTCTCCAATCTTTATCAAAGACATGTTCTGCAGAACTTCCAAGGCTACTTCCGGAAATTTTGATTCATCCCAGAAATGAACCACAATATCTTTGTCATATCCAATGAAAATGCAAGCTATATCGAGGAATATATGCTTCTGCTGATCATTTAATGCATCATAACTTATTTTCAGTTTACTTTGAACTTTATCAGCAGGAACACTTTCTAGCATCTTCAACGTGGCATCCCACATTTTCTTATTTTTGCCGGATAAAAGTGAGCCTATGACTTCTAGAGCTAGCGGAAGACCTCCAGCAATGCATGTTGCCCTATGGGATTGGTCGATGTACTCGTCTAAAGGGGAATCTCTTCTAAAGGCATGTTTGCTAAAAAGTTGAAGAGATTGATCAGGATCCATGCCCATAAGCTCATAACGGTCGTCCACTTTATGAACATCAAGAACTTCTTTGTTTCTGGTAGTAATAATAAGTTTACTCCCTTTACCAAACCAATCACGCTCACCTACGAGTGCATCCACGTGATTCTTTTCATGTACATCATCAAGAAGCAGGAGGACTCTTTTATTAGACATCCTCTCTTTAATTGTCTGAGTTCCTTCATCAATGTCTTTTATATCCATCCCTTTCGTTTTGAGGATGCCAGAGATGAGTTGATTCTGCAAGCAGCAAATGCCATTACGTTCTGACACTTCTCGAATATCGCGAAGAAAGCAACAATTCTCAAAGTCGGGTAAAAGCTTATTGTAGATCATTTTGGCAATAGTCGTCTTTCCAATGCCACCCATCCCGTGGATTCCTATAATCCGTGTTTCACTTGTCCCAGCACCTATCTTTTCCATGATTGCGTCCACATGGTTGTCGACACGGACCAAGCAGTCTGATACCGCTAGATAACCCTTTTTCAACTCGCTGAAAACCTTATGGGTAAGTTCTTTTGCGAACTCTCCTTCTCGCCTAGTGTTTGTTGGAGGCAAAAGACAATGAGTTAGAAAATTGTGTTGAATTGACTATGTTCTGACAAGACCAAATTAAATTCGGAATGTGTTCTTCAAGGATTTATTCCATTGTAGATGAATTAGCGTTGGAACTTACAGTTAATGAATGAAATAAACTGGAAAAAAATGATGCTTGGAATAAAATGGGATAAAATTGGGATTGTGCCATTACTTAGCGAGATTTCAGCAGTATAACTTCAATAACTCAGAATTCAATTTAAACAGGGCTAACACAAATCTAGAAAAGAAACCTGAAACGCATCAAGTTTTAATGGTACAAGGTACATGAGATGGAATGCTTAAAGCAATCACCTGTTCTCCTTCTTGCTATGCAGGTCCCATCCGTTTATTGCTCCCACTGCACTGAGAGCATCCTTCCACCCTTGAATAGTCTTTTCGTCGTGTCGCTTCTTGTTTTCATGTGCAAGAAAGGCCTTTGCATAACCCTCTGTTTGGTGCCGAACCTCTGAAGGCGCCACATCATAAAAAATAGGGATGATCTTTTGTCTTCCAGTTTTCTGGCACTCGACCATCTGGACTAGCTCCTTGAGACACCATACGCTAGAGGCATAGCCTTTCGAAAAGATAGGTATTAAGATCTTCGATTGATTAATTGCTTGGAGAAGTTCCGGGGCAAACTCTTCCCCAACGCGGAGCTCTTCGTCGTCCTTAAACGTGCGGATTCCCGCATCTTTAAGACTAGTGTAAAGGAAGTCGGTAAAACCTGCTCGAGTATCTGATCCATTGAAGCTCAAGAATACTTCATAGTCATATGAAGTAGCCATTCCTTGACCTTCTGTTGAAGTCTGAGTAGAAGAAGCGCCTCCTGCTGTTCCATCATTTTCACAGATGCGTCTTTTTTTTGCCCTCCCCTCCATTTGATCTCGCTTGATCTTCTCTTCAAGGAACAAAAATTGAAAAGTGTAGCAGCAAAAGCAGCGGCAGCAAGAGATGGCAAATGTTTAGAAGCCAGATCTAACAAACGGAGATCTGTGTTGGTCATTAAACGCGGAAGACAGGGTTGGCTAAATATGCGGAGAGTCAGGGTCTCCAGTTTGCTACAGTTGGTCAATAAGAAAGTTTCAGTACAGCCTGTCAAAGTTGAGGAATGCAGGTATTTTTAAACACCAAAGTGGTCCCTCCCAACTCAACTCTTCTCTTTTATCTTCACCGTCATAACGCAATTGAAAAAAACAGGAAAGATACAATAGCGGAGTTAATAAACTAGCGGAATTCTAAAAAGATGGGAGCAATCGAGTGAGTGCTTTCGGTTATCGTGCTCTTGAATTTTAATAATCTCTGTCGTTGTGGAGTTTCTGACAACACCGCGTTGCGATGAATGCCCCGCGCACTTTCCCGCGGCGCGTTTTCGCTGGTACATAATTGTAGGGTCACTTTCGGGGTTTGGGTGTCGAGTCGGGGCTATTTTGGAGAAAACAGCCCCCCGCCCCCCGTCTGGTCATATGAGTTGTTGTTCCTGTGCCTGATCGCGGAGATTTTCTTTGACGTTTCTGTTCTCCCGCGCGTGCGCAGATAAATGAGTTATTGGTGTGATTCCTTTTTGTTTTGGTCGATGTGTGATTCCTTCTTGAGAAATCTGGTTCAGGTACTGTTCGTAGTCCAAGTCTTCGAATACTTTGACTCTGCCCTTCTAGTTCTGTGACACACATCTCCTCCTCCCCCGCGCTGTTCATTTATTTTATTTTTTCTTTGGAGAGTGGTAGCTATTGCAATTTTTAAACTAATGATTGTATTTCGATGCCAGGCAAAACTATATGTATATGGAAATTTCGTAATTTCCATTTAGTTAAATTAGACAGTATCAACTTTTCTGATGATTGATGACACGATTGGTTAGTCATTTAAATATCAAAGTTTCTCTGAACATAAGATATTTATTTTGTAAGTATTTTTCAAGTTTCTACATCAATTTTGTGGTAAATGAACATTTCGTGTTTCCCCATAGAAAATAGCCAGTTCGCAACTAAAGTTTAACGATACTGACTCGACGACAACCAACATAAGCAGCAGCTACCAAGATCATCTTCTATCAACTGTTCTTTAGCCAACTAAAGTCACCCGTAAAGAGTTGGCATGTACAATATCATAAGCTTTTCAGAGTCCGGATTATGATCAATCCAATGATGAATAAACCGAGCATTATCTCCCCTCTATTGATCTCACTTGATCTTTTCTTCGAGAAATATTTCAAAGATGAAAAAAGTTCAAAAGCCCTACTTATCAAATGTTGTCGGCCAAAAAAAAAATCGTTTATCAAATGGTGGCCGCCTATTAATCAACTATCAAAGTAATAAACCCACCAGAGACCTCAACCGGTGTTCACGGCGAAAGTGGCCAACAAGAATCCAAGGAAAAGCTGATTAAAAATGCATAATGAAAAGACATAAAGCAATACAGCAAAGAAAAAAAAGATGGGTCGACCTAACGCGGAAAAGAAGACCCTGCCAATGCTTTAGCGCGCCTTTTTGTTGTCGACAAGATTTTTTTCGCTTACCCAAAGGAATTCATTTTCATAGTTATATTCATGAAAAATTGTCACTGAGATCCTGTTTTACCATCTTCTTTATTTAACTTAGGGTTAGTTTATTTGATGAAAAATCATTTTTGAGAAAAAAATTTCCGTACTTTTTCGGTATTTGAATTACGTGAAATTATTTGATCAATATAAAATGTTTACCATGGACTAAAAATAATAAACTTATAGAATAACAATTTGGTATGAAGAAATCATTTTTCCTGATCTCTTGCTGCGTTGAAGTGAGAAGAATATACTTCATCAGTGCTAAATTTTCTTACATTCCCGAAAACAAGATCATATATAATACTTTACAAATATGGTTTCATAATTTTTATCCTAATTTCTTTGTAATCGTTGTTATTTTGATGGGATTACAGATTAAACAAAGACGATATCGATTCGAGTTTATTAGTCATTATATGTTACTTTTAACGATACTAGCCGCCTTTAATGGATTTCACTTATTACCAATTACGATAAAATCAATTTTTTCTACTTGTTTTCACCATAATCAATTTTTTTTAATTTACTTTCTCTGAAATTAAATTTCCTAAAAACATTTTCCTATGACAAGAAAATCGTCACCGAGATAAACACACTCTAAAAGTTTGTTTTTATATGATTTTCAATTTTCATATGATGATATTTGATAGGAGGGAATCGCAAGATGAATCATTGGTGTGATTCCTTCTCGAGCAAGTTGGTTCATGGACTGCTCATAGTCCAAGTCTTCATAGACTTTGACTTTGCCCTTCTAAACCCGTGATGTTTCAGTCTTCTTGCACCAATCGTACGCTGTTCTATCTTTTTTTCTTCTCTCTTTCCGAGAGTGGTAGCTAATGTTAATACTACGTTAAAACGAGGCATGGGGAGCTTAGGCTTTAGATTGTTGGCGTCCGCATCGATCAAAATCAAATCAACCAATCTCATGCAGCTGTTAATCTAATGATTACATTTCGATGCAATAGCAAACTATACGTATATGACACATTTCATTTTCATTTAGTTAAATTAGACGGTATCAATTTTTTTATTTGATTGATGCCATGATTGGCCAGATTATTTAGAAAATGAAGTTTTTTCTTGCGAGTATTTTTCGAAGTTTCTAAATCAATTTCGCGATAAGGTAACATGTTAAATGAAGGCGGAATGAAAATTTTAAAAGCGAGATGAAATAGTGTTTTGGCTTGCAAATATATGGATATTTAAAGCCGGTCGAAGCACATGTATTTGGCAACACAATGATTACTATGTTTGGTAAAAACTGCTGTGAGATTATTTTAGTTATCAACAATAACATTTATGTCTTGTAGTACCGGAACTTTTGTAAATACCAATAATAACAACAATGATTGCGGAACTTTTCTTGCATTTTTGTCTTTTGGGAACTCAAGATTTTTCCAATTACACCATCCATAGAGTCAAACCAGGAATATACATTTTAGGAGCACAGCATCTCCAACTGAAATACCAAAGCTTCCAGGTTTATACATGAGATTGCAGACGAAAAAATAAGGCAACACAATGCTGAACCCTAGATATACACAATCTACTTAAAGCCCAATTAGGCGGCGACCAAAACCATCTCAGCTACGGGTGGATAATGTATCCAACTGCAAGGGCAACAAGAGCGACCGCACAAACATACAGGAAAGGAAATCCCACTTGAATTGCTCTCCCACCTGTCTTCCTCAACGTCTCCTGTTGAACAAAGCAACAATCTTTCCCCGTAAGCTTTGGTATTCGAATGTTGAAACAAAGTATATTGCACCATATCTTGGAGATGGGGCAAGATTGGCATGATGCACGTAATGGGGAAAACATTAAAGTGCACATTACTCACCAGGTCACGCTTAAGTGCATCTCTCTCTCGATTCTGCAAACTTCTCTCCTCTGTCAATCTGCTGATGGTAAGCTCTGCCTGCAAAGTTTGGTGCGTCTTTTGCTATTATCTTCTTTGAAAACTCAAAGACGGAGAGAGGTAGGAAGATAAGCAACATTGAAGAGGAACGGAAACCACAAACTTGCAACGGAAAGCTGTCTGCTTTGAGATGCATGACAGACTACGCATATGGTCATTGTTATCTTCATGGCCAAAAAACAGTTATTTCTCTGGGACTCTAATTAAGTTTTATAAGTTTCACATCCAAATAGAGGAATGATATTGTACTTTAGGCTCCCCTAATGCCTGCAAAAGCTACTACCTGAGAGCAACTTAACAACACATCGAAAAAGACCAAACTAGATCAATCACCAGAAAGGGTGCTCAAGTTGAATCCCCAAATTTACAGCTTGCGAAGCGGAACGATTAGAATCGTGAGCAGAGCAGCCACAAAGCAGCAGAAAGCCAAAACCTAGTCTCGCTAGCCTGAACTCACTATTAACCGCAGACAGCTCATTTAGTCCATCTAGATATTTGAAATGCCCATTTGGCAGTGCTGTAGCTTTCCAATGAAGTTACAAATGCATGCTTTAGCGATGCTCACGCAGTTCACGCATTCCTCTATATACCCAGACTACCGCCACAAACATGACCGTTTTTCGAAAACCGCCAGAACACGTACTCATCTTCCCAACGAGCCCTATCAAATCCTTAACATAGCCAAAAATTAGCTCTGTTTGATCAATCATCACACACATCTTCCATGACAAAGCATTCAGAACCAGCATATCCCCTCCAGCAGAATTCATAAATCCAGTCACTAAACACATTAAAAGTACAGCAGTTTCTTCTCTCTTTTTCCACCATCAAGTTAAACGAAACACCACTTCTCCACCAATCCATGACAAAAACTCAACATTCACCACAACCCAACGGACAAAAAAACACCTCCAGCACCAAAACAACGAGCACATTTCGTCCTAGTCTTGGAAAACAGCTAACGTCAAGCTGATAACACGCCTCGAAAACCCAAAAGAACTACATCCCATCAAACACAGAGATCAAGCACCAAACAAAAACCGACCACGCAAGAATCGACACCCGCGATCATCCAAAGGCACCAAGCCTCATCACGAGGAAAACCCATTTCGAGAAATCGCGAACCCACCGACACCCATCACCGTACCTGCGCCTGCCTCAGAGCGAACGAAGCGCGAGCGGGTGCTGCTCCGGCCGCGGCGGCCATTCCGAGCTCCGAATGAATCAACACAAAGCCGAACGAACTGAAGAGAGGAAGAGAGAGAGAGAGAGAGAGAGAACGCGACGGGCGTGAGAGGAAGAGACGGTGAACGTACATAAGGGGAGAGGCGTGTAGGACGCTGTTTGGTTTGTTCCAAGGTTTCTCTCTTTTGTAGTTAAGACTTCTCGCGGGGGCGAGTGAAGAGAGCCGGCATTGTTTGTATCGAAACCGCAGGGGAAGGGGCCGTTTGGCTACGCGGCTTGTCCTATCCCCGCGATCGGATAACAAACGCCTCCACCTTCTTGTTTTCCCGTGCGTCGGCGCTTTACTTCGTTCCTTCCTGTCACGTGATCAATATTTTAATTTTAATGGCTTTCGTCGGACGGACATTGTTTTCGGAGCAAGGATACCATAAATTGCCAAAAATTTCATACGGCCCTTACTTTGGTGCAAAAAATTTTGTTCGGATCACTTCAGTGTCAGCTCCAATTTGGATTGCCAGAAGTCTGATAATTTAATCTCTCTCGATTTAAAGGATCACTAAAAAAGTGCCGTTCAGTCTCCTTATGCTCATTATTTTCTCTTTCTGACCACTCTACCGTTGTTCCTTTCAAGAAAGCGAACATATTAAATGAGCATTTTTGTTATATTCTTAGAAAAACATTTTACTCGAATCGGTAGTTGGATCGTAGGGCTGATTAGAGAGTTTCACTGAGTGCACTTCTAATTGAAAATGGCTGGTTAACTTCGGGGTTGGGGTGTCGAGTTGGGGCTATTTTGGGGGAAAACTGCACCCAGTTTATGAGAAGTTGGTTTTTGGTCGGAGGTCATACGAGTTGTTGATTATCAATTGGATGTCTATTTTGTTGCTGCCAAATTATTCCAATGCCCTCATGGCAGGGACCTAATTTTTCTTTTTAATGGTAAGTCGGTCGAGTATGTAGGTGGCAATTGTGGACAAATGACCTGAAGGGATGGAAAATGTAATTCGGAAAGGCTTCCAAACACTCTTCTCAACGAAATTCATGATTTAGTGAGAAAGTCGCCCTATACAAAGGACAAAGATTGAAGGCAAAAGCAGATTCCCTTGTTATACACCCCCTGGAGCTTTTCTTAGTTCCCCATTCCTAAAAAGCTGCATATTGTTAATCGCAATAAATCGCATGATGGGATCCACCAGGCACCAATGAGCCAAGAAGTCCAGTCACGTGAATTCACACCTTAACCTATTAAACGCCCTGGCCCAAATCCACCTCGACTAGCATGTAGCCTTCCTTCCCCTTTCTTTTTGCACGGTTAATGAATGATTTCCTTAGCAATGATGATATTATACTTGATATGATGACTTGAAACGGAACTTACTTGGTTGAGTGGTTGAGTGAAGTCAAGTTTAGCTTAAATTTCTGCGATCAAATCATGATAATCTCAATGATAATACCGAAGGAAATATTACGGAGGCTAATAGACCGACATTGCTCCAACCATTTAAGAAAGTCAACTTTGAAAATCAAGGTGATAAGAGTTTGGTTGATACTTTCTGAATTCACAGCACCAAGCTAGAGTTTTTCAATTTCAAGACCGACTGAATAGCTCATAGTCATCCACTGATATTGATAAAATACTGTTTAAAAGTCATCTGGTCCTAGCACTTTAAAAGGCCCCCTTTCCAAACATTGCAATCTAGATTTTATCCCTCCACAAACTTTAAAGCTAATCGTGGGATAAGTTGATAAGTCGATTAAGCCATTAAGTCGAGTAAGCCTTCGCTCTTCTACTATGTATAGGTTCTAGACATAGGAGACAACCAAACTTCACACTCAACTGACCACAAATTGTAAATATCATCTTCCATTGAAAATCCTAACAACAAGTGTCTCGATAGATGCCCATGCACTAGCCCGCAGATTGCAATAATGACAAAGCTCAAGGCATGCTTGTGTCTTTGCCTATATATAATTGCAGTGTCACTATCGCACTTGCCGGCGACTGCATGAGTGATGCGAATCCGCCAACACCAGCAGGACCTTCAGCTTTTGATAGATACAGATGCTGATTAAACGGACCAACAGATGTTGTTACACCTTCTCTTCAACTCCCGTGAATCCAATTAAGAGCCAACCTCTACACGAAAAACAAACTGGACTTGCATTTATCGATGTAGAGTATTTATCTTCCACACCTTACAATTTTGAGGAGGCTAGTGCCTAGAGGTGATGCTGTAAGTGCTGAGATATTTCACACACTTTATAACAACTAGTTTATTCTATACGGTATGACGAAGTTTAACACACTCCAGCATGAAGCATGGGTATCGAACAACTTCGGATTAAGTAATACAAAGCAGCAATTATAAGGATACCTCCGATAAATCGCTGTATAGTAAATTGACAAAATATTGCACTTGGAAGTTATACAAATTGACTTAACCTCACTAGGAAAGTTAATTAGCAATTCAAAGCCACTGAAACATCTAAACCAAACCAAATTAAAACAAAGAAGATCTGAACAAGGGTATATAGAATTACAAAACCATATAAGAAGTCAACATGCCAAGTGCACATGAAAAGAAGATTTGCATAAACCTCTTGATGATTCATATCTATAGCAGAATAGGAGGCACTTCTTATCAGAAAAAAGCACTCAACAGAGCAGGTATCCATTTTTTTCTCTTTTGCAGAAACTTGCCAAGTTTGATCAAGCAACTCCATAATGTGTTGAATTTCCAAATCACCCATAGTGAAGTATGCCTACCAGTTCTAATTTCTTTAACATCGATACATTAGGAAACTTCAGGACTGAGTTGCCGGAGAAGATCCACGAATTTTCCAAAAATTCAGGTCAACCATATTACCACAATGATGGAAATGAAAAGCCATTAGTTTCTTGAAGCCACTTAGATCATCCAATCTGCCCTGTTGGTTGAGTTCGTTTAGCTCCAAAGTTCTAAGACTTTCTAGACTAGCAAGGCCTGGAATTTCTGTAACTGCAGAATACTCAATTACAAGTTCTGATAGTTTCTTCAAGTTTGATAGGTCTATCAATTTATGCATTGACCGGCAATGTCTGATTCATAAGGGCGTTAAACTTGAGGGAAGCATTGGGAGGCACTGCAGACATTCATTAGAAAGTTCAATTCTCTTTGAGATGAGAAAGCTGCGTAATATATGGTGATATGGTGGTCATTGTCGAAGAGGACAACTCTAAAGACTCCAGTTTGTTTAACCGGGGGATAGCATCTTCCACAAGCTTAGATGGGTCAACAGGCCGAGGAGACTTTCAGCATCCCAAAGACAAATCTCTCAAGCTTTTCAAGTTTGAGAGATTGGAAATGCCATCATCAACTCGGTATGAACATGTAGACAAATAAGAATTTCTACGAGCCTCAGTACTTGGTGTATCTCAGCACATGTCAATTTCAAAATCTTCCGGGAAGAATATCTCTATATATAATGGAATTTCTATTAGCAAATTTTCACTAAGATCTGAATCTATTTTTCTAGCTTTTCCTGCTTCCATACTGCACTAGTTATCGTTCTTATGACGGAGAAGCTCATCTTCAAAACTTTCAAATGCTTCGTGTTCCCGACCAAACCAGGTAGCTTGTCTATGTTCGTGTTCAATTTATCAAACTCAGCAAGTGATTCCAAAGTCCAGATTGAGTCTGGTAGTGTCTAAATTGACTTGCAGTTTCTGGAAGACTAGTGTTCAAGGCTTACGAGGGATCCAATCGAGCCGGGTAGCTTCATGATCCTAGCTCCTCACGGAGAAGCCTCGATAAGGAAGTTAAGTGACCGATTGAAGGTTTTGTAGTCAGTGAGGAACGATGGCAAGCACTGAGAATTCGTGGACTCTTCAATCCTTGACATTCAGGCATTGCTTTATTGATGTCCCATCAATCAAGGGTATTCTCAAACATTCCATTTTACCAGGCTCCTTTGGGAGGTGGTGGAGATCAATCTTTCTAAATTCACATGCACCTGAAATCTAGCATCTAATAGCACCATTTCGACATCGAAAGGTCGACCTGATCTAACTGAATGGAGGTCATACAGCAATCCCTTTTAAGGCAGTAAGTCCATGTCAAACTTTCCCTTCCGTCTTGGTAGTTTGTAGATGTGTTTTCCCTTTAAGATAGAGAACGTTGATGTTTGTCCCTTGAAACCAGCATGCGAATCGAACAAAGTCAACATCTAGCAAGTTAGTCAACAATCGTTGAGCTGCTGCTCCTCGTTGGAGCCGTTGGACAGGGTGTCGTCGCATGACGCCCGCTGCTTCTAGGGTCTCACCAGCCATGGCGGTGCTGAAAACCGGTTTCGGCAGAGATCGGTCGATTGATCATCGGTCAAGGTCGTCACTGTTTGTGCTAGAGAGGGAGAGAGGCCGAATCAGAATCCGAGGGACGATCCAAAATTAAAAAAGGGAGGAGGATAGAGTCGGACTGAACAGTGGGAGAATCATACCCATTTGATCGGAGACGGTGTCCGAAACTGGAGGAAGCAGAGGAGGGTTTGCGTTTTTCGTTATTTTTGTTTTAAATTGTTTTCTGGCTTTTCATTTTTCTTCTGTTCTCGAAGTTTATGGGCGTGTTCTTCTACATGTAAAGCATTCAACCCCGATGATCGTGCAATTCATATCTCCAATCGAGCAATTATGGGATAACAAATGCCATGATTTCCGATTGCAGTCGCTTTGTCAATAGTCCCATAAGTTTTTAGACAAAATGACCCGACTCAAAATCAGAGTTAATTTATCTAATAAAAAGCTGTTGCATCCAATTCAATATAAGTCATTTAGAGAGTATTCAAGAATTGTTGCGTAATAGCAAGTCATCATATTGTCTCTCCAACCCAAGAGAGGTGGGCTCCACAACTCGTAATTAAGCTCAACTTGGTAGGCACTTAGGTTGAATTACATTCTTTTCAAATTTGGAGAACTCGAGTTATTAGATCAATTCGAGCTTGAATTTGAAAATATTTAACTCGAGAAGCTTGCCATCGTAATGGAGTAATCACATTTTCATATACCTCCACAACAGATAAAATATTAACTTGAATTCAAGTTGGAACCAACTAATTGAACCCGTCCCGAGTCAAAAATGCTAATGTGGAGACATCAAAGGAACCCAAAGTCCAAAAAAGCACGTCTCATTCTGTCAAGGCTAAAATACAACCGCAAGACATCGCCGTGCAGGTCTTTCTGAACGTTCCCATCTTAGCGAAACTTCCTTCGGTGCCCCTCACGTAAACGACGAAATCACCGAATCTGACACCGAATAATGCCCGCCAACAGAAGAAGATCCGAGGGCAAATCAGGAAAGATCCGTCAATTTGTCGTCCCCTCCTTCCTTGGCCCCCAAATCGCTGTAGCTTTCAACTCCATTGCCGTAGATTGAATTTGAGCAATACGAACAAAGATCATAGTGAATGATCCCTCTGGTCTACAATTGGATGTTTTCAAAGCATATAACCGACCTGCGATGAGCTGTATTTGGTTGGTTCTGCTAAGCCGCTAGATTACCGAGTTTGGATCAATGATACACCTGGAATATGGTCAGATTGGTCGAATTTCCTTATATTTGTTAGATGCGAATCTCAAATCCTGCTGTTTCTACTTTGGGGATAGATTTTGTTGGAGTGCCTCACGGTGATTGAATATCGGCTATTCAGCTTTTGTCCAGCTGAGTTATGGACCATTTGAGAGGTGTGGCTCGTCGCCTTCTCAGCTAATACTTGCAGATTATCTATTGTAATAGAAAAAAAAAAAAGGGAAAAAGGAAACAACTTGCAGACAATGCGAGACTGCCTATGGTAAATCTTCAGACTTGGATGAAATTTTGACACACTTGTATTCATCTCAAATTAAAGGATTTAGATTTTTCGATCCAAAAAGAAATTAAAGGATTTGAGTCATTATTTCATATTAAGCTCGACATTAAACAACGTTAGACCAAGTCCATTTGCAGCTGGAAACATTCCCGAATACAATCAATAATTGGTATAGCTTCTCTTCAACTCCTGTGAATCCAATTAAGGGCCGTGCTTTTGCGCCAAAACAAACTAGACATGTGTTTAGAAAAAATTTAATCAACAATTAGAAAAATCCTACGAAAGCTGATTGGAAATGATTTTCACGAGAGTTGTTTTCACAGCACGAGCCATACTCATGATTTCATTCATGTGACTGTCGACTCCGACCGAGCATTTGGATACTATCAAATGAGCCATTTTCAACTCATTGAAAGCTTGCTTGGCCACGTTTCTCCAAACCTCTCCTTCGTTACCGATATTTATTGGAGGTAGTAGTTGAAGCAATTAGAGAGTCACATTGAACCAAACTATGCTTCAAAAAAAAACCCATTCAAACTACCGCAATAAACTATTGTCAATTGATTCTTTCAAGATTTCTAATTAATTTATGGATTTATTAATTGTGTCAAATGATAGTGAAAAAGACTTTGAATTGAATGGCGTTGTTTGCAATGGAAAGAGGATTAAGATGGTCCTTCTAAGTTAGTGAAAAAGGGACAGTGTGAGTTGGCCCTTAGTTAGTTTTTTTTTTTTTTTGGTATTGGCCCTTAGTTAGTTAGTGCCAGAGGGACTCAATGGAAGGCCATCCAGGCATCCAATCACTTTGTCATTGGCTTAGTTTGATCCAGCAAAACTTAGGAGATCAAGTATATTTCTGGATTCTTCTACTTACAAATCTTGCTGTTATTCGCAGCTTAAAAGTACATATAATATCGAGAGAAATATCAATAGAAAATATAGAGCATGAGTAATATTTTTATTTTATTTTCTAATTGTAAAGGGGAAGTAAGAAGCAAAAGTAATAGAGAATGTTTTTGTGTTTTCGAACAAGCCCTTTTTTAAGGTAAACTCAAATTCTACCCTTGCAATTTGACTAAGCTTTGTAAATTAACTTAGCATCGTTAAAGGAACATAGGGTTTTAATTCAAGCTTGATGCGCCATTTTCGGTCATGCTAGAAGAAGTAATTTTCTCATGAAAGTCCCGTAAGAAATACTATGATCCTTTGGGAGCCCCACATTAGCATAAAGTCAAAGCAGTCAGAGACTGGTAAAATTCATTGAAATATATTTCTTGAAAAAAGGGTAAAAGTTCAAGAATTCACGACTTTTGGTGCTTAATGATAGGTTGGCACTAATTTCTTATTAGATTTTGAACTATCTCCCATGCGATCTTCTTATCCCAATTCAATTGTGCACCATTTAAGATTGCAACTCGATCTTCAGTAAGGTTTCAATTCCTTTCCGATCTCAAGTATGCAACTTCTCTCGTTCAAATGACGTTTTCAAAGATAAATTCAAGTAGATAGATCACACACCTCACTAGACCAAGTTGGTATAGCAAACCCACACACGCATGCAATAGTTACGTGGCATGCATCGGTGCAACCATTTTCACCACTTTAACTACAATAATTCAGATAAATAGTTCCGATTATGCCAATTTAATTGCCTGTGTAGTTACTGGATTAACCTATATCGAATGTCCTCCTATTGTCTCATTTAATGTTGACTATTTCTTCGCTTGCTTATTGAAAACATTCAATCGAACCCAATTATCAAATAAAATGTTTCGAAGAAAAGCACGAAAGCCTGCATACGATTTCATCGTATTGCAGTTGGTCGATGTTAGTCACTGAAGACATATGGACCTTTGCTTTCTCTTATTAACATGGACTTTGTTTCTTTAGCAAGCCTGAAAAATGGACTTAAGGAAGATGTCCGTACGCAAGCGAGGGTTTTCTTGGGACAATTTCTCATCAAACGTTCTTCCAACCAATGTTCTCTGGGGATTTCAATTCTCCTTCCAGAATTGCGCGGGCTTTCTCTGAATAATTTCGCTCGAATGCTTATACATAGCAAATTTTCCCTGAGTGAATCTAACTATTCTCAATCTATCTCATAGTGAAATTACACATGATTGGAAAGCATGGAGCCACATGAAGGTAGGTTACTATGCTATGTGACATTTATTAGCATATGATTTTATAAGATCAAACATTCGAGTAATTTGCATGATTTTAAATCTGACCGGCTGCCGCCGTTGCTCGAAGGGAACCCCTAATTTCTCTGCAACATGCAAATTTAAAAGATTTGATCCTACAAGAAAATAGAAACTTGGTGACAATTGGTGAATCCATTGGTCAGTTAAAAGCGCTTAATGAAAAAACCAAATGACATCTACAGGAGTTCATCTCACACGATCTTGAAACAGACGAGTGCTCAAATACACGTAGTACCAAGGCTTTCGGCAAGTCTTGAAAGACTACGACTGTCGCAATTGCACATGAAGACAACTTCCAGATCTCTCGAACCAGATTAGTGTAACAGGGTTGAGTGTGGGCTTTAGTGGAGGTGCTCGACCTCCTGAGCTTGCGGAAGATCCGATGGCCATGGTGGATTGGGGAGGTTTGATCATACTGGCAGTCTTGGGAGTCGTTTCTCTGAACCTTATCAACAGATAAACGGGCTTTCCTTTCTCGACTCCAGACACTCGAGCTCCGTTGCCCGAATCTGCATTACCGAATCCCAGTGAAACAATCCCAAGAAACCCAGTAGAACAGCAACTCGACTCAAAGTGTCCTAACTCGACATCCTCAATCCGAAATCCCACGCTCATTCCAAAACTTCTTAAAATCACGTATTCAAACACGAAGCACACATCCACTTCCTAGCACAAAATGCCAGGAGAGACCCATAACCACAACCGACCCCACGAACCCTAGCATGCAAACAAGAGATCCGCCGAATCTGATCGATCCGGCACCAAAAATTCCAACTAATCCAGTAAAATACGGCGAAGGCAAACATCAAACCTCATCGCCCTCCAACTCGGCCTCGCCATTCTCGTCAACGTTGGGGGCGTGTTATTTAATTTAAACGGCGTCGTTCCAGAAACCGGGTTCGAACCAGCTAATCGAACTAAGCTCGAGTCAAAGTGCCAACGTGGCGACACGAAAGGGATGTCTCCATAAAGAGAGAGAACTGAGAAGATACAACCCCAAAATTGAATTTTCTTAGCTGAACTTCCTCCGGTGCCCTCACGCGAACGACGAAATCTCACCGGATGTGCCCGCCAACAGAAGAAGATCCCGAGGGCAAATCAGGAAAAAAAGTCAGTAAAATTCACCGTCCTCCTCCTTCCTTTGCACCCAAAAGTCGCCGTGGCTTCCATCAGAACCAGCGAGACCGGAATCGAGGTTCGAATTCGAGCGACGCGGACAAAGATCGCGATCGATCGATCACTCTCTCTATCTCGCTGCGCGATCGCGCCGTTTGATCGCGTCTGCGCATGCGAAACGTGCGGCGATTGGATTTTTCCCGTGGGGCGCGGTTTTCGGTTTTTTCTCGATGGCGCTGTTCGATCCGATTCTCTCGTAGAATGTGGAGCGGAACGGATCGTGGTTGGGAGTGATGGTTGTTCTGACACTGCTTGATTGCAGCGAGTGGGAGTGGGGCGGGAGGTAATTGCAATTCGCGTTCATGGCATCAGCTACTGCTGCCCTGATCCCCTCTGGCTCAATCCGGATTTGGGAGTTTTGATAGTGAGAATAGACGGGCCCTGGTATTGAGTGGGTTGGTTTTGAGCTTGGACAGTGAGATTTGAATTGTGAATTTTGGCTGATTAGGCATTTCAGGGTTGGGGAGGGAATCGCTGACTGTGTTGTGGAGCTGTGGTGCCTGATTGAATGGGGCAGACTATAGCTGAGTGATCCCTCAGGTGTACGATTTGGATGTTTTCAAAGCATAGGACTGACAGTGTTGTGTTGTATTTGGTTCGTTCTGTTAAGCTCTTGGATTACCGAGTTTGGATCAATGCTACGTCTGGAATATGGTCATATTTGTTCGATACAAATTTCATCCCGCTGTTTCTACTTTGGGAATAAAATTAGTTCTTTAAGTTCACAAAGGACGGCAGATATATACTGAAAATATTGGTTTGGGTTGATGTTTCCTTAAGTGTTCCTCTCACTTGATTTGTCGAAATAGCTTGCTAGAGACATAAGAAACTTGCCTCGTTGCTTGTAATTGAATGAGCTTGTGACCGCAATTTTCAATCTGAAATTTTCTCTATTGGTAAATGCAGAACTTTGAGTGAGGTCCAAGGCTCATAAAGCTGTTTTCAATCACGCTCTTGTGACGATGGTCGTGGAGTATGCATCTGTAGTAAGTGTTCTTTATAAAGATTTTCCCGTTTACTTAGAGCTTCTTGTTATTACCTTCAGATTTCACCAATTTCAATACAATAACATTGCAACAAGATGCAAAGCTTTTTATTTTGCAGGTTTACATGTCAGATTTGACAGAACTTTTTAGTTGGACATGTCCTGGTTGTGATGGAAAGACCAAGGTAATTTGAGTGCGTTTTAATATGACATTGTTGCTAAGGTTGCGTAAAGAATAGGTCCTCAGTACTAAATGGCCAATTCTTGAGATGAGATTTTGTGGGCATATGCTGCCTTATCTTATTAGCTTCTGACTGGTTATTAATGCCTTTGGATTTGAAAGTAGGGGTTCTAATTCATTGATCTGATAGTTGACGTCCAGCACTGCTTATAGGTATGTAATTCATGTTGCAGTGGCCTACCAATTTGCGATGCTTGTGATGCCTCTGTTTGAATTTCATCTAATTTTTTGTCCTTATTTCTAATCAATATATATTACCTATAGGCATCTATTGGCGTGGCCAGGACCTTAATGCTGCGGTTATAGCTTTCGAAGGTACTCAAGAACATAGGTATGCATGTTAACTTTAGCAATTATACCTCTTACATTTGACATGCGAAGGATTTGATGAAAATTTAAGCTAAGATGAGTAGCCTCCGGTGAGTGGGTACGCAAAGCACATGGGTCTGCTGTCCATAAGAAGGGAAAACAGTGAATCATTTCCACTGAGACATGAAAGTTATGTGCTTGTAAATTTAGAAGGAGTCATGAGGAGATCACATACTTCACTAATTTTTGTTCTTGGAAAAGTTGTTTGAACTTTTCAGTTAGTGGTTACTTCTATTTATATCTACAGCATACAAAATTGGGTTTGAAGATTTCTACTGGAAACAGCTCGACCTAAACTACCCCTGCATGCCTGTAGCCATGGTTCTAGAGATGATGAGCCTCTTGCAAGTTGTGGATACTTCTGATTTGGAATGAGTTACAGTCTTATTCTATTGTCTTTGCTTAGGTTCATCATGGATTTATTATGCTTGTCGCTATACGACAGTGCAACCTGGTACTTTGTATGCTGTTAGAAGAGCCAAGGATTTGACATCAACGTCATGGTGACAAGGCATTCTATGGGAGGGCCTATGGCATACTTTTGTGGACTTGGTATCATAGTAAGATAGTTAAAAACTTGTTATGGGTTCAGATATTGGTTCTTCTCTATTGTGTTCTTCCATTTATTCAGTTTTGGTCTGTTAAGAGTTACCCGGAATTCTCTGCCAACTCTGCCTTGAAGAGTCTAGACTCTGGAGACTCTCGATATCTTGAACTTTCTATGACTTCATATTTATATTTACAATTGGTCAGCATCTTGTTTTTTTTCTTTTTTGGTAAATCAACCCGTAGACAAAACACAAGCAAAATGGGTTGCAAACAACCCTTTACCTGAACCATCTATGGTCTACGTATTTAGTTGTGTGAATTGTCTTACATGTTAAGCCATGGAGCTTAAAGTTGGTTGAATACCTAAATATAGTGGATAAAGACTTCCAACTAATCATTACAAAGTTTACTTGCTGGAAACTTTATGGGATTATTGATATGTTTATGGTCTGGATATATAACTTTTGCATGCGCTTGAAGCTCAAATTTTATGTCATGTAATCTTGAATTGCTAATGCATTTTAAACTAGAATGTATTGATCCTAAATCTGTGTTCTGTGCCCTGTTTCTGTCTGTCTCTTTCTAAACAAAAGAAGCAGCTCCTTTTCAGTCGGGCTACTGGCCAGATATGTTGTAGGCTGGAACCAATTCTAAATGTCTAACTTATGCTTTTTGTCTCAGCTTTATTGGACAAAGTGGTCCAGAGTTTTCTAGGCACCTATTGTGGAACTGGTACCAGAAATGGTACCCACCCCCAAGTCATGTCCCGTTAATTCTCTTCTCCATGACAAGTAGTGATTTTCTAGGGTCAAACTTTGTCTTGAACTCAGATTATACAGACATTCACGTGGCCTATGATAGGATCATAGGTTGGATGAACTTTAGACTAAACCTTTTCTCGAAGTATTAATAGCAATTGCGACATCTTGTCTGAACACTTGGATGGTTTAAGATGTCATTTTTGTTTGCTGGTTTCTTGCTGAAAATTGTTCTGAGCTAATTGTGACGTCATGCCCATGGGTCGTGGCCCTTTCCATGCGTAGTGGCCCTTTTTAAGATTTTGTTTCTCCTTTACTATTAATGACCGTAAGTTTTGGGTTTCTAGAGGCAATTTCACCATGAACCTGGAATTTCTTGTTTATGTCATTAGTAGGATATGACTCACCCCACCAACATCCAAGTGCTTCTTGTGGAAGCATTTAAATGCGCCTCGGTTGAAAATACACCCCCAATACCACCATTCCATATTATTAAAACCTTTTTTGGATGTGAGGGTGGTGGGGTGGGTTTTGTTGTGGCTGTGGGGTTTTGTTTTGGGAAAATTATGGATGAGATCTAGACAAATTAACACTAGACATCCAACCCTCATGGAGAGAAAGGGTGTATGGTTATTGATGCATAGTAGTTTTTCCCCACGTGAAGGTATTAACATTCAAGTTATTTGGCTGTCTAATTATGTGTGGTGGAGCTGTTTTTTCCAGACCAGTGCTCACTTGATTTACTTATATAACTAAGGACGCTTAATTTCTAGGTAAATCATGAAGCACAGATTGTCCAAGTTTTGACATTTGGACAACCTAGTATTGGCAATGCAATGTTTGTTTCTTACTACTGCATGCCAAATACTATACAAATAACTAATGGACATATATTGTGCCTCATTTGCCTCCGTACTATTCTCAGTTCCCACAAAAGACATACCATCACTTCCCTAGGGTGGTATGACTTTGATCTTGACGGAATATCAGATAAATTATGGGGAATTGTCGCTGACCGCATTTGACATTTGCTTTGCATTTATTTCAACCTAACTGGAGAAGTCTTATTTTTTCCAACAATGTTCGTACTCTCATTTTTTTCAGCGCATAAATTTTATAGGTTTTGTTTGTTTTATCTTCTCAACAAAGCAGGGCAGTTCATGGTACTTATGACCTTTTTAACAATATTTAAGGAACTCTTCTCATTCCTATAAAGCTATCATGAGTTTCTCGTACCAATTCCAAATTTAAGATGCGAATAATGTGTCTTGCTCTCTCTCTCTCTCTCTCTCTATGATGGCTGATGACCTAGTCTTAAGCTCTGTGCATTTATAAGGTATTAATCATTTAAATTATGTATGTCTACTAATGCCTATAATATTGGCAACTAGCTCAATGACAGTCACGGATAAACATATTGATGTGAGATAATGTGAAAATAATTTGATTCCACCTGCTTGTCTGGTGATAATCTTACTCTTTTTTATGTGAGTGTTCACATGTAATTGGAATCCTTCTTTTTTTGTAGGTACGGCTGTATAATATAGGATTTGTTTGTCTGGTTTATTAGGTCAAGAAAGTTTGTGATGGCTCTGGAGAAGATCCAATTTGTAGCAGGTAAGGAGGTAGCTTCAGTCATAGCTACCTGTTACAAGCAATTATTTTGTGGATTTATCATGCTAGGTGCAATAAGTCATGTGACAGATCAGCTTGTTCTAGAGAATGCCAGTCTTTTATTACCGGAAATATTTACGGATGACTTATCATAGTATGTTTCTGCAGATTGGTAACTGTTAATAGCCTTGCGGACCATTTACTCTACTATGGTGCAAAATTAATGGCGGTTGGGGATCGTGCAAAATTGTCATGGACCCACGATTCAAGGAATATGGAAGCGAAGACAAAGGAAACCTTATGCTTTCCAGGAATCCTTCTTCTTCTGCATTGAGGCTGCGTTAAGACTCCGATGCCAAGAGTAACTTAACGTAAAATGCTCCCAAGTCAGCACCTAATTTCGTGAAGATCATTAGGTAGCTCTGGATGAAGTTTGTTCATGTAATGCATTCCATCAATCTGTTTCCATGTCCATCACAAGATGCATAGGATCTCTACTAAAATTCACTTGGAATGTAAATAGCATGAAGTTGAATGTATCATCCTTGTAAATACAACTTTGTGGTACATATTGAATGAATGCGCTCGCAAGTTTACCTGTCAATCTAATCTTGGGCCTGTGGCATTTTTTACTAGACTCAATAAAACCTAATTACGATGTGTGGATGCTGAGCTGAGCTATCCATAGCTGAATCACGCTACTTTTTTCTTTCCTTTTTTTTTCTTTTTTTGGGGGTTGAACTTGTGTTGAACTTCACAAAATTGGCAGAACTTTGTGAATTCTGGGACTGTTAGACTTGCATGGTTCAGAGATTAACCGGTTTTGTAAGGCGAAACAAAGACTGTCTAGGGAAAACACTTTTCAATCTGTGACCTTACCTTCTACTATTGGCTTAATGGCACATAAAAGATTTCTCGGCGCAACCAAGTACTTCGACTGTTCCATGGCAGGACAGATAAATCAAGCCATCTTGGAAAAAAATGATCTTATCTGAAGTTTGAGTCATTTCAATTGGCGACCTCCGCTGGAATTCAACCTTTAGGAGGTAAGCAACTTATATCATCTTTGTTTAGACATGTAAGAATGATCTGATCAGCCTTTGGAACGAAAGCTATAAGCTTTTACCTTCTATTTTTGATATGCCGGAATTAACATTAGTGAAAACCGGAAAACCGAAATTCCTTCATCATTTCAAAGCATAAATTGCCAATTGTGAACATTCAAAGCACGTTGTGCAAGAGACCAGTTAAGTCCTTGACACTATATGATAAGCTATAGTTTGTACATTACAATAAAAGCTAAAGTACAGCACCAAAACGTTGAGAAAGATACGCTATTGTCAAATCTACGAGTTACCTGCGCTAGCCCCAGCTTACCTTTGCAATAAGAACCCGGAAGTTTTTCTTGCTTATTACCAAGAGAAAGAGCTCAGGCCGACATATAGGACTCTTTTGTCATTTAGCGATTCTCCTTACCAATGTTGAAACCTAAAGCTCCATACCTAGGTAACCAAAAAATGAACAAAAGAGCTTTTATCACGGATTAAAACCTACACGTTTGACTATCCTTCATTGTTTAAGGTATAGCAAAGTTAAGTTTTACAAGGCATGGTTATTAAGTTCAAATTTAAAGTACAAACCAGCAAGTTCCAAGAATCTCACATAAATGACCCACGTGTAAATTGACAAAAGTAATGCACTTTAATGCAATAACACTGGCATCAATTTGACTTATCTTTTATTGGTAACTCAATTAGCCCACCAAAACCGTCAAAAAGTAATATATCTAAACCAAATCAAACTCATGAAATAGATCAAAAGAAACCACGGTCCCATTTCATGAGCAGTTTACAACGTCCATCTTAAAGGTAGAAAATGGCTGCAAAAACAACCAGTAATAACTATGCCTACAACAATAGATTTCATGTCAACTTGCCAAAGTGTGATTGTAATTTATGTATAACAGATAACGATCCCAGGAAAGACTACAGTGAATATCTCTTGAGATGACATAGGACAATAAGAAATTTGTTTAAGTTTCAAATCTTCCTTGACAACAGACTTAGCTTTGGATGCAGGACCTTTCAAGTACCACATGCACTTCTTATTGGAAAATGAACTCCTCTGCTGAGCATGTCTTCTAAATTTTTCAAGAAATGGCTGAATCTTCTAAGCAAGCTAGACATTGCATCAGTTGAACCTCTTCAAGTTGAAATGATCAGAGGCCTCACGCATGTTATCCCTTTCTGCGAAGTATTTCAACCCGATCAACTCACATTAAGGATGGCAGTGCCTTCAATCAACAAAAAAGCATTGATATTCAATGACAACCAAAAAGCGTTGAGAATTTCGAGATCCTTCAACGCTTGATATTCAGCATTGAAGAATTCAGTAATGCCCGAACATCACAGATGTTACCCATGAGTGCATTCAAATGATTCTTCTGGTCAACATCATAAAAAAGGATGAGAATTCCTTCACAAAAAAGCCTATCTTTAATTGTCTTGATCCCTTCATCAACATTACTTATTTCTGTCAATTTCCTTTTGAGGATATTGGAGATGAGTTATTCTGCACGAACTGAATGCCCTCGAGCTCTTAAGTTTCACGGATGTTAGAGAAAAAGCAATAGTGCTCAAAACCATGTGAAAGCTGATTGTAGATAAGTTCGGCGAGAGTCATCTCTCCAACAAGGCCCATTCCATGAATTCCAACAATTCATGTTTCTTGTGTTGTGAGTGCCTATCATACTCATGACAAAGACTACCTTGAACACCATTTTCACATCGAGAGGTCCATGAACTGGTTTTGGCAAGAGCGACTAAGACTGCCTTGAGCACCACTCTAAGCACACAATTTTTCTCCCAGTCCAGACAATCCCTTCAAGTGTTTTCTCATAAAAGAACATCTGGGTACTGATAAGCAAGTTCTATTGCATAACAATGAAGAGAACACACATTTAGATGAAATGTAATAATCATTTTTTCAGCCCACAATAAAGGAAAAAAAATCAGGTTTGCCTAAATAGCTTTTTTACCCCCCAAAACAGATGAATACAGGGTCTACCACCCCAAGACTGTGAGAGGGAACATGATCAACATCAAATTTCATCCATCACCTGCCTTTCTTCGGTCTCCATCTATACAGCTAGGCTTCTATTACAGATAACCACCTAGGCATAACCATTTCAAGAAAATGGAGGCAATAATGGAGATCACACAAGGGTCGATTTACATGATTTCAAACCCCAAGTGAGACTCCTCACATGTCCGATAAACCAATAATACTGAAATTTAGCCTCAACTATAATATGATTTATGATACCTTGGCTAAGCTAAATAGTTCTCCTCTCCTGTCACAGATGGAAGCTTTGCTACACCAACTATTGATGCCGCTACCCAAGTGAAATTCCTCTTTCTTCATTTTATATCTTCTCCATAACATTTGCAAATCCCACTAAGAAGCACACCTTTCCTGAAAAATAAATTGAACATAAGCATATCAATACAATGTCTTCTTCACAATAGCAACAATGAGTTAATTATGTTGTAATATTCCAGGATGAGAATCATAGTGCTATGACCTCCCAACACACATTTCATCTAATTGTTTACAGTATAGCAAAGTTATCTCCAATGTGAAGCAGAGGGTATCACCTTCGAAATATGTGAAGCAGCAAATCGACAAGGATATCTAATGAATTGTCATAAATCAAATAATAACGATGCAATCCACATGCATACCTCCAGCTGGGAAACATAAAAGCAAAGGAGAAACCATCCACAGAGAATATAGCTAAAAAAGCCAAACCAAACTAGGAAAAAAAAACATATATTTGTACATAATTAAGAACCCTCTGGTTATACGGAGGTACCATAATTTCAATACCTTCTTCAGATTTCCAGGCATCAACTCATAAAGTAAATAAAAAGAGGACATAAAACTTCACTTTGGATGTCATTTTCATTTTCCTTTATTCGGTCTTCATTTGTACAGCTGCCCAATTAGCCACAGCTCCCTGCGCAATAAGATTTCTGTGAGTTTTTCAAACTTTAATTCCTCTCAACATCATTAGAAATCGGCAAAAAGGCAATTTGAGATCTCTCACTTAGCACTTCTTGTCAATCTTAAAACCTAAAAGAATCCTCTAGTATAACCGAGGTGAATGGAAGGGCTTTTATGATAGATAATCACCGAGGCATAACCATTTCTAGAAAATGTAGGCAACAATCGAGATCACACAAGAGTTTCATTTACATGATTTCTAACCCCAAGTTAGACTTATCATATGTCCTGGGCAGTAGGTAACGATATTACTGAAATTTAGCCTTAACTATAAGACGATTTATGATACCTTGGAGATGGAAGTTTTGCTGCACCAACTATTGATCCGCTACCCAAGTAAAATTCCTCTTTCTTCATTTTATGACTTCTCCATAATATTTGCAAATCCCACTAAGAAGCACATCTTTCCTCAAAGATAAATTGAACATAAGCATATCAATACAGGGTGTCTGTCTTCTTCACAGTTGCAACAATGAGTTGATTATGCTGTAAAGTTCCAGGATGAGAACCATAGTTATTATAAGACCTTCTGACACACATTCCATCTAATTGTTTACAGTACAAGGCAGTCATCTCCAAAGCGAAGCGAAGTTATCAACTT
The DNA here is from genome assembly GCA_031216285.1 of Syzygium syzygioides. Classification (NCBI taxonomy): domain Eukaryota; kingdom Viridiplantae; phylum Streptophyta; class Magnoliopsida; order Myrtales; family Myrtaceae; genus Syzygium; species Syzygium syzygioides. Next base: position 30,930,138 of record CM062249.1, read on the forward strand.
CGAAATAAGTGAAGCAACAAATCGACAAGGATATCTAATAATTTGTTACAAACCAAACCAAATAAAAACGATGCGATCGACATGCATAACTCCAATTGGGAAACATAAAACCAAGGAGAAACCATCCAAAGAGAACATGGCGAAACAAGCCAAACCAAACTAGCAGAAGGGAACGAATGTCTGTACATAATTAAGAACCCTCTGGTTGTCCGGAGGCATCATAATTCCAATACCTTCATCAGATTTTCAGTCATCAACTCGTGAAAAGGTAATTGAAAAGTGAATGCGAAACTTCTCTGCTCATATCCGTGAATGGGTTTGATTGCAGAAAAGGGAAAACATTGGTTGCTAGATGAACTAACTTACCTCAATTCGTTTAAAGTTTGCACGCGAGGGAACAATTTGCGGTTTGCGATCAAGAAGCTTTCCAGAGCAACGTGCACTTATCCGTCAGTCTTCTCCCTCATATCCATATTCAAATTCGTATCCAGATTCGTCATCTTCTCCTTCTGATTCGTCTCTGTCTCCCACAAATCTGACTGCCTTATCATTTAATTCTCCGCAACGCCTTGGTTCAACAGGTCGCAGTCCCAAGCGTGATATATCAGGCAACTTCTGTAAATATTCACATATATCAGTCCACGATTTTTCCGAAGATTGTGGTAGTTCTCCTCCTAGTCTCTCTCCCCGAAATCTGACTCCCTTCTCCAAGCAAAGCAAAGAAATTGCCTCCACATTTAATTTCCCGCAACTCTCTATATGAACAATTCGCAGTCCCTTCAAGCTTGGTAGATCAGGCAACTTCTGTAAAGATCCACGGTCAAGAATACTCAATTCTTCCAAAGATTGTGGTAGTTTGCCTTGAATCTCAACCAGATTATCGCAGCCGGACACACAAAGACGCCGTAGTTGGTTGAGATTACTTAGATCAGGTAATACCCACACCTGTTGAAGTTCCGAAAGCTGCAAATCTAGGTTCTCTGAACCATCAAGGACTCGAATTGAAAGAACTGATCCGTCAGTCTTCTCCCTCAGATCCATATTCAATTCGTATCCAGATTCCTCGTCTCATACCACAGATCCATCTCGTCTCCCCAAAATTTGATTGCCTTCTCCGAGCAAAGCAAAGAAATTGCCTCCACCACATTTAATTTCCCGCAATTTCTTATAGCAACTAATCGCAGTCCCTTCAAGCTCGATAGATCAGGCAACTTCTGTAAAGATCCACAGCCATAAATCATCAAATATTCCAAAGATTGTGGTAGTTCGCCTTGAATCTCAACCAGATTGCTGCAGTTCCACACATGAAGATGCCGTAGTTGGTTGAGATAACTTAGATCAGGTAATATCCGCCCCTGTTGAAGTTCCGAAAGCTGCAAATCTAGGTTCTCTGAACCATCAAGGCCTCGCATCTCTGAGATTACAGATTCACTAATCCGAATCTCTGATAGGTTCTTCAAATTCGATAGATCCCCCAGGGAACCAAATGGCTTCCAACCTTTCAAATACAAGGATGATAAACTGGAGGGAAGGCTCGGGAGGCAACGCAGATTAGGGCATCTGAGGGAAAGTCGTTGGAGTCGAGGAAGGAGACCGTTATCTGTGGGTAAGGCGGTCATGTGCTCAGACTCCAATTCCAAGTCTAATAAACTAGAGGGAAGGCTCAGGAGGCAATGCAGATTAGGGCAGACGAGTGTAAGGTATTGGAGTCGGGGAAGGAGACTACTAATATCTTTGGGGAAGGCGGTCAATTGTTTAGAGCTCAAATACAAGGATAATAAACTAGAGGGAAGGCTCGCGAGGCAACGCAAATTACGGCAGTAGAGTCTAAGTCGTTGGAGTCGAGGAAGGAGACTAATATCCGTGGGTAAGTGGGTCACAAAATAACAAGAGAATAGGTGCAGAGTCTCCAGTTTCCTTAAATTCCCAATCCACCGTGGCATCGGATATTCTTTCACAGGCCCATTAGATTCCCCAGCGTCATCATGTTTGCTAAACCACAGCTTCAATTCCTTCAAATTAGTCAGGTTTGAGAGATCTGGAAACGTAGCCATGTGCAATCTACGCAACTCTAGAATGATGAGACTTTCAGGAAGCCTCGGTACCCCGTATATTGTAGCATTATGCAAGTTCAAGATCCTTAGGGATCTATTTCTATAGATGCGATTGCCAATTTCCACTTCCACATTCAAAGAACAACTAAATCTGACATCTATTTGTTCGAGCTTCTCAATCGTCCAGAGGGCATCGGGTATTTTTCTCAGTGCAGTCTCATCCGTGTTCACTACTTTCAAATTTTTCAACTTTCTGATGGAATCGGGTAGTTCTTTGATCCTCGTATGGGATATATCCAGCTTAATCAGCGATTCCAAATTCCCTATTGTATCCGGGAGCCTCTCCAACGAACGGCAAAATTTCAAAGATAGGTATTCAAGGCTCGCAAGATCTCCACCCAGCTCGTCTGGTAGCTTCTTAAGATTCTCACAAAAGCTTACATCTAAGGAAACTAGGCTTTTCAAATGACAAATCGACCTATCGATTTCAGTTAATGATTCACAGCCCGCTAGGATCAATCGTTCTAAATTTACCTCGGCAGAGAAGATGGGAGTTCTCTTCAAGCATCGGCACCAGGATAGATCCAGAACTTTCAAATTCTGCATCGCCTGTAAAAGAAAATTCATGCAAAGATTACTTTTGAATCTCATAAGACGGAATAATAAGTGTTGTCTAGCATATAACATACCTCCATATGGCTCCACCCTTGCCAATCATGCGTAATCTTACTCCGAGATAGATCAAGAATAACCACCTCCTCCATGGAGAAATTTGCAATCTTAAATGTTGGGGGAATACCGTGCCAAGAAAGCCATCGTAAATGCGGAAGGAGATACGAATTCTCCCGAAAAACATTAGTCGGAAGAACATTTAATGGTGATTCGTGCCAAAGAAGCCTCTCTTCGGCACGAAAATATTCCTCAGAACCGTTAACTCGAAGAAACCGCACATTTGATATTCTCTTAAAGTCTTTACGGGTAAAACAGTACTGCCGCTCATGGCCAAAGTGTAGATGAAGAGCTTCAACTTTTGTTTTTCCCTGCCCAATGGTAAAATTTAGAAACAAAAGAGCTGAAGCGAAACACATTTATTCAAGTTCACTATTTTAAGGGGTTGAGTTGGAGTACTATCGTTACTTTAATCTTGACAGAGCAAAAATATTGGTTTGAGTAGGTCACAATAGTGCTAGAGAACACAAAAAAGTAACTGGATTTTTTTTTAAAAGGAAAATGTCCACAAGTAACATGGAGATTTATCGCACTTGGGATTTTACCTCATGTCTCCTCAGCAAATCCAATGCTTCCTTAGGATCCCACACCCTCCTTTGCTTCTCTATTTTCATCTTACTTTCTTGACGAGCCATTTCTCTTCCGAAGTCTCTGAGTTGGTCATGCATCCACACTTTATTATACTCTCCAATCTTTATCAAAGACATGTTCTGTAGAACTTCCATAGCTACTTTTGGAAAAAATTTAGATTTTTCCCATAAATGGACCACAATGTCTTTGTCATGTCCAATGAAAAAACAAGCTATATCAAGGAATATATGCTTCTGCCGATCATTTAATGCATCATAACTTATTTTCAGTTTACTTTGAACTTTACCATCGGGAACACTTTCTAGCATCTTCAATGTGGCCTCCCACTCTTTCTTATTTTTGCTGGATAAAAGTGAACCTATGACTTCAAGAGCTAGCGGAAGACCTCCAGCAATGCATATTGCCCTATGGGATTGGTCGATATGCTCGTCTAAAGGAGAATCTCTTCTGAAGGCATGTTTGCTAAAAAGTTGAAGAGATTGATCGGGATCCATGCCCATAAGCTCATAACAGTAGTCCACTTTATGAACATCAAGAACTTCTTTGTTTCTGGTAGTAATAATAAGTTTACTCCCTTTACCAAACCAATCACGCTCACCTACAAGTGCATCCACGTGATTCTTTTCATGCACATCATCAAGAAGCAGGAGGACTCTTTTATTAGACATCCTATCTTTAATTGTCTGAGTTCCTTCATCAATGTCTTTTATATCCATGCCTTTCATTTTGAGGATGCCAGAGATGAGTTGATTCTGCAAGCAGCAAATGCCATTACGTTCTGACACTTCTCGAATATCGCGAAGAAAGCACCGATTCTCAAAGTCGTGTAAAAGCTTATTGTAGATCATTTTGGCAATAGTCGTCTTTCCGATGCCACCCATCCCGTGGATTCCTATAATCCGTGTTTCACTTGTCCCAGCACCTATCTTTTCCATGATTGCGTCCACATGGTTGTCGACACGGACCAAGCAGTCTGACACCGCTAGATAACCCTTTTTCAACTCGCTGAAAACCTTATGGGTAAGTTCTTTTGCGAACTCTCCTTCTTGCCTAGTGTTTGTCGGAGGCAAAAGACAATGAGTTAGAAAATTGTGTTGAATTAACTATGTTCTGACACGACCAAATTAAATTCGGAATGTGCTCTTCAAGGATTTATTCCATTGTAGATGAATTAGCGTTGGTACTTACAGTTAATGAATAGACTAAACTGGAAAAAAAATGATGCTTGGAATAAAATGGGACAAAATTGGGATTGTGCCATTACTTAGCGAGATTTCAGCAGTATAACTTCAATAACACAGAATTCAATTTAAACAGGGCTAACACAAATCTAGAAAATAAACCTGAAACGCATAAAGTTTTAATGGTACAAGGTACATGAGATGGAATGCTTAAAGCAATCACCTGTTCTCCTTCTTGCTATGCAGGTCCCATCCGTTTATTGCTCCCACTGCACTGAGAGCATCCTTCCACCCTTGAATAGTCTTTTCGTCGTATCGCTTCTTGTTTTCATGTGCAAGAAAGGCCTTTGCATAACCCTCTGTTTGGTGCCGAACCTCTGAAGGCGCCACATCATAAAAAATAGGGATGATCTTTTGTCTTCCAGTTTTCTGGCACTCGACCATCTGGACTAGCTCCTTAAGACACCATGTGCTAGAGGCATAGCCTTTCGAAAAGATAGGTATTGAGATCTTCGACTGATTAATTGCTTGGAGAAGTTCTGGGGCAAACTCTTCCCCGACGCCGAGCTCTTTGTCGTCCTTAAATGTGCGGATTCCCGCATTATCAAGACTAGTGTAAAGGAAGTCGGTAAAACCTGCTCGAGTATCTGATCCATTGAAGCTTAAGAATACTTCATAGTCATATCCTGATGAAGTAGCCAATTCTTGACCTTCTGTTGAAGTGTGAGTACCAGAATCGCCTCCTGCTGTTCCATCATTTTCACAGATGCGTCTTTTTTTCGCCCTCCCCTCCATTTGATCTCACTTGACCTTCTCTTCAAGGAACAAAAATTGAAAAGTATAGCAGCAAAAGCAGCGGCAGCAAGAGATGGAAAATGTTTAGAAGCCAGATCTAACAACGGAGATCTGTGTGGGTCATTAAACGTGGAAGACAGGGTTGGCTAAATATGCAGGGAGTCAGGGTCTCCAGTTTGCTACAGTCGGTCAAATAAGAACGATTCATTCCAGCCTGTCAAATTGACGAATGCAGGTTTTTTCAAAACCAAAGTGGTCCCTCCCAACTCATTTCTTCTCTTTTATCTTCACCGTCGTAACGCAATTGAAAAAAACAGGAAAGATACAATTGCGGATTAAATAAACTAGTGGAATTCTAAAAAGATGGGAGCAATCGACTGATCGAGTGCTTTCGGTTATGATGCTCTTGAATTTTAATAATCTCTGTCTTTGTAGAGTTTCTGACAACACCGCGCTGCGATGAATGCCCTCACGCACTTTCCCACGGCGCGTTTTCGCTGGTACATAATTGTAGGGTCACTTTTGGGATTTGGGTGTTGAGTCGGGGCTATTTTGGGGAAAACAGCCCCCCATCTGGTCATATCATATGAGTTGTTGTTCTTGTGCCTGATCGCGGAGATTTTCTTTGACGTTTCTGTTCTCCCGCACGCGCAGATAAATGAGTTATTGGTGTGATTCCTTTTTGTTTTGGTCGATGTGTGATTCCTTCTTGAGAAATCTGGTTCACGGACTGCTCGTAGTCCAAGTCTTCGAATACTTTGACTTTGCCCTTCTAGTTCTGTGACACACATCTCCTCCCCCCACGCTGTTCTTTTATTTTATTTTTTCTTTGGAGAGTGATAGCTATTGCAATTTTTAATCTAATGATTGTATTTCAATGCCAGGCAAAACTATATGTATATGGAAATTTCATAATTTCCATTTAGTTAAATTAGACAGTATCAACTTTTCTGATGATTGATGACATAATTGGTTAGTCTATTTAAATATCAAAGTTTTTCTGAACATAAAGTGTTTATTTTGTAAGTATTTTTCAAGTTTCTACGTCAATTTTGTGGTAAATGAACATTTCGTGTTTCCCCATAGAAAATAGCCAGTTCGCAACTAAAGTTTCACGATACTCACTCGACGACAACCAACATAAGCAGCAGCTACCAAGATCATCTTCTATCAACCGTTCTTTAGCCAACTAAAGTCACCCATAAAGAGTTGGCACGTACAATATCATAAGCTTTTCAGAGTCCGGATTATGATCAATCCAATGATGAATAAACCGAGCATTGCCTCCCCTCCATTGATCTCACTTGATCTTTTCTTCGTGAAACGTTTCAGAGATGAAAAAAGTTCAAAAGCCCTACTTATCAAATGTTGCTGGCCAAAAAAAAAAATCATTTATCAAACGGTGGCCACCGATCAATCAACTATCAAAGTAATAAACCCACCGGAGACCTCAACCGGCGTTCATCGCGAAACTGGCCCGCAAGAATCCAAGGAAAATTTGTTCAAAAAAGCAAAGTGATAATGAAAAGACATAAAGCAATACAGCAAAGAAAAAGAAGATGGGTCATCCAAACGTGGAAAAGAAGACCCCGCCCATGCTTTAGTGCGCCTTTGTGTTGTCGGCAAGATTTTTTCCCATGCCCAGAGGAATTTATTTTCATAGTTATATTCACGAAAAATTGTCATTGAGATCTTGTTTTACCATCTTCTTTATTTAACTTAGGGTTAGTTTGTTTGATGAAAAACCATTTTTGAGAAAAAAAAATTTCCGTACTTTTCCGGTATTTGAATTACGTACAACTATTTGATCGATGTAAAACGTTTACCACGGACTAAAAATAATAAGTTTTGAGAACAATAACTTGGTAAGAAGGAATCGCTTTCTCTAATTTTTTTGTAGCGCATTGAAGTGAGATGCATATACTTCATTAATGCTCAATTTTTCTATATTCCCAAAAACACGAACATATATAGTACTTTACAAATATGGTTTCACAATTTCTATTCTAATTCTTTTGTAATTGTTGTTATTTTGATGGATTACAGATTAAACAAAGATAATATTGATTTGAGTTTATTAGTCATTACATGTTACTCCCAAGTAAAATGAATCGTTGGTGTAATTCTTCTTCTTCTTCTTCTTCTTCTTCTGCTTTTGTTTTTGGTCGATGTGTGATTCCTTCTTGAGCAAAGCTGGTTCATCATGGACCGTTGCTAGTCCAAGTCTTCGTAGACTTTGACTTTTCTTCACCACACACGATTCCCATCACTCCCCCCCATGTGACCTGACCACCGACAGCCGACACCTCCCGCTCCATCCGCCATAATCACACGGCACCCCTTGTCTTTTTCCTCCGCCTCCTCCATTCAATTGCATCCTGTCTTTTGCTGCTGCCAAAATACCGCTGCCAACCCCCCCCCCCCCCCCGCCCCCCCGTCCTTTTCCTCTCTGCTCCCCACTCAATTGCATTCTGTCTTTTGCTGCTGCCAATACATGAAATACTTTATGAGAAGAATTAATGGATGGGAAAATGACTCAAATGGTCCATAAACTTTGATTTGATATGTAATGTGATTCATGAACTTATAATTTATTTAATGTCGTTCATGAACTATAGGCCAATGTGCAGTATGGTTCCTAAACTTTTAATGATTCATTGAATTTTGATAAATGTTCAATTTAATCATTGAATTATACGAAAATGTTCAGTGTTATTCTTGAACTTGAGTTAATGGAAGGTACGTTGAATATTTTTATATAACTCAGGGACTAGGTTGAACGTGCACAAAAAATTTAAGGGCCCCATTGAACAAATCGAAAGTCGAGGAATCACATCACACATTGAACTAAAATTTAGAAATTATATTGCACACCGAGCCCAAGTTTCGAGACCGTTCGCGTCATTATTATCCCTTAACGGATGGAAAAAGCAAAGGACGAGTCGGGCAACGCCCTCGTCCACCGGGCCCTTGCTAATGAAGCCAGGATGGGCCGAAAAAATCTACATGCTCGTGCAGGGGGCCCAAATGGCCGGTGTCAATAATGGCGTTTGGACCGACCCTCATAATTGCGTTCACTCCCTAGGACGGGGTTCTTAGTTCTACTTACCCTAAAAATAAAAAGGTCCACGGTCCACACAGAATATTAAGGAACGGGGGACACGACAGCATCAATCTGCAGCCGCGGCCGCGAGAGCAGATGATGCGTATGGATTGTCATACCTTCTGTTCCGAATGGACGGGGTTGAGGGAGCTCCATCATGCAAAAACCTCAGACGACCAATCGACCGCGCGTGCGCGGAACTCGACTGAATTACGGGAACGAAGAGCTGAATTCTTCGCCGAACCGGCGAGCTCTCGAACGAAAAACCCCCGCGAGTGTTCCCGAGCTCGAAGCGAAATTCCGAAAGCTGGACTCGAAATCACCCGCCGCGGCCCTCCGCAGATCTGCGCCCCGAAAGCAATGCAGATTCGTCCGGAGATGGCTTCCCGCCTCCGATCTCAACCCGAATCCGATCGGCCGGGTCGCTTCGGTTCCAAGCGACCTCCCTCCTGATCGGCGCCCGCCTCTCGACAAAACCGCCGCTCCCCCGGAAAAATCTCGCCGCCGCCGGATAACTTCAGCCCGGAGAATTCCCCGCGAATCTGGCAACCGGGAGCGAAACCAAACGAAACGAAACCAGCCGCGACGCTCAGCAAAAATCCGAAGCTGCGCACAGAGAAAGAAACACCAGGAAAGCATAATTCGGAAACGCGCCACGGCCCCAAAACAAGGCCACGATCTCTTCCTCTTCCACGGCTCGAGACCGAAGCACAATTCAACAACAAGAAGCGCAGGAAACGAACAAGAACGAGAACAAGAAGAACCTCAGGCGATCCGAGCTGCCGTCGCCGGAGGAGAACCGAACCGAACCGAACCGGATTCAATCCCAATTCAGCTCAGTAGCAGAGCTCGGAGATTCAACGCGACAGCGAAGTGCTCACACTTTCACTCCCCTCTCTTCGCTCCTCTCTCTTCTCTCTTCTCTTCTCTTCCGTGAGGGAAGCCATAGCTGGAGATCTTTTATACAGTCAATTTGTAGCGTTTTCTTGCATCGCTTTCCGGTGCGTCGCTTTTTGCTCCATTTTTATCCATTCTATATATATGCTAATTTTTTCCCCCCTCACCGTGCGGGTCTCACTATCAAGACCTTTGTTCCTTTCCCACAGAATATTAAGGAACTACTAAAGACGAGCGCTACGTGCGCCATTCATAAGGAATCTGAAAAGTTTTTGCTTTTGCAGCTAAGGGGTAGTTAGTAGCAAGCTCTGATTTACGACTTCCACTTCCACGTTTATAGGTGTTGTCATTAGTTTCTTCCATTTCCTCTATCCATCTTCAATTATGTTGGTGATATAGCGGCAGAAATACAATGATTTCCATCTCTGCCCATTAAAAGACAGTTTTACATCATCTTATTCAGTTAAAGAGAATAATATCTATCAAGGATACAATGAATATTTCGAGGGAGGAAACCAGATTCAACGCTTTAGCTTTACGTTAGTATAAATAGATAACGTTTAGGACTTCAATAGAACTTCTTTCAGTCATAGAAATTTAAGAATTCTAACTCCACGACATTTTCAAAAGCTACTTCCTTATATATATATATAGTAGCAAAAATCACATAATTATATATATATATAGTAGCAAAAATCGCCTAATTAATCTTTTAGATTACTATGATTCTAAAAACTACTTCTATCTCAAATCTATTGTGTTTTATCTTTATATTTTGGGTTCAATAATTTTGAATTTTCTTGTTTTTTACTATATTTTATAGGATGAGTAGGAATAGCAAGGGTTTTCGTACGAGGGGAAGTCTCGTCTCTTCAACCAAAAAGATGTGCTCGGAGCAATTTTGGCTGGGAAAATAGCCAATACCACTAATATTAATTAAAGTGGGTCTTGTTCCTATGGGCCACAAAAAAATCTTGAACGAGGGGCACCAATGATCCTAGAAACTAGGGGAATTGGCTATTTCCCCAGTAAGCCCGCGCCTATAGTCGTTGCAGAAGCAACGAAAAGAAATAAAACCAAGAAATAAAAGACAAGTGCTGTGATGGCATTCGTTAGACAAGTGGCCAAGGTAGAGATTCTAAAATTATCTACCGAACTTATTCGTCAAATCTACGGTATAAATATCTTGCTGCAATTGAAAGGTCAGGACTTAAGATTTCATGTCAACTTAATACAAAACTGAAAATTTATATTCTCCGTGATAAAGTCGAAAGTTCAAGACATTTTTAATAGCAATGTCGAAAGTTTGAGATTCTCTAGATCTGGGAAATTTATTTTTTCCAATTAAACCTTCTTTAAAAGAAAATGAGAACCGTTTGTATTTTCGCACTTGTATAGTATCTATTTTCATAAATCCATTTATTCACTTGCTAAAATGATTTGATCAATATCACTTAATATATCAATTTCAGTATACTTATTAACATTACTTGTAAATAACCAGGATTTATTTTGTTAACCTTCAAACGACGAAGAGCTCGTGTTTATTGAGTAAAAGTGCACATCTTTTTTAACAACATTGATGAAAAAAAAAACCACATGTAAAAGATATAAAGCAATAAAGCAAAGAAAAGGAAGATAGGTCGTGCTAGTGTGAAAAAGAAAACCCACCAATACGTTAGCGTGCCTTTGCCTTGTCGACGGGACTTCAGTCAATAAAGGCTTTTTTTTTGTCAAAAAACAAGGACTTGAAGTATTATCATTTTCTCAAATAAGGTTTTAAAATGGCCAAATCGCCTCAAATAAGAACTTTTGGCCGGCTTATGACTATTTCGGCCGTCGGAGAAAGGGTATTTTAGTCAAAAAAAATTCTATGTATATTTTTATAATTTTTAAATTTTTTTACTTTCCTTTCCTTTTCTTTTTTCGTTTACCTCTTGCCTCCCTTGGCCATCGTCGCGCCTGGTCGGCAATCTCCACTGGCCTCAGACGAGGGCTACCTTCATTAGTGGCGAGCGAAGGCCGTCCTCGCCCAAGTCTGGCAACCTTCGTCGGCCATTGATGCGACCCGGCAATGGCTGGTAGAGGGAAGAGGGAAAAAGAAAAAAGAAAAGAAAAAAACAGAAAAAGGAAAAAAGGAAACAATTCAAAAAAGTAAAGGACAGAAATGCCCTTTGGCCAGTGAGATCAGACCCTTTTTTTAGATTAATATGGCCACTTCATATATTTATTTGAGACAATGTCCACTTTCAAACATTTTTTGAGAAATCGAGGGCACTTTAAGTTTTTATTTGAAATAATGTCAACTGCATGCCTTTATTTGATAAAACAACGGCATTTTATGCTTTTATTTGGAATTTCCATAAAAAAAAACAACAACATGATGCACTTCGATGGCAAGAAATTGTTCACTATTACTCCTTCCTATTTTGCCCTTTCTTTTTCCCAAGGAATTTCTCTTCATAGTTGTATTGTCATTGACATCTTGTTTTACCATCTTCACTTTTGTTCCAATTGCAATCGCAGGACTTGGATATAAGGAAGAAAGCAACAATTCTGAAAAATTGTGGGAAAACTGATAGTAGATGATTTTGACAATAGTCGTCTTTCCGATGCCACCCATCTCATAAATTTCAACAATTCGTGTTTCAATTGTTGGAGCATCTATCATTCCCATGATTTTATCTACCTAACGATCAACACTAACCAAGCAGGCCGATACTTCCGAATAAGCGTTTTTCAACTCATTTTAAGAAAAGTGGAATGGATTATATTCATGCATTTGTTTTTTCCTTTTTCTCTAAGCGCTTGAGACCTTACATTCATCCACCTTCTTTTTAGCATTTCACTTCTGTTCTTCTTTTCTGACAAGATAGAATATGAAGGGATATGATTGTTCACATTGGATCTCTTCATTGGCATGAATTATATGGTCTACCATCGCACAAATTTGACTTTTATCAACAACTTTTTTTTGGACTGGATTTATCAAAGACGTGAGCTTGCAAACACTTGTGAAATTTTGTTCCGAAGTATAATACTTTCCCAAAAAAAGGAAAAAAAAAGATGGAATTGTCCCTCGCGTTCTTTCTCCTTTATTTAACTTAGGGTCAGTTTATATGATGAAAATCATTTTTTCGGAAATTATTTTCTATATTTTCTAGTGTTTGAATTACGTAAAACTATTCGATGATGGAAAACGTTTACCATGGACTAAAAGTAATAAGCTTAGAGAAAATGACTTGGCAAGAAGAAATCGTTTTCCCTGATTTCTATCCTAATTTCTTTGTAATTGTTGTTATTTGGATGGATTACAGATTAAACAAAGACGATATCGATTCCAATTTATAAGTCATTATATGTTAGTTTTAATGATACAAGCCGCCTTTAATGGATTTCACTTATTACCAATTACAATAAAATCAATTTTTTCAACTTGTTTTCACCGTAATCAAATTTTTTTATTTTACTTTCTCTGAAATTGAATTTCCTAAAAACATTTTCCTATGACAAGAAAATCCTCATCGAGATAAGCACACCCCAAGAATCTGTTTTTATATGATTTTTGATTTTCATATGACAGTATTTGATCGGAAAAAATCGTAAGATGAAATTATCGATGAACATGAGAAATGGAGATCGATTTGTTATCATGTGATTTTTGTGGGTTAACGAGAGAACAAATGAACTGGATTTTGCATAGTGATCCAGTGACTTCTTTTTTTTAATCTTTTTGATGAAATCTCTACGTTTATGGAAGCTGACTGTGGGGCACGAACTTCCAAATAAAATGAATCGTTGGTGTGATTCCTTCTTGAGCAAAGCTGGTTCATCACGGACTGTTGCTAGTCCAAGTCTTCGTAGACATTGACTTGTCTTCACTACACACGATACCATCACTCCCCCCCATGTGACCTGACCACCGACAGCCAACAGCTCCCGCTCCATAATCACGGCCCCCCTTGTCCTTTTCCTCTCTGCTCCCTCCTCCTCCCCCATTCAATTGCATCCTGTCTTTTGCTGCTGCCAAAATAACCCAAATGCCCCTCGTGGCGAGGAATTCCCTCCTTTTTCTCTTTCTTTCTTGGGCATTCGGTTTTAATGATAAAACAGGGCCGACGGCCTCTCTCCGTGGCTCCAAAAATCCAGCGAATTCGCTGAGTCGGCCCCACCGAAACCCACGGCCATGCAACCACGGATTCGTGGTCATGGCTAGTGACCTCTGTCGGTGGCGAATTCCGTGGACGTAGGTCGAGGGGTTACCTCGCGGATAGATTGACGCACGAAGGTAAGGGCTCGTGATGGCAATGGGTGGGCGGCAATCAATGACGGCGAGTGACGGTTCCCTCGAGCATCTTAACCTATATATTCACCGTGATACTAATTGTCCAAATCGTTTTTACGTTGTCAAAGTCCAAAACTTGTACGAGGACAAAGAAAAAATACATGCTCCGTCAAAGTTTGGTATAAGACGGACATTGCAAATCCAACGCGGCTGCTTGCTTTGACAACGGACAAGCTTAAAAATATGACATGGATTTGACGTTGCTTGAAAAAATTCTATAAAAAATCTTATAATTTGCCTAGTGTGACATCGATTCTCCAAGTTCTTTTTTTCTTTATTACTAATACCCAATTTGTGCTAGTTATCAAAAAGCACATTAAGTCATAATTTCGTTTGAGACGACCGATAAAAATCCGATGCGGCAGCATGCATAAACAACGGCAGGTAAATGGAGCTAATGTAGATCTGATGTGACTTTAGTATAGTCGAAAGTGATTTTGGACAACTTGTCAAAGTTTTAAGTTTTATTAAAAAAAACTGGACTTAGCAATTTTTAGAGTCCTAGAAGTGAGATAATCCACGAAACGAGCTTATTTGAAACTCAATATGCAAATGAAAGAGTCCACAATATTAACTCTGAGAAAAGTGTAATTGGAATATAATCTTGCTTTGCTTTCGCCCTTTTTCCGCTACGCGCTCGAGACTTTTACACTCGTCCACCTTCTTTTTAGCATTACACTTTTGGTCTGCTCACACGACAACTCCTTACCAGATCCTTCCTTGACCTTTGCACATTTCTTCCTTTGGTCTGCTCACATCCATCGAAAACCCTAAAAACCCCATGCCCATGGCCGTGGTCATTCCCGATGGTTGATGAGCTGGCCTCCTCAAGTGCATGAGTGGAGTCAATGCGCCAACACCAGCAAGACCTTCAGATTTCGATTATAACCCAATTTGTCATTGGCTTAGTTTGATCCAGCAAAATTTAGGAGATCAAGTATATTTTTGAATTCTTCTACTTACAAATCTTGCTGTTATTCGCAACTTAAAAGTACATATAATATCGAGAGAAATATCAATAGAAAATATAGAGCATGAGTAATATTTTTATTTTATTTTCTAATTGTAAAGGGGAAGTCAGAAGCAAAAGTAATAGAGAATGTTTTTGTGTTTTCGAACAAGCCCTTTTTTAAGGTAAACTCAAATTCTACCCTCGCAATTTGACTAAGCTTTGTAAATTAACATAGTGTCGTTAAAGGAACATAGGTTTTTAATTCAAGCTTGATGCGCCATTTTCGGTCATGCTAGAAGAAGTAATTTTCTCATGAAAGTCCCGTGAGAAATACTATGATGCTCTGGGAGCCCCACATTAGCATAAAAAGTCAAAGCAGTCGGAAACTGGTAAAATTCATTGAAATATATTTCTTGAAAAAAAGGTAAAAGTTCAAGAATTCACGACTTTTGGTGCTTAATGATAGGTTGGCACTAATTTCTTTTTAGATTTTGAACTATCTCCCATGCGATCTTCTTATCCCAATTCAATTGTGCACCATTTAAGATTGCAACTCGATCTTCGGTGAGGTTCAATTCCTTTCCGATCTCACGTATGCAACTTCTCTCTTTCAAATGACGTTTTCAAAGATAAATTCAAGTAGATAGATCACACACCTCACTAGACCAAGTTGGTATAGCAAACCCACACACGAATGGAATAGTTACGTGGCATGCATCGGTGCAACCATTTTCACCACTTTAACTATAATAATTCAGATAAATAGTTCCGATTATGCCAATTTAATTGCCTGTGTAGTTACTAGATTAACCTATATCGAATGTCCTCCCATTGTCTCATTTAATGTTGACTATTTCTTCGCTTGCTTATTGAAAACATTCAATTGAACCCAATTATCAAATAAAATGTTTCGAAGAAAAGCACGAAAGCCTGCATATGATTTCATCATATTGCAGTTGGTCGATGTTAGTCACTGAAGACATATGGACCTTTCCTTTCTCTTATCAACATGGACTTTGTTTCTTTAGCAAGCCTGAAAAATGGACTTAAGGAAGATGTCCGTACGCAAGCGAGGGTTTTCTTGGGACAATTTCTCATCAAACGTTCTTCCAACCAATGTTCTCTGGGGATTTCAATTCTCCTTCCAGAATTGCGCGGGCTTTCTCTATATAATTTCCCTCGAATGCTTATACATAGCAGATTTTCCCTGGGTGAATCTAACTATTCTCAATCTATCTCATAGTGAAATTACACATGATTGGAAAGCATGGAGCCACATGAAGGTAGGTTACTATGCTACGTGACATTTATTAGCATCCGATTTTATAAGATCAAACATTCGAGTAATTTGCATGATTTTAAATCTGACCGCTGCCACTGTTGCTCAAAGGGAACCCCTAATTTCTCTGCAACATGCAAATTTAGAAGATTTGATCCTACAAGAACATAGAAACTTGATAACAATTGGTAAATCCATCGGTTAGTTAAAAGCGCTTAATGAAAAAACCAAATGACATCGACAGGAGTTCATCTCACATGATCTTGAAACAGACGAGTGCTCAAATACACGCAGTACCGAGGCTTCCGGCAAGTCTTGAAAGACTACGGTTGTCGCAATTGCACATGAAGACAACTTCCAGATCTCTTGAACCAGATTAGTGTAACAGGGTTGAGTGTGGGCTTTAGTGGAGGTGCTCGACCTCCTGAGCTTGCGGAAGATCCGATGGCCATGGTGGATTGGGGAGGTTTGATCATACCGGCAGTCTTTGGAGTTATTTCTCTGAACCTTATCAACAAATAAACGGGTCTTCCTTTCTCGGCTCCAGACGCTCGAGCTCCGTTGCCCGAATCTGCATTACCGAATTGCAGTGAAATAATCCCAGGAAACCCAGTAGAACAGCAACTTGACTCGAAGTGTCCTAACTCGACATCCTCGATCCGAAATCCCACGCTCATTCCAAAACTTCTTAAAATCACGTATTCAAACACGAAGCACACGTCCACTTCCTAGCACAAAATGCCAGGAGATACCTATAACCGCAACCGACCCGGCGAACCCTAGCAAGCAAACAAGAGATCCGCCGAATCTGATCGATCCGGCACCAAAAATTCCAACTAATCCAGTAAAATACGGCGAAGGCAAACATCAAACCTCATCGCCCTCCAACTCGGCCTCGCCATTCTCGTCAACGTGGGGGGCGTGTTATTTAATTTAAGCGGTGTCGTTCCAGAAAGTGCCAACGTGGAGACGCCAAAGGGGAGTCTCCATAAAGAGAGAGAGAACAGAAAAGATACAACCCTAAAATTGAATTTTCTTAGCTGAACTTCCTTCGGTGCCCTCACGCGAACGACGAAATCTCACCGGATGTGCCCGCCAACAGAAGAAGATCCCGAGGGCAAATCAGGAAAAAAGTCAGTACAATTCACCGTCCTCTCCTTCCTTTGCACCCGTGTCGCCGTGGCTTTCAATCGCCACAAGAATCCACACGAACCTGCGAGACCGGAATCGAGGTTCGAATTCGAGCAATGCGGACAAAGATCGCGATCGATCGATCACCTCCAATTCGGCGATTGGATTTTTCCCGTGGGGCGCGGTTTTCGGTTTTTTCTCGATGGCGCTGTTCGATCCGATTCTCTCGTAGAATGTGGAGCGGAACGGATCGTGGTTGTTCTGACAATGCTTGATTGCAGCGAGTGGGAGTGGGGCGGGAGGTAATTGCAATTCGCGTTCATGGCATCAGCTACTGCTGCCCTGATCCCCTCTGGCTCAATCCGGATTTGGGAGTTTTGATAGTGAGAATAGACGGGCCCTGGTATTGAGTGGGTTGGTTTTGAGCTTGGACGGTGAGATTTGAATTGTGAATTTTGGCTGATTAGGCATTTCAGGGTTGGGGGGGAATAGTTGACTGTGTTGTGGAGCTGTGGTGCCTGATTGAATGGGACAGACTATAGCTGAGTGATCCCTCAGGTGTACGATTTGGATGTTTTCAAAGCATAGGACTGACAGTGTTGTGTTGTATTCGGTTCGTTCTGTTAAGCTCTTGGATTACCGAGTTTGGATCAATGCTACGTCTGGAATATGGTCATATTTGTTCGATACAAATTTCATCCTGCTGTTTCTACTTTGGGAATAAAATTAGTTCTTCAAGTTCACGAAGGACGGCAGATATATACTGAAAATATTGGTTTGGGTTGATGTTTCCTTAAGTGTCCCTCTCACTTGATTTGTCGAAATAGCTTGCTAGAGACATAAGAAACTTGCCTCGTTGCTTGTAATTGAATGAGCTTGTGACTGCATTTTCAATCTGAAATTTTCTCTACTGGTAAATGCAGGACTTTGGGTGAGGTCCAAGGCTCATAAAGCTGTTTACAATCACGCTCTTGTGACGATGGTCGTGGAGTATGCATCCGTAGTAAGTGTTCTTTATAAAGATTTTCCCGTTTACTTAGAGCTTCTTGTTATTACCTTCAGATTTCACCAATTTCAATACAATAACATTGTAACAAGATGCAAAGCTTTTTATTTTGCAGGTTTACGTGTCAGATTTGACAGAACTTTTTAGTTGGACATGTCCTGGTTGTGATGGAAAGACCAAGGTAATCTGACTGCGTTTTAATATGACATTGTTGCTCAGGTTGCATAAAGAATAGGTCCTCAGTACTAAATGGCCAATTCTTGAGATGAGATTTTGTGGGCATATGCTGCCTTCTCTTATTAGTTTCTGACTGGTTATTAATGCCTTTGGATTTGAAAGTAGGGGTTCTAATTCATTGATCTGATAGTTGACGTCCAGCACTAGCACTGCTTATAGGTATGTAATTCATGTTGCAGTGGCCTACCAATTTGCTATACTTGCGATGCCTCTATGTTTGAATTTCATCTAATTTTTTGTCCTTATTTCTAATCAATATATATTACCTATAGGCATCTATTGGCGTGGCCGGGACCTTAATGCTGCGGTTATAGCTTTCGAAGGTACTCAAGAACATAGGTATGCATGTTAACTTTAGCAATTATACCTCTTACATTTGACATGCGAATGATTTGATGAAAATTTAAGCTAAGAAGAGTAGCCTCCGGTGAGTGCGTACACTAAGCACATGGGTCTGCTGTCCATAAGAAGGGAAAACAGTGAATCATTTCCACTGAGACATGAAAGTTATGTGCTTGTAAATTTAGATGGAGTCATGAGGAGATCACATACTTCACTAATTTTTGTTCTTGGAAAAGTTGTTTGAACTTTTCAGTTAGTGGTTACTTCTATTTATGTCTACAGCATACAGAATTGGGTTGAAGATTTCTACTGGAAACAGCTCGACCTAAACTACCCCCGCATGCCTGTAGCCATGGTTCTAGAGATGATGAGCCTCTTGCAAGTTGTGGATACTTCTGATTTGGAATGAGTTACAGTCTTGTTCTATTGTCTTTGCTTAGGTTCATCATGGATTTATTATGCTTGTCACTATATGACGGTGCAACCTGTTACTTTGGATGCTGTTAGAAGAGCCAAGGATTTGACATCAACGTCATGGTGACAGGGCATTCTATGGGAGGACTTATGGCATACTTTTGCGGACTTGATATCATGGTAAGATGGTTAAAACTTGTTATGGGTTCAAATATTGGTTCTTCTCTATTGTGTTCTTCCATTTATTCAGTTTTGGTCTGTTAAGAGTTACCCGGAATTCTCTGCCAACTTTGCCAACTCTGCCTTGAAGAGTCTAGACTCTGGAGACTCTGGATATCTTGAACTTTCTATGGCTTCATATTTATATTTACAATTGGTCAGCATCTTGTTTTTTTTCTTTTTTGGTAAATCAACCCGTAGACAAAACACAAGCAGAATGGGTTGCAAAAAACCCTTTACCTGAACCATCTATGGTCTACGTATTTAGTTGTGTGAATTGTCTTACATGTTAAGCCATGGAGCTTAAAGTTGGTTGAATGCCTAAATATAGTGGATAAAGACTTCCAATTAATCATTACAAAGTTTACTTGCTGGAAACTTTATGGGATTATTGATTTGTTTATGGTCTGGATATATAACTTTTGCAAGCGCCTGAAGCTCAAATTTTATGTCATGTAATCTTGAATTGCTAATGCTTTTTAGACTAGAATATATTGATCCTAAATCTGTGTTCTGTGCGCTGTTTCTGTCTGTCTCTTTCTAACCAAAAGAAGCAGCTCCTTTTCAGTCGGGCTACTGGCCAGATATGTTGTAGGCTGGAACCAATTCTAAATGTCTAACTTATGCTTTTTGTCTCAGCTTTATTGGACAAAGTGGTCCAGAGTTTTCTAGGCACCTGTTGTGGAACTGGTACCAGAAATGGTACCCACCCCAAAGTCATGTCCCATTTATTCTCTTCTCCATGACAAATAGTGATTTTTTAGGGTCAAACTTTGTCTTGAACTCAGATTATACAGACATTCACGTGGCCTATGATAGGATCATAGGTTGGATGAACTTTAGACTAAACCTTTTCTCGAAGTATTAATAGCAACTGCGACATCTTGTCTGAACACTTGGATGGTTTAAGATGTCATTTTTGTTTGCTGGTTTCTTGCTGAAAATTGTTCTGAGCTGATTGTGACGTCATGCCCATGGGTCGTGGCCCTTTCCATGCGTAGTGGCCCTTTTTAAGATTTTGTTTCTCCTTTACTATTAATGACTGTAAGTTTTGGGTTTCTAGAGGCAATTTCACCATGAACCTGGAATTTCTTGTTTATGTCAGTAGGATATGACTCACCCCACCAACATCCAAGTGCTTCTTGTGGAAGCATTTAAATGCGCCTTGGTTGAAAATACACGCCCAATACCACCATTCCATATTATTAACACCTTTTTTGGATGTGAGGGTGGTGGGGTGGGTTTTGTTGTGGCTGTGGGGTTTAGTTTTGGGAAAATTATGGATGGGATCTAGACAAATTAACACTAGACCTCCAACCCTCATGGAGAGAAAGGGTTGTTCTATCGTTCACCTTCGTATGTGAGATGCAATATATGGTTATTGATGCATAGTAGTTTTTCCCCACGTGAAAGTATTAACATTCAAGTAATTTGGCTGTCTAATTATGTGTGGTGGAGCTGTTTTTTCCAGACCAGTGCTCACTCGATTTACTTATATAACTAAGGGCACTTAATTTCCAGGCAAATCATGAAGCACAGATTGTCCGGGTTTTGACATTTGGACAACCTAGTATTGGCAATGCAATGTTTGTTTCTTACTACTGCATGCCAAATACTATACAAATAACTAATGGACATACATTGTGCCTCATTTGCCTCCGTACTATTCTCAGTTCCCACAAAAGACATACCATCACTTCCCTAGGGTGGTATGACTTTGATCTTGACGGAATATCAGATAAATTATGGGGAATTGTCGCTGACTGCATTTGACATTTCCTTTGCATTTATTTCAACCTATCTAACCGGAGAATTCTTATTTCTTCCAACAATGTTCATACTCGTTTTTTTCAGCGTATAATTTTATAGGTTTTGTTTGTTTTATCTTCTCAACAAAGCAGGGCAGTTCATAGTACTCATGACCTTTTTAACAATATTTAAGGAACTCTCTCATTCCTATAAAGCTATCATGAGTTTCTCGTACCAATTCCAAATTTAAGACGCGTAATAATGTGTATTGCTCTCTCTCTCTCTCTCTATGATGGTTGATGACCTAGTCTTAAGCTCTGTGCAATTATAAGGTATTAATCATTTAAATTATGTATGTCTACTAATGCCTATAATATTGACAACTAGCTCAATGACAGTCACGGATAAACATATTGATGTGAGATAATGTGAAAATAATTTGATTCCACCTGCTCGTCTGGTGATAATCTTACTCTTTTTATGTGAGTTTTCACATGTAATTGGAATCCTTCTTTTTTTGTAGGTACGGCTGTATAATATAGGATTTGTTTGTTTGGTTTATTAGGTCAAGAAAGTTTGTGATGGCTCTGGAGAAGATCCAATTTGCAGCAGGTAAGGAGGTAGCTTCAGTCATAGCTACCTGTTACCAGCAATTATTTTGTGGATTTATCATGCTAGGTGCAACAAGTCATGTGACAGATCAGCTTGTTCTAGAGAATGCTAGTCTTTTATTACCGGAAATATTTACGGATGACTTATCATAGTATGTTTCTGCAGATTGGTAACTGGCAATAGCCTCGCGGACCATTTACTCTACTATGGTGCAAAATTAATGGCGGAGACGTGGGGATCGTGCAAAATTGTCGTGGACCCACGATTCAAGGAATATGGAAGCGAAGACAAAGGAAACCTTATGCTTTCCAGGAATCCTTCTTCTTCTGCATTGAGGCTGCGTTAAGACTCCGATGCCAAGAGTAACTTAACGTAAAATGCTCCCAAGTCAGCACCTAATTTCATGAAGATCATTAGGTAGCTCTGGATGAAGTTTGTTTAGGTAATGCATTCCATCAATCTGTTTCCATGTCCATCACAAGATGCATAGGATCTCTACTGAAATTCACTTGGAATGTAAATAGCATGAAGTTGAATGTATCATCCTTGTAAATACAACTTTGTGGTACATATTGAATGAATGCGCTTGCAAGTTTACCTGTCAATCTAATCTTGGGCCTGTGGCATTTTTTACTAGACTCAATAAAACCTAATTAGGATGTGTGGATGCTGAGCTGAGCTAACCATAGCTGAATCAACCGCTTTTTTCTTTCCTTTTTTTTTTCTTTTTTTGGGGGTCGAACTTGTGTTGAACTTCACAAAATTGGCAGAACTTTGTGAATTCTGGGACTGTTAGACTTGCATGGTTCAGAGATTAACCGGTTTTGTAAGGCGAAACAAAGATTGTTTAGGGAGAACACTTTTCAATCTGTGACCTTACCTTCTACTACTGGCTTAATGGCACATAAAAGATTTCTCGGCGCAACCAAGTACTTCGACTGTTCCATGGCAGGACAGATAAATCAAGCCATCTTGGAAAAAAATGATCTTATCTGAAGTTTGCGTCATTTCAATTGGCGACCTCCGCTGGATTTCAACCTTTAGGAGGTAAGCAATTTATATCATCTTTGTTTAGACATATAAGAATGATCTGATCGGCCTTTGGAACGAAAGCTATAAGCTTTTACCTTCTATTTTTGATATGCCGCAATTAACATTAGTGAAAACCGGAAAGCCGAAATTCCTTCATCATTTCAAAGCATAAATTGCCAATCGTGAACATTCAAAGCACATTGTGCAAGAGATCAGTTAAGTCCTTGACACTATATGATAAGCTATAGTTTGTACATTACAATAAAAGCTAAAGTACAGCACCAAAACGTTGAGAAAAATACGCTATCGTTAAATCTACGAGTTACCTGCGCTAGCCCCAGCTTACCTTTGAAATAAGAACCCAGAAGTTTTTCTTGCATATTACCAAGAGAAAGAGCTCCGGCCGACATATAGGACTCTTTTGTCATTTAGCAATTCTCCTTACCAATGTTGAAACCTAAAGCTCCATACCTAGGTAACCAAAAAATGAACAAAAGAGCTTTTATCACGGATTAAAACCTACACGTTTGACTATCCTTCATTGTTTAAGGTATAGCAAAGTTAAGTTTTACAAGGCATGGTTATTAAGTTCAAATTTAAAGTACAAACCAGCAAGTTACAAGGATCTCACATAGATGACCCACGTGTAAATTGACAAAAGTAATGCACTTTAATGCAATAACACTAGCATCAATTTGACTTGTCTTTTATTGGTAACTCAATTAGCCCACCAAAACCGTCAAAAAGTAATATATCTAAACCAAATCAAACTCATGAAATAGATCAAAAGAAACCACGGTCCCATTTCATGAGCAGTTTACAACGTCCATCTTAAAAGTAGAAAACGGCTGCAAAAACAGCCAGTAATAACTATGCCTACAACAATAGATTTCATGTCAACTTGCCAAAGTGTGATTGTAATTTATGTATAACAGATAACGATCCTAGGAAAGACTACAGTGAATATCTCTTGAGATGACATAGGACAATAAGAAATTTGTTTAAGTTTCAAATCTTCCTTGACAACAGACTTAGCTTTGGATGCAGGACCTTTCAAGTACCACATGCACTTCTTATTGGAAAATGAACTCCTCTGCTGAGCATGTCTTCTAAATTTTTCAAGAAATGGCTGAATCTTCTAAGCAAGCCAGACATTGCATCAATTGAACCTCTTCAAGTTGAAACGATCAGAGGCCTCACGCATGTTATCCCTTTTTGCGAAGTATTTCAACCCGATCAACTCACATTAAGGATGGCAGTGCCTTCAATCAACAAAACGCACTGATATTCAATGACAAAAAAAAAGCGTTGAGAATTTCGAGATCCTTCAACGCTTGATATTCAGCATTGAAGAATTCAGTAATGCTCGAACATCACAGATGTTACCCATGAGTGCATTCAAACGATTCTTCTGGTCAACATCATCAAAAGGATGAGAATTCCTTCACAAAAAAGCCTATCTTTAATTGTCTTGATCCCTTCATCAACATTACCTATTTCTGTCAATTTCCTTTTGAGGATATTGGAGATGAGTTATTCTACACGAACTAAATGCCCTTGAGCTCTTAAGTTTCACGGATGTTAGAGAAAAAGCAATAGTGCTCAAAACCATGTGAAAGCTGATTGTAGATAAGTTCGGCGTGAGTCGTCTCTCCAACAAGGCCCATTCCATGAATTCCAACAATTCATGTTTCTTGCGTTGTGAGTGCCTATCATACTCATGACAAAGGCTACCTTGAACACCATTTTCACATCGAGAGGTCCATGAACTGGTTTTGGCAAGAGCAACTAAGACTGCCTTGAGCACCACTCTAAGCACACAATTTTTCTCCCGGTCCAGACAATCCCTTCAAGTGTTTTCTCATAAAAGAAAATCTGGGTACTGATAAGCAAGTTCTATTGCATAACAATGAAAAGAACACACATTTAGATGAAATGTAATAATCATTTTTTCAGCCCACAATAAAGGAAAAAAAATCAGGTTTGCCTAAATAGCTTTTTTACCCCCCAAAATAGATGAATACAGGGTTTACCACCCCAAGATTGTGAGAGGGAACATGGTCAACATCAAATTTCATCCATCATCTGCCTTTCTTCGGTCTCCATCTATACAGCTAGGCTTCTATTATAGATAACCACCTAGGCATAACCATTTCAAGAAAATGGAGGCAATAATGGAGATCACACAAGGGTCAATTTACATGATTTCAAACCCCAAGTAAGACTCCTCACATGTCCGATACATCGATAATACTGAAATTTAGCCTCAACTATAATATGATTTATGATACCTTGGCTAAGCTAAATAGTTCTCCTCTCCTGTCACAGATGGAAGCTTTGCTACACCAACTATTGATGCCGCTACCCAAGTGAAATTCCTCTTTCTTCATTTTATAACTTCTCCATAACATTTGCAAATCCCACTAAGAAGCACACCTTTCCTGAAAAATAAATTGAACATAAGCATATCAATACAATGTCTTCTTCACAATAGCAACAATGAGTTAATTATGCTGTAATATTCCAGGATGAGAACTATAGTGCTATGACCTTCCAACACTCATTTCATCTAATTGTTTACAGTATAGCAAAGTTATCTCCAATGTGAAGCAAAGGGTATCACCTTCGAAATATGTGAAGCAGCAAATCGACAAGGATATCTAATGAATTGTCATAAATCAAATAATAACGATGCAATCCGCATGCATACCTCCAGCTGGGAAACATAAAAGCAAGGAGAAACCATCCACAGAGAATATAGCTAAAAAAGCCAAACCAAAATAGGAAAAAAAAACATATATTTGTACATAATTAAGAACCCTCTGGTTATACGAAGGTACCATAATTTCAATACCTTCTTCAGATTTCCAGGCATCAACTCATAAAGTAAATAAAAAGAGGACATAAAACTTCACTTTGGATGTCATTTTCATTTTCCTTTATTCGGTCTTCATTTGTACAGCTGCCCAATTAGCCATAGCTCCTTGCGCAATAAGATTTCTGTGAGTTTTTCAAACTTTAATTCCTCTCAACATCATAAGAAATTGGCAAAAAGGCAGTTTGAGATCTCTCACTTAGCACTTCTTGTCAATCTTAATACCTAAAAGAATCCTCTAGTATAACCGAGGTGAATGGAAGGGCTTCTATTATAGATAATCACCGAGGCATAACCATTTCTAGAAAATGTAGGCAATAATCGAGATCACACAAGAGTTTCATTTACATGATTTCTAACCCCAAGTTAGACTTATCATATGTTGTAGGCAGTAGGTAACAATATTACTGAAATTTAGCCTTAACTATAAGACGATTTATGATACCTTGGAGGTGGAAGTTTTGCTGCACCAACTATTGATCCACTACCCAAGTAAAATTCCTCTTTCTTCATTTTATGACTTCTCCAAAATATTTGCAAATCCCACTAAGAAGCACATCTTTCCTGGAAGATAAACTGAACATAAGCACATCAATACAGAGTGTCTGTCTTCTTCACAGTATGCTGTAAAGTTCCAGGATGAGAACTATAGTTATTATATGACCTTCTGACACACATTCCATCTAATTGTTTACAGTACAAGGAAGTCATCTCCAAAGCGAAGCGAGGTTATCAACTTCGAAATATGTGAAGCAACAAATCGACAAGGATATCTAATAATTTGTTACAAACCAAACCAAACCAAATAAAAACGATGCGATCAACATGCATACCTCCAATTGGGAAACATAAAACCACGGAGAAACCATCCAAAGAGAATATGGCGAAAAAAGCCAAACCGAACTAGTAGAAGAGAACGAATGTCTGTACATAATTAAGAACCCTCTGGTTGTCCGGAGGTATCATAATTCCAATACCTTCATCAGATTTTTAGTCATCAACTCATGAAAAGGTAATTAAAAAGTGAATGTGAAACTTCTCTGTTCATATCCGTGAAAGAGTTTGATTGCAGAAAAGAGAAAACATTAGTTGTCAAATAAAATAACTTACCCCAATTCGTTTAAAGTTTGCACGCGAGGGAACAATTTGTGGTCAGCGACCAAGAAGCTTTCAAGAGCAACATGCACTTATCCGTCAGTCTTCTTCCTCAGATCCATATTCAAATTCGTATCCAGATTCGTCATCTTCTCCTTCTGATTCATTGTCTTCTCCCTCCGCTTTAAATTCAACTTCGTGGTCTTCTCCCTCGGCTTTAGATTCAGATTCGGCATCTTCTCCCTCAGATCCATTTTCATATTCGTAATTCGTCTCGTCTCCACTAAATTGGATTGACTTCTCTGAGCAAAGCGAAGAAATTGCCTCAACATTTAATTTCCCGCAACCCTTTATTTCAACATATCGCAGTCCCCCCAAGCTTGACAGATCAGGCAACTTCTGTAAAGATCCACAGTCACAAATCTGCAATTCTTCCAAACATTGTGGTAGTTCACCTTCAATCTCAACCAGATTATCACAGCAGCGCACTTCAAGAAGCCGTAGTCGGTTGAGATAACTTAGATCAGGTAATATCCACACCTGTTGAAGTTCCGAAAGCTGCAAATCTAGGTTCTCCGAACCATCAAGGCCTCGCATCTCTGAGATTACAGAGTTGATAATCTTAAGTTGTGATAGGTTCTTCAAATACGAAAGATCCCCCAGGGAACCAAGTGAGTTGCAACGTACCAAACATAAGAATGATAAACTGGGGGGAAGGCTCAGGAGGCAACGCAGATTAGGGCAGAGGAGTCGAAGCTCTTGGAGTTGGGGAAGGAGACTGCTAAAATCCGTGGGTAAGGCGGTCATGTGTTCAGAGTCCAAATACAAGTCTAATAAACTAGAGGGAAGGCTCGGGAGGCAACGCAGATTAGGGCACCAGAGTGTAAGGTATTGGAGTCGGGGAAGGAGACTACTAAAATCCGTGGGTAAGGCGGTCATGCGTTCAGAGTCCAAAAGCAAGGATAATAAACTGGAGGGAAGGCTCGGGAGGCAACGCAGATTAGGGCACTCGAGTATAAGGTATTGGAGTCGGGGAAGGAGACTACTAAAATCCATGGGTAAGGCGGTCATGTGTTCAGAGTCCAAAAGCAAGGATAATAAACTGGAGGGAAGGCTCGGGAGGCAACGCAGATTAGGGCACCGAAGTCGAAGCTCTTGGAGTCGGGGAAGGAGACTACTAAAATCCATGGGTAAGTGGGTCACAAAATAACAAGAGCGTAGGTACAGAGCCTCCAGTTTGCTTAAATTCCCAATCCACCGTGGCATCGGATGTTCTTCCACAAGCCCATCAGATTCCCCACCATCATCATGTTTGCTAAACCACAGTTCCAATTCCTCTAAATTAGTCAGGTTTGAGAGATCTGGAAACGTATCCATGTGCAAGTCAGACAACTTTAGAATGATAAGACTTTCAGGAAGCCTCGGTACCACGTATATTGCAGCACCCTCCAATTTCAAGATCCTTAGGGATCGATTTCTACAGATGCAATTGCCAATTTGCACTTCCACTGTCAAATCCCCAAATCGGACATCTATTTCTTCGAGCTTCTCAATCGTCCAGAGGGCGTCGGGTATTTTGCTTATTGCATTCCGATTCGTCTTCACTACTTTCAAATTTTTCAACTTTCCGATGGAATCGGGTAGTTCTTTGATCCTCGTATTAGATGTATTCAACTCAATTAGCGATTTCAAATTTCCAATGGAATCAGGTAGCTCTTTGATCCCCGTTTGAAATATATCCAACTGAATTAGCGATTCCAAATTTCCGATTGTATTCGGAAGCCTCTCCAACAATTTGCAACCATTCAGAGATAGGTATTCAAGGCTCACAAGATCTCTACCCATCTCTTCTGGCAGCCTCCGAAGATTGTTACAATAGCTCACATCTAAGGAAACTAGGCTTTTCAAATGACAAATCGACCTATCAATTTCAGTTAATGATTCACAGGCCGCTAGGATCAATCGTTCTAAATTTACTTCAGCAAAGAAGATGGGAGTTCTCTCCAAGGAATTGCATCCGGTCAGATTCAAAATTTTCAAATTCTTCATCAACTGTAAAAGAAAAATCATACAAAGATTACTTTTGAATCTCATAAGACGGAATAAGAAGTGTTGTCTAGCATATAATATACCTCCATATGGCTCCACCCTTGCCAATCATGCGTAATCTTACTCCGAGATAGATCAAGAATAACCACCTCCTCCATGGAGAAATTAACAATCTTAAATGTTGGGGGAATACCGTGCCAAGAAAGCCATCGTAAATGCGGAAGGAGATCTAAATTCTCCTTAAAAACATTAGTCGGAAGAACATTTGATGGCGATTCGTGCCAAAGAAGCCTCTTTTCGGCACGAAAATATTCCTCCGAACCGTTAACTCGAAGAAACTGCACATTTGATATTCTCTTAAAGTCTTTACGGGTAAAACAGTATCGCCGCTCATGGTCAAAGTGTAGATGAAGAGCTTCAACTTTTGTTTTTCCCTGCCCAATGGTAAAATTTAGAAACAAAAGAGTTGAAGCAAAACACATTTATTTAAGTTCACTATTTTAAGGGGTTGAGTTGGAGTACTATCGTTACTTTAATCTTGACAGAGCAAAAATATTGGTTTGCGTAGGTCACAGTAGTGCTAGAGAACACAAAAAAGTAACTGGATTTTTTTAAAAAAGAAAATGTCCAGTAACATGGAGATTTATCGCACGGGGGATTTTACCTCATGTCTCCTCAGCAAATCCAATGCTTCCTTAGGATCCCACACCCTCCTTTGCTTCTCTATTTTCATCTTACTTTCTTGACGAGCCATTTCTCTTCCGAAATCTCTGAGTTGGTCATGCATCCACACTTTATTATGCTCTCTAATCTTTATCAAAGACATATTCTGCAAAACTTCAATAGCTTCTTTCGGAAAATATATAGATTTTTCCCAGAAATGAACCATAATGTCTTTGTCATATCCAATGAAAATACAAGCTATATCGAGGAATATATGCTTCTGTCGATCATTTAATGCATCATAACTTATTTTCAGTTTTCTTTGAACTTTACCATCAGGAACACTTTCTAGCATGTTCAATGTGGCCTCCCAATCTTTCTTATTTTTGCAGGATAAAAGTGAGCCTATGACTTCTAGAGCTAGCGGAAGACCTCTAGCAATGCATATTGCCCTATGGGATTGGTTGATATCCTCGTCTAAAGGGGAATCTCTTCTAAAGGCATGGTTGCTAAAAAGTTGAAGGGATTGATCGCGATCCATGCCCATAAGCTCATAACAGTCGTACACTGTATGAACATTAAGAACTTCTTTGTTTCTGGTAGTAATAATAACTTTACTCCCTTCACCAAACCAATCACGCTCACCTACGAGTGCATCCATGTGATTCTTTTCGTGCACATCATCAAGAAGCAAGAGGACTCTTTTATTAGACATCCTCTCTTTAATTGTCTGAGTTCCTTCATCAATGTCTTTTATATCCATGCCTTTCATTTTGAGGATGCCTGAGATGAGTTGATTCTGCAAGCAGCAAATGCCATTACCTTCTGACACTTCTCGAATATCACGAAGAAAGCAACAATTCTCAAAGTCGTGTAAAAGCTTATTGTAGATCATTTTGGCAATAGTTGTCTTTCCAATGCCACCCATCCCGTGGATTCCTATAATCCGTGTTTCACTTGTCCCGGCACCTATCTTTTCCATGATTGCGTCCACATGGTTGTCGACACGGACCAAGCAGTCTGATACCGCTAGATAACCCTTTTTCAACTCGCTGAAAACCTTATGGGTAAGTTCTTTTGCGAACTCTCCTTCTCGCCTAGCGTTTGTTGGAGGCAAAAGACAATGAGTTAGAAAATTGTGTTGAATTAACTATGTTCTGACAAGACCAAATTAAATTCGGAATGTGTTCTTCAAGGATTATTCCATTGTAGATGAATTAGCGTTGGTACTTATAGTTAACGAATGAAATAAACTGGAAAAAAAATGATGCTTGGAATAAAATCGGACAAAATTGGGATTGTGCCATTACTTAGCGAGATTTCAGCAGTATAACTTCAATAACAAAGAATTCAATTTAAACAGGGCTAACACAAATCTAGAAAAGAAACCCGAAACACATCAAGTTTTAATGGTACAAGGTACGTGAGATGGAATGCTTAAAGCAATCACCTGTTCTCCTTCTTGCTATGCAGGTCCCATCCGTTTATTGCTCCCACTGCACTTAGAGCATCCTTCCACCCTTGAATAGTCTTTTCGTCGTGTCGCTTCTTGTTTTCATGTGAATGAAGGGCCTCTCCATAAACCCCAGTTTGGTGCCGAACCTCTGAAGGCGCCACATCATAAAAAATAGGGATGATCTTTTGTCTTCCAGTTTTCTGGCACTCGACCATCTGGACTAGCTCCTTGAGACACCATACGCTAGAGGCATAGCCTTTCGAAAAGATATGTATTGAGATCTTCGACTGATTAATTGCTTGGAGAAGTTCTGGGGCAAACTCTTCCCCAACGCGGAGCTCTTCGTCGTCCTTAAACGTGCGGATTCCCGCATCTTTAAGACTAGTGTAAAGGAAGTCGGTAAAACCTGCTCGAGTATCTGGTCCTCTAAAGCTCAAGAATACTTCATAGTCATATCCTGACGAAGGATCCATTCCTTGACCTTCTGTTGAAGTGTGAGTAGAAGAAGCGCCTCCTGCTGTTCCATCATTTTCACAGATGCGTCTTGTTTTTGCCCTCCCCTCCATTTGATCTCACGTGATCTTCTCTTCAAGGAACAAAAATTGAAAAGTATAGCAGCAAAAGCAGTGGCAGCAAGAGATGGAAAATGTTTAGAAGCCAGATCTAACAAACGGAGATCTCGGTGGGTCATTAAACGCGGAAGACAGGGTCGGCTAAATATGCGGAGAGTCAGGGTCTCCAGTTTGCTACAGTCGGTCAATAAGAACGTTTCATTACAGCCTGTCAAAGTTGACGAATGCAGGTTTTTTCAAAACCAAAGTGGTCCCTCCCAACTCAATTCTTCTCTTATATCTTCACCGTCATGACGCAATTGAAAAGAACAGGAAAGATACAATAGCGGAGTAAATAAACTAGTGGAATTCTAAAAAGATGGGAGCAATCGAGTGCTTTCGGTTACGATGCTCTTGAATTTTAATAATCTTTGTCTTTGTGGAGTTTCTGACAACATTGCTTTGCGATGAATACCCCACGCACTCGCCTGCGGCGCGTTTTCGCTTGTACATAATTGTAGGGCCACTTTCGGGGTTTGGGTGTCGAGTCGGGGCTATTTTGGGAAAAACAGCCCCCCGTCCGATCATATGAGTTGTTGTTCCTGTGCCTGATCGCGGAGATTTTCTTTGACGTTTCTGTTCTCCCCCGCGCGTGCAGATAAATGAGTTATTGGTGTGATTCCTTTTTGTTTTGGTCGATGTGTGATTCCTTCTTGAGAAATCTGGTTCAGGAACTGTTCGTAGTCCAAGTCTTCGAATACTTTGACTTTGCCCTTCTAGTTCTGTGACACACATCTCCTCCCTCCCCCCCCCCCCCCCCCCCCCCCCACGCTGTTCTTTTATTTTATTTTTTCTTTGGAGAGTGATAGCTATTGCAATTTTTAATCTAATGATTGTATTTCAATGCCAGGCAAAACTATATGTATATGGAAATTTCGTAATTTCCATTTAGTTAAATTAGATAGTATCAACTTTTCTGATGATTGATAACATAATTGGTTAGTCTATTTAAATATCAAAGTTTCTCTGAACATAAAGTGTTTATTTTGTAAGTATTTTTCAAGTTTCTACGTCAATTTTGTGGTAACTGAACATTTCATGTTTCCCCATAGAAAATAGCCACTTCGCAACTAAAGTTTCACGATACTGACTCGACGACAACCAACATAAGCAGCAGCTATCAAGATCATCTTCTATCAACCGTTCTTTAGCCAACTAAAGTCACCCATAAAGAGTTGGCACGTAGAATATCATAAGCTTTTCAGAGTCCGGATTATGATCAATCCAATGATGAATAAACCGAGCGTTGCCTCCCCTCCATTGATCTCACTTGATCTTTTCTTCGAGAAACGTTTTAGAGATGAAAAAAGTTCAAAAGCCCTACTTATTGAATGTTGCTGGCCAAAAAAAAAAATCATTTATCAAACGGTGGCCACCGATCAATCAACTATCAAAGTAATAAACCCACCGGAGACCTCAACCGGCGTTCACTGCGAAACTGGCCCGCAAGAATCCAAGGAAAATTTGTTCAAAAAAGCAAAGTGATAATGAAAAGACATAAAGCAATACAGCAAAGAAAAAGAAGATGGGTCATCTAAACGTGGAAAAGAAGACCCCGCCCATGCTTTAGTGCGCCTTTGTGTTGTCGGCAAGATTTTTTCCCGTGCCCAGAGGAATTTATTTTCATAGTTATATTCACGAAAAGTTGTCATTGAGATCTTGTTTTACCATCTTCTTTATTTAACTTAGGGTTAGTTTGTTTGATGAAAAACCATTTTTAAGAAAAAAAATTTCCGTACTTTTTCGGTATTTGAATTACGTACAACTATTTGATCGATGTAAAACGTTTACCATGAACTAAAAATAATAAGTTTAGAGAACAATGACTTGGTAAGAAGGAATGGCTTTCTCTAATTTTTTGTAGCGCATTGAAGTGAGATGCATATACTTCATTAATGCTCAATTTTTCTATATTCCCAAAAACACGAACATATATAATACTTTACAAATATGGTTTCACAATTTCTATTCTAATTCTTTTGTAATTGTTGTTATTTTGATGGATTACAGATTAAACAAAGATAATATTGATTTGAGTTTATTAGTCATTACATGTTACTACCAAGTAAAATGAATCGTTGGTGTGATTCTTCTTCTTCTTCTTCTTCTTCTTCTTCTTCTTCTTCTTCTTCTTCTTCTTCTTCTTCTTCTTCGATGTGTGATTCCTTCTTGAGCAAAGCTGGTTCATCATGGACTGTTCGTAGTCCAAGTCTTCGTAGACTTTGACTTTTCTTCACTACACACGATACCATCTCTCCCCCCATGTGACCTCTGACCACCGACAGCCGACAGACAGGTCCCGCTCCATCCCACCATAATCACACGGCCCCCACTGTCCTTGTCCTCTGTGCTCCCTCCTCCACCATTCAATTGCATTCTGTCGTTTGCTGCTGCCAAAAAAACCCAAATGCCCCTCGTGGCGAGGGAATTCCTCCTTTTTCTCCTTCTTTTTTGGGGCATTTGGTTTTAATGATAAAACGGGGCCGAGGGCGACGCCCGCGGCCAGGCAACCACGGATTTGTGGTCGTAGCTAGCGACCTCTGTCGGTGGCGAATCCCATGGACGTAGGTCGAGGAGTTAACTCGCGGATAGATTGACACACGAAGGTAAGGGCTCGGCGATGGGCGGGCAGCAATTCAATGACAGCGAGTGGCGGTTCCCTCGAACATCCTAACCTATATATTCACCGTGATACTCATTATTCAAATCATTTTTACGTTGTCAAAATCCGTAACTTGTGCAAGGACCAAAAAAATATGCTCCATCAAAGTTTGGTATAAGACGGACATTGAAAATCTGACGCGGTGGCTTGCTCGGACAACTAACGAGCTTAAAAATCTGACACGGATTTGACGTTGCTTGAAAAAATTCCATAAAAAATCCTATACTTTGCCTTGTGTGACATCGATTCTCCATCTTCTTTTTTCTGTATTACTAATACCCCAAGTTGTACTAGTTACCAAAAAGCACATTCCGTCGTAATTTCGTCTAGGACAACCGATAAAAATCCGATGTGGCAGTATGCAGAAATAACAACAGGTAAATAAAGCTAATGTGGATCTGATGTGACTTTAGTTAGTCGAAACTGATTTTGGACAAGTTGTCAAAGTTTTAAGTTTTATTAAAAAAAAACTAGACTTAGCAATTTTTAGAGTCTAAGAGGTGAGATAATCCATGAAACGAGCTTATTTGAAACTCAATATGCAAAAGAAAGAGTCTACAATTTTAACTCTTAAGATAAGTGGAATTGAAATACAATCTTGCTTTGCTTTCGCCCCTTTTCCACTACGCGCTTGAGACTTTACACTCGTCCACCTTCTTTTTAGCAGTACACTTTTGGTCTCCTCACACGACAACTCCTTACCAGATCCTTCCTTGATCTTTGCACATTTCTTCCTTTGCTCTGCTCACACCCATCCAAAACCCTAAAAACCCCGTGCCCATGGCCATGGTCATTCCTGGTGGTTGATGAGCTGACCACCTCATGTGCATGAGTAAAGTCAATGCGCCAACACCAGCAAGGCCATCAGATTTCGATTGGGTATAGATGTTGGGACCTATTCGATATTTGATAGGGACAACACGGAGGAAGCACGTGGTGGGGGCAGCCAAGGTGGAGAGAGTAAAATCTCGCTAGATCCAGAGGTGAAAAAATGTTGCCATCCTGGAATACATAAATTCTTTTTAGTCCTTTCAGACATAGATCCTAAAAGTTATCAATCTCGAGGACCCCACAAGTGAAAAAAGACTTTTGGAAATGGAAAATATTAAATTTCTTGAATTGAGATCGATGAAAGATCAAATTTGTTCTCGGATGGCTTTAGCTTTGATTATACCCCACAAAACTTTTGTTTTGGTAAAACGAAAGTCCAAAAGTCTCATTGTAGATTTTTTAAATCAGACTTCTTCCATTTTAATCGAAATCGAGCTTCCTCCACTGGCTCAAATGCTCGGTGAAGAAGAGAAAGTGGGTGGGATCCACTGCCCAACTCCTACTCTCGTGAAAGGAAAAGAGAGACTTTTCGTATAGATGCGGGTCTCACTATCAAGACCTTTGTTCCTTTCCCACAGAATATTAAGGAACTACTAAGGACGAGCGCTACGTGCGCCCTTCATAAGGAATCTGAAAAGTTTTTGCTTTTGCAGCTAAGGGGTAGTTAGTAGCAAGCTCTGATTTACGACTTCCACTTCCACGTTTATAGGTGTTGTCATTAGTTTCTTCCATTTCCTCTATCCATCTTCAATTATGTTGGTGATATAGCGGCAGAAATACAATGATTTCCATCTCTGCCCATTAAAAGACAGTTTTACATCATCTTATTCAGTTAAAGAGAATAATATCTATCAAGGATACAATGAATATTTCGAGGGAGGAAACCAGATTCAACGCTTTAGCTTTACGTTAGTATAAATAGATAACGTTTAGGACTTCAATAGAACTTCTTTCAGTCATAGAAATTTAAGAATTCTAACTCCACGACATTTTCAAAAGCTACTTCCTTATATATATATATAGTAGCAAAAATCGCATAATTAATCTTTTAGATTACTATGATTCTAAAAACTGCTTCTATCTCAAATCTATTGTGTTTTATCTTTATATTTTGGGTTCAATAATTTTGAATTTTCTTGTATTTTACTATATTTTATAGGATGAGTAGGAATAGCAAGGGTTTTCGTACGAGGGGAAGTCTCGTCTCTTCAACCAAAAAGATGTGCTCGGAGCAATTTTGGCTGGGAAAATAGCCAATACCACTAGTATTAATTAAAGTGGGTCTTGTTCCTATGGGCCACAAAAAAATCTTGAACGAGGGGCACCAATGATCCTAGAAACTAGGGGAATTGGCTATTTCCCCAGTAAGCCCGCGCCTATAGTCGTTGCAGAAGCAACGAAAAGAAATAAAACCAAGAAATAAAAGACAAGTGCTGTGATGGCATTCGTTAGACAAGTGGCCAAGGTAGAGATTCTAAAATTATCTACCGAACTTATTCGTCAAATCTACGGTATAAATATCTTGCTGCAATTGAAAGGTCAGGACTTAAGATTTCATGTCAACTTAATACAAAACTGAAAATTTATATTCTCCATGATAAAGTCAAAAGTTCAAGACATTTTTAATAGCAATGTGGAAAGTTCGAGATTCTCTAGATCTGGGAATTTATTTTTTCCAATTAAACCTTCTTTAAAAGAAAATGAGAACCGTTTGTATTTTCGCACTTGTATAGTATCTATTTTCATAAATCCATTTATTCACTTGCTAAAATGATTTGATCAATATCACTTAATATATCAATTTCAGTATACTTATTAACGTTACTTGTAAATAACCAGGATTTATTTTGTTAACCTTCAAATGACGAAGAGCTCGTGCTTATTGAGTAAAAGTGCACATCTTTTTTAACAACATTGATGAAAAAAAAAAACCACATGTAAAAGATATAAAGCAATAAAGCAAAGAAAAGGAAGATAGGTCATGCTAGTGTGAAAAAGAAAACCCACCAATACGTTAGCGTGCCTTTGCCTCGTCGACGGGACTTCAGTCAATAAAGGCTTTTTTTTTTGTCAAAAAACAAGGACTTGAAGTATTATCATTTTCTCAAATAAGGTTTAAAGTGGCCAAATCGCCTCAAATAAGGACTTTTGGCCGGCTTATGACTATCTCGGCCGTCGGAGAAAGGGTATTTTAGTCAAAAAAATTCTATGTATATTTTTATAATTTTTAAATTTTTTTACTTTCCTTTCCTTTTCTTTTTTCTTTTACCTCTTGCCTCCCTTGGCCATCGTCGCGCTTGGTCGGCAATCTCCACTAGCCTCAGGCGAGGGCTGCCTTTATCAGCGGCGAGCGAAGGCCGTCCTCGCCCAAGTCCGGCAACCTTCGTCGGCCATTGATGCGACCCGGCAATGGCTAGTAGAGGGAAGAGGGAAAAAGAAAAAAGAAAAGAAAAAAACAGAAAAAGGAAAAAAAGAAAGGAAAAAGGGAAAACAATTCAAAAAAGTAAAGGACAAAAATGCCCTTTGGCCAGCGAGATCAGACCCTTTTTTGAGATTAATATGGCCACTTCATATATTTATTTGAGACAATGTCCACTTTCAAACATTTTTTGAGAAATCGAGGGCACTTTAAGTTTTTATTTGAAATAATGTCAATTGCATGCCTTTATTTGATAAAACAATGGCATTTTGTGCTTTTAATTGGAATTTCCAAAAAAAAAAACAACAACGTGATGCACTTCGATGGCAAGAAATTGTTCACTATTACTCCTTCCTATTTTGCCCTTTCTTTTTCCCAAGGAATTTCTCTTCATAGTTGTATTGTCATTGACATCTTGTTTTACCATCTTCACTTTCGTTCCAATTGCAGTCGCAGGACTTGGATATAAGGAAGAAAGCAACAATTCTGAAAATTGTGGGAAAACTGATAGTAGATGATTTTGACAATAGTCATCTTTCCAATGCCACCCATCTCATAAATTTCAACAATTCGTGTTTCACTTGTCGGAGCATCTATCATTCCCATGATTCTATCTACCTAACGATCAACACTAACCAAGCAGGCCGATACTTCCGGATAAGCATTTTTCAACTCATTTTAAGAAAAGTGGAATGGATTATATTCATGCATTTGTTTTTTCCTTTTTCTCTAAGCGCTTGAGACCTTACATTCATCCACCTTCTTTTTAGCATTTCACTTCTGTTCTTCTTTTCTGACAAGATAGAATATGAAGGGATATGATTGTTCACTTTGGATCTCTTCATTGGCATGAATTATATGGTCTACCATCGCACAAATCTGACTTTTATCAACAACTTTTTTTTGGTCTGGATTTATCAAAGACGTGAGCTTGCAAACACTTGTGAAATTTTGTTCCGAAGTATAATACTTTCCCAAAAAAAGGAAAAAAAAAGATGGAATTGTCCCTCACCTTCTTCCTCCTTTGTTTAACTTAGGGTCAGTTTATATGATGAAAAATCATTTTTTCGGAAATTATTTTCTATATTTTCTAGTGTTTGAATTACGTAAAACTATTCGATGATGGAAAACATTTACCATGGACTAAAAGTAATAAGCCTAGAGAAAATGACTTGGCAAGAAGAAATCGTTTTCCCTGATTTCTATCCTAATTTCGTTGTAATTGTTGTTATTTGGATGGATTACAGATTAAACAAAGACGATATCGATTCCAGTTTATAAGTCATTATATGTTAGTTTTAATGATACAAGCCGCCTTTAATGGATTTCACTTATTACCAATTACGATAAAATCAATTTTTTCAACTTGTTTTCACCATAATCAAATTTTTTTTATTTTACTTTCTCTGAAATTGAATTTCCTAAAAACATTTTCCTATGACAAGAAAATCCTCATCGAGATAAGCACACCCCAAGAATCTGTTTTTATATGATTTTTGATTTTCATATGACAGTATTTGATCGGAAAAAATCGTAAGATGAAATTATCGATGAACATGAGAAATGGAGATCGATTTGTTATCTTGTGATTTTTGTGGGTTAACGAGAGAACAAATGAACTGGATTTTGCATAGTGATCCAGTGACTTTTTTTTTTTTATCTTTTTGATGAAATCTCTACGTTTATGGAAGCTGACCGTGGGGCACGAACTTCCAAATAAAATGAATCGTTGGTGCGATTCCTTCTTGAGCAAAGCTGGTTCATCACGGACTGTTGCTAGTCCAAGTCTTCGTAGACATTGACTTGTCTTCACTACACACGATTCCCATCACTCCCCCCCATGTGACCTGACCACCGACAGCCGACAGCTCCCGCTCCATAATCACGGCCCCCTTCACTACACACGATACCATCACTCCCCCCCATGTGACCTGACCACCGACAGCCAACAGCTCCCGCTCCATAATCACGGCCCCCCCTGTCCTTTTCCTCTCTGCTCCCTCCTCCTCCCCCATTCAATTGCATCCTGTCTTTTGCTGCTGCCAAAATAACCCAAATGCCCCTCGTGGCGAGGAATTCCCTCCTTTTTCTCTTTCTTTCTTGGGGCATTTGGTTCTAATGATAAAACAGGGCCGACGGCCTCTCTCCGTGGCTCCAAAAATCCAGCGAATACGCTGAGTCGGCCCCACCGACACCCGCGGCCATGCAACCACGGATTTGTGGTCATGGCTAGTGACCTCTGTCGGTGGCGAATTCCATGGACGTAGGTCGAGGGGTTACCTCGCGGATAGATTGACGCACGAAGGTAAGGGCTCGTGATGGCAATGGGTGGGCGGCAATCCAATGACGGCGAGTGACGATTCCCTCGAGCATCTTAACCTATATATTCACCGTGTTACTAATTGTCCAAATCGTTTTTACGTTGTCAAAATCCAAAACTTGTACGAGGACAAAAAAAAAATACATGCTCCGTCAAAGTTTGGTATAAGACGGACATTGAAAATCCAACGCGGCTGCTTGCTTTGACAACGGACAAGCTTAAAAATATGATATGGATTTGACGTTGCTTGAAAAAATTCTATAAAAATTCTTATAATTTGCCTAGTGTGACATCGATTCTCCAACTTCTTTTTTTTTTATTACTAATACCCAATTTGTACTAGTTATCAAAAAGCACATTCAGTCATAATTTCGTTTGAGACGATCGATAAAAATCCGATGCGGCAGCATGCATGAACAACGGCAGGTAAATGGAGCTAATGTGCATCTGATGTGACTTTAGTATAGTCGAAAGTGATTTTGGATAACTTGTCAAAGTTTTAAGTTTTATTAAAAAAAACTAGACTTAGCAATTTTTAGAGTCCTAGAAGTGAGATAATCCACGAAACGAGCTTATTTGAAACTCAATATGCAAATGAAAGAGTCCACAATATTAACTCTGAGAAAAGTGTAATTGGAATATAATCTTGCTTTGCTTTCGCCCTTTTTCCACTACGCGCTCGAGACTTTTACACTCGTCCACCTTCTTTTTAGCATTACACTTTTGGTCTGCTCACACGACAACTCCTTACCAGATCCTTCCTTGACCTTTGCACATTTCTTCCTTTGCTCTGCTCACATCCATCCAAAACCCTAAAAACCCCGTGCCCATGGCCATGGTCATTCCCGATGGTTGATGAGCTGGCCTCCTCAAGTGCATGAGTGGAGTCAATGCGCCAACACCAGCAAGACCTTCAGATTTCGATTATAACCCAATTTGTCATTGGCTTAGTTTGATCCAGCAAAACTTAGGAGATCAAGTATATTTCTGGATTCTTCTACTTACAAATCTTGCTGTTATTCGCAACTTAAAAGTACATATAATATCGAGAGAAATATCAATAGAAAATATAGAGCATGAGTAATATTTTTATTTTATTTTCTAATTGTAAAGGGGAAGTCAGAAGCAAAAGTAATAGAGAATGTTTTTGTGTTTTCGAACAAGCCCTTTTTTAAGGTAAACTCAAATTCTACCCTCGCAATTTGACTAAACTTTGTAAATTAACATAGTGTCGTTAAAGGAACATAGGTTTTTAATTCAAGCTTGATGCGCCATTTTCGGTCATGCTAGAAGAAGTAATTTTCTCATGAAAGTCCCGTGAGAAATACTATGATGCTCTGGGAGCCCCACATTAGCATAAAGTCAAAGCAGTCGGAAACTGGTAAAATTCATTTAAATATATTTCTTGAAAAAAAGGTAAAAGTTCAAGAATTCACGACTTTTGGTGCTTAATGATAGGTTGGCACTAATTTCTTATTAGATTTTGAACTATCTCCCATGCGATCTTCTTATCCCAATTCAATTGTGCACCATTTAAGATTGCAACTCGATCTTCGGTAAGGTTCAATTCCTTTCCGATCTCACGTATGCAACTTCTCTCTTTCAAATGACGTTTTCAAAGATAAATTCAAGTAGATAGATCACACACCTCACTAGACCAAGTTGGTATAGCAAACCCACACACGAATGGAATAGTTACGTGGCATGCATCGGTGCAACCATTTTCACCACTTTAACTATAATAATTCAGATAAATAGTTCCGATTATGCCAATTTAATTGCCTGTGTAGTTACTAGATTAACCTATATCGAATGTCCTCCCATTGTGTCATTTAATGTTGACTATTTCTTCGCTTGCTTATTGAAAACATTCAATTGAACCCAATTATCAAATAAAATGTTTCGAAGAAAAGCACGAAAGCCTGCATATGA
The DNA here is from genome assembly GCA_031216285.1 of Syzygium syzygioides. NCBI lineage: Eukaryota > Viridiplantae > Streptophyta > Magnoliopsida > Myrtales > Myrtaceae > Syzygium > Syzygium syzygioides. The sequence continues at coordinate 30,971,719 of CM062249.1, forward strand.
TTTCATCGTATTGCAGTTGGTCGATGTTAGTCACTGAAGACATATGGACCTTTGCTTTTTCTTATCAACATGGACTTTGTTTCTTTAGCAAGCCTGAAAAATGGACTTAAGGAAGATGTCCGTACGCAAGCGAGGGTTTTCTTGGGACAATTTCTCATCAAACGTTCTTCCAACCAATGTTCTCTGGGGATTTCAATTCTCCTTCCAGAATTGCGCGGGCTTTCTCCATATAATTTCCCTCGAATGCTTATACATAGCAGATTTTCCCTGGGTGAATCTAACTATTCTCAATCTATCTCATAGTGAAATTACACATGATTGGAAAGCATGGAGCCACATGAAGGTAGGTTACTATGCTACGTGACATTTATTAGCATCCGATTTTATAAGATCAAACATTCGAGTAATTTACATGATTTTAATCTGACCGCTGCCACTGTTGCTCAAAGGGAACCCCTAATTTCTCTGCAACATGCAAATTTAGAAGATTTGATCCTACAAGAACATAGAAACTTGGTGACAATTGGTAAATCCATCGGTTAGTTAAAAGCGCTTAATGAAAAAACCAAATGACATCGACAGGAGTTCATCTCACATGATCTTGAATCAGACGAGTGCTCAAATACACGCAGTACCGAGGCTTCCGGCAAGTCTTGAAAGACTACGGTTGTCGCAATTGCACATGAAGACAACTTCCAGATCTCTTGAACCAGATTAGTGTAACAGGGTTGAGTGTGGGCTTTAGTGGAGGTGCTCGACCTCCTGAGCTTGCGGAAGATCCGATGGCCATGGTGGATTGGGGAGGTTTGATCATACCGGCAGTCTTTGGAGTTATTTCTCTGAACCTTATCAACAAATAAACGGGTCTTCCTTTCGCGGCTCCAGACGCTCGAGCTCCGTTGCCCGAATCTGCATTACCGAATTGCAGTGAAATAATCCCAGGAAACCCAGTAGAACAGCAACTCGACTCGAAGTGTCCTAACTCGACATCCTCGATCCGAAATCCCACGCTCATTCCAAAACTTCTTAAAATCACGTATTCAAACACGAAGCACACGTCCACTTCCTAGCACAAAATGCCAGGAGATACCTATAACCGCAGCCGACCCCGCGAACCCTAGCAAGCAAACAAGAGATCCGCTGAATCTGATCGATCCGACACCAAAATTCCAACTAATCCAGTAAAATACGGCGAAGGCAAACATCAAACCTCATCGCCCTCCAACTCGGCCTCGCCATTCTCGTCAACGTGGGGGGCGTCTTATTTAATTTAAACGGCGTCGTTCCAGAAACCGGGTTCGAACCAGCTAATCGAACTAAAGCTCGAGTCAAAAAGTGCCAACGTGGAGACACCAAAGGGAAGTCTCCATAAAGAGAGAGAACTGAGAAGATACAACCCCAAAATTGAATTTTCTTAGCTGAACTTCCTTCGGTGCCCTCACGCGAACGACGAAATCTCACCGGATGTGCCCGCCAACAGAAGAAGATCCCGAGGGCAAATCAGGAAAAAAGTCAGTAAAATTCACCGTCCTCTCCTTCCTTTGCCCCCGTGTCGCCGTGGCTTTCAATCGCCATAAGAATCCACACGAACCTGCGAGACCGGAATCGAGGTTCGAATTCGAGCAATGCGGACAAAGATCGCGATCGATCGATCTCTCTCTATCTCGCTGCGCGATCGCGCCATTTGATCGCGTCTGCGCATGCGAAACGTGCGGCGATTGGATTTTTCCCGTGGGGCGCGGTTTTCGGTTTTTTCTCGATGACGCTGTTCGATCCGATTCTCTCGTAGAATGTGGAGCGGAACGGGTCGTGGTTGGGAGTGATGGTTGTTCTGACACGCTTGATTGCAGCGAGTGGGAGTGGGGCGGGAGGTAATTGCAATTCGCGTTCATGGCATCAGTTACTGCTGCCCTGATCCCTCTGGCTCAATCCGGATTTGGGAGTTTTGATAGTGAGAATAGACAGGCCCTGGTATTGAGTGGGTTGGTTTTGAGCTTGGACAGTGAGATTTGAATTGTGAATTTTGGCTGATTAGGCATTTCAGGGTTGGGGGGAATAGTTGTGTCACGCCCCGAACATCGGGAGCGCGCCAACATCCCTCTGAGGTCTTCAAGTATGCGACATCCCAGGATTTGTCGCTGACCCAAACCGAACGCTAACGAGTAGCATAAGCGGAAGCCAAAAAGAACTCTCCATACAACATGTAATCCAACGGGGTAGTAGAGAGACAACGAAACACATCAACAAATACATTTTATAAACATAGCGTTAAACGCAAATAAGCAATTACAAGCCTTACTAGAGGCCACCATCTAGACACCACTCTTAACAAAAAGGATTGGGTGGTGGGTAAGCTTAACTCCTCTACAAAAAGGGGTACTCCAAAAAGAGACGAGAAGAATAATTCCATCCTTAGATCATCACGGTACCCTGGTGGCATCTCCGAATCAGTCATGGTCGTGGGTCTGAAATGATTTGGTTATACAACCATGAGAACACTTCTCAATAAGCAACTACCTAAGCCTCACTTAGGCTAACACGTACTTCCAGACAATCATAAACGTGCAATTCTAACAAACAACGTGCCAAAGACAATCACAGGCGTCCTTACCTCGCCTTGGCACATGCACACGCCCTGCACGTTAGAATACCACCATAACATGGCAATTCGCTCCACGAGCACATAATACAACCACATGACGTAAACGTGCATAAAACGGTTATTAATCCAGACATGCTCAACAACAACACAAGCACATTGCATTCCCCAATGCATAACACACGATTATTACTGTCCAGATTATTAACGGCCCCTCGGGCCACCGAACCCCCGCCGGTCTTCTGGCGTAACCAGGCATCGTCCCGCTACTTCGGCGACGGCAACGTCCGGAACCCCCGCCCAGACGGCATTCCATAAAGGAGCATCGATCCGGCCTCCACCGCGATCGGCAACGTCTAGAACCCCCGCCTAGACGGCATCCGAACCCCCGTCGGGCATCGTCTAGAACCCCCGCCTAGACGGAACGTGTCGTGACCATGCACACACTCAACAACCATTACCAAATCTCATCTTTATGAATTTATTAAATGCCAACTAAGTCTGTACTCATCAATTAAAAGCCTTGCCTTTCTTTTGTAACAAAATCTCCAAAAAGTCCCCGAGAGAGAGAAAAACCGAGTATGCACAGAATCGGGGCCAAAAAGGGCAGTTGTGCAGCGACCAAAATCCGTTTGAAATAAATAGTAAATTAACTCCACAAATTATGAAATTTGGATATGTCGCACAAAACATCTTGATGAACATTTATTATGAAGGACTCAAAAACCCAGTTCAAATCATAACTATGCAATTTTTCCCTTAGAAGTCAGACCAAAAATCGGTTCCTTTGGACAGGTCACCCGTCCCCAAAACACGTTTCACTCAGCACCCAAAACACCTTGGAAAATTCTGAAATTGTTATATGATATAGACACATATGTTATTAAAATTTTTCATGAAGGAAGTTTGTCAAAATAAGGTCTGGAAATATTTATAGAAAATCGGAAAGACCAGACAGTCGGGTGAACAGTAATTCCGGCAGACTCCAGACGGTCCAAAGATGGACTTACGAATTGCCCTAATTGATCTCCAAAAATTCTGAATTTAATATATGTCATACTACAAGATGTTATGAGCAACGTTCATGAAGAACACTTTCTCAAATTCAGCCCACACAAGTCGCAGTAAAATTTTCAAAATCCAGCGACGCAGTAGCAAGCCTAACGGAAATCAACCAACAAGTACCACCAAGCAAACCAAACACAACCAGCCACTAAACCAACTATCCACAGCCCTAATCCACCCCTAAACATGTCCATTAGTAACCCACTAGCCTAGCCAAGGATTAGGAAGTCACTTACCAAGGGTTTAAGCAAGAAAACCGGTGAACAGGCAAACTGAGCTCCGGCGGTGAACAGGACTGGACGGGAAGCTCCGGCGACTTTCCGGCGACCAGGCTGGAATGGTTGGAACGAGCACAAGATGGTGGTGGTCGGAGTACCAGGAGTGAGGCCTAAAGAGAGAGAGAAAGAGGGGGAAATGGGTGTTTTCCAGTTGGTTTCTGGGCTGGTTCAGGTTTTCGTGAACAGTGCGCACTCCGGCGGCCGGACGGGTGGCTGGCCGGCGATTCAGGTGGCGAGTCCGGTGGCGTCTGAACCGGAGAAGCAAGGCGGAGGTGATGGTGCTTGGAGCTTCGGCCGATTCCAAGGAGGGCGAGAGAGAGAGCTTCGGGAAGGAGAAGACAGAGAGAGGGAGAGAGAGAGAGTGAATTCCGGGAATGACAAGAGAGAGAGAGTCAAAGGTCAATCATCATCTACCCACCCCACTCACATAAATCTAGGGCCAAGATCAACCTATCAATCTCATCAAAGATCCAAAGGCCACAAATGAGTCTTCTAGGGCAAGATGGGGAAAATATCCAAGGGCAACTAAGGAATAAGCAAAAAGGAGAGGGGGCATTCTTGTCCAAATTTTTGCTTATGGAGGGAAACGTAATTGTCCAAATTGCCCTTCAATATTTCAAAAGTGCTCAATTAACCCAAGGGCAAAACGGTCTTTTTCCACTCCCGATCTCAATTTCGATTTTTCCGATAATTCCAATCTATCCGATAGTTGGCCACGCTAAATGAGACGACGTCCGATAAATTAGTCATGGAAATCTTGAAAATTCGACATCCCAATTCGGATTCTAATTAATGGCCAAAATACAACAATCGCGACTTTAGTATATCTCAAACTAACGGGCGGCTTTTAGGAGTTACGCGTATCGACACGTGGCCGATGACATCGAGCCACATCCAAGTTTACTTGAGCCATGGCGATCTCGGTTGTCATGTAATCGCGAGGGTCAATCACTAGTTCCGAAGGACACGATCTTTCGGATTAGGTTTAGGATCGTTCGAAACTCATACAATGGTTAAGCAGAATCACCCGCGTTCCGATCGTATAAGATTTGCGAATCGTTTCATAGCCATCCTTGGATCGGTCTCTAATGGCACAAAATATTCCCTCGTCAATCCTTATGATCGAAATGCCAATCCATGATCAAGTTCTTAGGTCCACGTACTAAATTCCTAGTTAGCCTTTCCCTAATAGTTAGTATCTCAAAAGTGATCAATTTTCGAGTGAGATTTTACTGAAAGTGCATCGAAGAAATATTCATTTCATAAATCCCGAAAATGGGTCGAATTTCAGAATGTCACAAGTTGACTGTGTTGTGGAGCTGTGGTGCCTGATTGAATGGGACAGACTATAGCTGAGTGATCCCTCAGGTGTACGATTTGGATGTTTTCGAAGCATAGGACTGACAGTGTTGTGTTGTGTTTGGTTCGTTCTGTTAAGCTCTTGGATTACCGAGTTTGGATCAATGCTACGTCTGGAATATGGTCATATTTGTTCGATACAAATTTCATCCTGCTGTTTCTACTTTGGGAATAAAATTAGTTCTTTAAGTTCACGAAGGACGGCAGATATATACTGAAAATATTGGTTTGGGTTGATGTTTCCTTAAGTGTTCCTCTCACTTGATTTGTCGAAATAGCTTGCTAGAGACATAAGAAACTTGCCTCGTTGCTTGTAATTGAATGAGCTTGTGACCGCATTTTCAATCTGAAATCTTCTCTACTGGTAAATGCAGAACTTTGAGTGAGGTCCAAGGCTCATAAAGCTGTTTACAATCACGCTCTTGTGACGATGGTCGTGGCGTATGCATCTGCTGTAAGTGTTCTTTATAAAGATTTCCCCGTTTACTTAGAGCTTCTTGTTATTACCTTCAGATTTCACCAATTTCAATACAATAACATCATAACAAGATGCAAAGCTTTTTATTTTGCAAGTTTACATGTCAGATTTGACAGAACTTTTTAGTTGGACATGTCCTGGTTGTGATGGAAAGACCAAGGTAATCTGACTGCGTTTTAATATGACATTGTTGCTAAGGTTGCGTAAAGAATAGGTCCTCAGTACTAAATGGCCAATTCTTGAGATGAGATTTTGTGGGCATATGCTGCCTTCTCTTATTAGCTTCTGACTGGTTATTAATGCCTTTGGATTTGAAAGTAAGGGTTCTAATTCATTGATCTGATAGTTGACGTCCAGCACTGCTTATAGGTATGTAATTCATGTTGCAGTGGCCTACCAATTTGCGATGCCTGTGATGCCTCTATGTTTGAATTTCATCTAATTTTTTGTCCTTATTTCTAATCAATATATATTACCTATAGGCATCTATTGGCGTGGCCAGGACCTTAATGCTGCGGTTATAGCTTTCGAAGGTACTCAAGAACATAGGTATGCATGTTAACTTTAGCAATTATACCTCTTACATTTGACATGCGAAGGATTTGATGAAAATTTAAGCTAAGAAGAGTAGCCTCCGGTGAGTGCGTACACAAAGCACATGGGTCTGCTGTCCATAAGAAGGGAAAACAGTGAATCATTTCCACTGAGACATGAAAGCTATGTGCTTGTAAATTTAGAAGGAGTCATGAGGAGATCACATACTTCACTAATTTTTGTTCTTGGAAAAGTTGTTTGAACTTTTCAGTTAGTGGTTACTTCTATTTATGTCTACAGCATACAGAACTGGGTTGAAGATTTCTACTGGAAACAGCTTGACCTAAACTACCCCCGCATGCCTGTAGCCATGGTTCTAGAGATGATGAGCCTCTTGCAAGTTGTGGATACTTCTGATTTGGAATGAGTTACAGTCTTATTCTATTGTCTTTGCTTAGGTTCATCATGGATTTAATATGCTTGTCGCTATATGACGGTGCAACCTGGTACTTTGGATGCTGTTAGAAGAGCCAAGGATTTGACATCAACGTCATGGTGACAGGGCATTCTACGGGAGGGCCTATGGCATACTTTTGCGGACTTGATATCGTGGTAAGATAGTTAAAAACTTGTTATGGGTTCAGATATTGGTTCTTCTCTATTGTGTTCTTCCATTTATTCTGTTTTGGTCTGTTAAGAGTTACCCGGAATTCTCTGCCAACTCTGCCTTGAAGAGTCTAGACTCTGGAGACTCTGGATATCTTGAACTTTCTATGGCTTCATATTTATATTTACAATTGGTCAGCATCTTGTTTTTTTTTTCTTTTTTGGTAAATCAACCCGTAGACAAAACACAAGCAGAATGGATTGCAAACAACCCTTTACCTGAACCATCTATGGTCTACGTATTTAGTTGTGTGAATTGTCTTACATGTTAAGCCATGGAGCTTAAAGTTGGTTGAATACCTAAATATAGTGGATAAAAACTTCCAACTAATCATTACAAAGTTTACTTGCTGGAAACTTTATGGGATTATTGATTTGTTTATGGTCTGGATATATAACTTTTGCAAGCGCCTGAAGCTCAAATTTTATGTCATGTAATCTTAAATTGCTAATGCTTTTTAGACTAGAATATATTGATCCTAAATCTGTGTTCTGTGCGCTGTTTCTGTCTGTCTCTTTCTAACCAAAAGAAGCAGCTCCTTTTCAGTCGGGCTACTGGCCAGATATGTTGTAGGCTGGAACCAATTCTAAATGTCTAACTTATGCTTTTTGTCTCAGCTTTATTGGACAAAGTGGTCCAGAGTTTTCTAGGCACCTGTTGCGGAACTGGTACCAGAAATGGTACCCACCCCAAAGTCATGTCCCATTAATTCTCTTCTCCATGACAAATAGTGATTTTTTAGGGTCAAACTTTGTCTTGAACTCAGATTATACAGACATTCACGTGGCCTATGATAGGATCATAGGTTGGATGAACTTTAGACTAAACCTTTTCTCGAAGTATTAATAGCAACTGCGACATCTTGTCTGAACACTTGGATGGTTTAAGATGTCATTTTTGTTTGCTGGTTTCTTGCTGAAAATTGTTCTGAGCCGATTGTGACGTCATGCCCATGGGTCGTGGCCCTTTCCATGCGTAGTGGCCCTTTTTAAGATTTTGTTTCTCCTTTACTATTAATGACTGTAAGTTTTGGGTTTCTAGAGGCAATTTCACCATGAACCTGGAATTTCTTGTTTATGTCAGTAGGATATGACTCACCCCACCAACATCCAAGTGCTTCTTGTGGAAGCATTTAAATGCGCCTTGGTTGAAAATACACGCCCAATACCACCATTCCATATTATTAACACCTTTTTTGGATGTGAGGGTGGCGGGGTGGGTTTTGTTGTGGCTGTGGGGTTTAGTTTTGGGAAAATTATGGATGGGATCTAGACAAATTAACACTAGACCTCCAACCCTCATGGAGAGAAAGGGTTGTTCTATCGTTCACCTTCGTATGTGAGATGCAATATATGGTTATTGATGCATAGTAGTTTTTCCCCACGTGAAAGTATTAACATTCAAGTAATTTGGCTGTCTAATTATGTGTGGTGGAGCTGTTTTTTCCAGACCAGTGCTCACTTGATTTACTTATATAACTAAGGACACTTAATTTCCAGGCAAATCATGAAGCACAGATTGTCCAGGTTTTGACATTTGGACAACCTAGTATTGGCAATGCAATGTTTGTTTCTTACTACTGCATGCCAAATACTATACAAATAACTAATGGACATATATTGTGCCTCATTTGCCTCCGTACTATTCTCAGTTCCCACAAAAGACATACCATCACTTCCCTAGGGTGGTATGACTTTGATCTTGACGGAATATCAGATAAATTATGGGGAATTGTCGCTGACTGCATTTGACATTTCCTTTGCATTTATTTCAACCTATCTAGCCGGAGAAGTCTTATTTTTTCCAACAATGTTCATACTCTCGTTTTTTTCAGCGTATAATTTTATAGGTTTTGTTTGTTTTATCTTCTCAACAAAGCAGGGCAGTTCATAGTACTCATGACCTTTTTAACAATATTTAAGGAACTCTCTCATTCCTATAAAGCTATCATGAGTTTCTCGTACCAATTCCAAATTTAAGACGCGTAATAATGTGTATTGCTCTCTCTCTCTCTCTCTATGATGGTTGATGACCTAGTCTTAAGCTCTGTGCAATTATAAGGTATTAATCATTTAAATTATGTATGTCTACTAATGCCTATAATATTGACAACTAGCTCAATGACAGTCACGGATAAACATATTGATGTGAGATAATGTGAAAATAATTTGATTCCACCTGCTTGTCTGGTGATAATCTTACTCTTTTTTATGTGAGTGTTCACATGTAATTGGAATCCTTCTTTTTTTGTAGGTACGGCTGTATAATATAGGATTTGTTTGTCTGGTTTATTAGGTCAAGAAAGTTTGTGATGGCTCTGGAGAAGATCCAATTTGCAGCAGGTAAGGAGGTAGCTTCAGTCATAGCTACCTGTTACAAGCAATTATTTTGTGGATTTATCATGCTAGGTGCAATAAGTCATGTGACAGATCAGCTTGTTCTAGAGAATGCCAGTCTTTTATTACCGGAAATATTTACGGATGACTTATCATAGTATGTTTCTGCAGATTGGTAACTGGTAATAGCCTCGCGGACCATTTACTCTACTATGGTGCAAAATTAATGGCGGAGACGTGGGGATCGTGCAAAATTGTCATGGACCCACGATTCAAGGAATATGGAAGCGAAGACAAAGGAAACCTTATGCTTTCCGGGAATCCTTCTTCTTCTGCATTGAGGCTGCGTTAAGACTCCGATGCCAAGAGTAACTTAACGTAAAATGCTCCCAAGTCAGCACCTAATTTCGTGAAGATCATTAGGTAGCTCTGGATGAACTTTGTTCATGTAATGCATTCCATCAATCTGTTTCCATGTCCATCACAAGATGCATAGGATCTCTACTAAAATTCACTTGGAATGTAAATAGCATGAAGTTGAATGTATCATCCTTGTAAATACAACTTTGTGGTACATATTGAATGAATGCGCTCGCAAGTTTACCTGTCAATCTAATCTTGGGCCTGTGGCATTTTTTACTAGACTCAATAAAACCTAATTACGATGTGTGGATGCTGAGCTGAGCTATCCATAGCTGAATCACACTGCTTTTTTCTTTCCTTTTTTTTTTCTTTTTTTGGGGGTTGAACTTGTGTTGAACTTCACAAAATTGGCAGAACTTTGTGAATTCTGGGACTGTTAGACTTGCATGGTTCAGAGATTAACCGGTTTTATAAGGCGAAACAAAGACTGTCTAGGGAGAACACTTTTCAATCTGTGACCTTACCTTCTACTACTGGCTTAATGGCACATAAAAGATTTCTCGGCGCAACCAAGTACTTCGACTGTTCCATGGCAGGACAGATAAATCAAGCCATCTTGGAAAAAAATGATCTTATCTGAAGTTTGCGTCATTTCAATTGGCGACCTCCGCTGGAATTCAACCTTTAGGAGGTAAGCAATTTATATCATCTTTGTTTAGACATGCAAGAATGATCTGATCGGCCTTTGGAACGAAAGCTATAAGCTTTTACCTTCTATTTTTGATATGCCGGAATTAACATTAGTGAAAACCAGAAAACCGAAATTCCTTCATCATTTCAAAGCATAAATTGCCAATTGTGAACATTCAAAGCACGTTGTGCAAGAGACCAGTTAAGTCCTTGACACTATATGATAAGCTATAGTTTGTACATTACAATAAAAGCTAAAGTACAGCACCAAAACGTTGAGAAAGATACGCTATCGTCAAATCTACGAGTTACCTGCGCTAGCCCCAGCTTACCTTTGCAATAAGAACCCGGAAGTTTTTCTTGCTTATTACCAAGAGAAAGAGCTCAGGCCGACATATAGGACTCTTTTGTCATTTAGCGATTCTCCTTACCAATGTTGAAACCTAAAGCTCCATACCTAGGTAACCGAAAAATGAACAAAAGAGCTTTTATCACGGATTAAAACCTACACGTTTGACTATCCTTCATTGTTTAAGGTATAGCAAAGTTAAGTTTTACAAGGCATGGTTATTAAGTTCAAATTTAAAGTACAAACCAGCAAGTTCCAAGGATCTCACATAAATGACCCACGTGTAAATTGACAAAAGTAATGCACTTTAATGCAGTAACACTAGCATCAATTTGACTTGTCTTTTATTGGTAACTCAATTAGCCCACCAAAACCGTCAAAAAGTAATATATCTAAACCAAATCAAACTCATGAAATAGATCAAAAGAAACCACGGTCCCATTTCATGAGCAGTTTACAACATCCATCTTAAAGGTGGAAAATGGCTGCAAAAACAGCTAGTAATAACTATGCCTACAACAATAGATTTCATGTCAACTTGCCAAAGTGTGATTGTAATTTATGTATAACAGATAACGATCCCAGGAAAGACTACAGTGAATATCTCTTGAGATGACATAGGACAATAAGAAATTTGTTTAAGTTTCAAATCTTCCTTGACAACAGACTTAGCTTTGGATGCAGGACCTTTCAAGTACCACATGCACTTCTTATTGGAAAATGAACTCCTCTGTTGAGCATGTCTTCTAAATTTTTCAAGAAATGGCCGAATCTTCTAAGCAAGCCAGACATTGCATCAGTTGAACCTCTTCAAGTTGAAATGATCAGAGGCCTCACGCATGTTATCCCTTTCTGCGAAGTATTTCAACCCGATCAACTCACATTAAGGATGGCAGTGCCTTCAATCAACAAAAAGCACTGATATTCAATGACAAACAAAAAGCGCTGAGAATTTCGAGATCCTTCAACGCTTGATATTCGGCATCGAAGAATTCAGTAATGCCCGAACATCACAGATGTTACCCATGAGTGCATTCAAACGATTCTTTTGGTCAACATCATCAAAAAGGATGAGAATTCCTTCACAAAAAAGCCTATCTTTAATTGTCTTGATCCCTTCATCAACATTACTTATTTCTGTCAATTTCCTTTTGAGGATATTGGAGATGAGTTATTCTGCACGAACTGAATGCCCTCGAGCTCTTAAGTTTCACGGATGTTAGAGAAAAAGCAATAGTGCTCAAAACCATGTGAAAGCTGATTGTAGATAAGTTCGGCGAGAGTCGTCTCTCCAACAAGGCCCATTCCATGAATTCCAACAATTCATGTTTCTTGTGTTGTGAGTGCCTATCATACTCATGACAAAGACTACCTTGAACACCATTTTCACATCGAGAGGTCCATGAACTGGTTTTGGCAAGAGCGACTAAGACTGCCTTGAGCACCACTCTAAGCACACAATTTTTCTCCCGGTCCAGACAATCCCTTCAAGTGTTTTCTCGTAAAAGAACATATGGGTACTGAGAAGCAAGTTCTATTGCATAACAATGAAGAGAACACACATTTAGATGAAATGTAATAATCATTTTTTCAGCCCACAATAAAGGAAAAAAAATCAGGTTTGCCTAAATAGCTTTTTTACCCCCCAAAATAGATGAATACAGGGTTTACCACCCCAAGATTGTGAGAGGGAACATGATCAACATCAAATTTCATCCATCATCTGCCTTTCTTCGGTCTCCATCTATACAGCTAGGCTTCTATTACAGATAACCACCTAGGCATAACCATTTCAAGAAAATGGAGGCAATAATGGAGATCACACAAGGGTCGATTTACATGATTTCAAACCCCAAGTGAGACTCCTCACATGTCCAATACACCGATAATACTGAAATTTAGCCTCAACTATAATATGATTTATGATACCTTGGCTAAGCTAAATAGTTCTCCTCTCCTGTCACAGATGGAAGCTTTGCTACACCAACTATTGATGCCGCTACCCAAGTGAAATTCCTCTTTCTTCATTTTATAACTTCTCCATAACATTTGCAAATCCCACTAAGAAGCACACCTTTCCTGAAAAATAAATTGAACATAAGCATATCAATACAATGTCTTCTTCACAATAGCAACAATGAGTTAATTATGCTGTAATATTCCAGGATGAGAATCATAGTGCTATGACCTTCCAACACACATTTCATCTAATTGTTTACAGTATAGCAAAGTTATCTCCAATGTGAAGCAGAGGGTATCACCTTCGAAATATGTGAAGCAGCAAATCGACAAGGATATCTAATGAATTGTCATAAATCAAATAATAACGATGCAATCCACATGCATACCTCCAGCTGGGAAACATAAAAGCAAGGAGAAACCATCCACAGAGAATATAGCTAAAAAAGCCAAACCAAACTAGGAAAAAAAAACATATATTTGTACATAATTAAGAACCCTCTGGTTATACGGAGGTACCATAATTTCAATACCTTCTTCAGATTTCCAGGCATCAACTCATAAAGTAAATAAAAAGAGGACATAAAACTTCACTTTGGATGTCATTTTCATTTTCCTTTATTCGGTCTTCATTTGTACAGCTGCCCAATTAGCCACAGCTCCCTGCGCAATAAGATTTCTGTGAGTTTTTCAAACTTTAATTCCTCTCAACATCATTAGAAATCGGCAAAAAGGCAGTTTGAGATCTCTCACTTAGCACTTCTTGTCAATCTTAAAACCTAAAAGAATCCTCTAGTATAACCGAGGTGAATGGAAGGGCTTTTATGATAGATAATCACCGAGGCATAACCATTTCTAGAAAATGTAGGCAACAATCGAGATCACACAAGAGTTTCATTTACATGATTTCTAACCCCAAGTTAGACTTATCATATGTCCTGGGCAGTAGGTAACGATATTACTGAAATTTAGCCTTAACTATAAGATGATTCATGATACCTTGGAGGTGGAAGTTTTGCTGCACCAACTATTGATCCGCTACCCAAGTAAAATTCCTCTTTCTTCATTTTATGACTTCTCCATAATATTTGCAAATCCCACTAAGAAGCACATCTTTCCTGAAAGATAAACTGAACATAAGCATATCAATACAGGGTGTCTGTCTTCTTCACAGTTGCAACAATGAGTTGATTATGCTGTAAAGTTCCAGGATGAGAACCATAGTTATTATATGACCTTCTGACACACATTCCATCTAATTGTTTACAGTACAAGGAAGTCATCTCCAAAGCAAAGCGAAGTATCAACTTCGAAATAAGTGAAGCAACAAATCGACAAGGATATCTAATAATTTGTTACAAACCAAACCAAATAAAAACAATGCGATCGACATGCATACCTCCAATTGGGAAACATAAAACCAAGGAGAAACCATCCAAAGAGAATATGGCGAAACAAGCCAAACCAAACTAGTAGAAGGGAACGAATGTCTGTACATAATTAAGAACCCTCTGGTTGTCCGGAGGCATCATAATTCCAATACCTTCATCAGATTTTCAGTCATCAACTCGTGAAAAGGTAATTAAAAAGTGCACGTGAAACTTCTCTGTTCATATCTGTGAAAGGGTTTAATTGCAGAAAAGGGAAAACATTGGTTGCTAGATGAACTAACTTACCTCAATTCGTTTAAAGTTTGCACGCGAGGGAACAATTTGCGGTCGGCGATCAAGATGCTTTCAAGAGCAATGTGCACTTATCCGTCAGTCTTCACTACAAAAAAACACGGATTTTGCGACGGAATTTAGCGACGGAATTTTTTTCGTCGCAAATTTGCGACGAAATTTGCGACAGTTGTACTATTCGTCGCAAATTTGCGACGGAACTTTTTCCGTCGCAAATTTGCGACGGAATTTGCGACGGACATGTTTTCCGTCGCAAATTTGCGACGGAAAACATGTCCGTCGCAAATTCCGTCACAAAATTGCGACGGAAATTTTTTCCGTCGCAAATTCCGTCGCAATTTTGCGACGGAAAAAATTTCTCGTCGCAAATTCCGTCGCAAATTTGCGACGGAAAAAATTCCGTCGCAAATTTGCGACGAATAGTACAACTGTCGCCAAATCCGTCGGAAATTTGCGACGGGATTGTCAGTCCGTCGCAAATTTGCGACGGGATTGTCAGTCCGTCGCAAATTCTTACTTTATCAACCTGTGGTATCTCTCTCTCGCTCGCAAATGTGCCGTCTCTCGCTCTCTCTCGCTGTGTCTCGCTCTCTCTCTCTCTTTCTATCGCTTTTCTTCCGCTTTCATATATCTGAAATCCGCAAAATCCGCGCACGGATGTATTAATCTCGGTGAAGTTTTTGTACCGGTAAGTGCAAAATTGCTAACTTCATAACTATTCGTCGTTGCATTATAATTTTCATTTTAATATATGTTTATGTTTAAATTTTTTTCGTATCTGTATCACCGGTGTAATGACCGGTGAGACCTCGCCGTCCTTCGGATGAGCAGAATGGCCACGCCATTTTGCGACGGAATCGTTTTTTCCGGCGCAAATTTGCGACGAAATTTTTTTTCCGTCGCAAATTTGCGACGGATAAATGACATTTCCGTCGCAAAGTTGCGACGGAACCGTTTTTATCCGTCGCAAATTTGCGACGGAAACGGATCTCCGTCGCAAATTTGCGACGGAGAAAAATGGTTCCGTCGCGAATTTGCGACGGAGACCCTTTTCCGTCGCAAATTTGCGACGGATAAAAACTGTTCCGTCGCAAATTTGCGACGGAAATGGGTTTCCGTCGCAAATTTGCGACGGAAAAGGGTATCCGTCGCAAATTTGCGACGGATAAGAACGTTTCCGTCGCAAATTTGCGACGGATAAGAACGTTTCCGTCGCAAATTTGCGACGGATAAGAAAGTGTCCGTCGCAAATTTGCGACGGAGATATGTTTCCGTCGCAAATTTGCGACGGAGACTATGTTTCCGTCGCAAATTTGCGACGGAGATCCGTTGCGACGGAAACATATCTCCGTCGCAAATTTGCGACAGAGCACAATGTGCGGCCTATCCTATTTTCCGTCGCAAATTTACGACGAAATTTTCATTTATTCCTCGCAAATTTGTGAAGGATGAATTCCGTTTCCATCGTTCATTAAAAATTAATAAAAAAATATTGATTCTTATGTGATTAATCTTTTCTGGGTTTGTACCTAATTGAAGGTCTCGCAATCCAAGTGGACTTTGCAATTCTCATCAAATTGATCACTTTGTCCTACCAATATTTCAGTCAAATATTTAGGTAAGTCTTCTTTACATTGTAATTTTTTCTATTTTTGCAATTTCATATTAATTGTTGCGTGACTAAAAAAAATTATAATTTCAAAAATTTTATAGTTTTAATTAAGAACAATAGATATGATATTTTAAATATTTTACCAGAGTTTTATATTTTAATACAGACACAATGCAAAGAGAAAGAGCTTGGATGTATAATAAGAACTTACCTGGACGTCGAGGATTAACAGATGAGTTTCGTACTGGGTTGGAACTATTTTTAGACTTTGCTAGTAGTAAATATGAGTTTATGGATGGAAATAAGTTAAGGTGTCCGTGCAAAAAGTGCGGTAATGGTAAATTTCTCGTGTGTGATCAAGTTAGAGAACACCTTACTAGATTTGGGTTTACTCCGAACTATTATAATTGGACTTCCCATGGTGAACCATTTATATCTGATGAAGGATATGGAAGAAGTGACCAATTTTCAGTTAGGGAAGAATGTGGCTATTATGAGCAATTGAACCCATACGAGAGGATGGTGATTGATGCAGCTAGTTATAATTTTGTCCCAGAATCAAATCATGCAAGTACTAGTTTTACTCCTACACGTGAACAAGCGAGTACTAGTCATGCTTCACAATTGGAAGATATAGGAGTAACGGGTTTTGAGGAAAATGTGGATAATGAAACTTTTCAATCTAATCAGTTCTGGGATGTGTTGAAAGCAGCAGATGAACCTCTATGGGCAGGTTGTGAGGACCACACTAAGTTATCGGTGACAGCCCGACTATTAAATATCAAGGCTGAGCATAATGTGTCTGCGGATTGCTTCAACTCTTTTGTTGAAGTAATGCGAGAATCATTGCCTAGTGATAACAACATGCCAAGTGATTTTTATGATATGAAAAAACTAGTGGAAAACTTAGGGCTTCCGGTTGTAAGAATTGATGTATGTAGTAGGGGTTGTATGCTATATTGGAGAGATGATGAAAATGCAGAATCTTGCAAATTCTGTAGCCAACCTAGGTACAAGATTAACAGGAGGCTGGGTCGTAATCAGAAGCGTAGACCATGCAAGCAAATGTTTTATCTGCCATTAATCCCCAGATTGCAAAGGCTTTATGCGTCTAAAGCCACTGCTGAACACATGACTTGGCATGCAAATCATGAAACAGAAGAAGGTCTAATGTGTCATCCTTCAGATGCGGAGGCATGGCAACATTTTGATAGAACATACCCTGAGTTTGCAATGGAACCTCGGAACATCAGGTTAGGTTTATGTGCCGATGGATTTGCTCCATTTGGGAAAACAGGCAAAAGTTATTCATGCTGGCCAGTTATCTTAACGCCGTACAATCTTCCACCTGGTATGTGCATGAAGACACCTTATATGTTTTTGACATTGATCGTGACAGGGCCGCAAAATCCGAAGAAGTTGATAGATATTTATATGCAACCATTGATTGAGGAGTTACAACGACTATGGGTTGAAGGTGTCCCGACGTATGACGTTTCTACCGATCAAATGTTTGTAATGAAGGCTGCTCTTCTTTGGACGATAAATGACTTTCCAGCTTATGGAATGTTATCTGGATGGAGTACAGCTGGGATCTTAGGATGTCCGATATGTTTGGAGAGGTCAAAGTCATTTAGATTAAAACATGGAAAGAAGCCTTGCTATTTTGACTGTCACAGACAATTTTTGCCGCCAAGTCATCCTTTCAGAAGGAATAAGAAAGAGTTCATCAAGAATAGGACTGAAAGAACGCGTCCACCATTGAGGTTGACCGGCGATCAAATTTGGGAGCGTGTGCAGGATTTTCCAACCGTTGTTGAGAATCCACATGGCACGACTTTTGCGTACGGAAGTTCACATAAGTGGACAAAACGCAGTATATTTTGGGATTTACCATATTGGAAGGCGCATCTTATTCATCATAATCTTGACGTCATGCACATAGAAAAGAATGTTTTCGACAATGTCATAAATACTGTGATGGATGTCCCTGGAAAAACAAAAGACAACTTGAACGCAAGAAAAGATATGACAGATTATTGTGATCGGCCAATACTAGCTGTGCATGCAAGTAGCAGGGGACCAAAACCGAAAGCAGTTTATACATTGGATAAGGAGCAGAGGCGAGTTGTTTGTCAATGGTTGAAATCTGTGCGGTTTCCTGATGGATATGCTTCGAATCTCGGGAGATGTGTTGATTTGAATGAATGCAAGTTGACAGGTTTGAAGAGTCATGATTGTCACATTTTGATGGAAAGACTAATTCCAATAGCTTTGAAGGAAGTTCTACCGAACTTTGTCTGGGGCGCCATTACAGAATTAAGTAATTTCCTCCATGATATTTGCTCGACAGTGTTAAAAGCATCGCACATGGAGAAACTAGAGAGAGATATTCCAATTATTCTTTGCAACTTAGAAAGGATATTTCCTCCAGCGTTTTTTGATTCGATGGAGCATCTGTTAGTTCACTTGCCTTATGAGGCCAAAGTTGCAGGTCCCGTCCAATTTCGATGGATGTATCCATTTGAGAGGTAATATTTTTTTTTAAAATATAGTTCAAATTAGTGTATTATATAATCTGTTCCGATAAGCTTCTTTCTATTGCAAGTAGATTCTTATATCATTTGAAGAAAAAAGTGAAGAATAAGGCACGTGTTGAAGCTTCAATTTGTAATGCATATATTGTGGAAGAAGTGACAACATTTGCATCATACTATTTTGAGCCGCACGTTCAGTGCAAGAGCCGGAGAGCAGGCAGAAATGATGAGGGCCCCATTGATCCTAATTGCACGGCATTCTCTATTTTCAATTATTTGGGTCGACCATGCGGCGCATGTCGGTTTCGTTACTTATCAGGCGAAGAATTTCATGCAGCCCATACTTATATTTTACTGAACTGCCCAGAAGTTGAACCATACTTCAAGTAAGTGTAAATTTGCAAATATATGTTTTGTGTGTCAAATATTTTCTAATAATGATATGGTTTTTAATATTAGGATTTTCCAAACTTCAATGGCTGGACTACAACCAAATGAGTTTGACCGTTTGTGTGATGAACAATTTGCAGCATGGTTCAAGACATATGTAAGTTGCCTATGGATCAAAACCATGTTATTAAAATTATATACATTATATATCATTTAGTAAAATATATATTATTGACTTTACATGTGTAACTCTAGGTTCACAGTAATTATGATGAATTTGGAGGGCAAGGATTGCTATATTGTCTATCATGGGGTCCACAGTTACAAGTTCGAAGTTGGCCAGCATATTTCATAAATGGATATAATTTTCAAACTCAAGAATACGGAATGGGAAAATCCACAATGAATAGTGGTGTGTCTGTTCGGTCCTGCAATGGTGACAGTTGGAAAGATGATTTTTATGGCTTGTTGGATGAAATCATAGAGATAGAGTATCCTGGACCATTAATGTTGCGGGTTGTGTTATTTAAGTGCACGTGGTTCGATCCCATTAAAGGAATGAAGGTGCATACGAAGTTCAATTTGATTGAAATAAATCACAAGAAAAGGTATATGAAGTATGAACCATTTGTCTTGGCACAACAAGCAATTCAAGTATGTTATGCATCATTTCCTAGTTTGAAACGTGACAAAGCTGATTGGTGGGCTGTATGTAAAATCAAAGCACGGAGGAAAATCGAGGAACACTGGAAGGATAGAGCCTACCAACAAGAGGAAGTGTGTAACACGGTTGAAATTGAGGAATATAACATACCAACTTTACGAGATCCGTGTGGAGCAATGATAGATGTGGATCCAACTGAAATTTGCGAATTAAATGAACAAGAATGTTATGAATCTGATTTTGAGACAGATGAAGAAGACGAGGATGAAGACGAGGACGAGGACGAAGACGAAGACGAAGACGAAGACGAAGACGAAGACGAAGATGAAGACGAAGATGAAGATTAAAATTTTTGTCACAACACACTACAGATGTGTAATTATTAATGCTGCAAGTGCTATTTTTTATGTTGTCATCATTATTGTTATTGTCGATTATTCTTTATATTTTAATTTATCGTCGGAAATTTTGTCCCTAAATGCCGAACAGTCTAATATTATTCACGTGCCGTAACATTTCCGCTATTTCAATTTCCATTGCAAAATTTGAGAAGCCAAAATTTTTGACTGAAAAAAAGACGTTGCAAATTTAGGACCCTAATCAATGAGACGCGAAATTTTTTGACAGAAAAATACGTCACAAATTTACAACGATCATTTAGTATGTGCAAAATTGCGATGGACTCGCAACATGTCCGACACAAATTTTGTTAGGGAATATTTAACGGTAAAAATTTACGCTGGACTCAGATTTGTCAATTGCAAATTTTGAATATTTTTAGCCGTCGCAACAATTATACCTAAATGTTGTAAATTTGCAACCGACTTTGCGTGTCCGTTGCAGATTTGCGACAGAAATACAAACGTCCGTCGCAAACATTTGCGACGGACAGACAAACGTACGTCGCAAAATATTGCGACGGACATACATAAATCCGTCGCAAAACTTTGCGACGGACGCTTTAGCCGTCGCAAATTTGCGACGGACAAGCGAGGTCCGTCGCAAATTTGCGACGGACAAGCGAGGTCCGTCGCAAATTTGCGACGGACAAGCCAGGTCCGTCGCAAATTTGCGACGGACAAGCCAGGTCCGTCGCAAATTTGCGACGGACAAGCCAGGTCCGTCGCAAATTTGCGACGGACCTGGAATTTGCGACGGACACGCATTGTCCGTCGCAAATTTAACGCGGGAATTTTCCCGCGCCGGATTTATAATTTCCATCAAAATTTTTTTTATAGCAAATTTGCGACGGACCTGTCACGTCCGTCGCAAATATTTGTCGGTGACATATTTGCGACGGAACACGTAGGTCCGTCGCAAATTTGCGACGGACAATCACGTCCGTCGCAAATTTGCGACGGACAATGACGTCCGTCGCAAATTTGCGACGGACAGAAAGTGGCCGTCGCAAATTTGCGACGGAACTACGTGTTCCGTCGCAAAATTGCGACGGAAGTTGTCCGTCGCAAATGTGCGACGGACATGCAAGCCGTCGCAAATTTGCGACGGCGCACGTACGGCCGTCGCAAATTTGCGACGGACAATCACGTCCGTCGCAAATTTGCGACGGCCTTGGCGTGTCCGTCGCAAATTTGCGACGGACATACAATGGCCGTCGCAAATTTGCGACTTATCTCCTCGTGTCGTCCGCCCCCGACTCAGATCTGCTTCCTCTCGCCATCGCAGTCGTCGCCCAGCCGTCCCGCCTCGCCGCCGCCGTCGCAGCTCCGCCGCCGTTCGCCGCCCTCGCCCTCTCGCCCGTCGCCGGAGTCTCTCGCGCCGCCCGCCGCCCAGCCCCGCCCCGCAGCCCCCCCCGCCTGTCGCCCGCTCCTCGCCGGTCGCGCCCTCGCCCCCGCCGCCTCGTCGCCCCCGCCCCGGCCCCGCCGTCTCCCCTCGCCGTCGCCGTCGTCACCCCCGCCCCCGGCCCCGCCGTCTCCCCTCGCCGTCGTCGCCCCCGGCCCCGGCCTCGTCTCCCCTCGCCCTCCCGTCTCCCCTCGCGCCGGCCCCCGCCGTCGCCGTCGCCCCCCGCCGTCGCCTCCTTCGCCCTCGCGGCCGGGCAGCAGCCGCCGCCGCCGCCGCCCCCGGCCCCCGGCCTCGCCGTGTCCCGTCGCCCCGGCCCCCGCCCCGCCTCACCCCCGCCCTCGCCCCCGCCCCCGTCGCCCTCGCCGCCGGCCAGCCGCCTCCGCCGCCGCCGCCGCCGGCCGCCTCCGCCGCCGCCGCCGTCGTCACCACCGTGCCGCCGCCGTCGTCACCACCGCCCCGCCGGCCAGCCGCCGCCGTCGCCATTTTCGTCACCACCGCCCCGCCGGCAAGCCGCCGCCGCCGCCATCGTCGCCACCGCCACCGCCTCGCCGGCCAGCCGCCGCCGCCCCCGCCGCTGCCGCCCTCGCCGTCACCCACGCCCGTGCCGGGACCGCCACTGTCCTGAAGACAAGGTTTTGTTGTCCTTAAACTAATTAAGTAGGTCTATTTTCTAATCTGTAGTTAGTATATTTAGGTAATTAGTCGGATTTGGTTACGGATTAGTTAGGATTACTTTTGATTGGCTAAATTACGGGTCGATTTCAGGATTGCATATGACTTTGATTGATAGTCGACTGGTTAATTTGTTTATTATTTGGATAATTAAGCGTTAAATGACGATAGGATAATTGATTAAACGTTTTCGCAGAAAATACTTGAAAATTAAATAATTTTATCAAAAATTATGGAAAAATATAAAAACGGTAAATACTGACAACATATATGAAATTTGACCATAAAAGTTCTTTAAACTTTTTAACAAACTAAAATTTCATCATATCACAAAATTGCAAAAAGTAATAGGGCCAACCCATTTTTAATGAAATTTAAATTTTGTAACGTTCTGGCGAAAAAATTATGAAAAAATTTAAAATTTCCATAACATGATTGGTGGCCTTAACATAAATGTGATCACCCATAATGTTTTGAAATTTTTTTTTGGTGAAGAAAAAGTTAAAAAATTAAAAATTTAAAAATGCATAGAATTGCCTAGAAAACATATAGACATCAACTTGCGATTAAATTTAAATTTCTTTAGATGGCAACAAAAATTATAATTTTAAAATTTTCAAATTTTACGAAATTGTTTATAATACTTATGGCCACCCACTTTTAATTATATTTAATTTTTGTAACGTGCCTTAAAATTTGTAAAAATGAAGAATGACTAAAATTTGGAAAACTTTACCTAATAGTTTAGACGACTTGGGGCCACCCAATTTTAGTATGGAATTTTTTTTTACATGAGAAAAAATTTATATTAAAATTAATAATATAAAAATTCTTAAAATTCTTAAAATTTCAAAACTTTACGGAATGTCTTAGAATATCGGTGGCTACCAACTTTTAGTGAAATTTTTTTTTACCTCCCAAAAAAATTTAAGAATAACAATAATAATCTATTTCTTACAAAACTTTATAGAATGATTTAGAATATTTGTCACCACCCACTTTCAGTGAAATATAAATTTTTGGACGTGGTAAAAAAAATTAATGAAAATACATGCGATTCATATAATGATGTTTGATACCTGTGGCCACCCATATCGTTATCATATATTGATATTTCATATGAAAAGGAATGGGATTCATAGTATATTTATTTGTAGGAAATTACACGTCATAAGCACTCGACATTGGCTCATTTGAAGGAAACATTTTCACAGTCTTTTAATCAAAATGGTAAGTTTCGTCATGTACATCAGTATGTGTTCGTAATACGTGTCAATAGTTCTTTACATATTCGTATAACCTTCCTACTTGTCAGTTTAAACGTGGAGGATTTATGTCTAGAAGACGAGGCTCTGGCTCTTCCTCGTCCTCGTCCCCGGCCCTTTCCTCTTCTCATGTCCCGGCATTGAACCCTCAACCACAATATGATCCGTCACAATATGAGCACGTTGGCCCTTCCTCCCACAATCAACAACATGTCACCGGACTTCACCACATGCCAACTGGACATTCTCCAGTTCAATCTCCTGTAGCTCCCCCTCCTTCCGTTCCACCCCATTATTCGGCGGAACAATCGAATATTGACGGAAACAGAGGGCAAGAAGATAACCGAGTCTTTATATGTCCATTTGGAGATTCGTAAGTACTTCATTTTTATTTTAGTATATGTCATATTTAGGGCTTTAAATATTGATGTTAACTGAATTATGCATGTTGCACAATATTTGTATAAATGCAGATTTACGGATGCAACGTCTGTTGTGAGAGAATTGAACAAAATAGTCAGAAACTTCTGGATGGGAGAGTATCTTAATTACAGAAGTGTTCCACAAGAAGTAAAAGAAATGTGGTGGAATGAGTTCAAGGTAAGTTGTACATATTTTATTTTCTCAGAAATTAAGTTTGGTGTAGTATATTGATGGTCAAGAATGATATAAAGGGACCGGAACAACTCTGTAGTTTTCGATATCTAAAGGATCAGATATTTTTCCCGACATGAACTTTATAAAATTTGTCTATATGTGTACTGTGATGGTTAGGGATATGTGATCATCATAATAATTTTTAATTTGTGTTTTTATTTATTGCAGCGGAAGTTCACGTGGGACGAAACGGAAGACAATGAAGTCAGACGGATTTTCGATAAAAAAATAAGTGATTTTATGCGAAATGTTATGAATAGAGCGAAGAGCAAGCAAGCGAAGCCGTCTTTTTTTACAGCTGACAATTGGGTGGCAATTAACGCATTTTGGGCATCTGAACAGAGTCGGCAACTCTGTGAGCAGAATAAGAAGAACCGATCTTCTAGTTCTAGTGATGGATCAGCCACATATGCTGGGGGCTCTATCAACATTGCGGAGCATCGCAAACGACTGGTAAGTCTGTTAAATGACTTATAAGTTAATTTAATTCAGTTACTCAAGTTTACATTTTGTAGGCAACTGAATTGGGGACGGAACCGACATTTGCAGCTACATTTGAACGCGCATTCCAAAAGAAAGATAAGACATGGATTGGCGATCGAGCAAAAGCTGTTAAGGTATGTAAGGTTATATTTTGACTTATATGTAAACTATAATGCAAAACCGTTAATGCTTTCATTATTTATGGTATATATATATATATATATATATATATATATATATATAATGATTTTATTTTCATCTACATTGTTAATGTAGGAAAAATATGATGATCTGTTAATTGGTGCAAGTGGTAGTGCTAGTGGTAGTGATGATTGTCCTGAGTCCCGGCCACCAGTTGATAATATGGCATTATGGGTGGAGGCATCGGGTGGGCCGAAAAAAGGAAAAATATTTGGGCTGGGATCGTTGTCAAGGATGTACATGCCGAATAATCCTGGAAGTTCATCAGCCGCTGGCACTAGTAAAAGGAAGTCACGAGTGGAGGAGCAATTGAACCAAGAAGTGAATCGTCTGAATGGTTTACTTTTTAAGAAGGATGAACGAATATATAACTTGGAAGAACAAGTGAGAGCAATTATGGAACACCTTAACATCCAACGCAATGCCGGGCCTCCTGTACCTCCAGCCAATCCAATAGGTGATGACCAAGCAGTTGATGCCGAGAATGCTGATGCTGATGTTGATGATGATGATGATTTTCTCAGGTCTCCATAGTTAAAATTTTGGGTAAGCTTGCTTCATAATCTTGGTTTTTCATAATTTCACTCATATTCATATGTAAGAACATTTATGTTCGTCCTGAAACGTATTTTTGTTATATTCTGGACTGATTTTTGTATCGACATTTCCTCAGGTCTTGACGAAGGTGACTACTTTTGGTGTCCTGCCAGCGTACCAAAGCCGCCTCTTCTGCTGTATGGTTTTTTTGCGTCTTCTATGGTTGTCCTGTCTTTTAGTTTATTTTTTTTGAATGTATTGTACTATTAGATATAAAATAGTATCATGTCAGACTTTATAATTTTCATTATGTTATTTATTTCAATTATATGTCATTGTGGCTTATTTGTTAGAATTTTTGGTTTGTTCGTTCGTTTGTTTCAATTACATGTCATTGTCTCTTTTGATTGATATCAACAATAATTTTTAGTCGAAATAATGTAAAAATAACGACGAATATTTTAAGCCAAATTTTGCTATTATTAAAGTTTTTTGCTAACTTCCGACGAAATTCTCGACGAATTTTCCAATGATTTTGCGACCAATTTTGTACAGAAATAAATTAGCGACGGATCGTGTCCGTTTCAAATTTGTGACGCAATTTGGCACGAATGTGCGTCGGATTTTTTCGACGGACCTACACAAGTCCGGCGCAATTTTGCGACGGACCTACACACGTCCGTCGCAATTTTGCGACGGACAGTTGCGCTTCCGTCGCAATTTTACGACGGACCTTCCCGCGTCCGTCGCAAAATTGCGACGGACCTTCCCGCGTCCGTCGCAAAAATGCGACGGACCTTCGCGCGTCCGTCGCAAAATTGCGACGGACCTTCGCGCGCCCGTCGCAAAATTTTGCGACGGACCTGCGCGCGCCCGTCGCAAAATTTTGCGACGGACCTGCGCGCGCCCGTCGCAAAATTTTGCGACGGAAATCCGCACGCCCGTCGCAAATTTGCGACGGAAATACGCGCGCCCGTCGCAAAATTTGCGACGGAATTCCGCGCGTCCGTCGCAAAATTTGCGACGGAAATCCGTCGCGTCCGTCGCAAATTTGCGACGGACTTTTGCGACGGAAATAGTCCGTCGCAAATTTGCGACGAATTTTGCAACGACTTTTTTCCGTCGCAAATTTGCGACGGATTTTTTAATTTTCCGTCGCAAATTTTTGCGACGCCCGATTAGCGACGGAATTTTTTCCGTCGCAAAATCCGTCGCAAATTAGATTTGCGACGGATTTTCCCGAAATTTCCGTCGCAAATTCCGTCGCAAAAAACAAGTTTTTTTGTAGTGCTTCTCCCTCAGATCCATATTCAAATTCATATCCAGATTCGTCATCTTCTCCTTCTGATTCGTCTGTGTCTCCCACAAATATGACTGCCTTATCATTTAATTCCCCGCAACGCCTTAGTTCAACAGATCGCAGTCCCTTCAAGCTTGATAGATCAGGCAACTTTTGTAAAGATCCACAGTCAAGAATACTCAATTCTTTCAAACATTGTGGTAGTTCGCCTTGAATCTCAACTAGATTATCGCAGTCGGACACATGAAGACGCCGTAGTTTGTTGAGATTACTTAGATCAGGTAATACCCACACCTGTTGAAGTTCTGAAAGCTGCAAATCTAGGTTCTCCAAACCATCAAGGCCTCGAATCGAAAGAACTGATAGGTTCTTCAAATTCGATAGATCCCCCAGGGAACCAAATGACTTGCAACCTTCCAAACACAAGTATGATAAACTGGAGGGAAAGCTCAGGAGGCAACGCAGATTAGGGCACCGGAGATAAAGTCTTTGGAGTCGAGGAATGAGACTACTAATATCTGTGGGTAAGGCAGTCATGTGTTCAGAGTCCAAATCCAAGGATAATAAACTGGAGGGAAGGCTCGGGAGGCAACGCAGATTAGGGCATCGGAGTGTAAGCCATTGGAGTCGGGGAAGGAGACTCCTAATATCTTTGGGGAAGGCGGTCAATTGTTCAGAGCTCAAATCCAAGGATGATAAACTAGAGGAAAGGCTTGGGAGGCAATGTAGATTACGGCAGTAGAGTATAAGGTATTGGAGTCGGGGAAGGAGACTACTAAAATCCGTGGGTAAGTGGGTCACAAAATAACAATACATTAGGTCCAGAGTCTCCAGTTTGCTTAAATTCCCAATCCACCGTGGCATCGGATATTCTTCCACAGGCCCATCAGATTCCCCACCATCATCATGTTCGCTAAACCACAGCTTCAATTCCTTTAAATTAGTCAGGTTTGAGAGATCTGGAAACGTATCCATATGCAATGTAGACAACTCTAGAATGATGAGACTTTCAGGAAGCCTCGGTACCACGTATATTGTAGTATTATGCAATATCAAGATCCTTAGGGATCTATTTCTATAGATGCGATTGCCAATTTCCATTTCCACATTGGAAAACCAAAAAGATCTGACATCTATTTCTTCGAGCTTCTCAATCGTCCAGAGGGCATCGGGTATTTTTCTCAGTGCAGTCTGATGCGTGTTCACTACTTTCAAATTTTTCAACTTTCCGATGGAATCGGGTAGTTCTTTGATCCTCGTATGGGATATATCCAGCTCAATCAGCGATTCCAAATTCCCTATCGTATCCGGGAGCCTCTCCAACGAACGGCAAAATGCCAAAGATAGGTATTCAAGGCTCGCAAGATCTCCACCCAGCTCGTCTGGTAGCTTCTGAAGTTTCTCACAAAAGCTTACATCTAAGGAAACTAGGCTTTTCAAATGACAAATTGACCTATCAATTTCAGTTAATGATTCACAGCGATGTAGGATCAATCGTTCTAAATTTACCTCAGTAGAGAAGATGGGAGTTCTCTCCAAGCAATTGCATTCGGTCAGATTCAGAACTTTCAAATTCTTCATCGCCTGTAAAAGAAAAATCATGCAAAGATTACTTTTGAATCTCATAAGACGGAATAATAAGTGTTGTCTAGCATATAACATACCTCCATATGGCTCCACCCTTGCCAATCATGCGTAATCTTACTCCGAGATAGATCAAGAATAACCACCTCCTCCATGGAGAAATTTGCAATCTTAAATGTTGGGGGAATACCGTGCCAAGAAAGCCATCGTAAATGCGGAAGGAGATACGAATTCTCCCGAAAAACATTAGTCGGAAGAACATTTGATGGTGATTCGTGCCAAAGAAGCCTCTCTTCAGCACGAAAATGTTCCTCCGAACCGTTAACTCGAAGAAACCGCACATTTGATATTCTCTTAAAGTCTTTACAGGTAAAACAGTACTGCTGCTCATGGTCAAAGTGTAGATGAAGAGCTTCAACTTTTGTTTTTCCCTGCCCAATGGTAAAATTTAGAAACAAAAGAGTTGAAGCGAAACACATTTATTCAAGTTCACTATTTTAAGGGGTTGAGTTGGAGTACTATCGTTACTTTAATCTTGACAGAGCAAAAATATTGGTTTGAGTAGGTCACAGTAGTGCTAGAGAACACAAAAAAGTAACTGGATTTTTTTTTAAAAGGAAAATGTCCACAAGTAACATGGAGATTTATTGCACGGGGGATTTTACCTCATGTCTCCTTAGCAAATCCAATGCTTCCTTGGGATCCCATACCCTCCTTTGCTTCTCTATTTTCATCTTACTTTCTTGACGAGCCATTTCTCTTCCGAAATCTCTGAGTTGGTCATGCATCCACACTTTATTATACTTTCCAATCTTTATCAAAGACATGTTCTGCAGAACTTCCATAGCTACTTTTGGAAAAAATTTAGATTTTTCCCATAAATGGACCACAATGTCTTTGTCATGTCCAATGAAAAAACAAGCTATATCGAGGAATATATGTTGTTGTCGAAGTTCTAATGCATCATAACTTATTTTTAGCTTACTTTGAACATCCACATGAGGAACCTTTTCCAACTTCTCTAATATGTCATCCCAGCTTTTCTTTTCAGTGCGAGATAAAAGTGAACCTATGACCTCAAGAGCTAGCGGAAGACCTCTAGCAATGCCTATTGCCCTCTTGGATTGGTCAATATACTCAATCAAAGGAGAGTCTCTTCTGAAAGCATGTTTGCTAAAGAGTTGAAGAGATTGACAGTCATCCATGCCATTAACCTCATAAGTGCAGTCCACTTCCGGAACAATGAGAACATCTTTCTTTCTTGTAGTAATAATGAGTTTGCTCCCTTTACCAAACCAATCACGATTTCCTACAAGTGCATTCATATGATCCTTTTCTGCCACATCATCGAGAAGCAGGAGGACTCTTTTATTAGACATCCTCTCTTTAATTGTCTGAGCTCCTTCATCAATGTCTTTTATATCCATGCCTTTCGTTTTGAGGATGCCAGAGATGAGTTGATTCTGCAAGCAGCAAATGCCATTACCTTCTGACACTTCTCGAATATCGCGAAGAAAGCAACAATTCTCAAAGTCGTGTAAAAGCTTATTGTAGATCATTTTGGCAATAGTCGTCTTTCCGATGCCACCCATCCCATGGATTCCTATAATCCGTGTTTCACTTGTCCCAGCACCTATCTTTTCCATGATTGCGTCCACATGGTTGTCGACACGGACCAAGCAGTCTGATACCGCTAGATAACCCTTTTTCAACTCGCTGAAAACCTTATGGGTAAGTTCTTTTGCGAACTCTCCTTCTCGCCTAGTGTTTGTTGGAGGCAAAAGACAATGAGTTAGAAAATTGTGTTGAATTAACTATGTTCTGACAAGACCAAATTAAATTCGGAATGTGTTCTTCAAGGATTTATTCCATTGTAGATGAATTAGCGTTGGTACTTACAGTTAATGAATGAACTAAACTGGAAAAAAAATGATGCTTGGAATAAAATGGGACAAAATTGGGATTGTGCCATTACTTAGCGAGATTTCAGCAGTATAACTTCAATAACACAGAATTCAATTTAAACAGGGCTAACACAAATCTAGAAAAGAAACCTGAAACACATCAAGTTTTAATGGTACAAGGTACATGAGATGGAATGCTTAAAGCAATCACCTGTTCTCCTTCTTGCTATGCAGGTCCCATCCGTTTATTGCTCCCACTGCACTGAGAGCATCCTTCCACCCTTGAATAGTCTTTTCGTCGTGTCGCTTCTTGTTTTCATGTGCAAGAAAGGCCTTTGCATAACCCTCTGTTTGGTGCCGAACCTCTGAAGGCGCCACATCATAAAAAATAGGGATGATCTTTTGTCTTCCAGTTTTCTGGCACTTGACCATCTGGACTAGCTCCTTGAGACACCATACGCTAGAGGCATAGCCTTTCGAAAAGATAGGTATTGAGATCTTCGATTGATTAATTGCTTGGAGAAGTTCTGGGGCAAACTCTTCCCCATTGCGGAGATCTTCATCATCCTTAAATGCACGGATTCCTGTAGCTATCAGACTAGTGTAAAGGAAGTCGGTAAAACCTGCTCGAGTATCTGGTCCTCTGAAGCTCAAGAATACTTCATAGTCATATGAAGTAGTCATTCCTTGACCTTCTGTTGAAGTGAGAGTAGAAGAAGCGCCTCCTGCTGTTCCATCATTTTCACAGATGCCTCTTTTTTTGGCACTCCCCTCCATTTGATCTCACTTGATCTTCTCTTCAAGGAGCAAAAGCAGTGGCAGCTAGAGATGGAAACAGTTTAGAAGCCAGAACTAACAAACGGAGATCTCGGTGGGTCATTAAACGTGGAAGACAGGGTTGGCTAAATATGCAGAGAGTCAGGGTCTCCAGTTTGCTACAGTTGGTCAATAAGAACGTTTCATTACAGCCTGTCAAAGTTGACGAATGCAGGTTTTTTCAAAACCAAAGTGGCCCCTCCCAACTCAATTCTTCTCTTTTATCTTCACCGTCATAACGCTTTCGGTTATTGTGCTCTTGAATTTTAATAATCTTTGTCTTTGTGGAGTTTCTGACAACACCGCGTTGCGATGAATGCCCCACGCACTTTCCCGCGGCGCGTTTTCGCTTGTACATAATTGTAGCGTCACTTTTGGGGTTTGGGTGTCGAGTTGGGGATATTTTGGGAAAAACAGCCCCCCGTCTGGTCATATGAGTTGTTGTTCCTGTGCCTGATCGCGGAGATTTTCTTTGACGTTTTTGTTCTCCCACACGCGCAGATAAATGAATTATTGGTGTGATTCCTTTTTGTTTTGGTCGATGTCTGATTCCTTCTTGAGGAATATAAGGTGTTTATTTTGTAAGTATTTTTCAAGTTTCTATGTCAATTTTGTGGTAACTGAACATTTCGCGTTTCCCCATAGAAAATAGCCACTTTGCAACTAAATTTTCACGATACTGACTCGACGACAACCAACATAAGCAGCAGCTACCAAAATCATCTTCTATCAACTGTTCTTTAGCCAACCAAAGTCGCCCGTAAAGAGTTGGCATGTACAATATCATGAGCTTTTCAAAGTCCGGATTATGATCAATCCAATGATGAATAAACCGAGCATTATCTCCCCTCCATTGATCTCACTTGATCTTTTCTTCGAGAAACATTTCAAAGATGAAAAAAGTTCAAAAGCCCTACTTATCAAATGTTGTCGGCCAAAAAAAAAATCGTTTATCAAATGGTGGCCGCCTATTAATCAACTATCAAAGTAATAAACCCACCAGAGACCTCAACCGGCGTTCACGGCAAAAGTGGCCAACAAGAATCCAAGGAAAAGCTGGTTAAAAAAGCAAAGTGATAATGAAAAGACATAAAGCAATACAGCAAAGAAAAAGAAGATGGGTCAACCTAACGCGGAAAAGAAGACCCTGCCAATGCTTTAGCGTGCCTTTTTGTTGTCGACAAGATTTTTTCCCTTACCCAAAGGAATTTATTTTCATAGTTATATTCATGAAAAATTGTCACTGAGATCCTATTTTACCATCTTCTTTATTTAACTTAGGGTTAGTTTATTTGATGAAAAATCATTTTTGAGAAAAAAATTTCCGTACTTTTCCGGTATTTGAATTACGTGAAATTATTTGATCAATATAAAATGTTTACCATGAACTAAAAACAACAAACTTAGAGAATAACACTTTGGTAAGAAGGAATCATTTTTCCTAATCTCTTGCTGTAACAGCCCGAATTTTGATGTAATTCCGGGATCAATAAAACTGATATTAATTCGCATTTCATTTTAGCCAGTCTCACCCAGAGCTGATCACTCTCGGGATACTAACCAATGGGGCATGGCTAACTAGAAAACGGTACGTGGACCGGGGACCCTATCGTGAAACGGACACCGATCACGAGAGACGTTGAGGGAATATTTTGGGCCAACGTGGGCCGATTGTAGGAAAGGGTAATGGATTGGGTTTGGCCAAGGCCAACGATGTATAATAGGGACGCAGGTGATTCTGCAAGACCGAAAGTACACGTGGCCAACCAGTCCTGAACCTGAACTGAACGATCGTGACCCTTGGAACTAATAATAATTTCTCATTCTCTCAATGATCGAGACTGTTACGACACAGATAACCCTAGGTCGATACGCGTAACTTTTAAACAGCCGCCCGTTAGTGAGAGACCCTAAAATTGAAAGTTAGCGATTTCTATTCACAAAATTGGGCCCGGATTTCGATGTCAAGTTTCGAAGGCTTGAGAGACTATTTTTGGAGTTCTGACGTCATATTATGCTGGCCACACACATTTGGGGCTAATCTAGCCAAAGATTGAAATTTCGACGAAAATTTGGGAAAATTACAATTTTGCCCCTGTGGGTGTCGGTATTTAATTCTTAGGCCATTTGAGGTTATTTTTCGAGTCCGACGCCATTTTTGGGATGCCAGACACACCGGGAGTCGTTTTGGACGAAAATTGGAATTTCGACAAAAATTAGAAAAATAATATTATTTTATTCCCGGAACTTCACAGTCGATTTTCGAGGGCTTAAAAAGTGAATTTTTCGATTCCGACGCCATATTAGGTTGGCCACGCATATATGGAACACGTATGTGCGAAAATTGGAATTTCGCCCCGGGATCGAAAAATTACGAAAATGCCCCTAGGACATTTTTAATTAATTCCGAAATTTGGATTAAATTTTGGGATTAACCAAGGTTAGTTAAGGCTAACCCAGGTCTGGTCAGCCCATGGTTAGGGGTAAATGACCAAAATGCCCTTGAATTTTGGATAAGGATTAATTTTAACCCTTGGATGAGGGGTATTTTGGTCCTTTTTACCAAAGATTGACACTTGGACTCCACTAGGATTAACTTTGACCATATCTCTCTCTCTCTCTCACGCAGAACCATTCGGCCAGCAGCTTCCCAGAATTTTCTTCTCATTTTCTCTTCCGTTTCTGTTTGTTTTTGTGCATTTTCTGCATTTTCGGTACTGTTCACGCCGGAACAGTACCGCCCGGAGCTTCCCCCGTCGAGCCACCACCACCAGCATCCTATTCCACCTCTGTGCAGCCACTTTAGCCCAGGTTTTGGTCCAAAACAGCACTGTTTTTCTCTGTTTTTCACTGTTTTTTACATTTTCCAGTTTTTGCAAATAGTGTCTCCGGAGCTTCGCCGGAGCTCCGATCGCCGAACCGTCGACACCCGGGCGTCCAGCACCCTCATACGTCGCCATCCCACTCTGTCCGTACAGTGTCCGTACGTAAGTTACTGTTCATCCCCGTACGGTCACTGTTCACGCCGGACCGAACGGACGTCTCGGCCGTCTCCGGCATGTCCCCGGCCACCGTTTTCCAGCCGTCTCGTTCTGTCCGTACAAAAAGTACTGTTCACCGGTACTGTTCACAAGTTACTGTTCGCGGGTTACTGTTCACAGGGTACTATTCGCGTCCGTACCATCGTCGCCGGGAATTCCGCCGCCGGTTGCACTGTTCATCAGTGATCGGCCGCCATTCCCCGTCGTCGGGACCCTCGATTAGGTGAGTAAAATTCCTAAACCCGGATTAGGACTAATCGTGCGTTTTTCTAGACTGGTTTAGGTATTATCAGTATATTGTGGACTGGCTTAGAGAATAGCCGTGTGTATTTTAGACTGAATTGAGGATTGACTGATAGAGATTATTGTCGGAAAAATTGTGGTAAATCATTGAGGATTTATTGGGATGAGAAATTGAATTAATTGATTAATTTAGGAGCCCATTAGAAAATTACCGCGTATGTTCGGGTTAATGGGTTGTACGTAAATCGTGCTTGATTGTGATTGAATTTTATTGGTACTCATGGTGCATTGCATTGCATATCATGGACACGCATTATGTATGCCTGGAGTGTGGCATGTTGTGAAATTGTGCGAGAATGCGTGTCTGCCATGAGTGCGTGATCACCTAAAATACCCTGAAGCGTTATACGCTGGGTTCAGATAATAATGAGTTGTGTGATCACCCATGGACCTACGGGTCGTGACCTTCGGGTCGATACCGTCCTCATGCACTTTGAAGCACGACGATGCCCGGTACGTCCGGAAGGCGACCATCCTCATGCACTTTGAAGCAGGCTCTGGTTCGCAAGGAGAACAGTGTTGCGCCTCATGCACTTTGAAGCAGGCTAGAGACACTGGCCAGATCGGATGCTGCGCCTCATGCACTTTGAAGCAGGCTAGACGCACCGGGCCGTGAAAAATTGATGACTCGAGTCGTAATAATAATAAATTGGGCAGTGTGCCAGTGTGGGCCAGTGGGCCGGGAATTGCACGTGTCAAGTCCATGACATTTGCATACATGAACATACATTGACTAGCATGTGAGAATGTGAGAATCAGTGCATAAGCATGTGATTGGCATATATGTGATTATGAGTGCCACTTATGTACTGTGATTATTATATATTGACCTGTCTAACCTGCAGGGCCTAAGAATGATTTGTTATTGTGGATTTGTGATTCAAATGATTATTTTCCGGTCAGGAGATTGCATGTTAGCCTAGCCTAGGTTTAGGGGTTGAACTCATTGAGATTCGTCTCACGGTTGTGTAAACCGAAACATTTTCAGACCCCCAGCAGTGAGGATGGCAGAGACGCCAATCCATTTTGGGATTCCCGGAACCATGAGAGTGTTGCCTGTAAGTCTGGGAGGTAGTTGAGGAGGAACCTACGGAAACTGATGAAGAATTGGATTCCTTGGAGCAGGGTGTGAAGCGGGAGGATGTTTTAGAGCCCGTCTTATTCAGTTTAGCTTCCCTAGCCATTCACCCTTTTTGGATATCGTGGCTGCTAACCGTCTTTTACGTTGTGTCTTTTTGGTTCCGTGTAATGAATATATTGTAAAAAGGTTTTTTTTATGTTAATAATATAAAGTCTTGAGTGTTGGGTTGTGCTATCCTTGGCCTCATGTGTTTTATTGTCCAGGTGTATATATTTATTTATATACGTGCTTCCGCTTGTATTTGATCTCTGTATGGGCGTGGGTCGGCGACGCTTCCTGGGAGCGTTGCACCATAATCGACCGTGACGGGATGTTGCGTTCCAGTGGGGTACGGGGCGTGACATCCTCTCTTGAATTGGTATCAAAGCAAGGTCAGCTCGGTCCAATTAGGTCGAAGCCTGGAGTGATAAGGAGCGATGAGACCCTGGGTAGCCAGTAGGGTGACCTCGTGTGCTACATGCATCTCCTGACAGTTTGTGATTGTATTGAATTGTGATTGTGTGACCCGTAAGTGCAGGTGCGGCAGGACCCGAGGTGAGTATACGAATCCCTTGGGTGATGTATTGGATAATTGTTAAGCCGCATGTGGATTGTTTGATTGTTGTTTAATACCTGCCTAGGACTTAGACTGGTGTAGATTTGTTTAAGTCTTTAATTCCTTTGTGGAATTATAGCAGGTAGTTGTAGAATCGAGTGGCCAAGATGAGTAGCGAGGGGAGGGGTATAGGAAGAGCTCCCAGAAGAGGTGTAGGAAGAGGACCTAGAGGTGGAGGTCGTGCTAGAGTGAGAGCAATGGACAACCTTGGAATTAATGTGGGAGCTGCCGTAGACCCTCAAGTCGATGTGAGACCTGTAGAAGATCTACGTATGGAAGGGGTTTTACGGGTATTAGAAAGGATCGGGAATGTTCTGGATAGGCAGGCTCAAGGGCGAGATAATGCAGCTGCTGCTGCTATAGATGAGAATCAAGCTAATGCTAGACAAGTTCAGCCAGCTGGGGTTAGACAGATGCCCAAGTTAGTAGAACAGTTCATGAAATTGAAGCCGCCCAAATTCCATGGCCGTGGTGACCCCGAGGCTACACCAAGATGGATAGAGGAACTGGAGAAAACCTTCAAAGTTTTGGGGTGCACTGATGCGGAAAAAGTAACATTGGCGGTTTATCAGCTTCAAGAAGCTGCGAATGATTGGTGGAACGCCGTGGAAAATAGAGTGTTTCCAGTAGGAACGGCCCAGACTTGGACAGCGTTTGTGGAAAATTTCTATGAAAAATATTTCTCAGAGAATGCGCAGGAGAAAAAGTTGATGGAGTTCATGCGCTTGCGCCAGGGACAAACGATTGTGGATCAATATGAGGCGGAGTTCACAAGATTGGCTAAGTTTACACCGACTATGGTGGAGAATCCGAGGGATAGAGCGCGGAGATTCCGGGACGGACTGAAGCCGGATCTTCGGAGTCTAATTTTGTCCCATGATATCAAAGAGTACGGGGAAATGCATAGGCGGGCGCAAATCATAGAACGGGATCAGCAGGAAAGGGCAGCCACTTCTGGATCGCGGTTTGCTCAGAATAGAGATAATCGCCGTTTAGGAAAGAGGCCTATGACTGGAAATAGGCGATTTGTCCCGCCAGCTAGACGGAACATCGGGAAACCGAATCCCCCATTGGGTAGATATGGGGCTTGTTTTAAGTGCAGGAGTATGGGACATCAGATTCGTGATTGCCCGCAGATGCAGCCATCAGGACCATCCAGAGTGCCGCCACCCCGAGCTGGAAATCAAGCCGGACCTCCCCCACCGGCTAATCAGGGACGACCGCCAGCCCAAGGAAGGATTTATACAATGGCGCGCAAGGAAGCTGAGAATGCGCCGGGCGTGGTCACAGGTACGATTTCTTTATGTGATCATGCCGCGTATGCACTGTTTGATCCGGGGGCAACCCATTCATTCGTTTCAGAGCAATTTGTTGAGTTGGTTGGTATGAAACCAGTGCTGCTTGAGCATGTGCTTTGTGTGTCGACACCTGTGAATGATAGATTGCTAGTTTCTTTTGGATGTCCTAGCTGTAAGATAATTATTGGAGGTAGAGAAGAGAGTATCGACTTGGCAGTAATAGCCATGTTCGATTTTGATGTGATTATTGGAATGGACTGGTTAGTCCGACAGAAAGCTGTAGTGGATTGCAGCGATAGGACGATCCAATTTAATCCCGATGGACGCTTTAGTTTTGTATTTCAGGGAAACCGAGGAGGAACCTCGATCCCTTGGATTTCCTCGCTTGAGGTGAGTAAGCTGTTGGATGAAGGGTGTGAAGGATATTTAGTGAATGTGGTGGATCCAACAGTTGAGGAACTTAAGTTGGAAGACATACCCGTAGTAAGCAATTTTCCTGATGTGTTTCCTGAGGAATTGCCGGGTTTACCGCCCGAGCGAGAGGTAGAGTTTGTAATTGAATTGGTGCCAGGAACAGAGCCGATTTCAAAAGTGCCGTATAGGATGTCTTTATCAGAATTAAAAGAGTTAAAGGTTCAGATACAATAATTATTGGATAAAGGTTTTATTCGCCCTAGTGCGTCTCTATGGGGAGCGCCAGTCCTATTTGTCAAGAAGAAGGATGGAACTCTGAGGTTATG
The DNA here is from genome assembly GCA_031216285.1 of Syzygium syzygioides. NCBI lineage: Eukaryota > Viridiplantae > Streptophyta > Magnoliopsida > Myrtales > Myrtaceae > Syzygium > Syzygium syzygioides. Next base: position 31,009,621 of record CM062249.1, read on the forward strand.
TATAGATTATCGACAGTTGAACCAAGTGACAGTGAAGAATAAGTATCCGTTGCCACGGATTGATGATTTGTTTGATCAGTTACAAGGGGCCTCAGTGTTTTCCAAGATAGATTTGAGGACCGGGTACCATCAGCTAAGAATCAGAAATGAGGACATTCCCAAGACTGCTTTTAGGACTCGATACGGGCATTATGAATTTACAGTCATGCCTTTCGGACTGACGAATGCCCCAGCCGCTTTCATGGATTTGATGAATCGTGTGTTCAAGGAATTCCTGGACCAGTTTGTGATAGTTTTCATTGACGATATATTAGTGTACTCCAGGAGTCCCGAGGAGCATGAGGTACACTTGACTGAGGTGTTACGGACCTTGAGAGAGCATGCATTGTATGCTAAGTTCAGTAAGTGTGAGTTCTGGCTTAGCAGAGTAGGATTTCTTGGACATATCATTTCTGGAGATGGGATTTCTGTAGATCCAGTTAAGATTGAAGCAGTTACTAAGTGGCCTAGACCGACATCAGTAACTGAGATTCGAAGTTTTCTAGGGTTGGCTAGTTATTACAGGCGATTTGTAGAAGGATTTTCGTCAATAGCCATGCCAATGACAAGGTTACTTAAGAAGGACGTGAAATTTGAGTGGGATGATAAGTGTGAAAGGAGCTTTCAGGAATTGAAACACCGGTTAACGACTGCTCCTGTATTGACTATTCCGTCGGGCCCAAGAGGATTTGAGATTTATAGCGATGCTTCGCTAAGAGGATTGGGCTGTGTGCTGATGCAGCATGGAAAAGTGGTAGCATATGCGTCGCGTCAGTTGAGACCGCATGAGATGAATTACCCGACGCATGACTTGGAATTAGCTGCTATAGTGTTTGCACTTAAGATTTGGAGGCACTACTTATGTGGGGAGAAATTCCAAATTTATACTGATCATCAAAGCCTCAAGTACCCATTCTCGCAGAAAGAGTTGAACATGAGGCAGCGCTGATGGATGGAGCTTCTGAAGGATTATGATTGCGACATTCTATATCATCCCGGGAAAGCCAATCGAGTGCCAGATGCCTTGAGTCGGAAATCTAGTTTGGCGCACCTAATGGTCAAGGAGTGGACTCAGTTGGAAAGACTCAGGGATTCTGAGTTCAAGTTCGAGATGAGTCGAGTATCGAATTTATTAGCCGCCTTGAGGATTGAGCCAGAAATTCAGGTCAAGATTAAGGAACTACAGACTACGGATCGAGAAATCCAAAAGATTATCAAGATGGATGCAGCTAAGAGGAAACCGGACTTTCAACTGTCCGAAAGACGGAGTTCTGAAGTTTCGAGGGCGATTGTGTGTGCCGGATGATGTGAAACTTAAGGAAGAAATCTTGTCAGAGGCTCATAGGAGCAACTATAGTATCCACCCGGGAAGTACGAAGATGTATCAGAATTTAAGACAACACTACTGGTGGAATGGAATGAAGGTGGATGTGGCCAGACATGTAGCTAAGTGTTTGACGTGCCAACAAGTAAATGCACAGCATTGTAAGCCTGGAGGATTGTTGAGACCATTAGAAATCCCAGAGTGGAAATGGGAACATATTACGATAGATTTCGTGACGGGACTGCCAAGAAGTCAGAGAGGACATGATTCAATCTGGGTAATAGTGGATAGACTGACTAAGTCAGCGCACTTTCTGGCAGTACAGAAGGACTTTGAGTTAGAAAGATATGCAGACATGTATGTGAGGCAGATTGTGAGGTTGCATGGAGTACCGGTAACGATCACTTCAGACCGTGATCCCAGATTTACCGCCAACTTCTGGAAAAGTCTGCAAGAGGCCTTAGGAACGAAGTTACAGTTCAGTACGGCATATCATCCACAGACAGACGGTCAGTCTGAAAGGACCATTCAAACCTTAGAGGACATACTGAGAGCTTGTGTGATAGATTTCCAAGGCAAATGGGAGGAACAATTACACCTGGTGGAGTTTGCTTATAACAACAGCTATCAGCAGAGCATTCAGATGGCACCGTTTGAAGCTTTATATGGTAGGGCGTGCAGGACGCCAGTATGTTGGGATGAAGTGGGTGAACGGAGTATTACAGGTCCAGAATTGATACAGCAAACTGTTGAGGCAGTTGAGATCATTCGAGATAGACTCAGAACGGCGCAAAGTCGTCAGAAAAGTTATGCCGATCGAAGACGACGACCTTTGGAGTTTCAGGTTGGAGATCATGTGTTTCTTAAGGTGTCGCCTATGAAGGGATTATCTAGATTCGGCAAGAAAGGAAAACTGAGTCCTAGGTATGTCGGGCCATTTGAGATTTTGGAAAAGGTTGGCGATATGGCTTATCGACTTGCCTTGCCACCCAACCTGTCACAAGTACACAATGTTTTCCACGTGTCGATGTTAAGGAAGTATGAGCCAGACCCGACCCACATTCTGAGGTTTGAAGAAATAGAAGTAGATGATAAAGTGTCGTATGTAGAAAGACCAGTCAGGATCGAGGATAGAAAAGAACGGGTGCTGAGGAATAAGACGATCCCGATGGTCAAAGTTGTCTGGGAACACCATGGGAAAGAAGGTGCCACGTGGGAAAGTGAAGAAGCGATGAGACGTCAACACCCCCAGCTGTTTGAGTAGACAAGGGTAGATTGCAAATTTCGAGGACGAAATTTTTGTAAGGGGGGAAGAATTGTAACAGCTCGAATTTTGATGTAATTCCGGGATCAATAAAACTGATATTAATTCGCATTTCATTTTAGCCAGTCTCACCCAGAGCTGATCACTCTCGGGATACTAACCAATGGGGCATGGCTAACTAGAAAACGGTACGTGGACCGGGGACCCTATCGTGAAACGGACACCGATCACGAAAGACGTTAAGGGAATATTTTGGGCCAATGTGGGCCGATTGTAGGAAAGGGTAATGGATTGGGTTTGGCCAAGGCCAACGATGTATAATAGGGACGCAGGTGATTCTGCAAGACCGAAAGTACACGTGGCCAACCAGTCCTGAACCTGAACTGAACGATCGTGACCCTTGGAACTAATAATAATTTCTCATTCTTTCAATGATCGAGACTGTTACGACACAGATAACCCTAGGTCGATACGCGTAACTTTTAAACAGCCGCCCGTTAGTGAGAGACCCTAAAATTGAAAGTTAGCGATTTCTATTCACAAAATTGGGCCCGGATTTCGATGTCAAGTTTCGAAGGCTTGAGAGACTATTTTTGGAGTTCTGACGTCATATTATGCTGGCCACACACATTTGGGGCTAATCTAGCCAAAGATTGAAATTTCGACGAAAATTTGGGAAAATTACAATTTTGCCCCTGTGGGTGTCGGTATTTAATTCTGAGGCCGTTTGAGGTTATTTTTCGAGTCCGACGCCATTTTTGGGATGCCAGACACACCGGGAGTCGTTTTGGACGAAAAGTGGAATTTCGACAAAAATTGAAAAAATAATATTATTTTATTCCCGGAACTTCACAGTCGATTTTCAAGGGCTTAAAAAGTGAATTTTTCGATTCCGATGCCATATTAGGTTGGCCATGCATATATGGAACGCGTATGTGCGAAAATTGGAATTTCGCCCCGGGATCGGAATATTACGAAAATGCCCCTAGGCCATTTTTAATTAATTCCGAAATTTGGATTAAATTTTGGGATTAACCAAGGTTAGTTAAGGCTAACCCAGGTCTGGTCAGCCCATGGTTAGGGGTAAATGACCAAAATGCCCTTGAATTTTGGATAAGGATTAATTTTAACCCTTGGATGATGGGTATTTTGGTCCTTTTTACCAAAGATTGACACTTGGACTCCACTAGGATTAACTTTGACCATATCTCTCTCTCTCTCTCTCTCTCACGCAGAACCATTCGGCCAGCAGCTTCCCAGAATTTTCTTCTCATTTTCTCTTCCGTTTCTGTTTGTTTTTGTGCGTTTTCTGCATTTTCGGTACTGTTCACGCGGGAACAGTACCGCCCGGAGCTTCCCCCGTCGAGCCGCCACCACCAGCATCCTATTCCACCTCTGTGCAGCCACTTTAGCCCAGGTTTTGGTCCAAAACAGCACTGTTTTTCTCTGTTTTTCACTGTTTTTCACATTTTCCAGTTTTTGCAAATAGTGTCTCCGGAGCTTCGCCGGAGCTCCGATCGCCGAACCGTCAACACCCGGGCGTCCAGCACCCTCATACGTCGCCATCCCACTCTGTCCGTACAGTGTCCGTACGTAAGTTACTGTTCATCCCCATACGGTCACTGTTCACACCGGACCGAACGGACGTCTCGGCCGTCTCCGGCACGTCCCCGGCCACCGTTTTCCAGCCGTCCCGTTCTGTCCGTACAAAAAATACTGTTCACCGGTACTGTTCACAAGTTACTGTTCGCGGGGGTACTGTTCACAGGGTACTATTCGCGTCCGTACCGTCGTCGCCGGGAATTCCGTCGCCGGTTGCACTGTTCATCAGTGATCGGCCGCCATTCCCCGTCGTCGGGACCCTCGATTAGGTGAGTAAAATTCCTAAACCCGGATTAGGACTAATCGTGCGTTTTTCTAGACTAGTTTAGGTATTATCAGTATATTGTGGACTGGCTTAGAGAATAGCCGTGTGTATTTTAAACTGAATTGAGGATTGACTGATAGAGATTATTGTCGAGAAAATTGTGGTAAATCATTGAGGATTTATTGGGATGAGAAATTGAATTAATTGATTAATTTAGGAGCCCATTAGAAAATTACCGCGTATGTTCGGGTTAATGGGTTGTACGTAAATCGTGCTTGATTGTGATTGAATTTTATTGGTGCTCATGGTGCATTGCATTGCATATCATGGACACGCATTATGTATGCCTGGAGTGTGGCATGTTGTGAAATTGTGCGAGAATGCGTGTCTGCCATGAGTGCGTGATCACCTAAAATACCCTGAAGCGTTATACGCTGGGTTCAGATAATAATGAGTTGTGTGATCACCCATGGACCTACGGGTCGTGACCTTCGGGTCGATACCGTCCTCATGCACTTTGAAGCAGGACGATGCCCGGTACGTCCGGAAGGCGACCATCCTCATGCACTTTGAAGCAGGCTCTGGTTCGCAAGGAGAACAGTATTGCGCCTCATGCACTTTGAAGCAGGCTAGAGACACTGGGCCAGATCGGATGCTGCGCCTCATGCACTTTGAAGCAGGCTAGACGCACCGGGCCGTGAAAAATTGATGACTCGAGTCGTAATAATAATAAATTGGGCAGTGTGCCAGTGTGGGCCAGTGGGCCGGGAATTGTACGTGTCAAGTCCATGACATTTGCATACATGAACATACATTGACTAGCATGTGAGAATGTGAGAATCAGTGCATAAGCATGTGATTGGCATATATGTGATTATGAGTGCCACTTATGTACTGTGATTATTATATATTGACCTGTCTAACCTGCAGGGCCTAAGAATGATTTGTTATTGTGGATTTGTGATTTAAATGATTATTTTCCGGTCAGGAGATTGCATGTTAGCCTAGCCTAGGTTTAGGGGTTGAACTCATTGAGATTCGTCTCACGGTTGTGTAAACCGAAACATTTCCAGACCCCCAGCAGTGAGGATGGCAGAGACGCCAATCCATTTTGGGATTCCCGGAACCATGAGAGTGTTGCCTGTAAGTCTGGGAGGTAGTTGAGGAGGAACCTACGGAAGCTGATGAAGAACTGGATTCCTTGGAGCAGGGTGTGAAGCGGGAGGATGTTTTAGAGCCCGTCTTATTCAGTTTAGCTTCCCTAGCCATTCACCCTTTTTGGATATCGTGGCTGCTAACCGTCTTCTACGTTGTGTCTTTTTGGTTCCGTGTAATGAATATATTGTAAAAAGGTTTTTTTTATGTTAATAATATAAAGTCTTGAGTGTTGGGTTGTGCTATCCTTGGCCTCATGTGTTTTATTGTCCGGGTGTATATATTTATTTATATACGTGCTTCCGCTTGTGTTTGATCTCTGTATGGGCGTGGGTCGGCGACGCTTCCTGGGAGCGTTGCACCATAATCGACCGTGACGGGATGTTGCGTTCCAGTGGGGATCATTTTTCCTGATCTCTTGCTGCGTTGAAGTGAGAAGAATATACTTCATCAGTGCTAAATTTTCTTACATTCCCGAAAACAAGATCATATATAATACTTTACAAATATGGTTTCATAATTTTTATCCTAATTTCTTTGTAATCGTTGTTATTTTGATGAGATTACAGATTAAACAAAGACGATATCGATTCGAGTTTATTAGTCATTATATGTTACTTTTAACGATACTAACCGCCTTTAATGGATTTCACTTATTACCAATTACGATAAAATCAATTTTTTCTACTTGTTTTCACCATAATCAATTTTTTTTTTAATTTACTTTCTCTGAAATTAAATTTCCTAAAAACATTTTCCTATGACAAGAAAATCCTCACCGAGATAAACACACTCTAAAAGTTTGTTTTTATATGATTTTCAATTTTCATATGATGATATTTGATAGGAGGGAATCGCAAGATGAATCATTGGTGTGATTCCTTCTCGAGCAAGTTGGTTCATGGACTGTTCGTAGTCCAAGTCTTCATAGACTTTTGACTTTGCCCTTCTAAACCCGTGATGTTTCAGTCTTCTTGCACCAACCGTACGCTCTTCTGTCTTTTTTCCGTCTCTCTTTCCAAGAGTGGTAGCTAATGTTAATACTAAGTTAAAACGAGGCATAGGGAGCTTAGGTTTTAGATTGTTGGCGTCCGCATCAAAATCAAATCAACCAATCTCATGCAGCTGTTAATCTAATGATTACATTTCGATGCAATACCAAACTATACGTATATGACACGTTCCATTTCCATTTAGTTAAATTAGACAGTATCAATTTTTTTATTTGATTGATGCCATGATTGACCAGATTATTTAGAAAATGAAGTTTTTTCTTACGAGTATTTTTTGAAGTTTCTAAATCAATTTCACAGTAAGGTAACATGTTAAATGAAGGCGGAATGAAAATTTTAAAAGCGAGATGAAATAGTGTTTTGGCTTGCAGATATATGGATATTTAAAGCCGATCGAAGCACATGTATTTGGCAACACAATGATTACTATGTTTGGTAAAAACTGCTGCGAGATTATTGTAGTTATCAACAATAACATTTATGTCTTGTAGTACCGGAACTTTTGTAAATACCAATAATAACAACAATGATTGCGGAACTTTTCTTGCATTTTTGTCTTTTGGGAACTCAAGATTTTTCCAATTACACCATCCATAGAGTCAAACCAGGAATATACATTTTAAGAGCACATCATCTCCAACTGAAATACCAAAGCTTCCAGGTTTATACATGAGATTGCAGACGAAAAAATAAGGCAACACAATGCTGAACCCTAGATATACACAATCTACTTAAAGCCCAATTAGGCGGCGACCAAAACCATCTCAGCTACGGGTGGATAATGTATCCAACTGCAAGGGCAACAAGAGCGACCGCACAAACATACAGGAAAGGAAATCCCACTTGAATTGCTCTCCCACCTGTCTTCCTCAACATCTCCTGTTGAACAAAGCAACAATCTTTCCCCGTAAGCTTTGGTATTCGAATGTTGAAAGAAAGTATACTGCACCATATCTTGGAGATGGGGCAAGATTGGCATGATGCACGTAATGGGGAAAACATTAAAGTGCACATTACTCACCAGGTCACGCTTAAGTGCATCTCTCTCTCGATTCTGCAAACTTCTCTCCTCTGTCAATCTGCTGATGGTAAGCTCTGCCTGCAAAATTTGGTGCATCTTTTGCTATTATCTTCTTTGAAAACTCAAAGACGGAGAGAGGTAGGAAGAAAAGCAATATTGAAGAGGAACGGAAACCACAAACTTGCAACGGAAGTCACAGAAAGCTGTCTGCTTTGAGATGCATGACAGACTACGCATATGGTCATTGAAAATGGCAGGTTAACTTCGGGGTTGGGGTATTGAGTTGGGGCTATTTTGGGGGAAAACTGCCCCCAGTCTATGAGAAGTTGTTTTTTGGTCGGAGGTCATACGAGTTGTTGATTATCAATTGGATGTCTATTTTGTTGCTGCCAAATTATTCCAATGCCCTCATGGCAGGGACCTAATTTTTCTTTTTAATGGTAAGTCGGTCGAGTATGTAGGTGGCAATTGTGGACAAATGACCTGAAGGGATGGAAAATGTAATTCGGAAAGGCTTCCAAACACTCTTCTCAACGAAATTCATGATTTAGTGAGAAAGTCGCCCTATACAAAGGACAAAGATTGAAGGCAAAAGCAGATTCCCTTGTTATACACCACCTGGAGCTTTTCTTAGTTCTCCATTCCTAAAAAGCTGCATATTGTTAATCGCAATAAATCGCTTGATGGGATCCACCAGGCACCAATGAGCCACAAAGTCCAGTCACGTGAATTCACACCTTAACCTATTAAATGCCTTGCCCAAATCCACCTCGACTAGCATGTAGCCTTCCTTCCCCTTCATTTTGCACGGTTAATGAATGATTTCCTTAGCAATGATGATATTATATTGGATATGATGACTTGAAACGAAACTTACTTGGTTGAGTGGTTGAGTGAAGTCAAGTTTAGCTTAAATTTATGCAATCAAATCATGATAATCTCAATGATAATACCGAAGGAAATATTACAGAGGCTAATAGACCGACATTGCTCCAACCGTTTAGGAAAGTCAACTTTGAAAATCAAGGTAATAAGAGTTTGGTTGATGCTTTCTGAATTCCCAGCACCAAGCCAGAGTTTCTCAATTTCAAGACTGACTGAATAGCTCACAGTCATCCACTGATGTCGATAAAATACTGCTTAAAAGTCATTTGGTCCTGGCACTTTAAAAGGCCCCCTTTCCAAACATTGCAATCTAGATTTTATCCCTCCACAAACTTTAAAGCTAATCATGGGATAAGTTGATAAGTTGATTAAGCCATTAGACCGAGTAAGCCTTCGCTCTTCTACTATGTACAAGTTCTAGACATAGGAGACAACCAAACTTCACACTCAACTGACCACAAATTGTAAATATCATCTTCCACTGGAAATCCTGACAACACGTGTCTCGATAGATGCCCACGCACTAGCCCGCAGATTGCAATAATGACACTGCTCGAGGCACGCTTGCGTCTTTGCCTGTATATAATTGCATTGTCACTATCGCACTTGCCGGCAACTGCATGAGTGATGCGAATCCGCCAACACCAGCAAGATCTTCAGCTTTCGATAGATACATATGTTGATTAAACGGACCGACCGCTACTTGATAAGGACAACATGGAGGAAAAAATAAAATCTCGCTAGATCCAGAGGTGTAAAAATGTTCCCATTCTGGAATTCATGAATCCTTAAGTCTTTTCAGATGTAGATCCAAGCGTGATAAAAAAAAATTCAAGACTGAATTTATTAATCATGATGAGTCAAAAAAAGACTCTTGAAAAGTATTGAATTTCTTGAATCGAGACCAATGGAAGATCAGATTTGTTCTCCGATAGCTTTAGCTTTGCTCATACTCCACTAAACTTTTATTTTACTAAACGAAAGTCCAAAAGTCTTGTTGCAGATTTTTTAAATTGGACTCCTTCCATTTGAATCGAAATTGAGCTTGTCACGCCCCGCACCCAACGGGAGCACGATCATCCGCCTAGGGTCGATATGAAGTGCGACGCTCCCAGGATTGCGTCACCGACCCGCACTCTCAAATCAGAGAACACATGCCACAAGCGGAAACGACGTATACATAAATATGTATATACGCCCGGACATTTTAAAACGTAACCATGGATAGCAAAAGATAACAATTAAGCGATAAATTAAACTATAATATATATACCTTACAACTTACACAGTCTACCCCTTTACAAAAATTCACAAAAAGGGAAATACGTCAAAAGGCCACAAATTTCAAAAAGGATCAGTGGCCTAGGGATGTCGCTATCCACCAAGAGGGACTACAGTCAAAAAGTTGCGGCCCTCGCTCCTGCACTAACATCTAACCTATGGTACCCAATCGGGGTCAGAACCCGATGACTCTGACGCACTCTCGGGCGGCTCTTGGTCCTCCTCAGAACTCATGGCCTCCGACTCCGACTCCGGCTCAAAATCCTGCTCCTCATATCCATCTACGTCCATGGGCTCAGGGGCTTCAGCGTCCGCCTGCTCTGGTGCTGGGTCGACTACTTCCGGCTCAAAGGCTAAGCCACCAAGCTCCTCATGCTCCTCCTCATCCTCCACGACCTCATACTCAACCTCAAAATCGGGATCGCCATCCATATTGACATCCACTATGTCGCCATCCGGACACTGGATATCTAACAGACCCTCTCCCACGAACGGGACGTCAGCCGACCTAATGGGACCAAACTCCTCCCCAACAATATCCCGGAATCGCCATGATAGGTACTCGTGAATCTCGTAGTGAGGCAAGCCTACATCTACCCATACTTGTGTATAATATCTATGGTACTCTTCCCCGTTCCCCACGGGGTGCACAGTCACCGAATGCTCTATATGGTGGGGAATCCCAAAGCGTAACGGCGCGTCGTCGAAATTCATGGCCGGGGATCTGAAATGTCGGTTTTACCACAACCGTGAGAAAACTCAGCAAGTAATAAACCCTAATCCTAAACTAGGCTAATGTGCACCTCCAGAAGGTAAATAAAATGCATAATTAAATGAACCAGTACAACAACCAACATAAATACACCCGGGCCCATAGTCCAATCCACTATACCGTCCTGCAGGTGAGACTTTCAATATTAATATGAAACATGTGCAGTTATACTGACACCACGACCCTAAGGCCAACAATTCATTAAACCGACCCGAAGGCCCGGCCCGGAGGCCACAATTCGTTCCGACCCGAAGGCCCGGTCCGAAGACCAACAGATTTATAGAACGACCCGTAGGCCCGGTCCGAAGACCAACAGATTTATAGAACGACCCGTAGGCCACAGTGGTTTTGACTCGAAGGTCCGACCCGAAGGCCCGGTCCGAAGACCCCAACTGTTTGATAGAACGACCCGTAGGCCACAGTGGTTTTGACCCGAAGGTCCGACCCGAAGGCCCGGTCCGAAGACCCCAACTGTTTGATAGAACGACCCGTAGGCCACAGTGGTTTTGACCCGAAGGTCCGACCCGAAGGCCCGGTCCGAAGACCCCAACTGTTTGATAGAACGACCCGTAGGCCCGGTCCGAAGACCCCAACTGTTTCGACCCGAAGGCCCGGTCCGAAGACCCCAACTGTTTCGACCCGAAGGCCCGGTCCGAAGACCCCAACTGTTTCGACCCGTAGGCCACAGTGGTTTCGACCCGAAGGCCCGACCCGAAGGCCACAGTGGTTTCGACCCGAAGGCCCGACCCGAAGGCCACAGTTGTTGATAGAACGACCCGTAGGCCCGGCCCGAAGGCCAACAGAGTATTCACATCAGACACGTGTATCAACGTACTCAAATTTAGCCTTATCAGAGCATGAAGTGGATTCACGTGTCATGGGACTCAAGCCAAGTGTCACGCCACGGGGTGCCAAGTATAATAAATCACAGTTTCTACTCATACAATGCATTATTGGCACATCTAACTCATTTCATGCTAGTCCATTTACACTCGACACTTAATGCACAACTTAGCAATACAAAAATTCGGTCCACTTAGGACTCGACATGACCAACTAGTCCCAACCGTTAACCCCCGGATATGGCATCATCCCTCAAGGTCCTAACAAGTCCCACTTGGCCCCCACAATGCCTAATTTCAAGTCATTCCTCATTAATCCATTAAATGACCACATTAGACAATTTAATGCAAATTCGGGTCTTAATGAACAGTGCTGAATAGCACTCATTTTCCGGTCCTAAACCACATTAAAATGGCCTAATTAATCCCCAATTAAGACCCCTAGTCATCTCACACATAATTACACTTAATTAGGCTACAAATTAGGCTAAATAATCTTAATTTAACCTCTAAACTTGCACAATCAAACTAGTTCGGGGTTTAGGGAATTTTACTCGCCTAAATTGACCCGAGGCGACGGGAGCGGGCGGCCGATTACCGACTCGCGGTGAGAATCGGCGGCGGCGCTCCGGGTGCAAGCCGGCGGTCACACGGCGCCGAGGGCGACACGGGCGCGGCGCGCGGGCACGAGCACGAGCGCGGCAACGGGCACACGGGCACGGCAATGGGCGCGGCAGCGGGCTTGGCTGGCCGGCCGAGCTTGCTGGCCGGTCGGCTTAGGCGGCGACCGGAGGCAGCAGCAGCGGCGAAGGCGGCGCGGCGTGGCTAGGCGGCGACCGGCGGGCGAGCTAGACAAGAGAGAGAGAAAAACCGGGGGTGAGAGAGAGAGAGAGAGAGGGAGAGAGAGACGGGGAGGCTGAGGGGGAGTGGTGGCAGACGGCGACGAACCGGCGACGGCGGCTGGCCGACGGCGGCGACGGTCGGGCACGGCTGGGACGGCAACGGGAGCGACGAGCAGTGGCGTCGGGCTCGTCGTCGCGCACGCGAGGGAGAAGAAGAGGGCGGTTGGCTGGCGACGGCGACGACAGAGCTCCGTGGCGGCGTCGGCACGGCGCGGCTGTGGTGGCGCCGGACGCGGCGGCCGCGGCGGCGAGCTCGCCGAGCTGCTGCTCGCGCGCCTTGCGGGCAGACCGGCGAGGACGGCGCGGGGCAGTTGGGACGGCGACGGTTCCGGAGCTGGCTGGCGGCGGCGGCGGAGCACGACGGCCAGGCGGAGGGCGGCGGTGCGGTGTCGACGGGCGCGAAGCGGGGCAGCACCAGGCGCGGGGTGGTCGGGCCGAAGAAGAAGAAGAAGAGAGGGAGAAAGAGAAGAGAGAAATAAGAAGAGAAAAAGGAGAGAGAAGGAGAGAGGAGAGAGAAGAGAAAGGTCAGATCAGTATGGGCATGCAGAGGGAGACGTGAGGGAGAGGGGAAAGTTGCATGGGGAAGGGGCGCGCGGGCAGAGGGGAGAGAGGAGAGAGAGAGAGAAGGAAAGAGAGAGGGAGAGAGAAAGAAAGAAAGAGAGAGGGGAGGAGAGAGGGAGGACACGCGGGGAGGGTACCCGGCAGAGGAGAGAGAGAGATTAAAATTCAAATTTTAATCTCTAAGCGCGAATCGATGGACACGGTCCAAAATAAAAATCGGCTTATCGGTGTCGATTTAAACCCGGAAAAAGGCCTAACACTTCCCGAGAAATCCCGAATAAAATACTAAGGCAATTGACTGAAATAAAATAATTCCAGTCATACCACGAGGGTGGTCTATCAGTCCAAATTCGCACCCGGTCTAAAATTTCACTTTTTCGCCATTCCTGATAATCTCGATGCTGGCAACAATAATATCGACACCGTCCAATTTATTTCTTTCTGAAACTCCCAGAAATCGACTGTCAATGTTCGGGGTCTAAATAACGACTAAAATTTGATCGAGTGTGATTCTAGCGAAATCTCTAATTTAAAATAATAACCGAGAGTGATCAGTTCCCGGGCGAGATTTTTACTACAAGCACACCGACAAATCACGCGTTCTATAAATCCCGAAAATTTGCCGAAATTCAGGCTGTTACAATTCTTCCCCCCTTACAAAAATTTCGTCCTCGAAATTTACAATCCAATCAACTATTCAAACAAATGGGGGTATTGGTGCCGCATCAAGTCCTCGCTTTCCCAAGTTGCGCCCTCTGTCCCGTGGTGCTCCCAGACTACCTTGATCATCGGGATCGTCTTATTCCGCAGTACCCGGTCTTTTCGATCTTCAATTCTAACTGGCTTCTCCACGTACGACACCCTGTCGTCCACATCTATTTCTTCATACCTTAGAACGTGTGTCGGGTCTAGTTCACACTTTCTCAACATCGACACGGGGAAGACATTGTGTACCTGGGACAAGTTAGGTGGCAGGGCAAGCCTATATGCCATATCGCCAATCTTCTCTAGAATCTCGAATCGTCCGACAAACCTTGGTCTCAGCTTTCCTTTCTTGCCAAATCGAGATAGCCCTTTCCTAGGTAACACCTTTAGAAAGACATGGTCTCCAACTTGGAATTCCAAGGGTCGTCGTCTCCGATCGGCATAGCTTTTCTGTCGACTTTGTGCTGTTCTTTAGTCTTTCTCGGATAACCTCGACAGCTTCCACGGTTTGTTGTACCAACTCTAGGCCCGTAATGCTTCGTTCACCTACCTCATCCCAACACACTGGTGTCCTACACGCTCTGCCATACAAAGCCTCAAATGGGGCCATCTGAATACTCTGCTGATAACTGTTATTGTACGCAAACTCCACTAAATGCAACTGTTCTTCCCATTTACCTTGGAAATCCAGTACACATGCTCTCAACATATCCTCAAGGGGCTGTATCGTTCTTTCTGACTGACCGTCAGTCTGCGGACGGTAAGCCGTACTGAATTGCACCCTTGTTCCCAAAGCCGACTACAAACTTTTCCAGAAACTTGCCGTAAATCTCGGGTCACGATCTGATGTGATTATTACCGGCACTCCATGCAGTCTGACAATTTGCCTCACATAGAGTTCCGCGTACCTTTCTAACTCAAAATCCTTTCGTACCGCTAAGAAGTGTGCAGACTTCGTAAGTCGATCCACGACCACCCAAATAGAGTCATGCCGTCTCTGGCTTCTTGGTAATCCGGTTACAAAGTCCATGGTGATATGCTCCCACTTCCACTCAGGAATTTCCAACAGTCGCTGCAATCCTTCAGGTTTGCAGTGTTGCGCCTTTACCTGCTGACATGTCAAACACTTAGCTGCAAACCTGGCCACGTCCGTTTTCATTCCATTTCACTAATAATGTTATCGCAGGTTCTGGTACATTTTCGTGCTGCCGGGGAGGATGTCGTAATTACTCTCATATGTCTCAGATAAGATTTCTTTCTTACCCTTTACGTCGTTGGACACACATCACATCCTCGAAACTTCAAATTCCGCTCTCGGACACCTGGGGTCCTGTCTTTCTCTTAGTGGTATTTGTTTCAACGACCTTTCGTATCTCTCGATCCACAAATTGCCGCTCCTTGGTCTGAGCCTAGGTTCTTCAATCTAATCTTCAAGGCGGCTAATAGATCCAACATCCAGCTTACCTTAAATTTAATTTCCAAATCCCTGAGCTTTTTCCAACAAGGTTCACCCTTTAATACTTATATGCGTCACAATCAATTGACGACTTGGCGCACCTGCTACTTAGTTCGCCTTTCTACGGCGATACAGGATACCGCATTCAGTTTTCTGTCGTACGTCAGATTGATCATCTCATACGGCCTCCACTGGCGCGACACATATGCTACATTCACCATGTCGCATCAATACACACTTAAGTTTTCTTACTGAGCATCGCTATAACCCTCAAATTCTCTCAGTTCGGTTTGGAATACATTCGATACCGGGGCAATTTTCAACCTACGTCTTGGCTCTGGGGAACTCCGTTCATGCTTATCATTCCGCTCAGGCTTGGCTTCTTTCTTACACAGCCGTGTCAACGACCTCACCATCGATGAGAGTTCTCCCCACAAAATATCAATAATTGTCAGCTACCTCTAAGACACTGCAATCCTCAGTTATCGGTCGCAGTTTTGGCCACTTAGCTATCACCTCAACTTTAGTCTAGTCCACGAAAGTTCCTTTCCCCAAAATTATATATTCAGAGGTCTCAACTTTATCGAGCCAAAGTTCATACTTACCATACTTGGCGTGGACTGCGTGTTTCCTTGAGGTCCATAACATCTCTATTGGTTGTATCTTACACTCCTCATAGCTCGTCGAATACACCAAACTGTTATCAATGACTACCCCGACGAGCTGATCCATAAGTTCTTTGAATACCCAGTTCCTTGGGTCCTCCTCAACAACGGGATATTCCTTAGATCGAAGGGCATCGTTATGCACTCATATTGCCCATACCTCGACCATCGATCCTCTACAATGGTCACTTACTCTTTCTCGTTGTCTGGTTTCGCTGCCGGTAAATTATGTACAGCCTCAATGTACTGCCATTTCCCTCACATATAATACAGGAACTTCCCACGGAGGCACACTCGGGCGGATAAAATTTTACCCACGAGTCCCTTTCTCTGGACTTTCAATTCCCTTAATTTCCAACAAGGACATTCAATATCACGCACTCAAAATTAGTTCCATTCCAGGATCAATTCTTTCACAATTCTACTTTTTAGTGACAACCCGACGATTTCTAGGGAAAGAACTTTGGAGTTTATACTCCTTATTTATTCTTCCAACTTCAATTCCTGCATGGTCGAGTCAACCGCATTCATCCCGTATCCTTCACAACCCTTGTCCGACATCTAGTCACTTCAAGCGAGGGCATTCCGTGAATCGAGATTCCTACTCGACTTTCCTGAAATCCACACCTAGGATGTCCCTTAGGACTAGACGGAATTGTCTCACTGCTGCAACTCGTAACGACTTTCTGCCTACTGGTCAATTCATTTGAATTCTTAAACCAAAAGCGTACCCGACCAACATTGTCAAGTTGATACTCATTTCTCTACTCCCGATCGTTATCTCACAGTTAAGACGTCCTAACGAACTCAACACTTTACTATTAAAAAGGGTCATCACCCCAAGCATGGGTGTAGTTGCTACAACTTGATCCCAGTCAGCCGAACAATATCTCCAAGTTCCTACACTTACTGCAAACCTCAAAACGGTTCAGCTAATGGTTCGACTTCCCAATGCCCTTCTGAGCCGGTGGAACAAATCACTTGTTTCCCGCCATTCGCTTCTTCCCGAAGCGGCTGTTATCTTGATTCTAAGCATACCACGATCCAGAAGTGGCTACTCTCTCTAATTGATCTCGCTCAATCACTTGGGCTCATTCAAGCATTTTCCTATCATTCCTGATGTCCAATGGAATTAACCAACTTCGAAGATTCGGCTTTAGACCATCTCAAAGTCTCCGAACTTCGGACTGTGGATTCTCGACAATTTAGCAAATTCTGTTTCACCTCGATCTGCAATCATCTGCCCTTGGCGAAGTCACATAAACTTCGCCCATTTTCCTATCTTGGGCACATTCCAAGAATTACTTCCTTCAAAAGCTCTCAACAAACATAGCCCCGATATCTGGGCTATACATGCTAGGAATATTTTATTCCTGGTGGTGAAAGGCCATCAATAGCTAACATGATCTCGCAACTGGTACATCACCAATATTATTATTTTTTTTTTCCAGTCTCAGTGCACCCCAATATTTCAAAGGCTTTCTTAAAATTCGCTATCAATCTCGGTACAACCTCAGGGTCACTCTTATCATTACGCTTGAGAAATTTCCGCTTGATTAGTCATTCTACTAATTGATACCCTTGCCCTTCTCCTGTTTATTGGTCAAATCTGAGTGCTCAACTATCTGTTATAATTCCGTCCAGGGATTAGAGACTTAAACCAACTAACCGGTCTAAGTCCTAGGCAGGTATCAACACAAAAGCAATCAAACACTCAACATGCGGCTAGCACAACGGCACAACATTTTACCCAAGGACTTGCACACTTACCTTGGGTCCTGCCGCACCTGCATAAAACTGGTTCAAATAATCACCACAACATTCAAACACAAACAATCTGGAGGCACACTTAGCACACTAGGTCACCCTATAGCTACCCATGGTCATTCCTCCTTATCACTCCAGGGCTCGGCTAGATTGGACCGAGCTGTCCTTGCTCTGATACCAATTCAACGGGGATGTCACGCCCCGCACCCAACGGGAGCACGATCATCCGCCTAGGGTCGATATGAAGTGCGACGCTCCCAGGATTGCGTCACCGACCCGCACTCTCAAATCAGAGAACACATGCCACAAGCGGAAACGACGTATACATAAATATGTATATACGCCCGGACATTTTAAAACGTAACCATGGATAGCAAAAGATAACAATTAAGCGATAAATTAAACTATAATATATATACCTTACAACTTACACAGTCTACCCCTTTACAAAAATTCACAAAAAGGGAAATACGTCAAAAGGCCACAAATTTCAAAAAGGATCAGTGGCCTAGGGATGTCGCTATCCACCAAGAGGGACTACAGTCAAAAAGTTGCGGCCCTCGCTCCTGCACTAACATCTAACCTATGGTACCCAATCGGGGTCAGAACCCGATGACTCTGACGCACTCTCGGGCGGCTCTTGGTCCTCCTCAGAACTCATGGCCTCCGACTCCGACTCCGGCTCAAAATCCTGCTCCTCATATCCATCTACGTCCATGGGCTCAGGGGCTTCAGCGTCCGCCTGCTCTGGTGCTGGGTCGACTACTTCCGGCTCAAAGGCTAAGCCACCAAGCTCCTCATGCTCCTCCTCATCCTCCACGACCTCATACTCAACCTCAAAATCGGGATCGCCATCCATATTGACATCCACTATGTCGCCATCCGGACACTGGATATCTAACAGACCCTCTCCCACGAACGGGACGTCAGCCGACCTAATGGGACCAAACTCCTCCCCAACAATATCCCGGAATCGCCATGATAGGTACTCGTGAATCTCGTAGTGAGGCAAGCCTACATCTACCCATACTTGTGTATAATATCTATGGTACTCTTCCCCGTTCCCCACGGGGTGCACAGTCACCGAATGCTCTATATGGTGGGGAATCCCAAAGCGTAACGGCGCGTCGTCGAAATTCATGGCCGGGGATCTGAAATGTCGGTTTTACCACAACCGTGAGAAAACTCAGCAAGTAATAAACCCTAATCCTAAACTAGGCTAATGTGCACCTCCAGAAGGTAAATAAAATGCATAATTAAATGAACCAGTACAACAACCAACATAAATACACCCGGGCCCATAGTCCAATCCACTATACCGTCCTGCAGGTGAGACTTTCAATATTAATATGAAACATGTGCAGTTATACTGACACCACGACCCTAAGGCCAACAATTCATTAAACCGACCCGAAGGCCCGGCCCGGAGGCCACAATTCGTTCCGACCCGAAGGCCCGGTCCGAAGACCAACAGATTTATAGAACGACCCGTAGGCCCGGTCCGAAGACCAACAGATTTATAGAACGACCCGTAGGCCACAGTGGTTTTGACTCGAAGGTCCGACCCGAAGGCCCGGTCCGAAGACCCCAACTGTTTGATAGAACGACCCGTAGGCCACAGTGGTTTTGACCCGAAGGTCCGACCCGAAGGCCCGGTCCGAAGACCCCAACTGTTTGATAGAACGACCCGTAGGCCACAGTGGTTTTGACCCGAAGGTCCGACCCGAAGGCCCGGTCCGAAGACCCCAACTGTTTGATAGAACGACCCGTAGGCCCGGTCCGAAGACCCCAACTGTTTCGACCCGAAGGCCCGGTCCGAAGACCCCAACTGTTTCGACCCGAAGGCCCGGTCCGAAGACCCCAACTGTTTCGACCCGTAGGCCACAGTGGTTTCGACCCGAAGGCCCGACCCGAAGGCCACAGTGGTTTCGACCCGAAGGCCCGACCCGAAGGCCACAGTTGTTGATAGAACGACCCGTAGGCCCGGCCCGAAGGCCAACAGAGTATTCACATCAGACACGTGTATCAACGTACTCAAATTTAGCCTTATCAGAGCATGAAGTGGATTCACGTGTCATGGGACTCAAGCCAAGTGTCACGCCACGGGGTGCCAAGTATAATAAATCACAGTTTCTACTCATACAATGCATTATTGGCACATCTAACTCATTTCATGCTAGTCCATTTACACTCGACACTTAATGCACAACTTAGCAATACAAAAATTCGGTCCACTTAGGACTCGACATGACCAACTAGTCCCAACCGTTAACCCCCGGATATGGCATCATCCCTCAAGGTCCTAACAAGTCCCACTTGGCCCCCACAATGCCTAATTTCAAGTCATTCCTCATTAATCCATTAAATGACCACATTAGACAATTTAATGCAAATTCGGGTCTTAATGAACAGTGCTGAATAGCACTCATTTTCCGGTCCTAAACCACATTAAAATGGCCTAATTAATCCCCAATTAAGACCCCTAGTCATCTCACACATAATTACACTTAATTAGGCTACAAATTAGGCTAAATAATCTTAATTTAACCTCTAAACTTGCACAATCAAACTAGTTCGGGGTTTAGGGAATTTTACTCGCCTAAATTGACCCGAGGCGACGGGAGCGGGCGGCCGATTACCGACTCGCGGTGAGAATCGGCGGCGGCGCTCCGGGTGCAAGCCGGCGGTCACACGGCGCCGAGGGCGACACGGGCGCGGCGCGCGGGCACGAGCACGAGCGCGGCAACGGGCACACGGGCACGGCAATGGGCGCGGCAGCGGGCTTGGCTGGCCGGCCGAGCTTGCTGGCCGGTCGGCTTAGGCGGCGACCGGAGGCAGCAGCAGCGGCGAAGGCGGCGCGGCGTGGCTAGGCGGCGACCGGCGGGCGAGCTAGACAAGAGAGAGAGAAAAACCGGGGGTGAGAGAGAGAGAGAGAGAGGGAGAGAGAGACGGGGAGGCTGAGGGGGAGTGGTGGCAGACGGCGACGAACCGGCGACGGCGGCTGGCCGACGGCGGCGACGGTCGGGCACGGCTGGGACGGCAACGGGAGCGACGAGCAGTGGCGTCGGGCTCGTCGTCGCGCACGCGAGGGAGAAGAAGAGGGCGGTTGGCTGGCGACGGCGACGACAGAGCTCCGTGGCGGCGTCGGCACGGCGCGGCTGTGGTGGCGCCGGACGCGGCGGCCGCGGCGGCGAGCTCGCCGAGCTGCTGCTCGCGCGCCTTGCGGGCAGACCGGCGAGGACGGCGCGGGGCAGTTGGGACGGCGACGGTTCCGGAGCTGGCTGGCGGCGGCGGCGGAGCACGACGGCCAGGCGGAGGGCGGCGGTGCGGTGTCGACGGGCGCGAAGCGGGGCAGCACCAGGCGCGGGGTGGTCGGGCCGAAGAAGAAGAAGAAGAGAGGGAGAAAGAGAAGAGAGAAATAAGAAGAGAAAAAGGAGAGAGAAGGAGAGAGGAGAGAGAAGAGAAAGGTCAGATCAGTATGGGCATGCAGAGGGAGACGTGAGGGAGAGGGGAAAGTTGCATGGGGAAGGGGCGCGCGGGCAGAGGGGAGAGAGGAGAGAGAGAGAGAAGGAAAGAGAGAGGGAGAGAGAAAGAAAGAAAGAGAGAGGGGAGGAGAGAGGGAGGACACGCGGGGAGGGTACCCGGCAGAGGAGAGAGAGAGATTAAAATTCAAATTTTAATCTCTAAGCGCGAATCGATGGACACGGTCCAAAATAAAAATCGGCTTATCGGTGTCGATTTAAACCCGGAAAAAGGCCTAACACTTCCCGAGAAATCCCGAATAAAATACTAAGGCAATTGACTGAAATAAAATAATTCCAGTCATACCACGAGGGTGGTCTATCAGTCCAAATTCGCACCCGGTCTAAAATTTCACTTTTTCGCCATTCCTGATAATCTCGATGCTGGCAACAATAATATCGACACCGTCCAATTTATTTCTTTCTGAAACTCCCAGAAATCGACTGTCAATGTTCGGGGTCTAAATAACGACTAAAATTTGATCGAGTGTGATTCTAGCGAAATCTCTAATTTAAAATAATAACCGAGAGTGATCAGTTCCCGGGCGAGATTTTTACTACAAGCACACCGACAAATCACGCGTTCTATAAATCCCGAAAATTTGCCGAAATTCAGGCTGTTACAGAGCTTCCTCCATTTGCTCAAAAGCTCAAAGAAAAAGAGAAAATAGGTAGGATCCATTGCCTATCTCCTACTCTTTATAAAGGAAAAGAAACACTTTTCGTATAGATACATGCGGGCCTTAACCATCAAGACCTCTTTGTTCCTTCACCACAGAACATTAAGGAACTAAAAAGCAAGATTTTTCTGAATGACTTTTCGGTAGGTCAATGAACTTAGAAGCCACAGGATTGGCTGAATATGCAGAGAGCCGTGGGCCAGTTTTGCTACAAAATTTGGTCAGTAAGGATGCTTCCTCGAAGCATCGCTCCAGCTTGTCATAGTTGACAATTATTATGTTTCTTAACGTGGCAAAATCACTGAACAAGTCGTGTAGAAATTTTGTGGATTACAATCAACTTTTCCGCCCCCCCCAAACAAATAAGTGTGGATTCATTCAAAGTCGAAGTCAACAAAAGCAGATATCAAACTTCCAACCAAGTTCATTTCCCCCATCCTAATCAAGGTGAACTTCGGTCGATCCAGTTCGATGGGCCGATCGGGCCAAGAAATAAAAGACAAGTGCTGTGATGGCATACATTAGACTAGGGGCCAAGGTAGAAACTCTGAAATTATCTACTAAACTTATATGTCAAATCTGCGATATAGACATCTTGTTGCAATATAAAATTGAAAGGTCAGGACTTTTTCCTAAGAAAATTAAGATTCCATGTCAACTTAATACAAAACTGAAAATTTATGTTCTCCATGATAAAGTAGAAAGTTAAGGACATTTTTAATAGCAATTTGGAAAGCTCAAGATTCTCTAGATCTGGAAAATTCAATTTTTCCAAAAAATGACTTTTTCATGAAAGTAAATGAGAACCGTTTGTATTTTCACACTTGTATAGTATCTATTCTCACGAATCCATTCATTCACTTGCTAAGATGATTTGATCAATATCACTTAATATATCAATTTTAGTATACTTACTAACATTACTTGTAAATAACCCGGATTTATTTTGTTAAACTTCAAATGACGAAAAGCCCGTGCTTATAGAGTAAAAGTGCACATCTTTTTTAATTAAGATGCCATTAAATAAAACCTGTTATGCGAAACGATGAACACATGTTGTTTTACAGATTATCATTGAAAATCCCCCGAAATCATTGAATTTGTGTTATGGAGTCATTCATCAAATGCTGCCAGCCAAAAGAAAGAAAAATCATGTTATCAAACAGTGGCCTTAACATTCGTCCAACTTCTTTTTCGCACTTTAGTTTTGTTCTCTCCTTTTCGAGACAAGAAAGAATATAAAGGGATATGATTGTTCACTTTGGATCTCTTCATTGGAATCAATTATATGGTCTACCGTCATTCAAATCTGACTCTTATCAACGACGTGAGCTTGCAAACACTTGTACAATTTTGTCCCAAAGGGTAATAACTTTCCCAAAAAACGAAAGAAAATAGATGGAACTGTCCCTCCTGTTCTTCCTCCTTTATTTAGCTTAGGGTCACTTTATTTGATGAAATATCATTTTTCAGAAAGTTTTTCCGTACTTTCCGGTGTTTGAATTATGTAAAACTATGCGATCGATGGAAAACGTTTAACATGGGCTAATAAGCTTAGAGAAAATGATTTGACAAGAATGAATCGTTTTCCTTGATTTCTATCCTAATTTCTTTGTAATCGTTGTTATTTTGATGGATTACTGAATAAACAAAGATGATATTGATTCTAATTTATTAGTCAATATATCTTACTTTTAACGATACAAACCGCCTTTAGTGGATTTACTTATTATCAATTAGGATAAAATCAATTCTTTCATCTTGTTTTCACCATAATCAAATTCTTCTGGTTCACTTTCTCAGAAAATGAATTTTCTAAAAACATTTTCAAAGCTAGATAAACACACCCTAAGAGTTTGTTTTTATATGATTTTCGATTTTCATACAATGGTATTTGATCAGAGGAAATCGCAAGACGAAATTATCGATTAATATAAGAATTTGAGATCGATTTGTTGTCATGTGATTTTTGCGGGTGAATGAGAGAACAAATGAATCGATGTTGAATTTTATAGGGTGATCTAGTAACATTTTGTCTTAATCTTTTTGATGAAATCTCCATGTTTATGGAAGTCTGACTGTGACGCACAAAGTGCCAAATAAAATGAATCATTGGTGCGATTCCTTCTTGAGTAAGTTGGTTCGTGGACTGTTCGTAGTCCAAGTCTTCGTAGACTTTGACTTGGACCCTCTAATCGCGTGATGTTTCGGTCTTCTTGCACCAACCGTGCGCTGTTCTGTCTTTTTTTTTTTTTCTCTCTTTCTGAGAGTGGTAGCTAATGTTAATGCCACATTAAAACGAGGAGGCTATTGCAATTTTTGTTCTGTCTTATCGATGTAGAGTATTTATCTTCTACACCTTGCAATTTTGAGGAGGCTATTGCCGTAGAGGTGATGCCGTAAGTGCTGAGATATTTCACACACTTTATAACAACTAGTTTATCCTATACAGTATGACGAAGTTTATCACGCTCCAGCATGAAGCATGGGTATCGAACAACTTCGGATTTAGTAATACGAAGCAGCAATTATAAGGATACCTCCGATAAATCGCCGTATAGTAAATTGACAAAATATTGCACTAGGAAGTTATACAAATTGACCTGACCTCACTAGGAAAGTTAATTAGCAATTCAAAGCCACTGAAACATCTAAACCGAACCAAATTAAAACAAAGAAGATCTGAACAAGGGTATATAGAATTACAAAACCATATAAAAAGTCAACATGCCAAGTGCACATGAAAAGAAGATTTGCATAAACTTCTTGGTGATTCATATCTATAACAGAATAGGAGGCACTTCTCATCAGAAAAAAGTACTCAACAGAGTAGGTATCCATTTTTTTCTCTTTTGCAGAAACTTGCCTAGTTTGATCAAGCAACTCCATAATGTGCTGAATTTCCAAATCACCCATAGTGAAGTATGCCCACCAGTTCTAATTTCTTTAACGTTGATACATTAGGAAACTTCAGGACTGAGTTGCCGGAGGAGATCCATGAATTTTCCAAAAATTCTGGTCAACCAGATTACCACAATGATGTAAATGAAAAGCCATTAGTTTCTTGAAGCCACTCAGATCACCCAATCTGTGCTGTTGGTTGAGTTCGTTCAGCTCCAAAGTTCTAAGACTTTCTAGACTCGCAAGGCTTGGAATTTCTGTAACTGCAGAATACTCAATTACAAGTTCTGACAGTTTCTTCAAGTTTGATAGGTTTATCAATGTATGCGTTGACCAGCAATGTCTGATTCATACGGGCGTTAAACTTGAGGGAAGCATTGGGAGGCACTGCAGACATTCATTAGTAAGTTCAATTCTCTTTGAGATGAGAAAGCTGCGTAATATGTGGTGATATGGTGGTCATTGTCTAAGAGGACAACTCTAAAGACTCGAGTTTGTTTAACCGGGGGATAGCATCTTCCACAAGCTTAGACGGGTCAACAGGGCGAGGAGACTTTCAGCATCCCAAAGACAAATCTCTCAAGCTTTTCAAGTTCGAGAGATTGGAAATGCCATCATCAACTCGGCATGAACATGTAGACAGCTAAGAATTTCTATGAGCCTTAGTACTTGGTGTATCTCAGCACATGTCAGTTTCAAAATCTTCCGGGAAGAATATCTCCAGATATAATGGAATTTCTACGAGCAAATTTTCACTAAGATCTGAATCTATTTTTCTAGCTTTTCCTGCTTCCATACTGCACTAGTTATCGTTCTTATGACGGAGAAGCTCATCTTCAAAACTTTCAAATGCTTCGTGTTCCCGACCAAACCAGGCAGCTTGTCTATGTCCGTGTTCAATTTATCAAACTCAGCAAGTGATTCCAAAGTCCAGATTGAGTCTGGTAGTGTCTAAATTGACTTGCAGTTTCTGGAAGACTAGTGTTCAAGGCTGACGAGGGATCCAATCGAGCCGGTTAGCTTCATGACCCCAGCTCCTCGCAAAGAAACCTCGATAAGGAAGTTAAGTGACCGATGGAAGGTTTTGTAGTCAGTGAGGAACGATAGCAAGCACTGAGAATTCGTGGACTCTTCAATCCTTGACATTCAGGCATATGCTTTATTGATGTCTCATCAATCAAAGGTATTCTCAAACATTCCATTTTACCAGGCTCCTTTGGGAGGTGGTGGAGATCAATCTTTCTAAATTCACATGCACCTGAAATCTAGCATCTAATAGCACCATTTTGACATCGAAAGGTTGAACTGATCTAACTGAATGGAGGTCATACAGCAATCCCTTTTGAGGCAGTAAGTCCATGTCAAACTTTCCCTTCCGTCTTGGTAGTTTGTAGATGTATTTTCCCTTTAAGATAGAGAACGTTGATGTTTGTCCCTTGAAACCAGCATGCGAATCGAACAAAGTCAACGTCTAGCAAGTTAGTCAACAGTCGTTGAGCTGCTCCTGCTGCTGCTCCTCGTCAGAGCCGTGGGACAGGGTCTCGTCGCACGACGCCTGCTGCTTCTAGGGTCTCGCCAGCCATGGCGGTGCTGAAAACCGGTTTCGGCAGAGATCGGTCGATTGATCATCGGTCAAGGTCGTCACTGTTTGTGCTAGAGAGGGAGAGAGGCCGAATCAGAATCCGAGGGACAATCCGAAATTTAAAAAGGGAGGAGGATAGAGTCGGACTGAACGGTGGGAGAATCGTACCCGTTTGATCGGAGACGGTGTCCGAAACTGGAGGAAGTAGAGGAGGGTTTGCGTTTTTCATTATTTTTGTTTTAAATTGTTTTCTGGCTTTTCATTTTTCTTCTGTTCTCGAAGTTTATGGGCGCGTTCTTCTACATGTAAAGCATTCAACCCCGATGATCGTACAATTCATATCTCCAATCGAGCAATTATGGGATAACAAATGCCATGATTTCCGATTGCAGTCGCTTTGTCAATAGTCCCGTAAGTTTTTAGACAAAATGACCCGACTCAAAATCAGAGTTAATTTATCTAATAAAAAGCTATTGCATCCAATTCAATATAAGTCATTTAGAGAGTATTCAAGAATTGTTGCGTAATAGCAAGTCATCATATTGTCTCTCCAACCCAAGAGAGGTTGGCTCCACAACTCGTAATTAAGCTCAACTTGGTAGGCACTTAGGTTGAATTACATTCTTTTCAAATTTGGAGAACTCAAGCTATTAGATCAATTCCAGCTTGAATTTGAAAATATTTAACCCGAGAAGCTTGCCATCATAATGGAGTAATCACATTTTCCTATACCTCCACAGCAGATAAACTATTAACTTGAATTCAAGTTGGAACCAACTAATTGAACCCGTCCCGAGTCAAAAATGCTAATGTGGAGACATCAAAGGAGCCCAAAGTCCAAAAAAGCACGTCTCATTCTGTCAAGGCTAAAATACAACAGCAAGACATCGCCGTGCGGGTCTTTCTGAACGTTCCCATCTTAGCGAAACTTCCTTCGGTGCCCCTCACGTAAACGACGAAATCACCGAATCTGACACCGAATAATGCCCGCCAACAGAAGAAGATCCGAGGGCAAATCAGGAAAGATCCGTCAATTTGTCGTCCCCTCCTTCCTTCGCCCCCAAATCGCTGTAGCTTTCAACTCCATTGCCGTAGATTGAATTCGAGCAATACGAACAAAGATCGTAGCGAATGATCCCTCTGGCCTACAATTGGATGTTTTCAAAGCATATAACCGACCTGCGATGAGTTGTATTTGGTTGGTTCTGTTAAGCCGCTAGATTACCGAGTTTGGATCAATGATACACCTGGAATATGGTCAGATTGGTCGAATTTCCTTATATTTGTTAGATGCGAATCTCAAATCCTGCTGTTTCTACTTTGGGAATAGATTTTGTTGGAGTGCCTCACGGTGATTGAATATCGGCTATTCAGCTTTTGTCCAGCTGAGTTATGGACCATTTGAGAGGTGTGGCTCGTCGCCTTCTCAGCTAATACTTGCAGATTATCTATTGTAATAGAAAAAAAAAAGGCAAAAAAGAAACAACTTGCAGACAATGCGAGACTGCCTATGGTAAATCTTCAGACTTGGATGAAATTTTGTCACACTTGAGTTCATCTCAAATTAAAGGATTTGGATTTTTCGATCCAAAAAGAAATTAAAGGATTTGAGTCATTATTTCATATTAAGCTCGACGTTAAACAACGTTAGACCAAGTCCATTTGCAGCTGGAAACATGCCCAAATACAATCAATAATTGGTATAGCTTCTCTTCAACTCCTGTGAATCCAATTAAGGGCCGTGCTTTTGCGCCAAAACAAACTAGACATGTGTTTAGAAAAAAATTTAATCAACAATTAGCAAAATCCTGCGAAAGCTGATTGGAGATGATTTTCGCGAGAGTTGTTTTCACAGCACGAACCATACTCATGAATTCATTCATGTGACTATCGACTCCGACCGAGCATTTGGATACTATCAAATGAGCCGTTTCAACTCATCGAAAGCTTGCTTGGCCACGTTTCTCCAAACCTCTCCTTCCTTACCGATATTTACTGGAGGTAGTAGTTGAAGGAATTAGAGAGTCACATCGAACCAAACTATGCTTCAAAAGAAAAAAAAAACCATTCAAACTACCGCAATAAACTATTGTCAATTGATTCTTTCAAGATTTCTAATTAATTTATAGATGGATTAATTGTGTCAAATGATAGTGAAAACGACTTTGAATTGAATGGCGCTGTTTGCAATGGAAAGAGGATTAAGATGGTCCTTCTAAGTTAGTGAAAAAGGGACAGTGTGAGTTGGCCCTTAGTTAGTTAGTGCCAAAGGGACTCAATGGAAGGCCATCCTGGCATCCAATCACTTTGTCATTGGCTTAGTTTGATCCAGCAAAACTTAGGAGATCAAGTATATTTCTGGATTCTTCTACTTACAAATGTTGCTATTATTCGTAGCTTAAAAGTACATATAATATTGAGAGAAATATCAATAGAAAATATAGAGCATGAGTAATATTTTTATTTTTATTTTCTTATTGCAAAGGGGAAGTCAGAAGCAAAAGTAATAGAGAATGTTTTTGTGTTTTCGAACATGCCCTTTTTTAAGGTAAACTCAAATTCTACCCTCGCAATTTGACTAAGCTTTGTAAATTAACTTAGCGTCGTTAAAGGAACATAGGGTTTTAATTCAAGCTTGATGCGCCATTTTCGGTCATGCTAGAAGAAGTAACTTTCTCATGAAAGTCCCATGAGAAATACTATGATCCTCTAGGAGCCCCACATTAGCATAAAGTCAAAGCAGTCGGAGACTGGTAAAATTCATTGAAATATATTTCTTGAAAAAAAGGTAAAAGTTCAAGAATTCACGACTTTTGGTGCTTAATGATAGGTTGGCACTAATTTCTTATTAGATTTTGAACTATCTCCCATGCGATCTTCTTATCCCAATTCAATTGTGCACCATTTAAGATTGCAACTCGATCTTCGGTAAGGTTTCAATTCCTTTCCGATCTCAAGTATGCAACTTCTCTCTTTCAAATGACGTTTTCAAAGATAAATTCAAGTAGATAGATCACACACCTCACTAGACCAAGTTGGTATAGCAAACCCACACACGAATGCAATAGTTACGTGGCATGCATCGGTGCAACCATTTTCACCACTTTAACTACAATAATTCAGATAAATAGTTCCGATTATGCCAATTTAATTGCCTGTGTAGTTACTAGATTAACCTATATCGAATGTCCTCCTATTGTCTCATTTAATGTTGACTATTTCTTCGCTTGCTTATTGAAAACATTCAATCGAACCCAATTATCAAATAAAATGTTTCGAAGAAAAGCACGAAAGCCTGCATATGATTTCATCGTATTGCAGTTGGTCGATGTTAGTCACTGAAGACATATGGACCTTTGCTTTCTCTTATTAACATGGACTTTGTTTCTTTAGCAAGCCTGAAAAATGGACTTAAGGAAGATGTCCGTACGCAAGCGAGGGTTTTCTTGGGACAACTCATCAAACGTTCTTCCAGCGAATGTTCTCTGGGGATTTCAATTCTCCTTCCAAAATTGCGCGGGCTTTCTCTGAATAATTTCCCTCGAATGCTTATACATAGCAGATTTTCCCTGGGTGAATCTAACTATTCTCAATCTATCCCATAGTGAAATTACACAAGATTGGAAAGCATGGAGCCACATGAAGGTAGGTTACTATGCTACGTGACATTTATTAGCATCCGATTTTAAAAGATCAAACACGTGAGTAATTTACATGATTTTAAATCTGACCGGCTGCCGCTATTGCTCGAAGGGAACCCCTAATTTCTCTGCAACATGCAAATTTAGAAGATTTGATCCTACAAGAACATAGAAACTTGGTGACAATTGATAAATCCATCGGTCAGTTAGAAGCGCTTAGTGAAAAAACCAAATGACATCTACAGGAGTTCATCTCACACGATCTTGAAACAGACGTGTGCTCAAATACACGCAGTACCGAGGCTTCCAGCAAGTCTTGAAAGACTATGGTTGTCGCAATTGCACATGAAGACAACTTCCAGATCTCTCGAACCAGATTAGTGTAACAGGGTTGAGTGTGGGCTTTAGTGGAGGTGCTCGACCTCCTGAGCTTGCGGAAGATCCGATGGCCATGGTGGATTGGGGAGGTTTGATCATACTGGCAGTCTTGGGAGTCGTTTCTCTGAACCTTATCAACAGATAAACATGTTTTCCTTTCTCGACTGCATTACCGAATCCCAGTGAAACAATCCCAAGAAACCCAGTAGAACAGCAACTCAACTCAAAGTGTCCTAACTCGACATCCTCAATCCGAAATCCCACGCTCATTCCAAAACTTCTTAAAATCACGTATTCAAACACGAAGCACACGTCCACTTCCTAGCACAAAATGCCAGGAGATACCTATAACCGCAGCCGACCCCGCGAACCCTAGCAAGCAAACAAGAGATCCGCCGAATCTGATCGATCCGGCACCAAAATTCCAACTAATCCAGTAAAATACGGCGAAGGCAAACATCAAACCTCATCGTCCTCCAACTCGGCCTCGCCATTCTCGTCCTCCAAAAATATCGTTCCAGAAACCGGGTCCGAACCATGGCGATCTCGGTTGTCATGTAATCGTGAGGGTCAATCACTAGTTCCGAAGGACACGATCTTTCGAATTAGGTTTAGGATCGTTCGAAACTCATACAATGGTTAAGCGGAATCACCCGCGTTCCGATCGTATAAGATTTGCGAATCGTTTCATAGCCATCCTTGGATCGGTCTCTAATGGCACAAAATATTCCCTCGTCAATCCTCATGATCGAAATGCCAATCCATGATCAAGTTCTTAGGTCCACGTACTAAATTCCTAGTTAGCCTTTCCCTAATGGTTAGTATCTCAAAAGTGATCAATTTTCGAGTGAGATTTTACTGAAAGTGCATCGAAGAAATATTCATTTCATAAATCCCGAAAATGGGTCGAATTTCAGAATGTCACAAGTTGACTGTGTTGTGGAGCTGTGGTGCCTGATTGAATGGGACAGACTATAGCTGAGTGATCCCTCAGGTGTACGATTTGGATGTTTTCGAAGCATAGGACTGACAGTGTTGTGTTGTGTTTGGTTCGTTCTGTTAAGCTCTTGGATTACCGAGTTTGGATCAATGCTACGTCTGGAATATGGTCATATTTGTTCGATACAAATTTCATCCTGCTGTTTCTACTTTGGGAATAAAATTAGTTCTTTAAGTTCACGAAGGACGGCAGATATATACTGAAAATATTGGTTTGGGTTGATGTTTCCTTAAGTGTTCCTCTCACTTGATTTGTCGAAATAGCTTGCTAGAGACATAAGAAACTTGCCTCGTTGCTTGTAATTGAATGAGCTTGTGACCGCATTTTCAATCTGAAATCTTCTCTACTGGTAAATGCAGAACTTTGAGTGAGGTCCAAGGCTCATCAAAGCTATTTACAATCACGCTCTTGTGACGATGGTCGTGGAGTATGCATCTGTAGTAAGTGTTCTTTATAAAGATTTTCCCGTTTACTTAGAGCTTCTTGTTATTACCTTCAGATTTCACCAATTTCAATACAATAACATTGTAACAAGATGCAAAGCTTTTTATTTTGCAGGTTTACATATCAGATTTGACAGAACTTTTTAGTTGGACATGTCCTAGTTGTGATGGAAAGACCAAGGTAATCTGACTGCGTTTTAATATGACATTGTTGCTAAGGTTGCGTAAAGAATAGGTCCTCAGTACTAAATGGCCAATTCTTGAGATGAGATTTTGTGGGCATATGCTGCCTTCTCTTATTAGCTTCTGACTGGTTTATTAATGCCTTTGGATTTGAAAGTAGGGGTTCTAATTCATTGATCTGATAGTTGACGTCCAGCACTGCTTATAGGTATGTAATTCATGTTGCAGTGGCCTACCAATTTGCGATGCCTGTGATGCCTCTATGTTTGAATTTCATCTAATTTTTTGTCCTTATTTCTAATCAATATATATTACCTATAGGCATCTGTTCGCGTGGCCAGGACCTTAATGCTCCGGTTATAGCTTTCGAAGGCACTCAAGAACATTGGTATGCATGTTAACTTTAGCAATTATACCTCTTACATTTGACATGCGAAGGATTTGATGAAAATTTAAGCTAAGAAGAGTAGCCTCCGGTGAGTGCGTACACAAAGCACATGGGTCTACTGTCCATAAGAAGGGAAAACAGTGAATCATTTCCACTGAGACATGAAAGCTATGTGCTTGTAAATTTAGAAGGAGTCATGAGGAGATCACATACTTCACTAATTTTTGTTCTTGGAAAAGTTGTTTGAACTTTTCAGTTAGTGGTTACTTCTATTTATGTCTACAGCATACAGAACTGGGTTGAAGATTTCTACTGGAAACAGCTTGGCCTAAACTACCCCCGCATGCCTGTAGCCATGGTTCTAGAGATGACGAGCCTCTTGCAAGTTGTGGATACTTCTGATTTGGAATGAGTTACAATCTTATTCTATTGTCTTTGCTTAGGTTCATCATGGATTTACTATGCTTGTCGCTATACGACGGTGCAACCTGGTACTTTGGATGCTGTTAGAAGAGCCAAGGATTTGACATCAACGTCATGGTGACAGGGCATTCTATGGGAGGGCCTATGGCATACTTTTGCGGACTTGATATCGTGGTAAGATAGTTAAAAACTTGTTATGGGTTCAGCTATTGATTCTTCTCTATTGTGTTCTTCCATTTATTCAGTTTTGGTCTGTTAAGAGTTACCCGGAATTCTCTGCCAACTCTGCCTTGAAGAGTCTAGACTCTGGAGACTCTGGATATCTTGAACTTTCTATGGCTTCATATTTATATTTACAATTGGTCAGCATCTTGTTTTTTTTCTTTTTTGGTAAATCAACCCGTAGACAAAACACAAGCAGAATGGGTTGCAAACAACCCTTTACCTGAACCATCTATGGTCTACGTATTTAGTTGTGTGAATTGTCTTACATGTTAAGCCATGGAGCTTAAAGTTGGTTGAATACCTAAATATAGTGGATAAAAACTTCCAACTAATCATTACAAAGTTTACTAGCTGGAAACTTTATGGGATTATTGATTTGTTTATGGTCTGGATATATAACTTTTGCAAGCGCCCGAAGCTCAAATTTTATGTCATGTAATCTTGAATTGCTAATGCTTTTTAGACTAGAATATATTGATCCTAAATCTGTGTTCTGTGCGCTGTTTCTGTCTGTCTCTTTCTAACCAAAAGAAGCAGCTCCTTTTCAGTCGGGCTACTGGCCAGATATGTTGTAGGCTGGAACCAATTCTAAATGTCTAACTTATGCTTTTTGTCTCAGCTTTATTGGACAAAGTGGTCCAGAGTTTTCTAGGCACCTGTTCTGGAACTGGTACCAGAAATGGTACCCACCCCAAAGTCATGTCCCATTAATTCTCTTCTCCATGACAAATAGTGATTTTTTAGGGTCAAACTTTGTCTTGAACTCAGATTATACAGACATTCACGTGGCCTATGATAGGATCATAGGTTGGATGAACTTTAGACTAAACCTTTTCTCGAAGTATTAATAGCAACTGCGACATCTTGTCTGAACACTTGGATGGTTTAAGATGTCATTTTTGTTTGCTGGTTTCTTGCTGAAAATTGTTCTGAGCCGATTGTGACGTCATGCCCATGGGTCGTGGCCCTTTCCATGCGTAGTGGCCCTTTTTAAGATTTTGTTTCTCCTTTGCTATTAATGACTGTAAGTTTTGGGTTTGGGTTTCTAGAGGCAATTTCACCATGAACCTGGAATTTCTTGTTTATGTCAGTAGGATATGAATCACCCCACCAACATCCAAGTGCTTCTTGTGGAAGCATTTAAATGCGCCTTGGTTGAAAATACATGCCCAATACCACCATTCCATATTATTGACACCTTTTTTGGATGTGAGGGTGGTGGGGTGGGTTTTGTTGTGGCTGTGGGGTTTAGTTTTGGGAAAATTATGGATGGGATCTAGACAAATTAACGCTAGACCTCCAACCCTCATGGAGAGAAAGGGTTGTTCTATCGTTCACCTTCGTATGTGAGATGCAATATATGGTTGTTGATGCATAGTAGTTTTTTCCCACGTGAAAGTATTAACATTCAAGTAATTTGGCTGTCTAATTATGTGTGGTGGAGCTGTTTTTTCCAGACCAGTGCTCACTTGATTTACTTATATAACTAAGGACACTTAATTTCCAGGCAAATCATGAAGCACAGATTGTCCAGGTTTTGACATTTGGACAACCTAGTATTGGCAATGCAATGTTTGTTTCTTACTACTGCATGCCAAATACTATACAAATAACTAATGGACATATATTGTGCCTCATTTGCCTCCGTACTATTCTCAGTTCCCACAAAAGACATACCATCACTTCCCTAGGGTGGTATGACTTTGATCTTGACGGAATATCAGATAAATTATGGGGAATTGTCGCTGACTGCATTTGACATTTCCTTTGCATTTATTTCAACCTATCTAACCGGAGAAGTCTTATTTTTTCCAACAATGTTCATACTCTCGTTTTTTTCAGCGTATAATTTTATAGGTTTTGTTTGTTTTATCTTCTTAACAAAGCAGGGCAGTTCATAGTACTCATGACCTTTTTAACAATATTTAAGGAACTCTCTCATTCCTATAAAGCTATCATGAGTTTCTCGTACCAATTTCAAATTTAAGACGCGAAATAATGTGTATTTCTCTCTCTCTCTCTCTCTCTCTCTCTCTCTCTCTCTATAATGGTTGATGACCTAATCTTAAGCTCTGTGCAATTATAAGGTATTAATCATTTAAATTATGTATGTCTACTAATGCCATAATATTGACAACTAGCTCAATGACAGTCACGGATAAACATATTGATGTGAGATAATGTGAAAATAATTTGATTCCACCTGCTTGTCTGGTGATAATCTTACTCTTTTTTATGTGAGTGTTCACATGTAATTGGAATCCTTCTTTTTTTGTAGGTACGGCTGTATAATATAGGATTTGTTTGTCTGGTTTATTAGGTCAAGAAAGTTTGTGATGGCTCTGGAGAAGATCCAATTTGCAGTAGGTAAGGGGGTAGCTTTAGTCATAGCTACCTGTTACAAGCAATTATTTTGTGGATTTATCATGCTAGGTGCAATAAGTCATGTGACAGATCAGCTTGTTCTAGAGAATGCCAGTCTTTTATTACCGGAAATATTTACGGATGACTTATCATAGTATGTTTCTGCAGATTGGTAACTGGTAATAGCCTCGCGGACCATTTACTCTACTATGGTGCAAAATTAATGGCGGAGACGTGGGGATCGTGCAAAATTGTCATGGACCCACGATTCAAGGAATATGGAAGCGAAGACAAAGGAAACCTTATGCTTTCCAGGAATCCTTCTTCTTCTGCATTGAGGCTGCATTAAGACTCCGATGCCAAGAGTAACTTAGCGTAAAATGCTTCCAAGTCCGCATCTAATTTCGTGAAGATCATTAGTTAGCTCTAGATGAAGTTTGTTCATGTAATGCATTCCATCAATCTGTTTCCATGTCCATCACAAGATGCATAGGATCTCTACTAAAATTCACTTGGAATGTAAATAGCATGAAGTTGAATGTATCATCCTTGTAAATACAACTTTGTGGTACATATTGAATGAATGCGCTCGCAAGTTTACCTGTCAATCTAATCTTGGGCCTGTGGCATTTTTTACTAGACTCAATAAAACCTAATTAGGATGTGTGGATGCTGAGCTGAGCTATCCATAGCTGAATCACACCGCTTTTTTCTTTCCTTTTTTTTTCTTTTTTTGGGGGTTGAACTTGTGTTGAACTTCACAAAATTGGTAGAACTTTGTGAATTCTGGGACTGTTAGACTTGCATGGTTCAGAGATTAACCGATTTTATAAGGCGAAACAAAGACTGTCTAGGGAGAACACTTTTCAATCTATGACCTTACCTTCTACTACTGGCTTAATGGCACATAAAAGATTTCTCGGCGCAACCAAGTACTTCGACTGTTCCATGGCAGGACAGATAAATCAAGCCATCTTGGAAAAAAATGATCTTATCTGAAGTTTGCGTCATTTCAATCGGCGACCTCCGCTGGAATTCAACCTTTAGGAGGTAAGCAATTTATATCATCTTTGTTTCGACATATAAGAATGATCTGATCGGCCTTTGGAACGAAAGCTATAAGCTTTTACCTTCTATTTTTGATATGCCGGAATTAACATTAGTGAAAACCGGAAAGCCGAAATTCCTTCATCATTTCAAAGCATAAATTGCCAATTGTGAACATTCAAAGCATAAATTGCCAATTGTGAACATTCAAAGCACGTTGTGCAAGAGACCAGTTAAGTCCTTGACACTATATGATAAGCTATAGTTTGTACATTACAATAAAAGCTAAAGTACAGCACCAAAACGTTGAGAAAGATACGCTATCGTCAAATCTACGAGTTACCTGCGCTAGCCCCAGCTTACCTTTGCAATAAGAACCCGGAAGTTTTTCTTGCTTATTACCAAGAGAAAGAGCTCAGGCCGACATATAGGACTCTTTTGTCATTTAGCGATTCTCCTTACCAATGTTGAAACCTAAAGCTCCATACCTAGGTAACCGAAAAATGAACAAAAGAGCTTTTATCACGGATTAAAACCTACACGTTTGACTATCCTTCATTGTTTAAGGTATAGCAAAGTTAAGTTTTACAAGGCATGGTTATTAAGTTCAAATTTAAAGTACAAACCAGCAAGTTCCAAGGATCTCACATAAATGACCCACGTGTAAATTGACAAAAGTAATGCACTTTAATGCAGTAACACTAGCATCAATTTGACTTGTCTTTTATTGGTAACTCAATTAGCCCACCAAAATCGTCAAAAAGTAATATATCTAAACCAAATCAAACTCATGAAATAGATCAAAAGAAACCACGGTCCCATTTCATAAGCAGTTTACAACGTCCATCTTAAAGGTAGAAAACGGCTGCAAAAACGGCCAGTAATAACTATGCCTACAACAATAGATTTCATGTCAACTTGCCAAAGTGTGATTGTAATTTATGTATAACAAATAACGATCCCAGGAAAGACTACAGTGAATATCTCTTGAGATGACATAGGACAATAAGAAATTTGTTTAAGTTTCAAATCTTCCTTGACAACAGACTTAGCTTTGGATGCAGGACCTTTCAAGTACCACATGCACTTCTTATTGGAAAATGAACTCCTCTGCTGAGCATGTCTTCTAAATTTTTCAAGAAATGGCTGAATCTTCTAAGCAAGCCAGACATTGCATCAGTTGAACCTCTTCAAGTTGAAACGATCAGAGGCCTCACGCATGTTATCCCTTTCTGCGAAGTATTTCAACCCGATCAACTCACATTAAGGATGGCAATGCCTTCAATCAACAAAAAGCACTAATATTCAATGAAAAACAAAAAGCGCTGAGAATTTCGAGATCCTTCAACGCTTGATATTCAGCATTGAAGAATTCAGTAATGCCCGAACATCACAGATGTTACCCATGAGTGCATTCAAACGATTCTTCTGGTCAACATCATAAAAAAGGACGAGAATTCCTTCACAAAAAGCCTATCTTTAATTGTCTTGATCCCTTCATCAACATTACTTATTTATGTCAATTTCCTTTTGAGGATATTGGAGATGAGTTATTCTGCACGAACTGAATGCCCTCGAGCTCTTAAGTTTCACGGATGTTAGAGAAAAAGCAATAGTGCTCAAAACCATGTGAAAGCTGATTGTAGATAAGTTCGGCAAGAGTCGTCTCTCCAACAAGGCCCATTCCATGAATTCCAACAATTCATGTTTCTTGTGTTGTGAGTGCCTATCATACTCATGACAAAGACTACCTTGAACACCATTTTCACATCGAGAGGTCCATGAACTGGTTTTGGCAAGAGCGACTAAGACTGCCTTGAGCACCACTCTAGGGACACAATTTTTCTCCCGGTCCAGACAATCCCTTGAAGTGTTTTCTCGTAAAAGAACATCTGGGTACTGATAAGCCAGTTCTATTGCATAACAATGAAGAGAACACACATTTAGAGGAAATGTAATAATCATTTTTTCAGCCCATAATAAAGGAAAAAAAATCAGGTTTGCCTAAATAGCTTTTTTACCCCCCAAAACAGATGAATATAGGATTTACCACCCCAATATTGTGAGAGGGAACATGATCAACATCAAATTTCATCCATCACCTGCCTTTCTTCGGTCTCCATCTATACAGCTAGGCTTCTATTACAGATAATTACCTAGGCATAACCATTTCAAGAAAATGGAGGCAATAATGGAGATCACACAAGGGTCGATTTACATGATTTCAAACCCCAAGTGAGACTCCTCACATGTCCGATACACCGATAATACTGAAATTTAGACTCAACTATAATATGATTTATGATACCTTGGCTAAGCTAAATAGTTCTCCTCTCCTGTCACAAATGGAAGCTTTGCTACACCAACTATTGATGCCGCTACCCAAGTGAAATTCCTCTTTCTTCATTTTATAACTTCTCCATAACATTTGCAAATCCCACTAAGAAGCACACCTTTCTTGAAAAATAAATTGAACATAAGCATATCAATACAATGTCTTCTTCACAATAGCAACAATGAGTTAATTATGCTGTAATATTCCAGGATGAGAATCATAGTGCTATGACTTTCCAACACACATTTCATCTAATTGTTTACAGTATAGCAAAGTTATCTCCAATGTGAAGCAGAGGGTATCACCTTCGAAATATGTGAAGCAGCAAATCGACAAGGATATCTAATGAATTGTCATAAATCAAATAATAACGATGCAATCCACATGCATACCTCCAGCTGGGAAACATAAAAGCAAGGAGAAACCATCCACAGAGAATATAGCTAAAAAAGCCAAACCAAACTAGGAAAAAAAAACATATATTTGTACATAATTAAGAACCCTCTGGTTATACGGAGGTACCATAATTTCAATACCTTCTTCAGATTTCCAGGCATCAACTCATAAAGTAAATAAAAAGAGGACATAAAACTTCACTTTGGATGTCATTTTCATTTTCCTTTATTCGGTCTTCATTTGTACAGCTGCCCAATTAGCCACAGCTCCTTACGTAATAAGATTTCTGTGAGTTTTTCAAACTTTAATTCCTCTCAACAACATTAGAAATTGGCAAAAAGGCAGTTTGAGATCTCTCACTTAGCACTTCTTGTCGATCTTAAAACCTAAAAGAATCCTCTAGTATAACCGAGGTGAATGGAAGGGCTTTTATGATAGATAATCACCGAGGCATAACCATTTCTAGGAAATGTAGGCAACAATCGAGATCACACAAGAGTTTCATTTACATGATTTCTAACCCCAAGTTAGACTTATCATATGTCCTGGGCAGTAGGCAACGATATTACTGAAATTTAGCCTTAACTATAAGACGATTTATGATACCTTGGAGGTGAAAGTTTTGCTGCACCAACTATTGATCCGCTACCTAAGTAAAATTCCTCTTTCTTCATTTTATGACTTCTCCATAATATTTGCAAATCCCACTAAGAAGCACATCTTTCCTGAAAGATAAACTGAACATAAGCATATCAATACAGGGCGTCTGTCTTCTTCACAGTTGCAACAATGAGTTGATTATGCTGTAAAGTTCCAGGATGAGAACCATAGTTATTATATGACCTTCTGACACACATTCCATCTAATTGTTTACAGTACAAGGAAGTCATCTCCAAAGCGAAGCGAAGTTATCAACTTCGAAATAAGTGAAGCAGCAAATCGATAAGGATATCTAATAATTTGTTACGAACCAAACCAAATAAAAACGATGCGATCGACATGCATACCTCCAATTGGGAAACATAAACCAAGGAGAAACCATCCAAAGAGAATAAGGCGAAAAAAGCCAAACCAAACTAGTAGAAGAGAACGAATGTTTGTACATAATTAAGAACCCTCTGGTTGTCCGGAGGTATCATAATTCCAATACCTTCATCAGATTTTTAGTCATCAACTCGTGAAGAGGTAATTAAAAAGTGAATGTGAAACTTCTCCGTCCATATCCGTGAAAGAGTTTGATTGCAGAAAAGGGAAAACATTGGTTGTTAGATGAAATAACTTACCTCAATTCGTTTAAAGTTTGCACACAAGGGAACAATTTGCGGTCGGCGATCAAGAAGCTTTTAGAGCAACGTGCACTTATCCGTCAGTCTTCTCCCTCATATCCATATAAAATCAGTCTCCCCAAAATATGACTCCCTTCTCCAAGCAAAGCAAAGAAATTGCCTCCACATTTAATTTCCCGCAAAACCTTATATCAACATATTGCAGTCCCTTCAAGCTTGATAGATTAGGCAACTTCTGTAAAGATCCACAGTCAAAAATAATCAATCCTTCCAAAGATTGTGGTAGTTCGCCTTGAATCTCAACCAGATTACTGCAGCCCCACACAAAAAGATGCCGTAGTTGGTTGAGATTACTTAGATCAGGTAATATCCCCACCTGTTGAAGTTCCGAAAGCTGCAAATCTAGGTTCTCCGAACCATCAAGGCCTCGCATCTCTGAGATTACAGAGTCAGTAATCCAAAGATCTGATGGGTTCTTCAAATTCGATAGATTCCCAGGGGAACCAAGTGAGTTGCAACCTTGCAAATCCAAGGTTGATAAACTGGAGGGAAGGCTCGGGAGGCAACGCAGATTAGGGCACTGGAGTTGAAGCTCTTGGAGTCGAGGAAGGAGACCGATATCTATGGGTAAGGCTGTCATGTGTTCAGAGTCCAAATACAAGTCTAATAAACTGGAGGGAAGGCTCGGGAGGCAACGCAAATTAGGGCACCTGAGCATAACCCATTTGAGTCGAGGAAGGAGACTACTAATATCTGTGGATAAGGCGGTCACGTATTTAGACTCCAAATCCAAGGATAATAAACTGGAGGGAAGGCTCGGGAGGCAACGCAGATTAGGGCACCTGAGTGTAAGCCATTGGAGTCGGGGAAGGAGACTACTAAAATCCGTGGGTAAGTGGGTCACAAAATGACAATCGTATAGGCCCAGAGTCTCCAGTTTGCTTAAATTCCCAATCCACCGTGGCATCGGATATTCTTCCACAGGCCCATCAGATTCCACACCATCATCATGTTCGTCCACAGGCCCATCAGATTCCACACAATCATCATGTTCGCTAAACCCCAACCTCAATTCCTTTAAATTAGTCAGGTTTGAGAGATCTGGAAACGTATCCATGTGCAAGTCAGACAACTCTAGAATGATAAGACTTTCAGGAAGCCTCGGCACCACGTTTATTCTAGCATTATTCAATTTCAAGATCCTTAGGGATTGATTTCCGTAGATGCAATTGCCAATTTCCACTTCCACTTTCAAATCCCGAAATGTGGCATCTATTTCTTCGAGCTTCTCAATCATCCAGAGGGCATCGGGTATTTTGCTCATTGCATTCCAATTCATCATCAATACTTTCAAATTTTTCAACTTTCCGATGGAATCGGGTAGTTCTTTGATCCCCGTATTAGATGTATGCAACTCAATGAGCGATTCCAAATTTCCGATGGAATCAGGTAGCTCTTTGATCCCCGTTTGAAATATATCCAACTTAATTAGCGATTTCAAATTTTCGATTGTATTCGGAAGCCTCTCGACCGATTTGCAACATGTCAGAGATAGGTATTCAAGGCTCGCAAGATCTGTACCCATCTCTTCTGGCAGCCTCCGAAGATTGTTACAAAAGCTTAAATCTAAGGAAACTAGGCTTTTCAAATGACAAATCGACCTATCAATTTCAGTTAATGATTCACAGCGCTGTAAGATCAATCGTTCTAAATTTACCTCGGCAGAGAAGATGGGAGTTCTCTCCAAGGCATTGCATTCGTTCAGATCCAAAATTTTCAAATTCTTCATCACCTGTAAAAGAAAAATCATACAAAGATTACTTTTGAATCTCATAAGACGGAATAAGAAGTGTTGTCTAGCATATAACATACCTCCATATGGCTCCACCCCTGCCAATCATGCGTAATCTTACTCCGAGATAGATCAAGAATAACCACATCCTCCATGGAGAAATTTGCAATCTTAAATGTTGGGGGAATACCGTGCCAAGAAAGCCATCGTAAATGCGGAAGGAGATCTGAATTCTCCTGAAAAACATTAGTCGGAAGAACATTTGATGGCGATTCGTGCCAAAGAAGCCTCTCTTCAGCACGAAAATATTCCTCTAAACCGTCAACTTCAAGAAACCGCAGATTTGATATTCTCTTAAAGTCCTTAGAGGTAAAACAGTACCGCCGCTCACGGTCAAAGTGGAGACGAAGAGCTTCAACTTTTGTTTTTCCCTGCCCAATGGAAAATTTTAAAAACAAAAGAGTTGAAGCGAAACACATTTATTCAAGTTCACTATTTTAAGGGGTTGAGTTGGAGTACTATCGTTACTTTAATCTTGACAGAGCAAAAATATTGGTTTGAGTAGGTCACAATAGTGCTAGAGAACACAAAAAAGTAACTGGCTTTCTTTTTAAAAAGAAAATGTCCACAAGTAAC
The DNA here is from genome assembly GCA_031216285.1 of Syzygium syzygioides. Taxonomy (NCBI): domain Eukaryota; kingdom Viridiplantae; phylum Streptophyta; class Magnoliopsida; order Myrtales; family Myrtaceae; genus Syzygium; species Syzygium syzygioides. The sequence goes on from CM062249.1 coordinate 31,052,361, forward strand.
ATGGAGATTTATTGAACGGGTAATTTTACCTCATGTCTCCTCAACAAATCCAATGCATCCTTAGAATCCCACACCCTACTTTGCTTCTCTATTTTCATCTTACTTTCTTGACGAACCAATTCTCTTCCGAGGTCTCTGAGTTGGTCATGCATCCACACTTGATTATTCTCTCCAATCTTTATCAAAGACATGTTCCGCAAAACTTCCAAGGCTACTTCCGGAAATTTTGATTCATCCCAAAAATGAACCACAATGTCTTTGTCATATCCAATGAAAATGCAAGCTATATCGAGGAATATATGCTTCTGCCGATCATTTAATGCATCATAACTTATTTTCAGTTTACTTTGAACTTTACCATCAGGAACACTTTCTAGCATCTTCAATGTGGCCTCCCACTCTTTCTTATTTTTGCCGGATAAAAGTGAGCCTATGACTTCTAGAGCTAGCGGAAGACCTCCAGCAATGCATATTGCCCTATGGGATTGGTTGATGTACTCGTCTAAAGGGGAATCTCTTCTAAAGGCATATTTGCTAAAAAGTTGAAGAGATTGATCGCGATCCATGCCCATAAGCTCATAACGGTCGTCCACTTTATGAACATCAAGAACTTCTTTGTTTCTAGTAGTAATAATAAGTTTACTCCCTTTACCAAACCAATCACGCTCACCTATGAGTGCATCCACGTGATTCTTTTCATGCACATCATCAAGAAGCAGGAGGACTCTTTTATTAGACATCCTCTCTTTAATTGTCTGAGTTCCTTCATCAATGTCTTTTATATCCATGCCTTTTGTTTTGAGGATGCTAGAGATGAGTTGATTCTGCAAGCAGCAAATGCCATTACCTTCTGACACTTCTCGAATATCGCGAAGAAAGCAACAATTCTCAAAGTCGTGTAAAAGCTTATTGTAGATCATTTTGGCAATAGTCGTCTTTCCGATACCACCCATCCCGTGGATTCCTATAATCCGTGTTTCACTTGTCCCGGCACCTATCTTTTCCATGATTGCGTCCACATGGTTGTCGACACGGACCAAGCAGTCTGATACTGCTAGATAACCCTTTTTCAACTCGCTGAAAACCTTATGGGTAAGTTCTTTTGCGAACTCTCCTTCTCGCCTAGTGTTTGTCGGAGGCAAAAGACAATGAGTTAGAAAATTGTGTTGAATTAACTATGTTCTGACAAGACCAAATTAAATTCGGAATGTGCTCTTCAAGGATTTATTCCATTGTAGATGAATTAGCGTTGGTACTTACAGTTAATGAATGAACTAAACTGGAAAAAAAATGATGCTTGGAATAAAATGGGACAAAATTGGGATTGTGCCATTACTTAGCGAGATTTCAGCAGTATAACTTCAATAACACAGAATTCAATTTAAACAGGGCTAACAAAAATCTAGAAAAGAAACCTGAAACACATCAAGTTTTAATGGTACAAGGTACATGAGATGGAATGCTTAAAGCAATCACCTGTTCTCCTTCTTGCTATGCAGGTCCCATCCGTTTATTGCTCCCACTGCACTGAGAGCATCCTTCCACCCTTGAATAGTCTTTTCGTCGTATCGCTTCTTGTTTTCATGTGCAAGAAAGGCCTTTGCATAACCCTCTGTTTGGTGCCGAACCTCTGAAGGCGCCACATCATAAAAAATAGGGATGATCTTTTGTCTTCCAGTTTTCTGGCACTCGACCATCTGGACTAGCTCCTTGAGACACCATACGCTAGAGGCATAGCCTTTCGAAAAGATAGGTATTGAGATCTTCGATTGATTAATTGCTTGGAGAAGTTCCGGGGCAAACTCTTCCCCAACGCGGAGCTCTTCGTCGTCCTTAAACGTGCGGATTCCTGCATCTTTAAGACTAGTGTAAAGGAAGTCGGTAAAACCTGCTCGAGTATCTGGTCCTCTAAAGCTCAAGAATACTTCATAGTCATATCCTGACGAAGGATCCATTCCTTGACCTTCTGTTGAAGTGTGAGTAGAAGAAGCGCCTCCTGCTGTTCCATCATTTTCACAGATGCGTCTTGTTTTTGCCCTCCCCTCCATTTGATCTCACTTGATCTTCTCTTCAAGGAACAAAAATTGAAAAGTGTAGCAGCAAAAGCAGTGGCAGCAAGAGATGGAAAAAGTTTAGAAGCCAGAACTAACAAACGGAGATCTGTGTGGGTCATTAAACGCGGAAGACAGGGTTGGCTAAATATGCAGAGAGTCAGGGTCTCCAGTTTGCTACAGTCGGTCAAATAAGAACGATTCATTCCAGCCTGTCAAAGTTGACGAATGCAGGTTTTTTCAAAACCAAAGTGGCCCCTCCCAACTCAATTCTTCTCTTTTATCTTCACCGTCGTAACGCAATTGAAAAAAACAGGAAAGATACAATTGCGGAGTAAATAAACTAGTGGAATTCTAAAAAGATGGGAGCAATCGAGTACTTTCGGTTATTGTGCTCTTGAATTTTAATAATCTTTGTCTTTGTGCAGTTTCTGACAACACCGCGTTGCGTTGAATGCCCCGCGCACTTTCCTGCGACGCGTTTTTGCTGGTACATAATTGTAGGGTCACTTTTGGGGTTTGGGTATCGAGTCGGGGCTATTTTGGAGAAAACAGCCCCCCGTCTAGTCAAACGAGTTGTTGTTCCTGTGCCCGATCGCGGAGATTTTCTTCAACGTTTCTGTTCTCCCACGCGTGCAGATAAATGAATTATTGGTGTGATTCCTTTTTGTTTTGGTCGATGTGTGATTCCTTCTTGAGAAATCTGGTTCACGGACTGTTCGTAGTCCAAGTCTTCGAATACTTTGACTTTGCCCTTCTAGTTCTGTGACACACATCTCCTCCCCCCCACGCTGTTCTTTTATTTTATTTTTTCTTTGGAGAGTGGTAACTATTGCAATTTTTAATCTAATGATTGTATTTCGATGCCAGGCAAAACTATATGTATATGGTAATTTCGTAATTTCCATTTAGTTAAATTAGACAGTATCAACTTTTCTGATGATTGATGACATGATTGGCTAGTCTATTTAAAGATCAAAGTTTCTCTGAACATAAGGTGTTTATTTTGTAAGTATTTTTCAAGTTTCTATGTCAATTTTGTGGTAACTGAACATTTCGTGTTTCCCCATAGAAAATAGCCACTTCGTAACTAAAGTTTCACGGTACTGACTCGACGACAACCAACATAAGCAGCAGCTACCAAGATCATCTTCTATCAACCGTTTTTTAGCCAACTAAAGTCACCCGTAAAGAGTTGGCACGTACATTATCATAAGCTTTTCAGAGTCCGGATTATGATCAATCCAATGATGAATAAACCGAGCATTGCCTCCCCTCCATTGATCTCACGTAATCTTTTCTTCGAGAAATGTTTCAAAGATGAAAAAAGTTCAAAAGCCCTACATATCAAATGCTGCCGGCCAAAAAAAAAATCATTTATCGAATGGTGGCCGCTTATCAATCAACTATCAAAGTAACAAACCCACCAAAGACCACAACCGGCATTCACGGCGACAGTGGTCCGCGAGAATCCAAGGAAAATCTGGTTAAAAAAGCAAAGCGATAATGAAAAAGACATAAAGCAATACAGCAAAGAAAAAGAAGATGGGTCATACGAACGCGGAAAAGAAGACTTGCCAATGCCTTAGCGTGCCTTTTTGTTGTCGGCAAGATTTTTCCCTTGCCCAGAGGAATTTATTTTCATAGTTATATTCATGAAAAATTGTCATTGAGATCTTGTTTTTCCGTCTTCTTTATTTAACTTAGGATCAGTTTGTTTGATGAAAAATCATTTTTGATAAAAAAAAAATTTCCGTACTTTTCCGGTAATTGAATTACGTAAAATTATTTGATCAATATAAAATGTTTACCACGGACTAAAAACAATAAGCTTAGAGAATAACGATTTGGTAAGAAGGAATCGTTTTTCCTTATCTCTTGCTGTGTTGAAGTGAGAAGAATATACTTCATTAGTGCTCAATTTTCTTACATTCCCAAAAACAAGATCATATATAATACTTTACAAATATGGTTTCATAATTTAAGTGACCCAATCGAGCCAAGTAGTTTCATGATCCCAGCTCCTCGCAGAGAAGCCTCGATAAGGAAGTTAAGTGACCGATTGAAGGTTTTGTAGTCAGTGAGGAACGATGGCAAGCATTGAGAATTCGTGTACTCTTCAATCCTTGACATTCAGGCATATGCTTTATTGATGTCCCATCAATCAAGTGTATTCTCAAACATTCCATTTTACCAGGCTCCTTTGGGAGGTGGTGGAGATCAATCTTTCTAAATTCACATGCACCTGAAATCTAGCATCTAATAGCACCATTTCGATATCGAAAGGTCGACCTGATCTAACTGAATGGAGGTCATACAGCAATCCCTTTTAAGGCAGTAAGTCCATGTCAAACTTTCCCTTCCGACTTGGTAGCTTGTAGATGTATTTTCCCTTTAAGATAGAGAACGTTGATGTTTGTCCCTTGAAACCAGCATGCGAATCGAACAAAGTCAACGTCTAGCAAGTTAGTCAACAATCGTTGAGCTGCTGCTGCTGCTGCTCCTCGTCGGAGCCATTGGACAGGGTCTTGTCACACGACACCCGCTGCTTCTAGGGTCTCGCTAGCCATGGCGGTGCTGAAAACCGGTTTCGGCAGAGATCGGTCGATTGATCATCGGTCAAGGTCGTCACTGTTTGTGCTAGAGAGGGAGAGAGGCCGAATCAGAATCCGAGGGACGATCCGAAATTAAAAAAGGGAGGAGGATAGAGTCGGACTGAACGGTGGGAGAATCGTACCCGTTTGATCGGAGACGGTGTCCGAAACTGGAGGAAGCAGAGGAGGGTTTGCGTTTTTCGTTATTTTTGTTTTAAATTGTTTTCTGGCTTTTCATTTTTCTTCTGTTCTCGAAGTTTATGGGCGCGTTCTTCTACATGTAAAGCATTCAACCCCGATGATCGTGCAATTCATATCTCCAATTGAGCAATTATGGGATAACAAATGCCATGATTTCCAATTGCAGTCGCTTTGTCAATAGTCCCGTAAGTTTTTAGACAAAATGACCCGACTCAAAATCAAAGTTAATTTATCTAATAAAAAGCTATTGCATCCAATTCAATATAAGTCATTTAGAGAGTATTCAAGAATTGTTGCGTAATAGCAAGTCATCATATTGTCTCTCCAACCCAAGAGAGGTGGGCTCCACAACTCGTAATTAAGCTCAACTTGGTAGGCACTTGGGTTGAATTACATTCTTTTCAAATTTGGAGAACTCGAGTTATTAGATCAATTCGAGCTTGAATTTGAAAATATATAACCCGAGAAGCTTGCCATCGTAATGAAGTAATCACATTTTCATATACCTCCACAACAGATAAAATATTAACTTGAATTCAAGTTGGAACCAACTAATTGAACCCGTCCCGAGTCACAAATGCTAATGTGGAGACATCAAAGGAACCCAAAGTCCAAAAAAGCACGTCTCATTCCGTCAAGGCTAAAATACAACCGCAAGACATTGCCGTGCAGGTCTTTCTGAACGTTCCCATCTTAGCGAAACTTCCTTCAGTGCCCCTCACGTAAACGACGAAATCACCGAATCTGACACCGAATAATGCCCGCCAACAGAAGAAGATCCGAGGGCAAATCAGGAAAGATCCGTCAATTTGTCGTCCCCTCCTTCCTTGGCCCCCAAATCGCTGTAGTTTTCAACTCCATTGCCGTAGATTGAATTCGAGCAATACGAACAAAGATCGTAGCGAATGATCCCTCTGGTCTACAATTGGATGTTTTCAAAGCATATAACCGACCTGCGATGAGTTTTTTTTGGTTGGCTCTGTTAAGCCGCTAGATTACGGAGTTTGGATCAATGATACACCTGGAATATGGTCAGATTGGTCGAATTTCCTTATATTTGTTAGATGCGAATCTCAAATCCTGCTGTTTCTACTTTGGGAATAGATTTTGTTGGAGTGCCTCACGGTGATTGAATATCGGCTATTCAGCTTTTGTCCAGCTGAGTTATGGACCATTTGAGAGGTGTGGCTCGTCGCCCTCTCAGCCAATACTTGCAGATTATCTATTGCAATAGAAAAAAAAGGCAAAAAGGAAACAACTTGCAGACAATGCGAGACTGCCTATGGTAATTAAATCTTCAGACTTGGATGAAATTTTGTCACACTTGTATTCATCTCAAATTAAAGGATTTGGATTTTTCGATCCAAAAAGAAATTAATGGATTTGAGTCATTAGTTCATATTAAGCTCGACATTAAACAACGTTAGACCAAGTCCATTTGCAGCTGGAAACATGCCCGAATACAATCAATAATTGGTATAGCTTCTCTTCAACTCCTGTGAATCCAATTAAGGGCCGTGCTTTTGCGCCAAAACAAACTAGACATGTGTTTAGAAAAAATTTAATCAACAATTAGCAAAATCCTGCGAAAGCTGATTGGAGATGATTTTCGCGAGAGTTGTTTTCACAGCACGAACCATACTCATGATTTCATTCATGTGACTATCGACTCCGACCGAGCATTTGGATACTATCAAATGAGCCGTTTTCAACTCATCGAAAGCTTGCTTGGCCACGTTTCTCCAAACCTCTCCTTCGTTACCGATATTTATCGGAGGTAGCAGTTGAAGCAATTAGAGAGTCACATCAAACCAAACTATGCTTCAAAAGAAAAAAAACCCATTCAAACTACCACAATAAACTATTGTCAATTGATTCTTTCAAGATTTCTAATTAATTTATCGATTTATTAATTGTGTCAAATGATAGTGAAAACGACTTTGAATTGAATGGCGTTGTTTGCAATGGAAAGAGGATTAAGATGGTCCTTCTAAGTTAGTGAAAAAGGGACAGTGTGAGTTGGCCCTTAGTTAGTTAGTACCAAAGGAACTCAATGGAAGGCCATCCTGGCATCCAATCACTTTGTCATTGGCTTAGTTTGATCCAGCAAAACTTAGGAGATCAAGTATATTTCTGGATTCTTCTACTTACAAATCTTGCTGTTATTCGTAGCTTAAAAGTACATATAATATCAAGAGAAATATCAATAGAAAATATAGAGCATGAGTAATTTTTTTTATTTTATTTTCTAATTGTAAAGGGGAAGTCAGAAGCAAAAGTAATAGAGAATGTTTTTGTGTTTTCGAACAAGCCCTTTTTTTAAGGTAAACTCAAATTCTACCCTCTCAATTTGACTAAGCTTTGTAAATTAACTTAGCGTTGTTAAAGGAACAATTAATTCAAGCTTCATGCGCCATTTTTGGTAATGCTAGAAGAAGTAATTTTTTCATGAAAGTCCCGTGAGAAATACTATGATGCTCTGGGAGCCCCACATTAGCATAAAGTCAAAGCAGTCGGAGACCGGTAAAATTCATTGAAATATATTTAATGAAAAAAAGGTAAAAGTTCAAGAATTCACGACTTTTGGTGCTTAATGATAGGTTGGCACTAATTTCTTAATAGATTTTGAACTATCTCCCATGCGATCTTCTTATCCCAATTCAATTGTGCACCATTTAAGATTGCAACTCGATCTTCGGTAAGGTTTCAATTCCTTTCCAATCTCAAGTATGCAACTTCTCTCTTTCAAATGACGTTTTCAAAGATAAATTCAAATAGATAGATCACACACCTCACTAGACCAAGTTGGTATAGCAAACCCACACACGAATGCAATAGTTACATGGCATGCATCAACTTCTCTCGTTCAAATGACGTTTTCAAAGATAAATTCAAGTAGATAGATCACACACCTCACTAGACTAAGTTGGTATAGCAAACCCACACACGAATGCAATAGTTACGTGGCATGCATCGGTGCAACCATTTTCACCACTTCAACTACATCCTCGATCAGAAATCCCACGCTCATTCCAAAACTTCTTCAAATCATGTATTCACACATGAAGCACACATCCACTTCCTAGCACAAAATGCCAGGAGATACCTATAACCGCAGCCGACCTGGCGAACCCTGGCAAGCAAACAAGAGATCCGCCGAATCTGATCGATCCGGCACCAAAAATTCCAACTAATCCAGTAAAATACGGCGAAGGCAAACATCAAACCTCATCGCCCTCCAACTTGGCCTCGCCATTCTCGTCAACGTGGGGGGCGTGTTATTTAATTTAAACGGCGTCGTTCCAGAAACCGGGTTCGAACCAGCTAATCGAACTAAGCTCGAGTCAAAAAGTGCCAACGTGGACACACCAAACGGAAGTCTCCATAAAGAGAGAGAGAACTGAGAAGATACAACCCCAAAATTGAATTTTCTTAGCTGAACTTCCTTCGGTGCCCTCACGCGAACGACGAAATCTCACCGGATGTGCCCGCCAACAGAAGAAGATCCCGAGGGCAAATCAGGAAAAAAAGTCAGTAAAATTCACCGTCCTCCTCCTTCCTTTGCACCCAAGTCGCCGTGGCTTTCAATCGCCATAAGAATCCACACGAACCTGCGAGACCGGAATCGAGGTTCGAATTCGAGCAATGCGGACAAAGATCGCGATCGATCTATCACTCTCTCTATCTCGCTGCGCGATCGCGCCATTTGATCGCGTCTGCGCATGCGAAACGTGCGGCGATTGGATTTTTCCCGTGGGGCGCGGTTTTCGGTTTTTTCTCGATGACGCTGTTCGATCCGATTCTCTCGTAGAATGTGGAGCGGAACGGATCGTGGTTGGGAGTGATGGTTGTTCTGACACTGTTTGATTGCAGCGAGTGGGAGTGGGGCGGGAGGTAATTGCAATTCGCGTTCATGGCATCAGCTACTGCTGCCCCAATCCCTCTGGCTCAATCCGGATTTGGGAGTTTTGATAGTGAGAATAGACGGGCCCTGGTATTGAGTGGGTTGGTTTTGGGCTTGGACAGTGAGATTTGAATTGTGAATTTTGGCTGATTAGGCATTTCAGGGTTGGGGGGAATAGTTGACTGTGTTGCGGAGCTGTGGTGCCTGATTGAATGGGACAGACTATAGCTGAGTGATCCCTCAGGTGTACGATTTGGATGTTTTCAAAGCATAGGACTGACAGTGTTGTGTTGTATTCGGTTCGTTCTGTTAAGCTCTTGGATTACCGAGTTTGAATCAATGCTACGTCTGGAATATGGTCATATTTGTTCGATACAAATTTCATCCTGCTGTTTCTACTTTGGGAATAAAATTAGTTCTTTAAGTTCACGAAGGACGGCAGATATATACTGAAAATATTGGTTTGGGTTGATGTTTCCTTAAGTGTCCCTCTCACTTGATTTGTCGAAATAGCTTGCTAGAGACATAAGAAACTTGCCTCGTTGCTTGTAATTGAATGAGCTTGTGACCGCATTTTCAATCTGAAATCTTCTCTACTGGTGAATGCTGAACTTTGAGTGAGGTCCAAGGCTCATAAAGCTGTTTGCAATCACGCTCTTGTGATGATGGTCGTGGAGTATGCATCTGTAGTAAGTGTGTAGTAAGTGTTCTTTATAAAGATTTTCCTGTTTACTTAGAGCTTCTTGTTATTACCTTCAGATTTCACCAATTTCAATACAATAACATCGTAACAAGATGCAAAGCTTTTTATTTTGCAAGTTTACTTGTCAGATTTGACAGAACTTTTTAGTTGGACATGTCCTGGTTGTGATGGAAAGACCAAGGTAATCTGACTGCGTTTTAATATGACATTGTTGCTAAGGTTGCGTAAAGAATAGGTCCTCAGTACTAAATGGCCAATTCTTGAGATGAGATTTTGTGGGCATATGCTGCCTTATCTTATTAGCTTCTGACTGGTTATTAATGCCTTTGGATTTGAAAGTAGGGGTTCTAATTCATTGATCTGATAGTTGACGTCCAGCACTGCTTATAGGTATGTAATTCATGTTGCAGTGGCCTACCAATTTGCGATGCCTGTGATGCCTCTATGTTTGAATTTCATCTAATTTTTTGTCCTTATTTCTAATCAATAGATATTACCTATAGGCATCTATTGGCGTGGCCAGGACCTTAATGCTGCGGTTATAGCTTTCGAAGGTACTCAAGAACATAGGCACGCATGTTAACTTTAGCAATTATACCTCTTACATTTGACATGCGAAGGATTTGATGAAAATTTAAGCTAAGAAGAGTAGCCTCCGGTGAGTGCGTACACAAAGCACATGGGTCTGCTGTCCATAAGAAGGGAAAACAGTGAATCATTTCCACTAGGACATGAAAGCTATGTGCTTGTAAATTTAGAAGGAGTCATGAGGAGATCACATACTTCACTAATTTTTTTTCTTGGAAAAGTTGTTTGAACTTTTCAGTTAGTGGTTACTTCTATTTATGTCTACAGTATACAGAACTGGGTTGAAGATTTCTACTGGAAACAGCTCGACCTAAACTACCCCCGCATGCCTGTAGCCATGGTTCTAGAGATGATGAGCCTCTTGCAAGTTGTGGATACTTCTGATTTGGAATGAGTTAGAGTCTTATTCTATTGTCTTTGCTTAGGTTCATCATGGATTTATTATGCTTGTCGCTATACGACGGTGCAACCTGGTACTTTGTATGCTGTTAGAAGAGCCAAGGATTTGACATCAACGTCATGGTGACAGGGCATTCTATGGGAGGGCCTATGGCATACTTTTGTGGACTTGATATCGTGGTAAGATAGTTAAAAACTTGTTATGGGTTCAGATATTGGTTCTTCTCTATTGTGTTCTTCCATTTATTCAGTTTTGGTCTGTTAAGAGTTACCCGGAATTCTCTGCCAACTCTGCCAACTCTGCCTTGAAGAGTCTAGACTCAGGAGACTCTGGATATCTTGAACTTTCTATGGCTTCATATTTATATTTACAATTGGTCAGCGTCTTGTTTTTTTTCTTTTTTGTTAAATCAACCTGTAGACAAAACACAAGCAAAATGGGTTGCAAACAACCCTTTACCTGAACCATCTATGGTCTACGTATTTAGTTGTGTGAATTGTCTTACATGTTAAGCCATTGAGCTTAAAGTTGGTTGAATACCTAAATATAGTGGATAAAGACTTCCAACTAATCATTACAAAGTTTACTTGCTGGAAACTTTATGGGATTATTGATTTGTTTATGGTCTGGATATATAACTTTTGCAAGCGCGTGAAGCTCAAATTTTATGTCATGTAATCTTGAATTGCTAATGCTTTTTAGACTAGAATATATTGATCCTAAATCTGTGTTCTGTGCGCTGTTTCTGTCTGTCTCTTTCTAACCAAAAGAAGCAGCTTCTTTTCAGTCGGGCTACTGGCCAGATATGTTGTAGGCTGGAACCAATTCTAAATGTCTAACTTATGCTGTTTGTCTCAGCTTTATTGGACAAAGTGGTCCAGAGTTTTCTAGGCACCTGTTGTGGAACTGGTACCAGAAATGGTACCCACCCCAAAGTCATGTCCCATTAATTCTCTTCTCCATGACAAATAGTGATTTTTTAGGGTCAAACTTTGTCTTGAACTCAGATTATACAGACATTCACGTGGCCTATGATAGGATCATAGGTTGGATGAACTTTAGACTAAAGCTTTTCTCGAAGTATTAATAGCAACTGCGACATCTTGTCTGAACACTTGGATGGTTTAAGATGTCATTTTTGTTTGCTGGTTTCTTGCTGAAAATTGTTCTGAGCCAATTGTGACGTCATGCCCATGGGTCGTGGCCCTTTACATGCGTGGTGGCCCTTTTTAAGATTTTGTTTCTCCTTTACTATTAATGACTGTAAGTTTTGGGTTTCTAGAGGCAATTTCACCATGAACCTGGAATTTCTTGTTTATGTCATTAGTAGGATATGACTCACCCCACCAACATTCACGTGCTTCTTGTGGAAGCATTTAAATGCGCCTCAGTTGAAAATACATCCCTAATACCACCATTCTATATTATTAACACCTTTTGTGGATATGAGGGTGGTGGGGTGGGTTTTGTTGTGGCTGTGGGGTTTAGTTTTGGGAAAATTATGGATGGGATCTAGACAAATTAACACTAGACCTCCAACCCTCATGGAGAGAAAGGGTTGTTCTATCGTTCACCTTCGTATGTGAGATGCAATATATGGTTATTGATGCATAGTAGTTTTTCCCCACGTGAAAGTATTAACATTCAAGTAATTTGGCTGTTTAATTATGTGTGGTAGAGCTGTTTTTTCCAGACCAGTGCTCACTTGATTTACTTATATAACTAAGGACACTTAATTGCCAGGCAAATCATGAAGCACAGATTGTCCAGGTTTTGACATTTGGACAACCTAGTATTGGCAATGCAATGTTTGTTTCTTACTGCTGCATGCCAAATACTATACAAATAACTAATGGACATATATTTTGCCTCATTTGCCTCCGTACTATTCTCAGTTCCCACAAAAGACATACCATCACTTCCCTAGGGTGGTATGACTTTGATCTTGACGGAATATCAGATAAATTATGGGGAATTGTCGCTGACTGCATTTGACATTTCCTTTGCATTTATTTCAACCTATCTAACCGGATAAGTCTTATTTTTTCCAACAATGTTCATACTCTCGTTTTTTTCAGCGTATAATTTTATAGGTTTTGTTTGTTTTATCTTCTCAACAAAGCAGGGCAGTTCATAGTACTCATGACCTTTTTAACAATATTTAAGGAACTCTTCTCATTCCTATAAAGCTATCATGAGTTTCTCGTACCAATTCCAAATTTAAGACGCGTAATAATGTGTATTGCTCTCTCTCTCTCTCTCTCTCTCTCTCTCTCTCTCTCTCTCTCTCTCTCTCTCTCTCTCTCTCTCTCTCTATGATGGTTGATGACCTAGTCTTAAGCTCTGTGCAATTATAAGGTATTAATCATTTAAATTATGTATGTCTACTAATGCCTATACTATTGACAACTAGCTCAATGACAGTCACGGATAAACATATTGATGTGAGATAATGTGAAAATAATTTGATTCCACCTGCTTGTCTGGTGATAATCTTACTCTTTTTTATGTGAGTGTTCACATGTAATTGGAATCCTTCTTTTTTTGTAGGTACGGCTGTATAATATAGGATTTGTTTGTCTGGTTTATTAGGTCAAGAAAGTTTGTGATGGCTCTGGAGAAGATCCAATTTGCAGCAGGTAAGGAGGTAGCTTCAGTCATAGCTACCTGTTACAAGCAATTATTTTGTGGATTTATCATGCTAGGTGCAATAAGTCATGTGACAAATCAGCTTGTTCTAGGGAATGCCAGTCTTTTATTACCAGAAATATTTACGGATGACTTATCATAGTATGTTTCTGCAGATCGGTAACTGGTTATAGCCTCGCGGACCATTTACTCTACTATGGTGCAAAATTAATGGCGGAGACGTGGGGATCGTGCAAAATTGTCATGGACCCACAATTCAAGGAATATGGGAGCGAAGACAAAGGAAACCTTATGCTTTCTAGGAATCCTTCTTCTTCTGCATTGAGGCTGCGTTAAGACTCCGATGCCAAGAGTAACTTAACATAAAATGCTCCCAAGTCAGCACCTAATTTCGTGAAGATCATTAGGTAGCTCTGGATGAAGTTTGTTCAGGTAATGCATTCCATCAATCTGTTTCCATGTCCATCACAAGATGCATAGGATCTCTACTAAAATTCACTTGGAATGTAAATAGCATGAAGTTGAATGTATCGTCCTTGTAAATACAACTTTGTGGTACATATTGAATGAATGCGCAAGCAAGTTTACCTGTCAATCTAATCTTTGGGCCTATGGCATTTTTTACTAGCCTCAATAAAACCTAATTACGATGTGTGGATGTTGAGCTAAGCTATCCCTAGCTGAATCACGCTGCTTTTTTCTTTCCTTTTTTTTTTCTTTTTTTGGGGGTTGAACTTGTGTTGAACTTCACAAAATTGGCAGAACTTTGTGAATTCTGGGACTGTTAGACTTGCATGGTTCAGAGATTAACCGGTTTTATAAGGCGAAACAAAGACTGTCTAGGGAGAACACTTTTCAATCTGTGACATTACCTTCTACTATTGGCTTAATGGCACATAAAAGATTTCTCGGCGCAACCAAGTACTTCGACTGTTCCATGGCAGGACAGATAAATCAAGCCATCTTGGAAAAAAATGATCTTATCTGAAGTTTGCGTCATTTCAATTGGTGACCTCCACTGGAATTCAACCTTTAGGAGGTAAGCAATTTATATCATCTTTGTTTAGACATGTAAGAATGATCTGATCGGCCTTTGGAACGAAAGCTATAAGCTTTTACCTTCTATTTTTGATATGCCGGAATTAACATTAGTGAAAACCGGAAAACCGAAATTCCTTCATCATTTCAAAGCATAAATTGCCAATTGTGAACATTCAAAGCGCGTTGTGCAAGAAACCAGTTAAGTCCTTGACACTATATGATAAGCTATAGTTTGTACATTACAATAAAAGCTAAAGTACAACACCAAAACGTTGAGAAAGATACGCTATCGTCAAATCTACGAGTTACTTGCGCTAGCCCCAGCTTACTTTTGCAATAAGAACCCGGAAGTTTTTCTTGCTTATTACCAAGAGAAAGAGCTCAAGCCGACATATAGGACTCTTTTGTCATTTAGCGATTCTCCTTACCAATGTTGAAACCTAAAGCTCCATACCTAGGTAACCGAAAAATGAACAAAAGAGCTTTTATCACAGATTAAAACCTACACGTTTGACTATCCTTCATTATTTAAGGTATAGCAAAGTTAAGTTTTAAAAGGCATGGTTATTGAGTTCAAATTTAAAGTACAAACCAGCAAGTTCCAAGTATCTCACATAAATGACCCACGTGTAAATTGACAAAAGTAATGCACTTTAATGCAGTAACACTAGCATCAATTTGACTTGTCTTTTATTGGTAACTCAATTAGCCCACCAAAACCGTCAAAAAGTAATATATCTAAACCAAATCAAACTCATGAAATAGATCAAAAGAAACCAAGGTCCCATTTCATGAGCAGTTTACAACGTCCATCTTAAAGGTAGAAAATGGCTACAAAAACAGCCGGTAATAACTATGCCTACAACAATAGATTTCATGTCAACTTGCCAAAGCATGATTGTAATTTATGTATAACAGATAACGATCCCAGGAAAGACTACAGTGAATATCTCTTGAGATGACATAGGACAATAAGAAATTTGTTTAAGTTTCAAATCTTCCTTGACAACAGACTTATCTTTGGATGCAGGACCTTTCAAGTACCACATGCACTTCTTATTGGAAAATGAACTCCTCTGCTGAGCATGTCTTCTAAATTTTTGAAGAAATGGCTGAATCTTCTAAGCAAGCCAGACATTGCATCAGTTGAACCTCTTCAAGTTGAAACGATCAAAGGCCTCACGCATGTTATCCCTTTCTGCGAAGTATTTCAACCTGATCAACTCACATTAAGGATGGCAGTGCCTTCAATCAACAAAAAGCACTGATATTCAATGACAAACAACAAGCGCTGAGAATTTCGAGATCCTTCAACGCTTGATATTCAGCACTAAAGAATTCAGTAATGCCCGAACATAATAGATGTTACCCATGAGTGCATTCAAACGATTCTTCTGGTCAACATCATAAAAAAGGATGAGGATTCCTTCACAAAAAAGCCTATCTTTAATCGTCTTGATCCCTTCATCAACATTACTTATTTCTGTCAATTTCCTTTTGAGGATATTGGAGATGAGTTATTCTGCACGAACTGAATGCCCTCAAGCTCTTAAGTTTCACGGATGTTAGAGAAAAAGTAATAGTGCTCAAAACCATGTGAAAGCTGATTGTAGATAAGTTCGGCGAGAGTCGTCTCTCCAACAAGGCCCATTCCATGAATTCCAACAATTCATGTTTCTTGTGTTGTGAGTGCCTATCATACTCATGACAAAGACTACCTTGAACACCATTTTCACATCGAGAGGTCCATGAACTGGTTTTGGCAAGAGCGACTAAGACTGCCTTGAGCACCGCTCTAAGCACACAATTTTTCTCCCGGTCCAGACAATCCCTTCAAGTGTTTTCTCATAAAAGAACATCTGGGTACTGATAAGCAAGTTCTATTGCATAACAATGAAGAGAACACACATTTAGATGAAATGTAATAATCATTTTTTCAGCCCACAATAAAGGAAAAAAAATCAGGTTTGCCTAAATAGCTTTTTTACCCCCCAAAACAGATGAATACAGGGTTTACCACCCCAAGATTGTGAGAGGGAACATGATCAACATCAAATTTCATCCATCATCTGCCTTTCTTCGGTCTCCATCTATACAGCTAGGCTTCTATTACAGATAACCACCTAGCATAACCATTTCAAGAAAATGGAGGCAATAATGGAGATCACACAACCTTACCAAAAAAAAAAATGGAGATCACACAAGGGTCGATTTACATGATTTCAAACCCCGAGTGAGATTCCTCACATGTCCGATACACCGATAATACTGAAATTTAGCCTCAACTATAATATGATTTATGATACCTTGGCTAAGCTAAATAGTTCTCCTCTCCTGTCACAGATGGAAGCTTTGCTACACCAACTATTGATGTCGCTACCCAAGTGAAATTCCTCTTTCTTCATTTTATAACTTCTCCATAACATTTGCAAATCCCACTAAGAAGCACACCTTTCCTGGAAAATAAATTGAACATAAGCATATCAATACAATGTCTTCTTCACAATAGCAACAATGAGTTAATTATGTTGTAATATTCCAGGACGAGAACCATAGTGCTATGACCTTCCAACACACATTTCATCTAATTGTTTACTGTATAGCAAAGTTATCTCCAATGTGAAGCAGAGGGTATCACCTTCGAAATATGTGAAGCAGCAAATCGACAAGGATATCTAATGAATTGTCATAAATCAAATAGTAACGATGCAATCCACATGCATACCTCCAGCTGGGAAACATAAAAGCAAGGAGAAACCATCCACAGAGAATATAGCTAAAAAAGCCAAACCAAACTAGGAAAAAAAAACATATATTTGTACATGATTAAGAACCCTCTGGTTATACGGAGGTACCATAATTTTAATACCTTCTTCAGATTTCCAGGCATCAACTCATAAAGTAAATAAAAAGAGGACATAAAACTTCACTCTGGATGTCATTTTCATTTTCCTTTATTCGGTCTTCATTTGTACAGCTGCCCAATTAGCCACAGCTCCCTGCGCAATAAGATTTCTGTGAATTTTTCAAACTTTAATTCCTCTCAACATCATTAGAAATCGGCAAAAAGGCAGTTTGAGATCTCTCACTTAGCACTTCTTGTCAATCTTAAAACCTAAAAGAATCCTCTAGTATAACCGAGGTGAATGGAAGGGCTTTTATGATAGATAATCACCGAGGCATAACCATTTCTAGAAAATGTAGGCAACAATTGAGATCACACAAGAGTTTCATTTACATGATTTCTAACCCCAAGTTAGACTTATCATATGTCCTGGGCAGTAGGCAACGATATTACTGAAATTTAGCCTTAACTATAAGACGATTTATGATACCTTGGAGGTGGAAGTTTTGCTGCACCAACTATTGATCCGCTACCCATGTAAAATTCCTCTTTCTTCATTTTATGACTTCTCCCTAACATTTGCAAACCCCACTAAGAAGCACATCTTTCTTGAAAGATAAACTGAACATAAGCATATCAATACAGGGTGTCTGTCTTCTTCACAGTTGCAACAATGAGTTGATTATGCTGTAAAGTTCCAGGATGAGAACCATAGTTATTATATGACCTTCTGACACACATTCCATCTAATTGTTTACAGTACAAGGCAGTCATCTCCAAAGCGAAGCGAAGTTATCAACTTCGAAATAAGTGAAGCAACAAATCGACAAGGATATCTAATAATTTGTTACAAACTAAACCAAATAAAAACAATGCGATCGACATGCATACCTCCAATTGGGAAACATAAAACCAAGGAGAAACCATCCAAAGAGAACATGGCAAAACAAGCCAAACCAAACTAGTAGAAGGAACGAATGCCTGTACATAATTAAGAACCCCCTGGTTGTCCGGAGGCATCATAATTCCAATACCTTCATCAGATTTTTAGTCATCAACTCGTGAAAAGGTAATTAAAAAGTGCATGTGAAACTTCTCTGCTCATATCCGTGAAAGGGTTTGATTGCAGAAAAGGGAAAACATTGGTTGCTAGATGAACTAACTTACCTCAATTCGTTTAAAGTTTGCACGCGAGGGAACAATTTGCGGTCGTCGATCAATAAGCTTTCAAGAGCAACGTGCACTTATCCGTCAGTCTTCTCCCTCAGATCCATATTCAAGTTCGTATCCAGATTCGTCATCTTATGCCTCTGATTCGTCTGTGTCTCCCACAAATATGAATGCCTCATCATCTAATTCCCAGCAACGCCTTAGTTCAACAGATCGCAGTCCCTTCAAGCTTGATATATCAGGCAACTTCTGTAAATATTCACATATATAAATCCGCAATTCTTCCGAAGGTTGTGGTAGTTCTCCTTCTGGTCTCTCTCCCCAAAATCCGATTCCCTTCTCCGAGCAAAGCAAAGAAATTGCCTCTACATTTAATTTCCCGCAACGCTCTATATGAACAATTCGCAGTCCCTTCAAGCTTGGTAGATCAGGCAACTTCTGTAAAGATCCACAATCAAGAATACTCAATGATTCCAAACATTGTGGTAGTTCGCCTTGAATCTCAACCAGATTGCTGCAGTCGGACACATAAAGATGCCGTAGTTGGTTGACATTACTTAGATCAGGTAATACCCACACCTGTTGAAGTTCCGAAAGCTGCAAATCTAGGTTCTCCGAACCATCAAGGCCTCGAATCGAAAGAACTGATAGGTTCTTCAAATTCGATAGATCCCCGGGGGAACCAAATGACTTGCAACCTACCAAACACAAGTATGATAAACTGGAGGGAAGGCTCGGGAGGCAACGCAAATTAGGGCCGCAGAGTTTAAGTGTTTGGAGTTGAGGAAGGAGACTCCTAATATCTTTGGGTAAGGCGGTCAATTGTTTAGAGCTCAAATCCAAGGATAATAAACTGGAGGGAAGGCTCGGGAGGCAACGCAGATTACGGCAGTAGAGTATAAGGTATTGGAGTCGGGGAAGGAGACTACTAAAATCTGTGGGTAAGTGGGTCACAAAATAACAATAGTCTAGGTACAGAGTCTCCAGTTTGCTTAAATTCCCAATCCACCGTGGCATCGGATATTCTTCCACAGGCCCATTAGATTCCCCAGCGTCATCATGTTTGCTAAACCACAGCTGCAATTCCTTCAAATTAGTCAGGTTTGAGAGATCTGGAAACGTATCCATGTGCAAGTCAGACAACTCTAGAATGATGAGACTTTCAGGAAGCCTCGGTACCCCGTATATTGTAGCATTATGCAAGTTCAAGATCCTTAGGGATCTATTTCTATAGATGCGATTGCCAATTTCCACTTCCACATTGAAAAAACAAGTAAATCTGACATCTATTTCTTCGAGCTTCTCAATCGTCCATAGGGCATCGGGTATTTTTCTCAGTGCAGTATGATGCGTGTTCGCTACTTTCAAATTTTTCAACTTTCCGATGGAATCGGGTAGTTCTTTGATATTCGTTTGGGTTATATCCAGCTCAATCAGCGATTCCAAATTCCCTATCGTATCCGGGAGCCTCTCCAACGAATAGCAACTTCTCAAAGATAGGTATTCAAGGCTCGCAAGATCTCCACCCAGCTCGTCTGGTAGCTTCTGAAGTTTCCAACAAAAGCTTACATCTAAGGAAACTAGGCTTTTCAAATGACAAATCGACCTATCGATTTCAGTTAATGATGTACAGCCCTCTAGGATCAATCGTTCTAAATTTACCTTAGCAGAGAAGATGGGAGTTCTCTTCAAGCATTTGCAACAGGATAGATCCAGAACTTTCAAATTCTGCATCGCCTGTAAAAGAAAAATCATGCAAAGATTACTTTTGAATCTCATAAGACGGAATAATAAGTGTTATCTAGCATATAACATACCTCCATATGGCTCCACCCTTGCCAATCATGCGTAATCTTACTCCGAGATAGATCAAGAATAACCACCTCCTCCATGGAGAAATTTGCAATCTTAAATGTTGGGGCAATACCGTGCCAAGAAAGCCATCGTAAATGCGGAAGGAGATACGAATTCTCCCGAAAAACATTAGTCAGAAGAACATTGGATGGTGATTCGTGCCAAAGAAGCCTCTCTTCAGCACGAAAATGTTCCTCCGAACCGTTAACTCGAAGAAACCGCACATTTGATATTCTCTTAAAGTCTTTACAGGTAAAACGGTACTGCCGCTCATGGTCAAAGTGTAGATGAAAAGCTTCAACTTTTGTTTTTCCCTGCCCAATGGTAAAATTTAGAAACAAAAGAATTGAAGCGAAACACATTTATTCAAGTTCACTATTTTAAGGGGTTGAGTTGGAGTACTATCGTTACTTTAATCTTGACAGAGCAAAAATATTGGTTTGAGTAGGTCACAGTAGTGCTAGAGAACACAAAAAAGTAACTGGATTTTTTTTTAAAAGGAAAATGTCCACAAGTAACATGGAGATTTATCGTACGGGGGATTTTACCTCATGTCTCCTCAGCAAATCCAATGCTTCCTTGGGATCCCATACCCTCCTTTGCTTCTCTATTTTCATCTTACTTTCTTGACGAGCCATTTCTCTTCCGAAATCTCTGAGTTGGTCATGCATCCACACTTCATTATACTCTCCAATCTTTATCAAAGACATGTTCTGCAGAACTTCCATAGCTACTTTTGGAAAAAATTTAGATTTTTCCCAGAAATGGACCACAATGTCTTTGTCATGTCCAATGAAAAAACAAGCTATATCGAGGAATATATGTTGTTGTCGAAGTTCTAATGCATCATAACTTATTTTTAGCTTACTTTGAACATCCACATGAGGAACCTTTTCCAACTTCTCTAATATGTCATCCCAGCTTTTCTTTTCAGTGCGAGATAAAAGTGAACCTATGACCTCAAGAGCTAGCGGAAGACCTCTAGCAATGCCTATTGCCCTTTTGGATTGGTCCATATACTCAATCAAAGGAGAGTCTCTTCTGAAAGCATGTTTGCTAAAGAGTTGAAGAGATTGACAGTCATCCATGCTAGTAACCTCATAAGTGCAGTCCACTTTCGGAACAATGAGAACATTTTTATTTCTTGTAGTAATAATGAGTTTGCTCCCTTTACAAAACCAATCACGATTTCCTACAAGTGCATTCATATGTTCCTCTTTTGCCACATCATCGAGAAGAAGGAGGATTTTTTTATTAGACAACCTGTCTTTAATGGTCTTAATCCCTTCATCAATATTTCTTATCTCTATCCATTTCGTGTTGAGGATCTCAGAGATGAGCTGATGCTGCAAGCGGTGAATGCCCTCGAGTTTTGAGGTTTCACGGATGTTGGAAAGGAAGCAACAACGCTTAAAATTTTTTGAAAGCTGATTGTAGATGATTTTGGCAATAGTCGTCTTTCCGATGCCACCCATCCCATGGATTCCTATAATCCGTGTTTCACTTGTCCCAGCACCTATCTTTTCCATGATTGCGTCCACATGGTTGTCGACACGGACCAAGCAGTCTGATACCGCTAGATAACCCTTTTTCAACTCACTGAAAACCTTATGGGTAAGTTCTTTTGCGACCTCTCCTTCTCGCCTAGTGTTTGTTGGAGGCAAAAGACAATGAGTTAGAAAATTGTGTTGAATTAACTATGTTCTGACAAGACCAAATTAAATTCGGAATGTGTTCTTCAAGGATTTATTCCATTGTAGATGAATTAGCGTTGGTACTTACAGTTAATGAATGAACTAAACTGGAAAAAAAATGATGCTTGGAATAAAATGGGACAAAATTGGGATTGTGCCATTACTTAGCGAGATTTCAGCAGTATAACTTCAATAACTCAGAATTCAATTTAACAGGGCTAACACAAATCTAGAAAAGAAACCCGAAACACATCAAGTTTTAATGGTACAAGGTACATGAGATGGAATGCTTAAAGCAATCACCTGTTCTCCTTCTTGCTATGCAGGTCCCATCCGTTTATTGCTCCCACTGCACTGAGAGCATCCTTCCACCCTTGAATAGTCTTTTCGTCGTGTCGCTTCTTGTTTTCATGTGCAAGAAAGGCCTTTGCATAACCCTCTGTTTGGTGCCGAACCTCTGAAGGCGCCACATCATAAAAAATAGGGATGATCTTTTGTCTTCCAGTTTTCTGGCACTCGACCATCTGGACTAACTCCTTGAGACACCATACGCTAGAGGCATAGCCTTTCGAAAAGATAGGTATTGAGATCTTCGACTGATTAATTGCTTGGAGAAGTTCTGGGGCAAATTCCTCCCCGACTCCGAGCTCTTTGTCGTCCTTAAATGTGCGGATTCCCGCATTATCAAGACTAGTGTAAAGGAAGTCGGTAAAACCTGCTCGAGTGTCTGATCCATTGAAGCTCAATAATACTTCATAGTCATATCCTGATGAAGTAGCCATTCCTTGACCTTCTGTTGAAGTGTGAGTAGAAGAAGCGCCTCCTGCTGTTCCACCATTTTCACAGATGCGTCTTTTTTTTGCCCTCCCCTCCATTTGATCTCACTTGATCTTCTCTTCAAGGAACAAAAATTGAAAAGTATAGCAGAAAAAGCAGCGGCAGAAAGAGATGGAAAAAGTTTAGAAGCCAGATCTAACAAACGGAGATCTGTGTGGGTCATTAAACGTGGAACACAGGGTTGGCTAAATATGCAGAGAGTCACGGTCTCCAGTTTGCTACAGTTGGTCAAATAAGAACGATTCATTCCAGCCTGTCAAAGTTGACGAATGCAGGTTTTTTCAAAACCAAAGTGGTCCCTCCCAACTCAATTCTTCTCTTTTATCTTCACCGTCGTAACGCAATTGAAAAAAACAGGAAAGATACAATTGCGGAGTAAATAAACTAGTGGAATTCTAAAAAGATGGGAGCAATCGAGTACTTTCGGTTATTGTGCTCTTGAATTTTAATAATCTTTGTCTTTGTGGAGTTCTGACAACACCGCGTTGCGATGATTGCCCCCGCGCACTTTCCTGCAACGCGTTTTTGCTGGTACATAATTGTAGGGTCACTTTCGGGGTTTGGGTGTCAAGTCGGGGCTATTTTGGGAAAAACAGCCCCCCCCCGTCTGGTCATATGAGTAGTTGTTCCTGTGCTGATCGCGGAGATTTTCTTCAACGTTTTTGTTCTCCCACACGCGCAGATAAATGAATTATTGGTGTGATTCCTTTTTGTTTTGGTCGATGTCTGATTCCTTCTTGAGGAATATAAGGTGTTTATTTTGTAAGTATTTTTCAAGTTTCTACATTAATTTTGTGGTAACTGAACATTTCGTGTTTCCCCATAGAAAATAGCCAGTTCGCAACTAAAGTTTCACGATACTGACTCGATGACAACCAACATAAGCAGCAGCTACCAAGATCATCTTCTATCAACCGTTCTTTAGCCAACTAAAGTCACCCATAAAGAGTTGGCACGTATAATATCATAAGCTTTTCAGAGTCCAGATTATGATCAATTCAATGATGAATAAACCAAGCATTGCCTCCCCTCCATTGATTTCACTTGATCTTTTCTTCTAGAAACGTTTCAGAGATGAAAAAAGTTCAAAAGCCCTGCTTATCAAATGTTGCTGGCCCAAAAAAAAGTCATTTATCAAATGGTGGCCACCGATCAATCAACTATCAAAGTAATAAACCCACTGGAGACCTCAACCGGTGTTCACCACGAAACTGGCCCGCAAGAATCCAAGGAAAATTTGCTCAAAAAAGCTAAGTGATAATGAAAAGACATAAAGCAATACAACAAAGAAAAAGAAGATAGGTCATCCAAACGTGGAAAAGAAGACCCCGCCCATACTTTAGTGTGCCTTTGTGTTGTAGGCAAGATTTTTTCCCGTGCCTAGAGGAATTTATTTTCATAGTTATATTCACGAAAAATTGTCATTGAGATCTTGTTTTATCATCTTCTTTATTTAACTTAGGGTTAGTTTGTTTGATGAAAAACCATTTTTGAGAAAAAAAATTTCCGTACTTTTCCGGTATTTGAATTACGTACAACTATTTAATCGATGTAAAACGTTTACCACGAACTAAAAATAATAAGTTTAGAGAACAATGACTTGGTAAGAAGGAATCGCTTTCTCTAATTTTTTGTAGCGCATTGAAGTGAGATGCACATACTTCATTAATGCTCAATTTTTTTACATTCCCAAAAACACGAACATATATAATACTTTACAAATATGATTTCACAATTTCTATTCTAATTCTTTTGTAATTGTTGTTATTTTGATGGATTACAGATTAAACAAAGATAATATTGATTTGAGTTTATTAGTCATTACATGTTACTCCCAAGTAAAATGAATCGTTGGTGTGATTTTTCTTCTTCTTCTTCTGCTTTTGTTTTTGGTCGATGTGTGATTCCTTCTTGAGCAAAGCTGGTTCATCATGGACCGTTGCTAGTCCAAGTCTTCGTAGACTTTGACTTTTCTTCACCATCACTCCCCCCATGTGACGTGACCACCGACAGCCGACAGCCGACAGCTCCCGCTCCATCCACCATAGTCAGATCACCGCCCCCCACCCTGGGTCCTTTTCCTCTCTGCTCCCCATTCAATTGCATCATGTCTTTTGCTGCTGCCAAAATAACCCAAATGCCCCTCGTGGTGAGGAATTCCCTCCTTTTCTTTCTTGGGCATTTGGTTTTAATGATAAAACGGGGCCGAGGGCGACGCCCGCGGCCAGGCAACCACGGATTTGTGGTCGTAGCTAGCGACCTCTGTCGGTGGCGAATCCCATGGAAGTAGGTCGAGGAGTTAACTCGCAGATAGATTGACGCACGAAGGTAAGGGCTCGTGATGGCGTTGGGCGGGCAGCAATTCAATGACAGCGAGTGGCGGTTCCTTCGAACATCCTAACCTATATATTCACCGTGATACTCATTATTCAAATCATTTTTACGTTGTCAAAATCTATAACTTGTGCAAGGACCAAAAAAATATGCTCCATCAAAGTTTGGTATAAGACGGACATTGAAAATCTGACGCGGTGGCTTGCTCGGACAACTAACGAGCTTAAAAATCTGACACGGATTTGACGTTGCTTGAAAAAATTCCATAAAAAATCCTATACTTTGCCTTGTGTGACATCGATTCTACATCTTCTTTTTTCTGTATTACTAATACCCCAATTTGTACTAGTTACCAAAAAGCACAATCCATCGTAATTTCGTCTAGGACAATTGATAAAAATCTAATGTGGCAGTATGCAGAAACAACAGCAGGTAAATAAAGCTAATGTAGATCTGATGTGACTTTAGTTAGTTGAAACTGATTTTGGACAAGTTGTCAAAGTTTTAAGTTTTATTAAAAAAAACTAGACTTAGCAATTTTTAGAGTCCTAGAGGTGAGATAATCCATGAAACGAGCTTATTTGAAACTCAATATGCAAAAGAAAGAGTCTACAATTTTAACTCTTAAGATAAGTGAAATTGGAATACAATCTTGCTTTGCTTTCGCCCCTTTTCCACTACGCGCTTGAGACTTTTACACTCGTCCACCTTCTTTTTAGCAGTACACTTTTGGTCTCCTCACATGACAACTCCTTACCAGATCCTTTCTTGATCTTTGCACATTTCTTCCTTTGCTCTGCTCACACCCATCCAAAACCCTAAAAACCCTCGTGCCCATGGCCATGGTCATTCCCGGTGGTTGATGAGCTGACCTCCTCAAGTGCATGAGTAAAGTCAATGCGCCAACACCAGCAAGGCCATCAGATTTCGATTGGGTATAGATGTTGGGACCTATTCGATATTTGATAGGGACAACACTGAGGAAGCACGTGGTGGGGGCAGCCAAGGTGGAGAGAGTAAAATCTCGCTAGATTCGGAGGTGAAAAAATGTTGCCATCCTGGAATAGATAAATTCTTTTTAGTCCTTTCAGACATAGATCCTAAAAGTTATCAATCTCGAGGACTCCACAAGTGAAAAAAGACTTTTGGAAATGGAAAGTATTAAATTTCTTGAATTGAGATCAATGAAAGATCAAATTTGTTCTCCGATGGCTTTAACTTTGATTATACCCCACAAAACTTTTGTTTTGGCAAAACGAAAGTCCAAAAGTCTCATTGTAGATTTTTTAAATCAGACTTCTTCAATTTTAATCGAAATCGAGCTTCCTCCACTGGCTCAAATGCTCGGTGAAGAAGAGAAAGTGGGTGGGATCCACTGCCCAACTCCTACTCTCGTGAAAGGAAAAGAGAGACTTTTCGTATAGATGCGGGTCTCACTATCAAGACCTTTGTTCCTTTCCCACAGAATATTAAGGAACTACTAAAGACGAGCGCTACGTGCGCCATTCATAAGGAATCTGAAAAGTTTTTGCTTTTGCAGCTAAGGGGTAGTTAGTAGCAAGCTCTGATTTACGACTTCCACTTCCACATTCATAGGTGTTGTCATTAGTTTCTTCCATTTCCTCTATCCATCTTCAATTATGTTGGTGATATAGCGGCAGAAAAAAGAAAAATACAATGATTTCCATCTCTGCCCATTAAAAGACAGTTTTACATCATCTTATTCAGTTAAAGAGAATAATATCTATCAAGGATACAATGAATATTTCGAGGGAGGAAACCAGATTCAACGCTTTAGCTTTACGTTAGTATAAATAGATAACGTTTAGGACATCAATAGAACCTCTTTCAGTCATAGAAATTTAAGAATTCTAACTCCACGACATTTTCAAAAGCTACTTCCTTATATATATATATAGTAGCAAAAATCACATAATTAATCTTTTAGATTACTATGGTTCTAAAAACTACTTCTATCTCAAATCTATTGTGTTTTATCTTTATATTTTGGGTTCAATAATTTTGAATTTTCTTGTATTTTACTATATTTTATAGGATGAGTAGGAATAGCAAGGGTTTTCGTACGAGGGGAAGTCTCGTCTCTTCAACCAAAAAGATGTGCTCGGAGCAATTTTGGCTGGGAAAATAGCCAATACCACTAGTATTAATTAAAGTGGGTCTTGTTCCTATGGGCCACAAAAAAATCTTGAACGAGGGGCACCAATGATCCTAGAAACTAGGGGAATTGGCTATTTCCCCAGTAAGCCCGCGCTTATAGTCGTTGCAGAAGCAACGAAAAGAAATAAAACCAAGAAATAAAAGATAAGTGCTGTGATGGCATTCGTTAGACAAGTGGCCAAGGTAGAGATTCTAAAATTATCTACCGAACTTATTCGTCAAATCTACAGTATAAATATCTTGTTGCAATTGAAAGGTCGGGACTTAAGATTTCATGTCAACTTAATACAAAACTGAAAATTTATATTCTCCGTGATAAAGTCGAAAGTTCAAGATATTTTTAATAGCAATATGGAAAGTTCGAGATTCTCTAGATCTGGGAAATTTATCTTTTCCAATTAAACCTTCTTTAAAAGAAAATGAGAACTGTTTGTATTTTCGCACTTGTATAGTATCTATTTTCATAAATCCATTTATTCACTTGCTAAAATGATTTGATCAATATCACTTAATATATCAATTTCAGTATACTTATTAACATTACTTGTAAATAACCAGGATTTATTTTGTTAACCTTCAAATGACGAAGAGCTCGTGCTTATTGAGTAAAAGTGCACATCTTTTTTAACAACATTGATGAAAAAAAAAACACATGTAAAAGATATAAAGCAATAAAGCAAAGAAAAGGAAGATAGGTCATGCTAGTGTGAAAAAGAAAACCCACCAATACGTTAGCGTGCCTTTGCCTTGTCGATGGGACTTCAGTCAATGAAGGCTTTTTTTTTTTGTGTCAAAAACAAGGACTTGAAGTATTATCAATTTCTCAAATAAGGTTTTAAAGTGGCCAAATCGCCTCAAATAAGGACTTTTGGCCGGCTTATGACTATTCCGGCCGTCGGAGAAAGGGTATTTTAGTCAAAAAAATTCTATGTATATTTTTATAATTTTTAAATTTTTTTTACTTTCCTTTCCTTTTCTTTTTTCTTTTACCTTTTGCCTCCCTTGGCCATCGTCGCGCCTGGTCGGCAATCTCCACTGGCCTCAGGCGAGGGCTGCCTTCATCAGCGGCGAGCGAAGGCCGTCCTCGCCCAAGTCCGGCAACCTTCGTCGGCCATTGATGTGACCCGGCAATGGCTAGTAGACGGAAGAGGGAAAAAGAAAAAAGAAAAGAAAAAAACAGAAAAAGGAAAAAAAGAAAGGAAAAAGGGAAAACAATTCAAAAAAGTAAAGGACAAAAATGCCCTTTGGCCAGCGAGATCAGACCCTTTTTTGAGATTAATATGGTCACTTCATATATTTATTTGAGACAATGTCCACTTTCAAACATTTTTTGAAAAATCGAGGGCACTTTAAGTTTTTATTTGAAATAATGTCAACTGCATGCCTTTATTTGATAAAACAATGGCATTTTATGCTTTTATTTGGAATTTCTAAAAAAAAAACAACAACATGATGCACTTCGATGGCAAGAAATTGTTCACTATTACTCCTTCCTATTTTGCCCTTTCTTTTTCCCAAGGAATTTCTCTTCATAGTTGTATTGTCATTGTCATCTTGTTTTACCATCTTCACTTTTGTTCCAATTGCAGTCACAGGACTTGGATATAAGGAAGAAAGCAACAATTCTGAAAATTGTGGGAAAACTGATAGTAGATGATTTTGACAATAGTCGTCTTTCCGATACCACCCATCTCATAAATTTCAACAATTCGTGTTTCACTTGTTGGAGCATCTATCATTCCCATGATTTTATCTACCTAACGATCAACACTAACCAAGCAGGCCGATACTTCCAGATAAGCATTTTTCAACTCATTTTAAGAAAAGCGGAATGGATTATATTTTTTTTTTTGATAACCGAGGTGTCCGCGCGGCCGGCGAGCTTGCGCTCAAACCAGCGGTGAAGCCCGACTAGTCCTCGGGGGGCTAGCGCAGCATCCCACCGCCACGACCCTCCACTTAAATCACCGGCACCTACGAGTTTTGAACCCAGAACCTCTCGTGAAAGGAACTGAACGCAAACCATCGCGGCCACCGATGGGTGGGTCGGAATGGATTATATTCATGCATTGCTTTTTTCCTTTTTCTCTAAGCGCTTGAGACCTTACATTCATCCACCTTCTTTTTAGCATTTCACTTCTGTTCTTCTTTTCTGACAAGATAGAATATGAAGGGATATGATTGTTCACTTTGGATCTCTTCATTGGCATGAATTATATGGTCTACCATCGCACAAATCTGACTTTTATCAACAACTTTTTTTTGGTCTGGATTTATCAAAGACGTGAGCTTGCAAACACTTGTGAAATTTTGTTCCGAAGTGTAATACTTTCCCAAAAAAAGGAAAAAAAAAAGATGGAATTGTCCCTCACGTTCTTCCTCCTTTATTTAACTTAGGATCAGTTTATATGATGAAAAATCATTTTTTCGGAAATTATTTTCTATATTTTCTAGTGTTTGAATTACGTAAAACTATTCGATGATGGAAAACGTTTACCATGGACTAAAAGTAATAAGCTTAGAGAAAATGACTTGGCAAGAAGAAATCGTTTTCCCTGATTTCTATCCTAATTTCTTTGTAACTGTTGTTATTTGGATGGATTATAGATTAAACAAAGACGATATCGATTCCAGTTTATAAGTCATTTTATGTTAGTTTTAATGATACAAGCCGCCTTTAATGGATTTCACTTATTACCAATTACAATAAAATCAATTTTTTCAACTTGTTTTCACCATAATCAAATTTTTTTATTTTATTTTCTCTGAAATTGAATTTCCTAAAAACATTTTCCCATGACAAGAAAATCCTCATCGAGATAAGCACACCCCAAGAATCTGTTTTTATATTATTTTTGATTTTCATATGACAGTATTTGATCGGAAAAAATCGTAAGATGAAATTATCGATGAACATGAGAAATGGAGATCGATTTGTTATCATGTGATTTTTGTGGGTTAACGAGAGAACAAATGAATTGGATTTTACATAGTGATCCAGTGACTTTTTTTTTTTTATCTTTTTGATGAAATCTCTACGTTTATGGAAGCTGACTGTGGGGCACGAACTTCCAAATAGAATGAATCGTTGGTGTGATTCCTTCTTGAGCAAAGCTGGTTCATCACGGACTGTTGCTAGTCCCAAGTCTTCGTAGACATTGACTCGTCTTCACTACACACGATACCATCACTCCCCCCCATGTGACCTGACCACCGACAGCCGACAGCTCCCGCTCCATAATCACGGCCCCCTTCACTACACACGATACCATCACTCCCCTCATGTGACCTGACCACCGACAGCCAACAGCTCCCGCTCCATAATCACGGCCCCCCCTGTCCTTTTCCTCTCTGCTCCCTCCTCCTCACCCATTCAATTGCATCCTGTCTTTTTTTCTCCAACTTCTTTTTTTCTTTATTACTAATACCCAATTTGTACTAGTTATCAAAAAGCACATTTAGTCATAATTTCGTTTGAGACGACCGATAAAAATCCGATGCAGCAGCATGCATGAACAATGGTAGGTAAATAGAGCTAATGTGGATCTGATGTGACTTTAGTATAGTCGAAAGTGATTTTGGACAACTTGTCAAAGTTTTAAGTTTTATTAAAAAAAACTGGACTTAGCAATTTTTAGAGTCCTAGAAGTGAAATAATCCACGAAACCAGCTTATTTGAAACTCAATATGCAAATGAAAGAGTCCACAATATTAACTCTGAGAAAAGTGTAATTGGAATATAATCTTGCTTTGGTTTCGCCCTTTTTCCGCTTCTTTTTAGCATTACACTTTTGGTCTGCTCACACGACAACTCCTTACCGGATCCTTCCTTGACCTTTGCACATTTCTTCCTTTGCTCTGCTCGCATCCATCCAAAACCCTAAAAACCCCATGCCCATGGCCGTGGTCATTCCCGATGGTTGATGAGCTGGCCTTCTCAAGTGCAAGAGTGGAGTCAATGAGCCAACACCAGCAAGACCTTCAGATTTCGATTATAACCCAATTTGTCATTGGCTTAGTTTGATCCAGCAAAATTTAGGAGATCAAGTATATTTCTGGATTCTTCTACTTACAAATCTTGTTGTTATTCGCAACTTAAAAGTACATATAATATCGAGAGAAATATCAATAGAAAATATAGAGCATGAGTAATATTTTTATTTTATTTTCTAATTGTAAAGGGGAAGTCAGAAGCAAAAGTAATAGAGAATGTTTTTGTGTTTTCGAACAAGCCCTCTTTTAAGGTAAACTCAAATTCTACCCTCGCAATTTGACTAAGCTTTGTAAATTAACTTAGTGTCGTTAAAGGAACATAGGTTTTTAATTCAAGCTTGATGCGCCATTTTCGGTCATGCTAGAAGAAGTAATTTTCTCATGAAAGTCCCGTGAGAAATACTATGATGCTCTGGGAGCCCCACAATAGCATAAAGTCAAAGCAGTCGGAGACTGGTAAAATTCATTGAAATATATTTCTTGAAAAAAGGTAAAAGTTCAAGAATTCACGACTTTTGGTGCTTAATGATAGTTTGGCACTAATTTCTTATTAGATTTTGAACCATCTTCCATGCGATCTTCTTATCCCAATTCAATTGTGCACCATTTAAGATTGCAACTCGATCTTCGGTAAGGTTCAATTCCTTTCCGATCTCAAGTATGCAACTTCTCTCTTTCAAATGACATTTTCAAAGATAAATTCAGGTAGATAGATCACACACCCCACTAGACCAAGTTGGTATAGCAAACCCACACACGAATGCAATAGTTACGTGGCATGCATCGGTGCAACCATTTTCACCACTTTAACTACAATAATTCAGATAAATAGTTCCGCTTATGCCAATTTAATTGCCTGTGTAGTTACTAGATTAACTTATATTGAATGTCCTCCTATTGTCTCATTTAATGTTGACTATTTCTTCGCTTGCTTATTGAAAACATTCAATCGAACCCAATTATCAAATAAAATGTTTCGAAGAAAAGCACGAAAGCCTGCATATGATTTCATCGTATTGCATTTGGTCGATTTAAGTCGCTGAAGACATATGGACCTTTGCTTTCTCTTATTAACATGGACTGTGTTTCTTTAGCAAGCTTGAAAAATGGACTTAAGGAAGATGTCCGTACGCAAGCGAGGGTTTTCTTGGGACAATTTCTCATCAAACGTTCTTCCAACCAATGTTCTCTGGGGATTTCAATTCTCCTTCCAGAATTGCGCGGGCTTTCTCTGAATAATTTCCCTCGAATGCTTATACATAGCGGATTTTCCATGGGTGAATCTAACTATTCTCAATCTATCTCATAGTGAAATTACACATAATTGGAAAGCATGGAGCCACGTGAAGGTAGGTTACTATGCTATGTGACATTTATTAGCATCCGATTTCATAAGATCAAACATTCGAGTAATTTACATGATTTTAAATCTGACCGGCTACCGCTGTTGCTTGAAGGGAACCCCTAATTTCTCTGCAACATGCAAATTTAGAAGATTTGATCCTACAAGAACATAGAAACTTGGTGACAATTGGTAAATTCATCGGTCAGTTAAAAGTTCTTAATGAAAAAACCAAATGACATCTATAGGAGTTCATCTCACACGATCTTGAAACAGACGTGTGCTCAAATACACGCAGTACCGAGGCTTCCGGCAAGTCTTGAAAGACTACGGTTGTCGCAATTGCACATGAAGACAACTTCCAGATCTCTCGAACCAGATTAGTGTAACAGAGTTGAGTGTGGGCTTTAGCGGAGGTGCTAGACCTCCTGCGCTTGCGAAAGATCCGATGGCCATGGTGGATTGGGGGGGTTTGATCATACCGGCAGTCTTTGGAGTCGTTTCTCTGAATCTTATCAACAGATAAACGGATCTTCCTTTTTCGACTCTAGACGCTCGAGCTCCGTTGCCCGAATCTGCAATATCGAATCGCAGTGAAAAAATCTCAGGAAACCCAGCAGAACAGCAACTCGACTCGAAGTGTCCTAACTCGACATCCTCGATCCGAAATCCCACGCTCATTCCAAAACTTCTTAAAATTTCGTATTCAAACACGAAGCACACATCCACTTCCTAGCACAAAATGCCAGGAGATACCTATAACCGCAGCCGACCACGTGAACCCTAGCAAGCAAACAAGAGATCCGCCGAATTTTGATTCGGCACCAAAATTCCAACTAATCCAGTAAAATGCGGCGAAGGTAAACATCAAACCTCATCGCCCTCCAACTCGGCCTCGCCATTCTCGTCAACGTGGGGGGCTTGTTATTTAATTTAAACGGCGTCGTTGCAGAAACCGGGTTCAAACCAGCTAATTTAACTAAGCTCGAGTCAAAGGGTGCGTTTGGCAACGTGCCAAATAGTAAAAATTTCTGTTCTTTTGTTCCCAGAAATAGTTTGGGAACAGAAATGCGTATGGTAAACACATTTGTTCCCGGGCACATTTTTTCAAAAATTTGTGCCGAGAAACAGTTTTGGAAGAGAAACAAAAAGTAAAAAAAAGTTGTTTCTTGTTTCTCGGCACAATTTTGAGAATCAGTTTTTTTCTTTTTTTCTTTTTCTTATTTTCTTATTTTTGTGTTGTTCTTTGTCTGGCCGGGCCGGCCGCCGGCGACCGGCGACCGGCCACAGCCCAGGGCCGGCGAGGGCGTCACGGCCCTCGCCGGCCGCCGGCGGAGGCGAGGGTCGCCCTCGCCGGCGGAGGCGAGGGTCGCCCTCGCCGACGAGGGTGAGGGCTGGCCGGTCGCCGCCTGGGCGAGGCTCGGCCTCGCCAGATCTGGGCGAGGCCGAGCCTCATCGGCGACGCAGCGAGTCGCCGGCCTCGCCGTCGCGACCCACGGCGAGGCCGGCGTCGCCCCTGGGTCGCGACGGCGAGGCTCGGCCTCGCCCAATCTGGGCGAGGCCGCCTCGCCCAGGCGGCGAGGGTCCAGCCCTCGCCGGCGAGGGCGACCCTCGCCTCCGCCGGCGGCCGGCGAGGGCCGTGACGCCCTCGCCGGCCCTGGGCTGTGGCCGGCCGCCGGTCGCCGGTGACCGGCCATGGCCAAAGAAGAACAACACAAAAAAGAAAAAAAATTAAACAATTCAAAATATTATTAAAATATTATTTGGGAACAGAAATTTTGTGTAATTTCCAAACGCATTTCTATTCTTTTCTACTCTAGGAATAGAAATTTTGGACAGTTTATCAAACACCTTAAAATACTCAAAAATTGTTTCCGGGCACAGAATAAAAAAAAATCATTTCTGTTCAGAATTTGTGCCCGGGCACAGAATGGTTCTCATGCGCACCCAAAAAGTGCTAAAGTGGGGACGCCAAAGGGAAGTCTCCATAAAGAGAGAGAACTGAGGAGATACAACCCCAAAAGTAAATTTTTTTAGCTGAACTTCCTTCGGTGCCCTCACGCGAACGACGAAATCACCGGATGTGCCCGCCAACAGAAGAAGATCCCGAGGGCAAATCAGGAAAAAAAATCAGTAAAATTCACCGTCCTCTCCTTCCTTTGCCCCTGGGTCGCCGTGGCTTTCAATCGCCATAAAAATCCACGTGAACCTGCGAGACCGGAATCGAGGTTCGAATTCGAGCAATGCGGACAAAGATCGCGATCGATCTCTCTCCATCTCGCCGCGCGATCGCGCCATTTGATAGTGTGTAATTGTCTGTGCATGCCACACGTGCAGAGATTGGATTTTTCCCGTGGGGCTCGGTTTCGTGTTTTTTCTCGATGACGCTGTTCGATCCAATTCTCTCGTAGAATGTGGAGCGGAAGGGGTCGTGGCTGGGAGTGATGGTTGTTCTGACAATGCTTGATTGCAACGAGTGGAGTGGGGCGAGAGGTAATTGCAATTCGCGTTCGTGGCATCAGCTACTGCTGCCCTGATCCCTCTGACTCAATTCGGATTGGGAGTCTTGATAGTGAGAATAGACAGGACCTGGTATTGAGTGGGTTGGTTTTGAGGTTGGACAGTGAGATTTGAATTGTGAATTTTGGTTGATTAGGCATTTCAGGGTTTGGGGGAATAGTTGACTGTGTTGTGGAGATGAGGTGCCTGATTGAACGGGGCATACTATAGCTGAATGATCCCTCAGGTGTACGATTTGGATGTTTTCAAAGCATAGGACTGACAGTGTCGTGTTGTATTTGGTTCGTTCTGTTAAGCTCTTGGATTACCGAGTTTGGATCAATGCTACGTCTGGAATATGGTCATATTTGTTCGATACAAATTTCATCCCGCTGTTTCTACTTTGGGAATAAAATTAGTTCTTTAAATTCACGAAGGACGGCAGATATATACTGAAAATATTGGTTTGGGTTGATGTTTCCTTAAGTGTCCCTCTCACTTGATTTGTCGAAATAGCTTGCTAGAGACATAAGAAACTTGCCTCGTTGCATGTAATTGAATGAGCTTGTGACTGCATTTTCAATCTGAAATTTTCTCTATTGGTAAATGCAGAACTTTGAGTGAGGTCCAAGGCTCATAAAGCTGTTTACAATCACGCTCTTGTGACGATGGTCGTGGAGTATGCATATGTAGTAAGTGTTCTTTATAAAGATTTTCCCGTTTACTTAGAGCTTCTTGTTATTACCTTCAGATTTCACCAATTTCAATACAATAACCTCGCGGACCATTTACTCTACTATGGTGCAGAATTAATGGCGGAGACGTGGGGATCGTGCAAAATCGTCATGGACCCACGATTCAAGGAATATGGAAGCGAAGACAAAGGAAACCTTATGCTTTCCAAGAATCCTTCTTCTTCTGCATTGAGGCTGCGTTAAAACTCCGATGCCAAGAGTAACTTAACGTAAAATGCTCCCAAGTCAGCACCTAATTTCGTGAAGATCATTAGGTAGCTCTGGATGAAGTTTGTTCACGTAATGCATTCCATCAATCTGTTTCCATGTCCATCACAAGATGCATAGGATCTCTACTGAAACTCACTTGGAATGTAAATAGCATGAAGTTGAATGTATCATCCTTGTAAATACAACTTTGTGGTACATATTGAATGAATGCGCTCACAAGTTTACCTGTCAATCTAATCTTGGGCCTGTGGCATTTTTTACTAGACTCAATAAAACCTAATTAGGATGTGTTTAGGATGTGTGGACGCTGAGCTGAGCTGTCCATAACTGAATCACACCGCTTT
The DNA here is from genome assembly GCA_031216285.1 of Syzygium syzygioides. NCBI lineage: Eukaryota > Viridiplantae > Streptophyta > Magnoliopsida > Myrtales > Myrtaceae > Syzygium > Syzygium syzygioides. The sequence continues at coordinate 31,088,547 of CM062249.1, forward strand.
TTTCTTTCCTTTTTTTTTTCTTTTTTTGGGGGTTGAACTTATGTTGAACTTCACAAAATTGGCAGAACTTTGTGAATTCTGAGACTGTTAGACTTGCATGGTTAGGAGATTAACCAGTTTTATAAGGCAAAACAAAGGCTATCTAGGGAGAACACTTTTCAATTTGTGGCCTTACCTTCTACTACTGGCTTAATGGCACATAAAAGATTTCTCGGCGCAACCAAGTACTTCGACTGTTCCATGGCAGGACAGATAAATCAAGCCATCTTGGAAAAAAATGATCTTATATGAAGTTTGCGTCATTTCAATTGGCCACCTCTGCTGGATTTCAACCTTTAGGAGGTAAGTAATTTATATCATCTCGGTTTAGACATGTAAGAATGATGTGATCGGCCTTTGGAACGAAAGCTATAAGCTTTTACCTTCTATTTTTGATATGCCGCAATTAACATTAGTGAAAACCGGAAAATCGAAATTCCTTCATCATTTCAAAGCATAAATTGCCAATTGTGACCATTCAAAGCACGTTGTGCAAGAGACCAGTTAAGTCCTTGACACTATATGATAAGCTATAGTTTGTACATTACAGTAAAAGCCAAAGTACAGCACCAAAATCCTTACCAAAAAAAAAGTACAGCACCAAAACGTTGAGAAAGATACCCTATCATCAGATGTACAAGTTACCTGCGCTAGCCCCAGCTTACCTTTGCAATAAGAACCCGGAAGTTTTTCTTATTTATTACCAAGAGAAAGAGCTTAGGCTGACATATAGGACTCTTTTGTCGTTTAACGATTCTCCTTACCAATGTTGAAACTTAAAGCTCCATACCTAGGTAACCGAAAAATGAATGAAAGAGCTTTTATCACGGATTAAAACCTACACGTTTGACTATATCCTTCATTGTTTAAGGTATAGCAAAGTTAAGTTTTACAAGGCGTGGTTATTAAGTTCAAATTTAAAGTACAAATCAGCAAGTTCCATGGATCTCACCTAAATGACCCACGTGTAAATTGACAAAAGCAATACACTTGAATGCAGTAACACTAGCATCAATTTGACTTGTATTTTATTGGTAACTCAATTAGCCAACCAAAACCGTCAAAAAGTAATATATCTAAACCAAATCAAACTCATGAAATAGATCAAAAGAAACCACGGTCCCATTTCATGAGCAGTTTATAGCGTCCATCTTAAAGGTAGAAAACGGATGCAAAAACAACCAGTAATAAGTATACCTACAACAATAGATTTCATGTCAACTTGCCAAAGTGTGATTGTAATTTATGTATAACAGATAACGATCCCAGGAAAGACTACAATGAATATCTCTTGGGATAACATAGGACAATAAGAAATTTGTTTTAAGTTTCAAATTGTCCTTGACAACAGACTTGGCTGTGGATGCAGGACCTTTCGAGTACCACATGCACTTCTTATTGGAAAATGAACTCCTCTGCTGAGCATGTCTTCTAAATTTTTCAAGAAACGGTTGAATCTTCTACGCAATGCCAAACATTGCATCATTTGAACCTCTTCAAGTTGAAACAATTAGAGGCCTCACGCATGTTACCCCTTTTTGCAAAGTATTTCAACCCAATCAACTCACATTAAGGATGGCAGTGCCTTTGATCAACAAAATGCACTGATATTCAATGACAAACTAAAAGCACTAAGAATTTTGAGATCCTTCGGCGCTTGATATTTTTTTTTGGGTAAAGACTTCAGAGCTTGATATATATATATATATATATATATATATATATATATATATTTATTTATTTATTTATAATCGAGGTGTCCGCGTGACCGGCAAGCGATGACTCAGCTATAAACCGGCGGTGATGCACGACTAGTCCTCGGGGGACGCTAGTGCAAGACCCACCACCACGGCGTCACACTTAAGCGCTTGATATTCAGCATTGAAGAATTCAATAATGCCCAAATATCACAGATGTTACCCATGAGTGCATTCAAACGATTCTTCTGGTCAACATAATAAAAAAACGATGAGAACTCCTTTACTAAAAAGCCTATCTTTAGTTGTCTTGATCCCTTCATCAACATTACTTATTTCTGTCAATTTCCTTTTGAGGATATTGGAGATGAGTTATTCTGCAAGAACTGAATGCCCTCAAGCTCTGAAGTTTCACGGATGTTAGAGAAAAAGCAATAGTGCTCAAAACCATGTGAAAGCTGATTGTAGATAAGTTCGGCCAGAGTCGTCTCTCCAACACAGCCCATTCCATGAATTCCAACAATTCATGTTTCTTGTGTTGTGAGTGCCTGTCATACTCATGACAAAGACTACCTTGAACACCATTTTCACATCGAGAGGTCGATGAACTGGTTTTGGCAGAAGCAACTAAGACTACCTCGACCACCAACCTAAACAAACAATTTTTCTCTCAGTCCAGACAATCCCTTCAAGTGTTTTCTCATAAAAGAACATCTGGGTACTACTAAGCAAGTTCTATTGCATAACAATGAAGAGAACACACATTTAGATGAAATGTAATAATCATTTTTTGGGTCCACAATAAAGGAAAAAAAAATCAGGCTTGCCTAAATAGCTTTTTTACTCCCCAAAACAGATGAATATAGGGTTTACCACCCCAAGATTGTGAAAGGGAACAGGGTCAAAACATCAAATTTCATCCATCATCTGCCTTTCTTCGGTCTCCATCTATACAGCTAGGCTTCTATCACAGATAACCACCTAGGCATAACCATTTCAAGAAAATGGAGGTAATAATGGAGACCGCACAAGGGTCGATTTACATGATTTCAAACCACAAGTGAGACTTCTCACATGTCCAATACACCGATAATACTGAAATTAAGCCTCAACTATAATATGATTTATGATACCTTGGCGAAGCTAAATAGTTCTCCTCTCCTATCACAGATGGAAGCTTTGCTGCACCAACTACTGATGCCGCTACCCAAGTGAAATTCCTCTTTCTTCATTTTATAACTTCTCCATAACATTTGCAAATCCCACCAAGAAGGACACCTTTCCTGGAAAATAAACTGAACATAAGCATATCAATACAATGTCTTCTTCACAATAGCAACAATGAGTTAATTATGCTGAAATATTCCAGGATGAGAACCATAGTGCTATGACCTTCCAACACACATTTCATCTAATTGTTTACAGTATAGCAAAGTTATCTCCAATGTGAAGCAGAGGGTATCACCTTCGAAATATGTGAAGCAGCAAATCGACAAGGATATCTAATGAATTGTCACAAATCAAATAATAACGATGCAATCGACATGCATACCTCCAGCTGGGAAACATAAAAGCAAGGAGCAACCATCTACAGAGAATATAGCTAAAAAAGCCAAACCAAACTAGGAAAAGAAAACATATATTTGTACATAATTAAGAACCCTCTGGTTATACGGAGGTACCACAATTTCAATACCTTCTTCAGATTTCCAGGCATCAACTCATAAAGTAATTAAAAAGAGGACGTAAAACTTCACTTTGGATGTCATTTTCATTTTCCTTTATTCGGTCTTCATTTGTACAGCTGCCCAATTAGCCACAGCTCCTTGCGCAATAAGATTTCTGTGAGTTTTTCAAACTTTAATTCCTCTCAACAACATTAGAAATTGGTAAAAAGGCAGTTTGAGATCTCTCACTTAGCACTTCTTGTCAATCTTAAAACCTAAAAAAATCCTCTATTATAACCGAGGTGAATGGAAGGGCTTCTATTATAGATAATCACCGAGGCATAACCATTTCCAGAAAACGTAGGCAATAATTGAGATCACACAAGAGTTTCATTTACATGATTTCTAACCCCGAGTGAGATTTATCATATGTCCTGGGCAGTAGGCAACGATATTACTGAAATTTAGCCTTAACTATAAGATGATTATGATACCTTAGAGGTGGAAGTTTTGCTCCACCAACTATTGATCCGCTACCCAAGTAAAATTCCTCTTTCTTCATTTTATGACTTCTCCATAATATTTGCAAATCCCACTAAGAAGCACATCTTTCCTGAAAAATAAACTGAACGTAAGCATATCAATACAGGGCGTCTGTCTTCTTCACAGTTGCAACAATGAGTTGATTATGCAGTAAAGTTCAAGGATGAGAACCATAGTTATTATATGACCTTCTGACACACATTTCATCTAATTGTTTACAGTACAAGGAAGTCATCTCCAAAGCGAAGCGAGGTTATCAACTTCGAAATATGTGAAGCAACAAATCGACAAGGATATCTAATAATTTGTTACAAACCAAACTAAATAAAAACGATGCGATCGGCATGCATACCTCTAATTGGGAAACATAAAACCAAGGAGAAACCATCCAAAGAGAATATAGCGAAAAAAGCCAAACCAAACCAGTAGAAGAGAACGAATGTCTGTACATAATTAAGAACCCACTCGTTGTCCGGAGGTATCATAATTCCAATACCTTCATCAGATTTTTAGTCATCAACTCGTGAAAAGGTAATTAAAAAGTGCATGCGAAACTTCTCCGTCCATATCCGTGAAAGAGTTTGATTGCAGAAAAGGCAAAACATTGGTTGTCAGATGAAATAACTTACCTCAATTCGTTTGAAGTTTGCACGCAAGGGAACAATTTGTGGTCGGCGATCAAGAAGTTTTCAAGAGCAACGTGCATTTATCCGCCAGTCTTCTCCCTCAGATCCATATTCAAATTCGTATCCAGATTCGTCATCTTATACAACTGATTCGTGTCCAAATCTGATTCCCTTCTCCAAGCAAAGCAAAGAAATTGCCTCCACATTTAATTTCCCGCAACCCATTATTTTAACCTCTCGCAGTCGCTTCAAACTCGATAGATCAAGCAACTTCTGTAAAGATCCACAGTCAAAAATACTCAATTCTTCCAAACATTGTGGTAGTTCGCCTTGAATCTCAACCAGATTATCGCAGTGGTACACAAGAAGACGCCGTAGTTGGTTGAGATTACTTAGATCAGGTAAATTCTCAGAGAGAGGTCTTCAAGGCTTGCAAGATCTCTACCCAACTCTTCTGGTAGCCTTCGAAGATTCTTACAAAAGCTTACATCTAAGGAAACTAGGCTTTTCAAATGACAAATCGACCTATCAATTTCAGTTAATGATGCACAGTCCTTTAGGATCAATCGCTCTAAATTTACCTCAGCGGAGAAGATTGGAGTTCTCTCCAAGCAATCGCATCCGGTCAAATTCAAATTTTTCAAATGCTTCATCACCTGCAAAAGAAAAATCATGCAAAGATTATTTTTGAATCTCATAAGACGAAATAATAAGTGTTGTATAGCATATAACATACCTCCATATGGCTCCACCCCTGCCAATCATGTGTAATCTTACTCCATGATAGATCAAGAATAACTACATCCTCCACGGAGAAATTTGCAATCTTAAATGTTGGGGGAATACCGTGCCAAGAAAGCCAACGTAAATGTGAAAGGAGATATGTATTCTCTTTAAAAACATTAGTCGGAAGAACATTTGGTGGCGATTCGTGCCAAAGAAGCCTCTCTTCTGCATGAAAATATTCCTCCGAACCTTTAACTTGAAGGAACCGCAGATTTGATATTCTCTTAAAGTCCTTATAGGTAAAACAGTACCGCCACTCATGGTCAAAGTGGAGACAAAGAGCTTCAACTTTTGTTTTTCCCTGCCCAATGGAAAATTTTAAAAACAAAAGAGTTGAAGCGAAACACATTTATTCAAGTTCACTATTTTAAGCGGTTGAGTTGGAGTGCTATCGTTCCTTTAATCTTGACAGAGCAAAAAACATTGGTTTGAGTAGGTCACAGTAGTGCTAGAGAACACAAAAAAGTAACTGGATTTTTTTAAAAAAGAAAATGTCCACAAGTAACATGGAGATTATTCACGCAGGGGATTTTACCTCATGTCTCCTCAACAAATCCAATGCTTCCTTAGGATCCCATACCCTCCTTTGCTTCTCTATTTTCATCTTACTTTCTTGACGAACCATTTCTCTTCCGAGGCCTCTGAGTTGGTCATGCATCCATACTTCATTACCCCATCTAATCTTTATCAAAGACATGTTCTGCAAAACTTCCAAGTCTACTTCCGGAAATTTTAATTCATCCCAGAAATGAACCACCATGTCTTTGTCATATCCAATGAAAATACAAGCTATATCGAGGAATATATGCTTCTGCCGATCATTTAATGCATCATAACTTATTTTCAGTTTACTTTGAACTTTATCAGCAGGAACACTTTCTAGCATCTTCAATGTGTCATCCCACATTTTCTTATTTTTGCTGGATAAAAGTGAACCTATGACTTCAAGAGCTAGCGGAAGACCTCCAGCAATGCGTATTGCCCTATGGGATTGGTCGATTTGATTGTCTAAAGGAGAATCTCTTCTGAAGGCATGTTTGCTAAAAAGTTGAAGAGATTGATCGGGATCCATGCCCATAAGCTCATAACAGTCGTCCACTTTATGAACATCAAGAACTTCTTTGTTTCTGGTAGTAATAATAAGTTTACTCCCTTTACCAAACCAATCACGCTCACCTACAAGTGCATCCACGTGATTCTTTTCATGCACATCATCAAGAAGCAGGAGGACTCTTTTATTAGATATCCTATCTTTAATTGTCTGAGTTCCTTCATCAATGTCTTTTATATCCATGCCTTTCATTTTGAGGATGCCTGAGATGAGTTGATTCTGCAAGCAGCAAATGCCATTACGTTCTGACACTTCTCGAATATCGCGAAGAAAGCAATGATTCTCAAAGTCATGTAAAAGCTTATTGTAGATCATTTTGGCAATAGTCGTCTTTCCGATGCCACCCATCCCGTGGATTCCTATAATCCGTGTTTCACTTGTCCCAGCACCTATCTTTTCCATGATTGCGTCCACATGGTTGTCGACACGGACCAAGCAGTCTGACGCAGTCTGACACCGCTAGATAACCCTTTTTCAACTCGCTGAAAACCTTATGGGTAAGTTCTTTTGCGAACTCTCCTTCTCGCCTAGTGTTTGTTGGAGGCAAAAGACAATGAGTTAGAAAATTGTGTTGAATTAACTATGTTCTGACAAGACCAAATTAAATTCGGAATGTGTTCTTCAAGGATTTATTCCATTGTAGATGAATTAGCGTTGGTACTTACAGTTAATGAATGAACTAAACTGGAAAAAAAATGATGCTTGGAATAAAATGGGACAAAATTGGGATTGTGCCATTACTTAGCGAGATTTCAGCAGTATAACTTCAATAACACAGAATTCAATTTAAACAGGGCTAACACAAATCTAGAAAAGAAACCTGAAACGCATAAAGTTTTAATGGTACAAGGTACATGAGATGGAATGCTTAAAGCAATCACCTGTTCTCCTTCTTGCTATGCAGGTCCCATCCGTTTATTGCTCCCACTGCACTGAGAGCATCCTTCCACCCTTGAGTAGTCTTTTCGTCGTATCGCTTCTTTTTTTCATGTGCAAGAAAGGCCTGTGCATAACCCTCTGTTTGGTGCCGAACCTCTGAAGGCGCCACATCATAAAAAATAGGGATGATCTTTTGTCTTCCAGTTTTCTGGCACTCGACCATCTGGACTAACTCCTTGAGACACCATATGCTAGAGGCATAGCCTTTCGAAAAGATAGGTATTGAGATCTTCGATTGATTAATTGCTTGGAGAAGTTCCGGGGCAAACTCTTCCCCAACACGGAGCTCTTCGTCGTCCTTAAACGTGCGGATTCCCGCATCTTTAAGACTAGTGTAAAGGAAGTCGGTACAACCTGCTCGAGTATCTGGTCCTCTAAAGCTCAAGAATACTTCATAGTCATATCCTGATGAAGTAGCCATTCCTTGACCTTCTGTTGAAGTCTGAGTAGAAGAAGCGCCTCCTGATGTTCCATCATTTTTACTGATGCGTCTTTTTTTGGCACTCCCCTCCATTTGATCTCACTTGATCTTCTCTTCAAGGAACAAAAATTGGAAAGTATAGCAGCAAAAGCAGTGGCAGCAAGAGATGGAAAATGTTTAGAAGCCAGATCTAACAAACGGAGATCCGTGTGGGTCATTAAACGCGGAAGACAGGGTTGGCTAAATATGCAGAGAGTCACGGTCTCCAGTTTGCTACAGTTGGTCAAATAAGAACGATTCATTCCAGCCTGTCAAAGTTGACGAATGCAGGTTTTTTCAAAACCAAAGTGGTCCCTCCCAACTCAATTCTCCTCTTTTATCTTCACCGTCGTAACGCAATTGAAAAGAACAGGAAAGATACAATAGCGGAGTAAATAAACTAGTGGAATTCTAAAAAGATGGGAGCAATCGAGTGCTTTCGGTTATGATGCTCTTGAATTTTAATAATCTTTGTCTTTGTGGAGTTTCTGACAACACCGCGTTGCGATGAATGCCCCCCCGCACTTGCCCCCGGCGCGTTTTCGCTTGTACATAATTGTAGGGTCACTTTCGGGGTTTGGGTGTCGAGTCGGGGCTATTTTGGGGAAAACAGCCCCCCGTCTGGTCATATGAGTTGTTGTTCCTGTGCCTGATCGCGGAGATTTTCTTTGACGTTTTTGTTCTCCCACACGCGCAGATAAATGAATTATTGGTGTGATTCCTTTTTGTTTTGGTCGATGTCTGATTCCTTCTTGAGGAATATAAGGTGTTTATTTTGTAAGTAATTTTCAAGTTTCTACATCAATGTTGTGGTAACTGAACATTTTGCGTTTCCCCATAGGAAATAGCCACTTTGCAACTAAATTTTCACGATACTGACTCGACGACAACCAACATAAGCAGCAGCTACCAAAATCATCTTATATCAACTGTTCTTTAGCCAACCAAAGTCGCCCGTAAAGAGTTGGCATGTACAATATCACGAGCTTTTCAAAGTCCGGATTATGATCAATCCAATGATGAATAAACTGAGCATCGTCTCCCCTCCATTGATCTCACTTGATCTTTTCTTCGAGAAACATTTCAAAGATGAAAAAATTTCAAAAGCCCTACTTATCAAATGTTGTCAGCCAAAAAAAAAAATCGTTTATCAAATGGTGGCCGCCTATTAATCAACTATCAAAGTAATAAACCCACCAGAGACCTCAACCGGTGTTCACGGCGAAAGTGGCCAACAAGAATCCAAGGAAAAGCTGGTTAAAAATGCAAAGTGATAATGAAAAGACATAAAGCAATACAGCAAAGAAAAAGAAGATGGGTCATCCTAACGCGGAAAAGAAGACCTTGCCAATGCTTTAGCGTGCCTTTTTGTTGTCGGCAAGATTTTTTCCCTTACCCAGAGGAATTTATTTTCATTGTTATATTCATGAAAAATTGTCGTTGAGATCTTGTTTTCCGTCTTCTTTATTTAACTTAGGGTCAGTTTGTTTGATGAAAAATCATTTTTAAGAAAAAAAAAATTTCCGTGCTTTTCCGGTAATTGAATTACATAAAATTATTTGATCAATATAAAATGTTTATCATGGACTAAAAACAATAAGCTTAGAGAATAACGATTTGGTAAGAAGGAATCGTTTTTCCTTGTCTCTTGCTGCGTTGAAGTGAGAAGAATATACTTCATTAGTGCTCAATTTTCTTACATTCCCGAAAACAAGAACATATATAATACTTTACAAATATGGTTTCATAATTTTTATCCTAATTTCTTTGTAATCGTTGTTATTTTGATGGGATTACAAATTAAACAAAGACGATATCGATTCGAGTTTATTAGTCATTATATGTTACTTTTAACGATACTAGCCACCTTTAATGGATTTCACTTATTACCAATTACGATAAAATCAATTTTTTTTCTACTTGTTTTCACCATAATCAATTTTTTTTTAATTTACTTTCTCTGAAATTAAATTTCCTAAAAACATTTTCCTATGAAAAGAAAATCCTCACCGAGATAAACACACTCTAAAAGTTTGTTTTTATATGATTTTCAATTTTCATATGATGATATATGATAGGAGGGAATCGCAAGATGAATCATTAGTGTGATTCCTTCTCGAGCAAGTTGGTTCATGGACTGCTCATAGTCCAAGTCTTCATAGACTTTGACTTTGCCCTTCTAAACCCGTGATGTTTCAGTCTTCTTGCACCAATCGTACGCTATTCTATCTTTTTTTCTTCTCTCTTTCCGAGAGTGGTAGCTAATGTTAATACTACGTTAAAACGAGGCATAGGGAGCTTAGGTTTTAGATTGTTGGCGTCCGCATCAAAATCAAATCGACCAATCTCATGCAACTATTAATCTAATGATTACATTTCAATGCAATACCGAACTATATGTATATGACACATTCCATTTTCATTTAGTTAAATTAGACAGTATCAATTTGTTTATTTGATTGATGCCATGATTGGCCAGATTATTTAGAAAATTAAGTTTTTGCTTGCGAGTATTTTTCTAAGTTTCTAAATCAATTTCGCGGTAACTAAACATTTCATGTTTCGCGATAGAAAATAAAATCTTGCTAGATCCGGAGGTGTAAAAATGTTCCATTCCTGAATTCACAAGTGCTTAAGTCTTTTTAGACATAAATCCTAGTGTGACCAACAAAAAATTTAAGATTGAAGATACTAAATCACGATAACTCGATGAGTCCAAAAAAACTCTTGGGAAGTATCAAATTTCCCGAATTAAGACCAATGAAAAATTAAATTTGTTCTTTGATAGCTTTAGCTTTGATTATACTCTACTAAGCTTTTGGTTTAGTAATAGAAAGTTCAAAAGTCTCGTTGCAGATTTTTTAAATTAGACTCCTTTCGTTCAAATCGAAATTGAGCTTCCTCCATTAGCTCAAAAGCTCGGGGGAAGAAGAGAAAATAGGTGAGATCCCACTCCCTAACTCCTAGTCTTATCAAAAGAAAAGAAGGACTTTTCGTATAGATGCATGGGGGCCTTAAGTATCAAGACCCTTTGTTCCTCCTCCACCACAGAACATTAAGGAACTAATAATAGGAAGATTTTTTTGAATGACTTTTCGATGGGTCATTGAACTTGGAGAAGCCAAAGGATTGGGTGAATATGCAGAAAGCCGTGGGCCAGTTTTGCTGCAAAATTGGTCAATAAGGATGCTTCCTCGAAGCATCGCTCCCAGCCTTTCGAAGTTGACAATTATTTACATTCCTTAACGCGGCAAAATCATTGGACATATGGTGCAAAAATTTTGGGGATTACAATCAACTTTTGCCCCCCAAACATATAAACGGGAAGATTCATTCAAAGTCTAAGTCAACAAAAGCAGACATCAAACTTCCAACCAAGTTCGTTTCCCCCCATCCTAATCAAATTGAACTCTGGTTGGTCTAGATTGATGGGCTGATCGGGCCAAGAAATAAAACCAAGAAATAAAAGACAAGTGTTGTGATAGCATACGTTAGACAAGGGGCCAAGGTAGAAATTGTGAAATTATCTACTAAACTTATTTGTCAAATCTGCGATATAGACATCTTGCTGCAATATAAAATCCAAAGGCGAGGACTTTTTCCAAAGAAAATTAAGATTCCATGTCAACTTAATACGAAACTGAAAATTTATGTTCTCCATGATAAAGTAGATAGTTAAGGACATTTTTAATAGCAATTTGGAGAGCTCAAGATTCTTTAGATCTGGAAAATTCAGTTTTATATTGATCAAAAAGTCATTTTTGGAAGAAGAGGAAGAAGAAAAACAACAACAAGAAGATGCATTTCGGTGGAAAGAAATCATTCACTATTGCTCCTTCCTGTTTTGCCCCTTCTTGTCCTGAGGAATTCCTTTTCATGGTAAGGTAATAAGTTTCTAAATCAATTTCGCGGTAAGGTAATATGTTAAATGAAGGCAGAATGAAAATTTTAAAAACAAGATGAAATAGTGTTTTGGCTTGCAGATATATGAATATTTAAAGCCGGTCGAAGCACATGTATTTGGCAACACAATGATTACTATGTTTGGTAAAAACTGCTGTGAGATTATTGTAGTTACCAACAATAACATTTATGTCTTGTAGTACCGGAACTATTGTAAATACCAATAATAACAACAATGATTGTGGAACTTTTCTTGCATTTTTGTCTTTTGGGAACTTAAGATTTTTCCCATTACACCATCCATAGAGTCAAACCAGGAATATACATTTTAAGAGCACATCATCTCCAACTGAAATACCAAAGCTTCCAGGTTTATACATGAGATTGCAGACGAAAAAATAAGGCAACACAATGCTGAACCCTAGAAATACACAATCTACTTAAAGCCCAATTAGGCGGCGACCAAAACCATCTCAGCTACGGGTGGATAATGTATCCAAATGCAAGGGCAACAAGAGCGACCGCACAAACATACAGGAAAGGAAATCCCACTTGAATTGCTCTCCCACCTGTCTTCCTCAACGTCTCCTGTTGAACAAAGCAACAATCTTTCCCCGTAAGCTTTTTTTTTTTGGTAAGAATCTTTCCCCGTAAGCTTTGGTATTCGAATGTTGAAAGAAAGTATACTGCACCATATCTTGGAGATGGGGCAAGATTGGCATGATGCACGTAACGGGGAAAACATTAAAGTGCACATTACTCACCAGGTCACGCTTAAGTGCATCTCTCTCTCGATTCTGCAAACTTCTCTCCTCTGTCAATCTGCTGATAGTAAGCTCTGCCTGCAAAGTTTGGTGCGTCTTTTGCTATTATCTTCATTGAAAACTCAAAGACGGAGAGAGGTAGGAAGAAAAGCGACATTGAAGAGGAACGGAAACCACAAACTTGCAACGGAAGTCACGGAAAGCTGTCTGCTTTGAGATGCATGACAGACTACGCATATGATCATTGTTATCTTCATGGCCAAAAAAAAATTATTTCTCTGGGACTCTATTTAAGTTTTATAAGATTCACATCCAAATAGAGGAATAATATTGTCCTTTAAGCTCCCCTAATGCCTGCAAAGTTGCTATTATCTTCTTTAAAAACACAAAGAAAGGGGAGAGGTAGAAAGAAAACCAACATAGAAGAGAAACCGAAATTACAAATTTGCAACAAAAAGGCACAGGAAGCTGTTTGCTTTACGATGCATGACCCACTATGCATATGGTCATTATGGGCTTCATTACTAGAAGACAATTCCTGCAAAGTTTTGGTGCGTATTTTGCTATAATATTCTTTGAAAACTCAAAAAAGGGGAGAGATGGAAAGAAGAACAACATCGAAGAGAAATGGAAAGCACAAACTCGCAACAGAGGGCACCAACTGTTTGCTTTCAAATGCATGACAACCATGCATATGGTCATTTTTGGCTTCACTACTAAAAAAAACAATTATTTTTCTGGGACTCTTATAAAGTTTTATAAAATTTACATCCCAATAGAGGAAAAATAAAGTATTTTATGCTCCGCTGCTGCATCATATGTACATATATGTTCAATGCAACCAAAAGAATCATGTTTCTCACACGTAAATCTCTCCCCAAGCAGGAAAAGTTTACAAGTGACTGAAACATAGTCTAGTTTATTGCAGCTAAAAGAATATGTGCGCCACACATTTTCACAGATAAACTTGACAGTGAAAACCAATGAAACAAATTTGTAAGTTCAGGGGAGCAAAGTATAAGGATTTAAAGTTTAGGACCCAAGTGTAAGGGAGTGAAAATTCAGAAAAGTAAACTGAAAGGCTTAAACCTTTGGGGTTTAATTAGTATGACAGTTCGGGAAGATAAAGTGACAGGATTAAAAGTTTAGGGTTAACGGGTAAGAGGGTAATAGGTTAGGGGGATGAAGAGAAATTTTCCCCAGTTCCTATATAGAAGAGATCCGCAGTCATTTCACTCTCTAAATGTAAAATTAATGAAAACCAGAATTAATTTTCTGATTATGAAAAACAAATTCTTTTCCTGCCTTCTAGATAATAGAGTATGTTGTTCTGAATTAATTGATTTTGTTCATTGCCATCAATAATTGTATGTTAATGTGACAAATCATGCTTTTGCTTTTAAAGCAGTGGTTTATGTAAATATAAGCAAATGGCCTCTTAGCAATCAAGCATCACCCTCCAGAACTCAGAAGAAACACCGGCTTATTTGTGTTAAGCAATGATTTTTGAAATCATCCTCTCTTCCGTCTCCTCTTCTCATCTGTATAAAATGGGTATTGCATGTGTAGTGAAAGTGAAACTGTCCTCCTAATGATCTCACAGGCAAAAGTTGACCTAAGTTCAAATTAAGCAGGGGAAATAAGCTAACCTCTTTTAACTTTGCATCCACCAAGCTGAGTCTTGATTTTAACTCCTTAAAATCCTCTGACACGTCCAACCCCTCAGGATCCTGGCATCAAAAGACAATCCTTCCGAATTATAAGAGTGAGGGCAAAAGTTATATCCTATGATTTCCATGTTTCATGAGATGTAGAAATGTATTAAAATACAGTCAAGATGAGAAAAAAGCAACTTCATACAATCGCGTTTAGTTGATAAAAAGGTATCAATTCATCTGCAGCGACTAAATTCAATTCACATACCAATGACATGCAACCCAGTCAAGGCTGTGTCAAAGCCCCAATACATATATTAGATACAATGCCATCTCAATCCAGAAAGGCAATAAAGTGACATATTGATGTTTTCTGGTCGTCATACCCTGAGAGGAGATGATACATTTTCAACTCCAGTGGGTGAGACATCCTTTAAAACAGTAGTCTCGGAAAATGAATTTTGCTTCTGTTCTCCACTAACTGGCAGCAACGATGGTGATTGCACTGGACTGGTGAGGACTACTTTTATTTTCCTCTCCTCTACGTATTTACCACTTCCTTTATCAAACTGCCAATTGTAAAGAAAATTACTCAAGTTACTTAACCTGAAAGATTAGGGAACATATAGCAGCAAAACCTACCACATCAGCAGTAATGTCCTCTTCACTTGTCCCAAAAGGGACAATAGTGCCCTGTATCAAAAACTTGTCTCTACACTGCAGGACAGGTGGAGCTACCTGCTGTGCTTGCATGGTAACTGCATCAAACAGAAGATAGGATGAAAAGCCTGCTCCAATTCTTTGGAAGTATCAGAACATAGCTTTTTACGTCTATCATAGTTTTCCACTCTCTCAATGTACTTAGGCTACTATAATAGACATTTAAAATCTAATTCAAAGATTATCCTTGCTGCAATGCGACTGACTCTACCTTAAGCAGTTCATATACCAGGAATAATAAATTCTACTTGACATGTCATGGCAAAGAAACTGCAGAAGAATCATTCAGGTGATTCAAGTACTGTGGGCGTGTCCCCTCACAAGTATGTGAGTGGCTATAATAAATATGTAAACATGATGTTTCTCAGACTTGAGTAGCATACCTGTGAAATCAGATGCTCCATTTGGCTTGATGATGCCTGTATTTGGCCGCACACAGTATTTCTTTGGAGATGTAGTCTTAACCTGGAAGGTTTTAAACATCCAATACAGAGTTCATAGTAAATCTCCATAATCAAGAGTTCTTAATGCACTGTTATCCTACTCCGAAAAATAAATTGCATCAGGAGAATACAAGATCAAAAGGAAAATGTTCCCCTGCCATAACCTAAAAGAAGAAAAGCATGACCATGTTGAAAGAAAAGTTTCAAAGAATTCCTCACCTTGAAAGCAACATACTGATCAGTCTTATTGCCTAGTTGAATCGAGCAGGAGCTTTGTTTCCTCAACTCAACTGCATAAACACAGAGAAGAGGCTTCGGATTAAAAGACTTAATGAGAAAGGGGGCACGTCAGGAGAACAGGAAATGATGAAACGTATCTGAAAATATAATGCAATAACAAAATCTCATTTCACACGTTTCCTATATTAATCATTCTCTCAGTCATTTTATTAGAATAGCCAGTCGCCTACATTCAATCCAGAAACATAATCACTCACAAGGCATTCTAAGAATTTGTCGCGTGAGGACAGAAACTACGCGAAAGAGAGAGAAAAAAAAACCTGACCAAATATTCAACAACACAAGGAAAAAGAATTTGAAATTAGGTCGACTGGTGACTATTTCACACATGCCACTGAAGCTCATGCCTCAAGATTATGATTTATGCTGTTGAACCGCGAATTCTCGAGCAAATTATTGTCGAACAAAAGGATATTCTCGCCTTCAGTCATTGCACAATAACAGAGAGAGGCAAGCAAAGCAAGTTCAATCTAACTCCAAAATGAAAAAAAAAAGGAACCAAACTCGCAGCACTAATGTACTCACAAATAAACTTGAGTTCATGAGGCCGGATCTCCAAGAGCTCTTCAGCCATGACGACGACCGCAGCACCCTGATCCATACGAAACAGACGCGTCACGTAGCAGGGTAACAACAGTCAGGCAAAAAAGCTTCGCAGTTAGGAAAGTAACACATAAAGCTCAATTTCAAGCACCCATTCCTATAATCCAGCACGTCCAGCAGTCTCGAGCGCATCGCTCACTTCACCCAACGCCGAAATCGCACATCGTCGCCCCCGACACCAGACAGGCCAAACAGCTCAGACGATTCACACTCGCTCGCGCGAAGCATGATTCGGCACGCATAATTACCCACGCAATCCAATTCAGGATTTTACAAAAGGGAACCCGATCACCGCATAGATCCGTTCCCAGACACGCGTTGCCGGCTCGAAAGACGCGAGCGCCGCGATCGCGATGACGCTCCAGCGCAGGAATTCGAGACCGGCGACGACGATCCGATGCTCGGCGATCGCGATGCGGTTCCGAATCTGATGAGGAAGCGCCCAGAGGAAGGGAAGAACACTTACCGTCACGCGTCACGCGCGGATGAGCGAGAGCGAGGGAGAGCGAGCGAGAACGATCGAGCGAGAGAGAGAGAGAGCGGTGGAAGCGAAGGAACGATGATGGCGGAGGAGGAGGAGGAGGAGGAGGAGGAAGCGGTGGTGGTCGTCGTGGTGGTCGTGATGGTGGTGGGGGGTTTGGTTGGGTTTGCAGGGTGGCGGTTGCGCCCGCTACTTATACACGTACGCAATTTTCAAAAGTTTTCGTCTCCGAGGAGTTAACCCCCTTCCCGAGCGCCGGTTCCTTTAAAAAATCGGCCCGCTGGAAAGTCTCGCTTTTTACATTTTAGTCCTTCGGATCTCTCTCTAGGGTCTCGTTTTTTGCATTTTAGTCCTTCGAATCTCTCTCTCTCTCTCTGTCTCTCTCTCTCTCTAGCCTTGTCGTGCTTGTGGGGGTGGAGATATGGAGAGGTCAGGGTTAGATTTGAAAAGAGAATTGAAAAGGTGGGGGCCAATGTTGGATTTTGGTTAAAATAATGGAAGATGTATATAGATATAGGAAAGCAATCCGTTACCCTTTGGATGTTTATCGTTGGGGGTGGGGGGGGGGGGGGGAAATTGATTTGTGAATGTAATGGGGCATGGATTTTGTGCCATAATTTGGAGAATGTGAGAGATTATTTTCCTTTGGAGTAACATGTTGTTGTCTTGTAGGTTGGGATGGAGACCGATTGTAGGAAAATTGGCCCTATAAGTTAGATGTCGCTTATATCTGTACCGCGAATAAAGTCGGCTTTTGATAAATTTTCAGATATTCGATACACTCTTATCCCATCTCGATAGGGCCGACATGTCCATTTTGGGACTCAGATTTAATGTGCCCAATTTTGCATGGGTAACACATCTTTTTTCCGGTTGGATCATAAATGGGTCGAGAAAAAGTAAAGCTTAAAAAAATAAGTCACATATGAGTCCCTTTAGTGATGCATATTTTAACCCGTTTTCCAAAACCCACACGTCTCGATATAAAAATATATAGAGATAATATCAGGTATAGTGTGTTATTAAATTCCTGTTCATGGCCACTTATTAGATAAATCTTCCATTTTTTTATGGTACATGGCTGCATGTATCCTCACCTTCGAAATTCATATTAATATCCCCCTGGTAGAAATCATCCAAACTCATCTCGACTCGGCCACGACACAGCGTGCTCGACATGCTCGAAGAAACCAATTTAGCTAAAATGAAACTTATCCGAGTCTCATCCTAAACCTTTTAAGAAGGAGACATGTGTTATGAAAAGCGGTCGATAAAAGTCACCGGCGTTTTTCTTTTGCTGAGAAAAAGTCGCTGGCGTTAGAACCAAGGGACATGCGAAGACCAATAGCTAGCTCGATGTTGTACTTTCCCTAGCCTAAAGTCTCTCTCTAAACGCGAATATTTCCTTCTCTTGTATGTAATAATCTTAAGCTACCACATCTAACAAAATGTGAAAAAGATGAAAGGTCAATGTCTCGTTAAAGCATCCGAAAATGGATTGATTGCAAGCCATCTTAGCAAACACAACGCGTCCTACACCGGTTAGAGGTTTAGATTTGATATGTTCACGAGACTTACATGATGCTCGATTGATCTCAGGTTAATTGGGTCTCTGCGCTCATGTTTTTGAATTACTAAAAATTAAGATAAAAGATGTCGTTTTCTATGATGTAATTTCCACATCTAGTTTGCTGTATCTAGAATAACACGTCTAGATTGATCAAAGGTAGAATCTATTCAGCTTCCAAAGTTACCATGCGTTTGGTACGATTTTTCCGCACTTCCTATTGTCGGGAAATAGGGTCCTCTGTCTTTTCTATGCGCTTGGTAAAAACCTCGCAGCTTCCTGCTAATAGGAGCATTGAAGTACTGTTATCTTATTCAAAGATTATTTTATCAGGACAGAGTACCGATGCACAAACCCTTGCTTACTATCATTTATTTAAATATATTTACCTAGAAGGAATGTTATTGCAACCGTTCTAAAAATTTTAAAAAAAAGAACAATAACGCTACTATGTTAATTTTATAATAGCATTAATAATAACAAAAACATAAGGGATATATTCACTGAAAGTCTTAAAACTTGTCATAAAAGTGCAATTAAACCTTAAACACTTGCAAAAAGTGTAATCAAGTCTTAAAACTTGTCAAATTGATTCAATTAAGTCTTAAAGTTAACACCGTCTAACTTACTAACGGAAAATGCTGACGTGGCTAAATTATTAAACTTAAGACTAAAACAACGTCATCTTGACCCAAATTTGATTTTGAATACTAATTTTATGTAAAATAAATTTTAAAAATAAGCTAAATATTAACTTGAAAGAAAAAAGATAAGGAGGAGGATAGGCCGGTGAGGAGGGGGGGATACAGGCAAGGAACTGCAAGCCCTTGCCAAGATTTGGGCGAGGGAGTGGCAACCCTCGGCAAGGTCTAAGCGACGGTCGACGACTCTCGTCTGGTCTTGGGGGAGGGCTGCGGCCCCTTGATTGCCATCGGAGAGGGTTAGCGGCCCTTGGCAGGGTCCAGCAACCTCTACATGTCCTCCTCCTCCTATTTTTAATATTTAGCTTATTTTTAAATTTAGTTTACATAAAATTAGTATTAGAATAAGTATTAAAAAAAAAAAGCCACATTTACATTTTTCGTTAGCTAAATTAGACGGTGTTTATTTTAGGATTCGATTGAACCAATTTGATAAGAATGACTCCAAAGCTAGAAAATAATAACAATAATAACAATTCAAGGATATTTGGGAGTGAAACTTTGATTTGACTAGAAAATTTACAGGCAGAAACCAGTGACGGTATATAAAGCATGCACGAAACCTTTTCACAAAACTTTACAAGCAAATAGCTACAAATGCTTGAGCTACAATTTAATCACTCACTTCACCACCATATCGGACACAAAATTTTAAGGGAACCCCCCCACTAAGATCACAATTCAAGCACCCCATGCTTATTAAATCGCTCCAGATCTGCACCACGCGGCTTCAGATCTTCTGGAAAATGAGCATACTACTTTCCGACCTGATTTAACATCAGAAACCGGCTGTTCCATTAGTCCGGCCTTACTGCCATTGATGATTGCTGCGATCAGTCGGTGATCCGGGTACAAAGGGCACGAAACCTCGCCCTCCGAACACAGGGCGCATGAATGCATTGTCGAACTTCCGCCAGTAGTAGTGTACGGTGTTGGTAGGGGTTGTTAGAAGCATGCGTAAGCTCGATGGCCGTGGAACGTTCTGGTTGCTCTCTATGCCCTGGCCATTGCCGAGAAGTGGCACAATGAAGGACTTGGGGGTAGTTGGCTCGGAGGAAGCCATGCGGACTAAGTGCATGGGTGAAGGAAGCAAGAGCCGGATGAGAGGTTTGGTCATCAGCCCGAACACCTGGAGAGACAGAGAGAGAGAATTGATCTGTCGGGTTCAAGTTGATTAAAGCAGTATGCATCTCTTTCGCATCGCCTATAGAGCATATGAGCTAATGACTTACCACCGTGCTGAATAGAACGACCGTGATAGTACTAGTGATCATAAACGCATTGTTCCTCTCTTTGGTCTCAGCCATAGCAAACTGCATCAACATGCATCATGTTCATGACTAACAAAACAATCTGCAATATCAAACTGACTGAATAAAGCTTCACGTAGTGATTTTGTCTTGCTTTTTACCTTATTGTATGCAAGAGCCATGGACACAGCACCGCGCATAAGACCAGCCCACCATATTATAACCTGCAGAGTTTCTTATTAAGAAACATATTCTACTGACATATTCTGAGTAGTTAACTAGAACACTGTGGGCCCTGTATGTGCATGTAGAGAGAAAGAGAGAGAGAGATCACCTGTTGCCTCAACGTAATTTTCTCATGTGTAGATTTCTTAGTCAAGTTGGATACAAATGACAAGGGGAAAACAAAAGCTGCTCTTCCGAGCAGAACCAGTCCCAACAATATGGAGCTAAACTGCACTGATTTTTTGGGACTGACAGCAAATGATGAAAGAAAGAAACATGTTCAGTACATATGAAGTGCTATATACTGCATTCTCAGCTGAATGTGTGTGTGGTATAAACACCAGGTTCATATACATAACTAACCTATCACTGACGATGCTCCATCTCTCGATGTCCAAGGCATCCATGCCAACATAAAGGAATATAAAAATCTCAGCAACAAATGACAATGTTGCAAAAGTGTGCCTGTTTTTTGCCAAAGAGCAATTAGTTTTGTAGTAATGAATGCAAACCAATTCAACTGATTGAAAGTAGAGATGATCGACGTACTTAGTGGTCACCCTTGAACTTTCGGTGACATTATGCCATGTGTAGTGTGACATGACAATTCCGCAAAAGAATACAGTGAGGATGCCACTTAAGTAAAAGAGCTGCACAGGTAAATTTACATTTTTACACCATCATCAGTGTTTGACAAGCTTCCAGTCGTGTTAGGAAGAACAACAGAAAATAATCGAAGGAGAGATAAATGAAGAAAATCATACTTCAGCCAGCATATACGACATGTATGCCATGAGAATCATGAGAGCAACTTCACGGTCAGTTGAGTGCCTGATTTGAAAGACAACAAAGTATATGAGTAGGTATAGGGGCCGCAGCTTCCATCTTCCATATAAGTTGTTTTAGCAATACTGTATACTTATGTAACTAATACAAACCTGCCAAAGTAGAGTTTTCTGATGATATAAGCACTAAGCAATCCAGTCTGCAGGGGACAATACATGTTGAAAAAAATAATGTTATGGTTGTTATAATTATTCTCTCAAAAGGGTCGGTGCACATGAGAGAGGAGAGCAAATCTCACCAAAACTCCCAGCAATGTACTCAGGATAAATAAGTACAAAAAATTGCCAACAAACTGCAATGCGATGCTTGAGTCGATGTGGGAAAGATCGAAACTTTGAATCGCATTGAAAAGAACCACTGAAGTAGCATCATTTACAACACCTTCTCCGAACACTAGACTATACAACAAGGGAGTTTCATCCTGATTAAGGACCTGCAGCAATAAGTTAAATAAACAGTGTCAGCAATAAGTTAAATAAACAGTGTCCAGAGATGGCAATCCTATGAAATTTTTGAACCAGGTAACAGTTCCAAAGGCTATCTTACCTGCAAGGTACAGACAGAATCTGTAGCCGAGAATATTGCTCCAATTGCTGCAATCAATGGAAAAAGTCAAGGGAAACAAAGAAAATAACGAGGAACTGCTTCAGAAGTAAAAAAAAAAAATATGAGACGTCAAGTTACTGAGAATATAAAGATAGTTTTAAATTACCAAGATAATCTCCTATATCCAGTTTACGGAAGTTCAATCCCTCAAAAATGTATTTGGCACCTGGGACAAAAGATAGCAAACATGATTAGACTGTAAGATACATTAACAGATAAAACCATGTCAAAATTTTTGGAAAGAGGGAAGAGAAAAAAAGAGAAGAAGAAACCAGTATGCTGGAACATGTCAACCATCAGATCATATAGCAAGTGAAAAGAGGAGAATGAAGTAATGAAGTAACAAAAACGAAAGCTATGGTGAATCTTGTGCAGGACCTGGGTGGACGAGAATTGCTTCAGAAGGTTTCACTCAAACAAGGTATTAAGCATACCTAACGAAATGATGCCAAAGGATATCAGAGTTCCAACTGCACCGAAGAGTATGATTGTCATAAAATTGCGGAAAAACTGCTTCTTCTTCACCTGGAACCTGGTAGAGGAAGGAAAGGAAGGTCATGATCATGCATGACCATGTCTATATATAAGCACACCCACTAGAAAGTTAATGCTTCCCCTATTGATTCTTGTTAAGCTTCGCGTTTGTGCATGTGCACGCAATGTAATCAAAAGTTGCAACAAGATTCATAAAATTAAGCCAAGTGGACTTTTGGGTAAATTGGACACATTGAAATAACCATAAGTTTTACACCAAGTTGATCACAAAAGGAACATGTTAATTCTTTATGATAGAAACGGCATTAATCGACAAACAAAAACAGGATGCTGCAGAAGCTCAAACTTACCCGGCATTAAATATGATGGGTGGTAGAAGATAGATAAAGAAAAGATCTTCACTGAAAACTAAAAGATGGGAACTCTTTCCTCGAGTAGTGAGCAGAATAACAACTCCAGTGCAAAGACCCTGCAATAAAACTCAAATTGAATCAAAATTGAGCCCATGATAACCCCAGTTCAGCCCTCATAACATCCTAAAACTCAAATTCAGAATTTTCATCATATAAATCTTACAATTGCAAGGGCCGTGATTGACTCGTTCATCCATCGATTCTCCTCCAACAGGTGACCAATCACAATACAAGCACAAAGCAGCGCAACAAAGAGGTTCATCGACACAACTGAATCATGGTCAGATGTGAATGCTCCCAATTTGCTAAAGATGGAGCCGGGATCGATCGCCATGGTTGCAGCAGCAGCGGATCAAGCTCACAAAACAAAACCCCCAGAATCAACGGATATCCAATTCACTGTATATCTCCTACACAAAGCCAAAATATTCTAAGGTGCCCTCTAATCTTGAAACTTGGATCCAAAATCTGGGGATTCATGAACACCCAACTCCGATTTCCTCAGTCAACGAAAATATCTGCAATGTGAAGGTCTTAGAGCTATCATTGTAAGAAAGACACGGACGTTACTGTTCAAGAACTGGGAAACCTATGGAATATTAGCAGAAAGTAAGTCATCAAAAGCTCCAACCTTCCCTAATGCGGGACCACAAAAAAAGCACCGAACTTTAACTTTGTAAAAAAGAAGCGATTGTCTGAAAGCAAAGCAAACCAACAAAAGAACATTTGAGTTCAAAACCCATAATTCAATCTTTCGCTACCATGCGTGAAATTTGCTAACAATACCAAGCACAAATTAAAGCTCAAAAAAGGAACACCAACCTATCAGAGTATCACTGACTCATGAACGAGCTTCGATTCTGGACATTCACAAGCATAAATGAAACATGTTCAGTAATCCAACCATAGTATTTTTTTTGCTAAATAATCCAAGCATAGTCTTGTTGTCAAATTAAGCTGAACTTGTGAATCTACAGAGAGAAGATCTAGAGAGAGAGAGAGAGAGGGAGGGACGATATTCCAGTGTGTAACAGAGAAAGCTCAATGAGAGATGCCAGCCGTAAGAAGCCACCAAAAAGCAAAGGATGAATGGGTTTTGCTTCTTACAGACCTGCAAACAGCGACAAATTTAAATCTGAAACAAGGAAAAAAGTGGCTGACCGCTGATTCCGCATCAAGATTCCAGATTGATGATATTCTAGTACTGGGTGCAGGCTATAAATGGTGGGTTTCTCGTTTCTTGGAAGCTAATGGATGGAGGAGAGAGAGGATCACAGGGGATCACACCTGTACAGAATGATTGTGTCCCTGTGCACAGAAATATCCAATTCAGAGGTGGAAGCATTTCTTGGTCAAGCCAAAGATGACAACAAAGAAAGGGAGAAGGGTCTTGGTCTTGGCACGGTCGGGGAAGAGTTAAAGAGAATACTGCCACGGACAGTGATGGAGATGTAGACAAATGAGAGGAGCATTTCAAGTGCATCACCTCATGCTTTCCCACTGGCAGACAGACAGGGGAGAGGTGATTCTTGGTTGTGCTGATGGCGACTCAAGAAGGTGGAGTGGAATTTGTCATAAAATTGCTCATTCATTTAAGTTGTTGCCGTTTTTCCCTGGGAATTTTCTAAATCTGGGCACCCAATGAGAAATTTTTTTCCCATGGCTTGTTATGGTATGTATGGAAATATAATTAGCAAGAAGCCATGGATTAAAGGGATAAGGCGAAAGACAAATGCAAATGTAAGTTGTACTTGATTTGATTGATATATATGGGGTCCGAATATTTGAAAAATTAGAACAAGAGCACGTTGTTTCGGATCTTTCGAGTGCATACTCGTTCTCCTTTCGAAAGTTTATAACAATGGAGCATTCTAAATTAAAAATTGCGAAACCCATTAAATCATTTCGTATGGTTGTATTCATAATGTCTGTGTTAAATCATGAATAAATATTGAATTTCAAATCCCTACAAAAAGAGAGAGAAAAGGAGAAAAGCAATTCGATTCAAACGCGCGCCTCTTCGAATTTAAAATAATTAATTGGTCCGAATATTTGAGAAAGTGCGTCTTTTGTTTTCCTATCAAAAATTTGACAATGGAGTTTACGTGTCTCAATGGAGTTTACGTGTCTCTTTGATTTTAGACCAGCTCTTGAAAGTCTTTGGAATCATTTAATTTATCGAACAACCAAGGAAAAAATGGGTTAAGAAAAGGAAGAAGAAGTTTCCAAATCGACATTGGCAACGATTTGTCAATCTCAAAATGATTCCAGAGTCCCCTTTCATCGTCCTCGATTTTATTTTATTTTTTTCACGTAAATATATATATCTAATTTTTTTTATTAAAAAATGTTTAGTTGTTTTGGTCAATGCAAGAGGTATTATGTTACGACCATGCATCTATTTGTAACGTAAGCGCAGGCGTAGCGGTTGGGCCCAGGCGCTGATTATTATTTTCCAACAATTTTAAGCCATGAACAACCGCAACCTCGCCATACTTCTACTTTCTAATGAGCTTAACACATACATGAATACATGCATACATGTATGTATGGGATACATATATGTATGTATGGTTCCTTAGTTGAATGTTCCAATAAGCATATTTCCTCTTTGTTGCGGATCGTTTATTTGCTCGATTTCCATTATAACTATCTTCCTGTTTCGAGTAATGAATTACAAATATACCGAGACGTGTAAAATTGTTAGTCGAGACCAATCAAGTGGTTGATTGGGCAGTCCAAGACTGGTTTACAAGTGAAAGATGACGGGTTCAATTTCCTCAAGAAACCTTAATTAGTCTGCGAAAGACGGGTTGTGACTTAAGTGTATCGTCGATTTTGAGTTTTCTACTCGCCCGATGAGCAGTTAGTGTCCCGCCGAGTACCTTAAATTGAACCTTCCAATAGCGGGTGGAGCATGTCACAATCCCGTCCAGACCATCTTTTTTTTTTTTTCCCTTCTCGAAAGGAAGAGATTGTTAGTCGTGAAAAATGTGGATAAGCAATGATCACACTTTAGTCTTTGCTAATTCGATTCAACATATCAATGTCTAGGGAGTCCAATCCTATGGGCCATGGGCCGGTCCACCGGGCACTAGAGTGCGTAGCCACTTCCTCGAAGCTTCACTTGCGACTGGCCAAGCCTATCCATTCCATGCATCATGCATTGATGTGGAAGACACAAGGAAGTAAAACTAGGTAAACACAGTACAGTTAGACCAGATTATTCTTCAAGCTGGCGCGTCGGACGCTGCTAATTGCCGGCCGTCAATTTCACTCGGTGGTGTTTGTGTAGATATAATTGAACTAGGCTGAAAATGTGCTGTTGCTTTCCCAATTAAAATGAAAATGGCGAGTTCACAGAGAATTTTTCTATGTTTGACAAAACATAGATATGAAAAAAGGGAATGCAACTATGGAAGAGAGAGATCAGTGATTTGATTTTTCAGGAGGACGGACCCGAGTTTTCCGTTTCTGCTACCACTTGTAGCCGTAATTAAGGAGGAAGGAGGAGTGGGACAGGACCACTCCATTTTTGGTCCCTTCTCTTATTGGATCTGACTGTTGCGTGATGAAATGCACACGACACTATCATTGAAGGCCCCTCATCTCATCCATCAATATCGACTAATCGTGTCTTCTGTTCCCATCAAAATAGGAGAGTAAGATTAGGGCACGAGGTGGGGGCATAATGATTAGGTTAAAGCTTTCGTCGACATCTTTATCGAAGGGCTCGGGACCTCGCTGAATTAGCTCATCTGTTATCTCGATGTTCGAGCTCATCAATGTAGCCTCACCTCACCGACATGCCAGAAATCTTTCCGCACGAAACAGCAAATGCCCGAGGCATGAGTCGACTTCTTCCAGCCAACTCGCGACATTGGCTCAAATGTATAACTCTATGAAAGACGGTCGACCCATCTACCATTAAGCTATCATGCTCAGTGACACAAGAAGTCATACTTCGAAAACCCATTTCGAGCAGAATCTAACCTAGCAAAAAGGAGTACAAACATTTGGCGATAAGGACGAACTTTAGCTTCTTTCAAGGAAATTGCTCTAAAAAGCCAGACGACAGCCAAAGAGATTTTGGACTTCGCTTTTGGCGACAAAGCATCTGCATATCTTCGCAACCCAAGTATTGTATTGCCATATAGAATGGGACTTCAAAGGATGGTGCAAGCAACCTTTTCTTTTACCGAATTGCAGTCTGAACTAACATGTACTTTTTGCCCTAGCACCTCCCAAGTTGCATTCAAAAGTGCAAGGGCCGGTTTCTTTATGTTTCAGATGCTCCCATCGTCTCTCCACTATCGTTCTCACCGGTTGATAAGAAGTTTCGCATGTGCTTTTTGGAGAATGAAAATTGCAAGAATGATTTTGGGACATTTTGCAAACAAATGAAACTGAATTTGAAGCTTTTGAACTTAGTGCAATCAAATTCTTTCGATAATGGTTCGACTTGACGTGACATAATAAAATTCAACGTTTCGTTTTTTTCTTTCTAATATATTAGTTTATGTGTGTTGACGTGACACTGATGTGGCATCGCTTCTAAATCAAATTATTTCAAGAAAAGGAATACATCAAAGACAAAATTTTATAGAAAAAATGAAACAAAGGAAGCGAAAAAATTAAAGAAAAAAATCGAGTAAAACTAAGGGAAATGAATAGTGGGACAGTGGGGTGGGGGGTCTGTCGTTGGCGCCGCCCCCAATCTTCAAGCTCACGGCGCCTCCGTCCTCATCTGACTATAATTATTTATTCTATTTTAATTTATTTTTGGCTTTTCTTTGGTATTTAATAATATATATATATATTGTTCTTTCGTTTTTCTTCTTTTTAAATTTTGGCCTTTTCCGGCGTGGACACCACATCGGCATAATGACAGTGTCCACATATGCCAAAGCTATTAGAAAAAGCCACACCGGCAAATTTCTTTTGTTTTTTTGGCCAAAAAAAGAAATTTGCAATAACCATTTTGCTTGATAAACAAGCTTGATTTATGGCATTTTGTCAAGCATTTAGAACTTCGTTTACATTGGACCAAACATTTAAGATTGTTATTGCAAATTTCTTTTTCTGGCAAACAATATCAATACACGCAATTGCGATAATATGGGCATTCGAATCTTGTGACTACTAATTTGTACAGACGCACCTATGCAATAGTTAGAGGTGATGATAAGATGGCCCCGCTGACCCACCCAAGTCCATTCCCTGATCGACCCAAAGGAAGCAACTGCTTTCTTGAAATTCTTAAGCCATGCTCCTTCAAGCTCGCCTATTGATCAAGTCTAGTTGTTACATTCACGTTTCTTGAAATAAGAATCCACTCTTTGATGCACTGCATCCATGTATATAGGGTAAGACTCCACTCATGAAGTGGTGAATGTAATCGCCAAAATTATTTTAACGAAGAAATGATATAACTTAAATCCTAAATGGGTCAAGCTCAAATCAAGCGCTCACTTGAGGCTCAATCTATGTTTTCTCCCTTGATGTGAGGATACACATCATCCATGCAATTCATTACTTGAAAATAAGAATTATGGTTTCTTGCTTTTGCTCCTAATGACAAGTATAGAACCCGTCACTTTTGAATCAAGCATTCGACCGCTATGACAAATCCTCAAGAGCTCGATCTATATTTTCCCTCTTTATGCGAGGATCCACATATCACCATGCGGTCCATCCTATTAGTTGAGAGTCATAAATATATATTCTTACTTGCCTATTATCACTTACATCATATCACGTTTAACTATTAACGTTATTCACGTACAGAAATGCCGAAGAGAAACTCCTCAATTTAAAATTTCGAAGTGAGAACAGTTGAATTTGGACTGATCTTTTGCTTATGTTATATGGATGCTCTATCTTTTGAACTATCTAAATCGATTAGTTGTTTGTTTTCCTCTTTGTTTTATCAACATAATGCATTTTATCTAATAAAGTTGGAAGGGTACTTTCCAAGCTACCCCTAGAATTCAGGAGTGGCCATGGGCTAGTCCATTGGGCTCTAGAGTGTGTTAACCACTTACCTCCAAGCTTACTGCGTGACCGACCAAGCCTATCCATTTCATGCAAATATTTTCACCATGTATTAATTTGGAAGACACAAGGATTTATACCAAGTAAACACAGTGTATTTCGACCAGAAAATTGTTCAAACTCGCGTATTGAATACCGCTAATCTCGGGCTTATTTAGTCAAGTTTATGCAGATAAAATCGAATCAAGCTAAAAATGGATCGCTTTCCCCTCCTCCAATCAAAACCAAAATAGTAACTCAATATCTCTTCCTACTTGTATTCAAAAAAACTGAAAATAAGTATTTCTACATACCATGGAGATTTTCAAGTTGAAACAATGCCTATTATTCCATCATTAAATTTTGTATGTAATGAAAATGGTGAGTCACAGAGAATTTTCTCCAGTAAAAATAAATAAATATGAAGGAAAGGAATGCATAGATTTTTCACAAGGGGGGACCTGAGTTTTGCCTTCTTGGTACCACTTATAGTGCAGATTATGAAGGAAGAAGACGTGGGCAGGACCACTCCTCCATCAACATCATCTAATCTTCTTCTGTTCAAATCAAAATGGGGGGAAAATTAGGGCATAGGGTGGTGGCTTGATTGGTTAAAGCTTCCAATGACCTCTTTATCGGAGGCTCGAAACCGGTTGTGATAGTAGCATTACATAAATCGGATATAATTGAGGAGGAGAGTTAACTATATCGCGATTCGTATACATACAGAGAAATTAATTCGGCCACACACGACGTAGTAGAATCCATCATTAACCTCATGGAATTAGAATGTGTACAAGCGTACATAATTGAACTTTCATATAACATTTCTTTCGGAAGGAAATAATAGTTGACGTATCAGGAAACCTTTCCGAACGAAATAGCACATATCTAAGTTACAAGCTGGCCAGAAGCTCACTCGATGCATCAGCTCAAAAGTACAACTTCATGGAAAAACAATCGACCCATCTATCATTGAGCTCCCATGCTCAAGGGTACAAGTCAGGACCTTCCTCGAGCGAAGCACACGATCGAAAACCCATTCCAAGCACAATCTAACCTAGCAAAAAGAAGTGATAAACATCTAGCGACGAGGACAAACTTTAGCCACCTTCAAGGAAGTTGCTCTGAAAAGCCAGACGACAGCCAAAGGGATTTAGACTTTCACTTTTTGGCGACAAAGGATCTGCGTAGCTTCGCAAGCTAAGTATCGTATCCTTCAAGACAAACACATTGGATATGAAGATAACAGCATGGAAACAATTATTGGAATAGACAAGATTCTTCTTCTCTTTTGGTCCTATTATAAAATGCGACAAAAAACATGGTACAACCTTTTGTTTTCCGAAGTGCATCTTGAACTGACATGAGAGAATCGAAAACCCACGTAGTACTGTTGCCCAAGCAAAAGGTGACGGCATCGAATGCATTGTTCTCGTTACCAATAACGAGCACCTCCCAAGTTGGATTCTAAGCGCAAGGGCCGGTTTCTGCATGTTTCAGATGCTCCCGTCGTTCTCGTCGCTCGACAAGTCGTTTCACATGTGTTTTTAAGAGTGAAAATCGCAGCCACCGTCTTTAACATTTGGCAAAATTTATAATCTAATTCTAAACAGGGATAAGTGGTTCTAGGGCTGATTCAGATTTCATTTGGGACCTATCTTGTCGGAACTAGTTCCTTAGTTTTTGAAACTTAGAACCTACCCTGCATAACCTGAAACTTACACTGTCAATCGGTTCCATGATTGATTTTAGGTTCTACTCGGGATCTGGCCAATCTCTTTTCTTTGTTTCATTTTTTTCTTTTTTCTTGTTTTGTTTCATTGTTAAGCAAAATGAAAGTGAACGCAATGACAAAAATTCGCGTTTGTCAATAGCAACAATTCATGAAAGATGAATACGTAAATCATCCATTCCCGGTTGGGTTCTTTGGTTCCCAATTCCCTATTCGGTTCTTACCCAGGAATCGAACCACATATTAATGGTTCCATTTTTTTTGGAACCGTAAACCAGACAAATTCCTATAGCCAGTTGAGTTCACTTCGCGGTTCTACCCTGGATTATACTCATCCCTAATTTTAGACGTTTGGCAAGAGTACACTCAAGTCTCAAACTTTTTTGAAAAAGTGTCATTCGTATTTCCTCCTTTTCTTGGACCGACCTTTTAATTTGTTATTGTTATCTAACTCTCCTAATTTCTATCAAAAGTGCTTATTATGCCATCTATAAAATGAAAAGAATAAGTTAGAGATATGTCCCGAAGTTCCATCAATGTGAAGCAAGCCCCCTTGGAAATGAAACGACGAGGAAGAATCGCCCTCGTTTTCCACATGTGCTTCCCTACTACACTCGTCGGGGCCCTCGTTCTTCTTCTTCCCATTGAAAATATGATGCTTTTTTCTCGAAGGTGAGACGAATTATTGACCACATAAAATAAAATATTTGAGGTGGGAATATCTCCTCCTCCTCCTCCTCCTCCTCCTCCTCCTCCTCCTCCTCCTTTTCCTAAGAAATTGTAAGGCTGAAACTAAAGTTTTCGGTAGTGTAATAATACATACGTTCGGAGCAACGAATCCGGATATATCATCACTTTTATGTAATTTACTTAATGGGTATTATTACAAGATGAAAAAGGATGACGACGAAGAATGATCAAGACGAACGAAATAGCGAATAACATTTTAATGCGATTGCCATTTCAAGTTGAATATTATAAATCTTTCGGGATTTCAATCTACAGTCGAGTTGCCATGCGATAATTTTTGTGGGGCATGATGAAGGTACCTCGAATTGGTGTTTTTATGTTATTATTCGAATCCACGTTTGCTGGCTTTGATGAATATACCTCAAATGTTGTCCGAGAATCGAAGAGCGACGATCACTAGAAGTGCCCTTTCATGTCAACGTTCACTTAATTTTTACCCATTTTTCAATATCGAATTCGAGCAAAAGTCAACAATGAAAACGGTGTGATATAAATATATTATACCTCACTTTGGACATATACTAAAATATATATATTTTTTTGTTTAAGCACGTGGTGTAATTGGGAGATATTTAGGACATCGCGTCGCGTATCGTGGATCGTGCCCGCACGAGCATCAATTGGATTGGCATGATTTTCATTGGTGTTTTTAGACAATAATTGCGATCCTTCCAATCGTGGATATTTGCTTGGTTTTGTTCCTTCTCCTATTACGGACACATTTTATTCTCGCTGGATATTTCTTTTTTACTTTTTATTGAGAGTATTGTCATGGCAGTTTTTGGAACTTTCATTAATATCCAATGTCGTCCTCAATTTATTTTTATTTAATTTAGTCTATGAACATTTTTGAATTTCGCTCTATGAAAAATATCTATTAAGTGATACGCCATATATATATTTCCACCGATATGGAGTGCCAAAGCAGCCACATGAAATTGGTAACGTGTGATGCCATTTTAATTGAAATGATATTTTCTTCATAATGAAAATCTTTTTTTTTCTTTTCCTTTCCCTCCTTTCTCCTGCTTCATCATCTTCTTCTTTTTGCTCCATTACAAAGACCTCCTTACTGTCACTCTCATTAACGCTAACCCGCCGCGACAATCGGATGTGTGCCACCAACATCATCATCGTGCCAACTCTCGTCTCCTGTGCTCAACCTCAAATTCTCTCTCTCTTTGATCTCCGATGGAGTTCTTGACAATGAGGTCTCTCGACCTTCAAACCTTTGTTCTCATGTAACACCTAGTCCTAATTGGTCCAACCTCTTTCTCTCTCCTCCAATATATGCAACATCACCCCGTCGTCTTTCAGCGATAACATTTGTTGATAAACTTCGTTCTTGTTTAACTGAACACTACAACTATAGGAGAAATTATAAAAAAAAAATCCGAAATCTATTATACTTGTGCCAATTCAATACTAAATCTTTCAATTTGGCTGATTTAATCCCAAACTTATTACATATATGCTAATTCAATTATCAGCTTTTTAATTGTGCCAATTTAATTATAAACATTTTGACAAGTTACCAATTTTTGTCATAAAACTTTTGATAATTTATTAATTTAGTCATTTCAGCTAATTTTGAACATAAATCATTGACATGGTAGTCTAGTCAGTGCCAGTCATCTTATGTAGCACGGCTGCAGCTAATATGGACAATTTTAAAAATTTTTAAAATTCTTTGTAACCCTAGGTCAGCGAAGTCGCCGACCAACCATCGCGAGCCACAGGCAAGCGTCGGCCCAGCCATAGGCCCTCGCCTAGTTTGGGCGAGGATGTGGAGGCCCTCACTTAGATCCACGTGATGGCTGCAACGCCCTCGCCTATGGTTGAAATGGGTGTGGAGGGCCTCGCCCATGGCCAACGAAGATTGACCAACGATCTCGCCGGCCTAGAGTTAAGAAGAAAATGAAAAATGAAAGATGAAAAATGAAAAACATTAAAATTGTAAAAAAAATTATCCACATCAGCGTCGGTCGTACCACGTAGGATGGCCAATGCAGATTAGACTGCCACGTCGGCGATTTTCAATCAAAATAGTTCACAAGGACTAAAATAGGAAATCGTCAAAAGGTTTATAAGTAAATTGTCAACTCCTCAAAAGATTTGATTACTAGATTGGCATAATTGAAAGGTTTATGATTAATTTGATATAATAAGGGCGCAAATAATAATCATTCTGTTTCCCTGTTTTTTATATTTTTATTCCTAGAAACATGTTTAGAATAAAATCTGTTTCATAAAATAATTTCATTTTTATATTTCTAGGATAAATTTTGGCCTAAAAATAGATTTGGAACAGAAATTAGAAGTTAAAATTTTATACTTTTCTATTTTTGAAATAGAAATGGAAATAACAACTCTCTTTTATTGCTCACCATTGTTCCCTGTCGTCGCCCAGGTGTCGCCGCCGCCTGTTGCCGCTCGCCGCCCGCCCACCACCCACCGCAGCTCGCCAGCCATTCGCTGCTACTTAGCTGCCGGCCACTGGGAACAAAAATTTAAGAATAACCTATCAAACGAATTTCTATCTTGAGAACATAAATTTTGTATCGTTATCAAATGTTACTTTTTGCTCATAAACTCGTCCGAGGAAGAGAAATGGATTTTTTTTTATTTCTAGCCATAAATAGGGCAGGGAAGAGAAATATTGTCATTCACGCTCTAAATTTAAGATATTTTTGGCAATTTTCCCCTGTAACCACTGTATTGCATGCCAAATCAAAATACAGCTGATTATTGGGAAGAAGCCAAATCGATATAGGTATGGTTGGCTCATCTGCTTGTACAGCTCTGCACACATTGGTTGCTAAAAACTTTTTAGCACGATTCTTTACTTGTTTTTTTTTTCTCTCTTTGCAAACACAAGGCAAGTATTTCTACTCTTTTCTATTACAAAAAAGAATATACTCGTGAGCCCACTAAAATGCCATCACTCATCTCATAAATCAAGTAAGGCGCGAGCATAAATTAAATGGGTATGCCCCAAACATGAGATTATTTGCACTTGTTGATGCAGATAAATCAAACATGTGTCATGCGTTTACTCACACATGCAATTATGCAAGTCCTAATCACTAGATAGAGTCCGACTATATTCTTTTGCTAGGTCTTATATTAGTGAAGGAGATGTGATAGGAAACAGTTTGACCCCAAATAGAAGAACCTGATCAAAATTTCTTAACTATATATCAGGCACTACTACATTCCCTTAACTCTTCGATCGTGATTCATTGCAATCACCAAGCATTTCATCTTGATTTCTATACAAAGTACTGTAGCATATAAAAACTGAAAAATTCTCGATCATCGATTGAAATCCATCACTTCGTGATGTAACAGCTATCAACTTTAGAAAAAGGAGCACACAGAACATAAAATAGGATATCTTGGGCCAATCAATAATAGTTTAATTGAATGAAGAGAATATTAAACTCTCGGTGGCCATCAATGGATGAAATTCCCTTCAAATCATTTTTTTCCCTAAGAAGTGGAAATATCATATACTTACTTTACATTATGGGGATCTCAAGATCTGAACGAGATCCAAGATGAAGCAAATTTAGGTCTTACTTAAAACCAAATAATAGTTTAGTTGAATGAAGAGAATATTAAATTTTTGGCGGCCACCAATGGCTGAATCTTCATATAGAATACATAACATTTTTGACTTTGCAATAATGATTTTTGCACTAAAGTAATTTGAACAACAAACGATACCAAACGCAAAAAAGTGATGCCAAATGAGAATATTGTCTTGTCATTATTGAAACTGTTTGTGAATTCACTTTGGATTCATAATAATCCTGTGTCGATGTAGCTGTCAACTAGGTCAGAATCATGGGGCTGCTAACCACGGAATTGGCCGATGCTTATGACAAACATCCGGACGAAAAGGGGCTCTTGGAATTGTACTTACGTCCTTTTTTTTTTTATCTTCTAGGGCTGGTGGATATCCACACTATTGAATCCATGGATAGGCTAGGGATTAAGAAGCGACCTTATACGTATTGATTAGGAATTCAATTCTCCACGACAAGAAGTATAAATATTCCATGGATAATCCATTTGGGTTTTATCGTTTCACATCTTATCCTGCTTTGAGATAAATAGAATAGTTTATCGATTCATGACGAACCTATTTAAAGCGGATTTTTTTGTTGTGAAAAGAGATCAAGATTGTTTTATTTGAGATTTTGCACGATCTTCGAGGAACTATTCATCGAAAGATCGAGAACCGCGGGCACAAACATGCATCTGTGCTATTCCCTTGATTTGACTTTTTTTTTTCTTTCCTTTCTTTTGATTTTTTGAGTTATTGTTAGGTGAAGGTCAATAATCGAACACCCAACAAAAGCAAACTATGTTAAAATTAGGACATGCGTAAGAAATTACTTTCTAATCGATAATGGCTCAGTATGAAAAAAAAACTTATTAAAACCGTGTGCTTATTTGGGGCAACTTTTCATCGCTTCTACTTCTCAATGATTGTTTTCCTCTAAAATCTTGAAAACGAAAAAAGAAGAGACATCATTAACATAAACAATCATACACGATACCACAAACTAACAATCATATCTGGTCAAAATTCTTAAGGAGAAGAGAATCACAAAAATTGGAAAAAAAATAAAATTTCAAGACATGCCCTCATGAAACTTCCAAGCATGAAGACACGTAAAAGAAATGGGATTATAAAAAAATATTGGTGGGCCTACCTTGAGTGATGAGAAGATAAGGATACGATCAATTGGGCAGTAGGAAGAGGGGAAGGAGTTGCGGGAAAGATATTCTGTGGGTGGGTCCACGAATCCTAATTAACCCACACCAACTCAATTTGATTGCTTACTTTAGCCAGACCAAACTAATAAACTTTAATGATTGACATAAACATTAGCTTAAACAATATTAATTAGAGACTTAGGGTCACACCCATCATCAATTGAGATGATGGGCAATCATCTCCTGATCCTTGGCTTCTCTTGAAGCACAAGCCATTGATTTGTCGAATTAGGACAAGAAAGCCCTACAAGAGTTGTTGTAGGTAGACCATATTATATGACACTTGCCAGATTAGAGTCTACAGTGAATTTCAGTAGCCTGGATTTTGTCGTACTTGAGTAAAGCAAATTCTGATGTGTGGAGGGAATTTTCTGTTCTCAACTTTTGAGCAACTACCGAATGACTCCTTAAAGAAAAGTATCTATTAATAGGGCAATCTTTCTAATGGCAAAATGAATATATTCTGAAATTTTTAAGTAGTATTTATGAAAATTCAATTATCTAGAATGTAGATGGACAAAGGAGCAAAATCATTGGTTATATGTTCAATTTGAACGTAAAATGACGATTTCCATTGTTCATATGAAATATGATCTTACGGACTCATTCGAAGTTCTGATCAGGACATTGATATGCAACCGAAGATATCGGCC
The DNA here is from genome assembly GCA_031216285.1 of Syzygium syzygioides. NCBI lineage: Eukaryota > Viridiplantae > Streptophyta > Magnoliopsida > Myrtales > Myrtaceae > Syzygium > Syzygium syzygioides. The sequence goes on from CM062249.1 coordinate 31,125,346, forward strand.
ATGGAAAACGGGGTAAGATATCAAGGTTCATGATCTGGATTGATCTCTCGATGCTTAAGTCGCTAATTGATTAAGTACCCTATTTGATTCCGTAAGACTAGATTGTGCATTGATGTTTATCTTGGCTAAACTTTAATTAGTCGTCAATAGCAATGCATCGCACTTGTATCGTGCTTCATCTTTCGAAGCACACACAATGTTTACTGAATAGGAAGTAATGTCTTTGTATTTTTATTTTCCTTAATTTGGTAAGAACTTTAATACTCAGTTAGCATTTCTGGCCCAAACAAAATGCTTAATTAGCATTTCTGCTTATTCATCCCTTCCCCCACATAGACTCATTAAGAATTCTCCGCAAGGAAAGTACGAAAAGGACGAAATTGGCAAGATATAGATATTTCTTTTTACTTCTATAAATAGCATGTGAAGTTTTCACATAGATCAAAAGCAAACCACACGTACCGAAATCAGAGCTCAACTTGAACTAGTTGTCTTGAGCAAGAACTGGGCGTGAGATCTCACACTTCTCGAAACGATCCATATCGGTCCAATAGATCAACCTCTCAAAATCATACTATTTTTCGTTAGAGCTTCTTCGACGCGACATACTAACTCATATTCTCATTGCGCATCATATCAAGCTATGGAGTCCATATCCTCCATCTCAATCAAAAGGTGAACTTCAATGTTGGCATCAATGGATTTTGCTCCAAATTGCTTCCCACCGATATCTCTCAATTGGCGGGGTCATGTGGATGGATGCTAGAAAGAAACACACAACCCCTCACAATTTCACAGCACAAGAAATTGCCATATGACAAACTTAGCCACTTAATAAATCTTTCATTAGTGGTGAGCAACGATAACACCTCGTAACTTCAATTTCCAACGGGAGTAACAAAATCATTAGCTTTTCTAATTGCAAATAAAGTAATGAAATCAATTGATTCCTGTCTCTTTTTTTTGGCCGATTATTCATTTTGATAACATTTATCCATGCAAATTTTGCTAATTTGATCAGAATTGCAAATGGTGGGACTTACAAAAATGGGATTTTTACTTTGTAAGAACCTGGACGACTCTCTCTCTCTCTCTCCTCTCCTCTCCTCTGTCTCTCTCTCTCTCTCTCTCACTCTCACCTAAACAACATCATCATCGTCCTCATCGTCATCTTTGATGTTGTAATCTCCCTCTCTCTGTGTGACAGCAAAAACCCAAAAACCCCACCATCATCTACCTCTCAAAGGAATCACCTTTCTAACCGGAACTGCAACGTGCTCAGCTACAACACTTGACCCATCTTCACCCTCCCTCCCTTCTATCTCTCTGCGAAGACGACGAGGCAAACGGTCCTTCTTCCGACGCACCCACATGCCAATCAAGAGCCTAATCCACGACATGCGCTCGCGCTCGAGCCGGGCTGTCCACGACGGCTCCGCTGCCGCCGCCGCCGCCGCCGCGGCTGCTGCGGAGGCCGCCGACGGCTTGAGCCGGAGCTGCTGGGCCAACATGCCGCAGGAGCTGCTGCGGGAGGTGCTGGCGAAGATCGAGGCGTCGGAGGGGTCGTGGCCGTCGCGGAAGAGCGTGGTGGCCTGCGCCGGAGTCTGCCGGAGCTGGAGGCACCTGGTGAAGGAGATCGTGAAAGTCCCTGAAGTTTCCGGAATCTTGACGTTCCCTATCTCGGTTAAACAGGTGAGAGGAAGAAGGAAGACCATGGGAATGGCTTGAATTGTTGAAGTTAGGAATTGCGAGAGAACGATGTTTGATGTTGCAATATCGTTCGGGTTTTCATTTCTGTTTTGTCCCCTCTCTTTTAGTTGAATTCCATTTCTTCTATGCCTGTTTAAGACACTGCATGTGTTTGTTAGTGAAGTCTGTGATATGAGAATTGAACTGGAGTTTGATTCTGGAGAGGAAATTTTGGTATTTCTGGTGCTAGTGCGCCAGTTAATTGATTGTGGGGGAAATTCCTAAGGATTTTGGCTTTCCTTGTTGGTTTGAATTTGGTGGTTATTGATGTGGAAATGAAGTTCTTAGGCGTGGTAGTGAGTTGGAGAGTTCATTGTTTCTCAAAGGACTTTGATTGGCAGTGACAAATCTAGGTTGCATTGTCTGGCATCGCCGGATTCTGTTTTGGAACTTGGTTTTTTCCCTTAAGACGAAAGGCCTGCTATTGATAATTGAATTTTTAATGTTGTTAAGATGAGGGGATGAAGAAATTCGCTTCCTGTCAGGAGCAACTCTGAATGCTTTAACTTCAAGCATGATCATGATGATTGGTGAGGCAGGAGTAGCAATTATTCAATTTATAAACTTGTTGGTAAGAACATCACAAGTGGGTGAGTATTTTGAGATTCTACCTGTTTTTCCAGGAGCGTCAGCGATGTTCATTGGGTTATGAGTTCGATAAGATTCTGTCGAGACGAAACCTACGACTTGAAATTTGTGATGTTTCTGATATCTAAATCTTATCGTCCTTTGCAGCAACCAATTAGAAACTTGTGGCTCAATCTCCTTGAAAAGTTCACTCATGTGCCAATAATTGTAAGCTGTCGATGAATGTCTCGGAAACAGCAGTTAAAGTTGGTCCAGGCTTTGTCTGGGACCACCCTAAGGCTTAAAAGGGGAGGGACAGTTGAGATGATTGTCTTCTACCTTTTTTTCGGTCGTTCCACCTTGGGACAATATACTGGTTCTAACAGTCCAGAAATCTTGATAGTGACGTGTCCTTGAGATGCTGCATGATCAATGTGAATCTTTATCACGTCTTCTGGATTTTTTGTTATGCTTACAAGTTGCATATCATGCTTGAAGTGCAATGACCTGGTGATATTCTAAGAATCATAGTTTCTCTATCAAGAAAATTTCGTGTTTGATTTTTTCAGCCCGGGCCTAGGGAATCTCTGCTGCAGTGCTTTATCAAACGGAACAGATCCAACCAGACATATCATCTCTATATTGGTTTGACTAATGGTGAGTACCTGCTTTCTTAGGCATTAGGAATTGGTGTTTGACTTGTTTAGACGCGCGTCATTTGTTTGCAGTTATATTCTTACATATGCAAGATTCTGCAATTGCTATGGTTGTATTCCATTTTCATTTTGAGTTTATTGTCAATTAGGATATGAACTGTTTCATCGTATTTTGTTTGAGCCATCATAATTTACTTTCAATGTCTTCCTGGTCTCCATGGCAGCGCTTAGTGATGACGGGAAGTTTCTTCTCGCTGCACGCAAATGTAGACGCCCCACCTGCACAGATTATGTGATCTCCCTGCATGCTGATGATGTCTCTAAGGGTAGCTGCACCTATGTTGGGAAACTAAGGTTTGTCATTTTGCCTTATATAATACTGGTCAGACTGTCAGTTTATTGACTCATTAATGAGTTATTATTGAAAGTTGTCTCATTTTCTTTTCTCTCTTTAGGTCTAATTTTCTTGGAACCAAGTTCACAATCTCTGATGGGCAGCCACCTCATGCAGGAGCAAGAATGCCAAAAAGTTGCTCAACAAGGCTAGTCAGTTTAAAACAGGTTTCACCTAGGGTTCCAGCAGGAAACTATCCGGTGGCCCACATATCTTATGAACTGAATATGTTAGGCTCAAGGTGAGTATTACGTCCGAGGAGAAGTTAATTGCTTTTTCTTTGATGAACGACTTGGGTTACGGAAATTGCCATTTTACCACCTCTGTATAGTCAGATTATGCAGACACTCCTTTGCTATATGAGCCTAAGCATTGGACGATATATTTTATTATTTTCTTTTTGTGTTCTCTGCAAATGTGTTCAGTAAGCTAAGCCTATATGTCACAAGTGGTTCTACTAAAAATTCTGCATTAAATAGGCATCCGAAAAATAGGATGCAACAGATATGACAGCGAGTGTTGGTTTTGCCTTTCATTAACCATTCAATGTCTCTTTTATCTTTCACTCGCAGAGGACCAAGGAGAATGCACTGTATTATGGACGCCATCCCTGCTTCAGCAATTGAACCTGGAGGAGTTGCCCCTACACAGACAGAGTTGCCTCTTAGCAGCGTAGAGTTCTTTCCCTCGCTTCCTTTTTTCCGAACAAAATCAAATCGCGTGGAGAATGTATGTTCAGGGCCTCTGGTTAGTCAGAAAGATGGAGCCTTGGTGTTGAGAAATAAGGCTCCTAGGTGGCACGAACAACTTCAGTGTTGGTGCTTGAATTTTCATGGACGAGTAACAGTTGCCTCAGTCAAGAACTTCCAACTGGTTGCTTCTCCTGAAAATGAACCTGCTGGGCCCCAACATGAGAAGATCATCCTCCAGTTTGGGAAGGTGGGGAAGGATTTATTTACGATGGATTATCGGTATCCCATCTCAGCATTCCAGGCTTTCGCAATCTGTCTCAGCAGCTTTGACACAAAGATTGCGTGTGAGTGAACTATTGAACAGGTTTGCCTCTAAAATCTCGATTCCTGTTGATCTGATAGTTAGCTTCTAATAATATGTAGTGTGAATTTGAACCTCAAGTACCAAAATCTTCAAAGGCACAAGCTGGTTGCATGCCACTTATCTTTTGCCAGAACTTAGCCGGGTTATTATCATTTTAAGAATTCCACCCAATTAGTGGGTGTTCCACTATTGGGATGGCTAGGAGGAAAATCATCCGCACTTCAAAATAGATTATGATCATTAGTCCACGATGTGTATATTAAATGGGCGACCATTCAAGCTGGTTCAGCTATATTTTTTTCTATGTAATATGTGGCATATAGTGACGTAGTTGTGAGTTTTCACTTTTTATTGACCCACAGTGTCCAACTAGATACTATTGTTTTGGTGGTAGAGCACCTTTCCCCTCCAAATGAGAATATCTCCACACTTTCACCTTCTGTATGACTGATTTTTTGCTCAGATTATCGTTTGAAGAAATACAATACACTAAACCAAAGTCTCCTTCTGATCCAGGGGATTCCTAGTCTATCGCGAAGTAAAACTCGTCTGAGCAGGCAATGATCTTGGATGATGGTACGCTCGTGGGATGCAGAAGCTGCTTGCATTGAAGTGTGAAATGATTAAGTTATTCAACTCGGTTCCTAAGTTAGTTGAAATAATTGGTAAGCATATGGGTTTTGAACTTAGGCGAGCAGGTTGCGATCCGTTGTCAACTGTCCATGTTCTATTTTGTTTCTGTACAGAAGTTTCTCGTGTACGAGAAGTTGTTGGTACTTCTCTGTATGCTATACACTCGTTTACCTTTTGAATAAAAAAGTATCCCTTTGATGGAAAGAAGTGTCCTCTCAATGGTCAATCAAGGAATTGTGCAACGTACGATCGAATCTCTGAGTTATGGTGGAACTTTACTTTTCTTGGTTATAGAATATAGGATGCGTTTTCTCATTAACCTTCCCATTTGTTAGTGTCGATTTTTGTCGACCGGTAGCCCAATATAATGTTGTCTTGGCAAGTGGCCGCCAAATGATGGTATACCATGGTTTGCGCTCGATCCTACTTCAAACCAACTAAGCTGATTTACATTTCTAGAAGGAGCAAAAGCACACGGATGAGTTATTATCTTTAGCCATGGCGTTGATGGGTCTCTCGGCTATCTAGCGGGAGAATGCACAGATTGATCAGTTCGTTAAGTCTGCAAATTGGCCTCGCGTGATGGAATCAAGACCAATATTGTTTGAATGGCAAGACACCTAACAAGAGAAGCAAATTACAGTGGGCTGTCACTACCTGCCTGGCTGCTAGCCATGTCATGGCAGGTTGGTAAAATGCAAGAGCAATGGAGTAATGTGGTTTTGATACTCAAGTCTCTGTGCTGATATTCCGAGCACCACCCTGGTTCATTAGGGTGATGGTTTCACTGTTTCAAGACGACAAAAGCGCACCAAGCACATGAAGTCCGACTCACAAGAACAAAAATTCGTCGAAAGGCTCGGATACAAATTCTATCTGAATTTAGAAGAACCAATTCACCACCCGCCATACAATTGGAGGTTCGGAGGACTGTACTGGCTTCATATCGCAATAGATCAATCAACAAACAAACAGACGATTCAAATGATGCAAAACTGCGCATGAGCTTAAGCAGTCATTCTCATGATTTTCTACTCCTTTGAAATTGCCCATATCAACTACCCAAATTATCTGGAAAAATTAACTTATTTCCCGAGTGAACCCAGAAAACAGCCTTCTCAATAGTTTCATAGTAATACCACAGTAATATAATACATCTGTACATTTTCTCTAGCTGAATACATATTGCTATACTTTAAGAAGACTTAACTTTAAGCTGTTTGCATCTGGGTTCCTGATTCAGATGTCACGGCCACGGGCCCCAAGGCTTCTTCCTCCTCACTTAGGAGATCATCGGTGTGCATCTGCGGCTGTTTCATGCTCCGAACAAACTGAGTAAAGGAGGGAAAATGCTCGGGCGAGAAGAAATACGCCCCCATTCTTTGGTAAAAGAACAAATTCGCCGCATCTTCACCCGACAAATGCTTCGTAATCTGCTCAAATCCCCCGCGTGCAACAGCATCTGACGAGTTCTCTCCAGAAACCTCAACCCCGTGCTTTTTGCAAGCCGACCATATCTGTCCTAGCAATAGCCCCGGACTCGAGAGGCCCTCCTGTAGCTGGCCTTCATCCAAAAGGTCCATTCCTGGCAAGATCATCTTGCAAGAATGCTGCGCAAACATCTCAGCGATCGCTTCATAACCGTCCCTATTTTGCGTGTTGTAGAAGCCCGCTGTTAACTCAGCAGGGTGGGACCGAGTCTTGTACCACTGGTGCGCCAGTGGAATTTTTCCACAGATTGCTACCTCTGAATCCCCAAAAGCTGAAGATGCAAGGGAGAGAAGGCGGTCTGCGTGACAAACTAATAGGCCTGAGTACCAGGAAAGGAAAAAGTCACCATACGGAGATTCCCACGACCCTCCATGATCCTTGAAAAAACTGTTTGAACTCGGAGATGCATCGTAAGCAGGGGCATCATGGGGTCCACCAAGTCCCCACAAAGGATTTCCTGTTGTTTCCCCGTATTCCTTGAGAAGCGCGAGCATGCTTTTGTCGTAGCACTGAAATTCTCCTACTCCCGGGACTTTGCTACTTCTGGATAGGCCCCAGTGAGAAGGATATCTGAGCTCACCATCTGGTCCGAGACCCATCGAGATGCCCTAAAAAATTCCAAGTTATGTCAGTGAATGACGAAGGTGAAGATTAGTGCGGCAAAATCACGCAATAGTGAAGAAAACGCTCTTACATTGATTGTGGAACCAATGAATGAAGAAAATGATGACTTGAAGCTTTCACAGAAATCATTATAGACTTGAACGGGAGTCTTCCCCTCTAGGACTGGGACTTCATCGACTGCTAGTGATAGGCACCCTTTGTATTGCTGACCCGCGCGATCTGTGAAGAAAATGCTGGGGTTGTGTTCTCCTACTTTCATCACCCACTCTGGAAGGGGGATCTTTGGATTTTTAGATCCGTGGAAGCAGAGCGACACGTGAAGTTTGAGACCCACTTTGTGGACCATCTCTACCAGAGTGAGATAGCCAGACCAATCGTACTTGCCCATGGCTTCCTTCTCGACGACGCCCCACCAGATCGGGAGCTCCACACCTTCGACGCCAAGAAGTTTCAGCGCTTTCATGCCTGCTGCTATCGCTCTTGCATGGTTCACCACATTGGAATTGGAGACCACATCCAATGGCAAGCCCACATATAACCTCACACCACCTTGCTGCAGATAAAAGTGCATATCAATATGCTGCGATCTGCAGATTAACTAAATAGAAGACGAACAGAAGAGAATAGGGCTAGAGACTCAGAATAGGGTCAAAGAAGAAATGTAATCATAGGCCAATGATAAGGTAGAACTAAGAGTTAAAGGGAAAACAATTTTAATTCTTACTCACTCAACTTTCAAAAGTTCAGTCCGTACACCATCAGTGGGAAATCAATTTCCATAAGTGATGTTATTCTAAGTCTCTAACAAACAACCCATAAGTATATTAAGGAAATTATGTCACATTCTATAAAGAAACCATACATTTCTCGTTGAATAGTGAGCACCGTCCCTGAAGACAAGCTTTTCTATGACGCAGGAACTGGGATACGTTAAGAATTCTTGAACATTTCTTGTCTTAGAATACAATACATCTGACTCGACAGGAACAACACTCAAGTTCCTCCCAACTTATTTTACAAAATCAGATAAGAGACAAGCTAAGGCAAACGCCACTTTGGTCAACAACGATAACTCAGCAGATATCAGACAACAAGGGGTTCTCAGACCATGGTAGGATATCAGGTGTTTCAGGGCCAGATTGGAAATTGATTCTTACATAATAACATTGAACGCAGTTTATGAAGACCTCAAAAGGAAAGCCAAACATCTTGGCTCACCAACCAGATTTAAAGCCTTGAAAGTAGCATGATTAGAGAGAAAAGTAAAAGGGAAAAGAAACAAAAGCATTGAAACATTCTATAGTTACTATAAATTGACATCAACCTAGAGCTCCATGAGATTTAAGTTATCTAAAGTTCCAATTTTTACCCCCACAACACATCATCCAAGACCAATTCCACAAGCTCAATAAAATCCACCTCTGGCAGCAATACCTTCCTCATCTCTGTTCTTCTAACATCTATCCAGCTAACATTCGTAGCGACCCAACATCGAAAAATTCACCACAAACGAAACCCCAGAAAAGAACGTTCCTTTTGAACGAAAACTCCTTCAACGAGCATACAAATCAGAGTCCCATTGACGAAAATCAACCCGAAAAATAGGGAGAGAAAGAAAAAAACGAAAAAAGCTTACGGATCGGGGCCTTGAAATTTTCTGGGGCGGGATTGCTTCGGTTTGCACGGCTTTCAACGTTAACCTCACCCCGGAACTCCTCAGCCCATAGCTCCGACAGAACGAAATCTCGGACCTCCTCCAGAAAACGCCGCCGCCATTCTTGAAACCCAGCAGCCCGAGCTCCCTGCACGCCGAGCCCGTCCTCAAGATCCTGGCTTGAGAGCTTCCGATCACCGAAACCTCCATACTCTCACCCCACCCCCCCCCCCTCCCCCCTCAAAGTAATTACGAAAGCTCAAAAACTTTCCCCCCAACAAACCAGCACCCGGAAAATCTCTAAGGAGCCGGACCAAGAACTAGCCCGGAAAATACGCGCGATGGTCTCGCGCACGGCTCGATGGTCAAGAACAAGAACACGAAGCAGCCCAGGAACCCAGTATCTACACCCAAAAAATATTCGAAAGATGGAAACGGGATTTTCGCCTCGGATGGAGGGAAGAACGACTGCTGGGGAGAGAGTCCTGGAAGGAGGGAGGGGGAGGAGAGACCCTTTTCCTTGCGGGGGAAGGTGAGGAATGGGAGAGGGATGATGATGACGACGAGGACGATGGTTGAGGTTCGTCGTCGTCTCCGAAGACGCTACATATAGAGAGAGAGAGGGGAGAGCCACCGCCCTCGGGATTGCGCTTTTTCATCCGTGGGACCGACCGCCCCCCGGCCCAAAATGGCGCGACACGTGTCGACAGCGCGTCGCGCCGAGATTTTTAGCCGCATGAAATCCGCATGCTTTTGTTTCGTTGCTCGTGTGAAAAATAAAAATGAATTCTTCCAAAAAAAAAATTGAACGCGATTTCTCGAAATTATTTAGAATGGCACGAGGACACCGGTTACCGGTTTGGATTCTACGGTGCGTTTGTTTCGTGAAATATGAACGATTTAATTAATAAAAAAATATTTTTCGATATCGACGATAATTTCTGATTAAGCATTTGCGTGAACGATGATAATATTTTTCATCAATACGTATTTATAAAAGATATAAGTGATTATTTTTAAAAAAAATGATATTTACATCAATTATTTTTTCGAAAAAATAGACGGAGCCGATTGATTTTTGAAGGGGGTAAGAGTTGCTTTCTATGGAGCCATTTATTTGCATTTTCCCCTCCTTCTTTTGTCAAAATTTTCCTAGGCGAAAATCGTGGAAAAGAATTTATCTTCACATTGAATGCGACCAATCTGATCATAAGCTCCCTGTTCCTCCGGACACCTCACGATTTGTCACCATTTACAAGAATCTTATCCACAAACTACGAGCGTGCATCTTTCAAGTACGATAGCGTTCCCTCTCGAGGGGGCACTACTTTAAATTAAAAGATAGAAAAAAATTACACAGAAAAATTCGAGAGGTAATAGCAAGAAAATTGTACCGAGTACCAAGTGGTCGGAGAGTACGGCCCTGCCCACTAAACTCTTTTCGGGAGCTTTTTTTAAATGGCTCTCTTTTCCTATAGATAATTTTTGTCCATTTGTCTAAGAAGCGCTTGAATTATTAATCTTCTCGGTTGCCTTTCATCACGTACCATATCGATTGTTTTAAATGCAAATGGAGGCCCGTTTTCTCTTTCGAAAATTAAATTTCATAATCTATATGTAGTCCATAAAGACATTTGAAGAGGTAGCCCATCATCATCGGTGATGAGTATACGTTGAGATTTCTCTCTTTGATAGCTACGGTTTTGCCAAAAGGCAATGTGTGCATAGATTCGGTGTCCCCAGCACGATCACTATATAGGAACAACAACACTAATGGGTGTCTTTTTTCTTTTTTTAACAAACACCAACAATTTAAAAGGGCACATAAATCGCCTTGTAAATCCTAGCTCTATAACTGGATCGGAATAGAAGAGCAACTAAATGTAAATCTAGCTCTAAATTAGGAGAGAAGTCGTGCAATAGAGATACCAATTGATTGCAAAATCATTTTCAAATAAGCTGACTGCTATAGGCAGCAGCAGAGAAGCCTCGGAGACTTGCGAAGCGCTCGACTCTATGGAGCAAGCACCGAAGCCGGAGCGAGCTACCAGATATGGAAAAGCAGATTCTTCAACTGCGCAAGATTGGCGTTTACAATATTTAACACATTTTTCACTTAAATCAAGATTCAATAGTTTGGATATCATGAATTAATCACATTGCTGGAGAAAAAATTGCAGTTACTTTGCCAAATGGTCAAAAAGGGAACAACAGTAATTCGCATTTTACTTGTGCTATATTTTGTCAATGATTAATCATAAGATAGATGACGAAAGACTTGATAATTCACATTATTTCCAAAGTACGACAACAACTATTCATGGTCTCCTTGCATAGGTGATCTGTCGAGGAAAAGTTCAGCCAAAATAATTGAGGATCAATAGCATGATACATGTGAAGTAATAACTTGCAGCTAAGTTATTGTTGTATCAGTTTCAAAAATAAGATATTTCAAAATCCCTCTTGTATTCTATACAGTCCAAAATTTCCTAACATGTTTGGTTCAGGGAAGGCGTACTCTCTATTAATTAAATGACCGTTTCAACAAAAATAACTATTTGTGTGGGTCGAACCGAAATTGAATTTATTTTGTGATTTTCATTGTTTTTTTTGGCTTTTTATAAGTAAAAAAGAGTAGATGGAACAACTAGCGCTAACGATCCCCTATAAGCATTATCGTAAAGGTCTCACAACATACGATGTTTAGTTCGAGCGATAGTAACTTTGCATCGTTCGCGATTCGAAGGCCCGAGATTAATCGAACCCATCACTGCAGACCCACTAAGATGCTAGCGATCAAGAAATTTCTCCACACGAGATATGTCACACAGCTAATCAACGCGGCACGATCTGTTCAGAAACTTGCTCACGACATGACTCAAACTTATGATATCTGTGTGGTCCATTTATTTTTGTGTGTTCTTTCATGTCCCTACCGAGGGATGGGGTGGGGTGGGGGGGTGTGAAACGTGAAGGAGAGAGAGGAAGGGGCGGTACGCATCTTTGTGTGGACATGGAGAGGGGTGGCCGCTTTCGATGACGTGGAAAGTTAGGAGGGCCAACCGCCCTCCATTGACCTTTGATAACCTGTACATGTAAATCGCAAACCTTGCGAAAGCTGCAAGTCATGGACAAAATTTGGATCGGCCCGACACGCGGCGTCCGCCCGGAAGGGCCGCGCCTGTCTGCTGACACATATCCAAGTGCCTTTTGGATTTGCTTGGTGGAGCTTCGGTTTTGCAGAGTGCATGGCCATTGATTTGCCAACTCCCAGGGCCCCAAGTTTTTGGTGGCGGCAAGAAAGGCCAGGCGCCCACACCCATTTGTGGGCCACGCATTTTCTTATCTAATACACCACCCCCCCATCTTGCTCATATGGTTGGATAAGTGTATATATGTGCGTGTATACATATACATATGTATTATATTATATATGGGAAAGTTGGAAATTATGTGGATATGGGTTTTATATGTTTATCTTATCCAACTTTGGATTTGGGATACCTTACTTGGTGCACCTATTGGATTATGACAAGACAGCTAATCCCATCATGGTGGTGTCGATTTTAGGTTCACAATTCACTGTAGGCCAGTTATTGAGTAAGGCTCTAAAGCGTGCAGGCAGGGGAGCCATCTAGCCGGTTAGAGTTGATATAAATGAGCAATGTAAAGATAGCTTGAACGGTAAATTAAACAACATCCACGACAAGTCCGTTGAATTAGTACTAGTTATTCCGTCGACGACGTCGGCAATCTCTGCGGCATTCAGGGAAATTCATAAGACCAAATTGATGCTGTCTAGGTTAATTTAATATAGCATTCGCTCCATAGTTTGATTATCTTTGACTCCATCGATGCATATGATTTAAGTTGGCATCAGGTATTCTATTCTAGCATTATTAAGACTCTCCAATAGATGTTGGGACCAATTGATCAAGACATCTTATAATACTCATAGTCCTGTAGTTTTTTTTAAGGAATGATTGGAATATGATATAACTAAGCCATTCCAAGAACTTATGCACCTTTCAAGTCAAAATCAACGAACGATTTAAATATAGTGTGGGTAGTACATTGAGTAACATCCATAGTGAGTCTGTTAAATTAGTGTTGATTATTATATTGATGTCGTCAATCTCTACGGCATTTGATTGAATTGGTATTGTCTAAGTTAATAAAATATCGCACTCGCTCCATAGTTTCATTGTCTTCGACTTTACTTACGCATATGATCTAAGACAGCATCGAGTATTCTAGCATCAACACTTGTAATTAATGTCGGGGCCACTTGACATAATACTCATAATCCTACATCTTTTAAGGTTTGAATGGAATATTATATAACTAAGAAGCTCCAATGATAACTTACGCATCATGAATATGTGGAACGAAAGCAACTTACATCAATTAGTGGAAGGGAGGGGAGCCCAATATTGTATAAGTTGGTCCGATGATGGTGCACCAAGGTGGCCTCTGTCCATGGGATTGCGTGCGTTGATCCGTGATTAATTGGTTAAGTGCCTCGATGAAGCAATACCTAACCCACAGTTAACGAGACAAAACATGGTTAGAGGCCAATCATCATTCCTTGTCCTTACTTAGGATTCGATAGCTTCAAAGGAATGATGCGGCCGCAACAAGAATTCTTCCAAGGTTTTCCGGTGCTGTGAGTTTTGCCTTCTACTTGTTGTGACCACCTCGATTTTCTTTTCTTGCTACCGACTTTTCTATGTAGAGTTTCGGCAATTTTTGGCAACCGCTTGAAATCGATTTCTGTGGACTTTAAAGTTGAAGCGAAAAGGGGACCATCTTTTTTGCATGTGCAAAAGGAAAGAGCTTATACATTATACATAAAGTCCAACACGGAATATTGGGTAGATCTCTGACTTTTCAATTGGGTCTCCATAAAAAAGTTCATACATAATGTGTCATTTCAGGAATCGCTCGCAACCTTTGAATAAAACTCTAATTCGATTCACCTCATCTTTCGGCCACCATCGCCGGTGATTTTCTGCTATTGTTTTGCTTGGACAGGCAAAGGAGCGAAAGAGAGAGAAAGGTTGTTGTTCCAATTTTGTTTCTATCACTACGTGGATTACCAGGCAACATGACTTTAATCGAGGACTTACACATAATAGGATAGGGTCAGATTTACCCAACTTTTTGCCAAATGTTCGATCTTTAGATGGCAGACAACAATATTCCGATAAGATGAGGATGTACGAGGTTAATCGATTTTGACCACGACCAGATGCCTCTTTCATGTGCATCATATCAAATACATCTAGTCAAATCTTCGAATTGACATCATTCATAAAAAGGAAAACAGCCTATCAATGATCTTCAATGAGCTGTGAGTATCCCATTTGAGAACATTAGATAATTCCTAACCGAGGCTCCCTCAAAATTGTATGATCAATTCCTGCATATACCGACACCAAAGAGTCCTATCTTGGATGAGATTGGCCCCTTTTTAAAGCAACTCAGAAGTGATGCTCACTCTCGATGATCATCATCTCGAATTTCCCTTTCGGAGCCTTCGGAGGCTTGACCTGCATAAACCTAACATTATCGTTCCACGTCGACATAATAATCTAGTGTCCGTGGTGGTTATCTTAGGTAGGGAGTGATGACCAAGCATTTTGCATTGAGTTTTCACACCTTTCTTTCCCGATCGACCTTTCCATCTCAATTCGTTCATAGTAATCCAAAAATTTGCAACATGGACAGTTAAAGATGTGATCGAAAGGGAATCATTCCAGCAAAACATCAGACTAGCAATCGAACTAACCGATGATTGGGACCCATGTGCGTAGGTCCACAGCTGAGATTCCATGCTTCCCATCATTCAATTTCATGTGCAGGTGTGGCAAGTGTTGAATGGTCGATGATCCATCTGTTGTTATACAAAATATTGTGTTGTGTCGCCATTCATTTTGGGGTCCATCTCGAAGGAAACATGTGGAGGTGGACCGGCCCCGGGCATGATGCCTGCCTGATGTGCACTCACTCTATGTTTTTCGAAAAGGGTTTTGGGAGGTGAGGAAAGTGAAAATGAAGATAAAAGAAACGAGAGGTGAAGAAATTATTATTTTTTTTTGCTAGTTGAAATTGCACAAGTATCTAAGTGGGTCTAGAAGACGAGGGCAGTATGGTGAAAAATTGCATGTGGACTTGTTGATTTCTTCCTAGCTTTTCTCCTCAATTTGGAGAGAACCAAAGCTTGGTGAGGCCATGGAAACAAATTCTACTCCAAAATCCTCACCTGCATTTCCCCTTTGTTTCTAGACGATGGATTGGTTTTCCCCTCTCTCCCACCACCATTTCTTTCCACAACTTTTACTCACTTCCGATCATCAAGTCGAGGGAAAAGTACTTTGTGCATCCGTCGTGCCGATGACACGGTGTGATCGATCAATTGTCCATGTGATATGTTTGTCATATTAAGTAGCATATCACTCAATTTTTAATTGGTTTATTACACTAATGTAATGTCACGTGAAGTACTTGCTCCAAGTTGAGGCGCTCAAACCTTCGATTTGATAGAACTTTGCCGATCTGATGTCTCAAGTTCTAGCATATTCGATGTGCCTAACTTTCCTATCTAAGCGATCTTTTAAGGGTTAAAAAAGTTCGCATTCTTTATCGAAAGCTCAAACCGATGCTTTTGTCTATGCCATCTCTAAGAACACGAACCTGTATAATATGATAATCACTTGATGAGGTCGGGACGAAAGGAGAGCCACACTGTTAAATATCTCTTGAATTTTATATACTTGGTCCAGTTCATGACCCGACTCGACAAATTTTGGTGCAACCTTAAAGTGAAAACAAAATTGAGATTTGGTTCGTGACGCGAAGGATTAGACCGATAGGCCCAATCCGCAGCAAGCGAACAAATTTTTATAGTGGACCGCCCAAGCTGAAGGAAGCGAACTAATGTTTCGGGGAGTTCGGGAGCTACGCCTCCGAAGAAAATTTTTTTGGGAGCCCTATTTGTACTGCGGCTAGGTTTTCTCATGAAAGCACAGAAAGAATTTTGTTTACAGAGAGTTTTGTGAGCCGTGAGCTTTAGTCGTTATTTCGACTTCTGAAAACTGTACTCTCTTTGATTATAGTGGAATTTTATCTTGCCTCGCCCGTGGACGTAGATGACCTTGTGATCGAACCACGTAAATTCCTGTGTTCTGTTTTTTGTTTTTCCGCATCCGTTTCCAACAATCCACACCCAACAAAGCATCATCATCCAGCGCTCGAAATATCCCGAACATCTCGCGAGTATCGAAGAACGACACTATCTGACTACTCAGAAGGACACCGAGCAATAATGAATGAGAGTGGGACTCCAAGAGACCATCAAACCCAACCTTTCCCAGAATCAGAACAAGCTGTAACAATTCCTGTGGGCGCTGTCTGGGTTTGGTTCCATGCTGTATCCGGATAGGGTCGGTGTTGCACTGTCGTTGGTTCCTGACAAACGACCGAGTCATTCAACTCGCAAGTGAAATCCAAATACTAACGCTCTTGTCTACGGGGATCCACGCACAAACAGACGATCGACCAGAACAGTTTTGGATAGAGTCATGTGGTGATAGTATGGCAAGTTCAAAGCGTATGATGTGCACATCTTCTGGAAGAAAAGGGGGGTGGGGGAATAAGAACTCTTTGGATTCCTAGAATCGTAGTGAGAGAAATGCTTCAATCATGAGATAGACATTAGACACTACTTTGGAATTTGCTTACAGTGCCTAAGAATGATCAACACAAACGAAGCCTACAACTTTGCCCATCTTTTTGCCATAACAATAATGAAGCTGTCTTCACATTCAATTCAACTTGCAAGGGTTCGATAGTTAGCTTAAATCTATATTCAGGGAGGAGGGGGTCCTGGGGGCCCAAACGGACCGGGAGGGCCGAAACCAGGCCCTGGAGGCCCAGGTGCAGGCGGGCCGAAACCAGGCCCAGGTGGAGGAGGGCCAAAAGCTGGCCCAGGAGGCCCAGGTGGAGGAGGGCCGAAAGCTGGTCCAGGAGGCCAAGGTGGGGGCGGACCAAAAGCCGGCGCAGGTAGTGGCGGGCCCGGGAGAGGCGGGGGGAATACGGGGGGGAGCGGAGCCGGACCGAGCGGCGGAGCTGGTGGGCCGGCAGGAGGCCCGCGCGGGGCCCCGAAGCAGTCATCCAACAACCAGCAACAG
This sequence comes from Syzygium syzygioides, assembly GCA_031216285.1. Lineage (NCBI taxonomy): Eukaryota > Viridiplantae > Streptophyta > Magnoliopsida > Myrtales > Myrtaceae > Syzygium > Syzygium syzygioides. The sequence goes on from CM062249.1 coordinate 31,142,362, forward strand.
CACAGGACGTACAAGCTGCACCGAAAATGTATTACAGGAAAGTTAAAAAGAGTTAAATTCTGATGTCAGAGAAGAAGAAAACTTGTAACATTCCTGGTTCAACTGAGCTTTTTCTTATCATATATTTTTTGAATTTCTAGTCTAAAAATCAAAAGTTGACGAAAGTGAGTCAACACTGAGTCACCAACCACTATGTATATTGGGAGACACTATCCAAATTTCATTCCTCAAATCATGTGCTACAAGAGAGAAAATGGTATATAGGTATGAAAACAACATCCCAATCACAGTACAGCCAAATAATGGGCATTAGTGGTCAGTCAAGCGATACTCCATGAATTGGATTAGTCAATAAGGAACAAAATACACAATCACGCACAAAATTCAGCTTCTCGTACCATTCATAAGGTTAGTAGTGTTATGATATCTAAATATCAAGTTACGCCTTCATCCAATATTTCAGGGGCATCTCGTTAAGGTGGGGAGTTTACTTACCTAATATGGAGCTCTCCATTGTATGAAAAATGGAAAATAGGAAAGCCGGGTTTTTCCATTCTGATGTAGACCAAGGAGGGGAGAAGAGTTGAACAATGAACATGCACCATTTGTCACTACGTGAGCAAAAACTATCGACAATCACTCCATCAGGTGAGAAGTAAATAACATAGCAGAATTCCCTCGGCCACAGGCTCAGCAAGGGGTGGATTGTCACTTTGTCAGTGTCTAGGACTAGGAGTATGGTCGCGCACATTTGCGAAGGCATACTTTCATTGCTCAACCATTACAACATGACATACAAGGCCAGGAACATACTCATTCCACACACTTACCAGGAAGACAGGGTGGCGCACAAGCCATCAAAGAGGCCGCCGAGGAAGCCCGCCGGCCCTGGCCACGGACCCGGACCTGGACCAGGACCCCCGGGAGGCCCAGGCGGACCCCATCCAGGCCCAGGACCGGGTCCGGGTCCAGGTCCTCCGGGCCCAGGCCCGCCAGGACCACCAGGAGGCCTCATTCCAAAACCAAAACCTTTGTGTTATGTCACCTTCGTGCGGTGCAGCGACCTCGAATTGCTAAACCAGCAGCAGTCTCTGGATTCACTGTCTTCCAAAACCAAAGCCAATGATCTTACCGTCGTTCAGACGGACGGAAAGTGATGAACCCTACTGTGGAGACATAAGCGGAATAGAAAATGAGCTAAAGCGTGAAGATGAGATAGCTTGTGTGGGTTGTTGTGTGGACGCTAAATATATATACACAACACCAAGGATAGCACGATCTTTTCAGGGTTCGTATATGATGGTATTGGGTCGAACAACGGACACGTGGAAGGGTCTTTCTCTTTCTTCTACCAGGTTCTAGACACTTTTTCGCTTTTGCAAATCCGCCTGTCAAACCTCTGCAACTGCTCTTCCTCTTACCTACCTTTCTCTGCGTCTCGGTCTTGCCCTCAATTCCAATTCTTGAACACTACATACCCAGCAAGAGAGAGAGAGAGAGAGAGAGAGAGAGAGAGAGAGAGGCTAGATACCGTAGCATCTCCCTCTCAAGCATGTCTCTTATGTGGGTTTCTTAACAGTGAGAACTGGAGGTGAGGTGGGTCAGATGGCGGAAGGCAGCAAAACCCACCTGGCTAGTCCATGCACAGAAAGGATAAATAAATGAAAAATTTGAAACAGTTCATGCATTGATCCTACAGATGCTTATATATTGCACGAGTCCTTCCATCAGAATCGATTCTCGGTATTCTATCGTTCTCGCATGCAACACACTATCACCTCGCTGCTTCACTGTCGTTAATGCATCTCATGCAGTACCAACGGTGGCCTGGAGTTGCACGGAAGCACCAAAATGTGACGTGCGTGGAACGGAACAAATCGTATGTTAGATGTACAGCCTTGGCCATGTGGGGCAATGGCACGTACACGGATTAAGAAACCAGGATGATAAAGAATGGTAACTCGCTTCTTCAAGAAGACGCATTTAGAGGGAATGAAATGAACAACGACACATTTAGAGGGAATGATGAAGCGCGATCCACCCACTTGATCTGCCCTGGTTTCGCCTGCCATGAAATGAGCAACGACACGTTTAGAGGGAACGAGAACATTGAGGACGGGCAATACCGGGTTCGATTTATAATTAACGGACAGATTTGAGGGAGCACATGTACCAATGACCTCTTGGTAATTGCCGCAACAGCTCGACTTAGGTTTACTGAACTGCTGTCTAGGACTAGGATTTGCAATTACGAAGAGATTTAGGAATTAAAAAACGAAAGGGAGAGGAAAACGTCACTCCAAAGGTGTTCTTCGTTTGCCTCCTAAAGGCAGAGAACTGCTCCCTCCAAGATTGACAAACTCATTTTTCGATGTAACGGCACGAGCAGAACTGACCACTACCTACATACTAGCGCACAGGGAAATTTGTACATTGGTGAAGACAAAGCAAAATGGCTTTCCATCAAGAGGCGGGTCTGATGCATAATCCTTACCCGTGCAAGATAGATCCAATTAATGCGAAAAATATGCACATACGGTTCGTTAACGCCGCAGAGATTATGAATCAAAGACTGCATAAGATGTAATCCGATTAAAACCTATGGACTGCGCATGTTCACATTTCTATAGTGTTGGTTGTTGCACCGAGTCAACCCAAGAACTTCATAGCACAAAAAGTTGGAACAGATAGTAAGAAGAAGACAATTTGGTTATCCATCAAAAGCTTACCTTACATTCCAGAAGGATGACAAAATTGCGGCGTCCGCAACATCCGCCTTTCAAAATCATGGAGTGACAGACTTGATTCTTGAGAGCAATCAGTTCAAGTAGATGCCTTCTACATACCATAACTAAGTGATGTGTAACAAATACAACATGAATTCCTCAAGCGGGTCAGTTCTCAAATCGTGAGTACTTAAAGTAGAAACCCAGCAAACAAGTAGTGAAATTCGAAAAACACTCGGACACGAGGAATTCCCAACAGCACCAGCATTCACAAGCGTTGCTACTCTATCAATTGAGAAAAATCCTATCATTTTAAGTAGTAGAGGAAATCATTTGCGTCAAAAGAGACATGAGCTCGTATAAGAACCTAATCAAATTGGCATAATTCAAAAACTAGGGTATACATATCAAATTAGTGACGCAAGATCCACTTTCAAAGATGAATAAATTTGAAAATAACCTAAATAGAGTATTTCGTGGGAGGAGAAAAAAGAAGGGGAACAAATATAGTTAGAAGAGCTTCCCAAATCACAAATTTACATAACAGAAGGATTGATAAAAATTGTGTAATAAATGGTACCTCTCAACAAAATATAACTCTCTTGCCTTGAACATAGAGTAGCCGAATCCAGTCTTCCTAGCATCCGGAATATCCTCATGTGAAAACAAAAAAGGAGAAACTGTATCATCCGTCCATCTCAATCTTTCATCCGAGCATTTGCCGCTTCTTTTCTCAACTGTGCATGCCCATCCCTCTTTGGGTGTTTCTTTTTCCGGGGAGCACCTACGGCACTGGAGTCAACCAATGGTCCCGACCAAGTCTGGAAGGATGCTTTTGGATAGGAAAAATTCGTGGAACTGAAAGGGACATCAGGCGGCTCAAAAACTGGATCAATATGATGTGAAGTACCCAAAGGATAGCCAAGCGTCCCATCTTGGTGTGGAGGTGGAAATTTCTCGCTCTTGCTCTTTGCATTTGCATGTGAAATGAGACGCCGTCTCTGCCATAAATGAATGCAGACCACAGTAACACATAAATAAGTTTCCGCAGAATGACTTCCTCATTCCTATTCAATGACTAAGCAAAACATATGACATGGTGCATGCATACACGACCATCGAATTATCAGAATGCATGATAATTATGCTATCTATAAAAACTTTTTTCTTGCCATCACAAAGTGTGAAACTTATATCAAGATATACGCACAGCTTGTTGGGAGCCTTAAAAACTGTGAAATCCTACTTGATAATTTTGTTAGGGCCTGCCTCAAATCAAGGACTACAGTGTAATCCACTAGTCACAATTAGAAAAACAGTTGCAATTTCTAAATTGGAGTGTAAGAGCTCTCCCATCCAGCTTCCTTTCTCTTTCCAAAGATAAAAGAAAAAGAAAACATTTCACATGGCGTATGGGGCATGTAGAAACAATATCATCATTGTCATGCCAATGAGAGATCCATGACAGATGGAAGGAATGTAGCATCAAAAAGTCCGGATTAACAATAGACAACAACGACAGTCGGTACATTAAAAGTTAGCTTATCTGCATACATCAAGATTGGCTTGAAGCTCGGCATTGGCTTCTGGAGCAGGTATGGCCCTGGGACGAGGTCGGGTTTTCTTCACCCCGTCAGGATTACCTCTGCCAGCAGCTCTCAGTCTGAAAGATGAAAGCTCATTTTAGTTATGTCCCAAAAAGAATGTGACTGGTAAAGCTAGACTACATGCAGAAAAGAGTTTCTTAATATTAGAGGACAGGGAAAAGAATGATAAAAGTAAAACTCACCATAAATGAGAACATCCTAAATAAGGCAAGACAATGCCTTTAATAAGGTAAGATAGCTCAGCAATTATGACACAAGAAACGAAATCCACTTAATATCAGAGCAGGGTGATCAAATTGAGGAAGTCTAAAAAGGATAGAAAGATCATTAAAGGCGTCTACAGTATAGTGCCTAGGAACATCTGTCACAGAACTATTGGATGTGTTAACAAAATTAACAAACCAATTTCGCAGTTTCTTTCTGGATTACATTTAGTATGGAGCATGAGATACCCCCATCCTGATTTCAAAAAATTTAGCTCTCTCTAAACATTCCTTTCTCATGCCTAATTCATTTAGTCCTCTATAGTCAAAACATATATAAGTATATATCTACCTTCTAGCTTCTTCATCCCGTAATTTGGCATCCATTTCCTTGCTTGGAGGGTATTTTGGAAGGCTGGAAGGTTCACAAGCATAGGGCTTGGTCGTGAAAAACTGCAAAAGAAAAGAAATGTTTCCATAAATGATGCCATGTAGGTTTCCAAATTGCATATTTGAGGCCAATAAAACATCATACAGCTTCTTTTCTTAAACAAAAGCATCACCAATGATTATCCAATTAAGCAAGTAATTGTCATAAGAATCTAAAGTTAGGAATCAATTAGAGCAACCAGAACCCAGATTCACAGAGCCTCACAAAATCTTCCCTCTTGTTGCCTTCAATGACCTCATTTTAACAGCCAACAATGGAAACTACCAATGGAATTGTCTGCTATAATAATAACTATAAATGATCTCATCAGGTATCATTTCACAAATGGTCTTCCAATATTTAAGAGCATGACGAAGTCCCAAATCATTCCATTATTATTCAAATCAACATTTGTCAGATCTTATGGAAAAATTATATTGGAATTGACAGTTTATCTTGAAGAATCCACAAACTCTTGCTCGGTGTGAGTCATGGAGTCTAAGTATACCAAAATCCCCAACCAAAAGCGGCTTGCTTGGTTTTGCTCAGTAATTAAGACTTTTTCTCATCCACTGTGCCAAACTCAAATTGAAATTGCACAGCAAAATAAACAAGCGCAAAAACATGTGTTCGATCAATAGCCTCAAACCTAACTGATTGTGTAATCACAGCATCTATCAAAAGCAAAGGAATTGCGAGCTAGCCCAATACCCTAAAAAGGGTTGGTCCTAGAAAGAGGAAAAAAGCCTTCGAAAGACAGGGTTTTCATCATCATAGAACAACTAGAAAGAACAAGTTAAACATTTTACAAATTACACAGTTACTAGAGCCTATTTCTTTTATAAAAGTGATAGAACGCATCAAACAGAAAGCTGGATATATCTCATTGGTAGAACTAAGTATTATTAACTGACCTAATAAAGTAATGATTCAAAGCACAAAGATAACATGCAAACGCAGGAGCATAAACATAATATAGAGCAAATGAAGTGCAAAAGGACTCACTTCACTTCTTAGTGCAGCAGTAGCATTTAGGCGGTCAGCTGGGTCAATTGCAAGAAGGGTTTCAATCAGAGGTAGAGATGATGGTGGAAAGTCCTTAAATGTCTCAGCTATGCAGCGTTTATATGATTGCTGGGGCTTAAATATGGTCGCATGAGGCAACTTTGACTTTTTCCAATATTCTTCTGAAGGTGAACCACATAGCTTAAATATCTTGTGCAGTTGTTCCACCTAGGCAAAACAAACAGACACAACGAGCGTCATTCATAATCTTGAAAAGCAGTGAAACTTTATAATGTCAAACATTGTACTTGGAGGATTGAGCTGACTCCAACAAACAAACTTATCGAATGAGTCTACAAAGCGGAATTACATCGATTTCACTATTTATCAGAACGTTAGTTGTTCATTAAATTGCAGAAAGGCAAAAAGCTCCGGCGCAGAATTTGTTCGTTCCATAAGAAGGTGGAAGTCTTATACTCATTGGTTCAAGAAACAAAAGCACTAGGCATGCCCTGATAGTGCAACAACATTAGCAGCAGAATTAAGTGATATGGTCAGAAGTTAACCTCAGTTCGACCAGGCATAATAGGCTTTCCAGCTAAGAGCTCGGCCAGGATGCAACCTGCACTCCAGAGGTCCACGCCCACACCATAATCAGTAGCCCCAAGAAGAAGCTCTGGTGGCCTATACCACAGAGTAACCACCCTACTAGTCATATGCTGCTTGTGATTGGGATCGAAGAAAGAAGCTAATCCAAAATCAGCGATCTGAAGAATTCCATCGTTGTCAATAAGTAGGTTTGACCCCTTGATGTCACGATGAAGGACATGGCGATTGTGGCAGTGTTCCAGTCCAGATAACAGCTGGTGCATGTAGCATTTGACCTGCAATCCCATTCAGGTAGCAGGAGAAAAACTTCAACCCAACTTTAAGCATCTCTTCAAACAGAGACAACTTCAGCAAAGCATTACAGTTATCAAGTGTCCACCATCGAAACTAGAAGCTGTCGAATCAATCTTACCTGAGACTCGGTGAATTTGATCCCAGGGCTTGAGGCAAGTCCAGCCAAGTCATGCTCCATATATGGAAATACAAGGTACAAACTACATGACATTCTTGATGTCACCAGACCCTCCAACTTAATAACATTGGGATGATCCAGGCGTCGTAGTATCAAAATTTCTCTCGCCATGAACTTTACACTCTCTGGTTCCAAGTTATCGAACCGCACCTTCTTCAAAGCGACAATCTTCCCTGTCAAAGTATCCCTAGCTTTATAGACATTACTGTATGTACCTTGCCCAATCTGGAAAATTTCAAAAATAATAGCTAAGAAACATAAATCTGAATATATTTTACCTCATAGCTAATAGATACAAACAGGATCTTAACGAAGCCATAAATAGAAAGTTCACCCAAGACATGCAGAAATCTCCTATTCGACCAAAAATTCTTACTCATTCAACAGGACAAACACAATAACTTGAAAACGACTAGTAAGACAAGCAGATTGTCAAATACCCACTTCATCAAGCATCTAAAAAATCCACCCATTGACCTCCAAGTGCCCAAAACAATCAGATCACCGAAAAAATGCCTCGTTTCTGTTCAGATATAGAGGAAAATTTCATGTATTCCTGTAACATGACACCATCAGCAATGCAAACAGTTCAACAGTGTCGCGCACACTCCAGAAAATCGTCAGAAAAAGGCAACAATCGCCGCACCATCACCTCGCCGAGCTCACCACACTAAAGACACGACGAAATCCGAAGCACGAAGCACCAAATCAACATCGCCCGGAGCCTTACCTTATCGAGCTTCTCGAAGGTGTCCGCTCGCCGCGGCGTCCAGCCATTGATGGCCTCCCCCGCGACCTCCGACAGCCACGACGGCCACCCGGCGGCGACCTGCTCCCCGTGGACGTGCTTCGGCGGGTTGCTCCTCCTCGGATTCGGCCTCGGTGCCCGGCTCCGCTCCCCTCTGGCCCGCACATTGCCCCCATCCTCGACCGCCGCCGCCGCCGCCGACCCCCTCCGACCGCTCCCGTTCCTGGCCTCCCCGACCTCCAACTTCGCGACCTTCACCCTCACTTCCTCCTCCACCTCCTCGCTGCCGCCCTCCTCCCCCCTCGCCCCCCTCGCCGCCCTCTCTACCGCCCGCCCCGACGCTTGCTTGCCGAACACACACCCCATCGCGCCCGCATTAACAACCCCCTCATCGACTCATCCTGCCCCCTCTCTTCCCCCCCTCGCCGCCGCCCCGAAGCAGCAGCAGCAACGCCGATGCTCGCCGGCGAACCGCTCGCTCCCGCCACTTCCGGCGCACCCACTTCAGCTCCAGTCCGAAACCCTAAAAAAAGCGGCCGATGCAAGCGCGGGAACGAAGGTTGCTTAGCTCCTTCCTCCTCCTCCTCCTGCTTCTTTCCTCTTCCTCCCTCCTTTCTTCTTCTTCTTCTTCTTAACTTTTTCGCCGGAGCTTCTGCCGATTAAAGAATGCGGGCGTGTAACAGTAGAAGATGGAGGAGCATCAAGATCAGCAGCGCCAGGAAAGAAGGAAGAGGAAGGAAGGAAGAAGAGAGAAGTTTTTTTTAGCTTTTTTGGGCTGTGTGTGGGAGAGACAAATGCAGGAGGAGCGTAATGATTAGGAGTGTTTTGGGCTGTGATAGGAGAGAGAGTGAGCGTGTGAGTGTGTGGCACAGTCAAATTAGTCAAAAAAGAGTTGAGCTGACAATTAGATTAAATTAAATTATAAAACACACACATGAACAAAAAGGGGGCAAAGCAAAGAGAACTAGTGAAAGCAAAATTTGGGGTACGTTTGTTTAGAAGGAAATTATTTTCAGAAAATTATTTGTCCAATTTTATGATATTTGAATGACGAAAAATTAGTCGATTTATAGAAAAAAAAAATTTTATGGGCCGAAAACAATAAGCTTATATTAGGAGAAACGGCTTTTCGTTCAATTAAAAAGGAAACCATTCTCTAAATTTTCAAGTAATTGAAAATTAATTATTTTTTCGAAAATAATTTTCATGAATTTTATCGTAAAATTTTCGGTGAAATAAAATAGCGTAGAAAGGGTTAACTATTGAGCGTACAAAAAGAAAATTATGAAATATTATTGTCGAGATCTCTTTTTTTTTTGTCTTTCTTTAACTCTTAATTCACTCTAAGACTTTTTGCCTACCTCTTGTAGGGCATGAAAGTCAAAACCCTTATTTGAAATTACACGTCCCCACTCTTAGCCCCCCGAGAAAGTAGAGGTCTAAACTCCCCATCTCCCCCTTTCTAAGTATAAAATGTAGCTACTGAGGCAAACCTCAATAGTTCGAGATCTTGTTAAAATGCACTAATCTTTATTTTAATATACATGATGAATTTTCCAAAAATTGAATATTCGACGGGTGTTTCTACGCTCTTTTTAATCGATGGGACGCAGGAGCAGGTTTTGTATGAAAATATTAATTACATAATTTTTTTTGAGGAAAAAGTTAATGCGAATATAATTATTTGATAAGTGTCTAATAATATCCGAATGAAATCTTAGCTTTTTATGCGATGTTGCGCCCTCGTGATTGATTGAGGGAGACCTTCGTGGGAATTAAAGTTGCATGGGAAGTGAAATGGCTCCACTTTTCTGGGGGATTTTTCTTCCCTTTTTTTTTTATTTTTTCGGGGTTAAAAAATGCAACCCCGCGTATTAAATATTTTATTATTTATTGCCGGGGAATTAATTCCTATTTTTTAATTTTTTTCCCCAGCGCTCCGTCATGCAAAAGGCCAAAAACGACTGCGCACTCTGCACTGTGCTGCGCACACTAGACAAGTCAATTTCGTTCGATCCCCAAAGCTGGGGGGCTGATGATCGGGTGCGGCGGCGACTACCCTTTTGCATTCCCTCTAGCCAATAAGGGTTAATATCACGAAAAATCCCAAATTGGTGCATCCGTGAAAATTTTACCCAAAATTAATTTTTCAGCCACCAAAAATTTACCCTCGATTTGATTCCGTTAAATTTTATTATCAAATTGCTTTGTTAAATGACACGCGGCAGTTGACTGATGTACTAATTTTATGTTTTACTCTTCGTTTGTCATAGGTGTACCATTTTTTGATTTTTTGTGGTATTAATCCAATTTAACGGAAACTAACTAAGGGCAAATTTGTCCCAAATGTATCAATTTGGGATTTTTAGTGATTAAAAAATTAGTTTGGATAAATTTATTACAGATGTACCAGTTTTGGATTTTTTGTGATAAAAAAATTAATTTTTTGGTAAATTTATCATATGTATATCAATTTAGAGTTTTTTTGTTATATTAACCCAAGAAATAAATAAGCTCGAATAGATAAATAATTTTTTGCCCTTTTTTCTTTTTTAATTTTCAGAAGGATTATGTGACAGTGAAGATGATGTAGCCATGCAAGCGAAATTGGGACAAGGAAGTGCTTTCTTGCAGCAGCGTGCAAGAAGACCCGGTGTCGTTTTCACAGCAAGCTGTATTGTCTTCGTGGGACTATGGATAGAACAGCAATGCTCTCATTATTTCCTTTGCTTTTTCTTCTCTCTCTTTTAATGCACGAATACTATTGTTGAGTAGTGCTCGTTCGGTATTTTATGCACTTGTGTTGAATAAGCGTTTGAAAAGAGTGTATTAGTATGTTGTTCGAGAACTTCGGAATTGGTATGATTGCAAGACATAGAATCCATGTTGAATCTCCCCGATTAGTAGCCCTCGCAATTCGAGTACGTCTACCATTGAGCTATTAGCTTTTGAAGTGGACAAACATATGGAACTTAGGACTAGGAAGGGTTTCCTTCGCGGTGAAGATAGCGATGCTCATTTTGGTCGGGGTGACGCGGGCAATTAGGGTTTCTATAGCCATTTGTATGAATTAAGTTAGCGACGTTAAACTTAATTCATATATCTGACGCTATGTAAAACAAGAACTGTAAAGAGATAACCTGAATAAGGTACGACACGATTGTTGTAACTAGTGTATTGACAATAATCAAGATGATTTCATTATGATTCGATTGTTTTTTTTTGTAAGGAAATTATGACTCGATTGTTTTTGGCTTAAAGAACCAAAACTTTGGTGCTTTGGTGCTTTGGTGCTTTGTGCTGCACACGAACCGATACACATTGAATACATAAATATGATATAGCTAACACGAATTGTTGACGTTAGAGTAAATTCCCATGGGCGTAGCATGTATCATCTGCTCTAAACTCTCTCTGGAAAATGAACTCTAAACATTCCCCACGTAACAAGCCTAGATGATCACTTGCATAAGTGCAAAGGCGATAAGGTGTCTAATCGGTTAGTTGAATCATCAGCCGCTTGGTTTGGATGCGACAAATGTCGTCTTTAAATCACGACTTCTCCCGTAGTGGATGGTATTGGGTCATGATCATCACTCTCGTGCGTGTTGCCTTCTTTACATAGGGCGGTGTGTTCCTCTAACCATATCTGTGATTAGTCATTACATGAGGGTTGCGTTTGATTTGGGGTTTTGCTATAAGTGATACTCATAATTTCAACCCACCGGTCAAAGACAAATGTGGCCGTATACGCACATATTGAGAACTAATTGTGTTCAATGTATAAATATAATGAAGAAGTAGGAAAGGTTTGTGGTAGTTGCAAATATAATTAGGAGAGAATCGAATCAAGTATCTACTATCTTGAATGGATGACCATGTCTCAAATTCTTAATATATCACATCTTTTTTCGACCAATATATATATCACATCTTTTAACACGGTCGTCCGATCGTAAGGTGTCAGAATGTATACTTAAGCTCGACCAAGTCGCGAAGGGCGTGAAAGTCGGGCCAATTAGACATTGGACGAAAATATTAAACCTATTCAAATTTGGTCAAACGTAGGTAAAATGAATAATAAATACAAAACATCATTTAAAATGAATACGGTCAAATGTAGGTAAAATGTACAATTGCAAAATATTTTCTGATGTTTACACTTTTTTTTTTATCAAAAACCCATTAATCACTTCTAAAAAAAAAACATGTCTAACCCCCAAACCCCACAACTATCTCCTTCTCTTTCTCCACCCTCCTTCCAACTCAATCAGTAATCACACACACGGCAGACCAGCTCTCCTCTCTCCGCCCTTCGCCGCCTCTCCTGCCGTCACCCAACGACGCCGCCTCCGGTGCCCACTCGCCGCCGAGCTCCTCGATCCGATGACCCGCCCTCTGTCGTCTCTCTTGCGGACCTTGTGGCCTTGGGAGGCTCGTGCGAGCTCGGCGAGCTTCGTGATAAGAGTTCACAGCAACCATGGGGGAGGCTGCTTGGGAAGGAAAGTGCCCTCATCTTGTTTTCTTGATTATCCTATATAATTGATATTGTTATAATGCTAGAATTAGGCTACAATAATTAAATATATAAGTTATTACTCTGCTGAATTTAAATCAGGAAATTCATGAATAAATAGGTAGTCATAATGCCTATAGTACCCTTTGAAAATTCGGAAGATATGATTTTATAGCCTTTATTTTGCTGAAAGAAATCAAAGAAATATTATAGTTTCTTTAGGCCCTCCTTTTGCTTGTTTAAATATGTGCATTAGAAAACTTCATTTGCTTTTATTTATTTTTTTTGTGGGGGTCGATAGAAAACTCATTGTTTGAAGCCAATCCGTAGGTTGAATATCGATAGAATCGATACGGGCGGACTCGAAGGTCGGAGAGCTGAGGCCTACCCGATCAGGAACTGACGCCCCAAGCGTGCCGTGATTTTCTAAAATACTTCCGAAAAAATAATGAAAAATAATAATAATTTTCCTTAACACATGTTTAGCTTTCAAAATCCTTATTATATTTGGCCGAAAAGGACGAAAATTCCCCTATCTAAGTAAGCCAAATAGTAACACGGCCATGCCAATTTCAAATTTAAGCATTTATCATCTAACTACACCGTTACTAGTCAAATTGCATATGCATAAACGTCGCAAATTCACGCATGTTTTTATAGGTAATTGCATTCTCGCAAAACGCAAACGCGCACGGCAAATGGAGTCACGCTGGGACGGACGAAGGAATTACCCTAATTCCGTCCTCGAGAGAATGAAAATGGCACCAATAATTCCAAGTAAAATATTCAAGAATCGCTTTCGAAGGGCTTAAATGGTGTGGGACTGAAATGGCGTTGTACGGATGCTAACCCTTCCCCACACGTAACGGAACCCTCGCACTGCATGGTCTTTTTTTTTTCTAGCAAACGAGAGATGTCTCCGCATGCGCACCTAGGTGTCTAATAAATCTAGTTTCTTTTTAATAAAAAAATAAAAATTGACCGGTGGCGACTCCATCTTTTATTTTGAAAAAATCCCGATTTTTTCAAAGTTACGTTTGACCTCTAAAGGGCGAGTAAGCACAACACATGGTGAAATTAGAGATGCCTAGTGAATTCGATCAATACCAAATTTCCCAAAAAAAAATGTATGGCTGCGCGTTAAAATGAAAAGAATAACAAAGCCGACGAAAGAAAAAGGAAAAGCGAGGTCTAGATGCGGGACTAGATTTCCTATTTCCTCGTTTTTTATTTTTGGTTAACCGAAAGGCACGAGTGCGGAAGCTCGCCACTTTTCACGAAACATCCTATAAACCCCATGAACATAATCCCGATCCGTACCGCCGATCTTGGGGGGATTTGAATCCGTGACTTTCGAGAAACATATAACCCGAAAACCCTTTTTAGCTCCGGTCGATTTTCGAAGACACTGGTCCATTACACCAAGGTCCTAAAAGCCAGCTGCATCCCGATGATGGTGATGGAAATAAAGCAACTTTCAATTATTATTACTGACCATCCGTGTTAAATAGCACGCATTTTTACCTCATCGGCCTAAGCCCAACGTTTGGGATCCCTTCCATTAAATTCCTTTCCAAGAGAAAAAAAGGTGAACGCATCGGTTAGAACCGTTGGACCACCCCACTTGACCATGTCGATTAAATTTAATCAAAACGCCATTAACACCAAGGATTAAAATTTTTCCCAATTTCGCAGATTGACGTGGGACTTTGAGATTTGGACCGACCCTGCATTATAAAAAAATCCCCACACACATAAATATATATATCTACATTTTTCACGGGTCTTGCAAAAAATTTAAAAGGATAAATAGAAAACGATCCCCTTGATTTTTTCTCTTTTTTTTTGGGTAGAAAAAAATGACATCTTTGATGGTTTGGTGGGCTATGACCTCGAAGTCCCCTTTGCTAAAAACGACCGCTATTAAAGAGAGTTGGTGGCAGTACATTAGGCAGCAGGTCTTCGGTTGACCCCAGCGTTGATATGATGTGTTTTTTTTTCAATACTTTTTCATTATATATATATATATATGATTAATATTACAAAAAATTTCAAACTGATATATTTACAAAAAATCTATTTTAAATTAATTTTTTAACTATTAAAAACCTTAAATTAGTACATTTATGAAAAATTTATCCCGAACTAATTTTTTTATCAACAAAAACCCAAAACTACTACATTGATGACAAATTTACCCTTCGTTGGTATCCGTTAAATTATATTAATACCATGAACAATCACAAACTTGTACACCTACGACAAACAGAGGGTAAAGCCTCAAATTGATACACCGGTCAACTATCACGTGTTATTTAACTTAGTAATTTGACTGTAAAATTTAACAAAAACTAACCAATGGTAAATTTGTCACAAGTGTACTAGTTTGAGGATTTGAGATAAATTTGTTATATATGTACCGGTTTAGGGTTTTTCATAGTAATAACCTATATATATGTATATGTATCCTTGTATAATGTATAAATAGACAACTTGATTTTAAGTATAGTCTTTTTTAATAGGCTCTTGGGTTGCTTGTGTACATTATCCAACAAATATGTAAAAGCTTGGTGGTGTTGTTCATTACGAATTTATAAAATTCATGCGTGCAATTCTTTGAGATTTTTGGTGTTTCAACGAGAGTGTGTCACCTCAAGGCACAATACTGAAGAAGCAGGAAATGAGACAAAACAAGGTTGGTGAGGTAGGTGAGGGTATTCATAGGATTATTATTCTAACAGCCTATGCCACCACCGTTCCCTTTCAACAGTTTCAATCGCCTTGAGCAGGTGGGAACAAATTAAGAAGCTCTTTGTTTATTTCTTAAACCCATTAAGAAGAGATCTAACTTTGACAAATGTTTCTCCTTTCCAAGGGATTTCGCAACATCTGAAGACCCAAATGCAGCTTTCAACCCTCTTAATAAACATTTTCTCCAAATCGGATAACTTTCTTTACCCATCGCATCACTCGATCAAAGGGAAAAAAAAAATCAATACACTTCTCATTAACACACGCCCGATAAACGACAAATGATATATAACACATTTTGGTGGCGACTCGAAACCAGATCTCACGTGAAAGCAAAGATAAATACGCCAATAACCGTTAGACGATTATTTTCTCTATTTTCTTTTTGGAGGAATGATGGTGGTCCATGATTCCACCTAATTCCCTATGTCTCTCTCTTTTTTGCTGGGTGTGTCGTACCGAAGCATCATGTAGGATGGCCAAAGATCAATTCTATTCCCAAGGAGCAACAAAGAAGAACGAAAAAATAATACTTGAAGTCTTGTAAGGAACGACTAAGGAAAGACATGAGAGGAGATGGGGGTGGGGTCCTTTGGTATGGTTGGTATTTGGTCGCTTGGTATGATGAGGGCATAGGGAGATTGGTCGGGCAAATTAATCAAACGTGGGACTCTAATGCCTCTTCCCAAATAATGTCGTGCTTGACGTAAAGTCCCTATCTTGTCGAGAGAGAGGTATCTTCTAAGGGTAGAAACTTTACTACAATCTTAGGCATCATGAGTTCATAGCAGAGACGTCTCGTCTTTTTTCTTTTTCTCGTAGTGTAATTAGATGACATCTCTCAGTCGGCTCTCGATTTTTAACGGACCAAATTAAAGTCATCTACTCGGGCACATGCCATTGACAGTAGAATGAGGGGATTCGGTCGCGATTTGGGCTTGAGATATTACATCTAACGGAAAATCCGACATAGGAACTGCACACGTTAGAGATAAAATACTTTTGCATGAAAGTGCTGTCTGCCATAAAAAGTGGCAGTGCAGGCTCGAGAGATTACATCTAATGAAAATCGACACGGGAACTTCACACTTCAGAGATAAATACTTTCACATGAAAGTGCTGTATGTCGTAAAAAATGGCAATGCGGGTTTGAATAATGTAAATTCACGAAGATTTAAAGATGCTTGCTCACATGATCTAACTTGTGAATGGATCAGATTAAGCCTAACGCCGTAAAATGTGGATAGGGAAAACCATTTGGATGGGAATCATGTGTCTCGACATTCGTTCGTGCGGGGAATGGGGCATCTTGTAGCATCAATAAGAAATATTTGGATAATACTTTAGAGATTTTGCGTCGTTGTATTTTTATTACTTTTTTTTACCATAAACCTCCCATTTATTAGAAATTCGAGCTTTTTTTTTATCGCATTAGCGTTTATAGATTTAAAATTTCAAAATGGAATTACGAATGCAACGTAATTTATAACTTTTAAATAAATGTACGGGGACAGTCGGGCCTCAAGGCTCTTGCCTAGGATTGGGCCGTTTGGCCCAACCATTGATCTGCCTCGGAAGGCGAGCCCAATAATTCCGGCCAAGCCCACTCATCAACGGGCGGGCCCGGGTGGTCAGTGGGCGGGCCGGGCTTCAACGGGATACAGTAAACCCAGAATTTTCTAAATTCTGAGGGAAAAATAGTATAAAACTTATTCGTGAACTAAGAAAATAAAATAGCACAAGGATCTAAAATTAATCTTCACTTGATTTTCAGTTTTATTTAATTTTTCTTTTAGCTAAAGCTTGCCATATAGGCAGATCCATGATAAATCAGCTGACCCGGCCCAAATCAGGCTCGGCAGCCGAGCGTTTTGCATGCGTCGGTCGAAGCGAAATGGGAAGCGTTCCTCCTGCATCTCCAGAAACCCTAATCTAGAATTATCTACCAAGTTTATAGAAACCAGTTTCCCTAGATAATTCTAAAGATAATCTATTAGTCTCACCGTTCTAAATTCTTCTACCGAAATATCTCCTAACTTACCACTGGGGGTGATTGGTTCCCCGTCCGGTCCGGTTCCAAGGTGGAACTAGTTCCGGTCCGGTCCAATGGAATCAATCACTTAGGGTTTAGTTTATTTTTTGGTCAAACACTTATGGTTTAGTTTACATTTAAATAATTTTTGTCAATGAAGTTCACTCAGAATTTAATTCACATTTTACTAATTTTTTGAAAAAAAATTAAAATATATATAGTTGGTCCGGTTTGGTTGGTTCGGTTCCCCCTTGGAACCGGGAACCGGACCATCCAAACACCGGTTTCAATTTTAGGAACCAGGAACTGGACTGACACTATCGGGAATTGGACCAAACCGGCCGATCCGATTCGGTCCGGTCTGAGCGGTTCCAGGTCCAGGTGGTCCGTTTTGCACACCCCTACTTACCACAGGAAAAATTTGGAAAAACTTAAAATTATGGAGAAGAGAGACGATGCAACTTTTTCTTCAATTCTTCCTCTCATCGACGACTCTTCTCTCCATGTAGATCTAAGGATCATGCCAGGTTGCTTCCGAAACTCTTCAAACTTTGCAGCGCTAAATACTTGATGAAAATATCTACAATTTGATCGCTTATCTCGACATATTTTATTTCTATCTCTCTTGATTGCACTTTTCACACGAGAAGTAATAATGTACTTCGACTCGCTTAGTTCTTGCGCAAAAGATCGAACAGACCAAGCTCTCGTCGATCCGGCGGAAAGGTACTCTCGATCCCTCGGTCCGCAGAGTAGAAGATTAGTGCACGGTGTGATTCTCATTATTCATGGAGGGTGTTCCCAGACTCGGCCAAAGTTTAAGCCTAACCCGAGTTCATAGATTGACTAGCTAGGACCCAATCTCGAACTCATGCTGACCCGGGCCACAGTTCTAATTTCTTGATTTTCCAACTTGATAGGTCATCTACGTCACTACTATCATATACCATTTTTATACAGTCATATACTCCTAGCTCATTCTATTAGATTAACTACTTCGAACGTGACTCACGAGGCTAGGTTGAATCATGAAGTTGCAGTGGGGACTATGTTTCTAATAAAGATATGTTGTTGCTGTCATCATAGATGATGTGCTGATTCTTTTTAGGGTCCAAGTCGGATTTGAGTCTTCTAATCGATACCCTTTCTTGAAATTCATCAAATTATAATCCGAATCCTCTATGCCGAAAAAAGATACATTTTCCGGCGGTACCATCACTTGTAAAGTGCATCAGCAACACCATCATCAACCAAATTCTAGACGAAGCTAACAAGCAAAAGTCATTAAAAAGATCAAACTGTCATCTTCCTCTCTCCTTCTGCCTCGGTTGTTCTCTTTTCCCACGAAACTCAACGGAAATTTGTCGTGAGCAAAACTTCCCATTAATTTCCCAAGTCTGTTCCCTTCTCTTTTGCTCTCGTCAATACGAAAAATCAAATCTGTCCGTCATCGACCCCTTTGAAGGGTAAGACTTGGTCTTTCCTTATACTTCAAATATGAAAAGAAGAAGAGCCACTCAGATACAACAACTAGCATAAATGCTAAGAAATTATAGTACGCCAATGATCAACTGGTAGAATCAGCTCCTCCTAAAATCAGAAGAAAAATTTGGCCCTTCTAGGTGATGCGAATGGAGTCATCACCACGAATGGACTTGATCAGTTACTAGGGACTTTCCATTAGAAGTCTAGGTCAACTTTGGCACTATCTGTAAGTTACGAGCTATAAAAATACAGCTAGGTAATCTAGGAAGTTGAAGAGGTCTAAAGCAACTTGGCATCAATTATCAAATGGGGAAACTATGCTGCAACTTCGAGACTGGTGGCGGTATTGATTTGAAGGGGTTTCTTGTAGCAGTGATTCTTGTTCTACTGGTCATGGCTTCCTGCATAGCTCCCCGGAGGAGGGTCCTTCGCATCTATCGCCACCTGTGAAGACGGGTCGATACCGTTCATTTGTTGTCTCTTGATCAAGTATGTTTCTCTTCCAAATATCGCCAACCTATGGGGAGAGAGAGATGGCAAAACCTGAAGCTACTTGTTCTTTGAAAAAAGCTTGTCTTCTTTCTTTGCATTGAGAGTTTTTGGTGCCAAGTCCAACACT
Organism: Syzygium syzygioides; assembly: GCA_031216285.1. Classification (NCBI taxonomy): domain Eukaryota; kingdom Viridiplantae; phylum Streptophyta; class Magnoliopsida; order Myrtales; family Myrtaceae; genus Syzygium; species Syzygium syzygioides. Next base: position 31,161,565 of record CM062249.1, read on the forward strand.
TTCTGTCTTGCAGACATTTTGGTTGTCAATGACTCTCTATATAGAGTCAACATCATAGGTGGCTACAAAACTTACACTATGATTAGTAAAATCTATTCAATCTTTGTTTTGTATTTTCTTTGGTTTTAATTTTGGTATGAAGATCGTCATCATTATGTTTTGTCCTCCTTTAGTTCCACCAGCTTCGAATGTATTCTTTAGCATTAGGTTAAAACAAGATCACTCATCACCCGCCATCCAGTAGAAGAGAAGCATTTCGTGCAGCAGTTTTGCGACGTGGCCGTGATACAAGGAGAAACCAGGCAAGAACAGATGCTTTTTCTGAATCTTAAATGCAAGAGTTGGTTGGAAATGGTGCAACACGATACAAATATTGTGTTAGACTTTTGCACAGAATACTTTCTTCTATGGTATACCATTACTTGTAAACTACATCGCAACATCATCTTCATCATCATCATCATCTAAAATAAAGATTAACCTAATAAACAAAGTCAATTTTCACAGATAAACTGTGAAGTTCCTTCAAGTCATTTTCCCCTTTCTTCTTCTCTTGCTGGTTTGCTGACGAAATTTGTTCGAAACCATAAGCAAACTTCCCATGAATTTCCCAAATTTGTTTACTTCTCTTTTGTAATGGTCAATAGGGAAAGTCTTGCCCCTTCGTTGAAGGGTAAGACCTGGTCTTTCTCTAATTAAATGTACGATGAAAAGCAAGAGCTATTCTAACAAAACATAACCATAAAACTAAAAAGGCCCACCCAACAACAACCACCAAAAAATATTAAGATTTTGTAATAAACCAATGATCAAATGGAAGACCAAGCTTGTGCTCAAATCAGAAGAATTTGGGCCGTCAAACAACTTGATTAGTGCCGATGGACTTTCCATTTAGTTAAAGGTTAGCTGTGGTCGTGTATACTTCAAAATAAAATAAGCGGCACTTATCATATGAATAAATAAATAAATATATATTTATATGTTCAAGTTGTGGTGTTGATTACTACTACTTAATCCTCGTGTATACCCGAGAGAAGAATTGAAGGTACGATTAAGCCGCGGAAATTCCAGAAAGTTGAAGAGGTGAAAGAGAGATTGATCTCAAGTTGTTAATGGGGAAATTGGTCCTCAAGTATGTGAAAGGTAAAGGTGATGGTGTTGATTGCCAGGGATTTGCTATAGCAATGCTTATTGCTCTACTGATCATGGCTATTTGCATCATGAGTTCCGGGAGACGGGTTGTTCGCGTCTATCGCTGCTGGTGACGACGGATCGACCATGGTTTCTCTCTTGCTTTTATTTTTTTTGCTCGTGTTGTCCCTAGAGATCATTGTGGTCTTCTTTTAGTAGCCGAGGTATGGTGACACAGATTGTGAAAGCTATTTGTTCTTTCGAAGTTTTTCTTCTTTCTCTCTGCAGACATTTCGTTTGTCACTTACTCTCCCTAGCTGGTAACATGGAAACGATCAATTTTTTGTTTGTCTTCATTTCGGTTTGTATGGTATTAGGTTTGTCTTCATTATGTTCGGTCCATTGCTAGTTACCAGCTTCAAATGCTTTCTTAAGCTTGAGGTCTTACCTTTTTGCATTCAAGTGCGAGGTGACTCAAATCTGCACATAGGATCTAAAAGAGTTGCAGGCGTGTAGTTACTTAAATCTGATGAGCGTAAGAATTTATTGTTTTGGCCTTCTCTTTTCTCATGAAAAGATAAAGGTAAAGTCAAGAATAATAAGACCTATAATTGATCGCATCATTCTTTTGTAAGTAAAATAGTAAGAAGGGATAATTAACACGAATGGCCATTTTCTGGGTGTTACCATGAAGATCTCCCACCGATTACGAAATATTCGATTTGAGCCATAATTATTCTGCACCACTTACAATCCGAAGATTAGCTAGTCTTAGAACTGAATTTTATTGAGAATCATATTAGTCCTTAATTCTTATTTATTCAAATCCCAAGGGCTGACAAGCATTCGACCTGCAAAGCCACAAATCCATCATCCGATTCGCGTTATACTTGCACAAGACATTATTGCACGTAACCAATGCATGAATATCCTCCGTATATAAACTATTGAATCTGGTGAGCCCATTTACAGATTTGACAAACACACTAAGATTCAGTGATCCAGAAGTCTTCAGATGCTTGCAATGATGTCTACCTACACTTGTAATTCTCGTCCTAGTAGTTTCATCAAGCATGTGAGACGCTGAGGAGCAAACACAAACCGCGAACACATTCTGAAAGAGAATTAATGCATGAAATGTCTCCATGTTTTCGGTCATTCTTCGCAATCGATAGGTCCAATCGACCGAGTTCCGTGTCTTGCAATTTGATTTTCCAGAAAGTTAACATAGGAAGTGTACGAATCTAATCCAAACAAGTTGTCGAGACCAAGCTCGGTGAAAGCCAAGCAAAAATAGTAGAATTCCAGAAAATACAAGATAGACTTTTTCAATGGCTTCGCAAATGAAACACAAAGTGTCACAATCATAATAAAAGGTGTATGTTGCAATTGAAGACATGCCGAGGGACAACAGCTGAGACCCGCATTGCCTTGCGAGGTCTAAATAGCCAATATGGCAAATATTTAAGCACATCAACATGTAGAGAAAGTGAACTCCTTGTACGTCCCAACTTGAACATTTGACAAATCAAGCGACTAAACATTTGATAAACCAAACAACTCCAGAGTTATCCAGTATCTTTAGAATTGATTGATACGGTGGCGAGGATTTACAACATCCTTTACAAACACAACATACAGGTATGCACACTCACACACACAAACCTCAATCTTCTTAGATACCAGTACATTCCATGATGATTCTTCTGTGGCACAACCGGATGTCTATATCTATCACTGGCAATCACAGACTTGCGCGCTCTGGGCAAGACCAGGAAGTGCAAGTAGAATGGAATACGGAAATCTGGACGCGAAGGACCTCATGAATGGCACCTCGATGAAGCACGCCGAGGACCTCGTTCTCCTGAGGCAAATGCTAGATCTTGCAGGGAAACTGAGAATGAGACTCGTCTTGCATTCGGAAGCCATAGAATACTCTGCCGAGCTTCCACCATTTGACACGCACTTAACATTGTGAGACCTTGCTATTTCGAAGCGCCTCCATGACATGCTCAGCCTGCAAAATTTCTACGATTATTTTACCATGGAGTAAATTCCAACCAATCTCCGGAGTCTCTTCGACGTGATTCAATGCATCGGATTATGATAGATTGATAGTCCTAACCGACAAGCCAGAATGAGACCACTAACCTTAACAGAACAAAAATCAACAGGCAAAGTAGTAGAATCCCATTATGAGTATCCCATATGTCTTCATCTGCATGGTGCGATTCCACAAATCAAAACCTAGTATCGCATATTCAAAGGCAGGGAACCATGTATAGTTTGCAAATTTAAACATTTCATTTATCATTCTTATTTTCGACAGTATATAGCTAAATAAGAGGCTGGACCAACAATCAAGCTGTAAATCTCAACTTCGACATTGACGAATCTTGAGACTGACCCACAACAATCTTTATAAAGCAAGTTCTTAAATGGAGTGATGGACAGTTTTGCGAGGAAAGGTCTATGCCATATACACAATCTTTCATTTTCCCAACAGCTAAGATGACTTGCTGAAAAGTTCCATCCCGTTTATATAGGAGGAGAAGGAAAATGCCACAGCCATAACAAGCATAAATGACTGCTTTTGTTTCTGGACATTTTAGCATCATTTAGCAGTTTTACGCACCGCACGTGTAGCAATGTCGAAATATTACGGTCTACTCAATGATAGTTATTGAAAGTAAGATGTCTATTTTGACGGAGGGTAAATGTGTCATACATGTAAAAGTTAGGGATTTTTTGTGTCACATAAAAAATTTTATGGTAAATGTGTACAATGAGCATACTTTAAGATTTTAGGTGGCTTTTCCCTAGAAATAAAATAGCATAAGGATCTAAAATTAGTCTTCACTTGATTTTCAGTTTTATTTAATTTGGCAGATCCATGATGGATCAGGTGACCCGGCCCACATCAGGCTCAGCCCAATAAGCCATCCGAATATCCTGGTCTTTACCAAGCGTTTGGCAGGTCGAGCGCAATGGGAAGCATCCCTCCTCCATCTCCAGAAACCCTAATCTTGAATTATCTACCTTGCTTCTAGAAAGCAATCTCCCTCGGCAATTCTAAATCTTACTAATAATTACCAGATGCGATCATTCTAATAGTCTCATAATTTTAAATTCTTCTACTAAAATATCTCCTAGCTCGTCACAAGAAAAATCGGGAAAAAAAATTATTTATTCAAATCTTCCCTCTCAACGACTACTTCTCGATATAGATCTAATGACCATGCCAGGTTGCTTTCGAAACTCTTCAAACTTTGCAATGCTAAATCCTGGATGAATATATCTATAACTCGAGTGCTTATCTTGAGGGATTTTATCTCTATCTCTCTCGGCAGCACTTTTTGCATATGAAGTAATAATGTACTTCTACTTGCTTAGGTCATCTGTGAAAGATTGAACCGGCCAAACTCTTGTCAATCTAGCAAAACGGTACTCTTGATCCGTCTATCCGCGGAATCCATGCATAGCCACAGCTGAGCAACCAGTAGAAAATTAATGCACGGTGTGGTTCTCACTATTTAGGAATGGTGTTCCCAGACTAAGCCGAAGTTTAAGCCCCACCTAAAATCATAGATTGATTTTTGGACCGAATCTAGAAGTCATGCTGACCCGGGGCCGTTTAATTTCTTAATTTTCCAACTTCATAGGTCATCTATGTCCCAACTATTGTATATTCCTCATTCTATTAAATTAATTACTTGGGAACGTGGCTTACGAGGCTAGGTTGAATCATGAAATTACAGTAGGGACCATATGTTGCTTACAAAGATATATTCTTGCTGTTGCTGTCATTACAGATGACGTGCAGTTTCTTTGAGGGTGTTGTCTTCTAATCGATGTCCTTTCTTGCAATGTTTCTAATAAAGATATATTCTTGCTGTTGCCGTCATTACAGATGATGGGCAGTTTCTTTTGAGGGTGTTGTCTTCTAATCGATGTCCTTTCTTGAAAATTCATCAAACTACAGTTTGAGTCCTCTACGCTGAAAGATACTTTTTTCCGTAGCACCATCACTTATAAACTGCATCAGCAACGCCATCACCAACTAAATTCAAAACAAAGTCATTATAAAGTTCGAAGTGTCATCTTCCCCTCTCCTCGGTTGTTCTCTTTTCTCACGAAACTTAATGGAAATTTATTATGAGTAAACTTCCCATTAATTTCCCAAATCTGTTCCCTTCTCTTTTGCCACTCGTCAATATGAAAAATCAAATCTTTGGTCGACCCCTTTGAAGGGTAAGGCCTGGTCTTTCTTCATATTTCAATTATGATCAAGGCAAGAGCCACACCCTAACAAAACATACCCAGAAAATGAAAAGCCAAAAAAAAAAAAGCCAGTCAAATACAACAGCTGAAATATATGCTATGCAATTATACCAAGCCAATGATCAACGGGTAGAATCAGCTCCTCCGAAAATCAGAAGAAAAATTTGGCCCTTCTAGGTGATGCAAATCTGGTCATCACCACGAATGGAATTGATCAGTTTCAAGGTACTTTCCGTTAGAAGTCAAGGTCAACTTTGGCACTATCTGTAAGTTACGAGCTATAAAAAAACAGCTAGGAAATCTAGGAAGTTGAAGAGGTATAAAGCAACTTGGCATCAATTATCAAATGGGGAAACTATGCTGCAAGTTCGAGACTGGTGGTGGTATTGATTTGAAGGGGTTTCTTGTAGCAGTGATTCTTGTTCTACTGGTCATGGCTTCCTGCATAGCTCCCCAGAGGAGGGTTGTTTGCATCTATCGCCGCCTGTGAAGACGGGTCAATACTGTTCGTTTGTTGTCTCTTGATCAAGTATGTTTCTCTTCCAAATATCGCCAACTTATGGGGAGAGAGAGATGGCAAAACCTGAAGCTACTTATTCTTTGAAAAAGCTTGTCTGCTTGCTTTGCATTGAGAGTTTTTGGTGCCGAGTCCTGCACTTTCTGTCTTGCAGACATTTTGGTTGCCAATGACTCTCCATATAGAGTCAACATCATAGGTGGCTACAAAACTTACACTATGATTAGTAAAATCTATTCAATTTTTGTTTTGTATTTTCTTTGGTTTTAATTTTGGTATGAAGATCGTCATCAATATGTTTTGTCCTCCTTTAGTTCCACCAGCTTCGAATGTATTCTTTAGCATTAGGTTAAAAGAATATCGCTCATCACCCACCATCCAGTAGAAAAGAAGCGTTTCGTGTAGCAGTTTTGCGACGTGGCCGTGATACAAGGAGAAACCAGGCAAGAACAGATGCTTTTTCTGAATCTTAAATGCAAGAGTTGGTTGGAAATGGAATGTAACATGATACAAATATTGTGACCGACTTGTGCATACCATCACTTGTAAATTGCATTGGCAACATCCTCGTCATCATCTAAAGTCAAATCTAACCTAACAAACAAAGTCAATTCACAGACCAAACTGTGTAGTTCCTCCAAATCATCTTCCACTTTCCTTCTTTTCTTGCTGGTTTGTTGACGAAATTTGTTGGAAACCATAAGCAAACTTCCCATGAATTTCCCAAATTTGTTCGCTTCTCTTTGGCAATGGTCAATAGGGAAAGTCTGGCCCCTTCATTGAAGGGTAAGACTGGTCTTTCTCTAATTAAATGTACGATGAAAAGCAAGATCTAACCTAACAAAAAATAACAGTAAAAATAGAAAGATCCACCCATCAACAACTACCAATTAATACTAAAAAATTGTAATAACCAATGATCAATGGAAGAACCAGCTTGTGCTCAAATCAGAAGATTATGGGCCCTCAAAGCTACGCATTTTTGGGAGAAATTGTCAAAAGAGTCGTAAACTTGTTGCACTTGTAGCAATTCAGTTCTAAACCTTTCCATTAGGCCAATTTAATCTTAAACTTTTCAGTTGTGTCAATTTAGTCCTAAAATTTTTTACAGTTTGCTAATTTAGTTCTAAAACTTTTGACGATTTATCAAGTTAGTTATTCCAATCAATTTTAGTTGGAAATCGCTAACTTAGCGGTTTAGTTAGTGTTGACCATCCTATATGGCATGGCCGACTCTAACATGAACAATTTTCTAAATTTTAATTTTTTTTGAATTTTTTATTTTTTTCTTCTTTTCTTTCCTTTTTTTATTCTAACCCTGGGCCGACAAGGGCGTCGTCCCCTTGCCATGGTCTTGGTGAGGGCTATGACCGTCGCCCGTTGCCGACGAGGGTGTTGGCCCTCGCCCACTAGGGGGAGGGAAAAAAAGAAATGAAGAAAAAAAAGAAAACGCCATGTAGGACAGTCATCGCTGACTAGATTGCTATGATAGCGATTTCCAACCAAAATTGACTGGGATGATTAAATTGACATATTGTCAAAAAGTTTATGACAAAATTGATAAATTATCAAAATGTTTAGGATTAAATTAGCACAGTTGAAAGGTTTATAACTAAATTAATACAAATACAACAAGTTTAGGACTGAATTGCCACTAGCACAATATGTTTAGGACTTTTTTGATAATTTTCCCCATATTTGGTCATCAACTGGATTAGTACGGATGGACTTTCCAATTAGTTCAAGGTCAATTGTGGTCGTCTATACTTCATAATTAAATTAGCGGCACTTATCATATGAATAAATAAATCAATACATGAAGTTGTGGTGTTGATTATTTATATGTATTCAAGTTGGTGGTGTCGATTCCTTTACCACCTAATCCTCTTGTATACCCGCGAGAAGAACTGAAGAAACGATTAAGCAGAGGAAATTCCGGAAAGTTGAAGAGGTGAACGAGAGAGAGATCGATCTCAAGTTGTTAATGGGGAAATTGATCATCAAGTTTGACAAAGGCGCTAGTGTCGATTGGAAGGGATTCGCCATAGCAATGATTCTTGCTCTGCTGTTCATGGCTTCTTGCATTATCAGTCCCAGGAGAGGACGGGGTGTTTGCGTCTATCGCCGCCGGTGACAACGGATCGACCGCGGTTTTTTCTCTTGCTTTTGTCTTTCGATCGTGTCGTCCCCAGAGATCATTGCGGTCTTCTTTTAGTATCCAAGGTATGGTGACAGAGATTGTGAAAGCTATTTTGTTCTTTGAAAGTTTTTCTTCTTTATCTCCGCAGACATTTCGTTTGTCCCTGACTCTCTCTTGTTGACTATTGAGGAAACATTCTAGCTGCTTACCCTTCAACTGGCTTGTTTGTCTTCATTATCTTCAGTCCATTCTCGACTTCCAGCTTCGAATGCATTCTTAAGCTTGAGGTCTTAACTTTTTGCATTCAAGAGCAAGGCGACTCAATTCTGCACAAAGGATTTAAAAGGGTTGCAGTCGTTGTTGTTGCTTAAATCTGATGAGCGTAAGAATTTATTGCGTGGCTATGTCTCTCATGAAAAGAAAAAGGTAAAGTCAAGACTAGTAAGACCTAAGATTGATCGCATTTTTTCTTTTTATTAAAAATTAAAAAGGAGAGAGGGGATGATTAACACTAATAACCATTTCTGGGTGATCCCACCTGTTACAAAATGTTCAATTTGAGTGATAAGTACTTTGCACCACTTGCGACCCGAAGGTTAGCTAGTCTCATAGCTGAATTTAATTGCCTAAAGTTAGAATCAGATCAGTGCTCAACTCTCTCTTATTCAAATCCCCAGGGTCGACAGGTTTTCGACCCGTAACCCACGAAACCATTATCTAATTTGGGTCACGCTTACGCGAGACATATTGCATGTACCGGTGCATGAATATGTCCGTATTTAAACCGTTGGATGTTTTGAGCCCATATTCAAATTTTACGGACACGAAAGATTCAATGATAAGTATTTAGATGCATGCTATGATGTCTACCTGCATTTGTAATTCTCTTGTCCTACTAGTTTCATAAAGCATGTGAAGGAGCGAGGTGCATACAGAAAGGAGAATGCATTCCGAAACAGAATTAGTGCATAAAATCTCTCAACGATGTAAGTCATTCTTTGCCGTCTATAGGTCCAATCGACAGAGCTCCATGACTAGTGACTTGGTTTCCCATAAAGTTAAAATAGAAAAAGTGCGAATCCAATCCAAACTAGTTCTCAAGACCACAATCAAATAAGCTCGGTGAAAGCCACGCAAAAAGGGTAGAATTCCAGAAAATACAAGATGGACTTCTTCGATGGTTCCGTGACCGAAACATCATGGTAAAAGGCGCCCGTTGTGAATGAAGACATGCCAAGGGACAAAAGCTGGGACCTGCATTGCCTCGCTAGATAATCCGAGATGTTCAAATAGCAACACTGCACTAGCAAATTGTAATAGACATCAAACGTGTAGGGAGAGTGGACTCGATGTATGTCCCAATCTGAACATCTGATAAACCAAACAAATCCGAAGCTATCCAGTATCTTTAGAATTGATTGATATGGGGGTGAGGATTTACAACATCCTTTACAAACACAACATACAGGTATGCACAACCCCAATCTTCCCAGAAACCAATACATACCATGATCATACTTTTGTGGCACAGCCAGATGTCTCTATCATCATCGATTAGAGACTTGCGTGCTCTGGGAAAGACCAGGAAGTGCAAGTAGGATGGAATACGGAAATCTGGACACGAAGGACCTCATGGATGGCACCTCGATGAAGCACGCCAAGTACCTCATTCTCCTGAGGCAATGCTAGATCTTTGAGGGAAACCGAACGAGAATGAGACTCGTCTCGCATTCGGAAGCCATAGAATAATCTGCCGAGTTTCCACCATTTCACACACACTTGACGTTGTGAGATTTTGTTACTTTGAAGAGCTTCCATGACGTGCTCAGCCTGCAAAATTACTAAGATTAATTTACCAAGGAGTAAATTCCAACCAATCTCCGGTGTCTGTTTGTGATTCAATGCATTGGATTATGATAGAGTGATATTCCTAACTGACAAGCCAGAATGAGACCTCTACCCTTACCATAACAAAAATCAACAGGCAAAGTAATAGAATCCCATTATGATTAGCCTTTATCTCTTCATCTGCATGGTGCAATTCCACAAATCAAAACCTAGTACCACATAGTCAAAGGCAGGGCACTATGTGCAGTATGCAAATTTAAACAGTTCATTTATCATTCTTCTTTTCAACAGTATCTAGCTAAATAAGAGGCTAGACGAACAATCAAGCTGTAAATCTCAACTTCGAGACTGACGAATCTTGAGACTAACCCAAATACAATCTTTATAAAGCAATTTCTCACGTGGAGTGATGGACAGTATTTGGGAGGCAAGGTCTACACCATATACACAATCTTTCATTTTCACAACAGATAAGATGACATGCTGAAAAGATCAATCCCATTAATGTAGGCGGGGAAGGAAAATGCTACGACCATAACAAGCATAAATGCCTACTTTTGTTTCTAGACATTTTAGCATCATTCAGAAGTTTTACATGGTCTGCTCAACAACAGTTATTGAAAGCAAGATGCCCATTTGGCAGTTATGTGCGTCTTTCCACATGATTTATAGAATCATATAAGCAGCGCCCAAAAGTAAACAGTTGCTTACCGGCACTTCGAGCCAGTGCATGCAGTAATGCAAGCCGACCAAGTTTAGCAGCACATTCACTTCCGGTCTGAACAGAAACAATTCGACATCCTTGAAGCTAAGACGCATGGAGTTCAAGTGCTCGATTGCTTTCAGGTAGTCTCTGATCTCGAGCGAATCGGAAAATGAACATTGCTCGACATGCTGAACAACCGACATAGCTCGCTCGGCCATCTCGGCATGCCACTTCACGTAAAAGTCCCTCCATCCCTACTTTCAAATTCCAACCACCAGCAAAAGTACCGAAACTACCATAATCAGAATTTCTCTCTACTTGCCGAGAATTGCACAATCTAACGTAACAGCAAGTGACACTCAATCCAAAAAGGGACGTAATCACGTAAATATACATGTCCGAACAATCGAAATTAAGCAACTTTTATCATCAAAAGATTAACACGAACCCAAACCCTGAGACCCAATGTCATAAGAGAAGATCACCTGCAAAGAGGAAGAGTCACCATGATCGACTGACGAAGATTCAGACAACAAATCCAGAGAAGGCCATCTCCGCCTCGCCAGAGACTCCCACAAGACATCCGACCCGCATAAGTCCCTCCAGAATCGGCTGCAACTTCCCAGAGCGCACAAATCACCCACCTGGCGATCAAACCCAAAACCCATCCATGTACGCAAAAATTACTCGAAAATCAAAACGACCCAGTTCCCTCGATCGGTTCGACGACATAAGGGCCACTGAAAAGGGATGGAAATCGAGGACGAATTGTTCAGAGACCTGGAGGCAAGACGCGATTTTGAGGGCGATGTCTTCCGGGAGCGAGGCTTGGATGCTTTCCGGCTGCTTCATTTCCCTCTTCCGGTTTCGCTTCGCCCGCCACAGAGAGCGAACCGAAGGAAGCGAGCAAGCGTGAGAGGAAGTTGCTCGGGCGCTTGAAGAAGAGGAGAAGCTTTGCTTGTGGCCAGATGAAATGGCGAAGCTTTTGAAGCTTTCCTGCAATGGCGTCAGCGCACAGCCCCCGCACCGATGGCGGCGACGGTGGTGGAGAGTCGCCGAGCCCCCGCGTGTGACGGACCGGGTCGGGTGTCGAATTATGGGCCCTGATGCGGGGCCCGGCCCGTATTTGAGTCTGAGGTTCGGGTTTGTAACAATCCGGCCCAGCCCAACTAGTTTCCGCGTTGGTTCCAATTATTACTTCAAGGAGGACCATGTTTTATCCAAAAACCCTGGTGCATTAAACCATGGCTCATGGCTTGGACTAAAATCAAATAGACAAAACCAAATATTTTTGCATTGAAGTCGATGAGCCTGTTGATCTCTAGAATTGGTTTTTAAGAGATCGCGCACTAGAAGCTGTCATGTCCAAGGTCGGCCTTGACCATAAACAAATATGATTAGGCTATTTTTCTGAGTTGAATCAACGAATTCAAATTCAATATCAAATACGTGTACAGATTTTCATTTCTCAGAATGGGGAATCGAACTGGTTCTCTATGACAAAAACCTGCAATTTTATAAATGAGGCCAATCCGCTTGGCCGTTTCTCGACTCTATTATCGATTTTCGGCTCGACCAATGTCCTTGACAATGAAATGACAAAGTGTTTGGGAGCAAAGTGATAATTCTGAAGGCTCAGGGGGGCTGGATTGCAATTTACAAACTTTAGAAACTCATTTAACTCGTCATCCACTATCCGATGATTCTTGCTGTTCTCAGCGATGCCTGTCCACCTATCTTTTGGATTTTGTCTCGATTTCTCGAACGCAAGATTCACAACGGCCATGAAACGCCATCTCCACCTCAAGCTCACTCCTTTCCCTCCAGAAATGCTTCGGTGAAGCCCGACCCGTTCTTGGCCGCTGTGCTTCAACCGAGACTCCTTGAAGCTCCTCCAGGAAAGGAAAATGTCCCTTTCTTTGTCAACCAATGCATTCAGTATTCAACCCACAAAGCGTGAAGCCTTGAGAGCGCGTTTCTCTTCTCAATTCGTCAGCCCAGTTCAGGTGAGCTCAAGCACTCGTGCCTTCTCAGTCTCGCATGTGAACCCACCTTCCTTCTTTAAGGTCAGCCGAGAAAGACTCGACCCAATTACTGCTTCACCAGCATCAGCGGCTGAAACAGCACCCTCTTCTTTCAGGAACAAAACCCCCAAAGATGTAAACGTTTTGGTCGTGGGCTCAACTGGGTATATTGGGAAATTCGTGGTGAGAGAGTTGGTGAACAGAGGGTTCAATGTCATAGCAGTCGCTAGAGAGAGAAGTGGGATCAGGGGTAGGAACAGTAAAGACGAGACATTGAACGAGTTGAAAGGGGCTAATGTGTGCTTTTCGGATGTGACGAACTTGGAGACCTTGGAGAAGTCTGTGGAGGGCTTGGGATGCGATATTGATGTCGTCGTATCGTGCCTCGCTAGCCGGTCTGGCGGAGTGAAGGATTGTTGGAAGATTGATTATGAGGCCACGAGAAATAGCCTTCTTGCCGGTAGGGAATTCGGGGCAGCGCATTTCGTGTTGCTTTCTGCCATTTGCGTGCAAAAGCCCCTTCTTGAGTTTCAGCGGGCGAAGCTGAAGTTCGAGGCCGAATTGATGAAAGGGGCTGAAGAGGACGATAAGTTCACATATAGCATTGTGAGACCAACAGCATTTTTCAAGAGCTTGGGGGGTCAGGTTGAGTTGGTGAAGGATGGGAAGCCTTTTGTCATGTTTGGGGATGGAAAGTTGTGCGCTTGTAAGCCAATTAGTGAGCAGGATTTAGCTTCTTTTATTGCAGACTGTGTGTTGAGTGAAGACAAAATAAACCAGGTTTTGCCGATTGGTGGGCCAGGGAAGGCTTTGACACCTCTCGAGCAAGGGGAGATTTTGTTTAGACTTTTGGGGAAGGAGCCCAAGTTCTTGAAAGTGCCAATCGAGATTATGGACTTTGCGATTGGTGTCCTGGATTTCTTGGTTAAGATTTTTCCAGGATTGGAAGATGCAGCTGAGTTTGGGAAGATTGGACGGTACTATGCTGCGGAGAGTATGTTGATTCTGGATCCCAAGACGGGGGAGTACAGTTCTGATAAAACACCTAGCTATGGGAAGGACACATTGGAAGAGTTCTTTGAAAAGGTTCTACGGGAAGGAATGGCAGGTCAAGAATTGGGGGAGCAGACAATTTTTTGAATGATTGGTGCTGTGAAGAAAATGTGTTCAATTGCCAATAATTGGGTGAGGCAGCTTCAGTTTTGTAACATTTTCTCACCTAAGTTGCGGATCCTTACGCGGAAACTGATTGAGCATCTGTATAATCTGTGAGTAAGATATGTATGTAATGATTGATTCTTACTGACAATTCACAAAGTCTGTTATTCATAACTTTGAAGTTATTGAAGTCTTATGCAATGTATTCACTATGTTGTGTAGAATTATGGCTTAGATGTTAAAAATGATCCGAAGAGTAATAATTTGCTTCAAAGATATAGTCCGATTGCAGAAACATATGCTGGCAGTAGAAAACTCATTTAAGCAAGGAAATCAGAATATCAAACGCCCTTGACTAATTATTATTGCTTCGTCAATCCTTGCCTGTTAATTGTTGAGGCCTTCTGTATTCTCGTTGTGTTCCCTTTGGATAGCTACAATTCCTGAAGGTACTTTTGAAGTCGTCCTGGAGGAACAATTTCCACAGTTTTGAGATGGATCTTAGATGCATTAGAAAAAAAGGAAACATGAGAAAAAAAGAAATGCCACGCTAATGCAAGAGGAGGTTGGGGATTCATAATGCGGTTGTCTTTGGAAAAACTCTTTGTATGGATGGTTCTCTTTTATTTCTTTGTTATTTTAATGTTCATGTTGTGACCCTGGCATGTTCAGCGAATAGCTCATTCTGACATTTTATTTGCAGTAGACACTTCTAGGCAACCCAAAGTCTTTGCAGAAAGTCTCTCGGTGAGCATCAAGGTACTTGTGGTAGTCTGATACGCATCTCGATGCTGCTAGCTAGAAACTTGGTGTTCTTGCTACATGTCGTATATTGAATTTAGGCCCGAATGAAAAGATTTTTGACATGTTCTAGATTTTAGGAATTCTTCGAGACCATTTGCACCTGCAGTTCCAGGGCATAGGAGTTAGGTCAGAACTAGAATATGTGAATGGGACGCCTTAACAAGTACCAAAGCATACTCTTGTTGCTTATGTGGGTTGATCATTTCATTTTGAAATCCTTCCAGGAGTGTGAAGGTTTTTTTGTTAGATATGATTCACACGCTAACCTGAGTCGAAACTGGAAATTTGGACGGCAGCATGCCGGGGAAAAAAATGGTTAAAAAAGCTAAAAAAGGATGATTGGGCTGCAAGCTAATTAGGTGCTCAATGAACCGATAGACTTGAATGAGGATACCTTTCCAGTGGGTTTCTCCTTGTTTAGCTTTGTCATGTAAATGCCATTCTTGTTATATCAGAATGAGGACCTTCTGTGGAAGAGGAGTTTGTAATGCACACTTCTTGCTGAATCAATTGCCTAGCTTTGGCCAGTCTCTTCTCCATGAAAAAAATTTCATGTCATTAAATATTATTCTTCTCGGACATAAAGAGTCAAAGAACAATGGGTCTCGGTCAAATCGGTCGACCTATTTTGCATTTATTTGCTACTCCATGCTTTGTATAGGGCCTCTAAGAACCAATCACTTTGGTCGTGGTTAATTCCTGTTTTATGAATCAAGATAACCGTTCGTTCCCATATAAATAGTCATTATCTGTTCTTCCACCTTGAGAGGGGCTGATTGGAATTTTTACATATTTTGATGTATAGCACCCAGCAAAATGTTCTCCTCTTCATGGACCACTTCTCTCGTGAAATTTGAGACGAACTCAAATGTAGATAGAATGTTAGAACCCTTGACGTGTAAGGAATAATATCTGACGAATGTCCATTGTAAGGAAAAGATGATATGCCTCTGTAAATTGCAGAACAAGACATATGCAGTGACAATACAGAGGACAGATGATACATATTTTATTCACAAGCAAAACACGTCTATGATCTATCTATCTGTACTAGAGATACAAAACAAGACAACATCTTCACAGGGGGATCATGAATAGCGAAGCCAAAGTCACACTTTCTATTTTGGGATCTTCTTGTGCAGAGAGAAGATGGAGAGGCTGATGAGGAGGATGAGAACAAAAGCAGCGAGGAGTGAGATTGCAAGGGAGGCTCCAAGGTGCTGACAGAACTTGTCATAGACATTGCAAACCTTGGTCCAATCCACATGGCTGTTCCCCTTCAGCCCTATGTATCCAACCCCTCCTGCCGCGCCTGTTGCTGAGGCCACTAATCCCAGCATCACCTGGGCATTTCACAACACAGTTCGATCAATGTCAGTGCCACACTAAGCATGCTCATAAATTATGAGACGTCCGTGCTCTCGGGCCGCTAAAAAAGCACGATCCATTTCTTTACCTGTCATGGTGTTAAAGGAGATACTCGAACGAAAAATTGTTCATTTACCCAAAAAAGAAAAAAAAAGAGTGCTAAAGTTTGGTGCTTGAGAGCTTACCACATCCCAGAGCACAAAGAAGAGGAGGAAGCTGGCTGAGAAGACTGGCTTCAAGATGACTGAGATGGATGCAAGTGCTGTGACGATGCTGTAGAGGCAAGTCACTGAGAGCGCCACTACAAAGTATCTGCAAAAATTAACTTTCGTCAAAAAGGTCAAATTATTTATTGGAAAGCTTAATTGTTATTTATGGCTTATGGCGAATAAACTGTCCTCCAAACAAAATTGTTTCTTGCATCGTTTCTGGGCCGGACATACTTAATTATTTCCGAAATCTCTAAGGGTTTATTTACTTTTCGCTGTACCCGATATAGATAAGTTTCATGCGGCTTGTGAGTGCATAGCACTATTGAATTTATCAATTATATCGGAAGTAAAATAAGATATTAAGTTTGTAAGGACTATCGGTTGCTTCATAAATGTGTGAAGAGCGATTGATGTGGTCATTGATTTTCTCTTTTTTCCTCTACACAGATACAACTTTATCACCTTCATAGACATGCATAGACTTTGACATTTTGTCTACGGCATTAATCATGATTGTCGCATCTCCTGTTATTCGTTCGTAGAAGGCACCCCAGATTAGAAAGCCACGTCAAACCAATCGATGGACATGGTATGAAAGTCTAGGCAATCAAGCCGTTCTGGTTTTCTTTTCTTGAACAGTTAAATTTCAATTTTCTGTTTTCTTTCGCATCTCTACGGCATTTTCCAGGCATATTATCTAACTTTATAGATAGATTGATATTCGAACTTAATCAAGACTAATGATAGTTTTTCTGACTTAGGATATCCTGGTTTTCCTGCCAAAGTTGCAGAAAGATGTTCTTCAAGATCGTCACTCGTGTGACACTTTCTAACTAAAGAGGAAACAGAATCAAGAATTTAAGCACATCCACATAAGAAAATAACGCATGATGATATCTACGAGCGATTTAAACACTTCTGAAAGAGCTTATTCGGTATGGGCGTCGCGGTACATGGTCGAACTTGAGGGGGTAATCGCAAAGATCGATAGCTTTAAAAGGGGAAAGAAGAAGCTAACTTCTTGATGGGCGTGAACCAACTTCTTCAAGCAAGACGGAGAAAGGCACAATCGAAATGAAGTTCGACCCTAAACTCGAAGGAAGGGATTGGTTCGGGCAGGCTCTCGAGGAGCATATCGATCCGTGTCTAGCATCTTCTCAGTCAGGCAAGGAAGAAATAGGCAGCAGAAGGAGTGAGAAGTAGAGCTAGGAAGCAAGGGGAGCTGGGTAGGTCCACAGTCTCCAGGTCTTTCAAATCCCTTTGTTAAAAAAAAGTAAGTAATGCATGAAACCATATCGGTAACTAGCGACTTACGTGAAAGCAGGAGAGTTATCGAACTTAGCCTCACGTGCCACTGGCAATGGTACTCTTGGAGGATCGAAAACTACTTCCGTTTGCTTGCTAGTGACCATGATCAAGAGCGCGGTCAGCGTGGAAGCGAACAGCAGCCCTCGAAGAGCCACGTCTGCCGTGAACAAGCTCGCTGCGTCCGGAGGAGCTGCGGGCGGAGGCAGGGCCTCCCCTTTCAATGGCGGCGCCACCTCAGGGTCGGCTATTTTCTCTGCGGTCGACATGGATGCTCTAGGTGCAAGTTGGGCTCGAGTATGTGGTTATGGCCGCAAAGAGTTGCCTGATCTATTATGCACATGAAGAAGCGGGAACGAGTCGATTCTTCATATTACTCGTTAGATGAATGAATTAATTGTTTTTGGGTTGAATAAGGACGTGGAATGTGAACGATTTTGATGGGTTGGGGTGACAGGTACGCAAAGCCAAATTGGATCGTTACGTATGTGGAGGGTGATCCTTTGGTTGCTTCTTATATTTACACTCATGTATATGTCACCGAGTTGGAAGGGTCGACTCGGACAAATGATAAGACAGAGAGAGATGGGGACACAAGCAATAACTTCAATTAAGTTCAGGAACTAGTGTACATGATGGCTAGGGTATACTGTCGCGAGCCAAATAGAATGGTATTGCATATGGCCCGTCGATCCGGGACACTTGATGAACTTTTGCTCGATATTCAATTTTGATATGTGAACTTCGTTTCGATTTGATCCTTGATACTATGCGGAACTGCTCGAATCGGTCTTTTCTTTTTTCTTCTTTTCATCGAATCCATTTTGTAGTTGAAACAGGATGGACCCAGTCCGGAGGAGTTAATTTCGGTTATGCGTTCATAGCTTCGCGGAATATGTATAACTCTAAGCTTTTCTTTATCACGAGAGCGAGTTTCTACGATGTGATTGTTTCTTTGTGTGGAGAAATTCAATAGGCTGTTTTGGTCTATGATCGAGTGGTGTTTTCCGATAGCTTCCTACAGCAGAATTTCCGGGTAAATTATCTTAGAGATTTGAGAAATTTTATTTCCTTCCATTTGTTGTCTGAACAGGTTTAGAGATTTTGTTTACTTTATTGAATAGCTTTCTAAAGATCACAAGAATTTTTTTTTTGGGCTATTTATATCCCTATTAGTCTCTTTTTTCGGACTAAGCAGTTTTCGACACTGAATCAAAATTAATATCGGGACCTTTTCTTTGTTGTGCTTCGTGCGGGTGCGGCTTTCATGCGCCGCGATCGTGTATTGGTGTTTGCAAATTACGGTTTGAGTTATCCACGTTTTCACTGCATCACTCAAGCAATCAGTTCGAGTTCAAAGAGGAGATAATGTGCTAGGAAATGTTCTGTCTCATGTGAACTCCAAGTCTACTACTGTCTTTAAACTCAGATTGCTAAAGTCAGTTGGCAAAAAGTAAACCTGATGAAGCTTAGAGGGTTATTGATGAAATGAGTAGATTACTTAGTTGCCAGTTGCCACGACGTACCATATGTCAAATTGTCAACCTATTCTTTGCTCAGTGGCGATGTTATCCCTTGCTGCACTTGTAATCTCATGAAATCTCAAACTATTGAGATTTAAGTATGTAACTTGCGGGTTTTGATGTGAATTTTTCGGTAAAAGTAATTGAATGTAACATGCCCATCTACTGGACATCGAGTAAATTGGAATTTGAGTTGGTGACTTAATTCAAATATTTACAATAATCATGTATTGATAATAGTGGTAGATTTTGATTCAAATTTAGACGACAGTCGATACCTTCCTTCATAAGAAAACGATAAATTAAAATACACCATCGAGGTTCTTGATATTATCTTGACGGCTGGATCGAGGTCTACTACATATTGGTAATCGCTGACGAAAGACGAGATAATATTTCATTTTACTTTTTCAGTTGTTTTCCCTCTCACACAACATAAAGTTTCTTGAAGTCCTTTGATATTCTTGAAAATTCAAGAGATTAATTATGTTAGAGTACGATGCTTCACGCCAAAAAGAAGTCATATCCACCCTTAATTAATAATTAATTAATCACAGTATTAACGTAGACTTATATGCTCCACATATAAACCCTATATAAACAAAAATATACCAAGAAAAGGAAGAAAGGAATTCTGTCCCTGGGGCCCCATTCAACTACAGAAACTTGCCTCCCATCTAACGGTCGTTTGATAGCAACAGCGATAATGATCATGAGCAGCCGGTCAAGTACAAGTGGAATCGATTTGTGTATGAAGCGTGTTGAAACTTACACGTAATTAGTGCACAAATTGTAATTCTAGAGGATTGCGTTTGGTCCAACGTGTCCACCTTATCTACACAAAATGCATGCACGCATGTGGGTACCAAAGCCATTCCTGATATGGTTCAAGTTTTTCGACATTTTTCACGATGTAACAAGCGATGCAAGTAGGTTCTGTATCCTGGGCACCACGACTGGACAATTCAATCCAATAATAGCAAGAAGCCATGGCGGTCGCTCTATACGATCGTCGAACGAGTCCAGATTAAATGCATTCTCTTAATTTTGGACAGCAAAATTCTGTCAGAAATAGAACATAATAAGCTGCAAAACCAGACAGAAAATGAAAGAACCACCTTATCTATTGTCTGTCTCTGAACTGCCATTTGGTCCATCTAAAATTCTTGAGCCAAAAGATCCTCTCTGCAGAAACTAGTCATCTGAGGATTGTTCTCAGAATTCAATTGTTGATGATGCACCTATTCCCTCCAATACACTTGGATTTTTCGGGGACAGAAAAGAATCATTATCTGAAAGTACAGGAATGATAACATTCAAATCAAGAAGGAGCAGATCTTTTAATGGTTCGGGGACCTTCACAAGAGAACTTCAGATGCTGGTTGCTCGAGACCTGATTACCGCACTTGTCTTGCTTCTCAGCGGAATTGGCTGAAACTAACATGGCAACCTTAACGGCCCACGTAGGAGACAGATCTGCAGCTAGTGCATTCAATCTCCAATTCTGTTATACTTTAACAAAGGGCACCTTCGGTGGTTAGTTCTTCCATATTCACTTTCACCTCCAAGCCTGTGTTTAATAAGGAACTAACCATGGCCGGTATACCAGATTTGAGAACAGCAGCCAATGCCTACATGAGCGAAAAGAATGCGAGGTTGTAAAAACTTTGAGATAGTTAAAAACAGCACATATACAATCAGCAACAGGAATGATTGGGAAAGTATTACCAGAGCAATATATATCTACAAACAAGCAATATTTCTACTTCTACCCAAAGTGATATGGATATTTAGCCAAAGGAAGTACCTTGCGGTCATCTTCTGACTTCTTCCGTTTGATAACCTCGAAAGGCCACTCGCTGACAAGCTTTTGAAGTTCAACCTTAATGCTGGATCTCTTAGCATCAGGTAAACTCTGGCATCGATCCAAGGCATTCACATCATGAGACCTAAGAAGCGATATCTGAACAAACAGAGCCTACATAGGTGTATTTCCAACTTTATCTAATTCAGAAGCCTGAGATGATCTTTCGAACTCACTTTTAGGACAATGGAACTCACTAGTGTAATTTTAACCAAACAGTACAGCAAGCACCAAATACGAAACCCAAATCACCCAGTCACCCTCAATGAGAGGATCTGTCACAGTAATTTTATCTGAGCACATTATTGGGGACAATTCTGTATGTCTTCC
Source organism: Syzygium syzygioides (assembly GCA_031216285.1). Taxonomy (NCBI): domain Eukaryota; kingdom Viridiplantae; phylum Streptophyta; class Magnoliopsida; order Myrtales; family Myrtaceae; genus Syzygium; species Syzygium syzygioides. The sequence continues at coordinate 31,182,776 of CM062249.1, forward strand.
ACTAATTGCTTTATTCCTTAAAAGAATATGGAAAATTGAAGGACTAGTTCAAAGGCGGAGGTAATTTAGGATAGCAAGTCCTTGAGCTAGTGGATCATGCCAGATGGTGAGCATATTATTAATAGCTATAGATTCTCTGAGAAGTGAGAAGCACCTGATTCAAGACATGAATGACTGTAGCAGCCTCCTCAGGTTTGCCCTCAAGTAGAAATCCCTGCTCAAAAAATTGAATATAAAACCATTTAGCACACCATAAAACAAGTAAATGACATTCAGTTAAATTTTAATCTTACACCGGAGTACTAAAAGCCACAATAAATGCTTCCGAATAGAGAACAAGTAGTCATATCTCCTTTGGGTGTTGACAATGAATATTCTCATGCCCATAGGGGCTTCATGTCCTAGGGTGTGAGCCAAAATTTGGTTTATTCAAGCATTAACTCTCACTTTTCTTGGCCGTAGACCTCTCAGCTGGTTTACCAAGAACTTTGTACTGATCTCTATTGCAATTTACTTTTTTCCCATAATCAGATTTTCTCATGCAAGAAGACCAAGTGCTTTCAAGGTCTGATATTTGAGATTTCAACAGTTTGTGTTTGCAAACTACCGTTGCACATGAGAACCCACTGCCCACGGTGTGCTGCTTCATGGACTCAGATCTTAACTTCTCAATTTTCCATAGAGATTCAACGTCTCCTAAAAAGCGTAATTTCCGTCAAACCACTAAATAGGATAAAGAAGCATAATCTCAGAACAAATACAGAAACAAAGATGTTGAAAGACACAGTGTAGCGAAATTCCTTTTATTTCTTATTTCTACCTTTTTGTTTAGGGAGAGAAAGAAATCATTGTACAGAAGAATATATTCTAGCACATTCCGTCTTTTGTAAGTAAGTGGCAAGACCTGGATGAGAAAACTATTTGTGGGAAGAAATAGAAAATAAAAATTGCTGAGGGACAAGGGCTTGAGAGCATCAAAGGGAGACAGAGCGAGTGTTTCTCACCTACTTTTGCAGCGAACTCCATCCAGATGTCAAATGCAGCTCTATGCAATTTCACTCCATCCTTGACAAATCTCTTTGAATACTTTGTGAGCAACCCCCAATTGTCTGTATTATAACAAATGCTGCAAAAATTTTCCATGGAAACAAGGATATCAAATAACACGAGTAAACTATTAGATTGAGAGTAGCAATGCAGACAAAATGATTAAAATAAACACAAGCTGATTAAATCATCTATAAAAGACAATTATAAACTGGATAAATTGCTTTATAAATATATAGTATTTCACACAATATTTAAGTGCTTTAATGGCTTACTACATGATAATAACATCCTTCTCAGGATAAACAGCATGAAAGCAGGATAAACAGCACGGAAGTGAACCTGAAAACAATATCGGCCGTGCTGGGTTGCAATGGCAAGTTATTTGTCTTCAAAACCTTCATAACTTCCTGCATGAGGGTAGCATCTTTGTGTTCTTTAGCATATTGCTGCATTTCAATACCCGAAGTTAGCAGAAGAAATGTGTAAATAAAACAAATGGAAAGAAAATAATCACTTGATATAGATACACATCATCATTACCAATAAATGGTTTGCAGAGCCAATTGTAGGGGTCAATCCATAGACATTATGCTTCCACAAGGCCTTCTTACCTACAATTTTGTCAAACCTTAGTCTCTATCATAATAAACTATTTTGCACCATGCAATTTAAATTCTTAGCCTAAATAAGGATTGCTGCAATTAATATAGATTCTACTTATATCATGTACTCCCAGTAACAACTAATTGCTGCAAGCTCCCGACATGAGCTATTCTATGTAACTGCAGTTTAATTTGATTTGTTTTGCTTGAAAATTATGGACAGCTTAACTACTAGAATCAGCACGAACTGATAACTGCTGAAGCTATTAGTTCATAAAAACACGTCTGCCCAAAGTGAATGCTCTTTGCTAAGCTTCAACAAAGAATTCAATAACCTGAAGTGGAGGTATCATTCAAGAAATCAGTGTCTTACAGAGCCAGCAATGTGCGGAAAGACCCATTTACAAAGATTAAGTGTTTGACACATATTATGTTGGATTGAGCTTAACAATGTCCAAGTCATAAACAAATTAACAAGTTTGTACATACAAAATAAAGATGTCATGATAGGCCCTTTTAACCATTTAAACACAATGAAGCATGTCGAGCAAGTTAACGTGTTACTCACACAAGACACGTTTATACACATTTAACAATTTTATATGTAATTGAATTGAATATGGTTTCACAAATTCACATATGAAAAACTATTTCTTGGATATGTTACATGTGTCACGTTATCTCCATCCACTTGCTTAATAGATGTGTTGCATCTGTGTGAACAAAATTCTGGCTTATATAATTGATGCAGCAAGGAAAAAAAACACAAAAGCACAACTTGCTAACGGTGGGGTGGTCAAAAGTTCTCATAAGTGACTGAATTTGTTCTCGAAGCCCAACAGGCCAGAGGTAAAAAGATCATTTGAGAATAGACAACATACCATAAAATGATTGTGCTAATAATATGGTCTACATGTAGCAACAATTGAATGCAGGAAAGGAATCAGGTAAAGATATTAGCAAAATACAAAATTTTTGAACTTGGCACACAACTTGTGTAGATAAAGCTTACCAAAGTCAAGAGCCCTAGCACGCACACATGCTTTTGTGACTTCCCAACAAAGGTTGCAGTTAAAATTCTCGTGAATTCGAAGATTTGACAATCTCTGCAATGAAAGGAAAAAACTGGTTAATTTATCAACTATTCAATAATTATAACTTTACTTCTCAAGTGAAGCAAGAAGTCAACTGACAAATCTGCGTAGGTTCTGCAAGACATCAAAGAGAAGCTTAATATCCTCTCCGTTCTTGCAATTTTCAATCAACGACCACGTCCATGCATTTGGAGCCATCGTTCTTTTTGTATTAACGGATTCAATAATTTTATCATACATCTCCTTCACGGCCTCTGCGTAATATAACAAGAACCAAATATCAGAGAAAGTAACAACACAATTTGTCAAGCCACATATTAGACGGAGAAAAAGGAAAAACCTGTGGGGGGTTCCTCCTTTTCAGCACTTGCTTCGGAAGAATACGGTAAATGCAAAATTATTGAATAAGGGGCTGCAGGCAATCTGCTGCCATGAACCGGCCCTGTGAATTTCAAACGCATCACATCAAAACCCTGTACTGCCAAGAGAAATGCAGCTCCCTCTTGTACCGACAAGGAAACAAACTAATTCAACCCAGAACCGACATTCAAGAACACGAAGCAACTCGGCTCGACGAAACAATTTGACACGATCGATTCCATTACACAATCACGTCTCCAATATCATATATACGAAGCAAACACAATGAAAACAATTAGGAAAAAAAAAGACATTTCAATTAACAAGCACAATCCTTACAGCATAATCATCCCTCCGTTTCAACTTGACTACACCAGGCGCGCACGTCCCTCGAGCGAGTCATTCAGACTTCTTCATCAATCATCAAATTCTCCACCCCCTCATATCTAGACATCATCAAACTCAACCTAAAAAACGCACACCCCCCACCCCCCACACTAACAAAGAACCATCACTCTGGCATCCACAATCCACCGTCCAAATTCCTCTGCCGGACGAGAAGCGCACGCTACCTGCGAAAGCGAGGGACCGAGCAGCGGAGGGGGAGAAGGAGGAGGAGCCGCGGTTTCGACATGATTGCGCACAAATCTGAGCGCATTCCACGACTTGGCAGTCGTTCGGGGGGATGAATCCGGCCGAGCCGAGATGAACCGGAGGCCTGAGAATGCAGCAGAGCCTGCGAGCTCTCGAGGCGGCGTGCATGGCTCCGGCGATCGAATCGACGAGGTGGTCGTGTTGTGTGTGCTGAGCGAGGTTTTCCTCTTTGGCTTGTTCAGGGTTTTACGAGGAGGAGGGAGGAGGAAGAGATGAGGTGATGTTCTCCTGTGGCGGCGTGCACGGCCGCTTACGGTGGGGAAACAATCGAAAACTTTTTGCAAATGACACACTCTCAAATGGAAGAAGATTGTGTTTAATATATGTAGGGAGGATAAATGTTTAGAAAATGCTTATTATTTAGCCAAAAAAATAAATAAATAAATAAATAAAATTATGGCAAGTTGAGAGAAATTCAAATTCCATCTGGGAAGTAAAGTATTTTGTGGGATTAATTGATGATATCTTGATTATTCATTTACTGACATTATTACAATTCATTTTCATGAAAAAGATGAGATTTAGCTTTCTAGCATGCTTACTCTAGGTCCATTTCGATTTAGTGGTTCAGGAAAGGATTTGCACGTGGAATTGGAATACCGTGCAAGTTCAATTTTCTCCACGATTAAGTGCGAACAATTTCATTTTTTGACCGCCCTATGAATTTTGGTTCATGAGGTCGATCGATATCGGGCAAATATTAAAAAACATATCTTACTTTTTATCCAATGACTTATTACATACCTCTAATTTTAAAATACCAAATACATATACGAATTTTACCTCGGAAGACCACTTTGCCCTTCCGCATTAATTAGCGCCGTGTTCCTATTATAAAAAAGAAAATGTGATTTCTCTCCAACAATGTCTATCCTCAGGTCCTAAATTCTTACGCCCATAAAAATTAAATCAATCAAATGTGGAGCTACAGACTAAAAAATGATTTCGAGAAAGGACAATTTGGTCTTTTCAAATTTTGGATTTTGGTTAGATGCATGCCAATGTCAATTGTAAAGTAAGTTTTTCGTTCTACAATAAAGTTGGGTTGGGGGAAAAAAAAACTCGCCGATAATATGAAACGAACTGTCGTTTTCTAGATTCCAGGGAAATGCTCCCCTTTTTAACTTGAGCTGCAACTGTCTCCTCTCGACCCCCAATCCACAACAGAAAAAACTCCTTCCTTTTGTCCACCGCGGAAATAAACCGCTCAAGCAAAATCAAAACCGCAACAGACGAAGACCACAAAAGCCGAAACTTCATTACAATCTGATGCATAGAGGGATAGAGAATCAATCCTCCAGTCTAATTCCTTTCGATTGACATTTTCTTTTTTACGAAAATGGGTTGCGGGAAGTCGAAGCATGATGTCGCCATCGGAAACACCATTCCCAAAAGCCGGAGTTTGATCGCCAATCCTGAGAAGAGCAAACAAGTAGAACAGAACGTTCCTCAGATGGAAGCAGTTGGGAATGACGCGGCATTACTTGCGCAACAAGAAATCAATAATGCGGTGAGCCAGGATGCAGGAACTGTAGCTGATGTTAAGGACATGAATGAACATCATGTACACGAACAAGAAGAAGAGAACAAAGAAGAAGGAACAAAGGCTGAGGATGAAGACAGAGAGGAAGAGAAGCGTGTAGAGGAAGAAAAGGAGATCGAGCCGGAGCAGGGGCTAGAGCCGGAGATGGAACCGGAAGTAGAAGAGGAAGAGGCAGAGCCAGGGAGATTCATATCCCATGACTCGCCGGATCATTACTTCTCTCCGAGAAGAGATGAGGAAGCACTGGAAGGGATCTTGTCCGAGGGGCTCTCCTCCGAGTACAACTCTCCACGGCATGAACTGGTCAAGGAGGGTGAGTGCGGTCAAGTGGTGGTGGAAGAGAAGGATGCAACTGGACTGGAAAAGGCAGAGGAATTGAGGGAGAAGGAAAATGACTCGGCTCCTAATGAGGTGCTCGAATAGATCTCTGAGAATTTAACTGCTGAGTTCTAATAATAGAGACATGCATTCAGGATCATAAGATTACGCGTGCAGGATTTCAGACATATGTCTTGACGCGGATGATGTTCATGCTAATTTACAAAACCCGTTCTTTTCCCTTGATTTTGATACATTTACTATGCATTTAAACATTGACGTGAACACCACGAAGTACAAACATCTCAGACTGACTGTTTGAGCTGGTTTTCTGACATTGAGATGGTTAGCTCCTAACAAAAATGACGGAACCATGTTTCTGTGCAGGAAATTGTGGCTCATTTAGCAACTGGAGAAATAGCGAAGAGCAACTGAATCGAAGAAGCAGGATCCCAGCCTTTTATGCCTTAGTTACTTAAAAATTACGGTGATGTAGTTCAGTTCTCGACGCCAAAAATTGCCGAACAGGGAACAGACTTAAGGGTTGGAGCCTCGGTTGTATTTTATAGGATCTAATAGTGTGCATTGCGGTTGGAGAGATTATCATTATTCCTATATATCACTCCTCGAATTACTATCACCTTGCGGCATTACACTCTATCAGAAGATGGAGTTGAAAACAAAAGGATCCTTGAATCACATAAGGTGATCAAATCATGATCAAAGAGTCGTGGAGGCTAAGTACTAAAAAAATTCACTTGTGCAAATGCAATTGAAGGTCGAGCTAAACTTGAAACAATGGCGGAGTATTGGCACTTCATATTTATTTTAACACAACGAATGAATAGCAGTGCATCAGTATTTTATGCTGCTCTTATAGACTAATGGTCTTACATTTCTGCAAGTCTTGGAAGAGAAAATTGAGGTTGTTAGTCTCTTGGAAGTGGAGGGCCACATCTCCAGAACCAACATCAGGAAGAACCAATTTTCGTGCTTAGATATGAGAGGAGCCATTTCTTTTCTTAATCGTAGTCCATGAGCTTGGAGCCTAGCACTAATACATTTTTAAGAATCATTCAATGTGGACATCTTTATTTCTGAGATGCGTGACAATGTTACCATGTGCCTGTCCTAATTTTGATAGATTACTTATATAGGAAGCTGATGTTTTGTTTCCATTCGTCCCCAGATAGAGGGGATTCACAATGACCACACCTAGATTATTGAAAAAAAATTATATCCGAATCATCTGCGAAATTGCTAATGAGCCTTATATCATGCATTAGATGCTAAAAAACACAAGACAACAGCTGTTTGGCGGTATATTGGAAAAGAATGGAGTGTATACTGTGCATTGTTGACTTTGTCACAGTCAAATGACCTTGCAATATTCTATTGAAACAGTATCACCGTGTCTAGCAAACTAGTTTCTAATTGGTCATATCTGGTGATTGTCTTTTCTGCTGATCTTTTCAAGGATTTCCTCTAGAAGAATTTGAGTAGGCATCACTGAAGATGGCGCTACTGAAAAATGAAGCAGCTGCAAACAACGGAATAGCAGACCCGGCTACTTGTGTATACACTTGAAAGAAATTCAGCATATGGTGGTTTCATGGGGATTTGACTACGAGTTGTTCTTGAACTTTAGAGGACCAGATACTTGATTAGGTATTACTGACTTCCTTTACATCAGCCTGATTGATGCAGGATTCTGTGCTTACAGAGATGACAAAGAGCTGCGCAATGGGGAAGAGATTGGCTCGGAGCTTCTCCGAGCAATCAAGCAGTTGAGACTCTCCATACCCATCTTCTCAAGACGATATGCCTCTAGCAAATGGGGCCTCAAGGAGTTGGTGCAGATGGTGGAGTGCAAGAAAACCGAGGGACAGAAATCATGCCCATTTTCTATACTGTGGAACCTTCTGAGGTCTGGTACCAGACTGGCGGGTATGGACAAGCCTTCCTTGAGCATGAAAACAAGAGGCCATACGATGGCGTAACTATTAGCGAGTGGAAGGCTGCTCTAAGTGAAGTCAGAACACTAAAGGGATGGGACCTACAAAGCATGCCCAACAGGTGATTACTTCTAAGATTAAAACTATCGCAATAGCATCCTCATAATGCAACTCAATTCTGATTTAGTCCTTGCTGAATTTGTCTTATCTGTAGAATCGAAGTTGAATGTATTTCTTAAAAAATTAGAAATCATTCAGAAATCATGCCAAAAATGGCATTCTTCACTGGAATTTAACTTTTTCTAAGCTTAACTAGATGTTATATAAGTCCACTTTCATCCTTTTCTTGTTGAATAGCATTATTGAGCTCCTATAATTTCAAAAGGATTCTGTCCAAATGGGGTGCTTAAGTTTTCTAATTTGGTTTGGCCAGACAAATCGTTGTTCAACCCAATTTTCTAATTCAATGTGTTTTTCAACTCCAAAAACATCAGGCACGAAGGTGACTTTGTGAAAACAGTCATCAAGAAGGTTTTCAGTTAGTTGAAAAAGAGTTATTTGTATTATGGGATTGTTTGGTTGAATTAGACAATCACGTGGGTGAAATAATGAGAATGATTTGCCCTCAGACACATGAAGCACAGATTGTTGGTATCCATGGAATGGTTGGTGCTGGAAAGACTAATCTTGCTAAAATCATCTACAATCAACTTTCACCTGATTTTGAGGAGTGTTGTTTCCTTTTTAACATTCAAGAAACTTCGGTGGTGAAGGGTGTTGAGTACTTGCAGAATCAGCTGATCTCCAACATCCTTAAAAGGAAATGGACAGATATAAGTACACAGTTGAAGGATTAAGATGATTAAAGATCGGTTGTGTTGTAAAAGGCTTCTCCTTCTTCTCGATGATGCTAACAAAAAGAATCAATTGAATGCACTTATGGGCAAGCGTGATTGGTTCGGTGAAGGTAGTAAGCTTATTATCACTAGTAGAAACAAAGAGGTTCTCAAGGTTCCTGAAGTGGATTGCACACTATGAACTTAACTGTATGGATTTCGACAAATCTCCTAAACTTTAGCAAACATGCCTTCAAAAGAGATCGTCCTTTGGATGATTATCTCACTCACTCCAGAAAGGTGATAGGCACTGCTCGAGGTCTGCCTTTAGCTTTCGAGGTTATAGATTTGCTTTTATCAGGCAGCAAGAAAGAAAAGTGGGATGTCATACGGAAAAAGCTGGAAAATGTTCCTCATGAGGAAGTCAGTAGTAAGCTGAAAATAAGTTACGAGGCATTGGATGATTGACAAAAGCACATCTTTCTTGATATAGCTTTGTCTTTTCATTGGATGTGACAAAAAATATTGTGATCCAAATGTAGGATGACTGAACTTTTTTCGGAAGAAGCTGTGGAAGTTCTGCAGCATATGTCCTTGATAAAGATTGAAGAAAAGAATAAGTTGTGGATGCACGATCTATTAAGGGACATGGGGCAAGAAATCATCCGTCGAGATAGTAATATGGTGACAGAGAAGCAGACTACATTGTGGAATCACAAGGAAGCATTTGATTTGCTGATGACAAACCCGGTAAAAGCTCCCTGCTACCACTTACAATTTGGCTACTCTCTCTTTTATGATAGCATAAAACATGAGGGGTTAATAACGTGTTTCCTTTTTGGCAGGAAAAGTTGAAGCTCTCTGTCTCAAGTTTCGCAATGAGGCAGAACACTGTTTTGCAGATGAGGAGTTCATGAGACTTCCAAATCCAAGGTTCCCTGAAATTAATGGCGGAATGAGCTGAACCGGTCTATGGACTTTTGGAATCAGAAAAAACACCTTGAAGTCGTGTTTGGAGCAGCAGTGAGGAGCTCATGGCAGAATTTTCATCTTCCGATCGACTTTTTCCGGAAGAAGTCACATCTACTTCCGATTGCGATGGCTTTCTTGGTATAATATCCCTCTAAAGTATGACATAGCCAAATTATCCACGAGGAATCTAGTTGTTCTCGATCTATCAGGGAGCATCATTACCGATCATTGGGACGGTTGGACCCATATAATGGTGTGACATGTGCTAGGAATCTCTACTGTCCATTGGGTTGTGTCCGTTAAATCCAGAACTTGATCATTCCGCAATTTTTTTTTATCTTTTTTGTTGTTTTAGATGGCGAAGAGATTAAAAGTTCCGAATATGTCGTGCTGCGGCTACTTGGTTAAAACTCCCGACTTCTCTGCACTTGCAAATTTAGAAGGACTGACCTTAAGGAACTGTGCAAACCTGGTTGGAGTCGATAATTCCATTGGTCGGTTACAGCGCTTGATTTTCTTAGATGTCATCTGCTGCCCGAACCTTTGTGACTTGCCAAATGAAGATTAATTAGCTAAAATCTTTGAAAGTGCTCCTTATTCATTGCACATCAATATGGGACACTAGACTTCGAGCCTGTGGCATGGCATCATTAGCCTATATGAGAAAACGTAGATAGCAAAAAGAGTAGAGAAAATTTATGCTGTCGTTTCATGTTTGTCGCTCTTTGTATTGCCTTCTTTCTCACAGTTTCTAGGACATTTGTTAAATTCCATACCCTAAAAATGGAATTTTGTTTCGTGAATGGCAGGTATGTAACATGGATAGCAAATTCTAAATCATTCGGTAAATTCGTTTGCTGGCATCTAAAGTTTTGCCTAAAGAACTTCACATTTCATAAGTAAAAACCTGTTTATACTTGAATTTGAATAATTAAGAGCAAAGGAACGTAGGCCCCGTTTGGTTCAGCATTGCAAATGAGCATTTGGGCTCTAAAGTCCCTTGGCCAAACGCAAATGGCGTTTAGCAATTTTTTTTACTCACTTTGGGGAGATGCAATTGCATTCCAAATGCTCCCCAAAGGTCCTTTGGCCAATGCACCTCCGGAGATCCTTTGAGAAGTTGCACTTTCGGAATGCAACTTGCACTGTTCATGAACAGTGACCCGAGACTCCGGCGGCCAGCAACCGCCGCCTGAGGGCCGCCGGACCACCGGCGACCGCCGCCTGGGGGTCGAGCGGCCCCGGCGACCGCCGCCTAGGGTCGCCGGACCCTGGGCGTCGCGCGACCCAGGCCAAGCGTTGCCTGGGTCGCGCGACCCAGGCGACGCCCGGGGTCCGGCGGCCCCAGGCCCGCGACGCCCGGGGTCCGGCGACCCCAGGCGGCGGTCGCCGGGGTCGCGCGACCCCAGGCGGCGGTCGCCCGAGGGTCGCGCGACCCCGGCGACCGCCGCCTGGGGTCGCCGGACCCCGGGCGTCGCCTGGGTCGCGCGACCCAGGCGACGCCCGGGGTCCGGCGACCCCAGGCGGCGATCGCCGGGGTCGCGCGACCCCAGGCGATGGTCGCCGGCCACCAGATCTGGCCGTCGGCGGTTGGCCGGCGACCAGATCTGGCCGGCGCCGGTGGCCGGCGCTGTAGCTCCGGTGGAGCTGTTTTTTTTAAAAAAAAAATCAGCATTTAACTCAAGTTGATTTTAAAAAATGCTAACCAAACACCACTTGCATTTCGGAAACCCCCTTTAGCCCAAAGGTATTTGCATTCTCCCAATTGCATTCCCCCAATGCTGAACCAAACGGGCCCGTAATCTTGGTATGACATCTTATGGCTGGCCATCCAAGGACAAAAGGGAGGATTAAACTTTTGGTCGGCACACGTTAAATTGTGCTAAATTGAGCATTTTATCTTCAGAATATACTCGGCCTAACAAGGGACTACGAATCTCGCCAGTGATATGAAACAAGGGACGAGTGAATTGTGCACATGAGAGAAAGAAGTTTGGAAGGAAATCAATTGGAAACTAGTGAGTAGCCGGCCATCTAAGGAAGGATAAGATAGAAATTCTTTCCTTGTACTTGAGGGAATCGGCTAGAAACTGAGGATTCAAAGAATGGCGACAATGTACTGTTATTTTAATAGTAGTTTAAAGACTTTTATGCTAGCAACGCCCTAACAAAAATGGACAAAGAAAGAAAGAAATCCAAGAGGGAAACAAACATTTTCTAACCAAGATTGGCAGCTGGGAATCTCAGCATTTCAAGGGCAAATCACGGGAGCGAGTTCTCGGTGATTGCAAAAATTCACGGGAGGGGATTCTTGGGTTGCTTGACGTATCATTTATCACATAAGACGGAGCTTTAAGGGAGAGATCTCTTATTGAAAAGCAACTATCCTTTGACAAAAGAAATGATGGACCACTTCGAGACGTTCGTACATACATAACTTGGAAACAAAACAATTAAGACAGCGTACGACCCCTTCTCATTTTTTCATTCAGCTCGATACATAAGTATATTGATGTGCAGTGGCACCACTCCTTGAAGAAAAATTAAGTTCTTTCGCTGAGCTTCAATAGGCAGGCGCCCTAAAGGACTACCGACCGACCTCTGCTTGCGCCTCCGATATCTCCATCTCGCCCTGATGCACACCCTCATCCTCCCTCGAGATCTCCTCCAACGACCTGCCTTTGGTCTCGGTCACCATGAACGTGCAACGGAACCCCAGCATGTTTGTGAACGCCAAAATCAACATGGCGCATTTTATTTTATGTGTACGTCAGTCAAGCAAGTAGCTCTGGACCCCCGCGGCCAGTGCCTCAGTCTTACTTGCCGATGCGCTCATAGTGTGGCATTGGCATAATGGCATGTAGACCTAACACGAGTCGGGAACAGCTTAGCTAGGAGAACAAAGATCGTGCTGTTATGGCACTCGAGTGATAAAAAAAAAAAAAGGTTATAGCACTCAAGTGAGTGCCGTACGAAAATTATAGCACTTGTAATGTCATTTTTCCAATTATATAGGAAGCTAATTTTTGCGTCCATTCTTCCCTAGATAGATTAATTTCATTTTTAAGGGGCTGTTTGTTTTAGGCTGGAATTTTTTTTTTGAAAATTCAATTTCCGAGGAAGTGAATCATTTTCTGGTGTTCGTTTGTGCTGTAAAGAAGTTGAAAAAGATTAATTTTGTGATATTTAATAATAAGTGAAATCTATTAAGGCTCTGTCTGTTTTACGAAAAATAAATGATTTGTAAAATGTTCTCCTAAAAATGATCACGTAAATCGCTTAGAAAAATGAATGAATGAATAATATTTTCATTGTTCATGAAAATGTTTAGACATAAATTGTTATTGATAATACAAATATTTTCCATTGACTAATAATTTCAAGCAAACAGGCGATCATTTTTGGAAAAATATTTTTCAAATCATTCATTTTTCGCGAACCAAACAAAGCCTAAACGCACCTTGTGCCATTAACAATTGCTTTGAGGGAAAACAGTTTCCTTCTTGCGAGAGAGAAAATAATTTTCCTTGATCTAAATTTGTTATTTTCAGCCTATGGAAAATTGCTTGAGTAGTTTTCTGTATGCTAGAAAGTCCGAAAACAGTTTCCTGAAAATGATTTTTGGTCAATCAACACCCTAAAAATCATTTTACTGAACATTTTTATTTTTGAGATGCCGACAATGTTTCCATGTGCCTACCACCACGAATAAATTGTCGAAAAAAAATTATATAGGAAGCATCCATGAAATTGCTTATAAACCTTATATAATGCAGTAGATGCCGAAAAACACAAAACCACCCTACTGTTTAGCTGTACATTCAAAAACAATGGAGAGTGTGTGCTGTACGTTCTTGACTTTGTCACATTCATATTACGTTGCGATATCATATCGAGACAGTATCACCATGTCTAGCAAACTGGCATAGTCCCCCCGTGGGTCTCATGGTTCTTACATATATATATTTTCTTAAACAAAAGGTTCTTAAAGAGGACATGCACGATGTTCCCAAAACTTTGTTGATATAGGAAAACCCTGTAAATGAAAAAAAAGAAAGAAAGTATGGACTTCGTATTACATGCACTAAAAAAGTGACTCACAATCAACCACATTAACATGTAGAAGTTTCCGTCAATACAAATAACCGTCAATATCAACGGTATACAACTACATACAACGGACCGGCATACACTTGACGGTTCCATGAATATGTTGCTAGCAAGCACAGCTGAAGTACCTATTAAGTACATTCTTTCTGGTAATATGAAAGCCTTGGGCAAGAATTCAAACAGCCACCGAATTGCAGGGTTCTCATTCTGATTTTGCCCATCAAGTAAAAGGCTGTGTCAGTAATTAAATATGAACTCAAACAAAAGAGTGGAGGGCCAAATCTCCAGAACCAACCTCAGAAAGGGGCAATTTCCGTTCTTAAGATCTGAGAAGAGACAACTTTTTATCGAAGCGAATGAGCTTGGTCGGTCTTGGAGATCAACTAATGCATCACAGCACGTGAAATGTTGCTGATACTCATACTATCTTTTTTTTTCCTTACCGTAGTCCGCATGAGTTTGGAGGCCCTCCCATAGAATGCCCTGTCACCATGACATTGATGTCTCCATATAAATCCTTGGCTCTTCTAACAGCATCCAAAGTACCAGGTCGCATTGTCGTATTGTGACAAGCATAATAAATCCATGATGAACCTAAGCAAAGACAATAGAATAAGACTGTAACTCATTCCAAATCAGAAGTATCCACAACTTGCAAGAGGCTCATCATCTCTAGAACCATGGCTACAGGCATGCGGGGGTAGTTTAGGTCGAGCTGTTTCCAGTAGAAATCTTCAACCCAGTTCTGTATGCTGTAGACATAAATAGAAGTAACCACTAACTGAAAAGTTCAAACAACTTTTCCAAGAACAAAAATTAGTGAAGTATGTGATCTCCTCATGACTCCTTCTAAATTTACAAGCACATAGCTTTCATGTCTCAGTGGAAACGATTCACTGTTTTCCCTTCTTATGGACAGCAGACCCATGTGCTTTGTGTACGCACTCACCCGAGGCTACTCCTCTTAGCTTAAATTTTCATCAAATCCTTCGCATGTCAAATGTAAGAGGTATAATTGCTAAAGTTAACATGCATACCTATGTTCTTGAGTACCTTCGAAAGCTATAACCGCAGCATTAAGGTCCTGGCCACGCCAATAGATGCATATAGGTAATATATATTGATTAGAAATAAGGACAAAAAATTAGATGAAATTCAAACATAGAGGCATCAAAAGCATCGCAAATTGGTAGGGCACTGCAACATGAATTACATACCTCTAAGCAGTGCTGGACGTCAACTATCATATCAATGAATTAGAACCCCTACTTTTAAATCCAAAGGCATTAATAACCAGTCAGAAGCTAATAAGAGAAGGCAGCATATGCCCACAAAATCTCATCTCAAGAATTGGCCATTTAGTACTGAGGACCTATTCTTTACGCAACCTTAGCAACAATGTCATATTAAAACGCAGTCAAATTACCTTGGTCTTTCCATCACAGCCAGGACATGTCCAACTAAAAAGTTATGTCAAATCTGACATGTAAACCTGCAAAACAAAAAGCTTTGCATCTTGTCACAATGTTATTGTATTGAAATGGTCATACTCCACCACTATCGTCACAAGAGTGTGATTGTAAACAGCTTTATGAGCCTTGGACCTCACTCAAAGTTCTGCATTTACCAGTCGAGAAAATTTTATGAAAGGGGAATAAGCAAACAACATGAGGCTCCTCTTTCCCAAAAGCTATTCCACAATAACCTTCAAGCTACATTCCATCACTCAACTGGAGAAAAGCTGACTAGCTGATAGTCAATCACTGTGAGATACTCAACAAATTTTATCCCCAAAGAAGAAACAGCAGGATGAAATTTGTACCGAACAAATATAAGGAAATTCAATCGATCCAACCATATTCCAGTAGTAGCATCGATCCAAACTCGGTAATCCAATAGCTTAACAAAACCAACCAAATGCAATACTACACTGTCAGGCATATGCATCGAAAACATCCAAATCTACACCAGAGGGATCATTCAGCTACAGGTTGGCCCCCATTCAATCAGGCACTACAGCTCCACGACACAGTCAACGATTCCCCAACCCTGAAATACCTAAATCCACCAAATTCACAATACAAATCTCACTTTCCAAGCTCAAAACCAACGTACCCAACACTAGAGCCTCCGAATTAACTGGTACATGAACACGGAATGCGATTACCTCTCGCCCCACTTGGGGCAATCGAGCATGTCAGAACCACCATCACCCTCAACCGCCACCCGTTCCGCCCCATATTCGACAATAGAAATGGATCGAACAGCGTCATCGAGAAAACGAAACCGCGCCACAAAGAAATTGAATCTCTGTGCGTTTCACATAAGCAAGCAATTACACGAAATCGAACGCCGCGATCGCGCAGTGAGATAGAGAGATGGATCGCGATCGTCCGTATTCCTCGAATTGAACCTCGATTCCGGTCTCTCAAGTTGGTGGATTTTCTGAAGATTTTCGCGACGGGATGGCGATTGAAATCTACGGCAACTTGGGGCGAAGGGAAGGGGAGGATGATGAGTATACGACATTTCCTGATTTGCCCTCGGGATCTTCTTCTGTTGTTGGCAGGCAAGATTCGGTGATTTCGCCGTTTGCGTGAGGGCACTTAAGGAAGTTCCTTTAGAAATTCAAATTTGGGGTTCTATCTTCTCTCTTTTGCAGCTTACCTTTGATGTCTCCACATTAGCACTTCGACTCAGCTTAGTCGAATTAGTTTTTTTTTTAATTTGTTCTACTCTAATTCTCATCTCACTCTCAAATTTTTGCTATCTTTTTGTAAAGTATGGAAATCTGGGAATCGAACCCTACACTTGAAACTAAACGTCTCCATCACCGATTTCTGAAAAAATGAGAATTTGAACCCTCTACCTCATCCATCCTAATGGGAAGGATGGCTATTAGAGCAATCCCTAGTATATGAAAATGTAATCACTACTAGACACACTGTAAAGGTGTATTTAACTTTAAAAAGACAACTGCGTTCGGTTACAATGCCTACTTTTTTGGCTTAACAAACGGTGGGAGATACTAGGGATGGTTTGCGCTCAGTTCCTTTCACGAGAGGTTTGGGTTCAAAACTCGTAGGTACCGGTAATTTAAGTGGAGGGTCGTGACGGTGCGACGCTACGCTAGCCCCCTGAGGACTAGTCGGGCTTCACCGCTAGTTTGAGCGCAAGCTCACCAGCCGCGCGGACACCTCAGTCATCAAAAAAACGATGGGAGATGAGAGCTCCCATTGAACCGAAGTAGTTGTGCCTTCAGACTATAGAACCATTAGTCTCTCTGAATAGTTTTGATTAAAAATGCGGTCCTTAATCTAAGTTTCTAAATACGCAGGCGAGGACTACCGTAATGAAGGATCAGAGATTATGTGAAAAAAATATAAAAAGAGGGTTCTATTGTGGCGGGAAGCAACATGAGACAATAGCGATGCTGATCCTAAAGAGGTTACTTGAATATGTGAAAATGTTTGCGAGGCTGAATAGAAATGGTAGGACGCATTTAGGGAATGATGAGATCCTGATTGGTGCTCAGGACCATTGTGATTGGGATTACCTTATGCTATTTGTCTTCATGAATTCCTGTTTCTCCAAAGAAATGCACCCTGCCTAGGTGATTGTCAATGAATGAACACATTTCATAATTCATGTCAAGTGAATGCAGAGTCTCTACGGTCAAACATTTGTATTGCAACGGTAAACCGAGACTTTCCTGTGTATAGGAGGCCCAAAAAATTCTCAGATTTACCACAATTTAACGTAAATATGTCATAGATATACCAATTATGGGTAAGTGTAATACGGATATACTAGTTTGAGAGTTTTTTATGAAAATATGGCATGTGTATACCATTTTGAGATTTTTTGTGATAGTAAATCTTTTAAAAAAAAATTAAACTCTGACTAGTTGTCCAAAGCCACTCTAGACTAGACTAAAGTCACGTTAGATCCACGTCAGTTCCATTCACCTATCGTTATCCACGCAAGCCGCCACGTAGGGACGGAATTGTAAAAATAGCTATTTTTGGGTCACCAGGACAAGTTTGGAAAAATTGATAACACGAAAAATTGCGGCATCGGTGTCGCACTTGGTAAAATTTAGGCTTTATAATGGAATTTTCTCAAGCCCAATTAGCTTCGTTTGCCAATTGGTGTCCACACAAATGGACACGTCCAAATTTTAATGGGTAGTGAACTTTGACGAGGTACTAGTACAAGTTTGGGATTTTGACGACACGATCCATTGCTGAGAAGCCCTCACCTTCGTGCGTCAATCCCCTAGCAACGTAAACTCCTCACCCATTTTAGTCTTTTGCTACACCTTCATTTCTTTATATCTCCGTGCGGAGCTCCCGACTTATGTCGATGGAAGTCGCGACCGCCGTCGATTCACTCCAACGGAGGTCGCTAGCCTCGTACGGCCACAGATACGTGGTCATGTGAGGCAAGCCACCTCCATGACCGCGAAGCCGGAGCTCCACTCGGGTTGATTTGCTTGATTTTTGGAGCATCAGAGAGGGACAACCCTCAGCCCTGCTTAAAAAATAAATAAACAGATAAACTTCCTCGCCACGAGGGCCATTGGGTATATTTCGCAGCAGCAAAAGGAAGCATGCAGTCGTGCGCTTGATGATCTAAAGATTCCAGAAAATCACGGGAACAACTCGTACGCCCGGACGTACAAGCGAAAGGCGCAGGTGTGTCCCGTGCAGTGCCATTCCTGCAATTTGGGGGCAAGTGCGTGGGCATTTACGGCAACACTGTGTTGTCCGAAAATCCAATGCAAAGATACATTTCGCACCGTGCGGTCAGTTTCGGTGCAAAGGAAACTCCACGGAGACAAGATTATTACAATTCAAAAACATAATAAAAAAGAATGAGAGCGAAATTCTTTTTAATTTTATTTTAGTCACCGAAGCCGGTCGATCGCTCCTCCCATCTCCTCTGAATCGCACTAATTCATTTTGCCCCGCCAATTTTGTACTTCTGTTTCTAAACGCGTGACGATGGTGGAGAGGAAAAGAGAAGAATTGGGTTGGGAGTGGTGGCAGTAACAAACAACGGAAGGCGGTTTTCTAGTGATTTTCTGGGGAAGTAGAAGCACCTCCCCAGGAAGTTAGTAGAACTATGTCTATGTGGAGGAGGCTGAGGCTCACGCTGCAGCTGAAGTGATTAGAAGAGCGTTTAAATTGAGGTGAAGAATCAGGACCGGATTGGATCTTCTCTTCTATAATCGTAAGGCGCTTCCGGGGGTGCTGTCAAGCTATTGTCTAGTTCTGTTCCCTACGCCTAACTTGTTGAATGGAATTATGTGTTGGATATTTCGACTGTGAAGTAGCTTATGGAATTGAGGGAATCGGATCGTATGGAAATTTCCGATCCAGAAATAATGCTCCAATTCTCTTTATCTCGTTACCATAACAATGAATCTGGTCATCTCAATAACGTGATTGAATCACAACAAAGAATCTGGTAAAAGGTGCTTTCTTTTTCAATGACCAAATGAGGAAAAACTAGTTTGTGCACAAGACTTAAACGAGGCTCTGAGCAACCTAGGGGTTAGTTTAGGTTAGACTAGACCATCGATTGATAGAAATGTGAGTGCAGATTAGTCCCACAACATATCTTATTTCCTCGCACTCTCATATGTAAATAATCTCATGTTTGAAATATCTATTTGAATTTATCTTGCATTTTAGTCCACTCATCACTACGTACTTAATCCCTCACGCACTTCAGACTGATTCTTAAGTAGAGTCCAAAACCGCATTAGTTAAGTAGATGGAAAAGAGAAACCCCCTGAACCTGCCCACTTACCCATTGTGCTTGTTATGACATTAACTAATGTCGAGCTAAATAAGGAAAAAACGACCCAAATCATTAATTCCAAATGAATAGAAGTGGAGCAGTATCTTAAAGCATCACTTCACAGTTGGAAGAATTCCTCTTGGTTCATGCATCTCTGGTGACGATTTCAAGATTGAATTTTATTCGACTCCACTTTTAGTCCATCGACATTTCCTAGTCTTCGGCAATGTCGGGCACTGTAGGTGCCTTGCGTCTGATTACCAATGTCTAAAAATGTCTCGTTATGGCTCTGATGATCAAACTAAGAGAACCTAAAAAAATTTTGTAGAAAGGAAAAAAAAAAAAAAGAAGAGGAAAACTACTCAAAGTGGAGGTCATCATACTTGTTGGATGATGTGGCTGAAGCCCGATTTTCCATCGGCAAGTTGACTCCAAGATCAAAATGCACTCTAACCATTAAAGAGAAATTTCTCGAGCTGTAGGAATGCTTGCCAAACCCTCCTTTTTTCTCCAATTGTTACACACGACTCTACTAAACTTGAGCTATCCTTGAATATGGTCATTTGGTCTACATGTTTGAATTTGACAAAGGGAGTTCGCAAGCGAGGGTATTTGTGGTGCAGGCAGTGACGCCGTGATGCTCGAAGTACAACATAAACATTGCGAAGCTATAGTATTGTCCTTGATTCAATATACAAACTAGGAAGAAGATATATGCAAGCGCGTATAAAACAATGAATGACATTTTGTTAAATTAACTATAAAAATGGTGTTTTTAATAATAAAAAAGGCGTAAAAACAACACCACCTTTTTTTGGGAACTAAATTTAATGAACATAGCATTTTCCCTTTTTAAATTCATTTTCTCGACATATCACTTACAAGTAGGCCCAACACCTCTGTACTAATGCATGATATATATATATATATATATATAGAGAGAGAGAGAGAGAGAGAGAGAGAGAGAGAGAGAGAGAGAGATGTTTGGGCGCGCATTGTCCGCTTAGGAGAAAAACTTATATCAAGGGTCGATTTCTAAAACTCTTCAGCTCACTAAAGGTTAATATCTATACTTTTAAGGAATTACAATCGTTTTTTCCCAAAATATCTTCAATTAGTTATTTTGTAAATATTTATATCAATAGAAAAATGCGTAAATTAATAATTCTACTTTATCTATCATGCATTTCAACTTTGAAGTTTGAATCTTTTCAATCTTATTAGTTATAAACAATCCGACAAAAAAGTACATATTCTGAAATAATTTTATCTTTACCGGTATGCATGTATAATTTCTTTCGTATTATATGAATAATATCTTTCGATTCATTACTAATTTAAATATTTCATAATAAGGGAATTTTGCCATATCTTTTAAATATTAATTTTCGCATAAACGTGGTGACGCGGATATAGAAAGGAATCTTTCTATTTCTTATAAAGATTATGTATCAGTACACTCAAAAGTATTGACTAGAAAGAAAGAAGAGGAACCAAAAAAAAACCTATATTTTCTGGAAAGAGAAGTAATACTTATATAAGCTTTGAGTAACAGTACTTTTGATCACGCAATTTCATAATATAAGCTTGGATATTTTTCCATATTTCTAATCATATATATAGTTAAACTAAAAAATATAAGTTTTTGGTACTCGGAGATATTGCATTCGAGATAATGGTGAATTGCATTCTTTTATAAAAAAAAAATGATAGGACATTCTTAACTCCACTCCAAATTCTAGGGCATCGATTTCTTTTATAGTTTATTTTCTAATGTAGTACTTCACACAACATATTCTTTGTTCATTATAACATGCCAGTATTTGTACCACACCAGCAATTCCACATTGAATTTTTCATTCTCCCTTAAAATCTGAATTTGACTCATCATACTCATGCATTACATATAAAAGTCTGGCTTTGAACAAAGTTTGCAAAAGACTTGAACTTCAGCATTATACCCTTCCAAACAAGTACATTAAGAAAAAGGGAAAATGACACAAATGATCCATGCACTTTGGTCCAATATGCAATGTGATCCCTAAATTTTTAATTTGTTCAATATAGTGCCTAAACTTTAACCAAATGTGTAATGTGGTCCATAAACTTTTAATTTGTTCAATGTTATCTTTGAACTTTTGTTTTATGTTCGATATAGTCCCTGAACTATATGCAAATATTCAATGTAGTCTTTAATATTTAATTAATACAATAACTACATTGAATATTTTCATTTAGTTCAAGAATCACATTGAATATATACCAAAATTTCAGAGACCACGTTATACATTAGATCAACATTCATGGATTATTTTTCTGGTTATCCCTTAAGAAGACCTTACCCTAAGATTAATTACCGGGCCACGCCGCCCACGACAGAGCACGGACTTGCCCCTCTTAGGCCCTGGCCTAAGCCTAGCACGGCCCCCCGCAATGAGGTGTCGTACCGGGCCAGGCTGTTAGCTAGCAGCAAGGGGCTGTTCCAATACCTAGCCCCGTGATTGTAGTCGGAACAAAAATGAAGATAGCAAAATAAGATATCAACGACAGGAAAAGAAATTCCTCGTGGTACAAGAGAAGTAGGGGCAAAACAGGAGGGAGCAAGTGATCAATAATTTCTTGCCAATGAAATGCATCCTCATGTTTTTTTTTTTTCCCTTGTCTCGTGGGGCTTCTTTTCTTTGACTAAAAAGCTCACGGAAAGCACGACCCGTCTTCTTTTTCTTTGCTTTATTTCTTTTCATTATCACTTTACTTTTTAACAAGATTTTCCCAATTTCACCGTGACTGACGGCCGAGGTCCCAAAGAAATGGTTTTATGCTACTAGTCATGAAATCGGTGGGTCAATCATTTTAATAGTTGACTGATAAATGATTTTCTTTTTTCCGGCCAGCGTCATTTGATAAATGATTCCAAACCACAATTTTAATATTTTCGAGAGGATTTTCAATGAGAATTTGTAAAATAAGGTGCTTGTCACCGTTTCTTGTTACAGATTTTACTTAATAAGTGCCTTTTTTTTAATTGCTAGCAATATGTGGAATTTTTTTCAATTAAGATGTGCACTTTTACAAAATAAGCACTCGCTCTCCATTATTTGAAATTGGATAAATAAGTCCCAGTTATTTACGAGTAATGTCAATGAATATACTAAAATTGATATAAAAGGGTTATGGCCAAATTATAATTGAACCTTTAGCAAGTAAGCAAACAGATTTTTGAAAAAAGATATTATACAAGCGTGAAAATCCCAAGAGATTTCAATATTTTTTTAAAAAAAATCATTTTTGGAAAAAGTGAATTGCCCGGCTCTCTTTACATGATATTCTAGAGAATCTTGAACTTTCCACTTGCTATAAAAATAAATATTAACTACTATAATTCCCTGTTCCATTTGATTTTATTGTTTGGTCAGACCCTGTTCCATTTGATTGGCGTGCGATTAATTGATCATCCCATCTTTACCATCCATTCCAAATCCGGTTTGATCCTGGTTGTTCATTCAATTTGGAGTCTTATCCACTAAACCAACTATTTTTTTACCTACTAAAAGCCATTACTTAGGGGTCCCTCATCACTCATTTGTCAAAAGCAAACGGATGCTAAAGGTAGGTCCAATTTTTAGTCCCCACTAGATTAAGCATAATGCATCATCTATAATTTTGTCCAACTGATATAGACGTCGAGGTTGATTGGCATGGATAGAGTGAAAAGAAAGGGAACTTAATGGAAAGATCATTTTCTCAAAAGTCCGTACGAAATATCAACTAGTGATAACAAAGTTGCACAAAAACCAATATAAGAATTAAAATAAAGGCAGTTCAGTAGACCACCTATCCAAGGCTCACGCCATACAGCCACGGGTCTCCCTCAACTTTCAACTTTATTACGGAGAATATTATCTTCCGATTTTGTGTTAAGATGTCATGGGATCTCAATGTTCTTTAAAATGTCCTTAATTTTTAATTTTATCAAGTTAATTTAGATATTGCAGGAGGATTTTTATATCCTAAATTTGACTAATAAGTTCAATAGATCAATTCAATGTTTCTATTTTGGCCACCTGTCTAACGTTTATAGAAGCACTTGCCTTTTATTTTTCATTTTATTTCTTTTGATTGCTCCTGCAACGATGGTAAGCGCGCGGTTACTGTTCTCGGTCGATGAACTGCCGATGTATATGTAGCTTGACAAGCTTGAATTATTGGCGCGATTCTGATTGCCAATGGGCTCAATTCGATAAACTTAGACAATGAGTTCTTCTAATGAACACTAGCAAGACCTTTTTTTCTTTAGCAATAAGGGACGGTGCTAATGCCTGGGCCTGTGATTGCAGTCAGAACAAAAGTGAAGATGGTAACACAAGATCTCAATGTCGGATTTCTCGTGAATATAACTATGAAAAGGAATTCCTCGGGAAAAGAAGGGGCAAAATAGGAAGGAGCAATAGTGAATAATTTCTTGCCATCGAAATGCATCCTCATGTTGTTTTTTTCTGCATTGTGGGCTTCTTCGGACTAAAGTTCTGCCGACAACGCAAAGGCGCACGCTAATAAAGCATTGGTGGGTTCTCTTTTCTACAATAGCATGACCCGTGTTCCTTTTACTTTGCTTTATTGCTTTATTTCTTTTCATCATTATCACTTTGCTCTTTTAACAAGATTTTCCACGGATTCTCTCGGGCCCGTTTCGCCATGGATGACGGTTGACGTACCCAAGAAATGGTTTTGTGCTACTAGTCATCAGACCAATGGGTTAATTATTTGGATAGTTGATTGATAGATGTTTCTTCTTGCCAGCATTTGATAACTAATGTTTTTTCGGCCAGCAGCATTTGATAAATGATTTCGGACCACAATTTCAATATTTTCATGTGGGTTTTCCATGAGAATTTGTCGAATAACATGAATCGGATTTTACTCGGTGACGCTTTTTATTTTAATTGCTAGCAATATGTGGATTTTTTTTTCGATTTTGATAAAATAAATTGTGCACTTTTGCTCCGTAAGCACTCTCGCTCTCTATCATTTGAAGTTTGAGAATAAGTCCACGTTATTTACAAGCCATATTAATAGGCGTACTAAAATCGATATATTAGTGATTTTATCAAATCATAATTTAGCATTTAGCAAGCGCACAAATAGATTTATGAAAATAGATACTATACAAGCATGAAAATTTGAATAGCTTTTATTTTTTTAAAATTATTTTTGTAAAAAGTGAATTTTCTGGATCTCTTTAGCCCTATATTCTAGATGATCTTGAACTTTTGCTTTTAAAAATATCCTAAACTTTCAACTTTATCAAGGAGAATTTCTAGTTTTGTATTAAGATGTCATGGAAAATCAATTTTCTTTGAAAATGTCCCGAATTTTCAATTTTATCAAATTAAGTTAGATATTGCATTGGATGTCTATTCCATAGATTTGAAAATAAGCTTAATATATAATTTCAAAGTTTCCACCTTGGCCCCCTGATGTACGCCATAAAAACACTTGTCTTTTATTTTTGGTTCTAGGGAAAATTCCTAATAAAGACTTGAAATGCCCTCATTTTTTCAAAGAAAAGTTTGAAATGGACATTATTTCAAATAAGGGCATAAAGTGGCTATGGCAGCTACAAATAAGAGCTTGACCTCGCAGGTCGGTTAAATATTCCAACTGATTAAGAGCATTTTCATCCAAAAATAATCTTAATTACTTCCATAGTTGATTGATAGGCGGCCACTATTCAATAAATGATTTTTTTTTGCCAGCATCATTTGATAAGTGGGGCATCTGAACTTTTTTCATGTCTAAATTGTTTCTCAAAGAAAAGATCAGGAGAGATTAATGGAGGGGTGGCAATGCTTGGTTTATTCATCATTGGATTGACCATAATCTGGATTGTGAAAAGCATATGATAGTGTATGTGCCAGCGCTTTACAAGCAACTTTGGTTGGCTAAAGAATGGTTGATAGGAGCTGATTTTGGTAGCTATAGCTTATATTGGTTGTCATAAAGTCAGTATTGCAAAACTTTAGTTGCGAAGTGGCTATTTTCTATCGTGAAATGCAGAATTACTTATCACAAAATTGATTTAGAAACTTAGAAAATACTTCCAAACAAACACCATCTATTCAGAAAATCTTTGATCTTTAGATAGTCTAGCCAATCATGTCATCAATCAATAGAAAAATTGATATCGTCTAATTTAACTAAATGAAAAGTTAGAAAGTATCGTATGAACATAGTTTTGACTGGCATCAAAATAGAATCATTAGATTAAAAATTGCATGAGATTGGTAGATATGATTTGGGTTAATAAAACGAAAACCCCAAATTGGTACTCTTACGATAAATTTATTGAAAACTAATTTTTTGATCATAAAAAATCCTAAATTAGTATACCTATGACAATTTTACCATCCATTAAATTTTATTGTTAAATTTCTAAGTTGGTTGACATGTGACAGTTAACAGGTGTACCAGTTTGGGGTTTTACCCTCCGTTTATTATATGTGTATCAGTTTGTGATTTTTTATAATATTAATCCAATTTAACGGAGGGTAAATTTATCACAAATGTATCAATTTTGAGTTTTTTTATGGTCAAAAAATTAATTTGGGGTAAATTTATTACATATATACCAGTTTGGGATTTTTGGTAGTATTAACCCATATGATTTTGATGCAGAGGACACCAACAATCTAAACCTAAGTAAACCATGCCTCGTTTTAAAGTGTATTAACAATAGCTACCACTTTCCAAAGAAAAATAAAATAAAATAAAATAACAGCATACGGTTGGTGCAAGAAGACTGAAACATCACGGGACTAGAGGGGCAAAGTCAAAGTCTACGAAGACTTGGACTACGAACAGTCCATGAACCAACTTGCTCAAGAAGGAATCAAACCAACGATTCATTTTCTTTGGTAGTTCGTGCCTCACAGTCAGACTTCCATAAACGTAGAGATTTCATCAACAGATAATAAAAAAAAGTCACTAGATCACTCTGTAAAATTTAACACTGATTCATTTGTTCTCTCATTCACCCACAAACATCACACGACAATAAATCGATCTCCAATTTTCATGTTCATCGATAATTTTGTCTTAAGATTTACTCCGATCAAATACCATCATATAAATCGAAAATCATATAACAACAAACTCTTAGAATGCGATTATCTCGCTGAGAATTTTATTGTCGCGGGAAAAGGTTGTCAGGAAATTCAATTTCAGAGAAAGTAAATCAGAAATTTTTGATTATGGTGGAAACAAGTTGAAAAAAATTGATTTTATCGTAATTGGTAATATGTGAATCCACTAAATGCGGCTTGTATCATTAAAAGTAACATGTAATGACTAAGAAACTGGAATCTATATCGTCTTCGTTTATTTTGTAATCTATCAAAATAACAACGATTACAAAGAAATTAGGATAGAAATCAGGGAAAACGATTCCTTCTTGCCAAGTCATTTTCTCTAAGGTAATTATTTTTAGCCCATGGTTAATGTTTTCCATCGATCAAATAGTTTTACGTAATTCAAACATTGGAAAGTACGGAAAAAAATTTCTGAAAAATGATTTTTCATCAAGTAATCTAACCCTAAGTTAAATAAAGGAGGAAGAACGTGAGGGACAATTCCATCTTTTTTTTTTCTTTTTTTTGGGAAAGTATTACCCTTCGGAACAAAATTGCACAAGTGTTTGCAAGCTAACGTTCTTGATAAATCCAGACCCAAAAAAAGAAGAAGTCATTGATAAATGTCAGATTTGTATGACGATAGACCACATAATTGATGCCAATAAAGAGATTCAAAGTGAACAATCATATCCCTTTATATCCTATCTTGTCCCAAAACGCAGAAGAGCAAAAAGTGAAATGCTAAAAAGAAGGTGGACAAATGTTGCGTAGCAAAAAAGGACAAAAGCAAAGCAAGAATATATTCCATTCCACTTTTCTTAAAAGTTAAGTTGAAAAAGGCTTACTGAGAAGTAGTGGATTGCTTGGTCAGTGTCGATCACCGGGAGATAAAATCATGGAAATGATAGGTACTTAATCAAATGAAACACGAATCATCAGAACCTATGGGATGGGTGACATCAAAAAGACGATTATTGCCAAAATCATTTGCTATCAGCATTCGCCCGATTACAAGAATTGTTACTTTCTTCCGGATATCCAAGCCCTTGCTACTGAAGTCAGAACAAAAGTGAAGATGGTAAAACAAGATCTCAAAGACGATTTCTCGTGAATATAACTATAAAAAGGAATTCCTCGTGACAAGAAGGGGCAAAACAGGAAGGAGCCATAGTGAATGATTTCTTACCACCGAAATGCATCCTCATATTGTTGTTTTTCTTCTTCTTTTTCTTTTGGCTTGTGGGCTACTTTTGACTAAAGTCCTGCCGACTACGCAAGAGGCGCACGCTAAAAAGCATTGGTGGGTTTTCTTTTCCACACTAGCATGACCCATCTTCCTTTTCTTTGCTTTGTTGCTTTATATCTTTTCATTATTATCACTTTGCTCTTTTAACAAGATTTTCCCCGGATTCTCTCGGGCTGTTTTGCCGTGAATGACGGTTGAGGTCCCCGACAAGTTAAATACTTCGATAGTTGATTGATAGGTGGCCCCCATTTGATTAGATGATTTCGTTTTTGTGGCCAACAGCATATGATGAATGATTTCATCACACAAATTCAATAATTTTTGAAGATTTTCAATGATAATCTGTAAAATAACACACATTCGCTGTCATGCGGGTTTTACTTAATAGCAATTTAATTACAATTGCTAGCAATATGTGGTTTTTTTTCATCAATGTTGTTAAAAAAGGTGTTCACTTTACTCATTAAGCACAAGCTCTTCGTCAATTGAAGTTAACAAATAAATCTGGGTTATTTACAAGTAATGTTAATAAGTACACTGAAATTGATATATTAAGTGATATTGATCAAATCATTTTAGCAAGTGAATGAATGGATTTATGAAAATAGATAATATACAAGTGCGAAAATACAAATAGTTCTCATTTTCTTTTAAAGATGGTTTAATTGGAAAAACTGAATTTTCCAGATCTAGAGAATCTCGAACTTTCCAAATTGCTATTCAAAATGTCTTGAACTTTCAACTTAATCACGGAGAATATAAATTTTCAGTTTTGTTTTAAGTTGACATAAAATCTTATGTCCCGACCTTTCAATAGTGTCAAGTTAATTTAGATATTACAGCAAGATGTTTATACTGTAGATTTGACAAATAAGTTCAGTAGATAATTTCAGAGTTTCTACCTTGGCCCCTTGTCTTTTATTTCTTGGTTTTATTTTTTTTTCGTTGCGCCTGCAACGACTATAGGCGGGGGCTTACTGGGGAAATAGCCAATTCCCCTAGTTTCTAAGATCATTGGTGCCCCTCGTTCAAGATGTTTTTTGTGGCCCATAGAAACAAGACCCACTTTACTTACTACTAGTGGTATTGGCTATTTTCCCAGCCAAAATTGCTCGGAGCACATCTTTTTCGTTGAAGAGACGAGACTTCCCCTCGTACGAAAGCCCTTGCTATTCCCACTCATCCTATAAAATATAGTAAAATACAAGAAAATTCAAAATTATTGAACCCAAAATATAAAGATAAAACACAATAAATTTGAGATAGAAGTAGTTTTTAGAATCATAGTAATCTAAAAGATTAATTAGGCGATTTTTGCTACTATATATATAAGGAAGTAGCTTTTGCAAATGTCGTGGAATTAGAATTCTTAAATTTCTATGACCGAAAGAAGTTCTATTGAAGTCCTAAACATTATCTATTTATACTAACGTAAAGCTAAAGCCTTGAATCTGGTTTCCTCCCTCGAAATATTCGTTGTATCCTCGATAGATATTATTCTCTTTAGTGAATAAGATGATGTAAAACTGTCTTTCAATGGACAGAGATGGAAACCATTGTATTTTTCTTTTTTCTGCCACTATATGCACCAATATAATTGAAGATGGATAGAGGAAATGGAAGACGCTAATGACAACACCTATAAACGTGGAAGTGGAAGTCGTGGATCAGAGCTTGCTACTAACTACCCCTCAGCTGCAAAAGCAAAAACTCTTCAGATTCCTCATTAAATGGTGCACGTAGCGCTCCTCTTTAGTAGTTCCTTAATATTTTGTGGGAAAGGAGCAAAGGTCTTGATTGTGGGAACCGCATCTATACGAAAGTCTCTCTTTTCCTTTCACGAGATTAGGAGTTAGGCAGTGAATCCCACCCACTTTCTCCTCTTCGCCGAGCTTTTGAGCCAGTGGAGGAAGCTCGATTTCAATTGAAATGGAAAAGTCTGATTTAAAAAAAATCTGCAATGAGACTTTCGGACTTTCGTTTTACCAAAACAAAAGTTTAGTGGGGTATCATCAAAGCTAAAGTCATCGGAGAACAAATTTGATCTTTCATTGATCTCAATTCAAGAAATTTAATACTTTCCATTTTCAAATGTTTTTTTTCACTTGTGAAGTCCTCATGATTGATAACATTTAGGATCAATATCTGAAAAGACTAAAAAGAATTTATGTATTACAGGATGGAACATTTTTTCACCTCCGGATCTAGTGAGATTTTACTCTCTCCACCTTGGCTGCCCCCACCACGTGCTTCCTCCATGTTGTCTTTATCAAATATCAAAAAGGTCCATTTAATCAATACCTGTATCCCGATCGAAATCTGAAGGCCTTGCTAGTGTTGGCGCATCGACTTCACTCATGCACTTGAGGAGGTCAGCTCATCAACCACCGGGAATGACCATGGCCATGGCCATGGGATTTCTAGGGTTTTCGATGGGTGTGAGCAGAGCAAAGGAAGAAATGTGCAAAGATCAAGGAAGGATCTGGTAAGGAGTTATGGTGTGAGCACACCAAAAGTGTAATGCTAAAAAGAAGGTGGACCAATGTAAAAGTCTCAAGCGCGTGGTGGAAAAGGGGCAAAAGCAAAGCAAGATTATATTCCAATTCCACTTTTCTTAAGAGTTAAAATTGTAGACTCTTTCTTTTGCATATTGAGTTTCAAATAAGCTCGTTTCGTGGATTATCTCACTTCTAGGGCTCTAAAAATTGCTAAGCCCAGTTTTTTTTTAATAAAACTTAAAACTTTGACAAGTTGTCCAAAATCGGTTTCGACTATACTAAAGTTACATCAGATTCACATTAGCTCTATTTATCTACCGTTGTTTCTGCATACTATCATATCGGATTTTTATCGATCGTCTTAGATGAAATTGTGAAGGAATGTGCTTTTTGGTAACCAGTACAAATTGGGGTATTAGTAATACAGAAAAAAAGAAGTTGGAGAATCAATGTCAAACTATGCAAAGTATAGGATTTTTTATGGAATTTTTTGAAGCAATGTATCAAATCCATATCAGATTTTTAAGCTCATCAGTTGTCCAAGCAAGCAGCCGCATCAGATTTTCAATGCCCATCTTATACCAAACTTTGATGGAGCGAATTTTTTTCTGGTCCTTGTACAAGTTTTGGATTTTGACGACGTAAAAACGATTTGGATAATTAGTATCACGGTGAATATATAGGTTAGGATGTTCGAGGGAACCGCCACTTGCCGTCATTGGATTGCTGCCCGCCCATCACCATCACGAGCCCTTACCTTCGTGCGTTAATCTATCCGCGAGGTAACTCCTCGACCTACGTCCATGGGATTTGCCACCGGCCGAGGTCGCTAGCTACGACCACAAATCCGTGGTTGCATGGCCACGGGTGTCGGAGCGGCCGACTCAGTGAAGTCGCTGGATTTTTGGAGCCACGGAGAGAGGCCCACCGCCCTGTTTTATCATTAAAACCAAATGCCCAAAAAACGAAAGAAAAAGGAGGGAATTCCTCGCCACGAGGGGCATTTGGGTTTATTTTGGCAGCAGCAAAAGACAGGATGCAATTGAATGGAGGAGGCGGAGGAAAAAGACAAGGGGTGCCGTGTGATTATGGCGGATGGAGCGGGAGGTGTCGGCTGTCGGTGGTCAGGTCACATGGGGGGGAGTGATGGGAATCGTGTGTGGTGAAGAAAAGTCAAAGTCTACGAAGACTTGGACTAGCAACAGTCCATGATGAACCAGCTTTGCTCAGGAAGGAATCACACATCGACCAAAAACAAAAGGACGAAGAAAAAAAGTCATTGATAAATCCAGACCCAAAAAAAAAGGTCGTTGATAATTGTCAGATTTGTACGAAGGTCGATCATATAATCGATGCCAATAAAGAGATTCAAAGTGAAAAATCATATATTCTATCTTGTCCCGAAAAGGAGAAGAACGAAAGTGAAGTGCTAAAAAGATGGTGGACAAATATTAAGGTCTCAAGTGCGTAGCGAAAAAAGGACAAAAGCAAAGCAAGAATATATTCCATTCCACTTTTCTTAAAATGAGCTGGAAAAAGGCTTATATGAAAATATCGGACTGCTTGGTCTGTGTTGATCATCCCCAGGCAAATAAAATCATGGAAATAATAGGTGCTCAAACAAGTGAAACACAAATCATCGAAACCTATGGAACGGGTGATATCGGAAAGATGACTATTGTCAAAATCATCTATTACTAGCTTTTGCACGATTAAGAGAATTGTTGCTTTCTTTCGGATATCCAAGCCCCCGCCAATAAAGTCAGAACAAAAGTGAAGATGGTAAAACAAAATCTCAAGGACGATTTCTCGTGAATATAAAACTATGAAAAGGAATTCCTCAGGACGAGAAGGGGCAAAACTGGAAGGAGCAATAGTGAACGATTTCTTGCCAGTTGCCACCGAAATGCATCCTCACATTCTTTTTTTTTTTCCTCTTTTCTTTTTGCCTTGCGGGCTTCTTTCGACTAAAGTCCTGCCGACAAAGCAAAGGCGCGCGCTAAAAAGCATTGGTAGGTCTTCTTTTCCACAGTAGCGTATGACCTGTCTCTTCCTTTTCTTGGCTTTATTGCTTTATATCTTTTCATTATTATCACTTTACTCTTTTAATGAGATTTTCCTTGGATTCTATCAGGCCCATTTTGCCGTGAATGACAGTTGAGGTCCCCTTTGGGTTAATTACTTTGAAAGTTGATTGATCGGCGGCCACCATTTGATAAATGATTTCTTTCTTTTGGCCGGGCAGGATCTGATAAATGATTTCATAACACGAATTCAATGATTTCTGGAGATTTGCAATGATAATTCGTAAAATAACATGTATTCACCATTTCACA
This sequence comes from Syzygium syzygioides, assembly GCA_031216285.1. NCBI lineage: Eukaryota > Viridiplantae > Streptophyta > Magnoliopsida > Myrtales > Myrtaceae > Syzygium > Syzygium syzygioides. Next base: position 31,215,288 of record CM062249.1, read on the forward strand.
TGACGGGTTTTACTTAATGACATCTTAATTACAATTGCTAGCAATATGTGATTGTTTTTTTTTTCATCAATGTTGTTAAAAAAGATGTGCACTTTTGCTCAATAAGCACGAGCTCTTCGTCATTTGAAGGTTAACAAAATAAATCCGGGTTATTTTCAAGTAATGTTAATAAGTATACTGAAATTGATATAGTAAGTGATATTGATCAAATCATTTTAGCAAGTCAATGAATGGATTTATGAAAATAGATACTATACAAGTGCGAAAATACAAACGGTTCTCATTTTCTTTTAAAGAAGGTTTAATTGGAAAAACTGAATTTTCCAGATCTAGAGAATCTTGAACTTTCCAAATTGCTATTAAAAATGTATTGAACTTTCGACTTTATCACGGAGAACATAAATTTTCAGTTTTGTATTAAGTTGACATAAAATCTTAAATCCTGAGCTTTCAATTGTATCAAGTTAATTTAGATATTGAAGCAAGATGTTTATACCGTAAAATTGACGAATAAGTTTAATAGATAATTTCAGAGTTTCTACCTTGGGCCCTTGTCTAACGAATGCCATCACAGCAATTGTCTTTTATTTCTTGGTTTATTTCTTTTCGTTGCTCCTGCAACAACTATAGGCGCAGGCTTACTGGGGAAATAGCCAATTCCCCTAGTTTCTAAGATCATTGGTGCCCCTCGTTCAAGATGTTTTTGTGGCCCACAGGAACAAGACCCACTTTTACTTAATACTAGTGGTATTGGCTATTTTCCCAGCCAAAATTGCTCCGAGCACATCTTTTTCGTTGAAGAGACGAGACTTCCCCTGGTACGAAAACCCTTGATATTCCTACTCATCCTATAAAAAAAATAGTAAAATACAAGAAAATTCAAAATTATTGAACCCAAAATATAAAGATAAAACACAATAGAATTGAGATAGAAGTAGTTTTTAGAATCATAGTAATTTAAAATATTAATTAGGCGATTTTTGCTACTATATATATAAGGAAGTAGCTTTTGCAAATGTCGTGGAATTAGCATTCTTAAATTTCTATGACCGAAAGAAGTTCTATTGAAGTCCTAAACGTTATCTATTTATACTAACGTAAAGCTAAAGCCTTGAATCTGGTTTCCTCCCTCGAAATATTCATTGTATCCTCGGTAGATATTATTCTCTTTAGTGAATAAGATGATGTAAAACTGTCTTTCAATGGACAGAGATGGAAACCATTGTATTTTTCTTTTTTCTGCCACTATATGCGCCAATATAATTGAAGATGGATAGAGGAAATGGAAGAAGCTAATGACAACACCTATAAACGTGGAAGTGGAAGTCGCGGATCAGAGCTTGCTACTAAAACTACCCCTCAGCTGCAAAAGCAAAAACTCTTCAGATTCCTCATTAATGGTGCACGTAGCGCTCCTCTTTAGTAGTTCCTTAATATTTTGTGGGAAAGGAACAAAGGTCTCGATAGTGGGACCCGCATCTATACGAGAAGTCACTCTTTTCCTTACACGAGATTAGGAGTTAGGCAGTGGATCCCACCCACTTTCTCTTCTTCACCGAGCTTTCGAGCCAGTGGAGGAAGCTCGATTTCGATTGAAATGGAAAAGTCTGATTTAAAAAAAATCTGCAATGAGACTTTCCGACTTTAGTTTTACCAAAACAAAAGTTTAGTGGGGGTATCATCAAAGCTAAAGCCATAGGAGAACAAATTTGATCTTTCATTGATCTCGATTCAAGAAATTTAATACTTTCCATTTCCAAATGTTTTTTTTTCACTCGTGGAGTCCTCGTGATTGATAACATTTAGGATCAATGTCTGAAAAGACTAAAAAGAATTTATGTATTCCAAGATGGAACATTTTTTCACCTCCGGATCTAGCGAGATTTTACTCTCTCCACCTTGGCTGCCCCCACCACGTGCTTCCTCCATGTTGTCCTTATCAAATATCAAATAGGTCCATTTAATCAACATCTATACCCGATCGAAATCTGAAGGCCTTGCTGGTGTTGGTGCATTGACTTCACTCATGCACTTGAGGAGGTCAGCTCATCAACCACCGGGAATGACCGTGGCCATGGGCATGGGGATTTTGGGGTTTTGGATGGGTGTGAGCAAAGCAAAGGAAGAAATGTACAGAGGTCAAGGAAGGATCTGGAAGGGAGTTTGTCGTGTGAGCAGACCAAAAGTGTAATGCTAAAAAGAAGGTGGAGGAGTGTAAAGTCTCTAGCGCGTAGTGGAAAAAGGGCGAAAGCAAAGCAAGATTATATTCCAATTCCACTTTTCTTAAGAGTTAAAATTGTAGACTCTTTCTTTTGCTTATTGAGTTTCAAATAAGCTCATTTCTTGGATTATCTCACTTGTAGGACTCTAAAAATTGCTAAGCTCAGTTTTTTTTTAATAAAACTTAAAACTTTGACAAGTTGTCCAAAATCGGTTTCGACAAAGTCCCATCATATCCACATTAGCTCTATTTACTTGCTGGTGTTCATGCATGCTACCGCATCAAATTTTTTTAAGTCGTCTTAGACGAAATTGTGACGGAATGTGCTTTTTGGTAACTAGTACAAATTGGGGTATTAGTAATACAGAAAAAAGAAGCAGGAGAATCGATGTCACACTGGGCAAAGTATAGGATTTTTTATGGAATTTTTTCAAGCAACATGAATTCCATGTCAAATTTTAAAGCTCGTCAATTGTCCAAGCAAGCCGCAGCGTCGGATTTTCAATGTCCGTCTTATACCAAACTTTGATGGAGAGTATTTTTTTTTGTCCTCGTACGAGTTTTGGATTTTGACGACGTAAAAACGATTTGGACAACTAGTATCACGGTAAATATATAGGTTAGGATGTTCAAGGGAACCGCCACTCACCGTCATTGAATTGCCGCCTGCCCATTGCCATCACGAGGCCTTACCTTCGCACGTCAATATATCCGCGAGTTAACTCCTCGACCTACATCCATGGGATTCGCCACCGACAGAGGTCGCTAGCTACGACCACAAATCCGTGGTTGCGTGGCCGCGGGTGTCGGTGGGGCCGACTCAGTGAAGTCGCTGGATTTTTTGGAGCCACGGAGAGAGGCCCGCGGCCCTGCTTTATCATTAAAACCAAATAGCCAAAAAAGAAAGAGAAAAGGAGGGAATTCCTCGCCACGAGGGGCATTTGGGTTATTTTGGCAGCAGCAAAAGACGGAATGCAATTGAATGGGGGAGGGGGGAGCAGAGAGGAAAAGGACAGGTGAGGGGGGAGGGGGGGCCCGTGTGATTGTGGCGGATGGAGCGGGAGCTGTCGGCAGTCGGTGGTCAGGTCACATGGGGGGGAGTGATGGGAATCGTGTGCAGTGCAGCAACGTCAAAGTCCACGAAGACTTGGGACTACGAACAGAACATGATGAACCAGCTTTGCTCAAGAAGGAATCGCACATCGACCAAACACAAAAGGACGAAGAAGAAGAAGAAGAATCACACCAACGATTCATTTTATTTGGCAATTTGTGCCTCAGAGTCAGGCTTCCATAAACGTAGAGATTTCATCAAAAAGATTTAAAAAAAATGTCACAAGATCACTGTAAAATCCAATGTTGATTCATTTGTTCCCTCATTCACCCATAAAAATCACACGACAACAAATCGATCTCCATTTCTCATGTTCATCGATAATTTCATTTTGCAATTTCCTCCGATCAAATACCATCATATGAAAATAAAAAATCATACAAAAACAAACTCTTAGGGTGTGCTCATCTCGATGAGGATTTTTTTTGTCACCGGAATATGCTTTTAGGAAATTCAATTTTAGGGAAAGTAAACCGTAAGAATTTGATTGAGGTGAAAACAAGTTGAAAAATTTGATTTTATCGTAATTTGTAATAAGTGAATCCACTAAAGGCAGCTAGTATCGTTAAAAGTAACATATAATGACTAATAATTTCGAATTGATATCATCTTTGTTTAATATGTAATCCTCAAAATAACAACGATTACAAAGGAATTAGGATAGAAATTGTGAAACCATATTTGTAAAGAATTATATATGATCGTGTTTTTAGGAATGTAGAGAAATTGAGCATTAATGAAGTATATGCATCTCACTTCAATGCACTACAAAAAATTAGAGAAAGCGATTCCTTCTTACCAAGTCATTGTTCTCTAAACTTATTATTTTTAGTTCATGATAAACATTTTACATCGATCAAATAGTTTTACGTAATTCAAATACCGGAAAAGTATGGAAATTTTTTTTCTCAAAAATGGTTTTTCATCAAACAAACTAACCCTAAGTTAAATAAAGAAGATGGTAAAATAAGATCTCAATGATAATTTTTCGTGAATATAACCATGAAAATAAATTCCTCTGGGCACGGGAAAAAATCTTGCCGACAACACAAAGGCGCGCTAAAGCATGGGTGGGGTCTTCTTTTCCACGTTAGGATGACCCATCTTCTTTTTCTTTGCTGTATTGCTTTATGTTTTTTCATTATCACTTTGCTTTTTTAACCGGATTTTCCTTGGATTCTTGCGGGCCAGTTTCACGGTGAATGCTGGTTGAGGTCTACGGTGGGTTTATTACTTTTATAGTTGATTGATCGGTGGCCACCATTTGATAAATGATTTATTTTTTGGCCGGTAGCATTTGATAAGTCGGGCTTTTGAACTTTTTTCATCTCTGAAACGTTTTTCGAAGAAAAGATCAAGCGAGATCAATGGAGGGGACACAATGCTTGGTTTATTCACCATTGGATTGATCATAATCCGAACTCTGAAAAGCTTATGATATTGTACGTGCCAGCTCTTTACGGGTGACTTTGGTTGGCTAAAGAATGGTTGATAGAAGATGATTTGGGTAGCTACTCCTTATGTTGGTTGTCGTCGAGTCAGTATCGTGAAACTTTAGTTGCAAAGTGGCTATTTTCTATGAGGAAACATGAAATGTTCAATTGCCACAAAATTGATGTAGAAACTTGAAAAATACTTACAAAATAAACACTATATGTTCAGAGAAACTTTTATCTTTAAATAGACTAACCAATCGTGTCATCAATCATCAGAAAAGTTGATACTGTCTAATTTAACTAAATGGAAATTACGAAATTGCCATATACATATAGTTTTGCCTTGCATCGAAATACAATCATTAGATTAAAAATTGCAATAGCTACCACTCTCCAAACAAAAAATAAAATAAAAGAACAGCGTGGGGGGGAGGAGATGTGTGTCACAGAACTAGAAGGGCAAAGTCAAAGTATTCGAAGACTTGGACTACGAACAGTCCGTGAACCAGATTTCTCAAGAAGGAATCACACATCGATCAAAACAAAAAGGAATCACCCCAATAATTCCTTTATCTGCGCGTGTGGGAGAACAAAAACGTCAAAGAAAATCTCCGCGATCAGGCACAGGAACAACAACTCATATGACCAGACGGGGGGGGGGGGGGGGCCTGTTTTCCCCAAAATAGCCCCGACTCGACACCCAAAACCCGAAAGTGACCCTACAATTATGTACAAGCGAAAACGCGCCGCGGGCGAGTGCCCGGGGCATTCATCGCAACGCCGTGTCGTCAGAAACTCCACAAAGACAAAGATTATTAAAATTCAAGAGCATTATAACCAAAAGAACTCGATTGCTCCCATCTTTTTAGAATTCCACTAGTTTATTTACTCCGCAATTGTATCTTCCTGTTTTTTCAATTGCGTCATGACGGTGGAGATAAAAGAGAAGAATTGAGTTGGGAGGGGCCGCTTTGGTTTTGAAAAAACCTGCATTCGTCAACTTTGACAGGCTGTAATGAAACGTTCTTATTGACCAACTGTAGCAAACTGGAGACCCTGACTCTCTGCATATTTAGCCAACCCTGTCTTCCGCGTTTAATGACCCACCGAGATCTCCGTTTGTTAGTTCTGGCTTCTAAACTTTTTTCCATCTCTAGCTGCCACTGCTTTTGCTGCCATACTTTTCATTCTCTTCTTGAGGAGAAGGTCAAGTGAGATCAAATGGAGCGGAGTGCCAAAAAAAGACGCATCTGTGAAAATGATGGAACAGCAGGAGGCGCTTCTTCTACTCACACTTCAACAGAAGCTCAAGGAATGACTACTTCATATGACTATGAAGTATTCTTGAGCTTCAGAGGACCAGATACTCGAGCAGGTTTTACTGACCACCTTTACACTAGACTTAAAGATGCAGGAATCCGCACATTTAAGGACGATGAAGATCTCCGCAAAGGGGAAGAGTTTGCTCCAGAACTTCTCCGAGCAATTAAGCAGTCGAAGATCTTAATACCCATCTTTTCAAAAGATTATGCCTCTAGTGTATGGTGTCTCAAGGAGGTAGTCCAAATGGTCGAGTGCAAGAATAATGGGGGACAAACGATCATCCCTATTTTTTATGATGTGGCACCTGCAGAGGTTCGGTACCAAACTGGGGATTATGAAAAGGCCTTTCTTTCACATGAAAGCAAGAAGCGATATGACCAAAAGACTATCGGAGACTGGAAGGCTGCTCTCCGTGCAGTTGGGGAAATAAACGGACACGACCTGCAAAGCATGCCCAACAGGTGACTGCTTTTAGCATTCCGTCTCATGCGCCTTGTATCGTTAAACTCGATGCATTTCAATTGGTCTCTTTTCTAGATTTGTGTTAGTCTTGTTGAAATTAAATTGTGTGCATTTGAAGTTATACCGTCAAATCACACTAACTAATGGCACAATCCCATTTTTCTCCCATTTCATTCCCAGCAACATTTTGTCAGTTCAGGTCATTCGTTAACCCTAAGTGCCACCGCTAATTCATCTAAATGGAATAAATCGTTGAAGAACAGATTTAGAATAGGTCTGTAGTTTTCAATTTGGTCTTGTCAGAACTTAGTTTGTTTCAACTCAGTTTTCTAACTCATTGTCTTTTGACCTCCAACAAACACCAGGCGAGACGGTGAGTTCGTGAAAACATTCACGCAGAAGGTTTTCAATGAGTTGAAAAAGGCTTCTCTGGGAGTATCGGACTACTTGGTCAGTGACGATAACCAAGTGGATGAAATCATGAAAATGATAGGTGCTGGGACAAGTGAAACACGGATTATAGGAATCCACGGGATGGGTGGTATCGGAAAGACGACTATTGCCAAAATCATCTTCAATAAGTTTTTACAAGATTTTGAGAATCGTTGCTTTCTTAGTGATATTCGAGAAACGTCAAAAAAACATGGCATTCAACACTTGCAGATTCAGCTCATCTCTAAAATCCTTAAAATCAAATGCATGGATATAAAAGACATTGATGAAGGAAGTCAGACAATTAAAGACAGGTTGTCAAATAAAAAAGTCCTCCTTCTTCTTGATGATGTGGAAGAACAGAATCATATTACAGCATTTGTAGGTAAGCGTGATTGGTTAGGCAGAGGGAGCAAAGTTATTATTACTACAAGAAACAAAGATATTCTTGGGATTCCTGAAGTGAACTGCAGTTATGAGCTTATCTGTATGGATGACGATCAATCTCTTCGACTATTTAGCAAACATGCTTTCAGAAGAGATTATCCTTTGGATGAGGATATCGACCAATCCATGAGGGCGATACGCATTGCTGGAGGTCTTCCACTTACTCTTGAGGTCATAGGATCACTATTATGTTGCACTAAAAAGGAAGAGTGGGATATCACACTGAAGAAGTGGGAAATTGTTCCTCATCCTACAGTTCAGAGTAAGTTGAGAATAAGCTATGATGCATTAGATTCTCCGCAACAGAATATATTCCTCGATATAGCTTGTCATTTCATTGGATATGACGAAGACATTCTGGTTCATTTCTGGGATGAATATAACTATTTTTCGAAAGTAGACGTGAAAGTTTTGCAGAACAGGTCTTTGATTAAGATTATAGAGGATAATCGAGTGTGGATGCACGACCAACTTAGAGACCTTGGAAGAGATATTGTTCGTCCAAAAAGTAAGACAGAAATAGAGAAGCAAAGTAGGGTGTGGGATCCTAAAGAAGGATCAGATTTATTGAGGAGACGTAAGGTAAAATACCCCCCATATAAATTCCTAGTATTTGTGGATTTTTTTTTTCAAAAAATAAAAAGCCGGTTACTTTTTGTGTTGTTTAGCACCATTACAACTTCCTCAACCTATATTTTTGCTCTTTTAAGATTACAGGAATGATAGTACTGAACTTCAACCGCTAAATATAGTGGACTTGAATTAATGTGTTTCCCTTCAACTTTTTTGTGTTAAAATTTTCCCTTTGGGCAGGGGAAAACAGAAGTTGAAGCTTTACGTCTCGAGTTGGACGATCAGCGGCAGTATCGCTTTACCTACGAGGGCTTCAAGAGGCTGTCAAAACTAAGGTTCCTTGAAGTGGGCGGTTCGATGGAAAATTTCTGTGCAGAAGCGAGACTTCTTTGGCACGAATCGACATCAATTGTTCCTCCAGCTAATGAGAATTCAGATCTCCTTACACAATTACGATGGCTTTCGTGGCATTGTATTCCCCCAACATTTAACATTACAAATTTCTCCATGGAGGATGTGGTTATTCTTGATCTATCTTCTAGTGAAATCACGGATGATTGGAAGGGGTGGAGGCACATGGAGGTATCTTATATGCTAGACAACACTTATTATTCCGTCTTATGAGATTCAAAAGTAATCTTTGCATGATTTTTCGTTTACAGGCGATGAAGAATTTGAAAGTTCTGAATCTGAGCCATTGCAATTGCTTGGAGAGAGCTCCCATCTTCTCTGCTGTGGTAAATTTAGAACGATTGTTCTTAAAGGACTGTGCATCATTGACCGAAATTGATAGATCGATTTGTCAGTTGAAACGCTTAGTTTCCTTAGATGTAAGCTATTGTCGGAAACTTCAGAGTCTACCAGAAGAGATGGGTGGAGATCTTGCAAGCCTTAAATACCTAGATCTGAGTGATTGCCTATCTTTGGAGAGGCTTCCGGATACAATTGGGAATTTGGAATCGCTGATTGAGCTGGACATATCCAATTGCCAACGCTTGAAGAGAACCCCTAACTTCTCTGCCCATTCAAATTTAGAACAATTGATCTTACACGACTGTGATTCATTAACTGAAATTGATAGGTCGATTTGTCATTTGAAAAGCCTAGTTTCCTTAGATGCAGGCGGTTGTGGGGATCTTCAGATGCTGCCAGAGGAGATGGGTGGAGATCTTGCAAGCCTTAAATACCTTTTTCTGAATGATTGCGAATCGTTGGAGAGGCTTCCGGATACAATCGGGAATTTGGAATCGCTGATTGAGTTGGATATATCCTCCACAACGATCGAAGAACTACCCGATTCCATCGGAAAATTGAAAAATTTGGAAGTAGTGAAGATTATGTCTAGTGACATAATCAAAATACCTGATGTCTTTTGGACAATTGAGAAGCTCGAAGAAATACGTGTGTCTTGGACAATTGAGAAGCTCGAAGAAATACGTGTGTCTACTGACGAGCGTTGCCATGTGAATATTGGCGATTGCATCTCCAGAAATCAATCCCTGAGGATCTTGAGATTGAAAGGGGCGGATATATACGCGCTACCACCGAGGCTTCCTGAAAGTCTTATCGATTTGCAGCTGGAGGAGTTGTGCATGGACACGTTTCCAGATCTCTCGAACCTCACTAATTTAAAGGAACTGGATCTGGGATTTAGCGAACGTGATTATGATGGGAAATCATATGGGCCCGTGGATCTCTCGAACTTGAGCAATCCGGAGTCTCCGGCCCTGCGCTTCGATCGTGAGGCCGCCTCACCAACGGACCCAAGCCTCCCTCCTCAACTCCAGTCACTCGTCCTCTGTGGCCCTAGACTGCGTCACCTCCCAAGGCTTCCCCCAAGTTTATCCTCCTTGTGTTTGGAAGGTTGCGACTCACTTTGCTCGATGGTGGATCTATCGGATTTGAAGAATCTATCATCTCTCCGCATTTTTTTCGCTCCAATTGCAGAGATTCCAGGCCTTGGTTGTCTGGAGAACCTACGAGATATGCACCTTCAGAGCCTTGGACAGGTGAAGATACTACCTGATCTAAGCAATTTAAACAAACTGACGAGTCTTTGTGTATGGGAGTGTTCAAATCTGGTCGAGATTCAAGGCGAACTAACACAATCTTTGGAAAACTTGATGATTGTTGGCTGTGAATCTTTACGGAAGTTGCCTGATCGGTCAAGCTTGAAGGGACTGCGATGGGTTGAAATAGAGAGGTGCAAGAAATTAGATGTGGAGGGAGATGATGCCGAATCTGAATCTGAAGATGAGGGAGAAGACGGCGAATCTGAATCTGAGGGAGATGATGCCGAATCTGAATCTGAAGATGAGGGAGAAGACGACGAATCTGAATCTCAGGGAGAAGACGAGGAATAAGCGCACGTTGCTCTTGAAATCTTCTTGATCCACGACCACAAATTGTTCCCTCATGTTCAAACTTTAAACAACTTGAGGTAACCTATTTCATCTGACAAATAATTGTTTTCCCTTTTCTGCAATCAAATTCTTTCACAGATATGAACAGAAAAGCTTCACATGCACTTTTTTAATTTTCTTTTCATGAGTTGATGACTGAAAATCTGATGAAGGTATTAAAATTGTGATACATCCGTACAACCAGAAGGTTCTTAATTATGTTCAAATATTCGTTCTCTTTTCCTTGTTTGGTTTGGCTGTTTTGGCTATATATTATTGGGATGGCTTCTCCTTGCTTTTATGTTTCCCAGCTGGAGGTATGCATCTCAATTGCATAGTTTTTATTTGATATGTAACAAATTGTTAGAGATCCTTCTTGATTTGCTACTTCATATATTTCGAAGTTGATGGCCTCGCTTTGCTTTGCAGATAACTTTGTTATGCTGTAAGCAATTAGATGGAATGTGTGCTGGAAGGTCATATAACTATGGTTCTCATCCTGGAACTTTACGGCATAATCAACTCATCATCGCAACCGTGAAGAAGACAGACATCCTATATTGATATGCTTATGTTCAGTTTATTGTCCAGACTAGGTATGCTTCTTACTGAGATTTGCAAATGTTAGGGAGAAGTTATAAAATGAAGAAAGACGAATTTCACTTGGGCAGCGGCATCAGTAGTTTGCCCAAAAAAACTTCCATCTATGACAGGATAGAGGAACTACTTAGCTTCTCCGAGGTATCATAAATCATCTTATAGTCAAAGGCTAATATTTCAGTATTATTGGTGCGTAGGACATATGATAAGTCTCATTGGGGCCAGAAATCATGTGAATGGATTCTTGTGTGAACTCCATTATCACCTACATCTTCTAGAAATGGTTGTACCTGGGTTATTCTCTGTAATAGAAGCCCTTCCATTCACCTCAAGCTGTACTAGAGCACTCTTTTAGGGTTTAAGATTGACAGAAAGTGCTAAGGGAGACATCTCAACAACCTGCTTTTTTGCCGGTTTCTAATGTTGTTGAAAGAAATTAGAGTTTGAGAAACTTACAGAGAGCTTTCTATGCAGGGAGCTGCGGCTAATGGGGCAGCTGTACATATGAAGACCAAATAAAGGAAAATGAGGATGACATATAATGTCAACTAAATTCCCTTTCACAATCTTGGGGTATTATTCACCTGTTGAGAGACAGAAACTTGAATATTAGTGACGGAAGTCGTTGCCTATTGATGAAATTGTTAAATTTGTTAAACTCGGTTTGAAGTTTTAGTTGAATGTTTGGCCCTTTTTTCTGGATAAATCATTAGAGCAGGGCAGAGGGATTCATTGTGCAATTTGTGGCATCGCACGTAATGTTTTTGGGGTTAAAAGGGCTATTTAAGCAAACCTAATTGTTTATTAATCCATTTTGTAGGGCCATAAGAATGAATATTGCTCTTCATTTGTATGTGTTCTCTTCATTGACAGGCAATAGAAATTGCTTATCAGGACCCAAATATTCCTTTACGAGGAAACACTAGCAGGGCACGTTGAGAAAAATTGTGTGCGCTTAAAGAGGTGTTCACAGCAGTCTTAGTTGCGCCTGCCAAAACCAATTCATGACCTTTTGATGTGAAAATGGTGTTCAAGGTAGTCTTACTTATGAGTATGATAGGCGCTCACAAAGCAGGAAACACGAATTGTTGGAATTCAATTGAATGGGCGGTGTCATAAAGCCGACTCTCGCCAAAATTACCTACAATCAGTTTTCACATGGTTTTGAGCACTGTTGCTTTGTTTCTAACAATCATGATACTTCAAAGCTCAAGGGCATTCAGTGCTTGTAGAATCAACTCATCTCCGGTGTCCGTAAATGGAAATTGACTAAAATAAGTAATGTTGATGAAGGGATCAAGACAATTATAGGTAGGCTATCTAGTAAAAGAGTTCTCTTCCTTTTTGATGATGTTGACCAAAAGAAACAATTGAATGCACTCAGGGAAATATCTATGATGTTCAGGTATTACTGAATTCTTCAACGGTGAATATCAAGTGCTGAAGGATCTCAAAATTCTTAGTGCTTCACAATGTTCATTATTGAAGATAATCTCTTCCATTGGTCACTTGACATGTCTATCAAGGCTATCTTTCAAAAGCACCATAATTACACAACTTCCCCTGTTGATTGGAGCTCTTACAATCCTTGAATACTTGTCTTCAAAAGAATGTGAATGTATAGAGAGGCTTCCAGACTCGATTGGCAATCTGCGATCACTATTTGAGTTTGATATTTCCTAAGCGTGCATTAAAGAGCTACCTGACTCAATAGGAAACATGAAAAGTTTGAAAGTAGTGAGGATGAACGATTGTTTTATTGGAAAGATACCTAGTGCCTTATGGTTGTTGTAAAAGCTAGAAGAAACAGACGCAGCACATGGTGAAAGCTTGCGACTAGAAATTCCAAATGACATTTGCAAAAATTCGTCTTTGAGGACCCTAAAATTGACACTGACTGAAACATACCAAGTACCAAAGCTTCCAGAAAGTCTCGTTAGTTTGCACATTAATACATCGACGACGATATTTCCAGGTTTCTCAAACCTTACAAGTTTAAATAATTTGTATCTGGCCATTCGACCAGATGCTTACCCCATAGACAATTGTCAACTTGTGGAAGATACTATGCCACGGTACATTGTGAGATTAAATTGGAGTCTTTAACATTGTCATCTGCTGTTGTAACCACCTTATATGTCTACTGTTGTAACCGCCTTATCAATAGATATTGGTCAGTTTTTTCAACTCAAAAGACTAGAACACTGGTGTGCTAATTTGTTGTGCCTCCCAAGGCTTCCCTCGAAGTTTATCTTATTTATGTGTTGAATCTTGCCAGTGGATGAGAATAGCAATGCATCTCTCAAATTTGAAGAGACTGTCAGAACTAAGGATAGAGAACTCTACAGTCTACAGCATCAGAGATTCAAGGCCTTGACTGTTTGGAGTATCTTCCAATTCCGAAACTCTTCGATCTTGAAAAAGGGAGAGAGTTTCCCTAATCCGACTCATTGGCAGAAGTAGAAGTTAGTTACACTAGATTATTGTAGTAATGTGGACTTTGCTTGTCGCAAACTACCAGAATCTCCGGAAGAATTGTTGATTGAAGGCCCTGCCATCCTTAATGTAAGTTGATTGACTAGAAACACTTTGTAGAGAGGGGATAACATGCGTAAGACCTGACTGTTTTAACTTGAAGAGGTTCAAATGATGCGAGGCCTGGCATTGCTTAGGAGATTCGGCCATTTCTTGAAAAATTGAGAAGACATGCTCTACAAGGGAGTGCATTTTCGAATAAGAAGTGCATGTGTTTCTTGAAAGGTCCTGCACTTACAACCAGATTTGTTGTCAAGGAAGCTTGGAAACTTAAGCAAATTGCTTATTGTCCTACGTCATTCTAGCAGATATTCGTTATTGTCTTTCCCGGAATCGTATTCTTTATACTAAATTAGAATCATAATTTGCCAAATTGACTTGAAACTTGTACACTTGTATAGTTAATTGCTAGCCGTTTTTTCGACCACTTTCTACCTTTAAAATGGATGGCTATAAACTACTTATGAAATGAGACCATGGTTTCTTTCGATCTATTTCATGAGTTCAATTTGGTTTAGATATATTCCCGGTTGACAATTTTGGTTGGCGAATTAAGTTTTCAATAAAAGACAAGTCAAATTGATGCTAGTTTACTATATTCAAGTGCACTAATTTTGTCAATTTACATGTTCGTCTTTTATGTGAGATCATCAGAAGTTATTGGGTTGTACTTCAAATTTGAAGCTGATATCCATGCCTTGTAAATATTAACTTTGTTACACCTAAAACAATGAAGGGTATATTCAAATGTATAGGCTTTAATCAGTAATAGAAGCTTTGCTATTTGCCTTTTGGTTATCCTAGGGATGGAGCTTTAGGTTTCAACATTGATAAGGAGAACCGCTCCCAACAAAAGTACTATATGACCGCCTAAGCTTTTTCTATCGGTAACAAGAGAAATTTACAGGGTCTTTTTGTGTAGGTTAGTTGTGCCCGTGGCTAACTCACTCAGTATCTTTTTTCCAACACTTTGATGTTGTACTTTGGCTTTTATCATAACGTACAAACTCTAAATTATCATATGTTGTCAAGGAATTAGTTGGTCTCTTGCACAATGTGCTTTGAATGGTCATTATGAGCAATATATCCTTTGAAATGTCGGAGGAAATTTAGTTTTTCAGGTTTCCACTAATGTTAATTCTTGTATATCGGCCAAAAGAAGGTAAAAGCTTACAACTCTATTTCCAAAGGCTGATCAGTGTTACAAGTCCAAGCCAAGATGATACAAGTCGTTTACCTCCTAAAAGTTAAGATTTAGCAAAGGTTGCCAGTGGAACTGATGCAAGACAAGGTCATCATCGATTTCGAAGATGGCTTGAGCATAACCCCCTGCCGGGAAAGAGTTGAAGCACTTGTGTCAAGAAGTCTATTGTGACAATGTGCCTATAGCAGAAGGTAAGGTCACAGATTGAAAAGTGGTCTCCTTTGGCACTCTTTGTTTTTTTTTTTTTTTGGTAAAGAATTTGGCACTCTTTGTTTCACCTTGTAAAACTGGTTAATTGCCCAACCGCGCAAGTCTCACAGTTCCAAAGTTCACCCATCTGCCAATTTTGCTACATGATTCAACTATAAATAGCTCAGTTAAGCATTCACACATCCTTATTAGATTTTATCAATTCCCGTAAACAAAGCCACAGGCCTAAGATTAGATTGACAAGTAAACTTGCGAATGTATTTATTCAATGGAAGTCACGGAGTTGTATTTACAAGGATGACACATTCAACTTCATACTATTTACATTCAGAGTGAATTTGAGTAGAGCTCTTATGCTTGTGATGGATATGGACAACAGATCGATGGAATGCATTTCATGACCGCCATCACAGAGGTCACTGATGATCTTTGAGAAAAAAGGTGCTGAACCAGGAGCATTTTAACTGAAGTTGTTCTTGGCATCAGAGTCTGAAGGCAGCCTCAATGCAGAAGCAGAAAGATTCCTGGAAACAATAAGATTTCCTTTGACATCTTCACCTCCATATTCCTTCAATCGTGCGTCCATGACGATTTTGCATGATCCCCATGTCTCAGCCATTAATCCCACACCATAGTAAACTAAATGGTCCGCAAGGCTGTTACCAGTTACTGATCTGCAGAGACGCATTCTCATCAGTTGTCCACATATATTCCTGGTAACAAAGGACCAACATTCTCTAGAACAAGCTGGTCTGTCACACGACTTGTTGCGTCTAGCATGACAAATCCACAGACTAATTGCTAGAACAAGTAGCTACGACTGAAACAACATCATTACCTGCTGCATGATGGATCTTCTCCAGAGCTATCACAAACTTTCTCAACCTGATAAACCAGACTACCAAATCCTATATTATATAGCCATACCTACCTACAACAAAGCGAACATTCCAATTACATGTGAACAGTGACATAGAAAAGATTATGATTAGTCACCAGAGAAGCAGGTGGAATCAGATCATTTTCACATTATCTCACATCAATGTGTTTATCCGTAGCTGTCATTGAGCTAGTCGCCAATAATTATAAGCATTAGTGGATGTTGACATACAATAATTAAAATGCGTATAATTGCACAGAGCCTAAGATGCCTAAGACTAGGTTAAGAGAGAGAGAGAGAGAGAGAGAGAGAGAGAGGTTAAGACGATCTTATCAGCCATCAAAGAGAGAAAGAGAGTATATAGCAGACGCTACGATGCGTCTTAAACTTTGGAATTGGTATGAGAAAACTAATGATGGCTCGTGCAGGAATGAGAGTTACTCAAACATTTCTGAAAAGTCATGAGTACTACAAACTATCCTGCTTTACTAAGAAGATAAAAACAAGACAGTTATATTTTATACGTCGAAAAAAGAGAGTAAATACATTGTTGGAATAAATGAGACGTCACCAGGAAGATAGGATGAAAGAAATGCAAAGAAAACGTCAAATTCAGTCAACGACAATTCCCCATAATTTATATGATCAAAGCCTTACCTCTCTAGGGAAGTGATGGTAAGTCTTCTGTGGGAACCGAGAATAGTACGGAGGCAAATGAGGCACAATATCATGTCCATTAGTAATACGTATCATATTTGGCACGCGGTCACTGTAGTAAGATGCAAACACTGCATTGCCAATACGAGGTTGTCCAAATGTTAAAACTTGAACATTCCGTGCTTCATGATTGACCTGAAAATAAAGTGTTCCCCATTTATACAAGTAAATCAAGTGAATGTGCTGGTCCAGAAAAAACAGCTTCAGCACTCATACTAGACAGCCAAATAACTTGAATGTTAACACATCAATGACCCTTTCAGGACTGAAAAAGAAACACTATGCACCAATAATCACATATCGCTTTTCACATACAATGGTGAACAATAGAACAGCCCTTTCTCTCCATGAAGGCTAAAGGTCTAGCGTTACTCTTTCAAGATCCCATCCATAATTTTCCCACCACCAAACCTCACACCCACAATAAAACAATTCCACCCCCAGCTCCAAGAAAAGGTGTTAATAATATGGAATAGTGGGATTGGCGGTGAATTTACGAGTGAGGCGCATTTAAATGCTGCCACAAGAAGCAATTGGATGTTGGTGGCATGAGTCACATCCTGCTAATGACATAAACAAAAAATTCCAGGTTCACGGTGAAAATGCCCCTTGAACTCCAAAACTTATTGACACAAATAGCAAAGGAGAAACTAAAATGTCGTTTGGTAAAAAATCCTTTGTGAAGCTATTTTGGCCCAAGTAGTGTTTGACAAATTTGTTTTGCAAAGGGCTTTGGGAATTTTCTTTTTTATTAAAAAAAAAACTTACCCTACCCTTTGCCAGAGCCGGCGAAGGGCTATGGTCGCCGGCAAGGGGCTCCGGCTGCCGGCGAGCTAGATCTGGGGCCGGCAGCTATTGCCCAAGGTCGAGTGACCCCCCGCGAGCCAGATCTGCCGCCGCCGGCCGTCACCCGAGGCCGGGCGACCCTTGGCGAGGGTCGCATGACCCGCTTGGAGCCGTGCAACTGCCCGGGCGCCGCTGGCCTGGGTCGTGCAACCTCGCCGGCTCAATCTGGTGTCGGCCGCCCTCCCTCGCTAGCCACCCTCACTCAAAAGATCAACAATAATAAGAGGGGCAAAACCGGAATAAACCAGAATAAGTGAGTAGTTTGGGGCAAAAAAAATTGGGTTTAGCATTTTGGCAAATGCTGGCTTTTGGCCGAAAGCCCATTGGGAATGCTTGCCAAACGGTTCAGCATTTCCCCAAGGGACTTTTGAGGCCGAAAGCCCCTTCTCAAAGCTGAACCAAACACCCCCTAAATCAAAAAAAGGGCCACAACACACGGGCATGCGGTCACAATCGGCTAAGAACAATTTTCAGCAAGAAATCAGAAAAAGTAAACTCTTAAATCATTTGTGTTAGGACAACATGTTATACTTGCTACAAATACTTTGAGAAATGGTATACTCTAAAGTTTATGCAACCTATGATCCTATCAGAGTCCACATCAAAGTTTGACTCTCAAAAAATTACCACTTGTCATGGAGAGAGAATCAATGGAAAACGAAATTTGGGGTGGGTACCATTTTTGGTACCAGTTCCGCAACAGGTGCCTAGAAAAGTACACTGGACCACTCTATTTAATAAAGCTGAGACAAAAAGAATAATTTAGACACCTTAGAATTGGCTCCAGCCTACAAAATATCTGGTCCAGTAGTCCAATTGAAGAGGAGCTGCTTCATTTGATTAGAGAGAGACGGACAGAAACAGCGCATAAAACACAAATTTAGGATCGATATACAATCTATCTTAAACTGAGTAGGCACTTTAAGATTACATGACACAAAATTTGAGCTTCAAGTGCCTAAAAAAGTTATATGTCTGGACCATAACATATCAACAATCCCATAAAGTTTCCAGCAAGTAAACTTTGTAATGGATAGTCGATGTCTTTATCCACTACATTTAAGTACTCAACCAACTCGAAGCTCCAAAGCTTAACATGTACGACTCAATTCACACAACTAGATACTTCAATAATTGGTGGTTCACGTAAAGTGCTGTTTGCACCCCATTCTGCTTATGTTTTGTTTATGAGTTGATTTACCAAAAACGTAAGAAAACAAGATGCTATGTATGAAGAATTGTAAATATACATATGAGAGCCATAGAAAGTTCAAGATCCACATAAAGAGCCTAGACTTTTCAAGGTAGACTTCGCAGAGAAATCCAGAAAACTCTTAACAAACCAAAACTGAATAGTTGGAAGAACACGATAGAAAAGAAACCAATGAAATTCACAAGTCCCAGCCATAACAATTTTTCAATTTATCTTACCACAAGATCAAGTCCGCAAAAGGATGCCATGGCCCCTCCCATAGAATGCCCTGTCACCATGACGTTGATGTCTCCATATAGATCCTTGGCTCTTATAACAGCATCCAAAATACCAGGTCGAATTGTCGTATTGTGATAAGCATAATAAAATCCACGATGAACCTAAGCAACAATTAATAGAGTAAGACTGTAACTTAATCCAAATCAGAAGTATCCACAGGTTGCAAGAGTCTTATCATCTCTAGTACTCACCATGGCACCAGGCATGCCAGGGTAGTTTATGTCATGCTGTTTCCAGTAGAGATCTTCAACCCAATTCTGTATGCTGTAGACACAAATAGAAGTAATCACTAACCGAAAAGCTCGAATGAAAAAGAGACGTGAGAGAAATTTCACTGAAGAAAATTAGTGAAGTATGTAATCTCCTCATGAATCCATCTAAAATTACAGGAAAGTTACATGATTCACCCTTTTTCCCTTCATATGGACAGCAAACCCATTTGCCTCATGTACACATTCACCGAGGCTGCTCTTCTTAGCTTAAATTTTCATCAAGTCCTTTGCATGTCCATTTAAGGGGAAGAATTGCTAAAGTTAACATGCATGCATACCTATGTTCTTGAGTACCTCTGAAAGCTATAACCACAGCATTAAGGTCCTTGGCGACCCCAACATATGCCTACGAGTGGTTTAGAAATAGAGACAAACAATTAGATGCAATTCAAACATAGAGGCATCACAAGCATCGCAAATTGGCAGGCCACTGTAAAACAAATTATATACCTGTAAGCAGTGCTGAATGTCAACTATCAGTTCAATGACTTCAAACCCCTGCTTTCAGATCAAAACACATTGATAGCCAGTTCAGAAGCTCACATAACAGTGCAGCATATGCCGACAAAATGTCATATCAAGAATTGGCTATCTAGTACTAAGGATCCATTCTTCGCACGACCTTAGCAACAATGTCATATTAATAAGTAGTCAAATTACCTTGGTCTTTCCATCACATCTAGGACATGTCCAACTAAAAAGTTCTGTCAAATCTGACATGTAAACCTGCAATAAAAGGCTTTGCATTAAATTACAATTTTATTGTATTGAAATGGGGAAACCTGATGACTAACAACAACAAGCTCTAGGTAAGTGTGAAACTTTTCTTAAAGACCACTTACAGCAGATGCATACTCCACCAATATCGTGGCAAGAGTGTGATTGTAAATAGCTTTATGAGCCTTGGACCTCACTCCAAGTTCTGCATTTACCAGTTGAGAAAATTTCAAATTGATAATGTGGTCAAAAGCTCATTCAATTACAAGCAATGCAGGAAGTTTCTTATGTCTCTTGCAAGCTATTTCGACAAATCAAGAGAGGGGAACACTTTAAGGAAACATCAACTCAAGACAATATTTCAGTATATTTCCGCCATTCTTCTTCGTGAACTGAAAGAACTATGTACACGGTGCAATGCAATGATAGGGGAATAAGTGAACAACAAAGGGCGCCACTTTCCAATGAAGCTACTCCACGAAAACCTACAGGCAAACAGTCCATTACTCAACAAAACCAACCAAAAACAACACAATGCCCGTCAGTTATATGCTCCGAAAACATCCAATTGTACACCAGAGGGCATCATACAGCTATAGTTTGCCCCATTCAGTCAGGCACCGCAGCTCCGCCACACAGTCTACAATTTCCCCCCAAACCTGAAACACCTAACCCGCCCAAATTCACAATACAAATCTCACTGTCCAAGCTCGAAACCGGCCTACTCAATCCCAGAGCCTCTCTATTCGCGCCTCATCACAATCAAAACTCCCAAACCCGAATCGAGTAAGAGGACCAGAGCAGCAGTTAACCGATGCCACGAACGCGAATTGCGATTACCTCTCGCCCCGCTCGCGGCAACCAAGCACGTCAGAAGAAGCACCACCGCCCTCAACCACGACCCGTTCCGCTCCATTTCCTGCAAAGAGAAAACCGGGATCGAACATCGTCCTCGAGACGAAACACGAAACCACGCCAGCAAAAAGCTCGCTCAAATCTCTGTTACCTCTCATGTACGCAAAACGCTTTGCGCGCAATCGAACGGCGCGATCGCCCGTCGAGATATAGAGAGAGAGAGAGAGATCGCGATATCCTCGTCCGCGTTGTTCGAATTCGATCTCGATTCTGGTCTCGCGGCTCGGTGGACGCTTTTCGTGGCGATTGAAAGCTACGGCGACTAGGTGGGCAAGAGGAAAAGAGGGGGGACGACGGATTTGCTGATCTTTCCTGATTTGCCGTCGGGGCCTTCCCCTGCCGGCGGGGCATATTCGGTGTCAGATTCGGTGATTTCGCCGCTCGCGCGAGGGCAGTGAAGGAAGTTCGGCTGAAATCGGGACGTTGGGAAAGACTGCGCGGCGATTTTCTTCTCCGTTGTACTTTAAAGCCCCGAGAGGATGAGACGTTTGGGGTTTCTATCTTTCTCTGTTTTGGAGCTTCCTATGATGTCTCCACATCAGCACTTTGACTCGGCTTGGTTCGAAGTAGAATTCCAGAAGGTACACGTAAAATTAGTGTTAGTATTTGCGGAGGTTTATGAAAATGCAAGTGCTACTTCTGTCAAATGTTTTCGAATTCAAGATCCGATCAATCTAATAACTCAACTTATTCAAAATTGAGAAGAATATAATTAAACTCGAGTGACTGGTAATATTGTAATCATTAGAGAAGAAATTTTTGGCTTGTGCTCATTACTGACGAAGATATGACATCTAGAGATCGGCTGCTGATTATTTTGCTTGACAGATCCATTCTTGTGGAATGAGTGTGTATTTAATCCTGCCGGTGCTCCATTGATCCTCTTTATTTTCTTGTTTTGGCTTTGTGTGACAATATTATGGGTTTTTCGAAAGTTTACATACTTCTCGCGTATCCTTTTGAGCAATATTTTCCTTCGACTAAAACAAAAAAACCTCAGACAAAAAATTAGGAATGTACATTTTAAGAAGGCAAAGAGTGTGAGTAAATTTATTTATTTATTTCACATTTAGCTCACTAATCATATAAATAAGAAAGTAATGCGTGGTACGTGCCATATTCGGTGGCTCTTGCAAGTTTATACTGGTAGTGGAATATTTATAAAACTACAGTGAAATTAATTCACAAAATAAGTGGATGTTACAAGCCTCCATTTGTTTTTCAGAAAAAATGATTTAAAAATAATTTCCCAAAATATTATTTATTTTACTTGAAATAATTATTCAATTGAAAATGTTTTTGTTATTGACGAAAATTAATGTTTAAATATTTTCGTGAATAATGATAATATTTTCCGTTCATTTATTTTTGTAAGCGATACAAGCGATAATTTTTAGGAAAATATATTCTAAATCATTCATCGCAAGTCAAACGAAGATTTAAGAAGAAAGTGAGATTCGAGAAAAATTATTGCGAAGAGTAAGGTTTCGTTCGTTTCACGGAAAATATTACGTGTCTGGAAAATGTTTTCTAGGAAGCCATTTTCCTAAAAAATGATGCCATTTTCGAGTGTTTGACTGAAATCTAAAAGAGTCTCGGAAAATATTTTTCATTGTTTGATATGGAAAAGATTTTCATCATTGCACTACTTTTAATAATTTTTAATATTCTTTTTCTTTTTTTTCCTTCTTCCTCTGCCGGTCGCCAGCCGCTGTCGTGGCCGACGACTGGGAGAAGAAGATAGAAAAGAGAAAGAAAAAGAACAAAGAAAAAATAATCAAAAATAGAATTAAAAAAAGAAAATAAAAATAATTATAATGAATGATGAAAGAAGGAGGGAGGAAAATGTTTTCCTCTTTTCAAAAAGTGGAAAATATTTTCCTCACTTTTGAAGGTGTTTTGTCGATTGAGGGAAAATATTTTTCATGGCTAGTTTATTTTTGGTGAAACGAATATCAGAAATTCCGAAAAATGTTTTTCTGAAAGTTATTTTTCATAAAACGAATGAAGCCTAAAATAATCAATTTGTAGAGACTAATCTTCAAAACTTTTCCTTTATATGTAGTATAGATAAATCGATTGCTCAATTGACTTACCTCAAATTTTATAAGCGCGAAACTAATTAATACACCACTCTCTCTTTTTAATCAGTCTCATACACTACCCATTCAAATTATGAAGAAAAAAAACAGAACATGAAAAAACCGAACCCACATCCAAACACGATAACCCAACGATAAAAGGGTCACATAGACTTTATCAAGTTCACAAATTCGAGTCGTATCATACAAACGAACTTCTAACTAGTTATTATTTTGGGCATTTATTACCTCAACTAAGAAGACAACAAATTCGTACACTTATAAATATATCGACTAATTATGATTTAAGTTGTACGTATCGTAATGAGTAGCAGTAATGATTATCCCTTCTATTTTTTCGTTTATTAAAAAAAAAGAAACAGGACTCATCGCAACTCAGGCGGCGAGGCCAAGTCGGACCACCCCCTCAACCCCTCGAGCCGCGCGGGTCGAGCCGGCGCTGGCTTCATTTCCCATGGTGGGAAACGAAAACGCCACATTTCCCCCGCTCCGACTGGCGGGAAGTTTTCGCACCCATTCGCATTACGCGAAAATGAAAAAATAAAAAGAAGAAAAAAATACCACGACGACCGAAACAATAATAATATAAAAAAAGAAAACCACCCCGAAAAGAATAATAATAATAAAAATAATGACAAAAGCGGAAAAACTATTAAAACAAAAATACGAAAAATCGCAAACCCTCCTCCCCCTCCTCCTCCTCGCTTCCTCCATTTTCGGACACCGTCTCCGACTCCTCCCCTCCTCCTCCTTCCTCCCCCTTTTTTTAATTTCGGATCGCCACTTCCGATTCCGATTCGGCCTCTCACGCCCTCTCTCTCTCCATCTCTAGAACGATCGGCGACGAACTCGATCGATCGACCGACCGATCCGCCGATCCGCCGATCTGCGCCGGGGACCAGGCCTCCAGCGCCGACCGCCGCCGCCATGGCGAGGCCATCGAAGCAGCCGGCGTCGTCCGACGAGGCCCTGTACGACGGCTCCGAGGAGGAGGAGCCGCAGCAGCAGCAGCAGCTCAACGAGCCCGTCGACGAGGAGGACGAGGAGGAGCTCGAGGCCGTCGCCCGCTCCGCCAGCTCCGCCGACGAGGACGACGACGACGCCGCTCCTGCCGCCGGCGCGGCCGACGAGAATGGCGAGGCCGAGGAGGAGGAGGATGACGACGAGGTTCGGTTGTTTGCCTGCGTGGTTTCTGCTGGAATTTTGGCGCCGGATCTTTTTGTTTGCTTGCTAGGGTTTGCGGGGGTCGGTGCGGTTGTAGGTCCCCCTGGTGTTTTGCGCTGGGAAGTGGATGTCTGCTTCGTGTTTGAATACGAGTTCTTGAAGAAGTTTTAGAATGAGGGTTGGATTTCGATCGAGGATGTTGAGTTAGGACACTCTGAGAGACGAGTTGCTGTTCTACTGGTCTCTCGTGATTCTTTTAGTGCATTCGTTTCTGCGGATCGGCACTTGCTGTATTGATCCTCCGCTTTACTAGCGTATTGCGCAGAATGAAGTCTAACAATGCACAAGTATATACGTATAAATACATGTTCTGTAAGGTTTACTTTGCACAAGAGTCGAAGCATCTTCGAGGTGGACTTATTTCTTGCTCTTCTTTCGGGGTGTACTATTTTCTGGTGTTACTCTCAGTTTAATATTGTGCATGCCAAAAATTACGGCTTCTTTGAGAGGAATTTCTGTTTATTTACCCTTTTTTTTTTCCTGGTTGGTTGGTTTTGCATCTCCATGGCTAGAGGACTCGAGCAGGGCTGCGACTGTTCATGTTTTCTTTGAAACTGATGACTGGGGTTTTCCCCTTTTACTTTAACATTTACTTGTGATTACAGCTTCATCAGTAGTCACCTCACCATTTACAAAGTGGGAAACAATGACAACCATAGCTCGTCTATCTTGCTTTGTTTCTCTCTTTACATACACTACTTATGTTGGCTAGTGCTTCCATACGTCTGAAAATGTTGTTAGATACTTGTAAGAATGACCCAGTGAGGATCAGAAGCGTTGCCACTATTTATTTATTTTCGTATTCTTTTTCCCCATTCATTCTGCAGGAGGATAATGGTGAAACAGAAGTTAGCAAGCGTGAGAAGGCCAGGCTCCGTGAAATGCAGAAGTTGAAGAAGCAGAAGGTTCAGGACATATTGGATCAGCAAAATGCCGCTATTGACGCTGATACTGTGCCTTTACATTTTAAGAATGTAATGTCTCTTTCTTGCATTATTTCGAGCTCACATGTAGTATTGATTATGACTAAGATTTTATTGTTTTTGAAATTATTTTTCAGAAACAAGAAAATAAGATTTGGATCTAACAAAAATAAGGAAATTCAATCAATCGGACCATTTTCTAGGCGTAGCATTGATCCAAACTCAGTAACCAAAAACAAGTCGACACTCGTCTGTTATATACTGTGAAAACACGTCCAATTGTACACCAGAGGGGTCATATAGCTATAGTTTGCCCTATTAAATTAGGCACTACAGCTCCGCAACACAGTCTACGATTTCCCCCCAACCCTGAAACACCTAATCCGTCCCCGCCCAAATTCACAATACAAATGTCACTGTCCAAGCTCTCCAAGCTCAAAACCGACGTACTCAATCCCAAAGCTTGTCTATTCGCACCTTCTCACAATCAAAACTCTTGATCAGAAAATCAGAGCAGTAGCTGATGCCATGGATGCGAATTGCAATTACCTCTCGCCCCACTTGCGGCAATCAAGCATGTCAGAACAACCAGCACCATCGACCAAGACCCGTTCCCATATGAGATAGAGAGATCGATTTTGATATTTCACCGTATTGCTCGAATTCAATCAAGATGCAGGCGGTGAGGCTAAGTCGGGCCACCCCCGATCCTCGAGCTGTGGGTCTTCAATTCTTGCGGCGGGAAAGAAATCACATTTCCCCCACTCTGACTGGTGAGAAAATTTCGCACCCACTCGCATGAACCAAAATCGAAATAAAAATAACCGCTCAAATAATAATAACAACAATAATAAAAGCGGAATAGTATTTAAAACAAAAATACGAAAAAACGCAAACCCTCCTCTGCTTCCTCCATTATCGGAGAACAAGCAGTGACCATTCGATTGTTTGTCTGCACCGTTTTTTTACTGGATTAGTCGGAATTTTGGTGCCGGGTCCCTCGTTTGCTTGCCAGGGGTTTGCGGGGTTGGGTGCTATTTGGTGTCTTGCGCTCGGAAGTGGATGCGTGCAAGCATCCTATTTGAATACTGAGTTTTTGAAAAAGTTTTAGAATGAGGGTCGGATTTCGGTGGAGGATGATTGAGTCAGGACGGACACTCGGAGACAAGTTGCTCCCGATCTACTGCTCGCTCGCTTGCGATTCTGTTGCTGCCATTCGGTTCTGCAGATTGGCGCTCGCTATATTGATCCTCCGCTTTACTAGCGTATTTGAAACTCTGATGACTGCGGGGTTTTTCCCCCTTTTTTTATTTTAACATTTCCTTTGTGATTAAAGCGCTTCACGATCACCTCACACCCATATACAAGAGTGGGAAACAATGGCGAACACAGCTCGTCCATCTTCTAGCTCTGTTTCTGTCTCTACTCACGCATGGCTTCTCACGTTGGCAAGTGCTTCCATGCGTCGGAAATGTTGTGGTTCCATATTTGTGTGTATGTGATTCGGTGAGGATCGGAAGCGTCGCCGCTATTTATTTATTTTTTGTGTTCTTTTGCCCCCCAATCCATTCTGTAGGAAGATAATGGGGAAACAGAAGTTAGCAAAAGCGTGAGAAGGGCCGGGCTTCGTGAAATGCAGAAGTTGAAGGAGCAAAAGAAGATTCCAGGAATTATTGGATCAGCAAGATGCCGCTATTGACGCTGCTGATATGGTTGCCTTCACATTTTAAGAATGACTCTTTCTTGCATAATTTCGAGCTCACATGTTATTAGTATTGATTATGATATTAAATTTTCTTTTCTTTTCTTTTTTTTGCGCTAGAGATCCAAGAGGAGTCGATATACAATTTAATCAAAGGATGTTCGCTCCCAAGACTTATTCAAATGTCGATGGCCCAAAAAACGACAGAGACTTATTCAAACGTGTTGAACGTCATTTAGGAAAAATCTCCTCTTATGTTTGGAGAGTTGAGGCCTTAAAAACCGAAACATCATAAACCTCCAACTATGCTTTGACTCAAGTAAGGTCATGTTGCAACTAGCAATGGAGTTGTGTGCTACATTTTCATATTCGTTATTTCATCGGTGTGTTTGTTTGTAAACTACCTTCGCACATGAAAGCCCACTTCTGATGGCGTGCGTTGCTTCATGGACTCGGATCTTTAGCTTCTCAATTTTCCGTAGAGATTCAATTGTCTCCTAAGAAGGGTAAATTTTCTTCGAATCACTTAATAGGATAAAGAAGCATGATCTCATAACAGGAAAAGACACAATGCCGTTGAAAGACACAACACAACGACAATTCTTTGAATTTCTACCTTTTGCCTATTTGATTAGGCAAAAGAACTTATCTAGCACATCCCGTCCTTCTCTAGTAGGTGGCGAGACCTGGATGAGCAAACTATTTTTGGGAAGAAATGAAAGTAAAAATTTGTTGAGGGACAAGTGCGTGAAAGCGGCAAAGGGAGACTCTTGAGTTTTTTACCTAATGAGGTCTACATCTAGATGTCAAATGTAGCTTTATGCAATTTCACCCCCATCCTTGACAAATCTCTTCGACTACGTTGTGAGAAACCCCAAATGTCTGGATCATAACAAATGCTTCAAAAAAATTTCTATAAAAAAAAGGATGTCAAATAACATGAGTAAACCAATAAATTGAGAGCAGCAATGCAGACAAAATGATAAAAATAAGAACAACTTGATTTTGTTCATTTATGAGAAGACACTTATAAATTGGATAAATTGCTTGATAACTGAGTAGTATTTTTCACATAGTTAACAGTTGAGTGCTTTAGTGGTGTACTCCATCATAATGACATCCTTTTCAGAAAAAAAAAACAACATGCAATCAGGTTAATCAGCGTGAAAGTGAACCTGAAAACAGTATCGGCCGTGCTGGGTTGCAATGGCAAGTTATTCTTTTTCAAAAGCTTCATAACTTCCTGCGCGAGGGTAGCATCTTTGTGCTCTTTAGCATAATGCTGCATTTCAATACACCAAGTTAAGAAAAGAAATGTGTAAATAAAACAAAACGAAAGAAAATCACTTCATATAAGTACATATCATCATTGCCGATAATGGTTTGTAGAGCCAATTGTACGGGTCAAGCCATGGACATTATGCTTCCTTAAGGGCCTTCTTAACTACAATTTTGTCAACCCTTAGTTTCTATCATTAAGGACAACCAAGGGCGTGAATGATAAAATTTCTCTTTTTTAACCCTATTTCTGCCTAGATTTTTTCTATTTCTATTTTCCATATGAGTTTTTGAGCAAAAATAGCATTTGATAATGATACAAAATTTCTGTTTCTAGAATAGAAATTCGTTTGATAGATTCTTTTTAAATTTTTGTTCCTGGCGAATGGCAACAGACGGCTGGCGAGCGGGCAGTCGACGAACGGGGCGGATGGGGCGGATGGCAGGCAGAGGCAGCGGACAGCGAGGGCGAGTAATAAAAAAGAATTATTATTTTTGTTTCTATTCCAAAAATAGAAAAGTAGAAAATTTTAACTTCTTATTTCTATTACAAACCTATTTCTGGGCTAAAAGTTTATCCCAAAAATAGAAAAATGAAATTATTTTACCAAACGGATTTCTATTCCAAACCTGTTTTTTTTTTGGGTAAAATTCCAAACCTGTTTTCGAGAACAAAAAAAATAGAAAAACGAGGAAACATAATGGTTATTATTCGGGCCTTAAATGCGCCATGGTAATTTAAATTCTTAGGCAAAATAAGGATTAAGAGATATAAATACTTATTATATTATGTGCTCCCGGTGACAATTGATTGTTGTAATCTCCTGACATGAGACATACTATGGAAGTGCAGTTTGATTTGATTTATTTTGCTTGGAAATAATGAAGAGCCTTATTACTAGAGAATTAGCTCGAACGGATAACTACCGAAGCTATCAGTTCGTAAAAACACATTTTGCCCAAAGTGAGCAAGTATGCACATGAAAAATAGAGTTGTCATGATTGACACTTCTCACCAATTTAAATGCATTGAAGCATGTCGATCAATTTAACATGTTACTCCCAAAAGACCGTTTATACACATTTAACAATGTTATATGCACTTTAAATTAAATGTGGTTTCATAAAATTATCTATGAAAACCTCTTTCTTGAGCATGTTATATGTGTCCTGTTACTTTCATCCATGTGCTTAATAGATGTGTCGTATCTTTGTTGGACATAATTTTGGTTTACATAACATTCGACACAACAAGAATATGACACACAAGCACAACTTGCTGCCAGTTGGGCAGTCAAAAGTTCTCGTATGCAACTCAATACGTTCTCCAAGCATGGTAGGCTTTTAGGTAATAAGATCATTAAAAAACAGAAATAGTACAATAAAATGATTGCCTTGCTCATAAGGTTAGCAAGTACCAACAATCGAATGCAGAAGAGAAATCAGGTAAAGATATTAGCAAGATACAAAATTGTTGAACTTGGCACAAATATCGTGTCGGTAAAGCTTCCCAAAGCCAAGAGCCCTTGCACGCACACGTGCTTTTGTGACTGCACGACATAGGGTCGCAGTTTTATTGGTAAGGTTTTTTTTTTTGGTAAGGAATAGGGTCGCAGTTATAATTCCCATGAATTCGAAGATTTGACAATCGTGTCTTCAACATCAAATATACGAAGCAAAACACAACGACGACTATATAAATATGACATCTCTATTCACAAGTAAATTTCCTAACAGCATAATCGTTCCTGATCTATTATATATGCTCTCTGCTTCAACTTGACCGCACCAGGTACACATCCCTTGAATGAGATATTCAGACTTAAAGCCCCCTAATAACAAAGAACCATCGCTCTGGCATCTACAATCCACGTCGAAATTCCTCAGCAGCAAAAAGAAAAGCCTAACAAACAACAAGCACGCTACCTGCGAAACCAAGGGGCTGAGCACTAGATGAGAAGGAGCTGTGATAATTAAATTCCACGACTTGGTTGTCATAAGGAGAGACGAATCCAACTAAAGCTGAGATGAATCGGAGGCTTGAAAATGCAGTAGAGTCTGTGTGCTCTCGAGACGGCGTGCATGGGTTCGGCGCCATCGAATCACGAGTCGACGAGCTTGAGCCTGAAGGTCGCGTTGTTTTTTTTTTTTTGGGCCATATGAAGGTCGTGTTGTTGATGAGCGAGTTTTTGATACTTTTGTAAGCTTTGAGGAATAATACTTCTGATCACTCAATCTATTTATGATCATAAATACTTGAACAAAAACATACGTTTTTATACTAGTAGATATTGCATTGAACTAACATTCTTCTCTCGCCAAAAACAAAAAAGTAGCATTCTTAATTCTACTCCAAATTCTAGGACATCTTTTTTCTTTTCTTCATTAATTTTCTTACGTTGCATCACATATTCTTGGTTCATTACCAAGACCATAACTTATCAGTATTTTTACTACACCAGCAATTGCACGTTGAAATTTTCTTTCTCCCTCAAAATCTGAATTTGACTCATCATATTCAGTGCATTACATTTCTTTGGCTTCGAACAAGGTTCGCAACAGACTTGAACTTCAGCATTCTACTTTTCCTAATATGTGCATTAACAAAATCCCTACCCTAAAGAATGGTAACTGGGCCACGCCGGCCTAGAACCAGCACAAACCGGCCCTCTTGGGCCCTAGCCCATGAGGGGCCGTACCAGACCAAGCCCGTTAGCAATAAGGGGCCGTGCCAATGCCCGGGCACTGGCCTAGGGCCATTATTTTTTAGGAGTGATTGTAGTCTGAACAAAAAAGTGAAGATGGCAACACTAATTTAAGATCTCAATAATGATTTTTCATCAATTTGATTAAGAAAGAAATTCCTCGTAGAAAAGGCAAATAAGGGGCAAAACAGGAAGGAGGAGTTATGAACTTTTTTTTGCCACCGAAATGCATCCTCCGTATGTTTTTATTTTATTATCCTTGTGCGTTTCTTTCGACTAAAATCTTGCGGACAGCACAAAAGGCAAGCTAAAGCATTGGTGGCTCTTCTTCTTTTCCACATTAGCACGACCCCATCTTCTTTTTCTTTGCCTTATTGCTTTATACCTTTCCATTATCACATTACTTTTAACAAGATTTTCCCTCGCATTCTCTGGAGCAATTTCGCCGACGGCTGAGTTCCCCTCGAAATAGTTTTTTGCTAACAATTATGGATTTTTTTTTCAATTTTGTTAAAAAAACCGTGCATTATTACTCAATAAGCACTTGCTCTCTCCATCATTTGAAGTTTGACAAATAGTCTTGGTTATTTGTGAGTAATGTTAATTATTATGATACAATTGATATATTAATTGACATGACCAAATCTCAAATTAACATTTAGCAAGTGAATATATAGATTTATGAAAATAAATACTATACAAGCATGAAAATCTGGATAGTCCTCATTTTCTTTTAAAAAAAATCACTTTTGGAAAAAGTGAGTTTTTCGGATCTCATTAGCCTAATATTCTAGAGAATCGTGACCTTTCCACTCCACTTGCTATTAAAAATGTCCCGAACATTCAACTTTATCATGGAGAATATAAGCTTTCAGTTTAATATTAAGAAGTGATGAAATCTTAATTTTCTTTAAAAATGTTCCCACCTTTCAACTTTATCAAAGTTAATTTAGATATTGTAGGAGGATGTCCATAACTTTCTATACTTACGTAAAGCCAAAAACTTGAATTTGGTGTCCTCCCTCAAAATATTCATTGTACCCTTGACATATATTATTCTGAGGTAAAATTGTTGTGTAATGAATGGGCAGAGACGGAAAGCATTGTTTTTATTTTTTCGTTGACCACTATATGCGCCAACAGGATTTGAAGATGGACAGAGGAAACAGAATAAAACTAATGACAACGCCTCTAAACGTGGAAGTGGAAGTTGTGAATCAGAGCTTGCTACTGACTACCCATTGCTAACAAGTGATGTATGTAGGTTCTGTACCTTTGGCACCACGATTGGACAGTTCAATCTGATAAAATCAAGAGGCGACGGCGGTCGCTGTATGCCATCATCGAATGAGTCGGGATTAAATGCACTCTCTTAATTTTGGACAGCGAAATTCTGTCAGAAATATAATAGAATAGGCTGCAAAATCAGATTGAAAATGAAAGGAACACCTTATCTATTGTCGTCTCTGAACTGCAGTTTGGTCCATCTAAAATGCGTGAGCCAAAAGATCCTCTCTGCAAAAACTAGTCATCTGAGGATTGTTCCCAGAATTCAATTGTTGATGATGCACCTATTCTCTCAGATACAATTACTTTTTGGGGAAAGAAAATAATCATTATCTGAAAGTACAGGAATGATAACATTCAAATCAAAGAACGAGCAGAACTTCAAATGGTTCAGGGACATTCACAAGAGAACTTCAGATGCTGGTTGCTCGAGACGTGATTACCGCACTTGTCTTGCTTCTCAGCGGAATTGGCTGAAACTAACATGGCAACCTTAATGGCCCACATAGGAGACAGATCTGCAGCTAGTGTATTCAATCTCCAATTCTGTCATACTTTAACAAAGGGTGCCTTCGGTGGTTAGTTCTTCCATATTCACTTTCACCTCCAAGCCTGTGTTTAATAAGGAACTAACCATGGCCGGGATATTGGCTTTGAGAGTAGCAGCCAATGCCTACATGAGCGAAGAAAATGCGAGGTTGTAAAAACTTTGAGATAGTTAAATGCAACATATATACAACTAGCAACAGGAATGATTGGGAAAATATTACCAGAGCAATATATAACTACAAACAAGTAATATTTCTACTTCTACCCAAAGTGATAAGGAAATTTAGTCAAAGTAAGTACCTTGTGGTCATCTTCTTTCTTCTGTTTGATAACCTCGACAGGCCACTCGCTGACAAGCTTTTGAAGTTCAACCATAATGCTGGACCTCTTAGCATCAGGTAAACTCTGGCATCAATCCAAGGCATTCACTTCATGAGAACTAAGAAGTGACATCTGAACAAACAGAGCCTATGTAGGTGTATTTCCAACTTTATCTACTTCAGGAGCCTAAGATGATCTTTCGAACTCACTATTAGGACCATGGAACTCACTTTTGTAATTTTAACCAAACACTACAGCAAGCACCAAATATGAAACCCAAATCAACCAGTCACCCTCAACGAGAGGATCCGTCACAGTAATTTTATCTGAGCACATTATGGGGGACAATTCAGTATGTCTTCCACTAATTGTTTTATTCCTTAACAGGATATGGAAAATTAAAGGACTAGTTCAAAGGTGGAGGTAATTTAGGATACAAGTCCTTGAGCTAGGAGATCATGCCAGATGGTGAGCATATCAAAATAGCTATAGATGCTCTGAGAAGTGAAGCACCTGATTTAAGACATGAATCACTGTAGCAGCCTCCTCAGGTTTTCCTAAATCCCTGCACAAAACATTGGATATAAAACCATTTAGTTCACCACAAAACAAGTAAATGACATTCAGTTAAATTTTAATCTTACACCAGAGTGCTAAAAGCCACAATAAATGCTTCCAAATAGAGAAAAGTAGTCATATCTCCTTTGTGTGTTGACAATGAATATTATCATGCCCGTGGGTGCTTCATGTCCTAGGGTGTGAGCCAAAATTTGGTTTATTCAAGCATGAACTCTCACTTTTTTTGGCCATAGACCTCTCAGCTGGTTTACCAAGAACTTTGTACTGATATCTATTGCAACTTTACTGTTTTCCCATGATCAGATTTTCGCATGCTAGAAGACCAAGTGCTTTCAGGGTCTGATATTTGTGATTTCAACAGTCTGTGTTTGCAAACTACCTTCGCACATGAGAACCCACTGCCCTCGGTGTGCTGCTTCATGGACTCAGATCTTAACTTCTCAATTTTCCATAGAGATTCAACGTCTCCTAGAAAAGGTAATTTCCATCAAACCACTAAATAGGATATAGAAGCAAAATCTCATAACAAATAAAGAAACAAAGACATTGAAAGACACAGTGTAGTAAAATTCTTTTTATTTCTTATTTCTACCTTTATGTTTAGGGAGAGAAAGAAATCATTGTACAGAAGAATATATTCTAGCACATCCTGTCTTTTGTAGTAAGTGGCAGGACCTGGATGAGAAAACTATTTGTGGGAAGAAAAAGAAAATATAAATTGCTGAGGGACAAGGGCTAGAGAGCATCAAAGGGAGACAGAGCAAGTGTTTCTCACCTGCTTTTGCAGCAAACTCCATCCAGATGTCAAATGCAGCTCTATGCAATTTCACCCCAACCTTGACAAATCTCTTCAAATACTTTGTGAGCAACCCTCAATTGTCTGTATCATAACAAATGCTGCAAAATTTTTCCATGGAAAAAAGGATGTCAAATAACATGAGTAAACTATAAGATTGAGAGTAGCAATGCAGACAAAATGATTAAAATAAAAACAAGTCGATTAAATCATATATAAAAAACACTTATAAATTGGATAAATTGCTTGATAACTATGTAGTATATTTCATACAATATTTAAGCGCTTTAATGGCGTACTACATGATAATAACATCCTTCTCAGGATAAACAGCACGAAAGCAGGATAAACAGCACGAAAGCAGGATAAACAGCATGGCAGTGAACCTGAAAACAATATCGGCCGTGCTGGGTTGCAATGGCAAGTTATTCGTCTTCAAAAGCTTCATAACTTCCTGCATGAGGGTAGCATCTTTGTGCTCTTTAGCATATTGCTGCATTTCAATACGATAAGTTAGCAGAAGAAATATGTAAATAAAACAAATGGAAAAAAATAATCACTTGATGTAGATACACGTCATCATTACCAATAAATGGTTTGCAGAGCCAATTGTAGGGGTCAATCCATAGACATTATGCTTCCATAAGGCCTTCTTACCTACAATTTTGTCAACCCTTAGTTTCTATCATGACGGACTAAGGCACCATGCAATTCAAATTCTTAGCCTATATAAGGATTACTGCAATTAATATAGAGTCTAATTATATCACGTACTCCCAGTAACAATTAATTGCTGCAATCTCCTGACATGAGTTATACTATGGAACTACAGTTTTTTTTTTTTTGGTCAAAATACTATGGAACTACAGTTTGATTTGATTTATTTTGCTTAAAAATGAAGAGCTTAACTACTAGAATCAGCTCGAACTGATAACTACTGAAGCTATCAGTTCATAAAAACACATATGCACAAAGTGAATGCTCTTTGCTAAGTTTCAACAATGAACACAATTACTTGAAGTGGAGGTGTCATGCAAGAAATCAAAGTCTTAGAGAGCCAGCAATGTGCGGAAAGACCCGACCCATTTACAGAATAAGTGTTTGATACAGTTGGATTGAGCTTAATAATGTCCGACTAATAAACAAGTTAACAAGTTTGTACATGAAAAATAAAGATGTCATGATAGGCCCTTTTAACCATTTAAACACATTGAAGCATGCCAAGCAACTTAACGTGTTACTCACACAAGACACGTTTATACACATTTAACAATTTTATATGTAATTGAATTGAATGTGGTTTCACACATTCACATATGAAAAACTATTTCTTGGATATGTTATATGTGTCGTGTAATGTCCATCCACTTGCTTAATAGATGTGTTGCATCTGTGTAAACAAATTTCTGGTTTACATAATTGATGCAGCAAGGAAAAAAAAACACAAAAGCACAACTTGCTACCAATTGGGTGGTCAAAAGTTCTCATAAGCGACTGAATTTGTTCTCCAAGCCTGACAGGCTTGAGGTAAAAAGATCATTTGAGAACAGACAACATACAATAAAATGATTGTGCTAATGATAGGGTCTACAAGTAGCAACAATCAAATGCAGAAGAGGAATCAGGTAAAGATATTAGCAAAATACAAAGTTTTTGAACTTGGCACACAACTCGTGTAGATAAAGCTTACCAGAGTCAAGAGCCCTAGCACGCACGCATCCTTCTGTGACTTCCCGGCAAAGGTTGCAGTTAAAATTCTCATGAATTCGAAGATTTGACAATCTCTGCAATGAAAGGAAAAAACATGTTAATTTATCAACTATTCAATAATTAAAACTTTACTTCTCAAATGGAGCAAGAAGTCAACTGACAAATCTGCGTAGGTTCTGCAAGACATCAAAGAGAAGCTTAATATCCTCTCCGTTCTTGCAATTTTCAATCATCGACCACGTTCATGCGTTTGGAGCCATTGTTCTTTTCGTATTAATGGATTCAATAATTTTATCATACATCTCCTTCACGGCCTCTGCGTAATATAACAAGAACCAAATATCAGAGAAAGAACTAAACAATTTGTCAAGCCACATATTAGACGGAGAATAAGGAAAAACCTGTGGGGGGTTCCTCCTTTTCAGCACTTGCTTCGGAAGAATACGGTAAATGCAAAATTATTGAATAAGGGGCTGCAGGCAATCTATTACCATGAACCGGCCCTGTGAATTCCAACGACATCACATCAAAACCCTGCACTGCCAAGAGAAATGCAGCTCCCTCTTGTACCAACAAGGAAACAAACTAATTCAATCCAGAACCGACATTCAAGAACACGAAGCAACTCGACTCGACGAAACAATTCAACACGATCGATTCCATTGCACAATCATGTCTCCAATATCATATATACGAAGCAAACACAATGGACACAATTAAAAAAAATATGGCATTTCAATTAACAAGCACAATCCTCACAGCATAATCATCCCTCCGTTTCAACTTGACTACACCAGGCGCGCACATCCCTCGAGCGAGTTATTCAGACTTCTTCATCAATCATCAAATTCTCCACCCCCTCATATCTAGACATCATCAAACTCAACCTAAAAAAAAGCCCCCCCAACACTAACAAAGAACCATCACTCTGGCATCCACAATCCACCGTCGAAATTCCTCTGACGGACGAGAAGCGCGCGCTACCTGCGAAACCGAGGGACTGAGCAGCGGCGCAGGAGAAGAAGGAGGAGCCTCGATTTCGACATGATTGCGCACACATCTGAGCGCATTCCACGACTTGGCATTCGTTCGGGGGGATGAATCCGGCCGAGCCGAGATGAACCGGAGGCTTGAGAATGCGGCGAAGCCTGCGAGCTCTCGAGGCGGCGTGCATGGCTTCGACGCGATCGAATCAACGAGGTGATCGTGTTGTGTGCCGAGCGAGGTTTTTCTCTTTGGCTTGTTCAGGGTTTCTACGAGGAGGAGGAAGAAGGAATGCGGTAATGTTCTCCTGTGGCGGCGTCCATGGCCTCTTACGGTGTGGAACAGTCGAAAACTTTTTGCAAATGTCAAATGGAAGAAGATAGTGTAATATATGTAGAGAGGATAAATGTTTAGAAAATGCTTATTATTTAGCCAAAAAATATATTAAATTATGGCAAGTTGAGAGAAATTCAAATTCCATTTGGGAAGTAAAGTATTTGTGGGATTAATTGATAATATCTTGATTATTCATTTACCGGCATTATTACAATTCATCTTCACGAAAAAGATGAGATTAAGCTTTCCAATATGCTTGCTCTTCGATTTAGTGGTTCAAGAAAGGATCTGCACGTGGATTTGGAATATCGTATGAGTTCAATTTCCTGCACAATTAAGTGCAAACAATTTCATTTTTGATGGCCCTATGAATTTGGTTCATGAGGTCAATCGATATAGGGTAAATATAAAAAAAAAATTTCTTGTTTTATCCAATGACTTATTACATACCTCTAATTTTAAAATACCAAATACATATATGAATTTTATCTCCGAAGACCACTTTGCACTTCCGCATTAATTAGCGTCGTGTTCCTATTATAAAAAGAAAATGGTTAATACCACAAAAAACCCCAAACTGGTACATTTGTGACACATTTACCCCAAACTATTTTTTTGACTATAAAAAACCCCAAACTGGTACACCTGTGATAATTTTACCCTAAATTATTTTTTTGACCACCAAAAACCCTAAACCGATACACCTGTGACAATTTTACCCTAAACTTACCACAAAAAACCCAAACTAGTACATATGTGATAATTTTATCCTGAATTAAAATTTTAATATTTT
The DNA here is from genome assembly GCA_031216285.1 of Syzygium syzygioides. Classification (NCBI taxonomy): domain Eukaryota; kingdom Viridiplantae; phylum Streptophyta; class Magnoliopsida; order Myrtales; family Myrtaceae; genus Syzygium; species Syzygium syzygioides. The sequence continues at coordinate 31,253,375 of CM062249.1, forward strand.
TATTTTTATTTTTTTCGAATTTTTATTTATTTATTTTTCATCTTCAACCTCTGGCCGGTTGCCGGTTCAGCGACCAGCCAAAGGCGAAAGCTAGCAAGGGCTGCCCTCGCCCGATCCGGAGGGCGACCCTAGCCGAATCTGGCGAGGGCGGCCCTCGCCTGCGTCGGGCCAGGGCTGTCCTCGCTCGACTCACCCTCGCCCAACGTAGGCGAGGGCAAGCCTCGCCTGCATCCAGCAAGGGCCACCCAACGCAGGCGAGGGCGAGCCTCGCCTGCGTCCAGCGAGGGCGGCCCTCGTCTGCGTCAAGCGAGGGCGGCCCTCGCTCGACGACAGCGAGGGCTGCCCACGCCAGCTTCTGCCTTTGGCCGATCGTCAGACCAGCGACCGGCCAAAGGTTGAAGGTGAAGAAAAAAAAAGAAAAGAAAAGAAAAAAATAAAAAATAATATTAAAAATTAATTCAGAGTAAAATTGTCACATGTGTACCAGTTTGGGGTTTTTTGTGGTATGTTTGGGGTAAAATTGTCACAGGTGTACCAGTTCGGGGTTTTTTATGGTCAAAAAAATAGTTTGGGGGAAATATGTCATAAGTGTACCAGTTTAGGGTTTTTCGTGGTATTAACCCAAAAGAAAATGTGATTTTCTCTCCAACAATGTCTATCCTCGTGTCCTAAATTCTTACGCCCATAAAAATTAAATCACTCAAATGTGGAGCTAGAGACTAAAAAATGATTTCGAGAAAGGACAATTTGGTCTTTTCCAATTTTGGATTTTGGTTAGGTGTATGCCAATGGCAGTTGTAAAGTAAGCTTTTCGTTCCACAATACGGTTGGGTTGGGGAAAAAAGAAAGCACCGATAATAAGAAACGAACTGTCGTTTTCTAGATTCAAGGGGAAATGCTCCCCTTTTTAACTTGAGCCGCAACTGTCTCCTCTCCACCCTCAATCCACAACAGAAAAAACTCCTCCCTTTTGTCCACCACGGAAATAAACCGCTCAAGCAAAATCAAAACTGCAACAGACGAAGAAAACAAAAGCTGAAACTTCATTACAATCTGATGCATAGAGGGACAGAGAATCAATCCTCCAATCTAATTCCTTTCGATTGACATTCTTCTTGATGAAAATGGGTTGCGGGAAGTCGAAGCATGATGTCGCCACCGGAAACACCATTACCAAAAGCAGGAGTTCAGGCGCCAATCCCGAGTAAAGCAAACAAGTGGAACAAAACGTTCCTCGGATGGAAGCAATTGGGAATGACGCGGCATTACTTGCGCAGCAAGAAATCAATAATGTGGTAAGCCAGGATACAGGAACTGCAACTGATCTTAAGGACGTAATAGAACATCCCGAGCCCGAACGGGAAGAAGAGAGCAAAGAAGAAGAAACAAAGGCTGCGGATGAAGACAGAGAGGAAGAGAAGCACATAGAGGAAGAAAGGGTGATCGAGCTGGAGCGGGAGCTAGAGCCGGAGACGGAACCAGTAGCTGAAGAGGAAGAGGCAGAGACAGGGAGATTCACATCCCGCGACTCGCCGGATCATTACTTCTCTCCGAGAAGAGACGAGGAAGCACTGGAAGGGATCTTGTCCGAGGGGCTCTCCTCCGAGTACAACTCTCCACGGCATGAACTGGTCAAGGAGGGCGAGAACGGTCAAGTGGTGGTGGAAGATAAGAATGCAACTGGACTGGAAAAGGCAGAGGAATTGAGGGAGAAGGAAAATAGCTCGGCTCCTAATGAGGTACTCGAATAGATCTCTGAGAATTTAACTGCTGAGTTCTAACAATAGAGACACGCATTCAGGATCATAAGATTATGTGTGCAGGATCGCAGACATATGTCTTGACGCGGATGATGTTTATGCTAATTTACAAAACCCGTTCTTTTCCCTTGATTTTGATACATTTACTATGCATTTAAACATTGACGTGAACACCACGAAGTCAGACTGACTGTTTGAGCTGGTTTTCTGATATTGAGATGGTTAGCTCCGAACAAAAATGACGGAACCATGTTTCTGTGCAGGAAATTGTGGCTCATTTAGCAGCTGGAGAAGTAGTGAAGAGCAACTGAATCGAAGAAGCAGGATCCCAGCCTTTTATGCCTTAGTTACTTAAAAATTACTGTGATGTAGTTCAGCTCTCAACGCCAAAAATTGCCGAACAGAGAACAGACTGAAGGGTTGGAGCCTTGGCTGTATTTTATAGGATCTAATAGTGTGCATTCCGGTTGGAGAGATGATCATTATTCCTATATATCACTCCACGAATTACTATCACCTTGCGGCGTTACACTCTATCAGAAGATGAAGTTGAAAACAAAAGGATCCTTGAATCACATAAGGTGATCAAATCATGATCAAAGAGTCATGGAGGCTAAGTACTAAAAAAAATTCACTTGTCCAAATGCAATTTGAACGTCAAGCTAAACTTGAAACATTGGCGGAGTATTGGCACTTCATATTTATTTTAACACATCGAATGAATAGCAGTGCATCGGTATTTTGTTCTGCTTGGAATTCTTATAGACTAATGGTCTTAAATGTCTGCAAGTCTTGGAAGAGAAAATTGAGGTTGTTAGTCTCTTGGAAGTGGAGGGCCACATCTCCAGAACCAACATCAGGAAGAACCAATTTTCGTGCTTAGATATGAGAGGAGCCATTTCTTTTGTTAATAGTAGTCTATAAGCTTGGAGCCTAGTGCTAATACAATTTTAAGATTCATTCAATGTGGACATCTTTATTTCCGAGATGCATGACAATGTTACCATGTGCCTGTCCTAATTTTGATAGATTGATTATATAGGAAGCTGATGTTTTTTTTCCATTCGTCCCCAGATAGAGGAGACTCACAATCACCGCGATTAGATTATTGGAAAAAATTATATCGGAATCATCTGTGAAATTGCTGATGAACCTTATATCATGCAGTAGATGCTAAAGAGCACAAGACTACAACCACTGTTTGGCTGTGCATTGGAAAAGAATGGTGTGTACTGTGTATTGTTGACATTGTCAGCCAAATTACCTTGCAATATTCTATTGAAACAGTATCAACGTGTCTTGCAAACTAGCTTCTAATTGGTCATAACTGGTGATTGTCTTTTCTGCTGATCTTTTCAAGGATTTCTTCAAGGGAAGACTTTGAGTAGGCATCACTGAAGATGGCGCTACTAAAAAATGAAGCAGCTGTAAACAATGAGATAGCAAACCCGGCTACTTGTATATACACTTGATAGAAATTCAGGATATGGTGGTTTTGTCAGGACTTGACTACGACGTGTTCTTGAATTTTAGAGGACCAAATGCTCGAGTAGGTATTGCTGACTTCCTTTACATCAGCCTGATTGGTGCGGGAATCTGTGCTTACAGAGATGACAAAGAGCTGCACAACAGGGAAGAGATTGGCTCGGAGCTTCTCCAAGCAATCAAGCAGTCGAGAATCTCCATACCCATCTTCTCAAAATGATATGCCTCTAGCAAATGTGGTCTCAAGGAGCTGGTGCAGATGGTGGAGTGCAAGAAAACCAATGGATAGAAGATCATGCCCATTTTCTATACCCTGGAACCTTCTGAGGTCCGGTACCAAACTGGCGGGTATGGAAGCCTTCCTTGAGCATGAAAACAAGAGGCCATACAATGATGTAACTATCAGCGAGTGGAAGGCTGCTCTAAGTGAAGTCGGAACACTAAAGGGATGGGACCTACAAAGCATGCCCAACAGGTGATTACTTCTAAGATTAAGACTATCGCAATAGCATCCTTATAATACAACTCAATTCTGATTGAGTCCTTGCTGAATTTGTCTTATTTGGAGAATCGAAGTTGAATGTATTTCTAAAAAAATTAGAAATCATTCAGAAATCAAGCCAAAATTTAACTTTTTCTAAGCTTAACTAGATGTTATAAGTCCATTTTCATCCTTTTCTTGTTGAATAGCATTATTGAGCTCGTATAATTTCAAAAGGATTCTGTCCAAACGGGGTGTTTAAGTTTTCTAATTTAGTTTGGCCTGACCAATCGTTGTTCAACCCAATTTTCTAATTCAATGTGTTTTTCAACTCCAAAAACATCAGGCACGAAGGTGACTTCGTGAAAACAATCGTCAAGAAGGTTTTCAGTTAGTTGAAAAAGAGTTATCTGGTATTATCGGATTGTTTGGTTGAATTAGACAATCACGTGAGTGAAATCATGAGAATGATTGGCCCTTAGACACCGAAGCACAGATTGTTGGTATCCATGGAATGGTTGGTGATGGAAAGGCTACTCTTGCTAAATCATCTACAATCAACTTTCACCTGATTTTGAGGAGTGTTTGTTTCCTTTCTAACATTGAAGAAACTTTTGAGGTGAAGGGGTGTTGAGTACTTGCAGAATCAACTGATCTCCAGCATCCTCAGAAGTCAGAAGGCAGTGGACAGATATGAGTAACACAGACGAAGGGATTAAGATGATTAAAGATCGGCTATGTTGTAAAAGGCTTCTCCTTCTCCTCGATGATGTTAACAAAAAGAATCAATTGAATGCACTTATGGGCAAGTGCGATTGGTTCGGTGAAGGAAGTAAGCTTATCATCACTAACAAAGAGGTTGTCAATGTTATTGAAGTGGATTGCACCTATGAGCTTAACTGCATGGATTACAACAAATCTTGTCAACTTTTCAGCAAATATGCCTTTAGAAGAGATTATCCTTTGGATGATTCTCTTACCCACTCCAGAAAGGCGGTAGGCATTGCCCAAAGTCTGCCATTAGCTCTCAAGGTTATAGATTCGTCTTTATCAGGCAGCAAGAAAGAAAAGTGGGATGTCATACTGAAAATGTTGGAAAAAGTTCCTCATGAGGAAGTTAGCAATAAGCAGAAGATAAGTTATGAGGCATTAGATGATCGACAAAAGCACATCTTTCTTGATGTAGCTTGTCTTTTCGTTGAATGTGACAAAAATATTGTGATCCAAATGTAGGATGACTTTGAACTTTTTCCGGAAGAAGCTTTGGAAGCTCTGCAGCATATGTCCTTGATAAAGATTGAAGAAAAGAATAAGTGATGCATGTTCTATTAAGAAACACGGGGCAAGAAATCATCCGTCGAGATAGTAATATGGTGACAGAGAAGCATACTAGATTGTGGAATCACAAGGAAGCATTTGATTTGCTGATAACAAACCTGGTAAAAGCTCCCTGCTACCACTTACAATTTGGCTACTCTCTCTTTTATGATGGCATAAAACATGAGGGGTTAATAATGTGTTTCCTTTTTGCCAGGACGAGTAAAAGTTGAAGCTCTCTATCTCAAGTTTCGCAATGAGGCAGAACACTGTTTTGCAGATGAGGACTTCCAAATCTAAGGTTCCCTGAAATTAATGGCGGAATGAGCTGAACCGGTCTATGGAACTTTGGAGTCCGAAAAAACACCTTGAAGTCATGCTTAGCGCGCAGCAGCGAGAAGCTTATGGCAGAATTTTCATCTTCCGATCAACTTTTTCCAGAAGAAGTCACATCTGCTTCCGATTGCAATGGCTTTCTTCGTATAATATCCCTCTAAAGTTTGACATAGCCAAATTATCCACGAGGAATCTAGTTGTTCTCGATCTGTCAGGGAGCATCATTACTGATCATTGGGACGGTTGGACCCATATAAAGGTGTGACATATGCTAGGAATCTCTGCTGTCCATTAGTTTGTGTCCGTTAAATCCAGAACTTGATCTTTCCACGATTTTTTTTATCTTTTTTGTTGTTGCAGGTGGCGAAGAGATTAAAAGTTCCGAATATGTCGTGTTGCGGCTACTTGGTTAAAACTCCCGACTTCTCTGCACTAGCAAATTTAGAACGACTGACCCTAACGAACTGTGCAAACCTGGTTGGAGTCGATAATTCCATTGGTCGGTTACAACGCTTGGTTTTCTTAGATGTCAGCTGCTGATCGAACCTTTGTGACTTGCCAAATGAAGATTAATGAGCTAATTAAAATCTTTGAAAGTGCTCCTTATTCATTGCACATCAATATGGGACACTAGACTTCGAGGCTATGGCATGGCATCATTAGCCTATCTGAGAAAACGTAGATAGCAAAAAGAGCAAAGAAAATTTATGCTGTTGTTTCATGTTTGTCGCTCTTTGTATCGCGTTCTTTCTCACAGCTTCTGGGACATTTGTTAAATTCCATACCCTAAAACCGGAATTTTGTTTCGTGAATGCTAGGTATGTAACATGCAAATTCTAAATCATTTGGTAAATTTGTTCGCTGACATCTAAAGTTTTGCCTAAAGAACTTCACATTTCATAAGTAAAAACCTGTTTATACTTGAATTTGAATAATTAACAGCAAAGGAATGTAATCTTGGTATGACATCTTATGGCCGGCCATCCAAGGGCAAAAGGGAGGATTAAACTTTTGGTCGGCACACGTTAAATTGTGCTAAATTGAGTATTTTATCTTCAGAATATACTCGGCCTAACGAGGGACTACAAATCTCGCCAGTGATATGAAACGAGGGACCGGTGAATTGTGCACATGAGAGAAAGAAGTTTGGAAGGAAATCAATTGGAAACTAGTGAGTAGCCGGCCATCTAAGGAAGGAAAAGATGGAAATTCTTTCCTCGTACTTGAGGGAATCGGCTAGAAACTGAGGATTCAAAGAATGGCGACAATGTACTGTTATTTTAATAGTAGTTTAAAGACTTATATGCTAGTAACGCCCTAACAAAAATGGACAAAGAAAGAAAGAAATCCAAGCGGGAAACAAACATTTTCTAACCAAGATTGGCAGCTGGGAATCTCGGCATGTCAAGGGCAAATCACAGGAGCGAGTTCTCGGTGATTGCAAAAATTCATGGGAGGGGATTCTTGGGTTGCTTGACATATCATTTATCACATAAGACGGAGCTTTAAGGGAGAGATCTCTTATTGAAAAGCAACTATCCTTCGACAAAAGAAATGATAGACCACTTCGAGACGTTCATACATACATAACTTGGAAACAAAACAATTAAGACAATGTACGACCCCTTCTCATTTTTTCATTGAGCTCGATACATAAGGGTGCGAATGGTAACCATTCTGCTCCAGAAATCAAATTCTTGCCAGAAATTGATTTCAAGAAATTGATTTCTGGAATTCTTGCTAGAAATTGATTTCTAGAGGAGAAATCTGCTTGGTAAAACATGATCAATTCTGCTACAGAAATTGATTTCTAGAACAGAAATCTTTATTTATTTCTTTTATTTTTTTGGGCACCTCAAAAAAATAAATTTCAATCAAAGTGGATGCCCAAAGGTATTCTAAGCCATTTTGTGAAGTTTTGAAATTTTTGATTTTTTGATTTTTTTAGGCACCTCAAAAAAAATAAATTTCACTCAAAGTAGGTGCCCGAAGGTATTCTAAGTCATTTTATCAAGTTTTGAAATTTTTTATTTTTTTGGATATCTCAAAAAAAATTAAATTTCACTCAAAGTGGGTGCCCAAAGGTATTCTAAGCCATTTTGTGAAGTTTTGAAATTTTTAATTTTTTTTTGGGCACCTAAAAAAAATTAAATTTCACTCAAAGTGGGTGCCCAAAGATATTCTAAGCCATTTTGTGAAGTTTTTATTTTTTTTATTTTTTTATTTTTTTGAGCACCTCAAAAAAATTAAATTTCACTCAAAGTGGGTGGTCAAAAGTATTCTAAGCCATTTTGTGAAATTTTTAAATTTTTAATTTTTTTTTATTTTTTTGAGGACCTCAAAAAAAATTAAATTTCACTCAAAGTGGGTACCCATAGGTATTTAAAATCATTTTGTGAAGTATTGAAATTTTTGATTTTTTTATTTTTTTGAGCACCTCAAAAAAAATTAAATTTCACTCAAAGTGGGTGCCCAAAGGTATTCTAAATCATTTTGTGAAGTTTTGAAATTTTTGATTTTTTTTATTTTTTTGGGCATCTCAAAAAAATTAAATTTCACTCAAAGTAGGTACCCAAAGGTATTCTAAGACATTCTGTGAAATTTTGAAATTTTTGATTTTTTTATATTTTTTTAAAAAAAATTCAATAAATTTCCTATTTTCTCGAAATCTTGACTTTTTTAATTTTCTGGAAATTTTTATGAATTTTTCTAGAATTTTTCAATTTTTATGCATTTTCTAAAAAAACATTAGTGAGAAAAGAGAGAAAATAGGGAGAATGCATTCTGGAAGAGAGAAGCTATAAAAAGTAACTTCTCTTTTTCTTGCCCAAAACTCATTCTGGAATCAAGAATGCATTCTGGAATCAAGTATTTTTAACAAACGCATTTTTATTCCAGAATGTGAAAATTGCTCTAGAATGCATTCCGGAAATTTTTTAACAAAAGCATTTCTATTCCGGAATTCATTCTGCAACAGAATTTCTATTCCAGAATGGATTCCATGCGCGCCCTAAGTATATTGATGTGCAGTGGCACCACTCCCTGAAGAAAAATTAAGTTCTTTCGCTGAGCTTCGATAGGCAAGCGGCCTAAAGGACTACCGACCGACCTTTCGTTTTCGCCTCCGAGATCTCCATCTCGTCCCGATGCACACCCTTATCCTCCCTCGAGATCTCCTCCAACGACCTGCCTTTGGTCTCGGTCACCATGAACGTGCAACGGAACCCTAGCATGTTTGTGAAAGCCAAAATCAACATGGCACGTTTTATTTTGTGTATGTCAGTCAAGCATGTAGCTCTGGACCCCAAAGGCCGTGGCCAGTGCCTCAGTCATACCTGCCGATGCGCTTATAGTGTGGCATTGGCATAATGGCTTGTAGACCTAATGGTGGTCGGGAACAGCTTAGCTAGGAGAATAAAGATCGTGCTGTTATGGCACTCAAGTGATAAAAAAAAAAGATTATGGCACTCAAGTGAGTGCCGTACGAAAATTATGGCACTTGTGGTGTCATTTTTCCAATTATATAGGAAGCTAATTTTTGCGTCCATTCTTCCCCAGATAGATTAATTTCATTTTTAAGGGGCTGTTTGTTTTAGGCTAGAATTTTTTTTTTGAAAATTCAATTTCCGAGGAAGTGAATCATTTTCTGGTGTTCGTTTGTGCTGTAAAGAAGTTGAAAAAGATTAGTTTTATGATATTTAATAATAAGTGAAATCTACTAAGGCTCTGTCTATTTTACGGAAAATAAATGATTTGTAAAATGTTCTCCTAAAAATGATCACGTAGATCGCTTAGAAAAATGAATGAATGAATAATATTTTCATTGTTCACGAAAATGTTTAAACATAAATTGTTGTTGATAATACAAATATTTTTCATTGACTAATAATTTCAAGCAAACAGGAGATCATTTTTGAAAAAATATTTTCCAAATCATTCATTTTTCGCAAACCAAAAAAAAGCCTAAATGCACCTTGTACCATTAACAATTGCTTTGAGGGAAAACAATTTCCTTCTTGCGAGAGAGAAAACCATTTTCCTTGATCTAAATTTGTTACTTTCAGCCTATGGAAAATTGCTCGAGTAGTTTTCTATATGCTAGAAAGTCCGAAAACAGTTTCCTAAAAATGATTTTTGGTCAATCAACACCCTAAAAATCATTTCACTGAGCATTTTTATTTTTGAGATGCTGCCAATGTTTCCATGTGCCTACCACCACGAATAAATTATCGAAAAAAAATTATATAGGAAGCATCCGTGAAATTGCTTATAAACCTTATATAATGCAGTAGATGCCGAAGAACACAAAACCACCCTACTGTTTAGCTGTACATTGAAAAACAATGGAGAGTGTGTGCTGTACATTCTTGACTTTGTCACATTCAAATTACGTTGCGATATCATATCGAGACAGTGTCACCATGTCTAGCAAACTAGTATGGTCCCCTCGTGGCTCTCATGGTTTTACATATATATATTTTCTTAAACAAAAGGTTCTTAAAAAGGATAGGTACAATGTTCCCAAGACTTTGTTGATATGGGAAAACCCTGTAAATGAAAAAAAAGAAAGAAAGTATGGACTTCATATTACATGCACTAAAAAAGTGACTCACAATCAACCACATTAACATGTAGAAGTTTCCATCAATACAAATAACCATCAATATCAACGGTATACGACTACATACAACAGACCGGCATACACTTGACGGTTTCATGAATATGTTGCTAGCAAGCACAGCTGAAGCACCTATTAAGTACATTCTTTCCGGTAATATGAAAGCCTTGGGCAAGAATTCAAACAGCCACCGAATTGCAGGGTTCTCATTCTGATTTTGCCCATCAAGTAAAAGACTGTGTCAGTAATTAAATATGAACTCAAATAGAAGAGTGGAGGGCCAAATCTCCAGAACCAACCTCAGAAAGGGGCAATTTTCATTCTTGAGATCTGAGATGGGACAACCTTTTATCGAAGCAGATGAACTTGGTCGGTCTTCAAGACCAACTAATGCATCACACAGCACGTGAAATGTTGCTGATACTCATACTATCTTTTTTTGTCCTTACCGTAGTCCGCATGAGTTTGGAGCTTAGTGCTACTACTATTTTAAGAATCGTTTCATGTGGACATCTTTATTTCTGAGATGCTTTACATTGTCGGCGTGTGCCATGATAGATTAATAATACAGGAAGGTGACTTTTCGGGTCCATTCTTCCCCAGATAGATTAATTGCATTTTTAAGAATCATTCCATGTGAAGGTTGGCATGTGTCCACCCACCGCGGATTAAATTATTGAAAAAATAATTATATCGGAAGCATCCGATTGAATTGCTAATGAACCTTATATAATGCATTATATGCTGAAACACACAAAACCACGTTACTGTTTGGCTGCACATTGGGAAACAATGGAGAGTGTGTACTGTGCATTGTTGATTTTGTCACAGTCTAATTACGTTGCAATATCTTATTCAAACGATATCGCCATATCTAGCAAATTAGCAACGTCCCCTCGTGGCTGTCGTGGTTCTTTAGTATGTATTTTCTTGAACAAAAGGTCCTCACAAAGGTCGACAGGCAGAGACAAGCCCAAAACTTTGATGATATGCGAAAACCTGTAATGAGAAAAAGTATGGGCTCTTTATTACATGCACCAAGAAGGTGACTCTCAACCGACCATAACATGTAGAAAGCTCCATCACCACAAATAACCATCAATATCCCCACGAAAGAAATACATACAATCGATACTTGACAATTCCATGAATAATGTCCCTACGTTATTGACAAATAAATGTTGGTAGCCATAAAATTGAAACGGCGTTAATAATCTATTGAGAAATAATAATGGTAAAATAGTTATCTCTTTTGGAAGTAACAGCCGTTAATCGATATTACTAATGAAATATTTAAGCAACTCATAATCTATAGGTGGAAAAACACACCCACTTGTAGAAGCAAACAACTATTCATAATCTACTGGAATGTTCAGCCTGGTAAATTGATTATTTCGGTAATAATGTTACCGACAAACATATATTGCTACTTGTAAAATTGAAACAATGTTGATAATTCTATTAAGAATTTATAGTAACCAAATTGTTGTTTTGGTTACTATGATTAATTGAGACTACTAACATGTAAGCAATTTGTAATCTACTTGCGAAAATACTTATCCACTTATAAAAGCAAACGATTACTCCTAATCTACAAGAGCATTTCAATTTGGTAAACCGATTTACTTCATTAGTATATTACTGACAAATAAACATTGCTACTTGGAATTTATAGTTGTAAAATATTTATTCTGTTCATAAGTTACAACTGTTAATCGAAACTACTAGTAAAGTACGTAAGCATTCGTAATTTACTTGCGGAAGTACCCACCCACTAATAAAATCTAAGAAAAATGGTAATATGCGACCTGGTTTGAGGATGAAAAACCTGTTATTTTATTAATAACTTGCAAACAATTGATTAGACTAAAAAGTTATGGGTTGATTTTACTTACCGACGATATATTTTTTTTTTGGTAACTTAGGGAACCCCCGCACAGCCGACAGCTGGGGAGTAAACCCTGAGGGCGACACGTGCTAGCCACCACACACGTGCCACCACTTACCGATGATATTTAATGGACAATTCACGGAAGAAAACTCTGTTTTTGGCCTAACGGAATTTAGAAACATGCAAGATTTCAAACTACAACTATCCAATCAAATGAACAAGTCTTGTTAATATTTTGATCCAATCTCGAAAGTGGAAGTCCACATCTCTAGAAGTGACATCGGGAAGATATCGTTTATGCTCTCGAGATTTGAGAAGATTCGAACTTTTCTTTTCAAATAGAAAACTCTACATTGTCCTATGACAAATGTGAATACATTGACGTTCTCCCCCTTAAGATTTAAAACTCCTAAGAATTATTTATGTTCTCAAGATCTAAGAAGAGTTAAACTTGCCTTTTTAACAAGAAAACTCTGCACCGTGCTATGCCAATTGCGAAAACATTATCGTTCTCCCCTTGGGAAAAATCAATATGGTCCGGGTTATTGGAAGGGTATTTTGCTAGCCTTGGTCCATCCACTGACTTAATATTCCAATAATACTCACACATGCTGGCAAGCACGGCTGAAGACCTGTTAAGTACATTGTTTTTCTGGTAATATGAAAACCTTGGGCAAGAATCCAAACAGCCACATAAATGCAGGATTCTTAATTTTGCCCATCAAGTAAAAGGGTGTGTATCTGAAATTAAATATGAACTCAAAAAGAGGAGTGGCGGGCCAAATCTCCAGAACCAACCTTAGAAAGGGGCTTCTTGAGATTTGAGAAGAGACAACCTTATCGAAGCAGATGAGCTTGGCTGGTCTTGGAGACCATCCCTGCACGTGAAATGTTGCTAATTCTTTTTTTTTTTGGTTAATACCATCAAAATCCTAAATTGGTACATTTGTAAAAAATTTACCAAAAACTAATTTTTTGATCATGAAAAACCTCAAACTAATACATATGTGATAAATTTACGTCAAACTAATTTTTTAACCACAAAAAACCCCAAACTTGTACATTTATGACAAATTTACCCTATGTTAAATTTGATTAATACCATAAAAAATCACAAACCAGTACACATATGTAAAACCTCAAACCGGTACACCCGTTAGTTGCCACGTGTCATCCAATTTAAAAATTTGACAGCAAAATTTAACGGAAACTGACGGATGGTAAAGTTGTCACAAGTATACGAACTTAGGGTTTTTTATGGTCAATTTTTGGGGTAAATTTATCACAGATGGATCAGTTTTTTTTATATTTTATGATATTAATCTTTTTTTTTACTTCCTCAAAGCTAGTGCAATGTGGACATTGTTTAGGAAATGCCAAATGAAGTATAGTGTTTCCGATTTCGAGAGAATATTCTTTCGGAAGCTTTTATGAAATTGCAATTGAATATTGTCAGGGGACAAAAAAAAGTGGGCATTGAGCATTGTGAAGCGCGAACCCCGAACACTTGCACGTTCGCTCCTTGAGACTTGAGACTGCCTTGGCTTCTTCTTGTACTTACTCCATCCTGATCTTGAGCGCTAGCTCTTATCTCTGCTATTCCACCATTCGCCTACGTGTTTCAAGCTTGAAACCTTCTTGTTGCTAACTTACAAAACATTCGTAAATCAACATTTCTTATTAAATTTTGTCAGTGTGATAAGTAAATTACTAAGATTATCAAAATTTTACCAACATTCCAAATGAAGTAGTAACTTAACTCAATTGAATTTTTGTCAGTGCTGTAAATAAAATACCAGCATCATTGGAAATTAACCAACATACCAATAAAACAGTAAATTACCGACTCCTACAAAATTTCATGAGGGTGGTGAGTAAATTACCAACACAATCAAGAATTTACAAACATTATATGGAAGTATTAAATTACTAACTCTCTTAAATTTTACCATTGCGTTAAGTAAATTACCAGCACTATCAAGAATTCACCAACATACCAATTAAGTGGTTAATTACCAACTCTTGATATTAGTATCGTAAATAAATTACCAACACTATTAAGAATTTACCAAGATTCTAATGAATTAGTAAATTAACATAGCCGTAGAACCAATAGCAGAGATCAAATAAATTAATAAAAAAATCCATATATCTTATCCTTGGCCAAAAATGGATAAGAGCATAAGAAAAATCATGGGGCTCAACACAATCGGCTAGTGTGTTCGTGTATGAGAGAGAGAGAGAGAGAGAGAGAGAGAGAGAGAGGAAATTCAATTTGGGATAAGTGTATTGGAAGTCCTAAAACTTATTGTCACGAAAGTGTAATTAAGTTCTAAGAATTTCAAAAAGTGAATTAAGTCTTAAAACTTATCACGAAAGTACAATCGAATCCTAAAATGTTCAAAAAGTGCGATCAAGTCCTAAAATTTGTCACCAGAGTACAATCGAATACAAAACTTTCAAATAGTGTAGTCAATGGAAGGATTTGATTGGATCAATTTGATAAGTTTTATGACTTGATTGCACTTTTTGAAAGTTTTAAGACTCAATTGCACTTTCATGATAAATTTTAGGACTTATTTGCATTTTTTAAAAGTTTTAGGACTAAATTGTACTTTTGTGACAAGTTTTAGGACTTTCCATGTACTTATCCCATTCAATTTTAAAGAAAGTGAACAATTTTCTAGTGTTTTTTTTTTTGGTTTTTTGCATTGAAAAACAAGTTGAAAAAATTGGTTTTCAATGCAAAAAAGTGAATCTACCACCGTACTAGTTAAATACATGGAAAAGACTCAAGAGAAACCCCCAAAACCCGCCCAGTTAACAAATACGCTTTCATGCTTGATATTCGACTGGAATCAAGTCTTTTTTTAATCAAAGTCCATGAACTTAGAGCCCTGTCCTAATGCTTTTTTTTGAAGACTTAGACTTTACGCTATGTGAACAATCGTAGACTTTGAGCATTATCACAGAGTCTATGAACCTAGAGCCCTGTGTCGGTTCCATCTTCGAAAGTTTCTGAGCATTATGTGTGCCGATTCCACTGGATTTTATGCTATGCGATTCAAATCGGAGCATCTTTCAAACGATTGTTCACATAACATAAAGTCTAAGTCTTAAACTTTTGTTTTTAAAAATATCCTAATATTCTAGAGGATCTTTAACTTTTGCTTTTAAAAATATCCTAAACTGTCAACTTTATCAAGGAGAATTTCTAGTTTTGTATTAAGATATCATGGAAAATCAATTTTTTTTGAAAATGTCCCAAATTTTCAATTTTATCAAATTAATTTAGATATTGCAACGGGATGTCTATTCCATAGATTTGAAAATAAGCTTAATAGATAATTTCAGAGTCTCCATCTTGGCCCCCTGTTTGATGTACACAATAACAGCACTTGTCTTTTATTTTTGGTTTTAGAGAAAATTCCTAATAAAAGGCAACTACAAATAAGAGCTTGACCTCGTCAACCGGTTAAATATTCCAACCGATTAGGGGCATTTTCATCCAAAATAATTTTAATTACTTTGATAGTTGATTGATAGGAAACCACCATTCAATAAATGATTTTTTTTGCCAGCATCGTTTGATAAGTGGGGCATCTGAACTTTTTTCATGTCTGAATTGTTTCTCGAAGAAAAGATCAAGTGAGATTAATGGAGGGGAGGCAATGCTTGGTTGATTCATCATTGGGTTGATCATAATCTGGATCGTGAAAAGCTTATGATAGTGTACATGCCAACGCTTTACAAGCGACTTTGGTTGGCTAAAGAATGGTTGATAGAAGTTAATTTTGGCAGCTGCAGCTTATGTTGGTTGTCGTCAAGTTAGTATTGTGAAACTTTAGTTGCGAAGTGGCTGTTTTCTATCGTGAAACATGGAATTAGTTATCACAAAATTGATTTAGAAACTTAGAAAAATACTTCCAAACAAACACCATCTATTCAGAAAAGCTTTGATCTTTAGATAGTCTAGCCAATCATGTCGTCAATCAATAGAAAAGTTGATACCGTCTAATTTAACTAAATGGAAAGTTCAAAAGTGTTGTATGAACATAGTTTTGCCGGGAAAATTTCAAATAAGGACCCCAAGTGGGGTCCTTTTCTCAAAAAAGGACCCAAAGTGAAAAAAGTGTCAAATAAGGGCCTAAAGTGCCCAATCAGTCCCAAATAGGGGCCCAAAGTGCTTAATTTGTCTCAGGCAAGGGCCTGAGTTCGCCGGCCGGCCAAATCTCGCTGGCCGGTGAGCACAGTACTGTTCCGGCGACCGGAACAGTACATTCAACCTTTTTTTTTCCTTCTCTTCCCTCCGCCGGCCATAGCCGGGGCCGGCGGAGGCTATGGCCGGCGGAGGTCGCTGGCCTCAGGCGAGGCCGCCCTCGCCGGCGTCGGGCGAGGTCGGCCTCGCCTGCAACGGCAAGGCCGGCCTCGCCGGCGTCGGGCGAGGCCGACCTCGCCGGCGTCGGGCGAGGGGCGAGGTCGAGCCTCGCCAGACCTCGCCCCTCGCCGGCGTCGAGCGAGGCCGGCCTTGCCATTGCAGGCGAGACCGGCCTCGCCCGACGCCGGCGAGGTCGGCGACGGCTACGAGCCGGCTCGCCCGACGCCGGCGAGCCGAGCCTCGCCAGCATCTGGCGAGGCTCGACCTCGCCAGCGTCGGGCGAGGCCGGCCTCGCCCGACGCCGGCGAGGCCGACCTCGCCCAGCCCAGGCGAGGGCGGCCCTCGCCCAACGCCGGCGAGGGCGGCCTCGCCTGAGGCCAGCGACCTCCGCCGGCCATAGCCTCAGCCGGCCCCGGCTATGGCCGGCGGAGGGAAGAGAAGGAAAAAAAAAAAGGTTGAATGTACTGTTCCGGTCGCCGGAACGATACTGTGCTCGCCGACCGGCAAGATTTGGCCGGCCGGCGAACTCAGGCCCTTGCCTGAGACAAATTAAGCACTTTGGGCCCCTATTTGGGACTGATTGGGCACTTTAGGCCCTTATTTGACACTTTTTTCACTTTGGGTCCTTTTTTGAGAAAATGACCCACTTGGGGTCCTTATTTGAAATTTTCCCTAGTTTTGCCTGGCATCAAAATAGAATCATTAGATTAAAAATTGCATGAGATTGGTCGATATGATTTGGGTTAATACTACGAAAAATCACAAATGGGTACACTTACAAAAAATTTACGCCAAACTAATTTTTTTATCCCAAAAAACCCCAAACTGGTAAATCAAAAATCATATAACAACAAACTTTTAAAATGCGATTATCTCGCCGAGAATTTTATTGTCGCGGGAAAAGGTTTTTAGGAAATTCAATTTCAAAGAAAGTAAATCAGAAAATTTTGATTATGGTGGAAACAAGTTGAAAAAAATTGATTTTATCGTAATTGGTAATATGTGAATTTACTAAATGCAGCTTGTACCGTTAAAAGTAACATGTAATGACTAAAAAACTGATATCGTCTTCGTTTATTCTATAATCCATCAAAATAACAATGATTACAAAGAAATTATGATATAAATCAGGGAAAACGATTCCTTCTTGCCAAGTCATTTTCTCTAAGGTAATTTTTTTTAGCCCATGGCTAATGTTTTCCATTGATCGAATAGTTTTATGTAATTCAAACACTGAAAAGTATGGAAAAAAATTTCCGAACAATGATTTTTCATCAAATAGTCTGACCCTAAGTTAAATAAACAAGGAAGAATGTGAGGGACAATTCAATCTTTTTTTTTTCTTTTTTTCGGAAAGTATTACCTTTTGGAACAAAATTGCGCACGTGTTTGCAAGGTAACGTCGTTGATAAATCTAGACCCAAAAAAAAAGAAAAAAGAAGTCGTTGATAAATGTCTAATTTGTATGACAATAGACCACATAATTGATGCCAATAAAGAGATTCAAAGTGAACAATCATATCCCTTCATATGCTATCTTGTCCCAAAAAGCAGAAGAGAAAAAGTGAAATGCTAAAAAGAAGGTGGACAAATGTTAAGGTCTTGAGTGCGTAGCGAAAAAGGACAAAAGCAAAGCAAGAATATATTCCATTCCACTTTTCTTAAAAGTTAAGTTGAAAAAGGCTTGGACTGCTTGGTCAGTGTCGATCACCAGGAGATAAAATCATGGAAATAATAGGTGCTCAATCAAGTGAAACACGAATCATCGGAACCTATGGGATGGGCGGCATCAAAAAGATGACTATTGCCAAAATCATTTACTATCAGCTTTCATGCGATAACAAGAATTGTTACTTTCTTCAGGATATCCAAGCCCCCACAACTAAAGTCAGAACAAAAGTGAAGATGGTAAAACAAGATCTGAAGGATGATTTCTCCTGAATATAACTATGAAAAGGAATTCCTCGGGACAAGAAGGGACAAAACAGGAAGGAGCAATAGTGAATGATTTCTTGCCACCAAAATGCATCCTCATGTTGTTGTTGTTTTTCTTCTTCTTCTTCTTTTGCCTTGCGGGCTACTTTTGACTAAAGTCCTGACGACGCAAGAGGCGCACGGTAAAAAGCGTTGGTGGGTTTTCTTTTCCACGCTAGCATGAGCCATCTTCCTTTTCTTTGCTTTATATCTTTTCATTATTATCACTTTGCTCTTTTAACAAGATTTTCCTCGGATTCTCTAGGGCCGTTTCACCGTGAATGACGGTTGAGGTCCCCAACGGGTTAATTACTTCGATAGTTAATTGATAGGCAGCCTCCATTTGATTAGATGATTTCCTCTTTTTGGCTGGTGCATCTGATGAATAATTCCATAACACAAATTCAATAATTTCTGGAGATTTTCTATGATAATTTGTAAAATAACACACATTCGCCATTTCGCATGATGCGTTTTACTTAATGGCAATTTAATTACAATTGCTAGCAATATGTGGTTTTTTTTCATCAATGTTGTTAAAAAAGATGTGCACTTTTACTCAATAAGCACGGGCTTTTCGTCATTTGAAGTTTAACAAAATAAATCCGGATTATTTACAAGTAATGTTAATAAGTATACTAAAATTGATATATTAAGTGATATTGATCAAATCATCTTAGCAAGTGAATGAATGGATTCGTGAAAATAGATGCTATACAAGTGTGAAAATACAAACGGTTCTTATTTTCTTTTATAAAAAAGTCATTTTTGGAAAAAATGAATTTTCCGGATCAAGAGAATCTTGAGCTTTCCAAATTGCTATTAAAAATGTCCTTAACTTTCTACTTTATCATGGAGAACATAAATTTTCAGCTTTGTATTAAGTTGACATGGAATCTTAATTTTCATTGAAAAAAGTCATGACCTTTCGATTTTATATTGCAGCAAGGTGTCTATATCGCAGATTTGACAAATAAGTTTAGTAGATAATTTCGGAGTTTCTACCTTGGCCCCTTGTCTAACGTATGCCATCACAGCACTTGTCTTTTATTTCTTGGTTTTATTTCTTGGCCCGATCAGCCCATCAAACTGGATCGACCAGAGTTCACCTTTATTAGGATGGGGGGAAACGAACTTGGTTGGAAGTTTGATGTCTGCTTTTGTTGACTTCAACTTTGAATGAATCCGCCCATTTATTTGTTTTGGGGGCAAAAGTTTATTCTAATCCACAAAATATCTGCACCACATGTCCAGTGATTTTGCTACATTAAGGAACGCAAATAATTATCGACTTTGACAGGCTGGAAGCAATGCTTCGAGAAAGCATCCTTATTAACCAATTTTGCAGCAAAACTGGTCCACGACTCTCTGCATATTCATCCAATCCTTTGGCTTCTCCAAGTTCAACGACCTACAGAAAAGTCAATCAAAAAAAATCTTCCTATTATTATAGTTCCTTAATGTTCTGTGGTGAAGAAGGAATAAAGTGTCTTAATACTTAAGGCCCCCATGCATCTATACGAAAAGTGTTTCTTTTTCTTTATAAAGAGAAGGAGTTAGGCACTGGATCCCACCTATTTTCTCTTTTTCCCCAGGCTTTTGAGCTAACGGTGGAAGCTCAATTTCAATTCAAATGGAAGGAGTCTCATTTAAAAAATCTGCAACAAAACTTTTGGACTTTCGTTCAGTAAAA
Organism: Syzygium syzygioides; assembly: GCA_031216285.1. NCBI lineage: Eukaryota > Viridiplantae > Streptophyta > Magnoliopsida > Myrtales > Myrtaceae > Syzygium > Syzygium syzygioides. Next base: position 31,273,308 of record CM062249.1, read on the forward strand.
CGAAAGTTCAGTGGAGCATGAGCAAAGCTAAGGCTATCGGAGAACAAACATGATCTTCCATTGGTCTCGATTCAAGAAATTCAATACTTTGCAAGAGTCTTTTTTTTTTACTTATCGAGTCATCGTGATTAATAACTTCGGTCTTAAATTTTTTTTGCCACGCTCGGATCTACATATGAAAAGACTAAAGAACTTATGAATTCCGGAATAGAACATTTTTACACCTCCGGATCTAGCGAGAATTTATTTTTCCTCCGTGGCTCCCCTAGCATGTGCTTCCTCCATGTTGTCCTTATTAAGTATCAATTGGTCCGTTTAATCAACATCTGTAACTATCGAAATATGAAGGTCTTGCTGGTGTTGGTGCATTCACATCGCTTATACACTCGCCACCAACTGCGAAAGTGACACTGCAATTATGTATGGGCAAAGATGCAAGCGTGCCTCGAGCAGTGTCATCCCTGCGATCAGCGGGCAAGTTCGTGGGCATCTATCGAGACACGTGTTGTCAGGATTTCCAATGGAAGATAATATTTACAATTTGTGGTCAATTGAGTGTGAAGTTTGGTTGTCTCCTATGTCTAGAACCTGTACATAGTAGAAGAGCGAAGGCTTACTCGGTCTAATGGCTTAATCGACTTATCAACTTATCCTGCGATTAGCTTTAAAGTTTGTGGAAGGATAAAATCTAGATTGCAATGTTTGGAAAGGGGGCCTTTTAAAGTGCCAGGACCATATGACTTTTAAGCAGTATTTTATCGACATCAGTGGATGACTGTGAGCTATTCAGTTAGTCTTGAAATTGAGAAACTCTAGCTTGGTGCTGGGAATTCAAAAAGTATCAACCAAACTCGTACCACCTTGATTTTCTAAGTTGACTTTCCTAAACAGTTGGAGCAATGTCGGTATATTAGCCTCTGTAATATTTCCTTCAATATTATCATTGAGATTATCATGATTTGATTGCAGAAATTTAAGCTAAACTTGACTTCACTCGGACCAAGCAAGTTTCGTTTCGAGTCATCACATCCAATATAATATCATCATTGCTAAGGAAATCATTCATTAACCGCGCAAAATGAAGGCGAAGGAAGGCTCCATGCTAGTCAAGGTGGACTTGAGCAAGGCGTTTAATAGGTTAAGGTGTGAATTCACGTGGCTGGACTTCTTGGTTCATTGGTGGATCCCATCATGCGATTTATTGTGATTAACAATATGCAGCTTTTTAGGAATATGCTGGAATAATCAACAACTCTTATGACCTCTGAACTTTGAATCAATTGGATAATAGTTAATCCCATCATGCATATTGTTAATCGCAATAAATCGCATGATACATTTAATTGATAATCTCATGATTATCCAAAATAGTTAATCCCATGATTATAAATTGATAATCTCATGATTATCCAATTGATAATCAACAACTCTTATGACCTCCGACCAAAGAAAAAAACAACTCATAGACCTGGGACAGTTTTCCCCAAAATAGCCCCAACTCGACACCCCCAACCCCAAAAGTGACACTACAATTATGTACAAGCAAAGACGCGCTGCGGGCAAGTGCGTGGGCATTTATCGTGATGCGGTGTTGTCAGGAAATCCAATTGATGATATATTTTACGGTGCGAAGAAACTCCACAAAGATTATTAAATTCAAAAGAATAATAACCGAAACTGTTCGATTGCTCCCAGCTTTTTAATATTTTATTTAAGCCACCGAAAGCGCTCGATTGCTCCCATCTTTAGAATTCCACTAGTTTATTTACACCGCAATTGTTTTTCTTCTTTCTTCAGTTGCGTTATGACGGACGGTGGACATAAAATAGAAAAATTGAGGTGGGAGGGGCCACTTTTAGTGTTAAAAAACCTGCATTTGTCAACTTTGACAGGCTGCAATGAATCATTCTTATTGACCAATTCTGGCAAACTGGCCCCCGACTCTCTGCATATCTACTCTATCGTGGCTTCTAAGTTTAATGACCTACAGCGATCTCCATTTGTAGTTCTGGCCTCTAAACTTTTTCCATCTCTAACTACCACTGGTTTTGCTGCTATACTTTTCAATTTTTTTCTTGAAGAGAAGATCAAGTGAGATCAAATGGAGGGGAGTGCCAAAAAAAGACGCATCAGTGAAAATGATGGAACAGTGGGAGGCGCTTCTTCTACTCACACTTCAACAGAAGGTCAAGGAATGGATCCTTCGTCAGGATATGACTATGAAGTATTCTTGAGTTTTAGAGGACCAGATACTCGAGCAGGTTTTACCGACTTCCTTTACACTAGTCTTAAAGATGCAGGAATCCGAGCGTTTAAGGACGACGAAGATCTCCGCAAGGGGGAAGAGTTTGCCCCAGAACTTCTCCAAGCAATTAATCAATCGAAGATCTCAATACCTATCTTTTCGAAAGGTTATGCCTCTAGCGTATGGTGTCTCAAGGAGGTAGTCCAGATGGTCCAATGCCAGAAAAAGAGTGGACAAAAGATCATGCCCATTTTCTATGATGTGGCACCTTCAGAGGTTCGACACCAAACAGAGGGTTATGCAAAGGCCTTTCTTGCACATGACAACAAGAAGCGACACGACGAAAAGACTATGCAAGAGTGGAAGGATGCTCTCAGTGCAGTTGGGGCAATAAACGGATGGGACCTGCATAGCGAGAAGAACAGGTGACTGCTTTTAGCATTCCATCTGACGTTCATTGTATCATTAAAACTGGAAGCATATCAATCGATTTCTTTTTCAGATTTGTGTTAGTCCTATTAAAATTGAATTTTATGCTACTGAAGTTATCCCGCAGAAATCACATTAACTAATGGCACAATCCCAATTTTGTCCTATTTCAATCCAAACAACATTTTTTTCAGTTCATGTCCTTCATTAACCGTCTGTACCAACGCTAATTCATCTACAATGGAATAAATCGTTGAAGAATACATGTCAAATAGGTCTATAGTTTTCAATTTGGTCTTGTCAGAAAATAGTTGGTTCAACACAGTTTTCTAACTCATTGCCTTTTGACCTCCAACAAACACTAGGCGAGAAGGCGAGTTTGCAAAAAAACTCACCAAGGAAGTTTTCAGAGAATTGAAAAAGGCTTATTTGGTGGTATCAGATTGCTTGGTCAGTGTTGACAACCATCTGGATGCAATCATGGAAATGATTGGTGCCGAGACAAGTGAAACACGGATTATAGGAATCCATGGAATGGGTGGCATCGGAAAGACGACTATTGCCAAAATCATCTACAATCAGCTTTCAAAAAATTTTGAGAGTTGTTGCTTCCTTTCTAACGTTTGTGAAACGTCAAAACTCAAGGGCATTCACCACTTGCAGCAGCAGCTCATCTCTGACATCCTCAACACGAAATGGACAGATATAAGAAATATCGATGAAGGGATTAAGACCATTAAAGACAGGTTGTCTAATAAAAGAGTCCTCCTTCTTCTTGATGATGTGGAAGAAAAGGATCATATGAATGCACTTGTAGGAAATCGTGATTGGTTTGGTAGAGGGAGCAAACTCATTATTACTACAAGAAAGAAAGATGTTCTCATTGTTCCGGAAGTGGACTGCACTTACGAGGTTAATGGCATGGATGACCGTCAATCTCTTCAACTCTTTAGCAAACATGCTTTCAGAAGAGACTCTCCTTTGATTGAGTATATTGACCAATCCAAAAGGGCAATAGGCATTGCTGGAGGCCTTCCGCTAGCTCTTGAAGTCATAGGTTCACTTTTATCTTGCATTGATAAGAAAAAGTGGGATGACAAATTGGAGAAGTTGGAAAAAGTTCCTCATGTGGATATTCAAAGTAAGCTAAAAATAAGTTTTGATGCATTAGAAGTTCGACAACAACATATATTCCTCGATATAGCTTGTTTTTTCATTGGACATGACAAAGACATTATGGTTCATTTCTGGGAAAATTTTATATATTTTCCAAAAGAAGTTATCGAGGTTCTGCAGAACATGTCTTTGATAAAGATTAGATGGGGTAATAAAGTGTGGATGCATGACCAACTCAGAGACCTCGGAAGAGAATTGGCTCGTCAAGAAAGTAAGATGAAAATAGAGAAGCAAAGTAGGGTGTGGGATTCTAAGGATGCATTGGATTTGCTGAGGAGACATGAGGTAAAATCCCCCGTTCGATAAATCTCCATGTTACTTGTGGACATTTTCTTTTTTAAAAAAATCCAGTTACTTTTTTGTATTCTCTAGCACTATTTTTTTTTTTGGTAAGGTTTTCTCTAGCACTATTGTGACCTACTCAAACCAATATTTTTGCTCTCTCAAGATTAAAGGAACGATAGTACTCCAACTCAACCCCTTAAAATAGTGAACTTGAATAAATGTGTTTCGCTTCAACTCTTTTATTTTTAAAATTTTCCATTGGGCAGGGAAAAACAAAAGTTGAAGCTCTTCATCTCTGCTTTGACCGAGAGCGGCGATACTATTTTACCTCTAAGGACTTTAAGAGAATATCAAATGTGCGGTTTCTTCAAGTTAATGGTTCGGAGGAATATTTTCGTGCAGAAGAGAGGCTTCTTTGGCACGAATCGCCATCAAATGTTCTTCCAACTAATGTTTTTCAGGAGAATTCAGATCTCCTTCCGCATTTACGATGGCTTTCTTGGCATGGTATTCCCCCAACATTTAAGATTGCAAATTTCTTCATGGAGGATGTGGTTATTCTTGATCTATCTCGGAGTAAGATTACGCATGATTGGCAGGGGTGGAGCCATATGGAGGTATGCTATATGCTAGGCAACACTTCTCATTCCCTCTTATGAGATTCAAAAGTAATCTTTGTATGATTTTTCTTTTACAGGTGATGAAGAATTTGAAAATTTTGGATCTAACTGAATGCAATTCCTTGGAGAGAACTCCCATCTTCTCTACTGAGGTAAATTTAGAACGATTGATCCTAGCGGGCTGTAAATCATTAATCGAAATTGATAGGTCGATTTGTCATTTGAAAAGCCTAGTTTCCTTAGATGTAAGCTATTGTAACAATCTTCGGAGGATGCCAGAAGAGATGGGTAGCGATCTTGCGAGCCTTGAATACCTATCTCTGAATGGATGCGAATCGTTGGAGAGGCTTCCGAATACAATCGGAAATTTGGAATCGCTAATTAAGTTGGATATATTTCAAACGGGGATCAAAGAGCTACCTGATTCCATCGGAAATTTGGAATCACTCATTGAGTTGAATACATTTGATACGGGGATCAACGAACTACCCGATTCCATCGGAAAGTTGAAAATTTTGAAAGTAGTGGATACGAGTTGGAATGCAATGAGAAAAATACCCGATGCCCTCTGGACGATTGAGAAGCTCGAAGAAATAGATGCCCGATTTGAGGATTTGAAAGTGGAAGTGGAAATTGGCAATTGCATCTACGGAAATCAATCCCTAAGGATCTTGAGATTGGCGAATGTTAGAATAAATGTAGTCCCGAGGCTTCCGGAAAGTCTTACCATTCTAGAATTGAATGAATTGTACATGGATACGTTTCCAGATCTCTCAAACCTGACTAATTTAAAGGAATTGGAACTGAGGTTTGGCCCACGCGATGACGCTGGGGAATCTAATGGGCCTGTGGAAGAATATCCGATGCCACGGTGGATTGGGAATTTAAGCAAACTGGAGAGACTGGGCCTAAACTCTTGTTATTTTGTGACCCACTTACTCGCGGATATTAGTAGTCTCCTTCCTCGACTGCAACGACTTACCCTCGATTGCCCTAATCTGCGTTGCCTCCCGAGCCTTCCCTCCAGTTTATCATCCTTGGATTTGCACTCTGAACACGTGACTGCCTTACCCACGGATATTAGTAGTCTCCTTCCCCGACTCCAAAAACTTGATCTCTGGTGCCCTAATCTGCGTTGCCTCCCGAGCCTTCCCTCCAGTTTATCATCCTTGGATTTGCACTCTAAACACATGACCGCCTTACCCACAGATATTAGTAGTCTCCTTCCTCGACTCCAACGACTTACCCTTGATTGCCCTAATCTGCGTTGCCTCCCGAGCCTTCCCTCCAGTTTATCATTCTTACATTTGATGGGTTGCAACTCACTTGGTGACTCTGTAATCTCAGAGATGCGAGGCCTTGATGGTTCGGAGAACCTAGATTTGCAGCTTTCGGAACTTCAACAGGTGTGGATATTACCTGATCTCAGTTATCTCAACCAACTATCTCATCTTTCTGTGTGGGACTGCAGTAATCTGGTTGAGATTCAAGGCGAGCTACCACAATGTTTGCAATCATTGATTATTTCTGGCTGTGGATCTTTACAGAAGTTGCCTGATCTATCAAGCTTGAACGGACTGGGATGTGTTGTTATAAGGCATTGCGGGAAATTAAATGTGGAGGCAATTTCTTTGCTTTGCTCGGAGAAGGCAATCGAGTTTTGGGGAGACGAGATGGATCAGAAGGAGAAGATGACGAAGCGAAGAATGCGCATTGTTGTTCAAAGATTGCGCAGATTAGCTTTTGAGGACTATTGGTTTTCGTAGTTGAGATTTGCAAATATTATGGAGAAGTCATAAAACGAAGAAAGAGGAATTTTACTTGGGTAGCGGATTAATAGTTGGAGTAGCAAAACTTCCACCTCCAAGGTATCATAAATCGTCTTATATTTAAGGCTAAATTTTAGTAATATCGTTGCCTACTACCTAGGACATATGATAAGTCTCACTTGGGGTTAGAAATCATGTAAATGAAACTCTTGTGTGATCTCGATTATTGCCTACATTTTCTAGAAATGGTTATGCCTCGGTGATTATCTATAATAGAAGGCCTTCCACTCACCTTGGTTATGCTAGAGGATTCTTTTAGGTTTTAAGATTGACAAGAAGTGCTAAGGGAGAGATCTCAAACTGCCTTTTTGCCAATTTCTAATGTTGCTGAGAGGAATTAAAGTTTGAAAAACTTGCAGAAATCTTATTGCGCAGGGAGTTGTGGCTAATTGGGCAGCTGTACAAAGACTGAATAAAGGAAAATGAAAATGATGTCCAACGTGAAGTTTTACGTCCGCTTTATAATTACTTTATGAGTTGATGCCTGGAAATCTGAAGAAGGTATTGAAATTATGGTACCTCCGTATAACCAAGGGGTTCTTAATTATATACAATTATATGTTTTCTTTTCCTAGTTTGGTTTGGCTTTTTTTAGCTATATTCTCTATAAATGATTTCTCCTTGCTTTTATGTTTCCCAGCTAGAGGTGTGCATGTCGATTGCGTCATTATTATTTGATTTATGACAATTCATTAGATATTCTTGTCGATTTGCTGCTTCATATATTTTGAAGTTGATACCCTCTGATTCACATTGGAGATAACTTTGCTATACTGTAAACAATTAGATGAAATGTGTGTTGGAAGGTCATAGCACTATGGTTCTCATCCTGGAATATTACAGCATAATTAACTCATTGTTGCTATTGTGAAGAAGACATTATATTGATATGCTTATATTCAGTTTATTTTTCAGGAAAGGTGTGCTTCTTAGTGGGATTTGCAAATGTTATGGAGAAGTAATAAAATGCAGAAAGAGGAATTTCACTTGGGTAGCGGCATCAATAGTTGGTGCAGCAAAGCTTCCATTTGTGACAGGAGAGGAGAACTATTGAGCTTCGCCAAGGTATCATAAATCATATTATAGTTGAGGCTAAATTTCAGTATTACCGGTGTATCGGACATATGAGAAGTCTCACTTGGGGTTTGAAATCATGTAAATCGACCCTTGTGTGATCTCCATTATTGCCTCCATTTTCTTGAAATGGTTATGCCTAGGTGCTTATCTGTAATAGAAGCCCTTCCATTCACCTTAAGTTACACTAGATGACTCTTTCAGGTTTAAAGATTGACAAGAAGTGCTAAGGGAGACATCTCAAACAACCGCCTTTTGGCCGGTTTCTAATGTTGCTGAGGGACTTAAAGTTTAAGAAACTTACAAAAAGGAAATTATCCTCAAAAGGAAATTGACAGAATAAGTAATGTTGATGAAGGGATCAAGACAATTAAAGATATGCTTTTTAATAAAGGAGTTCTCATCATTTTTTATTATGTTGATCAGAAGAATCATTTGAATGCACTCATGGGTAACATCTGTGATATTCGGGCATTACTGAATTCTTCAATGCTGAATATCAAGTGCTGAAGAGGCTCGAAATTCTTAGTGTTTTTTGTTTGTCATTGAATATCAGTGCATTTTGTTGATCGAAGGCACTGCCATCCTTAATGTGAGTTGATCGGGTTGAAATACTTCGCAGAAAGGGATGACATGTGTGAGGCCTATGATTGTTTCAACTTGAAGAAGTTCAAATGATGCAATGTCTGGCATTGCTTAGAAGATTCAGCCATTTCTTGAAAAATTTAGAAGACATGCTCAGCAGAGGAGTTCATTTTCCAATAAGCAGTGCATGTGGTACTAGAAAGGTCCTACATCCACAGCCAAGTCTGTTGTCAAGGAAGATTTGAAACTTAAACAAATTTCTTATTGTCCTATGTCATCCCAAGAGATATTCATTGTAGTCTTTCCTGGGATCGTTATCTATTATACATAAATTACAATCACTTTGGCAAGCTGACTTGAAATTTATTGTTGTAGGCATAGTTATTACTAGCTGTTTTTGCAACTGTTTTCTACCTTTAAGATGGACGCTATAAATTGCTCATGAATGGGACCATGGTTTTTTTTTTTATCTATTTCATGAGTTTGATTTGGTTTAGATATATTACTTTTTGACGGTTTTGGTTGGCTAATTGAGTGACCAATAAAAGACAAGTCATATTGATGCTAGTGTTACTGCATTCAAGTGCACTACTTTTTGTCAATTTACACGTGGGTCATTTATCTGAGATCCTTGGAACTTGCTGGTTTATACTTTAAATTTGAACCTCGTAACCATGCCTTGTAAAACTTAACTTTGCTATACCTTAAACAATGAAGGATATAGTCAATCGTGTAGGTTTTAATCCGTAATAAAAGCTCTTTCATTCACTTTTCAGTTACCTAGGTATGGAGCTTTAGGTTTCAACATTGGCAAGGAGAATTGCCAAATGACAAAGAGACCTATGTGGTGGCCTGAGCTCTTCTCTTGGTAATAAGTAAGAAAAACTTACGGGTTCTTACTATAAACGTAAGCTGGGGCTAGCGTAGGTAACTTGTAGATTTGACTACAGTGTATCTTTCCTAACGTTTTGGTGCTGTACTTTGGCTTTTAGTGTATTGTACGAACTATAGCTTATCATATAGTGTCAAGGACTTAACTAGTCTCTTGCTCAATGTGCGTTGAATGGTCACAATAAGCACTTTATGCTTCGAAATGATGAAGGAATTTCAATTTTCCGATTTCCGCTAATGTTAATTTCGGAATACCAGAAATAGAAGGTAAATGCTTACAGCTTTCGTTCCAAAGGCCGATCAAATCATTCTTACATGTCTAAACCAAGATGATATAAATTGCTTACCTCCTAAATGTTGAAATTCAGCGGAGGTTGCCAATTGAAATGATACAAACTTCAGATAAGATCATTTTTTTCCAAGATGGCTTGATTTAACTGTCCTGCCGGGGAACAGTCGAAGTACTCGGTTGTGCCGAGAAATCTTTTATGTGCCAATAAGCCAGTAGTAGAAGGTAAGGTCACTGATTGAAAAGTGTTCTCCCTAGATAGTCTTTGTTTCACCTTATAAAACCGGTTAATCTCCAAACCATGCAAGTCTTAACAGTTTCAAAATTCACAAACTTCTGCCAATTTTGTGAATTTCAACACGAGTTCAACCCCCAAAAAGAGAAATAAAAAAGAAAGGAAATAAAAAAGCGGCGTGATTCGGCTATGGATATCTCAGCTCAGCATCCACACGTCTTTATTAGGTTTTATCGAGTCTGGTAAAAAATGCCACAGGCCCAAGATTAGATTGACAGGTAAAATTGCAAGCGCATTCATTCAATAGGTATCACAGAATTGTATTTACAAGAATGATACATTCAACTTCATGCTATTTACATTCCAAGTGAATTTCGGTAGAGATCCTATGCATCTTGTGATGGACATGGAAACAGATTGATGGAATGCATTACGTGAACAAACTTCATCCAGAGCTACCTAATGATCTTCAAGAAATTAGGTGCTGACTTAGGAGCATTTGACATTAAGTTACTCTTGGCATCGGAGTCTTAACGCAGCCTCAATGCAGAAGAAGAAGGATTCCTGGAAAGCATAAGGTTTCCTTAGTCTTCGCTTCCGTATTCCTTCAATCATGGGTCCGTGATGATTTTGCACGATTCCCAGGTCTCCGCCATTAATTATGCACCATAGTAGAGTAAATGGTCCACAAGGCTGTTGTCAGTTACCAATCCACAGAAACAAACTCTGATAAGTCATCCATAAATATTTCCGGTAATAAAGGACTGGCATTCTCTAGAATAAGCTGATCTTTCACATGACTTATTGCACCTAGCATGATAAATCCACAAAATAATTGCTTGCAACAGGTACCTACGACTGAAACTACCTCCTTACCTGTTGCAAATTGGATCTTCTCCAGAGCCATCACAAACTTTCTCAACCTAATAAACCAGACTACCAAATCTAAGATTATCACTAGACAAGCAGGTGGAATCAAATTATTTTCACATTATCTCACATCAATATGTTTATCCGTGACCGTCATTGAGCTAGTTGCCAATATTATAGGCATTAGTAGACAAACATAATTTAAATGATTAATACCTTATAATTGCACAAAGCTTAAGACTAGGTCATCAGCCATCATAGAGAGAGAGAGAGAGAGTGAGTGAGTAATACACATTATTACGCGTCTTAAATTGGGAATTGGTATGAGAAAATCATGATAGCTTTATAGGAATGAGAAGAGTTCCTTAAATATTGTTAGAAAGGTCATGAGTACTACAAACTGCCCTGCTTTGTTAAGAAGATAAAACAAACAAAACAGTTAAAATTTATACACTGAAAAAAATGAGAGTACAAACATTGTTGGAAAATATAAGAGTTCTCCAATTAGACAGGTTGAAATAAATGCAAAGCAAATGTCAAATGCAGTCAGTGACAATTCCTCGTAATTTATCTGATATTCTATCAAGATCAAAGTCATACCACCCTAGGTAAGTGATGGTATGTCTATTGTGGGAACCGAGAATAGTACGGATGCAAATGAAGCACAATATATGTCCATTAGTTATATGTATAGTATTTGGCATGCTGTAGTAAGAAACAAACATTGCATTGCCAATACGAGGTTGTCCAAATGTCAAAACCTGGACAATCTGTGCTTCATGATTTACCTGGAAATTAAGTGTCCTTAGTTATATAAGTAAATCAAGTGAGCAATGGTCTGGAAAAAACAGCTTCACCACACATAGTTAGACGGCCAAATAACTTGAATGTTAATACTTTCACGAGGGGAAAAACTACTATGCATCAATAACCATATATTGCATTTCACATACAAAGGTGAACGATAGAACAACCCCTTCTCTCCATGAGGGTTGGAGGTCTGGTGTTACTTTGTCTTAGATCCTATCCATAATTTTCCCAAAACCAAACCCCACAGCCACAACAAAACCCACCCCACCCTCACATCCAAGAAAAGGCGTTAATAATATGGAATGGTGGTATTGGTGGTGAATTTTCAACCAAGGCGCATTTAAATGCTTCCACAAGAAGCACGTAGATGTTGGTGGGTTGAGTCATATCCTGCTAATGACATAAACAAAAAATTCCAGGTTCATGGTGAAATTGCCTCTAGAGCCCCAAAACTTACAGTCATTAATAGCAAAGGAGAAACTAAATCTTAAAAAGGGCCACTATGCATGGAAAGGGCCACAACCAATTGGCATGATGTCACAATTGGCTCAGAACAATTTTCAGCAAGAAACCAGCAAACAAAAATGACATCTTAAACCATCCAAGTGTTCAGACAAGATGTCACAGTTGCTATTAATACTTTGAGAAAAGGTTTAGTCTAAAGTTCATGCAACCCAGGATCCTATCGTAGGTCATGTGAGTGTCTGTCTAATCTGCGTTCAAGACAATGTTTGACCTCAAAAATCACTACTTGTCATGGAGAAGAGAATTAATGGGACATGACTTTGGGGTGGGCAGCATTTCTGATACCAGTTCCACAACAGGTGCCTAGAAAACTCTGGACCACTCTGTCCAATAAAGCTGAGACAAAAAGCATAAGTTAGACATTTAGAATTGGTTCCAGCCTACAACATATCTGGCCAGTAGTCCGACCGAAAAGGAGCTGCTTCTTTTGGTTAGAGAGAGACAGACAGAAACAGCGCACAGAACATAGATTTAGGATCAATATATTCTAGTTTAAGATGCATTCGCAATTCAAGATTACATGACATAAAATTTGAGCTCAAGCGCTTGCAAAAGTTATATATCCAGACCATAAACATATCAATAATACCATAAAGTTTCCAGCAAGTAAACTTTGTAATGATTAGTTGGAAGTCTTTATCCACTATATTTAGGTATTTAACCAACTTTAAGCTCCATGGCTTAACATGTAAGACAATTCACACAACTAAATACGTAGACCATAGATGGTTCAGGTAAAGGGTTATTTGCAACCCATACTGCTAGTGTTTTGTCTACTGGTTGATTTACCAAAAAAGAAAAAAAAACAAGATGCTGACCAATTGTAAATATAAATATGAAGCCACAGAAAGTTCAAGATATCCAGAGTCTCCAGAGTCTAGACTCTTCAAGGCAGAGTTGCCAGAGAATTCCAGGTAACTCTTAACAGACCAAAACTGAATAAATGGAAGAACACAATAGAGAACAACCAATATCTGAACCCATAACAAGTTTTTAACTATCTTACCACAATATCAAGTTTGCAAAAGGATGCCATAGGCCCTCCCATAGAATGCCCTGTCACCATGACGTTGATGTCAAATCCTTGGCTCTTCTAACAGCATCCAAAGTACCAGGTCACATTGTCGTATTGTGACAAGCATAATAAATCCATGATGAACCTAAGCAAAGACAATAGAATAAGACTGTAGCTCATTTCAAATCAGAAGTATCCACAACTTGCAAGAGGCTCATCATCTCTAGAACCATGGCTACAGGCATGGGGGGGGGGTAGTTTATGTCGAGCTGTTTCCAGTAGAAATCTGCAATCCAATCTGTATGCTGTAGACATAAATAGAAGTAACCACTAACCGAAAAGTTCAAATAACTTTTCCAAGGACAAAATTAGTGAAGTATGTGATCTCCTCATGACTCCATTTAAATTTACAAGCACATAACTTTCATGTCTCAGTGGAAATGATTCACTCTTTTCCCTTCTTATGGACAGCAGACCCATGTGCTTTGTGTACGCACTCACAGGAGGCTACTCTTCTTAGCTTAAATTTTCATCAAATCCTTCACAAGTCAAATGTAAGAGGAATAATGCCAAAGTTAACATGCATACCTATGTTCTTGAGTATCTTTGAAAGCTATAACCGCAGCATTAAGGCAATATATGCCCACAGGTAATATATATTGATTAGAAATAAGAACAACAAATTAGATGAAATTCAAACATAGAGGCATCACAAGCATCGCAAATTGGTAGGCCACTGCGGCATGAATTACATACTTATAAGTAGTGCTGGACGTCAACTATCAGATCAATGACTTAGAACCCCTGCTTTCAAATCCAAAGGCATTAATAACCAGTCAGAAGCTAATAAGAGAAGGCAGCATATGCCCACAAAATCTCATCTCAAGAATTGGCCATTTAGTACTGAGGACCTATTCTTTACGCAACCTTAGCAACAATGTCATGTTAAAACGTAGTCGAATTACCTTGGTCTGAATTACGTTGGTCTTTCCATCACAACTAGGACATGTCCAACAAAAAAGTACTCTCAAATTTGACATGTAAACCTGCAAAATAAAAAGCTTTGCACCTTGTTACAATGTTATTGTATTGAAATGGTGAAACCTGAAGGGTAATAACAAGAAGCTCTATGTAAATGGGAGAAAGTTTATAAAGAACACTTACTACAGATGCATACTCCACCACTATCATCACAAGAGTCTGATTGTAAACAGCTTGAAGAGCCTTGGACCTCACTCAAAGTTCTGCATTTACCAGTTGAGAAAATTTCAGATTGAAAATGCAGTCACAAGTTCATTCAATTACAAGCAATGAAGCAAGTTTCTTATGTCTCTAGCAAGCTATTTCAACAAATCAAGTGAGAGGAACACTTTAAGGAAACATCAACTCAAAACAATATTTTGGTATGTTTCTACCGTCCTTCATGAACTTGAAGAACTATAGATGTTCAATGCAATGCAATGAAAGGGGAATAAGTAGAACAACATAAGGGTCCTCTTTCCCAAAAGCTATTCCACTATAACCTTCAAGCTACAGTCCATCACTCAACCGGAGAAAAGCTGACTAGCTGACAGCCAATCACTGTGAGATACTCAACAAATTTTATCCCCAAAGAAGAAACAGCAGGAAGAAATTTGCACCGAACAAATATAAGGAAATTCAATCGATCCGACCATATTCCAGTAGTAGCATTGATCCAAACTCGGTAATCCAATAGCTTAACAAAACCAACCAACTGCAATACTACACTGTCAGTCATATGCTTTGAAAACATCCAAATCTACACCAGAGGGATCATTCAGCTATAGGTTGGCCCCCATTCAATCAGGCACTCCAGCTCCACCACACAGTCAACGATTCCCCGACCCTGAAATACCTAAATCCGCCAAATTCACAATACAAATCTCACTTTCCAAGCTCAAAACCGGCGTACCCAACACTAGAGCCTCCGAATTAAGCCAAGAGGATCACAGCAGTAAACTGGTACACGAACACGGAATGCGATTACCTCTCGCCCCACTTGCGGCAATCGAGCATGTCAGAACAACCATCGCCCTCAACCACCACCCGTTCCGCTCCATATTCTACAATAGAAACCGATCGAACAGCGTCATCAAGAAAACGAAACCGCGCCACAAAGAAATCGAATCTCTGTAACGTTTCGCATAAGCAAGCAATTACACGAAATCGATCGCGCAGTGAGATAGAGAGACAGAACGCGATCGTCCGTATTCCTCGAATTGAACCTCGATTCAGGTCTCTCAGGTTGGTGGATTTTCTGAAGATTTTCGCGACCGGATGGCGATTGAAAGCCACGGCGACTTGGGGCGAAGGGGAGGAGAGGATGATGAGTATACCACATTTCCTGATTTGCCCTCGGGATCTTCTTCTGTTGTTGCGGCAAGATTCGGTGATTTCGCCGTTTGCGTGAGGGCACTGAAGGAAGTTCCTCTAGAAATTCAAATTTGGGGTTCTACCTTCTCTCTTTTGCAGCTTACCTTTGATGTCTCCACACTTTCACTTCGGCTCAGCCTAGTCGAATTAGTTTTTTTTTTTATCTGTTTTACTCTAATTCTCATTTCTCTCTCAAATTTTTGCTCTGTTTTTTTTATAAAGTATGGGAATTTGGGAATCGAACCCCACACTTGAAACTAAACGTCATCTTTACTAATTTCTAAAAAAATGAGAATTTGAACCCTCTACCTCATCCATCCTAATGGGAAGGATGGCTATTAGAGCAATCCCTAGTATATGAAAATGTAATCACTACTAGATGCACTGTAAAGGTGTATTTAACTTTAAAAAGACAACTGTGTTCGGTTACATATGCCTACTTTTTTGGCTTAACAAACTATGGGAGATATTAGGGATGGTTTGCGCTCAGTTCCTTTTACGAAAAGTTTTGGATTTAAAACTCGTAGGTGCCGGTAATTTAAGTATAGGGTTGTGGCAGTGCGATGCTACGCTAGCCCCCCGAGGACTAGTCGGGCTTCACCGCTGGTTTGAGCGTAAGCTCGGCGGCCGCGCGGACACCTCGATCATCAAAAAAACAGTGGGAGATGAGAGCTCCCATTGAATCGAAGTAGTTGTGCCTTCATACTATAGAACCATTAGTTGCTCTGAATAATTTTGATTAAAAATGCATTCCTTAATCTAAGTTTCTAAATATGCAAGCGAGGACTACCGTCATGAAGGATGAGAGATTATGTGAAAAAAAATATAAAAAGAGGGTTCTATGGTGGCAGGAAGCAACATGAGACAATAGCGATGCTGATCCTAAAGATGTTACTTGAATCTGTGAAAATGTTTGCGAGGCTGAATAGAAATGGTAGGATGCATCTAGAGAATGATGAGATCCTGATTGGTGCTCAGGACCATTGTGATTGGGATTACCTTATGCTATTTGCCTTCATGAATTCCTGTTTCTCCAAAGAAATGCACCCTGCCTAGGTGATTGTCAATGAATGAACACATTTCATAATTCATGTCAAGTCAATGCAGAGTCTTTGCAGTCAAACATTTGTATTGCAACAGTAAACCGAGACTTTCCTATGTATAGGAGGCCCAAAAAATTCTCAGATTTATCACAATTTAAGGTAAATATGTCATAGGTATATTAATTATGGGTAAGTATAATACGGATATACTAATTTGAGAGTTTTTTAATGAAAATATGGCATGTGTATACCATTTTGAGATTTTTTGTGATGGTAAATCTTTTAAAAAAAATTAAACTTTGACTAGTTGTCCAAAGTCACTCTAGACTAGACTAAAGTCACGTTAGATCCACGTCAGTTCCATTCACCTATCTTTATCCATGCAAGCCGCCACGTAGGGACGAAATTGTAAAAGTAGCTATTTTTGGGTCACTAGGTTAAGTTTGGAAAAATTGATAACACGAAAAATTGAGGCATCGGTGTCACACTAGGTAAAATTTAGGCTTCATAATGGAATTTTCTCAAGCCCAATTAGCTTCGTTTGCCAATTGGTGTCCACAGAAATGGACCCGTCCAAATTTTAATGGGTAGTGAACTCTGAGGAAGGTACTAGTACAAGTTTGGGATTTTGACGACACGATCCATTGCTCAGAAGCCCTCACCTTCGTGCGTCAATCCCCCAGCAACGTAAACTCCTCGCCCGTTTTAACCTTTTGCTACCCCTTCATTTCTTTATATCTCCGTGCGGAGCTCCCGACTTATGTCGATGGAAGTCGCGACCGCCGTCAATTCACTACAACGGAGGTCGCTAGCCTCGTACGGCCATAGATACGTGGTCATGTGAGGCAAGCCACCTCCATGACCACGGCGTCGGAGCTCCACTCGGGTTGAATTGCTTGATTTTTGGAGCATCAGAGAGGGACAACCCTCAGGCCTGCTTAAAAAATAAATAAACAGATAAACTTCCTCGCCACGAGGGCAATTGGGTATTTTCGCAGCAGCGAAAGGAAGCATGCAGTCGTGCACTTGATGATCTAAAGATTCCAGAAAACCACAGGAACAACTCGTACGGCCGGACGTACAAGCAAAAGGCGCAGGCGTGTCCCGTGCAGTGCCATTCCTGCAATTTGGGGGGCAAGTGCGTGGGCATTTAGGGCAACACTGTGTTGTCCGAAAATCCAATGCAAAGATACATTTCGCACCGTGCGGTCAGTTTCGGTGCAAAGGAAACTCCACGGAGACAAGATTATTACAATTCAAAAACATAATAAAAAAGAACGAGAGCGAAATTCTTTTTAATTTTATTTTAGTCACCGAAGCCGGTCAATTGCTCCTCCCTTCTCCTCTGAATCGCACTAATTCATTTTGCCCCGCCAATTTTGTACTTCTGTTTCTAAACGCGTGACGACGGTGGAGAGAAAAGAGAAGAATTGGGTTGGGAGTGGTGGCAGTAACAAACCACGGAATGCGATTTTCTGGTGATTTTCTGGGGAAGTAGAAGCACCTCCCCAGGAAGTTAGCAGAACTATGTCTATGTGGAGGAGGCTGAGGCTCACGCTGCAGCTGAAGTGATTAGAAGAGCGTTTAAATTGAGGTGAAGAATCAGGACCGGATTGGATCTTTTCTTCTATAATCACAAAGCATCTCCGGGGCTGCTGTCAATCTATTGTCTGATTCTGTTCTCTTCGCCTAACTTGTTGAACGGAATTACGTGTTGGATATTTTGACTGTGAAGTAACTTATGGAATTGAGGGAATCGAATGGTACGGAAATTTCCGATCCAGAAATAATGCTCCAATTTTCTTTATCTCGTTACCATGAGATAAATAATCTCATTTAAGACTGATTGGATCTTATTTCCTCGCACTCTCATATGTAAATAATCTCATGTTTGAAATATCTAGTTGAATTTATCTTGCATTTTAGTCCACTCATCACTACGTACTTAATCCCTCACGCACTTCAGACTGATTCTTAAGTAGAGTCCAAAACCGCATTAGTTAAGTAGATGGAAAAGAGAAACCCCCTGAACCTGCCCACTTACCCATTGTTCTTGTTATGACATTAACTAATGTCGAGCTAAATAAGGAAAAAACGACCCAAATCGTTAATTCCAAATGAATAGAAGTGGAGCAGTATCTTAAAGCATCACTTCACAGTTAGAAGAATTCCTCTTGGTTCATGCATCTCTGGTGACGATTTCAAGAATGAATTTTATTCGACTCCGCTTTTAGTCCATCGACATTTCCTAGTCTTCGGCAATGTCGGGCACTGTAGGTGCCTTGCGTCTGATTACCAATGTCTAAAAATGTCTCTTTATGGCTCTGATGATCAAACTAAGAGAACCTAAAAAAATTTTGTAGAAAGGAAAAAAAAAAAAAGAGGAAAACTACTCAAAGTGGAGGTCATCATACTTGTTGGATGATATTGCTGAAGCCCGATTTTCCGTCGGCAAGTTGACTCCAAGATCAAAATGCACTCTAACCATTAAAGAGAAATTTCTCGAGCTGTAGGAATGCTTGCCAAACCCTCTTTTTTTCTCCCATTGTTACACACGACTCTACTAAACTTGAGCTACCCTTGAATATGGTCATTTGGTCTACATGTTTGAATTTGACAAAGGGAGTTCCCAAGCGAGGGTATTTGTGGTGCAGGCAGTGACGCCGTGATGCTCGAAGTACAACATAAACATTGCGAAGCTATAGTATTGTCCTTGATTCAATATACAAACTAGGAAGAAGATATATGCAAGCGCGTATAAAACAATGAATGACATTTTGTTAAATTAACTATAAAAATGGTGTTTTTAATAATAAAAAAAAGGCGTAAAAACAACACCACATTTTTTTGGAAACTAAATTTAATGAACATAGCATTTTCCCTTTTTAAATTCATTTTCTCGACATATCACTTACAAGTAGGCCCAACACCTCTGTACTAATGCATGATATATATATATATATATATATATAGAGAGAGAGAGAGAGAGAGAGAGAGAGAGAGAGAGATGTTTGGGCGCGCATTGTCCGCTTAGGAGAAAAACTTATATCAATCGTCGATTTCTAAAACTCTTCAACTCACTAAAGGTTAATATCTATACTTTTAAGGAATTACAATCGTTTTTTCCCAAAATATCTTCAATTAGTTATTTTGTAAATATTTATATCAATAGAAAAATGCGTAAATTAATAATTCTACTTTATCTATCATGCATTTCAACTTTACAGTTTGAATCTTTTCAATCTTATTAGTTATAAACAATCTAACAAAAAAGTACATATTCTGAAATAGTTTTATCTTTACCCGTATGCATGTATAATTTCATTCGTATTATATGAATAATATCTTTCGATTCATTACTAATTTAAATATTTCATAATAAGGGAATTTTGCCATATCTTTTAAATATTAATTTTCGCATAAACGTGACGCAGATATAGAAAGGAATCTTTTTATTTCTTATAAAGATTATGTATCAGTACACTCAAAAGTATTGACTAGAAAGAAAGGAGAGGAACAAAAAAAAAACTATATTTTATGGAAAGAGAAGTAATACTTATATAAGCGTTGAGTAATAGTACTTTTGATCACTCAATTTCATAATATAAGCTTATATATTTTTCTATATTTCTAATCATATATATAGTTAAACTAAAAATATAAGTTTTTGGTACTCGGAGATATTGCATTCGAGACAATGGTGGACTGCATTCTTTTATAAAGAAAATGATATGACATTCGTAACTCCACTTCAAATTCTAGGGCATCAATTTCTTTTCTAGTTTATTTTCTAATGTAGTACTTCACACAACATATTCTTTGTTCATTATTAAGACTATAACATGCTAGTATTTGTACCACACCAGCAATTGCACATTGAATTTTTCGTTCTCCTTTAAAATCTGAATTTGACTCATCATACTCATGCATTACATATAAAAGTCTAGCTTTGAACAAAGTTTGCAAAAGACTTGAACTTCAGCATTATATCCTTCCAAACAAGTACATTAAGAAAAGGGAAAATGACACAAATGATCCATGCACTTTGGTCCAACATATAATGTGATTCCTGAATTTTTAATTTGTTCAATATAGTCCCCGAACTTTAACCCAATGTACAATGTGGTCAATAAACTTTTAATTTGTTCAATGTTGTCTTTGAACTTTTGGTATATGTTCGATATAGTCCCTAACCTATATAAAAATATTCAATGTAGTCTTTAATCTTTAATTAATGCAATGACTACATTGAACATTTTCATATAGTTTAGGAATCACATTGAATATATACCAAAAGTTCAGAAATCACATTTATATTTGGGCCAATGTTCATGGATTATTTATGTCGTTATCCCTTAAGAAGACCTTACCCTAAGATTGGTAATTGGGCCACACCGCCCACGACAGAGCATGGACTTGCCCCTCTTGGGCCCTGGCCTAAGCCTGGCATGGCCCCCCGCAATGAGGGGTCGTACTGGGCCAGGCTGTTAGTAGCAAGGGGCTATTCCAATACCTAGCCCCATGATCGTAGTCGGAACAAAAATAAGATATCAACTGCAGGAAAAGAAATTCCTCGTGGTACAAGAAAAGTAGGGGCAAAACAAGAAGGAGCAAATGATGAATAATTTCTTGCCAATGAAATGCATCCTCATGTTTTCTTTTTTTTTTCCTCGTCTTTTGGGCTTCCTTTCTTTGACTAAAAGGCTCGCAGAAAGCACAACCCGTTTTCTTTTTCTTTGCTTGATTTCTTTTCATTATCACTTTGCTTTTTAACAAGATTTTCCCAATTTCACCGTGATTAATGGCCGAGGTCCCAGAGAAATGGTTTTATGCTACTAGTCATGAAATCGGTGGGTCAATCATTTTGATACTTGACTGATAAATGATTTTCTTTTTTCCCAGCCAGCGTCATTTGATAAATGATTCCAAACCACAATTTTAATATTTTTGAGAGGATTTTCAATGAGAATTTGTAAAATAACGTGCTTGTCACCGTTTCTTGTTACAGATTTACTTAATAAGTGCCTTTTTTTTTAATTGCTAGCAATATGTGGAATTTTTTTTCAATTAAGATGTGCACTTTTACAAAGTAAGCACTCGCTCTCCATTATTTGAAGTTGGATAAATGAGTCCTGGTTATTTAAGAGTAATGTTAATGAATATACTAAAATTAATATAAAAGGGGTATGGCCAAATTATAATTGAACCTTTAGCAAGTAAGCAAACAGATTTATGAAAATAGATATTATACCAGTGTGAAAATCCCGAGAGCTTTCATATTTTTTTAAAATCATCATTTTTGGAAAAAGTGAATTGTCCGGATCTCTTCAACATAATATTGTAGAGAATCTTGAACTTTCCACTTGCTATAAAAATAAATATTAACCACTATAATTCCCTGTTCCATTTGATTGGCGTGCGATTAATTGATCGTCCCATCTTTGCCATTCATTTCAATTCCGGTTTGATCCTGGTTGTTTATTCAATTTGGAGTCTTATCCGCTAAACCAACTATTTTTTTACCTACTAAAAGCCAATACTTAGGGGTCCCTCGTCACTCATTTGTTGCAAACGGATGCTAAAGGTATGTCCAATTTTTAGTCCCCACTGGATTAAGCATACTGCATCATCTATAATTTTGTCCAACTGATATAGACATTGAGGTTGATTGGCAATGATAGTGTGAAAAGAAAGGGAACTTAATGGAAAGATCATTTGCTCAAAAGTCCATTCAAAATATCAACTAGTGATAACATAGTTGCGCAAAAACCAAGATAAGAATTAAAATAAAGGCGGTTCGGTAGACCACCTACCTAAGACCCACACCGTACAACCATGGGTCTCCCTGAAGTTTCAACTTAATCACGGAGAATATTAACTTCCAATTTTGTATTAAGATGTCATGGGATCTTGATGTTCTTTAAAATGTCCTCAATTTTCAATTTTATCAAGTTAATTTAGATATTATAGGAGGATTTCCGTATCCTAAATTTGACTAATAAGTTCAATAGATCAAGTCAGTGTTTCTATTTTGGCCATCTGTCTAACATATACCATAGAAGCACTCGCCGTCTATTTTTTGTTTTATTTCTTTTGATTGCTCCTATGACGATGGTAAGTGCGTGGTTACTGTTCCCTGTCGATGAACTACCAATGTATATGTAGCTTGACAAGCTTGAATTATTGGTGCGATTCTGATTGCCAACAGGCTCAATTAGATAAACTTAGACGATGAGTTCTTCTAATGAACACTAGCAAGACCTTTTTTTCTTTAGCAATAAGGGACGGTGCTAATGCCTGGGCCTGTGACTGCAGTCAGAACAAAAGTGAAGATAGTAAAACAAGAACTCAATGTCGGATTTCTCATGAATATAACTATGACAAGGAATTCCTCGGGAAAAGAAGGGACAAAATAAGGAGCAATAGTGAATGATTTCTTGTCACCAAAATGCATCCTCACGAGAAAATAGTGCATGAGTGGAATACTTCACGTCAGCAATACACAACTCCATTGGGTGCCTGACACGTGGCAAGCGGGCCCACAAATCAAATTTATTAAAAAACTAGAGGAGAGAGCAGCGGGAGAGAAAAATTTTGAACAAAAGGTGTCCTCCTCTCTCTCCTCTTTCGCGCTCCTCCCAGATCTCCAATTCTCTCTGCACCTCACGCCGCGCTGCCTCCGACGACCAACGAGCGACGCCCTAGCCTCCGCCTCCGCCCTAGCCTCCGACGCCGACGCCGATGACGCCTCCGACGACCGAGGTTCGCCGCTGCCCACGAGCGACGTCCGTCGCCTCCCACGAGCGAGGTCCACCTCCTCGCGCCGACGTCGACCCTGCCTCGGACGAGCGACGTCCGCCGCTGCCCACGAGCGACGTCTGTTGCCTCCCATGAGCGAGGTCCACCTCCTCGCGCCGACGCCGACCCTGCCTCCGACGAGCGACGTCCGCCGCTGCCCACGAGCGACGTCCGTCGCCTCCCACGACCGAGGTCCGCCTCCTCGCGCCGACGCCGACCCTGCCTCCGACGAGTGACGTTCGACTGACCGCAACTCTCTCTCTTCTGCTTCTTTTGAAATGATGATTGCCCCCCTCACCCACCGCCACCGGCTCCACCATTGCTTCTGAACCTTTTCGCCACTGCTGCTACATCCCTCTCTCGTTCAGTTGCAGACAGAGACCGCGTGTATATGCACAACTCTTTATGCTCCACCGAGGTTTCACGTTCATTGTCCCGTTTGCTGCAGTTTCCGACAACGATCTGGAAGGAAGATGGGCGAGTCGTCTTGGTCGTCTGATGCGCAGGTAATCCCTCTGCAGTCCGTGAAAGCCGGTTAATGGGCATTGTCGAAAATTTGTTCTCTTCTTAGATCAAAGCCGGCCCACGTTTCTTGCTGTGATGTTCTTTCAGCAATGCCCACATTTTCTGCTGCAATGGTCTCTTTTCTTCCTCTTCTTGAAGTAGAAGATGGGCTGTGCGCATTAGGCGTCTCCACCTCGTTTTTTTTTCTTTTTTGAATCTCCTCTGCAGTTCGTGAACGCCGATGAATCGACCCGCATTGTCGGAAATTGTTCTTTGGTTAAATCCAGTCCACATTTTTTGCTGTGATGTTCTCTCGCCAATGCCATTTGAAGCTTGAGAATCAAAGGATGATGCCTGGTCTCTTTTTTTCCTTTCCTTGAACTAGAAGATAGTCTGTGCGTGTTGGGCGTCCTTCTCTGGTCATTTTGTCTAATATTTTGTTGCTTTTGAGATGATTGATCGTGATGTGGGCTGATCTAGCGGGGTAGTATCGTCGTTGCCTACTAATTGCCTTGAAAAGAGCGATGAAAGAGTCAAATGCCTAATCTGAGAGCTGAGGTCTTATCAGCGAGTGTATTCACGATCCATAAGGCATGACATTCTTCGCTTTTGTTGTTTTTTCCCCCTTTCTCTTGATCTCTCTCGGTCTTTCTCTGCTTGGGTCTCTTTTGACTTCCTGTTTTGGTCCCTGAAATTTGGTGATGAATTGTTAGATTCTTTGTCTATGACCAGCTATTCTGCTTAAAACAAGTGCATTCATAATTATGATGGTAGCTGGTACTCTATCACTTATTATGGTTTCTGCAGATGATGATTTAGAAGTGGGCACGTCAACAATATGCCTGGAGGACCAGGCAAGATCGCTAGGATTTATCCGTGGAAATGATGGTTCTTTATATGGATCAGCTCGTGATCCTGCTTTCTTCAAGTATATAAATCTCGAAGCCAATCTATCAAATAAAAAGGTTCTTTTCTTCTTAGGGACTATAAACCTCTTTTGTTGTGTTAGCCAAGATTTCCATTTTTTGCACTTTTGATTCCTGTGCTTCACTAATGTTTCTCTGTCTCATTAGATAAGGGATGCTATTTTATCTATGGGAGCAAGTGACGCATATATCCTACTGAGAAAGCTTTTGGCCTTGTGGCAGTCAAGGTTCTTTCCGAAAATATTCTAAAAACACTTCCTCGATTGGTAAGTTTTCAAAATAATTGCTCTATAGATTGGAGATTCAATATGCTATATACTGAAAGAAACTAAGGAGACCTGTGCTTGTTTGTAGCTCTAAATAAACATGTAGCTGCTCTTGATCATCCTTTATTTCTCTTTCCAAATCGGACTGGTAATGTGGAGTCATGAATGTCTACTTGGGAAGAAAAATTAACCTTGACCTTAGCCTTTGAGTTATACCTATGGATACTTGAGAGATCAGTTAAGGTTATCTTCATGCGGTTGCATTGGTCAGGACATGCTGCATGACTCCTATAAAGTCTTGTGTTGATTTTGGAGAAAGAATTTATGTGTAAAGAAGTGGCTTTAGTCTCTCTCCATTAGATTCATTTGAGTTCAATTTAACAAGTTGTTAGCTCCAGTTTGAAGTCCACCTTTTTAGGAATGCAGTTGCTTTATCATGACCAAGAAAAATTTAGGGATTAGCACGGCTTCATTTCATAAAGCACTCTAAACTTATGAAGGGTATATGAAGAAAGCTTGTGCTTGAAGGGATAGCTAGGTTAAATTTTCGATTATTTGCACATGCACCCACAACTTAAGTGCATGTTTCTTATTTGAGCTTTTGCGGTGCTTTATGTTCAACTGAGAAATTGGAAAGGTATTTCGAGGGAGTGGTAAAAAAAAATCGAAACTTGACTCTAATTTTGTTATCTGGAGGAGGGATTTCTTCTGCTTTGTATTTTTCTTTTGGTTCTTGGCTTTTCTCGATCACTATTTTAAGGAGGGCATAGTTTGGTTGTGGTTCAATTGCCCCAGAGGATGCTCTATTGGATCTCTGTTTCAAAGGAGAGGACAGAAGCTATGTGGGTGTGGAATGGCTACCAATTTTTTTATGGTGTTGTAGCTTTAGAGCTTTGTTGTCCTGTGCACGGTTGTAGTGGCAGCCACAGAAGTGATTGAGTGATCTTTTAGTGTGTTGTACTTTTAGAAAATGCTATGTGCAAGGATTTGGCATTGTGCAATTAGTTCTGCACAATGCCAAGCAATCAATTTTGTGTTTTTTTCAGAATGAAGGATAAGAAGCTGTTAAGTGCATATAGACATATTGAAAATCAGCTTATATCTGTTTTAACTGCTATAGTTTTTGGAAATATAGCACCTCTTAAAAGCTAGAAGCGAGGGTTGAAAAGTCCTCTGAAACACCTCTGAAGACTTCAATTTTATTTTACCTTTTGGTTTTGCATGTTGGCTGTAAGAAACTGCAAAAAGGATGATCATCTTGTTTGGTTCCTTGATTAACATGCTAGTCTCTGAATCTGTAGATGAATTCTCATGCACCTAGTTATATATTGACTGTGGTTCTGGGGCTATTTCTATCCCTATATGCAGATGAAGTTTTTTCTGTTTGGTGTCTAGTACAGAAGAGCTACATTATGTTTAGAGGTGCAAGTGTGTTGAGGTTGTTCTATTCTGTGTTTGCCTAAGAACTATGAAGAAGAATGGTTTTTCTGGGTTGTGCTCTTGTTGGGTTCCTTTGCCTAAGGTAGAGTTGAAGTGTATTGCTTGGTGGGTGTTTGTTTACCTGCAATTTGAGGTTGAGCTTCGATTTACAAATTACAAAATAGGTGGATTTGAGGTTGAGCTTGGAGATGGTGATAAAGCTTTTAGTCTGTGAAGATGGTGATATATGATCTCTCAAAATCATGGTCTACTTTGTGCTAATTACTTAGCTTTTATTTAGTGTGGCTATTGATGCACCCGGAGGATTATTTCTCTTTGAGTGGTGGTCTGTCTTCTGGGACATTTTCATTGCAAGGACATATGCGAAGCATTCTGATGCTGCTACAGCTTACATTGAGGTTTTTCTTTGGTCCTCAGTTCCTGCACCATTTTCCGCTCATCCATGAGACAGTATTCCCTCAACATGCAGAAATTTTGAGTATATAACTGTTCAGTTTGTGAAATTCATGTATAGCAATCAAAGGGTAAGGAGCAACAGCAGGTTTAGATGCAGCAATTACAACTTTTGCAGCAGAGAAATGCATAGCTATAGCCCACTCTTGGTGGTTCTCTAAACATTGTAAACTTTGAAGGAATGATGGGGCAGCCATCACCAAGATCGTCAAGGGTAAAGAGAACTTGTGTACCTTTGTACTTGAACCTAATAGTTTCTCTCCTAATAAAGATAAATTAAACAGCTGACTTTTCTTAATCTTTTATTTACTTTGCCAGTTGATTCAAGCTAATCCTGTGAACATGCCGTTATCTTTGCAGCAAACGCTACCACAACCTGCTCTTGCTACCTTATGAACTCTGACAAAATGCATCGTCTTTTTTGTTCATCCTTTTTTTTCAATTAGTTTGGTTGTAACAAATTGGTTCTTGGAATACTTTATAATTCTCCAATATGCAATCAATGGAGCTTGCAGGATGTCAAAAGTGAATGAGCATAATGAAATATGTCTTGTGATTCTAGGCTCGTTAGATTCTCAACTTTCTAGGGACTTGATGTGCTTTTTGACCATTCACTATGCTCTCTCTTCCATCACTTTGTGTAATTTTCTGGTTTCGGGTGCAATGTGTTTCATGCTTATGTTTTCCTCTCTCTCTCTCTCACTCTTTGCTTCCAATGTCTCATATCTCCGTTCAGACTAGATTTTTCTACAGCTTTGAAACCACTGTAGGTCATGACAAGTTTTTGGGTAACAATCGAAGGTAGGGTCTATAATCTTTGACAAAGGTTCATTTGGACAACATGTCCATAAGGGTGGTTCATTCAAGTTCTTGAGCAATTTTCTTATTCAGTGAGTAACTTTGCGCTTAAACAGATTTTGGAAAAATTTACTAAAATTAATAACTATTCTAATTATTTATCAATCCTCAACACCGTGATGGCAACTCACGTCCCAGACAGTTACATATCCAACGATCCTATGGAGGGCGCTTGCGCTTCCAATCACCGTGTAGAGAAGAAAAAAGTTCACAAAAAGATAATGCGATTGTGTCCATTGGAGCCAACACAGCACAATGTTTGAACCATCTATTTTCTCTGGACAAGTAATCCAAATAAAATAACAAATAATAGATAAACAAAAAGTAGCAAGACATTTAAATGGTACACATTATGCCTCAATTCATTTACATCAGTGTTCTTCAATTTATCCTTCGAATGCTCAAGTAAATACTTAACATTTCTCGTGTCATCTTCATGTATTGCGAGCGAAGCCTTTGTGATAGAATAAGGCACATCGCTATTGTTGCTTCACCCTCTTCTCCCTCTCTTGTGCTTAATCTCTATCTCTGCATTCGCCTGCGATCTCCTCAAGTTCTCCATTTCTTCCTCCATGGCTGTCATCTCTTCCTCCCGCTTCTTCTTGTGCTCCAGAAGAGACTTATTGGAGTCCTTAACGGAGAAAAACATGGGACCCAGTTCGGCCAACCACTGCAGCTCCACAGCAGTGGCACATTGCATGTACTCTTTCGCTATCAGAATCAGCTCGTGGTAGACCACGTACTCGAGTGTGTGTCCCATGCCATAGAGAGTGCTGCTCGAGTGCAAATGGCAGGGCATCCCGATCCGACAATTCACGTATTCACCGACGCCCTTCAGTCTCGTTGCATTGTGGAAGTATGCAAAACAGATGGCCTTCCTAACGACATCTGTGTTGGGCCAACTTAAAGTTAATGGGATTCACAACATCTTGCCAATACCTTGCCTCGTGGAATATAAAAGCTGCTCCATGCGCTCCACTAGAGCATAGCACGGTGCTTTAATTTCATCTTGGCCAGTCATGAAAATGAGTATCGCCCGGAGAACTGCTAATATGGATAGCCATAGCCTACTTCACTGCAGCTTCGACATAATCTTCATATGGGGTTTTACTCCAGAGGATGTTAACAGGAAATGTCCTTCCAGGTACGTGAAAAATAGGTATGCTGTAAACAATTTAAATTAATTTAGTCCTTCATCAACATTCGCATTGCATATGTTTCTGACAAATGTGATTATTACATGCCAAAGAAGTTCGAAAATTTTTGTGCATTCAGAGTAGCAAATGTTACAATGAGCTTAAAATCGTGACGTCGAGCTACCACCTTTTTCGATATCCCAAGGAGAACATCAATGTTCAGTGATCTCTCATGTGCTTCATCCATCACGACAACCCTCAAACAAGTAAAAACAACAAAGGCTCTGCTTGAAGAACCTAAGTCTATGTAGGTTATTCTCCATGCATATACAAATCCACTCCAGCCCAGTTTAACAAGAAGCAATAGATCAGAGTAGAGAAGACATTGTCATACTGGTACTTTTCAAGATCGGAATCTTTCAGTGTTTCACGGAAAAGCACTCCATTTGTCATGTACTGCAACATGATACTGACCACCAAAAAAACAATTATACATGATGGAGCATAAACCAAAACGAAAAGGCATAGATTATAATTTATCAGGGAACCAACAAAATTTGAGATATGTCCCGGACTAAAAGCAACAACACTACTTCAGAAAAGTCAGCATTAAGAAAATAGTATCCTAAAGAATTTGTTCTTGACAATCGAAAACAGTCTCACCTTAATTACCGTGTTTGGCCCAGTCACATCCTCAAAACGAATGGCATACCCCACTTTTTCACCTAAGTTAGTTTCCATCTCTTCACTCACTGTCTTTCCGACACTCATCGGCAACACACCTTGGTTGGGTACAACCAACTATGCCATTCACAGTGTAGCCATCTTCATGCAGATAATGTCATGAGTAGTATATAAAAAGAATGAGATCATAATTTATTCCTTTTGCCCATAGATAACTAACAACAGATTTTCAGAAAAATTAATGACATTGATCATGAAGAACACCTGTGTTAGTTGAGTTGTTTTTCCTGAACCAGTCTCTCCCACAACAACCACCACTTGATTCTCATGGATAACCTATGTGATAAAATATTAAGACACAATATAAGCAAGGTTACAACAAAAACCCAAAAGAAGTCGTGACATTTGTAAACCATATTAGAATAGGAAGAAGGCCTCCAGACAAGCGAAGGAAATCTAAGGATGCAAACAGAAAGCAGTAGAACATGTGATTGTTCCCACAATGCCTTTCTAGAGCAAATATGTTATGAAGGCCAAAACATAGTGAGCTTTATCTACCAAGAATGCAACAAAAATTGCGAATTGAAAGCAATTTTTTTGGGCCATACAACATTTACAGTAAGCTGATGAGTATCTTCACAGAAAGAAAACTGTTAGTGATACCATTCTCTTTAGCAAAGTGAACAAAGGCCCATTTCCCACAATGGCACCTCACCCTCTCGAAAAACCGACATGCCAGCACAACCAAGAAAGAAAAAAGGAAATGTAACGAATATTAATTTCGTAAACAATACTCCCAATTAATGTCCATCTCTCTCTATCATTCAACAATGGACTAGTTAAAGGTAATGTTAGTAGGATTACATTCTTCATCAATCGACAATGTCAAAGTATACCCTCATCAGTACAATAAGTATATTGCATCGCCAAATTTTATTGAACATAAGAGGCAACAGGCTTGTTCATATTCACAATAGATAGAAAATACAGATGTTACCCAAAAAACAGGACAGGAAATTTTGACTACATTGTATATCTGTTGATGCAAATCGAAAACCAATACCCAAATGGAAGGTCTTGTACAAACACTACCTTGACAACAATATGGCAGAAATAAGACAAAACTGACCTGGTGATCTATATGAGCTCCCAGGGGGCAAATTCTATAAGGAGATCCTGCAACCTGAACTTCACCTGTTCTTTGGCCAGCCATTCGAGAAACAACATTGTGAATATAGTTCAACTGCAATGAGATAAGATTACATGGAGCACAATCCCCCAAGAATTTTGACATTCGCAAGACTGACTACACTCTTCTCAAGATGGTGAAATAGAGAGATGATGTTCAACTGAACACAGAGAAGATCCACGAATGTCCCACTGACGCACCAAAGAAGTCGAAGCAAGCCCCACTAGCATTTGACTCTTTCATCGCTCTTTTCAAGGCAATGAGTAGGCAACAACGATACTACCCCGCTAGATCATCCCACATCACGATCAATCATCTCAAAAGCAACAAAATATCAGACAAAATGACCAGAGAAGGACGCCCAACACGCACAGACTATCTTCTAGTTCAAGGAAAGGAACAAAAGAGACCAGGCATCATCCTTTGATTCTCAAGCTTCAAATGGCATTGGCGAGAGAACATCGCAGCAAAAAATGTGGACTGGATTTAACCAAAGAACAATTTCCAACAATGCAGGTCGATTCATCGGCGTTCACGAACTGCGGAGGAGATTCAAAAAAGAAAAAAAAACGAGGTGGAGACGCCTAATGCGCACAGCCCATCTTCTATTTCAAGAAGAGGAAGAAAAGAGACCATTGCTGAAAGAACATCACAGCAAGAAACATGGGCCGGCTTTGATCGAAGAAGAGAACAAATTTTCGACAATGCCCATTAACCGGCTTTCACAAACTGCAGAGGGATTACCTGCGCATCAGAAGGCCAAGACGACTCGCCCATCTTCCTTCCGGATTGTTGTCGGAAACTGCAGCAAGCGGGACAATGAACGTGAAACCTCGGCGGAGCATAGAGAGTTGTGCATATACACGCGGTCGCTGTCTGCAACTGAACGAGAGAGGGATGTAGCAGCGGTGGCGAAAGGGTTCAGAAGCAATGGTGGAGCCGGTGGCGGTGGGTGAGGGGGGCAATCATCATTTCAAAAGAAGCAGAAGAGAGAGAGTTGCGGTCTGTCGGACGTCGCTCGTCGGAGGCGGGGTCGGCATCGGCGCGAGGAGGCGGACCTCGGTCGTGGGAGGCGACGGACGTCGCTCGTGGGCAGCGGCGGACCTCGGTCGTGGGAGGCGACGGACGTCGCTCGTGGGCAGCGGCGGACCTCGCTCGTCGGAGGCAGGGTCGGCGTCGGCGCGAGGAGGTGGACCTCGCTTGTGGGAGGCGACAGACGTCGCTCGTGGGCAGCGGCGGACGTCGCTCGTCTGAGGCAGGGTCGGCGTCGGCACGAGGAGGTGGACCTCGCTCGTGGGAGGCGACGGATGTCACTTGTGGGCAGCGGCGGACCTCGGTCGTCGGAGGCGTCATCGGCGTCGGCGTCGGAGGCTAGGGTGGAGGCGGAGGCTAGGGCGTCGCTCGTTGGTCGTCGGAGGCAGCGCGGCGTGAGGTGCAGAGAGAATTGGAGATCTGGGAGGAGCGCGAAAAAAGAGAGAGAGGAGGACACCTTTTGTTCAAAATTTTTCTCTCTCGCTGCTCTCTCCTCTGGTTTTTTAATAAATCTAATTTGTGGGCCCGCTTGCCACGTGTCAGGCACCAATAGAGTTGTGTATTGCTGACGTGGAGTATTCCACTCATGCAATATTTTCTCCCATGGATGACGGTTGACGTACCCAAGAAATGGATTGGTGCTACAAGTCATCAGACATGTGGGTTAATTATTTTGATAGTTGATTGATAGATATTTCTTCTTGCCAGCATTTGATAACTAATGTTTTTTTCGGCCAGCAGTATTTTATAAATGATTTTAGACCATAATTTCAATATTTTCAAGTGGGTTTTCCATGAGAATTTTTCGAATAACATGATTTAGATTTTACTCGGTGACGCCTTTTATTTTAATTGCTAGCAATATGTGGATTTTTTTTATTTTGATATATAAATTGTGCACTTTTGCTCCGTAAGCGCTCTCGCTCTCTATCATTTGAAGTTTGAGAATAAGTCCAAGTTATTTACAAGCCATATTAATAAGCATACTAAAGTCGATATATTAAGTGATTTGATCAAATCATAATTTAACATTTAGCAAGCGCATAAATAGATTTATGAAATTGGATACTATACAAGTGGGAAAATTTGAATAGCTTTCACTTTCTTTTTTAAAAAATCATTTTTGTAAAAAGTGAATTTTCTGGATCTCTTCAGCCTAATATTCTAGAGGATCTTGAACTTTTGCTTTTAAAAATATCCTCAACTTTCAACTTTATCAAGGAGAATTTCTAGTTTTGTATTAAGATGTCATGGAAAATAAATTTTCTTTGAAAATGTCCCAAATTTTCAATTTTATTAAATTAAGTTAATTAGATATTGCAGCAAGATGTCTATTCCATACATTTGAAAATAAGCTTAATAGATAATTTCAGAGTTTCCACCCTGGCCCCTGCCTAATGTACGCCATAACAGCACTTGTCTTTTATTTTTGGTTTTAGGGAAAATTCCTAATAAGGGTTTAAAATGTCCTCATTTTCTCAAATAAAAGTTTGAAGTAGACATTGTTTCAAATAAAGGCATGAAGTGGCCATGACAGCTATAAATAAGAGCTTGACCTTGCCGGCCGGTTAAATATTCCAACCGATTAAGAGCATTTTCATCCAAAAATAATTTTAATTACTTCGATAGTTGATTGGTAGGCAGCCACCATTTAATAAATGATTTTTTTTTTGGCCAGCAGCTTTTGATAAGTAGGGCTTATGAACTTTTTCCATCGCTGAACCGTTTCTCGAAGAAAAGATCAAGTGAGATCAATGGAGGGGAGGCAATGCTTGGTTTATTCATCATTGGATTAATCAAGTGAGAAAAGTGAAGTGCTAAAAAGAAATTGGACGAATGTTAAGGCCATCGTTTGATAAAATGATTTTTCTTTCTTTTGGCCGGCAGCATTTGATGAATGACTCCATAACACATATTCAATGATTTCCAGGGATTTCTAATGATAATCTGTAAAATAACATGCATTCACCATTTCGTATAATAGGTATTACTTAATGGCATCTTAATTACAGTTGCTAGCAATATGTGGTTTTTTTTTCATCAATGTTGTTAAAAAAGATGTGCACTTTTACTCTATAAGCACGGGCTCTTCGTCATTTGAAGTATAACAAAATAAATCCGGGTTATTTACAAGTAATGTTAATAAGTATACTAAAATTAATAAATTAAGTTATATTGATCAAATCATCTTAGCAAGTGAGTAAATGGATTTGTGAAAATAGATACTATACAAGTGTGAGAATACAAACGGTTCTCATTTTTTTTTATAAAAAAGTTATTTTTGGAAAAATTGAATTTTCCAGATTTAGAGAATCTTGAGCTCCAAATTGCTATTAAAAATGTCCTTAACTTTCGACTTTATCATGGAGAACATAAATTTACAATTTTGTATTAAGTTGACATGGAATCTTAATTTTCTTTGGAAAAAGTCCTGACCTTTCGATTTTATATTGCAGCAAGATGTCTATATCGCAGATTTGACAAATAAGTTTAGCAGATAATTTCAGAGTTTCTACCTTGGCCCCTTGTCTAATGTATGCCATCACAACAGTTGTCTTTTATTTCTTGGTTTTATTTCTTGGCCCGATCAGCCCATCAAACTGGACTGACCGAAGTTCACCTTGATTAGGATGGGCGGAAACAAACTTGGTTGGAAGTTTGATGTCTGCTTTTTGTTGACTTCGACTTTGAATGAATTCGCCCATTTATTTGTTTGGGGGGCAAAAGTTTATTCTAATCCACAAAATTTCTGTACCACATGTCCAGTGATTTTGCCGCGTTAAGGAATGCAAATAATTGTCAATTTTGATAGGCTGGGAGCGATGCTTCATGGAAGCATCCTTATTAACCAATTTTGCAGCAAAATTGGCCCACGGCTCTCTGCATATTCATCCAATCCTTTGGCTTCTCCAAGTTCAATGACCTACCGAAAAGTCAATCAAAAAAATCTTCCTCTTATTAGTTCCTTATTGTTATGTGGTGAAGAAGGAACAAAGTGATTTAATAGTTAAGGCCCCCGTGCATCTATACGAAAAGTGTTTCTTTTCCTTTATAAAGAGAAGGAGTTGGGTAGTGGATCCCACCTATTTTCTCTTTTTCCCCGGGCTTTTGAGCTAACGGAGGAAGCTCAATTTCAATTCAAATGGAAGGAGTCCAATTTAATAAATCTGCAACGAGACCTTTGGACTTTCGTTTAGTAAAACAAAAGTTCATTGGAGTATGAGCAAAGCTAAGGCTATCAGAGAACAAATATGATCTTCCATTGGTCTTGATTCAAGAAATTCAATACTTTCCAAGAGTCTTTTTTTTTTTTACTTATCGAGTCATCGTGATTAATAACTTCAGTCATAAATTTTTTTTGTCACACTCGGATCTATGTCCGAAAAGACTCAAGAACTTATGAATTTCGGAATGGAAACATTTTTACACCTTCGGATCTAGCGAGATTTTATTTTTCCTCCTTGGCTCCCCCACTATGTGCTTCCTCCATGTTGTCCTTATTAAGTATCAATCGGTCCGTTTAATCAACATCTGTAACTATCGAAATTTGAAGGTCTTGCTGGTGTTGGTGCATTCACATCGCTCATGCACTCGCCACCAAGTGTGAAAGTGACATTGCAATTATGTACGGGCAAAGACGCAAGCGTGCCTCGAGCAGTGTCATCCCTGTGATTGGCGGGCAAGTCCGTGGGCATCTATTGAGACACGTGTTGTTAGGATTTCCAATGGACGATAATATTTACAATCCGTGGTCAATTGAGTGTGAAGTTGGGTTGTCTCCTATGTCTAGAACCTGTACATGGTAGAAGAGCGAAGGCTTACTCGGTCTAATGGCTTAATAGACTTATCAACTTATCCCACGATTAGCTTTAAAGTTTGTGGAGGGATAAAATCTAGATTGCAATGTTTGGAAAGGGGGCCTTTTAAAGTGCCAGGACCAGATGACTTTTAAGCAGTTTTTTATCGACATCAGTGGATGACTGTGACCTATTCAGTCGGTCTTGAAATTGAGAAACTCTGGCTTGGTGCTGGGAATTCAGAAGGTATCAACCGAACTCTTATCACCTTGATTTTCTAAGTTGACTTTCCTAGACGGTTGGAGCAATGTCGATCTATTAGCCTCTGTAATATTTCCTTCGGTATTATCATTGAGATTATCATGAATTGATTGCAGAAATTTAAGCCAAACTTGACTTCAATCGACCAAATAAGTTTCGTTTTGAGTCATCACATCCAATATAATATCATCATTGCTAAGGAAATCATTCATTAACCGTACAAAATGAAGGGGAAGGAAGGCTACATGCTAGTCAAGGTGGACTTGGGCAAGGCGTTTAATAGGTTAAGGTGTGAATTCACATGGCTAGACTTCTTGGCTCATTGGTGCCTGGAGGATCCCATCATGCGATTTATTGCGATTAACAATATGCAGCTTTTTAGGAATGGAGAACTAAGAAAAGCTCCAGGTGTTGTCTAACAAGGGGATATGCTTTTCCGTTCAATCTTTGTCCTTTGAATAGGGCGACTTTCTCACTTAATCATGGATTTGGTTGAGAAGAGTGTTTGGAAGCCTTTTCGAATTACGTTTTCCATCCCTTCACGTCATTTGTCCAC
The DNA here is from genome assembly GCA_031216285.1 of Syzygium syzygioides. Lineage (NCBI taxonomy): Eukaryota > Viridiplantae > Streptophyta > Magnoliopsida > Myrtales > Myrtaceae > Syzygium > Syzygium syzygioides. The sequence goes on from CM062249.1 coordinate 31,309,523, forward strand.
AATTGCCATCTACATACTCAACCGACTTACCATTAAAAAGAAAAAATAGGTCCCCGCCATGAGGGCATTGGAATAATTTGGCAGCAGCAAAATAGACATCCAATCGATGATCAACAACTCATATGACCAGACCCGGGGCTATTTTCCCCAAAATAGTCTCGACTCAACACCCCAACCCCAAAGGTTACCGTACAATTATGTACAATCAAAGACGCGGTGCAGGCAGGTGCGTGGGCAATCATCGCGGTGCGGTGTTGTTCGGAAATTCAGTGGATGATGTGATATATTTACGCTGCGAAGAAACTTCACAAATATAGGATTATTAAAATTCAAAAAAATAATGACGAAAGCACTTGATTGCTCCCATCTTTTTAATATTTTATTTTAGCCACCAAAAGCACTCAATTGCTCCAATCTTTTTAGAATTCCTCTAGTTTATTTACCCCGCAATTGTTTTTTTCAATCTACATCTGGGAGTTTGGTAGGAGCTTTCGATGTGTGATGGTTCAATATATTGTTGTTGTTGTTTTCGTACGAAAATGGTGTGGAGAATATTGAACCTAGGTGTGCATTGCAATCCATAGTTTTCGGAGGGGAAGATCTTGGCGTGTGCCTATCATCGATGATTTTGGTGATCGGCTGCTGATTGTTTTTTGATATTGTGACAAATCTCATCTTTTGGGATGAGAGCATGCTTACAACTACAAGCTGTACTTTTTTATTTTCCAGGTTTGATTTTGTTTTGCAGCTCTTTTGGGATTTGCTTTACTTGGAAGCTCTCTATTATCCTCTCATATTTGATTACGACAAATGAATGATTTTTTTTTCAATAAAAAAAGTTGCATGGGTAAATTTTATTTGTCTAGCCTTTATACAGTGTTAGTCTTACTCGCCGTTTTGCACAATTAATTTTAGAGTAAAAGCCACCAAAAACCCTAAATTTTGCCCACTGTGATACATTTACCCCAAACTTTTTTGGTGACTCCAAACTTATACATATGTAATACATTTATCTCAAACTTGTGTCAAAAACTTAGTGTCAAAAAAAAGTTTGAGATTTTTTGTGTCACAAAAAAAGTTTGGGATAAATGTGTTACACAGGTATAAGTTTAGGTTTTTTGAAGTTATAGAAAAAAGTTTGAGGTAAATGTGTTATACATATACGGGCTTGGGATTTTTAGTATCACAAAAACTAATTTAGGATAAATTTGTCACAGTGGGCAAAGTTTGGAATTTTTTTGTGGTTTTTTCCCTTAATTTTATCATGGGGGCATATGACTGCTCAATGAACAGGAACATGTTGTCTTTTGTTCCATCTCCTAGTTTTGTTTTGTTATATTTATTCTCTTTGATGGTTTTGCACTTCGCTAATTTACCCATTAAAACCCAGTCAAATCAATTTCAAGGTCATTATTTTTTTTTCCAATGTTACTTAGTGGTACTTTATTGGAGATCCTTGCAAATCGTTGTTTCCTATATAAAATTTGAGTGACGCCTATGCCTTGAGTAGGGCAAAATTCTCCACTAAGGGCGCAAGTGATAACTATTTTGTTTCTGTCCAGAACTAATTTCTATTCTTAAAAACAGGTTTAGAACATAAACCTGCTTGGTAACGTAATTCCATTTTTCTATTTCTGTAACAACTTTTTGTTCCAAAATTGGTTCTGGACCAAAATTAGAATAAAAAAACGTAGGTTTTCTATTTTTGGACGAGAAATGAAAACCGTTTTTAAAAGAACCTATCTTCTCTCTTCAAAACATATCTCTTTTTAAATTTGGCCCCGGTTTGACTTGGTCAGACTAATTCGAACTGGTTCAGTTTGGTTCATTCCTAGCAGGGAAATAAAAAAATTTCTAAAAAATATTAGAAAAATCATTAAAAAATAGAAAAATCAGAAAAAATAAAAAATTTAGAAAATTAATAATTTTTTTTAGAAAATCCGGAGAATTTCTAAAAATCTCAAAAAAATTCAAAAAATCCATAAAAATTGAAAAATTCAAGAAAAATTCATAAAAGTTTCCAGAAAATAAAAAAAGTCAGATTTCGAGAAAATAGGAAATTTGATAAATTTTTTCAAAAAAAATAAAAAATTTCAAAACTTGATAGGATAGCTTAATATACCTGTGGCCACTCACTTTGAGTGAAATTTAAATATGTTGAGGTGTCCAAATGGTATTTTTGAAGACTCCTTAGTTTAGGGATTTAAAAGTGGTTTTAAACCCTAAAAAACCCTAAAAGGGGTTTAACTCCCAAAAGGGGTTCTAAAAAAATGGATTTTTGTTTCGGAAAATAGAAATTTGTGTTGTTATCAAACGGGTTTCTGTTCTAGGAAGTAGAAATTTTATGCTGTTATCAAATGAATTTCTGTTCCAAAAATAAAATTTTTTTGTTATTATCAAATGGGTTCTTTTCTCAGAAACTCGTCTTAGGATCTATTTCTATTTTGGGAATTGTTTCTAGAACAGAATGGTTATCATTTGCGCTCTAAGTTCAATGACCTATCGAAAATTCGTTTAAAAAAAAATCGTCCCTTTTTTTGGGTAAACATAAGGCATAAAAATAAGTAAATTAAAGTCTAGTGTCTACGATCTCAACTTTATCATTAAGCAAAACAAATTTAATCTTTCATTAATCTCAATTCAAGGAATTTGATACTTCTCAAGAGTCTTTTTTTACTCATCGAGTCATCATGATTTAATAATTTCAATCTTAATTTTTTTTGTCACCCTCGGATCTATGTTTGAAAAGACTTAAGAACTTACAAACATTTTTACACTTCCGGATCTCATGAGATTTTACTCTCTCATCCTTGTCTGCCCCCACCATGAGCTTCCTCCATGTTGTCCTTATCAAGTATCAATAAAGTTCAAATTAATTAACATCTGTACCTATCGAAATCTGAAGGTCTTGCTAGTGTTGGCGCATTCACATCACATCATCCAACTTTGGTGTTGGATGGGCATGAGCAGAGCAGCGACAACGAGGGAAGATCAAGGATTTGGAGCAAGGAAAAAATGTGCAAAGGTCAATGAAGGATCTGGAAGGAGTTGTCGTGGAGTTAAAAGAAGTTTACCTAGAAAAGAAATTAAATAGAAGAAAAATATAAAATTCTAGACCTGAGCATGTTGAATATATTGCACTTCCACTTTTCTTGAAGTTAAAATTGTAGCTCATTTCTTTTGCATATTGAGTTTCAAATAAGCTCATTTCTTAGATCATCTCACTTCTACTTCTAGGACTCTAAAAATTTATACATCCAATTTTTTGAAATACTTAAACTTTGACAAGTTATCTACGGTCACTATGGACTATATTAAAGTCGTGTTAGATACATATTAGCTCTGTTTTACCTACCGTTGTTCATGCATGTCACCACATCGGAAATTTACTATTCCTCTTAGATGGAACTATGTTTGAAGGTGCTTTTTGATCACTAGTACAAATTGCGGTATTAGTAATACAAAAAAAATGGAAAATCCATGTCACATTGGGCATAATATAGACTTTTTTTATGGAATTTTTCCAAGTGACGTCAAATCCATGCCAGATTTTTAAGTTTGCCATTGTCCAAGCAAGCCGCCATGTCGGATTTTCAATGTCTATCTTGGACCAAACTTTGACGGTATGTATTTTGTGGTTATTGTACAAATTTTGAATTTTGATGGCATAAAAACAGTTTGGATAATTGGTATTGCAGTGGATATGTAGGTTAGGATTTTTGTGGGAACCGCCCACTCACCATCATTGAATTGCCGCCCACCCAATGCCATCACGAGCCCTCACCTTCGCTCGGCGAGTTAACTCCTCGCTTGCTCTAGTCATCTTCTACGCCTTTGTCTCTTTCTTTCCACGCAAAGCTCATAACCTATGTTCATGGCAGTCACGACTGATGGAGGTCGCTAACCTATGTTCATGGCAGTCACGACTGATGGAGGTCGCTAGCCTCGTACGGCCACAGATATGTGGTTGCATGACCGCAGCGTCGGGGCTCGACTCCGTTAATTCGCTTGATTTTTTGAGCAACGGAGAGAGGCCCTCAGGCCTGTTTATCATTAAAATCAAGAGTTAATATCACGAAAAATCTCAAATTTGTATAATTGTGATAATTTTATCATATACTAATTTTTTGATCACCAAAAATCCCAAACCGGTACATTTGTGACTAATTTATCCTCCATTAGATTCTATTAAATTGAATTAATACCACAAAAAATCATAAACTAGTGCGTTTGTAACAAACAGAGAGTAAAATATAAAATTAGTACGTTCGTCAATTGTCGCGTATCATTTAATAAAGAATTTAACGGTAAAATTTAACGGAAATAAACTATGGATAAATTTATCATAAATGTACTAATTTAAGAATTTTTGTGATAAAAAAATTAATTTAAAATAAAATTATTACAAGCATAGTAATTTAAAATTTTTCATGATATTAATTCTAAAATCAATAATGCCAGAAAAGAAGAAAAAAAAAATCGTCGCCAGGAGGGCATTTGGGTATTTTGGCGGCAGCAAAAGACAGAATGCAATTGACAGGGGCGAGAGGAGCAGAGGGAAAAGGACAGGGATCGTGATTATGGCGGATGGCAGCGCGAGCTGTCAGCTGTCGGTGGTCAGGTCACGTGGGGGAGTGATGACATCGTGTGTAGTGAAGCAGGAGCCTTTGAACCGAAAAACAAAAAAGCAGGAGCCAATTAATAAGAAAATTGCTTCATCTATCCGAGCTCACTGTGTACCGATGGATGAGGTTGACCCCATGGAGAATTCACCGGATCTATCGGTCCATGAATTGTAATCACATGAGCCGGTGCACGGCCAATACCTGCTCGATGAATTGGGTTGGGAAGCGCCACTTTTGGTGTTCGAAGACGTGCATTTGTCAACTTCGACAGGCTGCAAGGAACCATTCTTATTGACCAAATTCGAGCAAACTGGCCCTCGACTCTCAAAATATCGACCCAATCCTCGTTTCTAGGTTTAATGACCACAACACCTGCCCATTCCGCTCCTTGAGATTTGAAGCTGCCTTGGCTTCTTGTGTTTACACCATCCTCATCTTGAGCGCTGCCTCTCGTCTCTCCTATTCCACCATTCCCCTGTATTTCAAACTTAAATCCTTCTTGTTGCTTACTCACAAAATGTTTGAGTGCTTGTGGTTGCCCTGTATGGTGACTGTTGCTGCCATCGCTCTCTCTGCTATCCTGTTTAAAGAATTCCTGAAGAAAAGAGCAGGTCAGATCGCTGTAGAGGGCGGAGCAGATAATGATTCAGCTGCAAAGAATGGAACCATGGAGAGGGCTGCTCGTACTTGCACTTCGCCACGAGTTAACGAAACGTCAACATCTTCAGGATATGACTATGAAGTATTCTTGAGCTTTAGAGGACCGGATACTCGAGAAGGTTTTACCGATTTTCTCTGCACCAGTCTTAAAGATGCGGGCATCCGCAGATTTAAGGATGACGAAGAGCTCCGCGTTGGGGAAGAGTTTGCCCCAGAACTTCTCAAAGCAATTAATCAGTCGAAGATCTCAATACCTATCTTTTCGAAAGATTATGCCTCTAGCGCGTGGTGTCTCAAGGAGGTAGCCCAAATGGTCGAGTGCAAGAAAACTAAGGGACAAAAGATCATGCCCATTTTTTATGATGTGGATCCTGCAGAGGTTCGTTATCAAACTGGAGGTTATGGAAAGGCCTTTCTTTCACATGAAAAAAAGAAGCGACACGACAAAAAGACTATGCAAGGGTGGAAGGATGCTCTCAGTGCAGTCGGGGAAATAACTGGATGGGACCTGCATAGTGAGAAGAACAGGTGATTGCTTTTAGCATTTCATCAGATGTGCATTGTATCATTAAAACTGGATGCATATCAATCGGTTTCTTTTTCAGATTTGTGTTAGTCTTGTTAAAATTGAATTTTACGCTACTGAAGTTATCCCGCAGAAATCACATTAATTCATGGCACAATCCTAATTTTGTCCTATTTCAATCCAAACAACATATTTCAGTTCAGGTTCTTCATTAACCGTCTGTACCATTGCTAATCCATCTACTTTGGAATGAATCGTTGAAGAACACATTTCAAATAGGTCTATAGTTTTCAATTTGGTCTTTGTCAGAAAATAGTTTGGTTCAATACAGTTTTCTAACTCATTGCCTTTTGACCTCCAACAAACACTAGGCGAGAAGGTGAGTTTGCAAAAGAACTCACCGAGGAGGTTTTCAGAGAATTGAAAAAGGCTGATTTGGTGGTATCAGATTGCTTGGTCAGTGTCGACAACCATGTGGATGCAATCATGGAAATGATTGGTGCGGAGACAAGTGAAACACGGATTATAGGAATCCATGGGATGGGTGGCGTTGGAAAGACGACTATTGCCAAAATCATCTATAATCAGCTTTCAAGAAATTTTGACGGTTGTTGCTTCCTTTCTAACGTCTGTGAAACGTCAAAACTCGAGGGCATTCACCGCTTGCAGCATCAGCTCATCTCTGACATCCTCAACACGAAATGGACGAATATAAGAAATATTGATGAAGGGATTAAGACCATTAAAGACAAGTTGTCTAATAAAGGAGTCCTCCTCCTTCTCGATGATGTGGAAGAAAAGGATCATATGAATGCACTTGTAGGTAATCGTGATTGGTTTGGTAGAGGGAGCAAACTCATTATTACTACAAGAAAGAAAGATTGTTCTCATTGTTCCGGAAGTGGACTGCACTTATGAGGTTAATGGCATGGATGACCGCCAATCTCTTCAACTCTTTAGCAAACATGCTTTCAGAACAGGCTCTCCTTTGATTGAGTATATTGACCAATCCAAGAGGGCGATAGGCATTGCTAGAGGCCTTCCGCTAGCTCTTGAGGTCATAGGTTCACTTTTATCTCGCACAGAAAAGAAAAGGTGGGATGCCATATTGGAGAAGTTGGAAAAGGTTCCTCATGTGGATGTTCAGAGTAAGCTAAAAATAAGTTTTGATGCATTAGAAGTTCGACAACAACATATATTACTCGATATAGCTTGTGTTTTCATTGGATATGACAAAGACATTGTGGTTCATTTATGGGAAAAATCTATATATTTTCCGGAAGAAGCTATGGACGTTCTGCAGAACATGTCTTTGATAAAGATTAGATGGGGTAATATAGTCTGGATGCATGACCAACTTAGAGACCTTGGAAGAGAAATGGTTCATCAAGAAAGTAAGATGAAAATAGAGAAGCAAAGTAGGGTGTGGGATCCTAAGGAAGCATTGGATTTGCTGAGGAGACGTAAGGTAAAATACCCCCCATATAAGTTCCTAGTATTTATGCATTTTTTTTCAAAAAATAAAAAGCCAGTTACTTTTTGTGTTGTTTAGCACCATTACGACTTCCTCAACCTATATTTTTGCTCTTTTAAGATTACAGGAATGATAGTACTGAACTCAATCGCTAATATAGTGGAATTGAATTAATGTGTTTCCCTTCAACTTTTTTGTTTTAAAATTTTACCTTTGGGCAGGGGAAAACAGAAGTTGAAGCTTTACGTCTCAATTTGGACAATCGGCGGCAGTATCACTTTACCTATGAGGGCTTTGAGAGCCTATCAAATTTAGGGTTCCTAGAAGTGGGCGGTTCGACGGAAAATTTCTGTGCAGAAGAGAGGCTTCTTTGGCACGAATCGCCATCAAATGTTCCTCTAGCTAATGAGAATTCATATCTCCTTCCACAATTACGATGGTTTTCATGGCGTTGTATTCCTCCGACATTTAACATTACAAATTTCTCCATGGAGGATGTGGTTATTCTTGATCTATGTGGGAGCAAAATTACGCATGATTGGAATGGGTGGAGCCACATGAAGGTATCTTATATGCTAGACAACTCTTATAATTCCGTCTTATTAGATTCGAAAGTAATCTTTGCATGATTTTTCTTTTCATAGGTAATGAAGAATTTGAAAGTCATAGATCTGTCCGATTGCTATTGCTTGGAGAGAACCCCCAACTTCCCTACTCATTCAAATTTAGAACGTTTGGGCCTAAATGGCTGGCTGTTACAGATTAGTCAAAATTGACGAGTCCATTTGTCAATTGAAAAGCCTTGAATACCTATCTTTAAATTATTGCAACAGTTTGGACGAGCTTCTGCATACAATCGGAAATTTGGAATCGCTGATTGAATTGCATATATCGGAAACGGGGATCGAAAAACTACCCGATTCCATCGGAAACTTGAAAAATTTGAAAGTAGTGAGGATGAGACGGAATGATGCCGAAACGCGATAGAAAATTTGACTGAACAAGAAAGTTCGACAGAAGAACAATTCGTCCTCCAAATATGATTATCAAATCAAAAATATCCAAAGTTTGCTTAAAGGAAACCTTAAAACAAGCTTATATATATCCCCAAACCTAACTCTACTAGGATTAGTAAACATCAAAACGTAAAATTACGAAATTACCCTTTATTACATTAACCCAAAAAAATACTAAAAAAAAATAGAAAATCCATCTAAACAATCTCGAATCGCGAAAATCCATCGTTACACACAGCCAAAGGTTGTGATTATTGATCAGCACACCGTTTCGCTTCAGCCGACCAAATTTGAGCTCAATCTGACATCGTTGACTTCAAGCACGCCGGTTCGTCCAGTTGCATAACGGGTCCGCCGGTCCCCTAGGTGCATCATCCTCCCCTGCTAGAGAAAGATTTGTCCTCGAATCTGCTTCGTCTTCATTGTCGTCAATCTGTTTAGGGTCTTCTTCCTCTTCAGTATAATAAGGTGACAAATCTGTTATATTAAAAGTTCTGGATACATTATACTTACCCGGCAATTCGATCTTGTAAGCACTGTCACTAATTCGCTCCAAAAGTCTGAAGGGTCTATCAGCTCTAGGTTGAAGCTTGCCAAATCTACCCGCTGAAAATCGTTCCTTCCTAAGGTGAATCCAAACTAGATCACCTTCTTTGAAGACGACTCTTTTCTTGCGCATATCCACGCATTGCTTATACTTCATATTCTGCCTGTTGATATGATTGTGGAGTTGAGAATGTAGCTCTTTGATATGTTTTGCATGTTCTTCAGCTTCCGAACTAAATTGCTTGAGAACTAGTATCGGTGTGAGATCTAATGGAGTAATTGGATTACGCCCATAAACCACCTCAAAGAGAGTCTTGCCTGTAGTTCGGTTCTCTGATCTGTTATATGCAAATTCTGCCTGAGGCAATGCCAAGTTTCATTGTCGCGGATTATCTCCAATCAAACTCCGCAGCAAATTCCCTAAGCTTCGATTGACAACTTCGGTTTGACCATCAGTCTGAGGATGATGAGATGAACTAAACTTCAAACTTATGCTCATGTACCTCCAAAGAGTGCGCCAGAAGTGACTCACAAATTTCACATCACGATCTGAGGTAATGGACTTAGGAATTCCATGCAGCTTAACAATCTCCTGTAGAAATAATCGAGCAACCTGTGAAGCATCATAGGACTTGCTACACGGGACAAAGTGGGCCATCTTTGAGAATCTATCGACAACCACCATTATTGAATCCTTACTCCGCTGCGTTCTTGGCAAACCCAAGACAAAGTCAAGATTGACATCCTCCCACGGTGCAACTGGAACAGGTAGAGGTATATACAATCCTGCATTAGTACTCTTGGTCTTTGCCACATGACATACCCTGCACCTCTCTATAAAATGTGTCACGTCACGCTCCATCCGAGGCCAATAAAAATGTTCACTCAATAAGGCCTTCGTCTTATCCACGCCAATGTGCCTAGCCAAACCACCTGCATGTCCCTCAATAATAATAGATTCCCTCAAAGAACATTGAGGAATGCACAATCTATTACTTTTAAATAGGTAACCTTTCACGATCTGAAATTGCTGAAAAGGCTTCGTTTTGCTCTTCCTCCAGATATCCACAAAATAAGGATCATCAACATATAATTTTTTAAAAGTATCAAAGCCTAGAACCTTTACCCGCATTGTAGACAGCAAAGAGTATTTTCTGCTCAATGCATCTGCCACACTATTTAGCACTCCTGCCTTATGCTTGATGGAAAACTGAAAACTTGAAGGAACTCTACCCACTTTGCATACCTTGCATTCAATTTGTTATGCCCATTGATGTATTTCAAGGCTTCATGATCAGAAAATAAGATAAACTCTTTTGAGATAGATAGTGCCTCCAATGCTCCAAACTCCTCATAATAGCATAAAATTCTTTATCATAAGTTGAATAATTCCTTTTCGCCTCGTTCAACTTCTCACTAAAGAATGCCACAGGTTTACATTTTTGACTTAGGACACCCTCAATACCAACACCTGAAGCATCACAATGCACCTCGAAAATCTCATTAAAATCAGGAAGCACGAGAACAGGTGCTTCAGTCACCTTCTTCTTTAATAATTGGAAGGCAGCTTCTGCCTCCTTAGTCCACACAAATTTACTTCCTTTCAGACAATCCGTCAGAGGTGCAGAAATAGTACTGAAATCCCGAATAAATCTCCGATAAAAAGACGCAAGCCCATGAAAGCTACGTACCTCGTGAATATTTTTTGGAATCTCCCAATTTGTAATAGCCTCAACCTTAGCTGGGTCCATATGAATGCCCTCCTTAGTTACTATTTATCCCAAAAAGGTCACACGATCAGTTAAGAAGTGACACTTCTTGATATTAGTATATAATTTCTGCTCCCTCAATGTCTCGAACACCCTTCTCAAATGCTGTAAGTGTTGATCAGTCGATACACTATAAACCAATATATCATTGAAATATACGACGACAAACTGGCCAATAAAAGGACGAAACACCTGATTCATCAGTCTTATAAAGGTGCTCGGTGCGTTAGATAATCCGAAAGGCATCACCATCCACTCATACAGACCATCTCGAGTTTTAAAAGCGGTCTTCCATTCATCTCCAGGACGCACCCTAATCTGATGATATCCACTCCTTAAGTCTATCTTCGAAAAGATAGTCGCTCCATGCAGTTGATCAATTAAATCATCAAATCTCGGGATAAGAAAGCGATACCTGATCGTGATCTTGTTAACAGCTTTGCTATTCACGCACATTCTCCACAACCTGTCTTTCTTAGGAACCAATAAAGCTGGCACTGCACAAGGGCTCATGCTCTCTCGAATTGCACCTTTTTCTAATAGTTCCTGCACTTGCCTCTGCATCTCCTCATGCTCCTTAGGATTCATTCTGTAAGCTGCCTTATTAGGAATAGCAGCTCCTGGAACGAGATCTATACAATGCTGTATGTTCCTCATGGGTGGCAATCCAGGTGGCAATTCCTCTGGCACGACATCAGCAAACTCCTCAAGTATAGGCAGAACTTGAATTGAAATTTCTGGACTATCAAGATTCTGCTCCATGACTACGACAGCAAAAAGCTCTAGGGCATTCATCGCCTCCTCCTAGAACTCGGATTTGGAAAGCATATTACTTTTCCCTTCTTTTCTCAAATCTGAAGGATCCAGAGTAATGGTCCGGCCATCCTTCTTGAAGGTGTATGTAATTTTGAACCCATCATGCTGTGTTTTCCTGTCAAACTGCCAAGGTCTTTCTAATAGGATATGACAAGCATCCATTGGAACTACGTCACCCCACACTTCATCAACATATTTCTTCCCAATCGAGAAATGCACTAAACATCTCTTGCTCACTTTTACCTCATTCCCCTTCCTAAGCCATGACAGCTTATAGGATTGATGATGTTCGACAGTTTTCAACCCCAACTTTTCTACCATAGTGGTAGATATTATATTTTCGTAACTTTCCCCGTCAATTATCATACTACACACCTTTCCCCCACTAGTGCACTTAGTGTGAAAGATATTATATCTGAGCCACGATTTATCATCTACCTCAGCAATATTTAAAACCCGACGCACAACTAAAGACTCACCAGAATCGGCATAGACAATGTCCTCTGGATCTGGATCCGCATCTGCTTGCTCGCCATCAGATTCATCATAAGTTGGGTTTTCATTAAAAGTTGGATTATCTACAAGTGTCACAAACTGTCGGTTTGGACAATCAGCAGTAAAATGTCCGAATCCTTGACACTTAAAATATTGCTTGCCTGTAGCTTCTCCCCTGCTAGATTCTGCACTACCCTGCTCTTCTTTTGTTGTAGATTTTGAACCAGCGCCCTTAATTGCTGCCAGGGCAGAAGAACTCCCTACTTTCCCCCGGGACTCTTTATCTGACCACTTGGAACTGTTGCCTGTCCACATAGAACCGCTGCTAGATCACTTGGACTTACTGCTCTTTCTTTTAAACTGCCCCTCCACCTTTAGGGCTAGTCTGCACACATCCTCATACGTCCAATACTGCTGTAATTAGACAATATCAGAGATCTCATATCGCAGCCCTGCCAGATATCGTGCAATCGTCTGCTCGTCTTCCTCCGCCACATTACAACGCATCCGCAAACGATCAAATTCTTCAGTAAATTCTTCAACTGTTTTATCACCTTGCTTGACGTTATGATACTCAATAAATGCCTCTTGCCTATAATGGGTAGGCAAAAAAATTTTCTGCAATAACTTTTTCATCTTCTCCCAACGATCTACCTTCGGCTCCCCCTCTCTAGCGCGTTGCTTTTTTACGTATTCCCACCAAATCGAAACATGTTTTCACAACCTAATAGCCACTAACTTCACTTTTTGCTCCTCAGTTACATCTTTAAGATCAAAAATTCGTTCTATCGTATGCAACCAATCAATAAACACATCAGGATGAGCCTTACCATTAAACTCGGGAATCTCGATCTTCATTCCAAAATTTTGAGAAGAACACTGATTTCCAGGTCGTACTCTTCGATTCCGCCCCTGGTTCAGAACCTCGAAAGGGTTTACGTCTTCTTCTTCATCATCGGATGAATCCTCAGATTCCTCTCCTTCTTCGAATTGAATGCCCAACCTTGTCTCCGCAAGTTGTCGCTCCAAATCCTGGATTCGTCTTCTCTGTTCTTCAATTTCTACGTCTCGCAGATCTCTTAGACGTGGTTGGTCGTCTGCTTCAGGAATGCCTCCACGCCCCTGGCCACCACGAGCCCGCCGTCCATGACCACGATTTTGTTCAGCCATTGATTCAAGCAACCTGTGCTCTGATACCAATTGATGCTGAAACGAGATAGAAAATTTGACTGAACAAGAAAGTTCGATAGAAGAATAATTCGTCCTCCAAATATGATTATCAAATAAAAAATATCCATAGTATGCTTAAAGGAAACCCTAAAACAAGCTTATATATATCCCCAAACCTAACCCTACTAAAATTAGTAAACATCAAAACGTAAAATTACGAAACTACCCTTTATTACATTAACCCAAAAAAAAAATACTAAAAAAAAATAGAAAATCCATCTAAACAATCTCGAATCGCGAAAATCCATCGTTACTCACAGCCTTTGGCTGTGAGTATTGATCAGCACGCTGTTTCGCTTCAGCCGACCAAATTTTAGCTCAATCTGACATCATTGACTTTAAGCCCGCCGGTTCGTCCAGTAGTATAACGGGTCTGCTGGTCCCCTAGGTGCATCACGGAATGCCACAAAAAAAATACTCAATGCTCTCTAGATGATTGAGAAGCTCGAAGAAATAGATGCCTGAAATATAGCCGAAGAAATGGATGAAATGGATGCCGGAGATATAATCGAAGAAATGGGTGGAATGGATGTCGGAGAAATGATGTATGCAATGGATGACCCATATATTACCCCTGGTTTCGATGTGGAAATCGGCGATGGCACCTCCAGAAATCGATCTCTGAGGATATTGAGATTGGAGCAAGCTGAAACAAACGCACTACCGAGGCTTCTTCTTGAAAGTCTTATCATTGTAGAGTTGTCTGCATTGTGCGTGCACGCGTTTCCAAATCTCTCAAACTTGACTAATTTAAAGAGATTGAAACTGATCTTTGTCCCACGTGATGGTGAACCTGTGGAAGAATATGAGATGCCGCGGTGGATTGGGAAATTAAGCAAACTGGAGTCTCTTCTCCTGGCCTCTCCACAAGTGGCCGCCTTACCCATAGAGATTAGTCTCCTTCCTCGACTCCGATGCCTTTACCTCGATGCCCCTAATCTGCGTGACCTCCCGAGCCTTCCCTCTAGTTTATTATCCTTGGTTTTGATCTCTGATCACTTGCCCACCTTACCCACAGATTGTAGTAGTCTCCTTCCTCGACTCGAAGATCTTTACCTCTCGTGCTCTAAGCTAGGTTGCCTCCCGAGCCTTCCCTCCAGCTTATTATCCTTGGAGTTGCAAGGTTGCAAGTCATGTTGCTCCACGGGGGATATATCGAATTTGAAGGAGCTATCAACTCTTGACATTTGTGACTGTGCAATCTCAGAGATTCGAGGGCTTGACGGTTTGCAGAACCTAGGCGAATTGTGGCTTGAGGGACTTCCAATGGTGGAGTTATATATATATTTTGATAATCGAGGTGTCCGCGCGACTGGCAAGCGATGACTCAGCTATAAACCGGCGGTGATGCACGACTAGTCCTCGAGTGACACTAGCGTAGGACCCACCACCACGGCGTCACACTTAAGAATCCCTAACGACTACGCTGGGGTTTGAACTCTGATCCCTTCGTGGGGGGACCAGAGCGCAAGCCAATGCAGCCGCTGCGGGCGGTGGTATGGTGGAGTTATATTTCGATCTAAGTAATTCCAACAAACTATGGCAGATTGTCGTAGTCAATTGTCGTGATCTGGTTGAGATTCGAGGCAAACTACCACTAAATTTGAGCTCTTTGGACCTTCGATCCTGTGGATCTTTATGGAAGTTGCCAGATCTGTCAAACTTGAAGAGAGATCAAGTTTATACAGAGGGTAGCAAGAAATTAGATGTGGATGAAATTCTTCACTCAACTTGAAAAAGTTAGTCAGATTGTAGGAGACAGAGATGGATTAGAGGGAGAAGACAAATCTGAGGAGCAAATTGAACATGGATCTGAGGGAGAAACGACGAATCCGAATGCGAAATTGAACATGGATCTCAAGGAGAAGACGACGAATCTGAAAGCAAAATTGAAAATGGATCCGAGGATGAAGACAACGAATTTGAATGCAAAGCTGATGGATGAGTGCACGTTGCTCTTGAAAGCTTCTTGATCCCTGACCACAAATCGTTCCCTTAACTTCAAACAAATTGAGGTAACTTATTTCATCTGACAACCAATGTTTTCCCTTTTCTGTAGTCAAATTTCTTTCACAGAAATGAACAGATAAATTTCATATGTACTTTTTAATTACCTTTTCACAAGTTGATAACTGCAAAATATGATGAAGGTATTGATATTATGATACCTTCGTACAACCAGAGGTTCTTAATTTTGTACAAATATACGTTCTCTTTTCCTAGTTTGGTTTGGCTTTGTTTAGCTATGTTCTCTCTGGATGTTTTCTCCCTGCTTTTATGTTTCCCAACTGGAGGTATGCATGTCAATTGCGTTGTTTTTATTTGATATGTAACAAATTATTAGAGATCCGTGTTGATTTGCTGTTTCACATATTTCGAAGTTGATATCCTCGCTTCACATTGGAGATAACTTCATTATGCTGTGAGCAATTAGATGGAATGTGTGCTGGAAGGTCGTGTAACTATGGTTCATCTTGGAGCTTTACGGTATAATCAACTCATCGTTGTAATTGTGAAGAAGACAGACACTCTGTGTTGATATGCTTATACTCAGTTTATTTTCCAGGAAAGGTGTGCTTCTTAGTGGGATTTGCAAATGTTAGAGAGAAGTTACAAAATGAAGAAGGACGAATTTCACTTAGGTAGCAGCATCAATAGTTCATGCAGCAAAACTTCCATATGTGATAGGAGAGAGGAGCTACTTAGCTTCTCCGAGGTATCATAAATCATCTTATAGTCAAAGGCTAATATTTCAGTAATACTGGTGCATAGGACAGATGATAAGTCTCACTGGGGTCAGAAATCATGTAAACGGACTCTTGTGTGATCTCCATTATTGCCTACATCTTCTAGAAATGGTTATGCCTAGGTGATTATCTGCAATGGAAGCCCTTCCATTCAGCTCAAGCTATACTAGAGGACTCTTTTAGGTTTTAAGATTGACAAGAAGTGCCAAGAAATACATCTCAAATGACCGCCTTTTTGCCGTTTTATAATGTTGCTTAGAGGAATTAGAGTTTTAGAAACTTACAGAAATCTTTCTGTGCTGGGAGCTGTGGCTAATTGGGCAGCTGTACAAACGAAGACGAGATAAAGGAAAATGAAGATGACAATTAATGTCGCCTAAATTCCCTTTTACAATCTTGGGGTGGTAAACTGTGTATTCATCTGCTGAGAGATAGAAACTTGAAGATTAGTGAGGGAAGTCGTTGCCTATCGATGAAATTGTTAAATTTGTTGAACTCGATGTGAAGTTTCAGTTGAATGTTTAGCCCTTTTTTCTAGAAAAATCATTACAGCAGAGCAAAGGGATTCATTGTGCAATTTGGGGCATCGTACATAATGTTTTTGGGGGTAAAAAGGCTATTTAAGCAAAAACGCGATTGACTATTAATCTTTTTTGTGGGGCCATAAGAATGAATATTGCACTTCATCTGCATTTTTGTTCTCTTCATTGACATGCAATAGAGCTTGCTTATTAGTACCCAAATATTCCGTTACGTGGAAACACTTGAAGCTCTTGCCTTGACAGGGAGAAAAATTGCGTGTGCTTAAAGAGTTGTTCGCGGTAGTCTTAGTTGTGCCTGTCAAGACCAGGTCATGGATCTTTCGATTTGGAAATGGTGTTCAAGGTAGTCTTACTCATGAGTATGATAGGCACTCATAACATAGGAAACACGAATTGTTGGAATTCATGGAATGGGCGGTGTTGTAAAGTCGATTGTCGCCAAAATTTTCTACAATTAGTTTTTACATGGTTTTGAGGTATGTTGCTTTCATTCCAACAATCGTGATACTTCAGAGCTCAAGGCATTCAGTTTCTGCAGAATCAACTCACCTCCTATGTCCATAAAAGGAAATTGACTGAAATAAGTAATGTTGGTGAAAGGGATCAAGACAATTAAAGATAGGCGACCTAGTAAAAGAGTTAATCAAGTGCTGAAGGAACTCGAAATTCTTAGGGCTTCGCATTGTTCATCATTGAAGATGATCTCTTCCATTGGTCACTTGACATCTCTATCGAGGCTATCTTTCATTAGCACTATATTTACACAACTTCTCCGGGTGATTGGGGTTCTTACAAGCCTTGAACACTCGTCTTTGAAAGAATGTAGATGTAGATAGAGGCTTCCAGACTCAATTGGCAATCGACAATTGCTACTTGAGTTCAAAATTTCCCATACGTGCATTAAAGAGCTACTTGACTCAATGGAAACATGAAAAGTTTGAACACTGAGGATGAATAATTGGTCCATTGGAAAGATGCCTAGTGCCTTATGGTTGTTGTAAAAGCTTGAAGAAATAGATGCAGCACACGGTGGAAGCTTTCAACTGGAAATTCCAAATGACATTTGCAGATATTCACCCTTGAGGATCTTGAACTTAACTATGATAGAAACATGCCAAGTACCAAGTGTAACATCCTGAATTTCGACCTATTTCCCGGATCCGACGAAGTGGATATTATTTCTCATCTGATTTTAGTACGTCTCGCCCGGAGCTGGCCCCTCACGGGATATTGACCAATGGGAAATGCTAACTAGGAAAACGGTACGTGGACCGGGGACTCGATAGTGAATCGGCCACCGATTTCGAGAAATAGCGGGAAAATACTTTGGACCAGTGTGGGCCGATTCTAAGGAGGTGACGGATTTGGTTTGGCCAACGACGTACGATCGGATCGCAGGTGATTCCGCTTGACCGAGAGTGCGCGTGGCAAATAAATCCTGAACCTGAACTAAACGATCGTGACCCCTGGAATAACCAATAATTCCTTGTACTATCTCGATAATCGAGATCGTCACGACTCGAGTGACCCTAGGTCGATACGCGTAACCCCTAAATAGCCACCCGTCAGTGAGTGGCTCTAAAATTCTTAATTAAGCAATTTTGATTGCTAAATTTGATCCGAACTTCGATGTCGAAATTTTATGGATGTTTACGACTATTTTGCGAGGTCGACGTCATTTTCAGTGGCCACACATATTTGGGATCGGTACAGTCGAAAAATGGAATTTCGACCCGGGACCGGAAAATTACCGTTTTGCCCCTATGACTCATTTTTAGGGTTCCGAATTTTGGGCCATTTTTGGGGATTAAATTTAGATATTTTAATGTGTATTTCAGCCTAATAATTCAATGGGTGACAGACTAAAACGCCCTTGGATATTTTGGTTTGAATTAATGAGAACCAAGTGTGTAAAGGGCAATTTTGGAATTTGGAAAAGTTGGTCAAAGTTATTATTGCCCTTTCTCTCTCTCCTCCCATTCTCTCTCCCCCATTTTTCATTCCAGCTAGCAGCCCCCTTCCTCCCACGCCAACACTTCTTCTTCTTCTTCTTCTTCATTTTCTTTTTTTCCCTTTGGCCATGAGAGACCCTCGCCGGAGCGCCGCCGCTAAACCGGGTCGATCCAGCTACTGTTCAGCCCTTCCCTCTCCTTGTTCAACCCACTTTTGAAGCCATAAACCTGGTGAGTGGAAATCCTAACCCTTAATTAGGATTATGTGCACTTTGGACAAGTTTTAGGGGTTATTAGGGTATTTTAGGGGTTGATTAGAGTGGACTAATTTGGGCTGAAGTTATAGTGATTTTAAGGACCTAATGTGATGATTTAGGAATGGTTTAAAGGCTGTGGATCATTAGATTAGTGGTTGGTTGTGCTTGGTTTGCTTGGTGGTGCATAATTATTGATTTCTGGTACGGTTACTATTGCGTCGTCGGATTCTGGTATTTTTGGTGTGACTTGTGTAATCCGAATTTGAAGAAGTGTTCTTCATGAAAGTTTTTTTCAACATCTTGAAGTATAACATACTCTAATTTGGGAATTTTTGGAAATCATTTGATGCCATTCGGAAGTCCATCTTCGGACCGAAATAAAACTGCTCGATTTACTGTTCACCCAACTTTCGGGTCTGTTCAAATTTTTATAAATTTTTCCAGGCCTATTTTCGAAATACTTCCTTCACAAAAATTGTTGGAGACATTTGTGTCTATAACATATAAAAAATTCAAGGTTTTTCAAAATTATTTGGGTACTGAATGAGTTGTATTTTGATGGCCTGAGGGGTTGTCCGAGCGAATCGGATTTCGTCTAACTTTGAGTGTCAAAACGCGGTGTTTACGGTTAGAACTGGATTTTGAGTTCTTCACGAAAAATGTTCCTCAAGATGTTTTGTACAACATATCCAAATTTCATAATTTTCTAAATTCATTTCCTATTTATTTCAAATAGATTTTAGTCACTGTACAACTGCCCAATTTGAATCCGATTTTTGTGTTTTCTCGGTTTTTCTCTCTCGGACTGATTGGTGGTTTATTGTGCCGATTAAAGATAGATCGGAAGTCAAGGTTGGGATGAATAGTGGCTGTCCGCTTTGGGACTTCGATGGATTAGAAATCGGCAAGTTGGAAATTTGACGGTTTGATTGCCGGGTGTGCTTGGGTTGATGGATTATCCCTGATTGTTGCTCGTTGAGACCCAATTGGGGTCGAATGTACCGCGGAGTGGCTGGTTTGATGGCTGTCCATTGGAGGATTATTGGACTGGATTAGGCATGTTGGGGTTTAATTGTAGGAATTGCCGGAATTATCCGGATTGGTTGATTGTTGAGTGACTCGTGCTTAATTGTGATATGCCATGTCGCGTGCTCGTGTGGTCAAACTGTGCGAAGTGTGATTGGCCAACTGATGGCTTGTACTGAGTATGGAATTATGAAATGTGATTTTGGGTCGCACGGTATTAATAGGCCAAGTGAGCATGCTGTTTGTATATTGGGCACGGTGTGGTGATGTGAATTTGATTGGATGCCCTTGATTGGTTGATGCTCATGTGGCATTGAATTGCATTGCATGGCCAGGCATTGTGTATGTCGAGAATGGGGCATGAGATAAGATTGTGCGAGAATGCGTGCCTGACATGAGCATGTGATCACCTAAATGCCCTAATGCGTGTTACGCGGGGCTCAGATAATAACTGGCTGTGTGTATGTGTGATCACAATTCGCCCTGATGCATGTTACGCGGGGTGTGCCGTCCTGAAGCGTTTTACGCGGGACAATGCCCGGTACGTCCAGAAGACGACTATCCTGATGCGTTTTACGCGGGCTCTGGTTTGTAAGGAGATCGATGTTGCGCCTGATATGTTTTGACGCGGGCTAGAGACACTTGGCTTGGGGTATTTTTATGCTGGCGACGGAGTATTGTGATTATGTGGACCTGTTGCATTGGCACGGGTTAGACCTGATGCGTTTTACGTGGGTCGAGCTTTGAGTTAATAATTGAGCATTGAGCTAATGTGCCGTTTGCGACTGATGGAAATCATGGCATGAGAATAGAAATCGCATGCATAAAAATGCATGGGCCAGTGTGCGAGTGTGCAAGACTCGGTGAATGGCATGCGAGATGAACACTTTGAGCATGAGCATGCGTTTGGCATACGTATGGCCAAGTGTGTACACGCATGTGTTGTGGCTATTATATTGAATTGCCTAACCTGCAAGGTCAGTAAGGTAAGCGATCTGGGCTTAAGGGCCTAGGTCAGTCGTTTGACATTAATTGTCGGTTGTTGTTGATTTGCTTGTCGGGAGGTGCATGTTAGCCTTGTTTCGGTTTAGGAGGCCTACTCACTGAGATTCGTCTCATAGTTGTTTAAACCCCGTTTTTCAGACCTCTGTTAGAGGATACCTGGTGTACTCGATCTATGTGAGGATCCGGAGCCCATAGAGCAGGATTCCAAACAGGATGGCGAGGTTGAGCAGATGGATTCGGAGGATGAGACAATCGAGGCTGAGTCCGAGTTATCAAGATTTGATCTCAATTTAATTTCCTAGGATCAGCCTTAGCCGTAGAGTGGTAGGGCCAGTAATCTTTAGACTTTAGTGGCCGCTGATCTGTTTATGGTAGGTTGTTTATATTTGATGTGTAAGTTGAATATTGTAAGTGTTTTTTTTATGGCATTTAATAGTGCTGTTGGATTATCCGTTGAGTGATGTCTCTGTTACCCTTGGTCATGTATTGTTTTATACGGGTGTTTTAATTATTGCTTTCGCATGTGCCTTATGCTCTGTGTTGGGAGTTGGGTCGGCTATGCGTCCTGGGATGTCGCAGTAAAATAGACCGATATGTGGGATAATTGCGTTTCGCGGGGTTCGGGGTGTGACATCCCCATTTGATTTGGTATCAGAGCAAGGTTAGCTCGATTCAATTAGGTCGAAGTTTGGAGTGATAAGGAGCGATGACCTTGTGTAGACAGTAGGGTGACCTCGTGTGCTAAATGTACCTCCTGACTATTTGTGTCTTGGTTGCTTGGTGTGACTTGACCCGTGAAATGCAGGTGCTGCAGGACCTGAGGTGAGTATGTATACCTCTTTGTTGGAGGTCTTGTGTTGTTTGTGCTAGGCCGCATGCTGGTTGCTTGACTGTGTTGTGATACCTACCTAGGACCTTAGACTGGTTATATTGGTTTAAGTCTCTAATCTCTTAGGGGGTTATAGTAGGTAGGTGATCAGTGAGATTGTAAGAATGACAAAATGAGGGGTAAGGAAGCCCAAGAGCAATCGAGTGCTATAGGCCATGAGACCAAAACCTAAGATTAGAGATTGTAACTCAGGCTCTATAAGAAAGGGAGAATGTGTGGGCATGTAAGCTCAGGAACGGAGCGTCGTTATTGCCTAGGTTGTTGAGGTTGCAGCGATTGCTGCTGTGAATGGAAATAATGCCAGTTAGGCCATGTGTAAGTAGTGATCAATAGACAAGTGCACCGATTGGTGGAATGACTACTCGAGTTGAACTTTCTTGAATTCAATAGTAAGGGTGACCTCGAGGCTGCACCGAGATGGGTAGCGGAAGTTGAGAAAGTCTTGACATGTTGGGGTACACCGAGACTGAGAAAATAATATTGGCAGTGTACTAACTGTAAATGGACACAAAGTATGAGTGGAAGACCACCAGGGATAGGATATCCCCGATGAGTACAGTCCAAACTTGGACCATGTTATTGAGAAATTCTATGGGGAAAAATATTTCCCGGAAAATGCCCAAGATAGGGGATTGATAGAGTTTATGTGATTCCGTCGAGGGCAGATGACTGTGGAACGATATGAAACGGAGTCCGCTTGGCTTATTAAGAATCCACATGACAAGGTTCGGAAATTCCGATACGGACTGAAGTCGGATCTCCAAAGACTAATGATCTCATGAAATATCAGGAATGATAGGGAAATGTATGAATGAACTCAAGTGATAGAGCGAGATCAGTTGGAAAAGTGCAACGACTTTTGGATAGTGATTTGCTCAAATTAAGGATAACGGCCACTTCGGGAAGAGGCAAATGACGGGGAAACATGCGATTTGTCCCACTGACTTGGAAGGATATTAGAAAGCCGAACCATTAACTGAATCGTTTTGACGATCTACAGTAAGGGTGGAAACTTGGAGAATTTGTTCGATCGGCTGGGACTAAGCTTATAGCGCTTGCACCCACGCTTGGTATGACGAACCCCTTTTCGAATGATAAGGTGTTAATGTCGTTGGGACGTCATAACTATAAGATAGTGATTGGGAGTAGGGAAAAGAGTATCGACCTAATAGTGTTGGTCAGGTACAACTTTGATTTGAAAATTGGAATGGATTGGCTAATAAGACGAAAAGCCGTTACGGATTGCAACTATAGGATGACACAGTTCAACCCGGTTGGATGTCTTAGGTTTGATCTTTAGGAAAGTCGAGGAGGAATCTCGATTCCTTGAATGCCCTCGTTTGAGGTGACTAGATATTCGATAATAGTTGCAAATGATACGGGGTGAATGTGGTTGACCTGACTATGACAGAATTAAAGTTGGAAGAATAAACGAGGTGTGTAATCTTCAGAGGTCTTTCCTTAGAAACTGCCGGGTTGTCACTAGAACGGGAAGTGGAATCGTGAAAGAATCCCGGAGTGGAATTGATTTCGAGGAGATAGTATTGAATGTCCTTATTGGAAATTAAAGGAATTGAAAGTCCAGATGTAAGGACTTGTGGGTAAAATTTTATCCGCCCTGGTGTGCCCCCATGGGGAGTTCCTATATTGTGTATGAAGAAAACGAACGGAACATCGAGATGGTACCTAAACTACTGGCAGTTGAAGCAGTCAATGGTAAATAGTAAGTACCTACTACCGAGGATCGATGATCTATCTGATCAATTGTAAGGACCACAGTGTTCTCCGAGATTGAACCACAGACTTGATATCACCAATGGAGACTCCGAAAGAAAAATGTTCCTAAGATTGTATTACGGATTGGAATTTTAAGTTAAGGATATGAAAGGGAGATATAATTACAACGGTTTAACAGACAAGGTACGGGCACTATGCATTCATAGTAATGCCCATTGGTCTAGGGGATGCCTTGTTGCTTTTGTGGACCTAATGAATTGAGTGTTCCAAGAATTATGAAATTAGTTTGTAATGATTTTCGTTGATGATGATTTGGGAGACTTGAGGAGCCTAGAAGCAAGAAGCAAGTCTAACTGAGGTGTTGCGAACCTTGAGAGAGAACACGCACTCCACGCTAGGTATGACAAGTGTGAATTTTGGCTCGATGGAGTTGCATCCCCTGAACGTATAATCTCAGAAGATGGAACTTTCGCAAACCCAACTAAGGTCGAGGTAATGACTAAGTGGCCAGGACTGATGCCGATAATTGAGGTTTGAAGTGTCGTAGATGTGGCTGACAATCATCGATGTTTTGTGGAGGAATTTTTCGTCAATGATTGTGCTATGGGCACGACTAATCGAGAAGGATACTAGTCTGAATGGAATGATTAGGGGAACGGAGTTCCCAAGAGCTGAAGCGTAGGCTGATAATTGCCCCGGTATTGAATATTCAACTTGGATCGGGAAGATTCGAGGTCTATAGTGATGCTTTATTAAGAAAACTTGGGAGTGTGCATTGACGTAACACAGTAGAGTTGTAGCATATGCGTAGCTCCAGTTGAGACCGTACGAGATGATTTATCTGATGTACGACGGAGAATTGATTGCGATGACTGGTGTCGCCATGGAAGGGTTAGACGAGTAATGGATATGTTAAGTTGTGAGTCAGGGATGACGCATATGATGGTTAGAGAGTGAGCCTTGTCGGACAGGCTCAGGGACTTAGAAGTTAAATTTAAGGTGAACCGAATATTGAATTTGTTGGCCGCCTAGAGGATTAGTTTGGAAAGTTAGGCCCAGAACAAGGAATGGCAATCTGTGGATCACGAGATTCAAAAGAGTCGTTGAGATGGATGCCGATAAGCGAAAATCGGATTTCCTTGTATTCGGGGATATAAATCTTGAGGTTCTAGGAATGATTGTGTGTACCCGATGAGGCGAAACTTGAGGAGGAAAAATTTGAATGGAAATTTCCGCAGTAAATATAATGTCCACCCGAGTAGCACTAAGGTGTGTCAGGACTTGCGGTAACATTACTGGTAGAATAGAATGAGGGTAAATGTGACCAAGTGTGTGGCCAGGTGTTTGACGTGCCTGTAAGTGAGGACACAGCACGGTAAGCCTAGAGGGCTATTATGACCGTTGAAAATTTCTAAATGGAAATGTGACATGATCCCAAGGATGTTGTAACAGGATTAACGTGAAGCCAGAGAAGACCCGATTCCATAGGAATAACAGTTGATAGACTGACTAAGTCAATGCACTTCCTGACAGTAAGAACGGACTTTGAGTTGGACAGATAAGTAGAGTCGTCAAAAAGGTTACACGACCGGAGACGACGACTTGTAGAGCTTGATTGGGTACCAAGTGTCAGCCTAAGTGTTTCATATGAAAAGATTGTCATAAGTTGGCAAGAAAGGAAGGCTACATCGAGGCATATCAGATTGTTTGATATTCGTGAAAGAACTGGAGATATGATCTAGCTAATTGCCTCACCGCCTAATCTGTCCTAAGTATATGACGTATTCCACGGGTCGATGTGGAGAAAATATGAACCAAATAGAACCCACGTTGAGAGAAGACAGACGTGGACGACGAAGCGTCGTACTTAGAGAGGCTAGTGTACCTTGAGGACAGAAAGGATCATAGGCCACGTAATAAGATAGTCCCACTGGCCAAGTATCTGGGAGCACCAACAGACAGAAGGTGCCGTTGGAGAAAAGTGAAGAGACTATATGACGTCGAACCCCCAGTTGTTGAGGAAATAAGTTTATAATACAATTTCGAGGACGAAATTTTTATAAGGGGGGAAGAGTTGTAACATCCTGAATTTCAACTTATTTCCTGGATCTGATGAAGTGGATATTATTTCTCATCTGATTTTAGTACGTCTCGCCCGGAGCTGGCCCCTCGCAGGATACTGACCAATGGGAAAGGTTAACTAGGAAAACGGTACGTAGACCAGGGACCCGATAGCGAATCGGGCACCGATTCCGGGAAATGGCGAGAAAGTATTTCGGGCCAGTGTAGGCCGATTCTAGGGAGGTGACGGATTTGGTTTGGCCAACAACGTACGATCGGATCGGGGGTGATTCCGCTCGACCGAAAGTGCGCGTGGTAAATAAATCCCGAACCTGAACTGAACGATCGTGACCCTTGGAATAACCAATAATTCCTTGCACTATCCCGGTAATCGAGATCGTCACGACTCGAGTGACCCTAGGTAGATATGCGTAACCCCTAAACAGCCACCCGTCAGTGAGAGGCTCTAAAATTCTTAATTGAGCAATTTTGATCGCTAAATTTGACCCGAACTTCGATGTCGAAATTTTATGGGTGTTTGCGACTATTTTGCGAGGCCGACGTCATTTTTGAGTGACCACACATATTTGGGGTTGGTACGGTCGAAAAATGGAATTTCGACCCGGGACCGAAAAATTACTGTTTTACCCCTATGACTCATTTTTAGGGTTCCGAATTTTGGGTCATTTTTGGGGATTAAATTTGGATATTTTAATGTGTATTTCAGCCCAATAATTTAATGGGTGAAAGACTAAAACGTCCTTGGATATTTTGGTTTGGATTAATGAGAACCAAGTGTGTAAAGGGCAATTTTGGAATTTGGAAAAGTTGGTCAAAGTTATTATTGCCCTTTCTCTCTCTCTCCTCCCATTCTCTCTCCTCCATTTTTCATTCCAGCCGACAGCCCCTTTCCTCCCACGCAAACACTTCTTCTTCTTCATTTTCTTTTTTTCCCTTTGGCCATGAGAGACCCTCGCCGGAGCGTCGCCGCTAAACCGGGTTGATCCAGCTGCTATTCAGCCCTTCCCTCTCCTTGTTCAGCCCACTTTTGAAGCCATAAACCTGGTGAGTGGAAATCCTAACCCTTAATTAGGATTATGTGCACTTTGGACAAGTTTTAGGGGTTATTAGGGTATTTGAGGGGTTGATTAGAGTGGACTGATTTGGGCTGAAGTTATGATAATTTTAAGGACCTAACGTGATGATTTAGGGATGGTTTAAAGGTTATGGATCATTGGATTAGTGGTTGGTTGTGCTTAGTTAGCTTGGTGGTGCATAATTGTTGATTTTCGGTACGGTTACTGTTGCGTCATCGGATTTTGTTATTTTTGGTTTGACTTGTGTGGGCCGAATTTGAAGAAGTGTTCTTCATGAAAGTTGTTTCCAACATCTTGATGTATAACATACTTTAATTTGAGAATTTTTGGAAATCATTGATGTCATTCGGAAGTCCATCTTTGGACCGAAATAAAACTGCCTGATTTACTGTTCACCCGACTTTCGGGTCTGTTCGAATTTTTATAAATTTTTTCAGGCCTATTTTCAAAACACTTCCTTCACAAAAATTGTTGGGGAAATTTGTGTCTATAACATATAAAACTTTCAAGGTTTTCCAAAGTTATATGGGTACTGAATGAGTTGTATTTTGATGGCCTGAGGGGCTGTCCGTGCGAATCGGATTTTGTTTGACTTTGAGTATCAAAACGAGGTGTTTACGGTTAGAACTGGGTTTCGAGTTCCGCACGGAAAATGTTCATCGAGATGTTTTGTACAACATATACAAATTTCATAATTTTCTAAATTCATTTACTATTTATTTCAAATGGATTTCGGTCACTGTGCAACTGCCCAGTTTGAATCCGATTTTTGTATTTTCTCGATTTTTCTCTCTCGGATTGATTGGTGGTTTATTGTGCCGATTAGAGTTAGATCGAAAGTCAAGGTTGGGATGAATAGTGGCTGTCTGCTTTGGGACTTCGATGGATTAAAAATCGGCAAGTTGGAAATTTGACGGTGTGATTGCCGGGTGTGCTTGGGTTGATGGATTATCACTGATTGTTGCTCGTTGAGACCCAATTGGGGTCGAATGTGCCACGGAGTGGCTGGTTTGATGGCTATCCATTGGAGGATTATTGGCTGGATTAGGCATATTGGGGTTTAATTGTAGGAATTGCCGGAATTATCCGGATTAGTTGATTGTTGAGTGACTCGTGCTTAATTGTGATAAGTCATGTCGCATGCTCGTGTGGTCAAACTGTGTGAAGTGTGATTGGCTAACTGATGGCTTGTACTGAGTATGGAATTATGAAATGTGATTTTGGGCTGCACGATATTAATGGGCCAAGTGAGCATGTTGTTTGTATATTGGGCACGGTGTGGTTATGTGAATCTGATTGGACGCCCTTGATTGGTTGATGCTCATGTTGCATTGAATTGCATTGCATGGCCACGCATTGTGTATGCCGAGAAGGGGCATGAGATGAGATTGTGCGAGAATGCGTGCCTGACATGAGCATGTGATCACCTAAATGCCCTGATGCGTGTTACGTGGGGCTCAGATAATAACTGGTTGTGTGTATGTGTGATCACAATTCGCCCTGATGCGTGTTACGCGGGGTGTGCCGTCCTAAAGCGTTTTACGCGGGACGATGCCCGGTATGTTCGGAAGACGACTATCCTGATGCGTTTTACGTGGGCTCTGGTTTGTAAGGAGATCGGTGTTGCGCCTTATGTGTTTTGACGCGGGCTAGAGACACTGGGCCTGGGGCATTTTTACGCTGGCCACGGAGTGTTGTGATTATGTGGACCTGTTGCATTGGCACGGGTCAGACCTGATGCGTTTTACGTGGGTCGAGTTCTGAGTTAATAATTGAGCATTAAGCCAGTATATCGTTTGCGACTGATGGAAATCATGCATAAAATTGCATGGGCCAGTGTGCGAGTGTGCAAGACTCGGTAAATGGCATGCGAGATGAACACTTTGAGCATGAGCATGCGTGTGGCATACGTATGGCCAAGTGTGTACACGCATGTGTTGTGGCTATTATATTAAATTGCCTAACCTGCAGGATTGGTAAGGTAAGCGATCCGGGCTCAAGGGCCTAGGTCGGTCGTTTGACATTAATTGTCGGTCGTTGTTGATTTGCTTGTCAGGAGGTGCATGTTAGCCTAGTTTCGGTTTAGGAGGCCTACTCACTAAGATTCGTCTCATAGTTGTTTAAACCCCGTTTTTCAGACCTCTGTTAGAGGATACCTGGTGTACCCGATCTATGTGAGGATCCGAAGCCCATAGAGCAGAATTCCAAACAGGATGGCGAGGTTGAGCAGATGGATTCGGAGGATGAGACAATCGAGGCTGAGTCCGAGTCATCAAGATTTGATCTCGATTTAATTTCCTAGGATCAGCCTTAGCCGTAGAGTGGTAGGGCCAGTAATCTTTAGACTTTAGTGGCCGCTGATCTGTTTATGGTAGGCTGTTTGTATTTGATGTGTAAGTTGAATATTGTAAGTGTTTTTTTTATGGCAGTTAATAGTGCTGTTGGATTATCCGTTGAGTGATGTCTCTGTTACCCTTGGTCATGTATTGTTTTGTACGGGTGTTTTAATTATTGCTTCTGCATGTGCCTTATGCTCTGTGTTGGGAGTTGGGTCGGCTACGCGTCCTGGCATGTCGCAGTAAAATAGACTGATATGTGGGATAATTGCGCTTCGAGGGGTTCGGGGTGTGACACCAAGGCTTCTAGAAAGTCTCCTCAGTTTACACATTGATACATCCATGACGACATTTCCAGATTTCTCAAACCTGACAAGTTTAAATGATTTGTATTTGGCCATTCAACCAGATGCTTACCTTGTGGACTATAATAGAAGCCCTTCCATTCACCCCGGTTATACTAGAGGATTCTTTTAGGTTTTAAGATTGACAAGAAGTGCTAAAGGAGAGATCTCAAACTGCCTTTTTGCTGATTTCTAATGTAGCTGAGAGGAATTAAAGTTTGAAAAACTTACAGAAATCTTATTGCACAAGGAGTTGTGGCTAATTGGGCAGTTGTACAAATGAAGACTGAATAAAGGAAAATGAAAATGACATCCAAAGTGAAGTTTTATGTCCACTTTTTAATTACTTTATGAGTTGATGCCTGGAAATTTGAAGAAGGTATTGAAATTGTGGTACCTTCGTATAACCAGAGGGTTCTTAATTGTGTACAAATATATGCTTTCTTTTCCTAGTTTGGTTTGCCTTTTTTAGCTATATTCTCTGTGGATGGTTTCTCCTTGCTTTTATGTTTCCTAGCTGGAGGTATGCATGTAGATTGCATCGTTATTATTTGATTTATGACAATTCATTAGATATCCTTGTCGATTTGCTGCTTCACATATTTCGAAGGTGATACCCTCTGCTTCACATTGGAGATAACTTTGCTATATCGTAAACAATTAGATGAAATCTGTGTTGGAAGGTCATAGCTCTATAGTTCTCATCATGGAATATTACAGCATAATTAACTCATTGTTGCTATTGTGAAGAAGCTATTGTATTGATATGCTTAAGTTCAGTTTATTTTCTAGGAAAGGTGTGCTTCTTAGTGGGATTTGCAAATGTTATGGAGAAGTTATAAAATGAGGAAAGAGGAATTTCACTTGGGTAGCGGCATCAATAGTTGGTGCAGCAAAGCTTCCATCTATGACAGTAGAGGAGAACTATTTAGGCTCGCCAAGGTATCATAAATTATCTTATAGTTGAGGCTAAATTTCAGTATTATTGGCGTATTGGACATATGAGAAGTCTCACTTGGGGTTTGAAATCATGTAAATCGACCCTTGTGTGATCTCCATTGTTGCCTCCATTTTCTTGAAATGGTTATGCCTAGGTGGTCATCTGTAATAGAAGCCCTTCCATTCACCTTAAGTTACACTAGATGACTCTTTCAGGTTTAAAGATCGACAACGACTTTTTGCCAGTTTCTAATGCTTCTAAGGGACTTAAAGTTTAAGAAACTTACAAAAATCTTTCTGCGCGGGGAGCTGTGGCTAATTGGGCATCTGTATAGATGGAGACTGAAGAAAGGCAGATGATGGATGAAATTTGATGTTGACCGTGTTCCCTCTCACAATCTTGGGGTGGTAAACCTTGTATTCATCTGTTTTGGGGGGTAAAAAAGCTATTTAGGCAAACCTGATTTTTTTTGCCTTTATTGTGGGCCCAAAAAATGATTATTACATTTCATCTAAATGTGTGTTCTCTTTATTGTTATGCAATAGAACTTGCTTATCAGTACCTAGATGTTCTTTTACGAGAAAACACTTGAAGGGATTGTCTGGACCGGGAGAAAAATTGTGTGCTTAGATTGGTGCTCGAGGTAGTCTTAGTTGCTCTTGCCAAAACCAGTTCATCGACCTCTCGATGTGAAAATGGTGTTCAATGTAGTCTTTGTCATGAGTATGATAGGCACTCACAACACAAGAAACATGAATTGTTGGAATTCATGGAATGGGCTATGTTGGAGAGACGACTCTCGCCGAACTTATCTACAATCAGTTTTCACATGGTTTTGAGCACTATTGCTTTTTCTCTAACATCCGTGAAACTTCAGAGCTCGAGGGCATTCATTTCTTGCAAAATAACTCATCTCCAATATCCTCCAAAGGAAATTGACAGAAATAAGTAACGTTGATGAAGGGATCAAGACAATTAAAGATAGGCTTTTTAGTAAATGAGTTCTCATCTTTTTTGATTATGTTGACCAGAAGAATCATTTGAATGCACTCATGGGTAACATCTGTGATATTCGGGCATTACTGAATTCTTCAATGCTGAATATCAAATGTTGAAGGATCTCGAAATTCTTAGTGCTTTTAGTTTGTCATTGAATATCAGTGCATTTTGTCGATCGAAGGCACTGCCATTCTTAATGTGAGTTGATCGAGTTGAAATACTTCGCAGAAAGGGATAGCATGCGTGAGGCCTCTGATTGTTTCAACTTGAAGAGGTTCAAATGATGCAATATCTGGCATTGCTTAGAAGATTCAACCATTTCTTGAAAAATTTGGAAGACATGCTCAGCAGAGGAGTTCATTTTCCAATAAGAAGTGCATGTGGTACTTGAAAGGTCCTGCATCCATAGCCATGTCTGTTGTCAAGGAAGATTTGAAACTTAAACAAATTTCTTATTGTCCTATGTCATCCCAAGAGATTTTCACCATAGTCTTTCCTTGGATCGTTATCTGTTATACATAAATTACAATCACACTTTGGCAAGTTGACTTGAAATCTATTGTTGTAGGCATAGTTATTACTGGCTGTTTTTGCAACCGTTTTCTACCTTTAAGATGGATGCTGTAAACTACTCATGAAATGGAACCCTGGTTTCTTTTGATCTATTTCATGAGTTTGATTTGGTTTAGATATATTACTTTTTGACGGTTTTGGTTGGCTAATTGAGTTACCAGTAAAAGACAAGTCAAATTGATGCTAGTGTTACTGCATTCAAGTGCATTACTTTTGTCAATTTACACGTAGGTCATTTACGTGAGATCCTTGGAACTTGCTTGTTTGTACTTTAAATTTGAACCTTGTAACCATGCCTTGTAAAACTTAACTTTGTCATACCTTAAACAATCGCTGATATAGTCAAACGTGTAGGTTTTAATCCGTGATAAAAGCTCTTTCATTCACTTTTCGGTTACTTAGGTATGGAGCTTTAGGTTTCAACATTGTTAAGGAGAATTGCTAAATGACAAAAGAGACCTATATGATGGCCTGAGCTCTTTCTCTTGGTAATAAGTTAGAAAAACTTATGGGTTTTTATTGTAAAGGTAAGCCGGGGCTAGCGCAGGTAACTCGTAGATTTGACGACAATGTATCTTTCCCAACGTTTTGGTGCTCTACTTTGGCTTTTACTATAATGTACAAACTACAGCTTATCATATAGTGTCAAGGACTTAACTGATCTCTTGCACAATGTGCTATGAATGGTCACAATTGTCACTTTATGCTTCAAAATGACTAAGGAATCTCAGTTTTTCGGTTTTCGCTAATGTTAATTCTAGCATATCAGAGATAGAAGGTAAAAGCTTACAGCTTTCGTTCCAAAGGCCGATCAGATTATTCTTACATGTCTAAACCAAGATGATATTAATTGCTCCCCTCCTAAAAGTTGAAATTTAGCTGAGGTACCAAGATAATATTAATTGCTTCCCTCCTAAAAGTTGAAATTTAGCTGAGGTTGCTAATTGAAATGACGCAAACTACAAACAAGATTATTTTTTTTTCCAAGATGGCTTGATTTATCTGCCCTGCCAGGAATAGTTGAAGTTCTTGATTGCGCCGAGAAATCTTTTATATGCCAATAAGCCAATACTAGAAAGGAAGGTTACTGATTGACAAGTATTCTCCCTAGACAGTCTTTGTTTGACCTTATAAAACCGGTTAATCTCCAAACCATGCAAGTCTAACGGTTCCAGAATTCACATACTTTTGCCAATTTTGTGAAGTTCAACACAAGTTCAACCCCCAAAAAAAGATAAAAAAAGAAACAAAAGAAAAAAGCGGCATGATTCGGCTATGGATAGCTCAACTCAGCATCCACACATCCTTATTAGGTTTTATCGAGTCTAGTAAAAAATGCCACGGGCCCAAGATTAGATTGACAGGTAAACTTCAGAGCACATTCATTCAATAGGTATCACAGAGTTGTATTTACAAGGATGATACATTCAACTTCGTGCTATTTACATTCCAAGTGAATTTCGGTAGAGATCGTATGCATCTTGTGATGGACATGGAAATAGATTGATGGAATGCATTACGTGAACAAACATCATCCAGAGCTACCTAATGATCTTCACGAAATTAGGTGCTAACTTAGGAGCATTTTACGTTAAGTTACTCTTGGCATCGGAGTCTTAACGCAGCCTCAATGCAGAAGAAGAAGGATTCCCGGAAAGCATAACGTTTCCTCTGTCTTCTCTTTGGTATTCCTTCAATCGTGGGTCCATGACGATTTTGCACAATCCCCATGTCTCTGCCATTAATTCTGCACCATAGTAGAGTAAATGATCCGCGAAGCTGTTAGCAGTTACCGATCTGCAAAAACGCACTATGATAAGTCATCCGTAAATATTTTTGGTAATAAAGGACTGACATTCTCTAGAACAAGCTGATCTGTCACATGACTTATTGCACCTAGCATGACAAATCCACAAAATAATTGCTTGTGTTGTGGAAGCCAAGCGATCGAACAATAAAATTGACGGAATAAGAAAATAAATCAGACACCAGATTTAAGTGGTTCGGTCGTAGTGACCTACGTCCACGAGGAGAGCAGCACGGAATTCAACTATAGATCAAGCGATACAACGGATATTACAACCACACTCGAGTCACTCAAACACTCTAAGTGTTTCCCAAGCTCCAATTACACCTAATAACTCACGCAGTGTTTAGCCCCATAATTCCTCACGAAATAATCTCTCAAGTTCGCAAAAGAATTGTACACTAATCTTAACACAAGATTTAATCGCTACGAACACTTGAGTTGTTGATGTAATTCCACGAAGAGAAACTCGCATCAAGCACTCGTTGAGAACTGCACTTCCGGACAGAATTCACGAGAAAGCTCTTTGCACCAAGCACTCACACAAGCAGTGCTACACCGATTCTCTTCCTGCAACACAATAATATATATATATACACACGCATGCCCAAGAAGAGAACGTGGCCGACTCGACATGGGATTGGAAACCTAGATAATTTGGTCAACAAAAATCCACCTTTTGACTTTCCTATTTTGTCTTCTTTCTTCACCGAGCCCAACTTGTAAAAGGAAAGAAATATGTTCTTCTTTTCTTTGATCCATCGTTGACTGGGTCAATGCCTATCTCAAAGTCCACGTTGGCCTTTCTGATGGACTTTCCTATTTCAAGCCATAGACTCCAACTTCATTAGGAAACTCACGTCTCTTTTGCTTTGCTCGATTTCGGATATTCACAAAACATCCAATTCGAAATATTTAGATTTTCGCTTCAGGCTTAAACTCGAGATATATATTTAACAATCTCCACCTTGGCTCGACATTTTAGCAAAGTCACAATTGCTTTAATAGAATCCGAATTCCGCTACTACTCTCCTACAGCCCCCGATGGGCTCAACCACCACATATGTCTTTCAAGTCCAAGCCTCGCTTGAACTTCGCCATAGCCATGGACCTCATCAGAATACCAACTCCACATGCACCTTTAACTGCTCCATAAGGATTTTCCGATATAACTTCCTCAATCGCAGATAAAGCAAAACCATCATTGCATCCATATCTATCAGGAGATTGAATATGCACCTTGTCAATATCAGCAGTTACAACGACTGTTGGCTCAATAGGCTCCACCTCGCTACAAGCACCATCTGTGTCGATTACTTTGCTTATACTCGCTACCTCAGGAGTTTCTGGTTGCAACTCCACCTCAAGCTAAACACCGTACAGATCCGTATGAACACTGTTATTAACACTCCTAGCTAGAAGTACTGGAGACTCGTCAAATGTAACTTCCCTACTGATAATAGATGAATTTAATTCCGGGCACCACAATTTATAGCCCCGTTCACCTTGTGCATAACCTAGAAACATGCACTTTCTTGTCCTTCCATCGAGCTTACCATCACTAACTCGAACATAACATGGACAATCAAATATTCTAAGAACAGAATAATCAGCAACGTTACCTGACCACACTTCTTCGGGAGTCCGACATTCAATTGCAGTTAATGGGGATCTATTCTTCAGGTAGCTCGCCGTACTAAGTGCATCCGCCAGAAATCTTCTAGCCATACCAGCACTAAAGAGCATTTTATGGGCCGTCTCTAGTAATGTTTTGCTTATCAACTTTGCAACCTGTTGTGGTTTATTGACACTAGTGCGGTGTCTCACTATGCCTTCCTTCATGCAGGATTTATTTAACAGCTCCGAGCAAAAATCCATACTATTGTCAGTCCACATCTGCTTTATCATTTTACCAGTCTCCTTTTCGATCAAAGCTTTTAACTGCCTGATCCTGACAACAGCATTAAACTTGTGCCTAAGCACAAACACCCACGTCTTTCTCGAGTAGTCATCAACAACTGTTAGCATAAATCTGGCACTCTTCCTTGAAGAAAATCGCGACAACTTACGAACATCCAAGTGAATTAACTTTGCAATATCCGTGGTTTCTCTGACAACCGTACTAAACTGCACTTTCCGCCGTTGATCTAAATCACAGCACCTGCATACATTCAGTTCGTTAGCCACAAAATCACATAGCAAATTTTTTTCACTTAGAACCTTCAAGCTTCTCTCACTAATGTGTCCTAAACGCATATGCCACAATTCATACTCTCGAACCGATGCATTCGACGTCTCTGCAGCGAATTCCGTCACTGTCTCTCCTTGAAGCTCATATAGACCATTATGTTGTATTCCTTTCATTATCACCAAAGCACCTCGAACAACTTTCAGAACTCCACATTCTAAAGAATACCGAAACCCAGCTGAATCTAGGGCACTCAAGAAAATCAGATTTTTCTTCAACTCTGGAACATGCCTTACTCCAGTCAATGTCCACACAATACCATCATGCATTCTGATTCTAACATTACCAACACCAATAACATCGCATTCAATGTTGTTCCCCAACTGCACTTTACTACTATCCGTGCACTGATAAGTAGTAAACCAGTTCTTGTTTGGTGTAGCGTGAAAAGAACAACCAGAATCCATAATCCATCCGTCAAACGATGAATTATCAGTGACAGACAAGACATAATCAGCATCATCCAAATTACCATTAGTTATAGCTGCAACATCATCTGCAGATTCAACTCTAATTCCTTTACCTTTCTCGTTCTTCAGCTTAAGGCAATCCCTTCGAAGATGCCCCCTCTTGCCACAGCTCTAACAGACAACACTACCAGTCCTAGACTGACTTCGACTATTCGAGTTCATGCTACTTCTGCTAACACGTGTACCAGTTCTTCCTTTATTTTCACCTACTAAAGCAGCAGATACATGTTTGCCAGATTCTCTTCTACGGATGTCTTCACTCAGAATTAAATCTCGAACACCATCAAACATCAAACTTGTCGATCCAGAGGAATTACTAACAGCAGTAACAGTAATATTCCAACTATCAGGCAATGAGGATAATAATCAAAGCACGTACCTCATCTTCAAAGTCAATATCAACTTAACTCAATTGACTAACGATCACATTGAATTCATTGATATGATCAGCAACTGACGCACCTTCGCTCATCTTCAAATTAAACAGACGTTGCATCAAGTAGACTTTATTGATCGTAGAGGGCTTCTCGTACATGTCCGACAAGGCTTTCATCAAACCCGCAGTGGTCTTCTCATTCACGATGTTAAATGCGACGTTACGAGCTAATGTCAGCCGAATAACACCCAAAACTCATCTATCCAGCAATTTCCAATCAGCTTGCTTCATCGTCTCTGGCTTCTCCCCAGACAAGGGCAAGTGTAGTTTCATTTGATATAGATGATCCTCAATTTGCATCTTCCAAAAACCAAAATCCTTCCCATCAAATATGTCGATTTTCACTTTTCCTTCTTTTATCGCCATCGATTCGCTTCAACTCAACCAAGCCAGGCTCTGGTGCCAATTATTGCGAAAGCCAAGCAATCGAGCAATAAAATTGACAAAATAAGAAAATAAATCAGACACCAGATTTACGTGGTTCGATCGTAGTGACCTGCGTCCACGAGGAGAGCAGCATGGAATTCAACTATAGATCAAGCGATAAAATGGATATTACAACCACACTCAAGTCACTCAAATACTCTAAGTGTTTCCCAAGCCACAATTACACCCAATAACTCACGCGGTGTTTAGCCCCACAATTCCTCATGAAATAATCTCTCAAGTTCGCAAAAGAATTGTACACTAATCTTAACACAAGATTTAATCGCTATGAACACTTGAGTTGTTGATGTAATTCCACGAAGAGAAACTCGCATCAAGCACTCGTTGAGAACGGCACTTCCGGACAGAATTCACGAGAAAGCTTTTTGCACCAAGCACTCATACAAGCGGCGCTACACCGATTCTCTTCCTGCAATACAATAATATATATATATATATATAGACGCATGCCCGAGAAGAGAACGTGGCCAACTCAACATGGGATTGGAAACCTAGATAATTCGATCAACCAAAATCCACCTTTTGACTTTCCTATTTTGTCTTCTTTCTTCACCGAGCCCAACTTGTAAAAGGAAAGAAATACGTTCTTCTTTTCTTTGATCCATCATTGACTAGGTCAATGTCTATCTCAAAGTTCACGTTGGCCTTTCTGATGGACTTTCCTATTTCAAGCCATAGACTCCAACTTCATTAGGAAACTCACGTCTCTTTTGCTTTGCTCGATTTCGGATATTCACAAAATATCCAATTCGAAATATTTAGATTTTCGCTTCGGGCTTAAACTCGAGATATATATTTAACAACTTGTAACAGGTACCTACGACTTGAACTACCTCCTTACTTGCTGCAAATTGGATCTTTCTCCATAGCCATCACAAACTTTCTCGACCTAATAAACCAGACTGCAAAATCCTAGATTATACAGCCATACCTAGAAAAAAAGAAGGATTCCAATTACATGCGAACACTCACATGAAAAAGAGTAAGATCATCACCAGACAAGTAGGTGGAATCAAATTATTTTCACATTATCTTACATCAATATGTTTATCAGTGACTATCATTGAGCTAGTTGCCAATATTATAGGCATTAGTAGACATACATAATTTAAATGATTAATACCTTATAATTGCACAGAGCTTAAGACTAGGTCATCAGCCCTCATAGAGAGAAAGAGAGAGTAACACAAATTATTATGCGTCTTAAATATGGAAATGGTATGAGAAACTCATGATAGCTTTATAGGAATGGGAAGAGTTCCTTAAATAATGTTAAAAAGGTTATGAGTACTACAAAATGCCCTGCTTTGTTAAGAAGATAAAACAAACAAAACAGTTAAAATTTATACGCTGAAAAAAATGAGAGTACGAACATTGTTGGAAAATATAAGACTTCTACAGTTAGATAGGTTGAAATAAATGCAAAGAATATGTCAAATGCAGTCAGTGACAATTCCCCATAATTTATCTGATATTCTGTCAAGATCAAAGTCATACCACCCTAGGGAAGTGATGGTATGTCTTTTGTGGGAGCCAAGAATAGTACGGAGGCAAATGAGGCACAATATATGTCCATTAGTTATATGTATAGTATTTCGCATGTTGTAGTAAGAAACAAACATTGCATTGCCAATACGAGGTTGTCCAAATGTCAAAACCTGGACAATCTGTGCTTCATAATTTACATGGAAATTAAGTGTCCTTAGTTATATAAGTAAATCAAGTGAGCAATGGTCTGAAAAAAACAGCTTCACCACACATAATTAGACGGCCAAATAACTTGAATGTTAATGCTTTCACGAGGGCAAAAACTACTATGCATCAATAACCATATGTTGCATTTCACGTACAAAGGTCAACGATAGAACAACCCTTTCTCTCCATGCGGGTTGGAGGTCTAGCGTTACTTTATCTAGATCCCATCCATAATTTTCCCAAAACCAAACCCCACAGCCACAACAAAACCCACCCCACCCTCACATCCAAGAAAAGGTGTTAATAACATGGAATGGTGATATTGGGCGTGAATATTCAACCAAGGCGCATTTAAATGCTTCCACAAGAAGCACTTAGATGTTGGTGGGGTGAGTCATATCCTGCTAATGACATAAACAAAAAATTCCAGGTTCATGGTGAAATTGCCTCTAGAACCCCAAAACTTACAGTCATTAATAGCAAAGCAGAAGCTAAATCTTAAAAAGGCCACGACCCATGGGCATGATGTCACAATCGGCTCAGAACAATTTTCAGCAAGAAACCAGCAAACAAAAATGACATCTTAAACCATCCAAGTGTTCAGACAAGATGTCGCAATTGCTATTAATACTTCGAGAAAAGATTTAGTCTAAAGTTCATGCAACCCACGATCCTATCGTAGGCCACGTGAGTGTCTGTATAATCCGTGTCCAAGACAAAGTTTGACCCTCAAAAATCACTTCTTGTCATAGAGAAGAGAATTAACGGGACATGACTTTGGGGTGGGTACCATTTTTGGTACCAGTTCCACAACAGGTGCCCAGAAAACTCTGGACCACTCTGTCTAATAAAGCTAAGACAAAAAGCATAAGTTAGACATTTAGAATTGGGTCCAGCCTACAACATATCTGGCCAGTAGTCTGACTGAAAAGGAGCTGCTTCTTTTGGTTAGAGAGAGACAGACAGAAACAGCGTACAGCTCATATTTAGGATCAATATATTCTAGTTTAAAATGCATTAGCAATTCAAGATTACATGACATAAAATTTGAGCTTCAAGTGCTTGCAAAAGTTATATATCCAGACCATAAACATATCAATAATCCCATAAAGTTTCCACCAAGTAAACTTTGTAATGATTAGTTGGAAGTCTTCATCCACTATATTTAGGTATTTAACCAACTTTAAGCTCCATGGCTTAACATGTAAGACAATTCACACAACTAAATACGTAGACCATAGATGGTTCAGGTAAAGGGTTGTTTGCAATCCATTCTGCTTGTGTTTTGTCTACGGGTTGATTTACCAAAAAAGAAAAAAACAAGATGCTGACCAATCGTAAATATAAATATGAAGCCATAGAAAGTTCAAGATATCCAAAGTCTCCAGAGTCTAGACTCGTCAAGGCAGAGTTGGCAGAGTTGGCAGAGAATTCCAGGTTAATTCTTAATAGACCAAAACTGAATAAATGGAAGAACACAATAGAGAAGAACCAATATCTGAACCATAACAAGTTTTTAACTATCTTACCACAATATCAAGTCCGCAAAAGTATGCCATAGGCCCTCCCATAGAATGCCCTGTCACCATGACGTTGATGTCAAATCCTTGGCTCTTCTAACAGCATCCAAAGTACCAGGTCGCACTGTCGTACTGTGATAAGCATAATAAATCCATGATGAACCTAAGCAAAGACAATAGAATAAGACTGTAACTCATTCCAAATCAGAAGTATCCACAACTTGCGAGAGGCTCATCATCTCTAGAACCATGGCTACAGGCATGCAGGGCTAGTTTAGGTCAAGCTGTTTCCAGTAGAAATCTTCAATCCAATTTTGTATGCTGTAGATAGAAGTAACCACTAACCGAAAAGTTCAAATAACTTTTCCAAGAACAAAATTAGTGAAGTATGTGTTCCCCTCCTGACTCCATCTAAATTTACAAGCACATAACTTTCATGTCTCAATGGAAATGATTCGTTGTTTTCCCTTCTTATGGACAACAGACCCATATGCTTTGTGTATGCACTCGCCGGAGGCTACTCTTCTAAACTTAAATTTTCATCAAATCCTTCGCATGTCAAATGTAAGAGGAATAATTGCTAAAGTTAACATGCATACCTATGTTCTTGAGTACCTTTGAAAGCTATAACCGCAGCATTAAGGTCCTGGCCACCCCAATATATGCCTACAGGTAATATATATTGATTAGAAATAAGGTCAAAAAATTAGATGTAATTCAAACATAGAGGCATCACAAGCATCGCAAATTGGTAGGCCACTGCGACATGAATTACATACCTATAAGCAGTGCTGGACATCAAACTATCATATCAATGACTTAGA
Organism: Syzygium syzygioides; assembly: GCA_031216285.1. Lineage (NCBI taxonomy): Eukaryota > Viridiplantae > Streptophyta > Magnoliopsida > Myrtales > Myrtaceae > Syzygium > Syzygium syzygioides. The sequence goes on from CM062249.1 coordinate 31,350,632, forward strand.
ACCCCTGCTTTCAAATCCAAAGGCATTAATAACCAGTCAGAAGCTAATAAGAGAAGGCAGCATATGCCCACAAAATCTCATCTCAAGAATTGACCATTTAGTACTGAGGACCTATTCTTTACGCAACCTTAGCAACAAAGTCATATTAAAACGTAGTCAAATTACCTTGGTCTTTCCATCACAACCAGGACATGTCCAACTAAAAAGTTCTGTCAAATCTGACATGTAAACTTGCAAAATAAAAAGCTTTGCATCTAGTTACGATGTTGTTGTATTGAATTGGTGAACCTAAAGGGTAATGACAAGAAGCTCTATATAAATGGGAAAATCTTTCTAAAGAACACTTACAGCAGATGCATACTCCACCACTATCGTCACAAGAGCGTGATTGAAAACAGCTTTATGAGCCTTGGACCTCACTCAAAAGTTCTGCATTTACCAGTAGAGAAAATTTCAGATTGAAAATGCGGTCACAAGCTCGTTCAATTACAAGCAATGAGGCAAGTTTCTTATGTCTCTAGCAAGCTATTTCGACCAATCAAGTGAGAGGGACACTTAAGGAAGCATCAACTCAAACCAATACTTTCAGTATATATCTGCCGTCCTTTGTGAACCTAAAGAACTAATTTTATTGCCAAAGTAGAAACGGCAGGATGAAATTTGTATCGAACAAATATGACCATATTCCAGACGTAGCATTGATCCAAACTCGGTAATCCAAGAGCTTAACAGAACTAACCAAATACAACACAACATTGCCAGTCCTATGCTTTGAAGACATTTGTGACATTCTGAAATTCGACTCATTTTTTGAATTTATAAAATGAATATTTCTTCGATGCACTATTAGTAAAATCTCACTCGGAAATTGATCACTTTCGAGATACTAACTGTTAGGGAAAGGCTAGCTAGGAATTAAGTACGTGGACCTAAGAACTTGATCATGGATTAGCACTTCAACCATAAGATTGATGAGGGAATATCTTGTATCATTATAGACCGATTCAAGGATGGCTATGGAACGATTCGCAAATCTTATACGATCAGAACGCGAGTGATTTCGCTTAACCATTGTATGAGTTTCGAACGATCCTAAACCTAATATGAAAGATCGTGTCCTTCGGAACTAGTAATTGATCCTCGCAATTACATGACAATCGAAGTCGCCATGGCTCAAGTAAACTTGGATGTGACTTGATGTCATCGGCCACGTGTCAATAAGCGTAACTCGTAAAAGCCGCCCGTTAGTTTGAGATACACTAAAGTCGCGATTGTTGGATTTTGGCCATTAATTAGAATCCGAATTGGGATGTCGAATTTTCAAGATTTTCACGACTAATTTATCGAACATCATCTCATTTAGCGTGGCCAACTATCGGATCGATTGGAATTATCGGAAAAATCGAAATTTGGACCGGGAGTGGAAAAAGACCATTTTGCCCCTGGGTTAATTGAGCACTTTTGAAATATTAAAGGGCAATTCAGACAATCGCATTTCCCTCCATAAGCGAAAATTTGGACAAGAATGCCCCCTCTCCTTTTTGCTTATTCCTTAGTTGCCCTTGGATATTTTCCCCATCTTGCCTTAGAAGACTCATTTGTGGCCTTTGGATCTTTGATGAGATTGATAGGTTGATCTTGGCCCTTGATTTATGTGAGTGGGGTGGGTAGATAATAATTGACCTTTGGCTCTCTCTCTCTTCTCATTCCCAGAATTCTCTCTCTCTCTCTCTCTCTCTCTCTCTCTCTCTCTCTCTCTCTTCTCATTCCCGGAGCTCTCTCTCTCTCTCCCTCCTTGGAATCGGCCGAATCTCCAAGCACCATCACCTCAGCTTTGCTTCTCCGATTCAGAAACCACCGGACTCGCCGCCTGAATCGCCGACCAGCCACCCGTTCGGCTGCCGGAGCGATCACTGTTCACAAAAGCCTGAACCAGCCCAGAAACCAACTGGAAAACACCCATTTTCCTTCTTTCTCTCTCTATTTAGGCGTCACTCCTAGTACCCCGACCACCACCATCTTGTGCTCGTTCCAACCATCCCAGCCTGGTCGCCGGAGCTTCCCGTCCAGCCCTGTTCACCGCCGGAGCTCAGTTTGCTTGTTCACCGGTTTTCTTGCTTAAACCCTTGGTAAGTGACTTCCTAATCCTTGGTTAGGCTAGTGGGTTACTAATGGCATATCTAGGGATGGATTAGGGGCTGTGGATAGTTGGTTTAGTGGTTGTATAAGCTTGATTTGCTTAATGGTGCAAGTTTAATGATTCTCGGATTTCTGGTTGTTACTGTACCTCTGCGCATTTTTATTTTTTTGGTGATCATTGTGGGCCGAATCTGAGGAAGTGTTCTTCATAGAATTTGTTTCCAACATCTTGAGGTATAACATACTTTAAATTCAGAATTTTTGGAGATCAATTAGGGCAATTTGTAAGTCCATCTTTGGACCATCTGGAACCTGCCGGATTTACTGTTCACCCGACTGTCTGGTCTTTCCGATTTTCTATAAATTTTTTCAGACCTTATTTTAATAAAATTCCTTCACAAAATTTTTTAGTAACATCTGTGTCTATATCATGTAAAAATTTCAGAATTTTCCAAGGTGTTTTGGATGCTGAATGAAACGTGTTTTGGGGGACGGGTAACCTGTCCAAAGGAACCGATTTTTGGTCTGACTTCTAAGGGAAAAAATACATATTTATGATTTGAACTGGGTTTCGAGTCCTTCTTAAAAAATGTTCATCAAGATGGTTTATACAACATATCCAAATTTCATAATTCTTGGAGTTGATTTACTATTTATTTCAAATGGATTTCTGTCACTGCACAACTGCCCTTTTGGCCCCGATTTTGTGCATACTCGGTTTTTCTCTCTCTTGGGGACTTTTTGGTTTTGTTACAAAAGAAAGGCGAGACTTTTTAATTGATGAGTACAAACTTAGTTGGCATTTGTTAATTCATAAAGATAAGAATCGGTAATGGTTGTTGGGTGTGTGAATGGTCACGACGCGTTCCGTCTAGGCGGGGGTTCTAGACGATGCCCGACAGGGGTTCGGATGCCGTCTAGGCAGGGGTTCTAGACATTGCCAATCGTGGTGGAGGCCGGATCAATGCTCCTTTATGTAATGCCATCTGGGCGGGGGTTCCGGATGTTGCCGTCGCCGAAGTAGCGGGACGATGCCTAGTTACGCCAGAAGACCGGCGGGGGTTCAGTGGCCCGAGGGGCCGTTAATAATCTGGACATTTATAATTGTGTGTTATGCATTGGGGAAATGCAATTTGCTTTTGTTGCTATTGAGCATGTCTGGATTAATTACCGTTTTATGCATGTTTACATCATGTGGTTAAATTATGTGCTCATGAAGCGAATTGACATATTATGGCAGTATTCTAACATGCAGGGCGTGTGCATGTGCCAAGGCGAGGTAAGGACGCATGTGATTGTCTATGGCATGTTGTTTGTTAGAATTGCATGTTTAGGATTGTCCGGATGTACGTGTTAGCCTAAGCGAGGCTTAGGTAGTTGCTTATTGAGAAGTGTTCTCATGGTTGTATAATCAAACCATTTCAGACCCACGACCATGACTGATCCGGAGATGCTACTAGGGTACCGTGATGATCTAAGGATGGGATTATTCTCCTTGCCTCTTTTTGGAGTAACCCTTTTGTAGAGGAGTTAAGCTTACCCACCATCCAATCCTTTTTGTTATGAGTGGTGTCTAGATGGTGGCCTCTAGTAAGGCTTGTAATTTCTTATTTGTATTTAACGCTATGTTTATAAAATGTATTTGTTGATGTGTTTCAATTGTCCCTCTATTATCCCATTGGATTACATGTTGTATGGAGAGTTCGTTTTGCTTCCGCTTACGCTATTCGTTAGTGTTCGGTTTGGGTCGATGATAAATCCCGGGATGTCGCATACTTGATGACCTCGGAGGGATGTTGACGCGCTTGCGGGGTTTGGGGTGTGACAACATCCAAATCGTACACCTGAGGGATCATTCAGCTATAGTCTGCCCCATTCAATCAGGCACCACAGCTCCACAACACGGTCAACTATTCCCCCCAACCCTGAAATGCCTAATCAGCCAAAATTCACAATTCAAATCTCACCGTCCAAGCTCAAAACCAACCCACTCAATACCAGGGCCTGTCTATTCTCACTATCAAAACTCCCAATCCGAATTGAGTCAGAGGGATCAGGGCAGCAGTAGCTGATGCGATGAACGCAAATTGCAATCACCTCTCGCCCCACTCCTCTTGCTGCAATCAAGCGTGTCAGAACAACCATCACTCCCAACCACGGCCCATTCCGCTCCACATTCTACTAGAGAATCGGATCGAACAGCGTCGTGGAGAAAAAAACGAAAACCGCGCCACGGGAAAAATCCAATCTCTGCACGTTTCGCATGCGCAGACAATTACACGCGATCAAATGGCGTGATCGCACAGCGAGATAGAGAGATTGATCGATCGCAATCTTTGTCCGCATTGCTCGAATTCGAACCTCGATTCCGGTCTCGCAGGTTCGCGTGGATTTTTATGGCAATTGAACGCCATGGCGACTTGGGGGCGAAGGAAGGAGAGGACGGTGAATTTTACTCTTTTTTTTTTCCTGATTTGCCCTCGGATCTTCTTCTGTTGGCGGGCGCATCTGGTGATTTCGTCGTTTGAGTGGGGGCACTGAAAGAAGTTCAGCTAAGAAATTCAAATTTGGGGTTCTGTCTTCTCGGTTCTCTCTCTTTATGGAGCTTCCCTTTGGTGTCTCCACGTTAGCACTTTGGCTCGAGCTTAGTTCAATTAGTTGGTTCGAACCTGGATTCTTGAACAACTCCGCTTAAATTAAATAATACACCCACGTTGACGAGAATGGCGAGGCCGAGTTGGAGGGCGATGAGGTTTGATGTTTGCCTACGCCGTAGTTTACTGGATTAGTTGGAATTTTGGTGCCGGATCAGATTGGGCGGATCTCTTGTTTGCTTGCTAGGGTTTGCGGGGTCGGTTGCAGTTATAGGTCTCCCCTGGCATTTTGTGCTAGGAAGTGAACGTGTGCTTCGTGTGTGAGAATACGAGATTTTAAGAAGTTTTGGAATGAGCGTGGGATTTCAGGTCGAGGATGTCAAGTTAGGACACTTCGAGTCAAGTTGTTGTTCTACTAGATTTCTTGGGATTGTTTCACTGCGATTCGGTAACGCAGATTCGGGCAACGGAGCTCGAGCATCCGGAGTCGAGAAAGGAAGACCCGTTTATCTCTTGATAAGGTTCAGAGAAACGACTCCAAAGACTGCCAGTAATCTTCTGTTGTGTTTTAGCCTTGAGAGAATGACACGTGCTTTTTTGGAAAATTTTGGGTCCCGTCTTCTTCCCTCCTTTGGAGCTTACCTTTGATTTCTACACATCAGCACTTTGACTCGGCTTGGTTCAATTAGTTTTTTTTTTGTAATAACCCAGGGAACCCCCGCACGGCCGACAGCCGAGGAGTAAACCCTGGGGGCGACACGTGCTAGCCACCACACACGTGCCACCGGTTAAGTCACTCTGTGGCGCTCGGGATTCGAACACTCAATCTTTTGCGAGAGGAAGAGTGCGCGCTCCAGCAGCGCCACCCAGGCAACTTGGTTCAATTAGTTGGTTCAAACTAAATTCTAAAAAATATTCTAAATGAAAGTTAATATTATATATCTATTCATTTATATTCGTGGAGGTATGTGAAAATGCAATTACCCCATTATGGTCGCAAGCTCTCTCGAGTTAAATTTTTCAAATTGATGCTCGAATCGATATAATGACTCGAGTTGTTCCAACTCAAGTGACCGACGAGTTGAGGTTAATTATAAATTATGGAACCGACTTCTCTTGGGTTGAGAGAGAGAGTTCGAGAAGGCAACTTGCTATTGGGTATCGATTCTCGAATACTCTCGGAATACTTCTATTGAATTGGATCCAATATTTCCTACATTTTTTCGGATTAATGTACCTCTAGTACTTTGAGTTGATTCGCTTAATCTAAAATTTACAAAAATATTTATAGTGTGAATATAATTGGACTGATCACCGTTTTATAAGATGATAGCATTGTCATCCCATAATTGCTCGGTTGATATATGAGTCGTACAATTATCGGGATTGAATACTTCACTTTACACGTAAAAGATTATTAAATGAAAGAAAAGGTCTATAATCTCTGAGAACAAAAGTCATTGGACTTTTTTCACCGGCTGTGTTTGAAGTAAAAAACAAGGTTTGTAACCTCACACAACAAAAGTCACAATGTCGTTTAAAAAAAATACCAGAGAGTGCGAATGAATTATTATTTTTATATATCGCAGTTGACTCACACAAACAAAATAAAACAAGAACCCAAATGTGCGGTATGCGCGATGTTTGGTGGCTCTCAGGGATTTATATTCATAGTCAAATGTTTATAAAAGCACAGAAAAATTAGTACACAAAACAAAAGGTTGAAGTTAAGAAAAAGTGAAATTCAAGAGAAATTATTGTGGAGAGTAAATTAATCAATTTTGTAGAGATCTTCAACTCTCTTCCTTTATAGGCAATATAAATTATAAACACATCAATCCTTCATTTGACTTAATCCAAATTTTATAAGCACAAAACAGATTTATAGAACAATCATTTTTTGATCAGGCTCATGCACTACTCGTTTGCTATGAAATAAGAGAAAAAAAATTGAACATTAGAAAGTCGCAATCCAAACCCAAGCATGATATCCCAAATGATGCAGGGATCACGCTATCTTCCATTGATTCACAAGTTGGAATCATGTCGCGAGCGAACCTCTGACTGATTAGTAATTTTAGGTGTTCGCAATGTTTTGTTGAAGGATTTTCAAGCCTTAAACATATTAGTTACTATGATTAATTCACAAGATGGACTGAGTGGTTATGACTCAAATAAGACATTCCATAACGAATATAACACTTTAGGATAACAGCAAGTATGGATAATCATATTGATGATTTCTTCTTGCTTTTTAATTTATCAGGAAAAAAAAAAACCGCAGCCCATCGGGACTTAGGCGGAGAGGCCAAGCTGGACCACCCCCAAATCATCGAGCCACGGGTCCATCTTGCATGTGAGCCCACACCGACTCTTTCAGCCTCTGCTTCGTCCATTTTCGGACACCGACTCAGATCAAACGACCTTCTGATTACTACTCTCTCCTCCTCCCCTTTTTAATGCCGATCACCACTTCCGATTCCAATTCGGCCTCTCTCTCTCCCTAGAGCAAGCAGTGATGACCTCAATCAATCGATCAGTCAATCTTTGCCGAAACAGGGTCTTCGCATCGCCGTGGCAAGACCATCGGAAGCAGCAGGCGTCGTCCGACGAGGCCTTGTCCGACGGCTCTGAGGAGGAGCGGCAGCAGCAGCTCAATGAACGATTGACCTACGTGATGATAGTCTGTCTAGTTGTTGCTTCGGCTGTTCTGTTCAAAGACTTCTTCCAGAGAAGTCTGAGCGCAAGTAAGATCACGGGAGAGGGCAATCCAAATAATGATGCTGCTATGAACCATTTATTAGTGTGAACGGTGACATGATTGGTACCTCTCGGAGGAATTCACACAAACAAAAAGTATTGTAAGAGCTACCGATGTAAACCCCCACCTAATTGGTAAGCGGGTGCATGATTTTTGGGGGAAAGTTATGTCGACTAACTTGCTAGACGTTGACTTGGTTCTATTCGCATGCTGGTTTTAAGGGACGAGCATCAACAAATGTCTATCTTTAAAGGGAAAAATGCATTTACAAACTACCAAGATAGAAGGGAAAGTTTGACATGGACTCCTGCCTTAGAAGGGATTTGTTGTATGACCTCGTATCAGTTAGATTGGGCGGACCTTTCGATGTTGAAATGGTGCTGTTAGATGCTAGATTTCAGGTACATGTGAATCTAAATAGATTGATCTCCACCACCTCCCAAAGGAGCCTGGTTCAATGGAATGTTTGAGAGAACGCTTGATCGTGGAGCTTCCTGACTCGATTGGATCCCACATAAGCCTTGAGCTCTAGTCTTTGATAAGAAATGGATACTAGACTCAATCTGGAATTTGGAATCACTTGCTAAGTTGGATATGAAGAACATGGACATAGAAGAGCTGCCTAGTTCGGTCGGGATCATGAAGCATTCGAAAGTACTGAAGATGAGCTTCTCTACCATAAGAATGATATAGAGTGCAGTATGGAAGCTGGAAAAGCTAGAAGAAATAGATGCGGAGCTTAGTGAGAGTTTGCCAATAGAAATTCCAAGGATATATGGAGATATTCATCTCGGAATATTTTGAAACTGACATGTGCTGAGATACAACATGTATCGAGGCTCCTAGAAAGTCTTATATGTTTGCATATTCATACCGAGTTGATAATGGCATTTCCAATCTCTCAACCTCAAAAAGCTTGAGAAATTCGTCTTTGGGAAGCTAAAAGTCTCCTCACCCTGTTGACCTGTCTAAGGTTGTGGAAGATGCTATCCCCCAGTGGATTGGTAGGTTAAATAAATTGGAGTCTTTAGAGTTGTCCTCTTCGACAATGACCACCAAATCACTAGATATTGCGCAAGTTTCTCAGCTCAAGAGACTCAAACTGTCTAAGGAATGTTTGCGGCACCTCCCAAGGCTTCCCTCAAGTTTATCGCCCTTACGAATCAGACATTTCCAGTCAACCCATACATTGATAGACCTATCAAACTTGAAGAAACTATCAGAACTTGTAATTGAGTACTGCGTAGTTAAAAAAATTCCAAGCCTTGACAGTTTAGAAAGTCTTAGAACTTTGGCACTGAACGAACTCAACCAACTAGGTAGATTGGATGATTTGAGTGGCTTGAAGAAACTAATGGCTTTTCATTTACATCATTGTGGTAATCTGGTCGACCGGAATTGTTGGAAAATTTATGGATCTCCTCTGGCAACTTAGTCCAGAAGCTTCCTACTGTATCAACGTTAAAGAAATTAAAACGGATAGGCATACTTCACCGTGGGTGATTTGGAAATTCAGCACATTATGGAGTTGCTTGATCAAACTTGGCAAGTTTCTGCAAAAAAAGAGAAAATAATGGATACCTGCTCTGTTAAGTACTTTTTTTCTGATAAGAAGTGCCTCCTCTTCTGTTATAGATATGAATTACAAAGAGGTTTACGCAAATCTCTTTTCATGTGCACTTGCATGTTGACTTCTTATATGGTTTTGTAATCCTATATGCCCTTGTTCAGATCTTCTTTGTTTTAATTTGGTTTGGTTTAGATGTTTCAATGGCTTTGAATTGCTAATTAACTCACCTAGTGAGGTCAAGTCAATTTATATAACTTCCAAGTGCAATATTTTGTCAATTTACCGTACGGTGATTTATTAGAGGTATCCTTTTAATTGCTGCTTCATATTACTGAATCCGAAGTTGTTCGATGCCCATGCTTCACGCACAAGCACGTTAACCTTCGTCATGTCGTATGGGATAAACTAGTTGTTATAAAGTGTGTGAAATATCTCGGCGCTTACGGCATCACCTCTACAGCAATAACCTCCTCAAAATTGCAAGGTGTAGAAGACAAATACTCTACATCGATAAACGAATGTCCAGTTTGTTTTACGGGTAGAGCAAGGCTCTTAATTGGATTCACGGGAGTTGAAGAGAAGGTGTAACGATTCTTAATTAAATTTAAAAAATCTTTCCAGCTACAAATGGCCTTGGTTTGACATTATCTAATGTTGAGGTAAATCTGAAATAATGACCCAAATTGTTTAATTTCAAATGAATAGAAGTGTGGCAAAATTTTTTTCCAATTCTAAAAATTTAACATGGAATAGTCTCCCGCTGTCTACAATTTCTAATCTTTTCGCCTTCTTTTTTTTTCTTTTGTAATAGATAATCCACAAGTGTTAACCGAGAGAGTGAAGAGCCACACCTCCGAAAACATTATCTAAAATAGAGAATTTTCATATTTGAGATTGGGCGAGTCGATATTTTTTTTAATCATTATAATCATTGCAGAGGCTTCACTAAACTTTTGCCGGTCATTGGAGAGGCTTCCGAGTTTGATCGGGAATTTGGAAATGCTAATTGAGATGGATTCCAAATGGGATCTAATAGGTCACATCTTGCTCGTGAGCTTATTTACTACACTTGTCAGTGGCTCAATGTTTTAATACGATAATCGTGAATAATTTCTTCCCATCTATGTTGACACAGGACTGGGCTTACACATTGGTTTCATGTACTCTACTTTAATAGTATTTTGTATAATAATCAGCACAAAGCATAAATTTTATGTCTAACTGCAACGCTTTGTGACAAGCAAATTATTGACACTAACGAGGGGTTCAATGCGAAGGATGGTTCACCCCGAAATAAACGTGTGATCTTTTCTTAATTTGATTGATTGCTAGGGGAGTGCTTTGACGAAGATCAAGCCCGATAATTTCCACCGGGCTTTGTGTTTCGGAGTTAATTCGGGCCTGGGCCTGATCAGCCCATTGAATTGGACCGACCGGAGTTCACTTAATTAGGATGGGGGGAAATGAACTTGGTTGGATGTTTGATGTCTGCTTTTGTTGACTTCGACTTTGAATGAATCCACATGCTTCTTTGTTTTGGGGGGCAAAAGTTGATTCTAATCCCCAAAATTTCTGCACTACGTATCTAGTGATTTTGCCGCATTAAGGAACATAATAATTGTCAACTTTGACAGGCTGGAGCGATGCTGCAAGGAAGCATCTTTACCGTCCAATTTTGCAGCAAAACTGGCCCACAGCTCTCTGCATATTCACCCAATCCTATGGCTTCTAAGTTCAATGACCTACCGAAAGCGAAAAGTCATTCAGAAAAATCTTCCTCTTTTGGTTCCTTAATGTTCTATGGTGAAGAAGGAACAAAGGTCTTGATAGTCAAAGCCTGCATCTATACGAAAAGTCCTTTTCTTTACCCTTGAAAAGAGTAGGAGTTGAACCTGAGCAGGTCCTTAAAAGGCTCAATGGGTAAAAGTTGATTCTAAACCCTAAAATTTTTGCACCACAAGTCTAGTGATTTTGCCTCATTAAGGAACGTAATAATTGTCAACTTTGACAGGCTGGAGCGATGCTACAAGGAAGCATCCTTACTGACTAATTTTGCAGCAAAACTGGCCCACGGCTCTCTGCATATTCACCCAATCCTGTGGCTTCTAAGCTCAATGACCTACCGAAAGCGAAAAGTCATTCAGAAAAATCTTCCTCTTTTTGGTTCCTTAATGTTGTGTGGTGAAGAAGGAACAAAGGTCTTGGTAGTTAAGGCCCGCATCTATATGAAAAGTCTTTTTCTTTACCCTTAAAAAGATAGTAGTTGGATCTAAGCAGGTCCTTAAAAGGCTCAATGGGCAAAAGTTAATTCTAATCCCCAAAATTTCTGCACCACATGTCCAGTGATTTTGCCACATTAAGGAACGTAATAATTGTCAACTTTGACAGGCTAGAGCGATGCTGCAAGGAAGCATCCTTACTGACCAATTTTGCAGCAAAACTGGCCCACGGCTCTCTGCATATTCACCCAATCCTGTGGCTTCTAAGTTCAATTACCTACCGAAAGCGAAAAGTCATTCACAAAAATCTCCGTCTTTTTGGTTCCTTCACGTTCTGTGGTGAAGAAGGAATGAAGGTCTTGATAGTTAAGGCCCGCATCTATATGAAAAGTCCCTTTCTTTACCCTTAAAAAGAGTAGGAGTTGGGCAGCGGATGTCACCTATTTTCTCTTCTTCCCCGAGCTTTTGCGCTAATGGGTGAAGCCCAATTTCAATCCAAATGGAACGAGACTTATTTAAAAAATGGTCAATACCACGAAAAACATCAAAGTGGTACACCTGTGATAAATTTATTCCACATTAATTTTTTGACCATAAAAAACTCAAACTTATACACCCATGACAAATTTACCCTTAGTTTGTTTCCGTTAAATTTTACTGCCAAATTATTTTGTTAAATGACACATGACAGTTGACTAATTTACCACTTTTATGTATTATCCTCCGTTTGTCACAGGTGTACCAGTTTGTCATTTTTCGTAGTATTAATTCAATTTAACAAAAACTAATGGAGGGTAAATTTGTCACAAATAAATCAATTTGGGTTTTTTGGTGGTTAAAATATTAGTTTGGAGTAAATTTATCATAGGTGTATCGGTTTTGGATTTTTGGTGGTCAAAAAATTAATTTAGGGTAAAATTATTACAAGTGTACTAGTTTAGGTTTTTTGTGGTATTAAACCTTAAAAAATCTGTAACGAGACTTCTGGACTTTTGTTTTACTAAAACCAAAGTCTAGTGGAGTATTATCAAAGCTAAAGTTATCGGAGAATAAATTGATCTTCCATTGATCTTAGTTTAAGGAATTTGATACTTCTCAAGAGTCTTTTTTGACTCATCGAGTCATTGTGATTAATATCTTCAATCTTAAATTTTTTTTGGTCACACTCGGATTTATGTCTGAAAAGACTTAAGGACTTATAATTTCCAGAACAAAACATTTTTACATGTCCAGATCTTGCGAGAGTTTATTTTCTATCATGAAACATGGAATGTTTAGTTACCACAAAATTGATGTAGAAAATAGAAAAATACTTGCAAGCAAACACCATCTATTCGGAAAACTTTCTTTTAAATAGTTTAGCATATCATGTCATCAATCAATAAAAAAGTTGATACTATCTAATTTAACTAAATGGAAATGGAACATGCCGCATACATATAGTTTTGCATTATGTAACGGCCCGAATTTCGATGTAATTCCGGGATCAATAAAACTGATATTATTTCGTATTTCATTTTAGTAAGTCTCGCCCAGAGCTGATCACTCTCGGGATACTAACCAATGGGATAAGGCTAACCAGAAAATGGTATGTGGACCGGGGACCCTATCGTGAAACGGAACTGATCACGAGAGACATTGAGGGAATATTTTGAACCAACGTGGACCAATCATAGGAAAGGGCAATGAATTGGGTTTGGCTAAGGCCTACGATGTATAATAGGGACGCAGGTGATTCTGCATGATCGAAAGTGCATGTGGCCAACTAGTCCTGAACTTGAACCGAATGATCGTGACTTCTGGAACTAGTGATAATTTCTCATTCTCTCAATGATCGAGACCATTACGATACGAATAGCCCTAGGTCGATACGCGTAACCTCTAAACAGCCGCCCGTTAGTGAGAGACCCTAAAACTGGAAGTTTAGCAAGTTTTGTTCACAGAATTGGACCCGAATTTTGATGTCGATTTTCGAAGGCTTAAGAGACTATTTTTGGAAATCTGACGTCATATTACGCTGGCCACACACATTTGGAGTTAATACGAGTAAAAATTGAAATTTCGGTCCGGGGGTAAAAAATTACGATTTTGCCCCTCGGGACGCCAGCGTTGCTTTTCAAGGTCAAATGAGGTTATTTTTTTAGGCCGACGTCATTTTTGGGTGGCCACACATACCAGAAGTCATTATGGACAAAAATTGGAATTTCGAAAAAAATTAAAAAAATAATATTATTTTATTCCCAAGACTTTACAGTCGATTTTCGAGAGCTTAAAAAGTGAATTTCACGAATCCGACCCCATATTGTGTTGGCCACGTACATATGGAACACGTATATGCGAAAATTGAAATTTCGCCCCGAAACCCGAAAAATGACAATTTTGCCCCTGGGCTATTTTTTTCCGAATTTTTTTGAAAAATTTTTAGGATAATTATGGAGGATTATCAGCTTAATTATTGGCCATATTGACCATTTTACCCTTCACTTTTTGGATAGGGATGGATTAGAACCGTTAGATTAGGGGCATTTTGGTCAAATCGCGCGGATCAGCGACACGTGTCGCCCCTAGGCTGCCCTTTTTGACCAGCTTGGACTTCTTTCTCTCTCCTCTATGCCCCCCCCTTCGGCAGAACCACCCAGACCAGCAGCTTCTCCCCCATTTTCTCTCTTTTCCTCTCTTGTTTGGCCTTGCCGGAGCACCACCGCCAGCCGCCGTGCCTCCCCATCGACCACCACAGCCCCCAGCCTTAGTCTAGCCCTGTCCGATCCTTCCTCTCTCCCTTTCTCTCCTCTTTTCTCTCCCAGAATAGGACCGCTGCCGCGTCGGAGCCCCACTGCCACCGCGCCAGAGCTCAAACGGGCGAGCTGCTGCCACTGTGACTTCATCGACGTCCATACGTCACCCCCCGTACGTCACCGTCCGTACGGTCGGGGGGGGGGTACTGTAGCACTGTACGGTCCGTACACCGTCGTTGTACGCCGTCGCCGGGAATTCGCCGCCGATTTCACTGTTCACTAGTGATCGACCGCCGTTCCCCATCGTCGAGACCTTGGATTATGTGAGTAAAATTTCTAAACTCGGATTAAGACTGATAGTGCATTTTTCTGGACTGGTTTAGGAATGCTAGTACTGACAGTGAAAAATATTGTGTACCGATTGATAGGAATTATTATCGGGAAAATTATAGTGAATCATTGAGAATTTATTGGGGAGAGTAATTAGATTGATTGACCAATTTAGGAGCCCATTGGAAAATTACCGGGTATGTCTGGGTTGACTGGTTGTACATAATTTGTGCTTAATTATGATTGATTTCGTACTGCCGTGTCGCATGTCGTGTAGCTGAATTATGTGGAGTGCGATTAGACAATGATCGAGACCATTACGATACGGATAGCCTTAGGTCGATACGCGTAACCTCTAAACAGCCGCCCGTTAGTGAGAGACCCTAAAACTGAAAGTTTAGCAAGTTTTGTTCACGGAATTGAGCCCGAATTTCGATGTCGATTTTCGAAGGCTTAAGAGACTATTTTTGGAAATCTAACATCATATTACGCTGGCCACACACATTTGGAGTTAATACGAGTAAAAATTGGAATTTCGGTCCGAGGGTGAAAAATTACTATTTTGCCCCTCGGGACGCCAGCATTGCTTTTCAAGGTCAAATGAGGTTATTTTTCGAGGCCGATGCCATTTTTGGGTGGCGATACATACCAGGAGTCGTTATGGACAAAAATTGGAATTTCGACAAAAATTGAAAAAATAATATTATTTTATTCCCAGGACTTTGCAGTCGATTTTCGAGAGCTTAAAAAGTGAATTTCGTGAATCCGACGCCATATTATGTTGGCCACGCACATATGGAACACGTATATGTGAAAATTGGAATTTCGCCCTGAAACCGGAAAAATGACAGTTTTGCCCCTGGGCTATTTTTGGTCTGAATTTTTTTGGAAAAATTTTAGGATAATTATGGAGGATTATCAGCTTAATTATTGGCCCTATTGACCATTTTACCCTTCACTTTTTGGATAGGGATGGATTAAAACCGTTAGATTAGGGGCATTTTGGTCAAATCGCGCGGATCGGCGACACGTGTCGCCCCTAGGCTGCCCTTTTTGACCAGCTTGGACTTCTTTCTCTCTCCTCTATGCCCCCTCTTTGGCAGAACTACCCAGACCAACAGCTTCTCCCCCATTTTCTCTCTTTTCCTCTCTTGTTTGGCCTTGCCGGAGCACCGCCGCCAGCCGCCGTGCCTCCCTATCGACCACCACAGCCCCCAGCCTTAGTCTAGCCCCTGTCTGATCCTTCCTCTCTCCCTTTCTCTCCCCTTTTCTCTCCCGGAATAGGATCGCTGTCGCGTCGGAGCCCCACTGCCGCCGCGCCAGAGCTCAAACGGGCGAGCTACTGCCACTGTGACGTCACCAACGTCCGTACGTCGCCCCCCATACGTCACCGTTCGTATGGTCGGGGGGGACTGTAGCACCGTACGATCCGTACACCGTCACTGTGCGCCATCGCCGGGAATTCACCGCCAATTTCACTGTTCACTAGTGATCGACCGCCGTTCCCCATCGTCGTGACCTTGGATTAAGTGAGTAAAATTTCTAAACCCGGATTAGGACTGATAGTGCATTTTTCTGGACTGGTTTAGGAATGCTAGTACTGACAGTGAAAAATATTGTGTACCGATTGATAGGAATTATTATCGGCAAAATTGTAGTGAATCATTGAGAATTTATTGGGGAGAGTAATTAGATTGATTGACCAATTTAGGAGCCCATTGGAAAATTACCGGGTATGTCTGGGTTGATTGGTTTTACATAATTTGTGCTTAATTATGATTGATTTCATACTGCCGTGTCAAATGTCGTGTGGCTGAATTATGTGGAGTGCGATTAGACAATGATTGGTTTGAAATTAATTGTTGATTTGCGATTCGCACGTTAGGCCACACAGTATTAATTGGGCCAATTGAGCACGTGTTGTGATATTGAGTGTTTGAATTTTATTGGTGCTCATGGTGCATTGCATTACATAACATGGACACACATTGTGTATGCCAAGAGTGGGGCATGTGATGAAATTATGTGAGAATGTGTGTCTGTCATGAGCATGTGATCACTTAAAATACCCTAAAGCGTTATACGCTGGGTTCAGATAATAATGAGTTGTGTGATCACCTAAGGACCTTCGGGTCGATACCGTCCTCATGCACTTTAAAGCAAGATGATGCCCAGTACATCCAGAAGACGACCATCCTCATGCACTTTGAAGCAGGCTCTGATTCGTAAGGAGATCAGTATTGCGCCTCATGCACTTTGAAGCAGGCTAGAGACATTGGGCTAGATCGGTTGCTGCTCCTCATACATTTTGAAGCAGGCTAGATGCACCGAGCCGTGAATATTGTTGACTCGAGTAGTAATAAATAATAAATTGGGCAATTGCCAGTGTGCCAGTGTGGGCCAGTGGGCCGGGGAAATGCACATGACATGTCGACGACATTTGCATGCATGAACATGCATGGACTGGCATGCGAATGTGTGAGAACCGTTGCATGAGCACGTGATTGGCATACGTGTGATTATGCATGCCACGTATGTGCCATGAC
Source organism: Syzygium syzygioides (assembly GCA_031216285.1). Classification (NCBI taxonomy): domain Eukaryota; kingdom Viridiplantae; phylum Streptophyta; class Magnoliopsida; order Myrtales; family Myrtaceae; genus Syzygium; species Syzygium syzygioides. The sequence goes on from CM062249.1 coordinate 31,367,526, forward strand.
TATTATATGTTGATCTGTCTAACCTGCAGGGTCAGAAAATGATTTGATTATTGTTGTATTGTGATTTAAATATTTGTTTCCGATAAGGAGATTGCATGCTGGCCTAACCTAGGTTTAGGGGTTGAACTCGCTGAGATTCGTCTCACGGTTGTGTAAACCGAAACTTTTCAGACCCCCAGCCGTGAGGATGGAGAGACCACCGACTCTTTTTGGGATCCCTGTACAGATTTGGCAGTATACCAGTACCTACCCCTCAGGTAATGGAGAAGCTTTCGTGAGGTATCAATCAGTAGTATATGTGGAGATAGGCGAGTATTTTTACCAAAAGCAGGAGTACATGGCATGGTGCCACCAGGATGCCGATGGAAATATGGGAGATCCCCTCAGGACCTTTGATATCCCTGTCGATGATGTTGGGTTGATGCAGCCAATTATAGTTGATGGTGAGGTGATTGACCCTGAGGTTACACCCGAATGGATGATGTAGGAGGAGGAGGTGAATGAGGAGCCTGAGGTACTAGCGGAGGACCCCGAGCTGATGGATGAGGAGGAGGATGAACCCGAGGCATGGAGCAAGACGTAGAGGAGGACGAAGAGGTGGCAGAGCTGGGATCAGATATGGAGGGGTTCGAGCTTTACCTTGACCCGGAGTTGGAGCCGGACTCCGAGGATGAGCGAGCCCAGGCGATGGATTCGGAGGAGTCAGGGTCTAGTGAGGACGCCTCCGAGGAGTTGTCAGAGGATTCTTCCAAGTCATCCGATCCTGACTGGGAGTCATAGGGTCGTCCTGTGTCCTTAGTTAGTAATGAGGGCCGCTACTTTTTGGACTGTAGCCCTCTTCCCGAGTTTTAGACTGACCTCCCTAGCCGCTTATCCCTTTTTGACCAAGTGGCTACTGATCATGTGTGCCTTTTTGTTTGTACTTGTAAATATTGTACAAAGGGTTTTTAATAGTCATATAAATGTGTAATTATTTTCTATGATGATGTTTGATGTATGGCTATCCTTAGCTCATAGTGTAGTTGTCTGGGTTTGTTTATTTTATGCTTCCGCTTGTGCTTGATCTCTGTATGAGTGTGGGTCGGCGACGCTTCCTGGGACGTCGCAGTCAAACAACCGAAGGTGGAATGCTCTCGCTACTGGGGTATGAGGCGTGACATCCCCGTTTGAATTAGTATCAGAGCAAGGTCAGCTCGGTCCAATCTGGTCGAAGCCTGGAGTGATAAGGAGCGATGAGACCATGAGTAGCCAGTAGGGTGACCTCGTGTGCTACATGCATCTCCTGACAGTTATATGTTGTTTGCATGTTTATTGGTTTGAACCTTGCAGTGCAGGTGCGGCAAGACCCGAGGTGAGTATACGAATCCCTTGGGTGATGTGTTGGATAATTGTCAGGCCGCATACTGATTGTTTGAGTGTTGTTTGATACCTACTTAGGACTTAGACTGGGATAGATTGGTTTAAGTCTTTAATTCCTTAGTGAAATTATAGCAGGTAGTTGAATAGCTGAGTGGTGAGGATGAATAGAAGAAAAGGGAAAGAATCTCAAGGTCTATCGAATTCAGGAGGCCAAGAGGCTCGAGATTGCACTTTAGAGGACATTATTCAAACCCCAAGTAGGAGGAAGGGAAAGGAACCCCAAGCTCAGACCAGCGAGGGAGCCCGTGAGGCTAGAGACCCAAGGTTTGACGATGTGATGAATACCCTAAGGGAGATGAGGCGTGTTATGGGACTACAGGCTCAGGAAAGGGCCGCAACTTATGCTCAGGCAGCTGAGGCCACCTCGATTGCTGGCAATGAAGGTAATCAAGCCCAGCAAAGGCAAGCCCAATCAATGATAGCCAGACAGATGCCCCAATTGGTGGAGCAATTTCTGAAAATGAAGCCGTCGAAGTTTGATGGCAAAGGTGACCCCGAAGCTGCCCCAGATTGGATAGAGGAATTAGAAAAGGCATTTGAGGTATTAGGGTGCACTGATACAGAGAAAGTGATGCTGGCGGCGTATCAGTTGCAGAGTAGCGCGAATGATTGGTGGAAAGCCACCAGGGGTAGAGTATTTCTGGAGGGTATAGAATTGAATTGGGCAGTATTTGTCGAAAGTTTTTATGGAAAGTACTTTTCGGAAGCCGCCCAAGAAAGGAAGTTAATGGAGTTCATGCGATTGCGCTAAGGTCAGATGACCGTTGATCAGTATGAAAGAGAATTTTCAAAATTGGCTAAGTTCGCACCGACAATGGTTGAGAATCCGCGGGACAAAGCTTGAAGGTTCTGGAATGGTTTGAATCCGGATCTTCGAAGCCAGATTTTATCGCATAACATTAAGGACTTTGGAGAAATGTATGAACAAGCACACATTATAGAGCGAGATCAGTAGGAAAGAGCAGCTGCTTCTGGATCGCGGTTCGCTCGGAACTGAGACAACCGCTGTATGGGGAAGAGACCTATGATAGGAAACAGACGGTTTGTTCCACCCGCTAGACGGACAATAGGAAAGCCGAATCCCCAGCCGAGTAGATTTGGGCATGTTTTAAATGTGGGAGCTTGGGACATCAGATCCGCGATTGCCCGCAGATGCAACCTTCAGGACCGCCCAAGTTGCCACCATCACGAACTGGAAACCAAGCCGGACCTCCCCCACCGGCCAATCAAGGACGACCACCGGCGCAAGGAAGGGTCTATGCCATGGCACGTAGAGAAGTTGAGAATGCGCCGAACGTGATCACAAGTACCATTTCTCTTTGTGATCATGCTGCTTATGCATTGTTTGATCCGGGGGCGATCCACTCTTTTATTTCGGAGCAATTTGTTAAATTAGTTGGGTTGGAACCAGTGTTGCTTGATACTATGCTGAGTGTGTCGACGCCTATGAATGATAATATGTTAGTGTCCTTTGGATGTCCTAATTGTAAGATAGTGATTGGGGGTAGTGAAGAAAGTATCGACTTGGAAGTGCTAACCATGTTCGACTTCGATGTGATAATTGGTATGGACTGGCTAGTGAGCCAGAAGGCCGTTATGGATTGCGGCAGTAGGACGATCCTGTTTAATCCAATAGGACGTCCAAGGTTTGAGTTTCAGGGAAACCGAGGTGGGACCTTGATCCCTTGGATTATTTCGCTCGAGGTAACGAAACTGTTGGATAATGGGTGTGAAGGATATTTAGTGAATGTTATGGATCCAACAATGGCGGAACCTAAGTTGGAAGAGTTACCAATAGTAAATAATTTCCCCGAAGTCTTTCCTGAGGAATTACCTAGTTTACCGCCCGAGCGAGAAGTGGAATTTGTGATCGAGTTGACACCGGGAACTGAACCGATTTCTAAGGCGCTGTATTGGATGTCGTTATCATAATTGAAGGAATTAAAGGTGCAGATTCAGGAATTATTGGATAAAGGCTTCATTCGTCCTAGTGTGTCTCCATGGGGAGCACCAGTATTATTTGTAAGGAAAAAGGATGGGACTTTGAGGTTATGTATTGATTATCGGCAATTGAATCAGGTGACGATTAAGAACAAGTACCCTCTGCCGAGGATCGATGATTTATTTGATCAGTTGCAGGGAGCATCAGTATTTTCTAAGATTGATTTGCGAACCGGATACCACCAGCTAAGGATCTAAAAGGAGGACATTCCTAAGACCGCTTTTAGGACGCGGTATGGGCACTATGAGTTTACAGTGATGCCCTTTGGATTAACCAATGCCCCGACTACTTTTATGGATTTAATGAACATGGTATTCAAGGAATTTTTGGATAGATTCGTTATAGTGTTTATTGACAACATTTTGGTGTATTCGAAAAGTCCGGAAGAGCATGAGGTACATCTGACTGAGGTTTTATAGACATTAAGAGAACATGCACTCTTTGCCAAGTTCAGTAAGTGTGAATTTTGGTTAAGCAGAGTGGCGTTCTTTGGTTATATAATTTAAGGAGAAGGAATCTCTGTAGACCCAATGAAAATTGAGGCAGTGATGAAATGGCCAAGACCGACCTCAATGATAGAAATTCGAAGTTTCTTAGGATTGGCTAGCTATTATCGACGTTTTGTAGAAGGATTCTCCTCGATAGCCATACCGCTGACACGATTGCTTAAGAAGGAATCGAAGTTCGTATGGGACGATAAATGTGAGAAGAGTTTCCAAGAGTTGAAACATAGGCTTACAACTACCCCAGTTTTAACCATTCTATTTGGGCTAGGAGGATTTGAGGTTTATAGTAATGCTTCATTAAGAGGACTTGGTTGTGTGTTAATGCAGCATGGAAAGGTAGTTGCGTATGCGTAGCGTCAGTTGAGGCCACACGAGATGAATTATCCGACGCATGATTTGGAGTTGGCAGCAATCATTTTTGCCCTTAAGATCTGGAGGCACTATTTGTGTGGAGAGAAGTTTCAGATTTATATGTATCACCAAAGCCTCAAGTACTTGTTTTCGCAGAAGGAATTGAATATGAGACAGCGTCGATGGATGGAACTTTTAAAGGATTATGATTGCGATATTATGTACCACCCAGGGAAGGCAAATCGAGTAGCGGATGCGCTAAGTCGTAAGTCAAGTATGGCGCATATGTTAGTGAAAGAGTGGACTTTGCTGGAGAAGTTCAGGGACTCAGAGTTTAAGTTTGAGATGAGTCAGATGTCTAACCTGATGGCTGCTTTGAGGATTGAACCGGAAATTCAGGCAAGGATCAAGGCACTTCAGTCTACGGACCCAGAGATACAAAAGATTATCAAAATGGATGCCACTTTAAGGAAACTGGAATTCCAAGTGAGTGAGGATGGAATCCTAAAGTTCCAAGGAAGGTTGTGTGTGCCCAATGAGATTGAGCTTAAGGAGGAAATTTTAAGTGAGGTATATCGCAATAATTACAGTATCCACCCAGGTAGTATAAAGATGTACCAGAATTTGAGACAACATTATTGGTGGAATGGACTGAAGAAAGATGTGACCAAACATGTGGCCAAATGCTTAACCTGCCAACAAGTGAAGGCACAGCGCTGTAAGCCTGGAGGACTATTGAGACAGTTAGAGATTTCCGAATGGAAATGGGAACATATCACGATGGATTTCGTATCAGGTTTACCCCAAAGTCAGAAAGGTCATGATTCGATATGGGTAATAGTAGACCGATTGACCAAGTCAGCACATTTCCTAGCAGTTCGAAAGGATTTTGAGCTGGAAAGGTATGCAGAGTTATATGTGCGGCATATTGTACGTCTCCATGGGGTACCCGTAACAATCACATCGGATAGAGATCCGCGGTTTACAGCAAGTTTTTGAAAAAGTTTGCAAGTGGCCATGGGAACCAAGTTACAGTTCAGTACAGCTTACCATCCGCAGACAGATGGCTAGTCTGAAAGGATAATTCAAACCTTAGAGGACATGCTGAGGGCTTGCATATTGGATTTTCAAGGTAAATAGGAGGAACAGTTACATTTAATAGAGTTTGCCTACAATAATAGTTATCAGCAAAGTATTCAGATGGCACCATTTGAGGCCTTATATGGTAGGGCGTGTAGGACACCTTTATATCAGGACGAAGTAGATGAACAAAGTATCACAGGCTCGGAGTTGGTACAACAATTAGTGGAAGCCGTTGAGATTATCTGAGACAGATTGAGGACAGCGCAGAGTCGCCAAAAGAGTTACGCCGATCGGAGACGACGACTTTTGGAGTTTCAAATTGGAGATCACATATTTCTCAAGGTGTCACCTATGAAAGGATTGTCTCGATTCGGTAAGAAAGGAAAACTTAGTCCCAGGTACGTTGGGCCATTTGAGATATTGGAAAAGATTTGTGATATGGCTTACCGACTTGCCTTACCACCTAATCTGTCCCAAGTACATAATGTTTTCCACGTGTCGATGTTAAGGAAGTATGAGCCAGACCCAACCCACATTCTGAAGTATGAGGAGATAGAAATGGACGATAGAGTGTCATACATGGAAAGGCCATTTAGGATTGAAGATCGGAAAGACCGTGTGCTAAGGAGTAAGACGATTCCGATGGTCAAAGTAGTTTGGGAACACCATGGGACGGAAGGTATTACTTGGGAAAGTGAAGAAGCCATGAGACGTCAGCACCCCCAGTTGTTTGAGTAGCTAAGGATAGATTGTAAATTTCAAGGATGAAATTTTTGTAAGAGGGGAAGAATTGTAACAGCCCGAATTTCGATATAATTCCAAGATCAATAAAACTGATATTATTTCGCATTTCATTTTAGTAAGTCTCGCCCAGAGTTGATCACTCTCGAGATACTAATCAATGGGGTATGGCTAACTAGAAAATAGTACGTAGACCAAGGACCCTATCGTGAAATGGACACCGATCAAGAGAGATACTAAGAGAATATTTTGGGTCAACGTGGGCCGATCTTAGGAAAGAGTAATGGATTGGGTTTGGCCAAGGCCAATGATATACAATAGGGATGCAGGTGATTCTGCAAGACTGAAAGTACACATGGCCAACCAGTCCTGAACTTGAACTGAATGATCGTGACCTCTGGAACTAGTGATAATTTCTCATTCTCTCAATGATCAAGACCATTACGATACGGATAGCCCTAGGTCGATACGCGTAACCTCTAAACAGTCGCCCGTTAGTGAGAGACCCTAAAACTGGAAGTTTAGCAAGTTTTGTTCATGGAATTGGGCCCGAATTTCAATGTCGATTTTCGAAGGCTTAAGAGACTATTTTTGGAAATCTGACGTCATATTATGCTGGCCACACACATTTGGAGTTAGTACAAGTAAAAATTGGAATTTCGGTCTGGGGGTGAAAAATTACGATTTTGCCCCTCGGGATGCTAGCATTGCTTTTCGAGGTCAAATGAGGTTTTTTTTTAGGCCGACGCCATTTTTGGGTGGCGATACATACCAGGAGTCGTTATGGACAAAAATTGGAATTTCGACAAAAATTGAAAAAATAATATTATTTTATTCCCAGGACTTTGCAGTCGATTTTCGAGGGCTTAAAAAGTGAATTTCGCGAATCCGACGCCATATTATGTTGGCCACGCACATATGGAACACGTATATGCAAAAATTGGAATTTCGCCCCGAAACCGGAAAAATGACAGTTTTGCCCTAGGGCTATTTTTTGTCCGAATTTTTTTGGAAACATTTTAGGATAATTATGGAGGATTATCAGCTCAATTATTGGCCCTATTGACCATTTTACCCTTCACTTTTTGGATAGGGATGGATTAGAATCGTTAGATTAGGGGCATTTTGGTCAAATCGCGCGGATCGGCGACACGTGTCGCCCCTAGGTTGCCCTTTTTGACCAGCTTAGACTGCTTTCTCTCTCCTCTATCCCTCCCTTCGGCAGAACCACCCAGACCAGCAGCTTCTCCCCCATTTTCTCTCTTTTCCTCTCTTGTTTGGCCTTGCCGGAGCACCGCCGCCGGCCGCCGTGCCTCCCCATCGACCACCACAGCCCCCAACCTTAGTTTAACCCCTGTCCGATCCTTCCTCTCTCCCTTTCTCTCCCTTTTTCTCTCCCGGAATAGGACCACTGCGGCGTTGGAGCCCTACTGCCGTCGAGCCAGAGCTCAAACGGGCAAGCTACTGCCACTGTGACGTCACCAACGTCCGTACGTCACCCCCGTACGTCACCGTTCGTACGGTGTCCGTACGGTCGGAGGGGGGGTGGGGGACTGTAGCACCGTACGGTCCGTACACCGTCGCCAGGAATTCGCTGTCGATTTCACTGTTCACTAGTGATGGACCGCCGTTCCCCATCGTCGTGACCTTGAATTAAGTGAGTAAAATTTCTAAACCCGGATTAGGACTGATAGTATATTTTTCTGGACTAGTTTAGGAATGCTAGTAGTGGCAGTAAAAAATATTGTGTACAGATTGATAGGAATTATTATCGGGAAAATTATAGTGAATCATTGAGAATTTATTGGGGAGAGTAATTAGATTGATTGACCAATTTAGGAGCCCATTAGAAAATTACTGGGTATATCTGAGTTGACTGGTTGTACATAATTTATGCTTAATTGTGATTGATTTCGTACTACCGTGTCGCATGTCGTGTGGCTGAATTATGTGGAGTACGATCGGACAATGATTGGTTTGAAATTAATTGTTGATTTGTGATTCGCACATTAGGCCACACAGTATTAATTGGGCCAATTGAGCACTTGTTGTGATATTGAGTGTTTGAATTTTATTGGTACTCATGGTGCATTGCATTGCATAACATGGACACGCATTGTGTATGCCAAGAGTGGGGCATGTGATGAAATTATGTGAGAGTGCGTGTCTGCCATGAGCATGTGCCATGAGCATATGATCACCTAAAATACCCTGAAGCGTTATACGCTGGGTTCAGATAATAATGAGTTGTGTGATCACCTAAGGACCTTCGAGTCGTAACCTTCGAGTCGATACCGTCCTCATGCACTTTGAAGCAGGATGATGCCCGGTAAGTCCAAAAGACGACCATCCTCATGAACTTTGAAGTAGGCTCTGGTTCGTAAGGAGATCAGTGTTGCGCCTCATGCACTTTGAAATAAGCTAGAGACACTGGGCCAAATTGGTTGCTGCGCCTCATACACTTTGAAGCACGCTAGACGCACCGGGCCGTGAATATTATTGACTCGAGTCGTAATAAATAATAAATTGGGCAATTGCCAGTGTGCCAGTGTGGGCCAGTAGGCCGGAGTTATGCGCATGACATGTCGACGACATTTACATGCATAAACATGCATTGATTAGTATGCGAGTGTGTGAGACTCGGTGCATGAGTATAGGTTTGGCATCCGTGTGACTATGCGTGCAACGTATGTGCTATGATTATTACATATTGAACTGTCTAACCTGCAGGGTTAGAGAATTATTTGATTATTGTTGTGTTATGATTTTTAAATACATGTTCCAAGTCAGGAGATTGCATGCTAGCCTAACCTAGGTTTAGGGGTTGAACTCGCTGAGATTCGTCTCACGGTTGTGTAAACCGAAACTTTTCAGACCCCCAGCCGTGAGGATGGAGAGACCACCGACTCTTTTTGGGATCCTTGTACAGATTCAGCAGTATACCAGTACCTACCCCTCAGGTAATAGAGAAGCTTTCGTGAGGTATCGATCAGTAGTATATGTGGAGATAGGCGAGTATTTTTATCAGAAGCAGAAGTATGTGGCATGGTACCACCGGGATGCCGATGGAAATGTGGGAGAGCCCCTCAAGACCTTTGATATCCCTGTCGATGATGTTGGGTTGATGCAGCCAATTATAGCTGATGGTGAGGTGATTGACCCTGAGGTTACACCCCGAGTGGATGATGCAGGAGAAGGAGGTGAATGAGGAGCATGAGGTACTAGCGGAGGACCCCGAGCCGATGGATGAGGAGGAGGATGAACCCAAGGCCATGGAGCAAGACATAGAGGAGGACGGAGAGGTGGTAGAGCTGGGATCAGATGTGGAGGGGTTCGAGCTTTACCTTGACCCGGAGTTGGAGCCGGACTCCGAGGATAAGCAAGCCCAGGCGATGGATTCGGAGGAGTCAGGGTCTAGTGAGGACGCCTCCGAGGAGTTGTCAGAGGATTCTTCCGAGTCATCTGATCCTAACTGGGAGCCATAGGGTCGTCCTGTGTCCTTAGCTAGTAATGAGGGCAACTACTTTTTGGACTGTAGCCCTCTTCCCAAGTTTTAGACTGACCTGCCTAGCCGCTTATCCCTTTTTGACCAAGTGGCTACTGATCATGTGTGCCTTTTTGTTTGTACTTGTAAATATTGTACAAAGGGTTTTTAATAGTCATATAAATGTGTAATTATTTTCTATGATGATGTTTGATGTATGGCTATCCTTAGCTCATAGTGTAGTTGTCTGGGTTTATTTATTTTATGCTTCTGCTTGTGCTTGATCTCTGTACGAGTGTAGGTCGGCGACGCTTCCTGGGACGTCACAGTCAAACGACCGAAGGTGGGATGCTCGCGCTACTGGGGTACGGGGTGTGACACATTACATCGAAATACAATCATTAGACTAAAAATTGCATGAGATTGGTCGATATGATTTTGATACGGACACCAACAATCCAAACCTAAGCTCTCTATGCCTCGTTTTAACGTGGCATTAACATTAGCTACCCTTCTCGGAAAGAAAGAAGAAAAAAAGATGGAACTGCGTACGGTTGGTGCAAGAAGATAGAAACATCACCGAATTAGAGGGTCCAAGTCAAAGTCTACGAAGACTTGGACTACGAACAGTCCATGAACCAACTTGCTCAAGAAGGAATCGCACCAATGATTCATTTTATTTGGTACTTTGTGCCTCACAGTCAGACTTCCATAAACGTAGAGATTTCATCAAAAAGATTAAAAAACAAATGTCACTAGATCACTTGGTAAAATTCAATACTGATTCATTTGTTCTCTCATCCACCTGCAAAAATCACATGATAACAAATCGATCTCCGATTCTCACATTCATTGATAATTTCGTCTTGCGATTTCATCCGATCAAATACCATCATATGAAAATCAAAAATCATATAAAAACAAACTCTTAGGGTGTGTTTATCTCGCTTTGAAAATGTTTTTAGGAAATTCATTTTCTGATAAAGCAAACCAGAAGAATTTGATTATGGTGGAAGCAAGATGAAAAAATTGATTTAACCCTAATTGGTAATAAGTAAATCTACTAAAGGCGGCTCATATCGTTAAAAGTAACATGTAATGACTAATAAATTAGAATCAATATCATCTTTGTTTATTCAATAATCCATCAAAATAACAACAATTACAAAGAAATCAGGATAGAAATAAAGGAAAACGATTCCTTCTTGCCAAATCATTTTCTCTAAGCTTATTAGCCCATGTTAAACGTTTTCCATCGATCGAATAGTTTTACGTAATTCAAACACCGGAAAGTATGGAAAAAAATTTCCGAAAAATGATTTCTCATCAAATAAATTGATCCTAAGTTAAATAAAGGAGGAAGAATGGGAGGGACAGTTCCATCTGTTTTCTTTCTTTTTTTGGGAAAGTTATTACCTTTCGGGATAAAATTGTACAAGTGTTTGCAAGCTCACGTCGTTGATAGAAGTCAGATTTGAATGACAGTGAACCATATAATTGGTTCCAATGAAGAGATCCAAAGTGAACAATCATATCCCTTAATATTCTTTCCTGTCCCGAAAAGGAGAGAATGAAAGTGAAGTGCTAAAAATAAGTTGGACGAATGTTAAGGCCACCTTTTGATAAAATGATTTTTCTTTCTTTTGGCTGGCAGCATTTGATGAATGACTCCATAACACAAATCCAATGATTTATGGGGATTTTCAATGACAATCTGTAAAATAACATGAGTTCACCGTTTCGCATAACAGGTTTTACTTAATTGTGTCTTAATTACAATTGCTATCAATGTGGTCTTTTTTTCTTTCATCAATGTTGTTGAAAAAGATGTGTGCTTTTACTCTATAAGCATGGGCTTTTCTTCATTTGAAGTTTAACAAAATAAATTCGGGCTATTTACAATACTAAAATTAATTTATTAAGTGATATTGATCAAATTGTCTTAGCTAGTGAATGAATGGACTTGTGAAAATAGATACTATACAAGTTTGAAAATACAAACGGTTCTCATTTTCTTTTATAAAAAAGTCATTTTTGGAAAAACAGAATTTTCCAGATCTAGAGAATCTTGAGCTTTCCAAATTGCTATTAAAAATGTCCTTAACTTTCTACTTTATCATGGAGAACATATGTCACGCCCCAAACCCCATTGAGCTCACGACACCATACACTGGTCGATTTATGCGACATCTCAGGGTATCGTCGACCTCACTTAAAATTATCAGAGGTTAATTCAACAGCGGAAACCACAAATTATCCGGACAATTTAAAACGGGGAAATCAGGGAGAATACACATATTCATTTTCACGATCACACATGCCATACCACATACACTCTCTTGCTCATGCACATGCTCAACAAATCACTTGCCACTTAATTGGCCAATCACACGTGGCCCATGCACGCAACAATTCACATGCATTTTTCATGCTCGCTAAGCATTCAACATGGCCAATTTGACAATTAATTTAGTCCGGCCCAACCGTGCACATAATCAAGCATATTTCAATCAATCAATTGTACACTAATACACCCAGTTTCATCACCACAATTCAGCCACATCACAAACACCCAATCGACACACAATTTCTCAATTTTTCCACCTCCAAACTACGGCCAATCGATTCCGGCCCTTCACGACATTTTCTCCCAATTACTCACCGGTTCTAAATATCCAATTTGCATACCCAACCGAGCATCACAGCACTCAAATCAGCCTTCCACAGCCCGCTTTCAACCTCAAAATTTTCCACCAAAATTTCCTAAATTCAATCCTAGGCCCGCTAATCGATCCCGCTCCTAAATCGTACAATTCCGCACCTAATTAAACCCAATTTCAGCCGAAAATTGTCCGTCGATACCCAACGTCCTAAATAAGGTTTAGGGCGCGACTTACCAAAACTCTAGATTGACTCGGCTAGAGCGGAAAGCGGTGGTGATCGGTGGGGACGGTGGTGAGTGGCGAGCGGCTCGGCGACTTGGGCGAATAGCCACGGTGAGCGATGGCGCAGCTTCCTTGGCCGACCAGCTCACGGCCACGAGAGAGGGAGAGAGGGAAAACCGAGAGGGACGGCGTGGGGTGGTGGTTGAGGTGCAGTACGGCGGCAGACGGGCGGTGGCTCAGCGGCGGCGGCGACAGCAAAGGGAGGGGCGACCGGTTCGGTGAGGGCAAGAGGGGGGCCAAAGGAGAGAGAGAGAGGGAATGAAGAGAGAGAAAGAGACCTTGGACTAAAATAGTCCAATTTTTGACTAAAAACGGCAAATTACCATCATGCCCTTGTCTCTCAATCCAAATTGACGGCCCAAATTCGATCTTATCTCGAAACCGATGGCCGAGATTGAATCTTTTCCAAAAATATCCAAGGGCAAAAATGTCCAACCAAAAAGTTAGGGCAAAATGACCAAAATGGCCCTCCCTCATAAAACATGCCCTTCATTAATTCCCAAGGGTAAAATGGTCACTTTTCCATTTTCTTGCCGAAATTGAATTTTTCTGAAGGATTTGGGACATTCCGAAGTTACACATCCCAACCACAACGTCATCTTAACGTCCCGTTGTGACTTCCAAATTTTCTGATGTCCAATTTAGGCTCAATTAAATAATTAAATTTTTTTAAACGCAACTCGAGCGTTTCTCAAACTAACGGGTGGCTTTTTGGGGAAATTCACATATTCGACCTGTGACTGATAATAAATCGAATCACGTGCAAATTCATTCGATTTGTGACAACTTTGGTTGTCATTTAAATCGCGAGAATCGATCGCTAGATCCGAGGGGTACGATCGTTTGGTATAGGTTCAGGATCATTCGTCAATTCATTTTGTAGTCCAGCGGAATCACCCGCGATCCACTACTATGACAGTAGTGAACTGACCCCTGTCTATCCTTGGATCGGCCAACAATGGCTCAAAATGTCATCTCGGCGGTTTTATGATCGAAAATCAATTCACGATCGAATTTTCTCTTAGTCGTACGAATTTAAATCCCTCATTAGCCTTTTCCTAATGATTAGTATCCCAGGAATGATCAGTTCTGGGCAAGAACTAACTACGAGTACATTCATAAAACCCAATATTTCATAAATCCCAAATAGACAAACTTTTAGGATGTCACAACATAAATTTTCAGTTTTGTATTGAGTTGACACGGAATCTTAATTTTCGTTGAAAAAAGTCATGACCTTTCGATTTTATATTGCAACAAGATGTCTATATCGCAGATTTGACAAATAAGTTTAGTAGATAATTTCAGAATTTCTACCTTGGCACCTTGTCTAACGTATGCCATCATAGCACTTGTCTTTTATTTCTTGGTTTTATTTCTTGGCCTGATCAGCCCATCAAACTGGACCAACCAGAGTTCGCCTTGATTAGGATGGGGGAAAACGAACTCGGTTGGAAGTTTGGTGTCTGCTTGACTTTGACTTTGAATGAATCCGCCCATTTATTTGTTTGGGTGTCAAAAGTTGATTGTAATCCCCAAAATATCTGCACCACATGTCCAGTGATTTTGCCGCGTTAAGGAACGCAAATAATTGTGAACTTTGACAAGTTGAGAGTGATGCTTCGAGGAAGCATCCTTATTGACCAATTTTGCAGCAAAACTGGCCCACGGCTATCTGCATATTCAGCCAATCCTTTGGCTTTTCCAAGTTCAATGACCTACCGAAAAGTCATTCATAAAAATCTTCCTATTATTAGTTCCTTAATGTTCTGTGGTGAAGAAGGAACAAAGTGTCTTGATACTTAAGGCCCCCATGCATCTAGACGAAAAGTGTTTCTTTTCCTTTATAAAGAGAAGGAGTTAGGCAGTGGATCCCACCTATTTTATCATTTTTCCCGAGCTTTTGAGCTAACGGAGGAAGCTCAATTTTAATTCCAATGGAAGGAGTCCGATTTAAAAAATCTGCAACGAGACTTTTGGACTTTCGTTCAGTAAAACAAAAGTTCAGTGGAGTATGAGCAAAGCCAAGGCTATCATAGAACAAATACGATCTTCCATTGGTCTTGATTCAAGGAATTCAATACTTTCCAAGAGTCTTTTTTTTTTACTTATTGAGTCATCGTGATTAATAACTTCAGTCTTAAATTTTTTTTGTCACTCTCGGATCTACGTCTAAAAAGACTCAAGAACTTATGAATTCCGGAATGGAAACATTTTTACACCTCCGGATCTAGCGAGATTTTATTTTTCCTCCTTGGCACCCCCACCATGTGCTTCCTCCATGTTGTCCTTATAAAGTATCAATCGGTCCATTTAATCAACATCTGTAACTATCAAAATCTGAAGGTCTTGCTGGTGTTGGTGCATTCACATCGCTCATGTACTCGCCACCAAGTGCGAGAGTGACACTGCAATTATGTACAGGCAAAGACGCAAGCATGCCTCGAGCAGTGTCATCCTTGCGATGTGCGGGCAAGTCCGTGGGCATCTATTGAGACACGTGTTGTCAGGATTTCCAATGGAAGATAATATTTACAATTTGTGGTCAGTTGAGTGTGAAGTTTGGTTGTCTCCTATGTCTAGAACCTGTACATAGTAGAAGAGCGAAGGCTTACTCGGTCTAATGGCTTAATCGACTTATCAACTTATCCCACGATTAGCTTTAAAGTTTGCGGAGGGATAAAATCTAGATTGCAGTGTTTGGAAAGGGGGCCTTTTAAAGTGCCAAGACCAGATGACTTTTAAGCAGTATTTTATCGACATCGGTGGATGACTGTGACCTATTCAGTCAGTTTTGAAATTGAGAAACTTTAGCTTGGTGCTGGGAATTTAGAAAGTATCAACCAAATTCTTATCACCTTGATTTTCAAAGTTGGCTTTCCTAGACGGTTGGAGCAATGTCGGTCTATTAGCCTCTGTAATATTTCCTTCGGTATTGTCATTGAGATTATCATGATTTGATTGCAGAAATTTAAGCTAAACTTGACTTCACTCAACCAAGTAAGTTTCGTTTCGAGTCATCACATCCAATATAACATCATCATTGCTAAGGAAATCATTCATTTAACGCGCAAAATGAAGGGGAAGGAAGGCTACATGCTAGTCAAGGTGGATTTGGGCAAGGCGTTTAATAGGTTAAGGTGTGAATTCACGTGGCTGGACTTCTTGGTTCATTAGTGGATCCCATCAAGCGATTTATTGCGATTAACAATATGCAGATTTTTAGGAATGGAGAACTAAGAAAAGCTCCAAGGGGTGTATAACAAGGGGATCTGCTTTTGCCTTCAATCTTTGTCCTTTGTATAGGGCGACTTTCTCACTAAATCATGAATTTCGTTGAGAAGAGTATTTGGAAGCCTTTCCGAATTACATTTTCCATCTCTTCATGTCATTTGTCCACAATTGCCACCTACATACACAACCGACTTACCATTAAAAAGAAAAATTAGGTCCCTACCATGAGGGCATTGGAATAATTTGGCAATAGCAAAATAGATGTAAAAGCCCGAATTTCGATATAATTCCGGGATCAATAAAACTGATATTATTTCGCATTTCATTTTAGTAAGTCTCGTCCAGAGTTGATCACTCTCGGGATACTAACCAATGGGATAAGGTTAACCCGAAAACGGTACGTGGACCAGGGACCCTATCGTAAAACGGAACCGATCACGAGAGACACTGAGGGAATATTTTGGGCCAATGTGGGCCGATCTTAGGAAAGAGTAATGGATTGGGTTTGGCCAAGGCCAATGATGTATAATAGGGACGCAAGTGATTCTGCAAGACCGAAAGTACACGTGGCCAACCAGTCCTGAACTTGAACCGAACGATCGTGACCTCTGAAACTAGTGATAATTTCTCATTCTCTCAATGATCGAGACCATTACGATACGGATAGCCCTAGGTCGATACGCGTAACCTCTAAACAGTCTCCCGTTAGTAAGAGACCCTGAAATTGAAAGTTTAGCAAGTTTTGTTCACGGAATTGGGCCCGGATTTCGATGTCGATTTTCGAAGGCTTAAGAGACTATTTTTGGAAATCTGACATCATATTATGCTGGCCACACACATTTGAAGTTAGTACGAGTAAAAATCGGAATTTCGATCCGGGGATGAAAAATTACGATTTTGCCCCTCTGGACACCTGTATTGCTTTTCGAGGCCAAATGAGATTATTTTTCAAAACCGATGCCATTTTAGGGTGGCCATGCATACCAGGAGTCGTTATGGCCAAAAATTGGAATTTCAACAAAAATTGAAAAAATTTACGATTTTGCCCCTCAAACTTTGACATGGATTTTCGAGGGCTTAAGAAACTATTTTCGCGATTTTGACGCCATATTATGTTGGCCACACATATGGAGGGTTGGTACAGGCGAAAAATGGAACTTTGCCCCGGGACCAGAAAAATGATGGTTTTGCCCCTAGGCTATTTTTGTTTCCGAATTTTGGGGGATAATTAAGGAAATTAGTTAAAATTGGACTTATCCTAATTGTGGCAGCAAATGACCAAAATACCCCTGAATTATTGGATAAGATTCAATATTAGCCCTTGGATGAGGGGTAAAATGGTCATTTTAGGCTAGATCTTTGACACTTGGCACCCTAGCACCTATTGTTTGACCAAGATAAGACTCTCTCTCTCTCTCTCTCCTTTCACCCTCATCTAGCCAGAACAACCCTTTGTCTCCCATAGAACACTCCCTCTCCCATTTTTTCTCTCATTTTCTCTTTTGGTTTAGCTTTGCCGGAGCAAGCCGTCGATCACTGGAGCACCGCTGCCGGCAGTCGTGCCCCGCCGTCAACCACCACAGCCCCCAGCCTCAACCTTGCCCTTGTCCGACCCTTTCTCTCTCTTATTCTCCCTTTTTCTCTTCCGAAATAGGACCGCCGCCGCGGGGCCGGAGCCCCGCCGCCGCCGCGCCGGAGCTCGAACGGCCGAGCTGCTGCCACTATGACGTCACCGACATCCGCATGTCGCCGTCCGTACGGTGTCCGTACGGTTCGTACACCATCGCCGGGAACGCCGCCGCCGGTTCCACTGTTCACCAGTGATGGGCCGCCGTTCCTCGTCGTCGTGACCTTGGATTAAGTGAGTAAAATTCCTAAACCTAGATTAGGACTGATAGTGCATTTTTCTAGACTGGTTTAGGTATTATCGGTGTATTTTGGACTGGCTTAGATAGTATCAATGTATATTGGGTTGAGGACCAATTGGCAGAAATTATTATCGGAAAAATTTAGTGGATTAATGAGAATTATTTAGGGAGATTAATTGGATTAAATGACCAATTTAGGAGCCCATTGGAAAATTATCGGGTATGTCCGGGTTGACTGGTCGTACGTAATTTGTGCTTCATTGTGATTGATTTCGTACTGCCATGTCGCATGTCGTGTGGCTGAATTATGTGGAGTGCGATTGGCCAATGATTAGTTTGAAATTAATTGTTGATTTGTGATTCGCACGTTAGGCCACACGGTATTAATTGGGCCAATTGAGCACGTGTTGTGATATTGAGTATTTGAATTATATTAGTGCTCGTGGTGCATTGCATTGCATAACATGGACACGCATTGTGTATGCCAAGAGTAAGGCATGTGATGAAATTGTGCGAGAATGCGTGTCCGCCATGAGCATGTGATCACCTAAAATACCCTGAAGCGTTATACGCTGGGTTCAGATAATAATGAGTTGTGTGATCACCTAAGGACCTTCAGGTCGTCACCTTCGGGTTGATACCGTCCTCATGCACTTTGAAGCAGGACGATACCCGGTACGTCCAGAAGACGACCATCCTCCTGCACCTTGAAGCAGGCTCTGATTCGTAAGGAGATCAGTGTTGCGCCTCATGCACTTTAAAGCAGGCTAGAGACACTGGGCCAAAACGATTGCTGCGCCTCATGCACTTTGAAGCAGGTTAGACGCACCGGGCCGTGAATATTGTTGACTCAAGTCGTAATAAATAATAAATTGGGCAATTGCCAGTGTGCCAGTGTGGGCCAGTGGGCCGGAGTTATGCGCATGACATGTCGACGACATTTGCATGCATAAACATGCATTGATTAGCATGCGAGTGTGTAAGACTCGGTGCATGAGTATAGGTTTGGCATCCGTGTGACTATGCATGCCACGTATGTGCTATGATTATTATATATTAAACTGTCTAACCTGCAGGGTTAGAGAATTATTTGATTGTTGTTGTGTTATGGTTTTTAAATACATGTTCCCGGTCAGGAGATTGCATGCTAGCCTAACCTAGGTTTAGGGGTTGAACTCGCTGAGATTCGTCTCACGGTTGTGTAAACCGAAACTTTTCAGACCCCCAGCTGTGAGGATGGAGAGACCACCGACTCTTTTTGGGATCCTTGTACAGATCCGGCAGTATACCAGTACCTACCCCTCAAGTAATAGGGAAGCTTTTGTGAGGTATCGATCAGTAGTATATGTGGAGATAGGCGAATATTTTTACCAGAAGCAAGAGTACGTGGCATGGTGCCCCGGGATGCTGATGGAAATGTGGGAGAGCCCCTCAGGACCTTTGATATCCCGGTCGATGGTGTTGGGTTGATGTAGCCAGTTATAGCTGATGGTGAGGTGATCGACCCTGAGGTTACACCCAAGTGGATGATGCAGGAGGAGGAGGTGAATGAGGAGCCTGAGGTACTAGCGGAGGACCCCGAGCCGATGGATGAGGAGGAGGATGAATTCGAGGCCATGGAGCAGGACGTAGAGGAGGACGGAGAGGTGGCAAAGCTGGGATCAAATGAGGAGGGGTTCGAGCTTTACCTTGACCCGAAATTGGAGCCAGACTCCGAAGATGAGCGAGCCCAAGCGATGAATTCGGAGGAGTCAAGGTCTAGTGAGGACACCTCCGAGGAGTTGTCAAAGGATTCTTCCGAGTCATCCGATCCTGATTGGGAGCCCTAGGGTCGTCTTGTGTCCTTAGCTAGTAGTGAGGGCCGCTACTTTTTGGACCGTAGCCCTCTTCCCAAGTTTTAGCTTGACTCCCTAGCCGCTTCCCACTTTTTGACCAAGTGGCTACTGATCGTGTGTAGCTTTTTGTTTGTACTTGTAAATATTGTACAAATGGTTTTTAATAGTAATATAAAGGTGTAATTATTTTCTACAATGATGTTTGATGTATGGCTATCCTTGGCTCATATTGTAGTTGTCTGGGTTTGTTTATTTAATACTTCCGCTTGTGCTTGATCTCTGTATGGGCGTGGATCGGCGATGCTTCTTGGGACGTCGCAGTCAAACGACCAAAGGTGGGATGCTCGCGCTTCGTGGGGTACGGAGCGTGACAATAGACATCCAATTGATAATCAACAACTCGTGTGACCTCCGACCAAAAAAAAAAACAACTCATAGACCGGGGGCAATTTTCCCCAAAATAGCCCCAACTCGACACCCTCAACCCCGAAGGTGACAATGCAATTATGTACAAGCAAAGACGCGATGCGGGCAGGTGAGTGGGCAATCATCGCGAGGTGGTGTTGTCCAAAAATCCAATGGATGATATATTTACAGTGTGACGAAACTTCACAAAGATAGGATTATTAAAATTCAAAAAAATAATGACCAAAAGCACTCGATTGCTCCCATCTTTTTAATATTTTATTTTAGCCACCGAAAGCACTCGATTGCCCCCATCTTTTTAGAATCCCGCTAGTTTATTTACCCCGCAATTGTTTTTTTTTTTTAATTTTAATCTGGGAGTTTATTAGGAGCATTTGATCTGTGGTGGTTCAATATATTGTTGTAGTTATTTTCGTACGACAATGATGTAGAGAATACCGAACCTCGGCATGCATTGCAACCCGTAGTTTTCGGAGGGGAAGATCTTGGCGTGTGCCCATCATCGATAATTCTGGTGATCGGTCGCTGATTTTTTTTTGATATTGTGACATATCTCATCTTTTGAGATGAGAGCATGCTTATAACTACAAGCTGTATTTTTTTGTTTTCTGAGTTTTATTTTATTTTAGCCACCAAAAGCGCTCGATTGCTCCCCTCTTTAGAATTCCACTAGTTTATTTACCCCGCAGTTGTTTTTTTCTTTCTTCAGTTGCGTTATGACGGACGGTGGACATAAAATAGAAATATTGAGGTGGGAGGGGCCACTTTTGGCGTTAAAAAACCTGCATTTGTCAACTTTGACGGCCTGCAATGAATCATTCTTATTGAGCAATTCTAGCAAACTGGCCCCCGACTCTCTGCATATCTACTCTATCCTGGCTTCTAAGTTTAATGACCTACAGCGATCTCCATCTGTGGTTCTGGCCTCTAAACTTTTTTCATCTCTAACTGCCACTGGTTTTGCTGCTGTACTTTGCAATTTTTTTCTTGAAGAGAAGATCAAGTGAAATCAAATGGAGGGGAGGGCAAAAAAAAGACGCATCTGTGAAAATGATGGAACATCACGAGGCGCTTCTTCTACTCACACTTCAACAGAAGGTCAAGGAATGGATACTTCATCAGAATATGACTATGAAGTATTCTTGAGCTTTAGAGGACCAGATACTCGAGCAGGTTTTACCGACTTCCTTTACACTAGTCTTAAAGATGCGGGAATCCGCACATTTAAGGACAACGAAGAGCTCCGTGTTGGGGAAAAGTTTGCCCCAGAACTTCTCCAAGCAATTAATCAGTCAAAAATCTCAATACCTATCTTTTCGAAAGGTTATGCCTCTAGCGTATGGTGTCTCAAGGAGGTAGTCCAGATGGTCCAATGCCAGAAAAAGAGCGGACAAAAAATCATGCCCATTTTCTATGATGTGGCACCTTCAGAGGTTCGATACCAAACAAAGGGTTATGCAAAGGCCTTTCTTGATCATGAAAACAAGAAGCGACACGACGAAAAGACTATGCAAGAGTGGAAGGATGCTCTCAGTGCAGTTGGGGCAATAAACGGATGGGACCTGCATAGCGAGAAGAACAGGTGACTGCTTTTAGCATTCCATCTGATGTTCATTGTATCATTAAAACTGGAAGCATATCAATCGTTTTCTTTTTCAGAGTTGTGTTAGTCTTGTTAAAATAGAATTTTATGTTACTGAAGTTATCCCGCAGAAATCACATTAACTAATGGCACAATCCCAATTTTGTCCTATTTCAATCCAAACGACATTTTTTTCAGTTCAGCTTCTTCATTAACCGTCTGTACCAACGCCAGTTCATCTACAATGGAATAATTCGTTGAAGAATACATTTCAAATAGGTCTATAGTTTTCAATTTGGTCTTGTCAGAAAATAGTTTGTTCAACACAGTTTTCTAACTCATTGCCTTTTGACCTCCAACAAACACTAGGCGAGAAGGCGAGTTTGCAAAAAAACTCACGAAGGAGGTTTTCAGAGAATTGAAAAAGGCATATTTGGTGGTATCAGATTGCTTGGTCAGTGTCGACAATCATGTGGATGCAATCATGGAAATGATTGGTGCCGAGACAAGTGAAACACGGATTATAGGAATTCATGGAATGGGTGGCATCGGAAAGACGACTATTGCCAAAATCATCTACAATCAACTTTCAAAAAATTTTGTAGGTTGTTGCTTCCTTTCTAACGTCCGTGAAATGTCAAAACTCAAGGGCATTCACCACTTGCAGGATCAGCTCATCTTTGACATCCTCAACACGAAATGGACAGATATAAGAAATATTGATGAAGGGATTAAGACCATTAAAGATAGGTTGTCTAATAAAAGAGTCCTCCTTCTTCTCGATGATGTGGAAGAAAAGGATCATATGAATGCACTTGTAGGAAACCATGATTGGTTTGGTAAAGGGAGCAAAATTATTATTACTACGAGAAACAAAGACGTTCTCAAGCTTACCAAAGTGGACAACCTTTATGAGGTTAATGTCATGGATTTTGCTCGATCTCTACAACTTTTCAGCAAACATGCCTTCAGAAGAGATTCTCCTTTAGACAAGCATATCGACCAATCCAAAAGGGCGATAGGCATTGCTGGAGGCCTTCTGCTAGCTCTTGAAGTCATAGGTTCACTTTTATCTTGCATTGATAAGAAAAAGTGGGATGACAAATTGGAGAAGTTGGAAAAAGTTCCTCACGTGGAAGTTCAGAGTAAGCTAAAAATAAGTTTTGATGCATTAGAAGTTCGACAACAACATATATTCCTCGATATAGCTTGTTTTTTCATTGGATATGACAAAGACATTATGGTTTATTTCTGGGAAAAATCTATATATTTTCCAAAAGAAGTTATAGAGGTTCTGCAGAACATGTCTTTGATAAAGATTGGAGAGTATAATAAAGTGTGGATGCATGACCAACTCAGAGACCTCGGAAGAGAAATGGTTCGTCAAGAAAGTAAGATGAAAATAGAGAAGCAAAGTAGGGTGTGGGATCCTAAGGAAGCATTGGATTTGCTGAGGAGACATGAGGTAAAATCCCCCCGTGCGATAGATCTCCATTTTACTTGTGGACATTTTCTTTTTTAAAAAAATCCAGTTACTTTTTTGTGTTCTCTAGCACTGCTGTGACCTACTCAAACCAAAATTTTTGCTCTGTCAAGATTAAAGTAACGATAGTACTCCAACTCAACCCCTTAAAATAGTGAACTTGAATAAATGTGTTTCTCTTCAACTCTTTTGTTTCTAAATTTTACCATTGGGCAGGGAAAAACAAAAGTTGAAGCTCTTCATCTACACTTTGACCATGAGCGGCAGTACTGTTTTACCCGTAAAGACTTTAAGAGAATATCAAATGTGCAGTTTCTTCGAGTTAGCGGTTCGGAGGAATATTTTCGTGCCGAAGAGAGGCTTCTTTGGCACGAATCGCCATCAAATGTTCTTCCGACCAATGTTTTTCAGGAGAATTTAGATCTCCTTCCGCATTTACGATGGCTTTCTTGGCACCGTATTCCCCCAACATTTAAGATTGTTAATTTCTCCATGGAGGAGGTGGTTATTCTTGATCTATCTCGGAGTAAGATTACGCATGATTGGCAAGGGTGGAGCCATATGGAGGTATATTATATGCTAGACAACACTTATTATTCCGTCTTATGAGATTCAAAAATAATTTTTGCATGATTTTTCTTTTACAGGTGATGAAGAATTTGAAAATTTTGAATCTGATTGAATGCAATTGCTTGGAGAGAACTCCCATCTTCTCTGTTGAGGTAAATTTAGAAAGATTGATCCTAGAGAGCTGTAAATCATTAACTGAAATTGATAGGTCGATTTGTCATTTGAAAAGCCTAGTTTCCTTAGATGTAAGCTATTGTGAGAAACTTCAGAGGCTACCAAATGAGCTGGGTGGAGATCTTGTGAGCCTTGAATACCTATCTCTGAAATGTTGCAAATCGTTCGAAAGGCTTCCGAATACAATCGGAAATTTGAAATCGCTAATTAAGTTGGATATATCTCAAACGGGGATCAAAGAACTACCTGATTCCATCGGAAATTTGGAATCACTGATTGAGTTGAATACAACTTATACAGGGATCAAAGAACTACCAGATTCCGTCGGAAAGTTCAAAAATTTGAAATTAGTAAAGATGAATTGGTTTGCAATGAGCAAAATACCTGATGCCCTTTGGGCGATTGAGAAGCTCAAAGAAATAGATGCCCGTTTTTTGAATGTGGAAGTGGAAATTGGCAATTGCATCTACAGAAATCAATCCCTAAGGATCTTGAGATTGGAGAATGTTAGAATAAAAGTAGTACCGAGGCTTCCGGAAAGTCTTATCATTCTAGAGTTGTCTAGATTGCACATGGATACGTTTCCGGATCTCTCAAACCTGACTAATTTAAAGCGATTGGCGCTGTGGTTTAGCCAACATGATGATGGTGGGGAATCTGATGGGCCTGTGGAAGAATATCCGATGCCACGGTGGATTGGGAATTTAAGCAAACTCGAGTCTCTAGACCTAAACTCTTGTTTTTTTGTGACCCACTTACCCGCCGATTTTAGTAGTCTCCTTCCCCGACTCCGACGACTTCAACTCCGATGCCCTAATCTGCGTTGCCTCCCGAGCCTTCCCTCCAGTTTATCATTCTTGTATTTGCATGGTTGCAAGTCAATTTGTTCCCTGGCGGATCTATCGAATCTGAAGGAACTATCAGATCTTTGGATTATCCACTCTAGAATCTCAGAGATTCGAGGCCTTGATGGTTCGGAGAACCTAGATTTGCAGCTTTCGGAACTTCAACAGGTGTGGATATTACCTGATCTAAGTAATCTCAACCAACTACGACGTCTTCGTGTGTCCAGCTGCAGTAATCTAGTTGAGATTCAAGGCGAATTCCCACAATTTTTGGAATTACTGCAGATTTATGACTGTGAATCTTTACAGAAGTTGCCTGATCTATCAAGCTTGAAGGGACTGCGACTTGTTTGTATTATGCATTGTGGGAAATTAAATGTGGAGGCAATTTCTTTGCTTTGCTCGGAGAAGGCAGTCAGATTTGTGGGAGACGAGACAAATCAGAAGGAGAAGATGACGAATCTGGATACGAATTTGAATATGGATATGAGGGAGAAGACTGACGGATAAATGCATGTTGCTCTTAAAAGCTTCTTGATCGCCGACCTCAAATTGTTCCCTTGCGTGCAAACTTTAAACGAATTGAGGCAAGTTTTTTCATCTGACAACCAATGTTTTCCCTTTTCTGCAATCAAAATCTTTCATGGATATGGACGGAGAAGTTTCACATGCACTTTTTAATTACCTTTTCGTGAGTTGATGACTAAAAATCTGATGAAGGTATTGGAATTCTGATACCTGCGGACAACCAGAGGGTTCTTAATTATGTATAGACATTCGTTCTCTTCTACTAGTTTGGTTTGGCTTTTTTCGTTATATTCTCTTTGGATGGTTTCTCCTTGGTTTTATGTTTCCCAATTGGAGGTATGTATGTCGATCGCATCGTTTTTACTTGGTTTGGTTTGTAACAAATTATTAGATATCCTCGTCGATTTGTTGCTTCACATATTTCGAAGTTGATAACCTCGCTTCGCATTGGAGATGACTTCCTTGTATTGTAAAACAATTAGATGGAATGTGTGTCAAAAGGTCATATAATAACTATGGTTCTCATCCTGGAACTTTACAGCATAATCAACTCGTTGTTGCAACTATGAAGAAGACAGGCACCCTGTATTGATATGCTTTTTATGTTCAGTTTATTTTCCAGGAAAGATGTGCTTCTTAGTGGGATTTGCAAATATTATGGAGAAGTCATAAAATGAAGGAAGAGGAATTTTACTTGGGTAGCGGATCAATAGTTGGTGCAGCAAAACTTCCACCTCCAAGGTATCATAAATCGTCTTATAGTTAAGGCTAAATTTCGGTATTATCGCTGCCTACTGCCTAGGACATATGATAAGTCTCGCTTGGGGTTAGAAATCATGTAAATGAAACTCGTGTGATCTCGATTATTGCCTACATTTTCTGGAAATGGCTATGCCTTGGTGATTATCTATAATAGGAGCCCTTCCATTCACCTCGGCTATACTAGAGGATTCTTTTAGGTTTTAAGATTGACAAGAAGTGCTAAGTGAGAGATCTCAAACTGCCTTTTTGCCGATTTCTAATGTTGTTGAGAGGAATTAAAGTTTGAAAAACTCACAGAAATCTTATTACACAAGGACCTGTGGCTAATTGGGCAGTTGTACAAATGAAGACCGAATAAAGGAAAATGAAAATGACATCCAAAGTGAAGTTTTACGTCCTCTTTTTAATTACTTTATGAGTTGATGCCTGGAAATCTGAAGAAGGTATTGAAATTATGGTACCTCCGTATAACCAAAGAGTTCTTAATTATGTACAAATACATGTTTTCTTTTCCTAGTTTGGTTTAGCTTTTTTAGCTATATTCTCTGTGGATGGTTTCTCCTTGCTTTTATGTTTCCCAGCTGGAGGTATGCATGTGGATTGCATCGTTATTATTTGATTTATGACAATTCATTAGATATCCTTGTCTAATTGTTGCTTCACATATTTCGAAGGTGATACCCTCTGCTTCACATTGGAGATAACTTTGCTATACTGTAAACAATTAGATGAAATGTGTGTTGGAAGGTCATAGCACTATGGTTCTCACCCTGGAATATTATAGCATAATTAACTCATTGTTGCTATTGTGAAGAAGAAATTGTATTGATATGCTTATGTTCAGTTTATTTTTCAGGAAAGGTGTGCTTCTTAGTGGGATTTGCAAATGTTATGGAGAAGTTATGAAATGAAGAAAGAGGAATTTCACTTGGGTAGCGGCATCAGTAGTTGGTGCAGCAATGCTTCCATCTGTGACAGGAGAGGAGAACTATTTAGGTTCACCAAGGTATCATATATCATATTATAGTTGAGGCTAAATTTCAGTATTATCGGTTTATCAGACATGTGAGAAGTCTCACTTGGGGTTTGAAATCATGTAAATCGACCCTTGTGTGATCTCCATTATTGCCTCCATTTTCTTGAAATGGTTATGCCTGGGTTGTTATCTGTAATAGAAGCCTAGCTGTATAGATGGAGACCGAAGAAAGGAAGATGATGGATGAAATTTGATGTTGACCGTGTCCCCTCTCACAATCTTGGGGTGGTAAACCCTGTATTCATCTGTTTTTGGGGAGTAAAAAAGCTATTTAGGCAAACCTGATTTTGTTTTCCTTTATTGTGGGCCCAAAAAATGATTATTACATTTCATCTAAATGTGTGTTCTCTTCATTGTTATGCAATAGAACTTGCTTATCAGTACCCAGATGTTCTTTTACGAGAAAACACTTAAAGGGATTGTCTGGACCGGGAGAAAAATTGTGTGCTTAGAGTGGTGCTCGAGGTAGTCTTAGTTGCTCCTGCCAAAACCAGTTCATGGACCTCTGAATGTGAAAATGGTGTTCAAGGTAGTCTTTGTCATGAGTATGATAGGCACTCACGACACAAGAAACATGAATTGTTGGAATTCATGGAATTGGCCTTGTTGGAGAGACGACTCTCGCCGAACTTATCTACAATCAGTTTTTACACGGTTTTGAGCACTATTGTTTTTTCTCTAACATTAGTGAAACTTCAGAGCTCGATGGCATTCAGTTCGTGCAGAATAACTCATCTCCAATATCCTCAAAAGGAAATTGACAAAAACAAGTAATGTTGATGAAGGGATCAAGACAATTAAAGATAGGCTTTTTAGTGAAGGAATTCTCATCCTTTTTGATGATGTTGACCAGAAGAATCGTTTGAATGCACTCATGGGTAACATCTGTGATATTCGGGCATTACTGAATTCTTCAATGCTGAATATCAAGCGCTGAAAAATCTCGAAATTCTCAGCACTTTTTGTTTGTCATTGAATATCAGTGCTTTTTGTTGATCGAAGGCACTACCATCCTTAATGTGAGTTGATTGGGTTGAAATACTTTACAGAAAGGGATAACATGCGTGAGGCCTCTGATCGTTTCAACTTGAAGAGGTTCAACTGATGCAATGTCTTGCTTGCTTAAAAGATTTAGCCATTTCTTGAAAAATTTAGAAGACATGCTCAACAGAGGAGTTCATTTTCCAATAAGAAGTGCATGTGGTACTTGAAAGGTTCTGCATCCAAAGCCAAGTCTGTTGTCAAGGAAGATTTGAAACTTAAACAAATTTCTTGTTGTCCTATGTCATCTCAAGAGATATTCATTGTAGTCTTTCTTAGGATAATTACCTGTTATACATAAATTACATTCACACTTTGGCAAGTTGACTTGAAATCTATTGTTGTAGGCATAGTTATTCCTGGCTGTTTTTGCAGCCGTTTTCTACCTTTAAGATGAACGTTGTAAACTACTCATGAAATGAGACTATGGTTTCTTTTGATCTATTTCATGAGTTTGATTTGGTTTAGATATATTAATTTTTGATGG
The DNA here is from genome assembly GCA_031216285.1 of Syzygium syzygioides. Taxonomy (NCBI): domain Eukaryota; kingdom Viridiplantae; phylum Streptophyta; class Magnoliopsida; order Myrtales; family Myrtaceae; genus Syzygium; species Syzygium syzygioides. The sequence continues at coordinate 31,395,928 of CM062249.1, forward strand.
TTTTGGTTGGCTAATTGAGTTACCAAAAAAAGACAAATCAAATTGATGCTAGTGTCACTGTATTCAAGTGCATTACTTTTGTCAATTTACACGTCGGTCATTTATGTGTGATCCTTGGAACTTGCTGGTTTGTACTTCAAATTTGAACCTAATAACCATGCCTTGTAAAACTTAACTTTGTTATACCTTAAACAATGAAGGATATAGTCAAACGTGTAAGTTTTAATCCATGATAAAAGCTCTTTCGTTTACTTTTCGGTTACCTATGTATGGAGCTTTAGGTTTCAACATTGGTAAGGAGAATCGCTAAATGACAAAAGAGACCTATATGTCGGCCTGAGCTCTTTCTCTTGGTAATAAGTTAGGAAAACTTCCGGGTTCTTATTGTAAAGGTAAGCTGGGGCTAGTGCAGGTAATTCGTAGATTTGACGACAGCATGTCTTTCCCAACGTTTTGGTGCTGTACTTTGGCTTTTACTCTAATGTACAAAGTATAGCTTATCATATAGTGTCAAGGACTTAACTGGTCTTTTGCACAATGTGCTTTGAATGGTCACAATTGGCACCATTGGCAATTTATGCTTTGAAATGATGGAGAAATTTCAGTTTTTTGATTTCCGCTAATGTTAATTTTGACATATCAGAAATAGAAGGTAAAAGCTTACAGCTTTCGTTCCAAAGGCCAATCAGATCATTCTTACATGTCTACACCAAGATGATATAAATTGCTGACCTCCTAAAAGTTGAAATCCAACAGAGGTTGCCAATTGAAATGACGCAAACTTCAGATAAGATCATTTTTTTCCAAGATGGCTTGATTTATATGTCCTGCCAGGGAATAGTCAAATTACTTGATTGCGCTGCGAAATCTTTTATGTGCCATTAAGCCAGTAGTAGAAGGTAAGGTCACAAATTGAAAAGTGTTCTCCCTAGACGGTCTTTATTTCACCTTATAAAACCGGTTAATCTCCGAACCATGCAAGTATAACAGTCCCAGAATTCACAAACTTCTGCCAATTTTGTGAAGTTCAACACGAGTTCAACCCCCAAAAAAAGAAAAAAAAGGAAAGAAAAAAGTGGCATGATTCGGCTATGGATAGCTCAGCTCAGCATCCACACATCCTAATTAGGTTTTATTGAGTCTGGAAAAAAATGCCATAGGCCCAATATTAGATTGACAAGTAAACTTGCGAGCGCATTCATTCAATAGGTATCACAGAGAGTTGTATTTACAAGGATGATACATTCAACTTCACGCTATTTACATTCCAAGTGAATTTCGGTAGAGATCCTATGCATCTTGTGATGGACATGGAAACAGAATGATGGAATGTATTACGTGAACAAACTTCATCCAGAGCTACCTAATGATCTTCACGAAAGTAGGTGCTAACTTAGGAGCATTTTACGTTAAGTTACTCTTGGCATCGGAGACTTAATGCAGCCTCAATGCAGAAGAAGGATTCCCAGAAAGCAATAGGTTTGTTTGAAGAAGAAGAAAAGAAGAGAAGAGGATGAATGAATTGTCTAACCCTTTAGGTTAGCATGCTCTCTTATTTATACTAATAGTGAGGGTACGTAGTAATGTGGTAGACATTCCCACACATGATAGTAAATAATAATAAAATAACTCGTAATAACTCGTAACACCCTCCCTCAAGCTGAGGCATAGATATTGACTATGCCTAGCTTGTTACATATAAAGCAAACCCATTGCCCCGCTAAAGATTTAGTAAACACATCTGCTATTTGATCGCCAGTACAAACATGTGAGAGAGTGATACTCCCATGCGTAAGCTCATGTCGAACGAAATGACAGTCAATCTCAATGTGTTTTGTTCTCTCGTGAAAGACAAGATTTGAAGCAATGTGAATCGCTGAACTACTATCACACCATAGCGAAGTAGGACCACTCAACCCATATCCAACCTCATTCAGAAGATGTCTAGTCCACACAATCTCTGCAGTGGCTACAGCAATGGCTCAATACTATGCTTCAGCACTACTCCTCGCAACAATGTTCTGTTTCTTACTCTTCTATGAAACCAAATTACCACCAACATACAAAGCATATCCAGAGGTAGACCGCTTATCAGTAGGGCAACCAGCCCAATCAGCATCAGTATAACACTCCATGCGAGCGTGACCATGAGCGGCAAAAACAATTCCCTTGCCGGGACTACCTCGAAAATATCTCAGAATCCTCAAAACAGCATCCCAATGTGGTTGTCTAGGTGCTACCATAAACTGACTAACTACACTAACCGAATATGCAAGATCAGGTCTAGTCATCGTAGTGAGATAGTTTAGTTTACCAACAACACACCGGTATCTTTCAAGGTGTTCAAATAACTAGCCCTGATCAGGAAGAAGCTTCAATCCCTATTCCATAGGCGACTTTGCAGATCGAGAGTGCTACATGTTAAATTCAACCAAAATATCTAGAATATACTTACATTGTGACAATGAAATACTTCCTTTCTTTTGGTTCGTGAACCAGAAGCTGCCTGTGCAACTTGTAATTTTCGGCAATAGCTGCGAAGATGTCCAACAATACCACAATAATTGCAAGTACGAGTCTCCCGACCACGACCGGCAGTACCACCACGACCTCCCCCTCGGTCACGGCCTCCACTATCACGGCCACCTCCTTTGTTCGTATATAAAGCAGCAGCCTGTTCACCAACCTCTGAGGGGGCGGCTTTAACCTCCTCACGACTCACAGTATGAAGAACACGACAATGAACTTCTCCAAGAGAAGGAACTCGAGCATCTGAAAGAATTTGTGAGCGAGTAGTGTCAAACTCAGCGCCCAGCCCATTAAGATAGCAAGTGACCAGAAACTGATTTCGTTGTTCTTGAAAAGTAGTCCGACTAGACGTAAACGGGACTAACCGATCAAATTCATCAGCAAAGGATTTAAAATCCTCATAATATCCCTGCAGAGGCCGACCGGCAGAAGCCGGCTTCAACAACCCACACACAACATCATAGAGTCGCGAGAAATCATTCAGAGAGGAGTATAAATCTGCCAAAGCATCTCATAACCCCTTAACAGTATCAGTATTGCTAACAATGGTCTGAACAGAAATATCCATAGCATTCAATAGTTGACTATAAATACAACAATCAACAGTGTACCATTCATCATAAGTCGAGTCATCCCTGCTCGGGGGAGGCTGAGTAAGATGATGAGATAACCGTTGTCCGTGCAAATTCTTGAAAACATTCTTCTTCGAAAGTGTGTGTGTGTATGTAGACTATCCCGTCAAAACACGTTCAACGAGCTTAGACGAAGTAGATATAAAGGTCGGAGCTTGTGACCGCATCACATCAGATCCAGTTGCACCAGATCTATTCATGGCTAATCCAGTCTCACCGGATTCAACAGCAGCATCTATCGGAGTCTCTGAACCACTTGACATAATGATGCGTACTTAATCTAGTCACACCAAATTAATCAGAAAATTAGATTAAAGAAAGAGATCACAAGCTCCACCATTTCATAGATCCTTGATCAAAACTAGATCAGATCTGGAAGAAGAGAATGACCGACAAAAAGAGAAGCAGGCCGGGAGATTAGATCAGAGAGAGAGAGAGAGAGAGCAAATGGTGGTGACGGTGATGGTGGTTCTGGCAAGGGTTAGGATTTAGGTTGGGGCGGCGGCTAGGGTTGGCTCTGATACCATGTTTGAAGAAGAAGAAAAGAAGAGAAGAGGATGAATGAATTGTCTAACCCTCTAGGTTAGCATGCTCTCTTATTTATACTAATAGTGAGGGTACATAGTGATGTGGTAGACATTCCCTCATATGATAGTAAATAATAATAAAATAACTCATAATAACTCGTAACAAGGTTTCCTTTGTTTTCACTTCCATATTCCTTCAAGGGTCCATGACGATTTTGCACGATCCCCACGTCTCCACCATTAATTATGCACCATAGTAGAGTAAATAGTCCGCGAGGCTGTTACTAGTTACCAATCTACAGAAACACACTGATAAGTCATCCGTAAAAATTTCCGGTAATAAAGGACTGGCATTCTCTAGAACAAGCTGATCCGTCACGACTTATTGCACTTAGCATGATAAATCCACAAAATAATTGCTTGTAACAGGTAGCTACGACTGAAACTACCTCCTTACCTGCTGCAAATTGGATCTTCTCCAAAGCCATCACAAACTTTCTTGACCTAATAAACCAGACAACCAAATCCTATATTATACAGCCGTACCTACAAAAAAAGAAGGATTGCAATTATGTATGAACGCTCACATAAAAAAGAGTAAGATTATCACCAGATAAGCAGGTGGAATCAAATTTTTCACATTATCTCACATCAATATGTTTATCCGTGACTGTCATTGAGCTAGTTGCCAATATTATAGGCATTAGTAGACATACATAATTTAAATGATTAATACCTTATAATTGCACAGAGCTTAAGACTAGGTCATCAACCATCATAAAGAGAGAGAGAGAGAGAGAGAGAGAGAGTGAGCAATACACGTTATTACGCATCTTAAATTTGGAATTGGTACAAGAAACTCATGACAGCTTTATAGGAATGAGAAGAGTTCCTTAAATACTGTTAAAAAGGTCATGAGTACTAAATTGCCCTGCTTTGTTGAGAAGATAAAACAAACAAAACCTATAAAATTTATACGCTGAAAAAAATGAGAGTACGAACATTGTTGGAAAAAATAAGACTTCTCCAGTTAGATAGGTTGAAATAAATGCAAAGCAAATGTCAAATGCAGTCAGCGACAATTCCCCATAATTTATCTGATATTCCGTCAAGATCAAAGTCATACCACCCTAGGGAAGTGATGGTATGTCGTTTGTGGGAACTGAGAATAGTACGGAGGCAAATGAGGCACAATATATGTCCATTAGTTATTTGTATAGTATTTGGCATGCAGTAGTAAGAACAAACATTGCATTGCCAATACTAGGTTGTCCAAATGTCAAAACCTGGATAGTTTGTGCTTCATGATTTACCTGGAAATCAAGTGTCCTTAGTTATATAAGTAAATCAAGTGAGCGCTGGTCTGGAAAAAAAAGCTCCACCACACATAATTAGACAGCCAAATAACTTGAATGTTAATACTTTCACGTGGGGAAAAACTACTATGCATCAATAATCATATATTGCATTTCACATATGAAGGTGAACGATAGAACAACCCTTTCTCTCCATGAGGGTTGGAGGTCTAGTGTTAATTTGTCTAGATCCCATCCATAATTTTCCCAAAACTAAACCCCACAGCCACAACAAAACCCACCCCACCCTCACATCCAAAAAAGGTGTTAATAATATGGAATGGTGGTATTGGGGGTGTATTTTCAACCAAGGGGCATTTAAATGCTTCCACAAGAAGCACTTGGATGTTGGTGGGGTGAGTCATATCCTGCTAATGACATAAACAAAATATTCCAGGTTCATGGTGAAATTGCCTCTAGAAACCCAAAACTTACGGTCATTAATAGCAAAGGAGAAGCAAAATCTTAAAAAGGGCCACTACGAATGGAAAGGGCCACAACCCATGGGCACGACATCACAATCAGCTCAGAACAATTTTCAGCAAGAAACCAGCAAACAAAAATGACATCTTAAACCATCCAAGTGTTCGGACAAGATGTCCCAGTTGCTATTAATACTTCGAGAAAAGGTTTAGCCTAAAGTTCATGCAACCTATGATCCTATTGTAGACCACGTGAGTGTCTGTATAATCTGAGTTCAAGACAAAGTTTGACCCTAAAAAATCACTACTTGTCATGGAGAAGAGAATTAATGGGACATGACTTTGGGGTGGGTACAATTTCTGGTACCGGTTCCACAACAGGTGCCTAGAAAACTCTGGACCACTTAGTACTAAGGACCTATTCTTTACGCAACCTTAGCAACAATGTCATATTAAAACGCACTCAAATTAGCTTGGTCTTTCCATCACAACCAGGACATGTCCAACTAAAAAGTTCTGTCAAATCTGACATGTAAACCTGCAAAATAAAAAGCTTTGCATCTTGTCACAATGTTATTGTATTGAAATTGGTGAAATCTGAAGGTAATAACAAGAAGCTCTAAGTAAACGGGAAAATCTTTATAAAGAACACTTACTACATATGCATACTACTCGACCATCGTCACAAGAGCGTGATTGTAAACAGCTTTATGAGCCTTGGACCTCACTCAAAGTTCTGCATTTACCAATAGAGAAAATTTCAGATTGAAAATGCAGTCACAAGCTCATTCAATTACATGCAACGAGGCAAGTTTCTTATGTCTCTAGCAAGCTATTTCGACAAATCAAGTGAGAGGGACACTTAAGGAAACATCAACCCAAACCAATATTTTCAGTATATATCTGCCGTCCTTCGTGAATTTAAAGAACCCGATTTCTGAACAACGCCACTTAAATTAAATAATACGCCCACGTTGACGAGAATGGCGATGTTTGAAGTAAAAAAAAAAAGTTCGTAACCTCACACAACAAAAGTCACAAATGTCGTTTAAAAAAATACCAAAGAGTGCAAATGAATTATTATTTTTATATATCGCAGTTGGCTTACACAAACAAAATAAAATAAGAATCCCAATGTGCGGTATGCGCGATGTTTGGTGGCTCTCACGGATTTATATTCATAGTCAAATGTTTATAAAAGCATAGAAAAATTAGTACACAAAACAAAAGGTTGAAGTTAAGAAAAGGTGAAATTCAAGAGAAATTATTGTGGAGAGTAAATTAATCAATTTTGTAGAAATCTTTAAATCTCTTCCTTTATAGGCAATATAAATTATAAACGCATCAATCCTTCATTTGACTTAATTCAAATTTTATAAGCACAAAACAGATTTATAGAACAATCATTTTTTTATCAGGCTCATGCACCACTCGTTTGCTCTGAAAGAAGAGAAAAAAAATTGAAAATTAAAAAATCGCAACCCAAATCCAAGCATGATAACCCAAATGATGAAGGGATCACGCTATCTTCCATTGATTCACAAGTTGGAATCATGTCGTGAGCGAACCTCTGACTGATTAGTATTTTTAGGTGTTCGCAATGTTTTGCTGAAGGATTTTCAAGCCTTAAACATATTAGTTATAATGATTAATTCACAAGATGGACTGAGTGGTTATGGCTCAAATAAGACATTCCATAACAAATATAACACTTTAGGATATCAGCAAGTATGGATAATCATATTGATGATTTCTTCTCGCTTTTTAATTTATCAAGAAAAAAAAAACCGCAACCCATCGGGACTCAGGCAGAGAGGCCAAGCCGGACCACCCCCAAATCATCGAGCCGCGGGTCCATCTTGCACGTGAGCCCACACCGACTCTTTCCTCCTCTGCTTCGTCCATTTTCGGACATTGACTCAGATCAAACGACCTTCTGATTACAACTCTCTCCTCCTCCCCTTTTTAATGCCGATCACCACTTCCGATTCCGATTCGGCCTCTCTCTCTTCCTAGAGCAAGCAGTGATGACCTCAATCAATCGATCAGTCGATCTCCGCCGAAACAGGGTATTGGCATCGCCATGGCGAGACCGTCGGAAGCAGCACGCGTCATCCGACGAGGCCCTGTCCAACGGCTCCGAGGAGGAGCAGCAGCAGCAGCTCAATGAACGATTGACCTACGTGGTGATAGTCTGGCTAGTTGTTGTTTCGGCTGTTCTGTTCAAAGACTTCTTCCAGAGAAGTCTGAGCGCAAGTAAGATCACGGGAGAGGGCAGTCCAAATAACGATGCTGCTATGAACCATTTATTAGTGTGAACGGTGACATGATTGGTGCCTCTCGGAGGAATTCACACAAACAAAAAGTATTGTAAGAGCTACTGATGTAAACCCCCACCTAATGGGTAAGCGGGTGCACGATTTTTGGGGGAAAGTTATGTCGACTAACTTGCTAGATGTTGACTTGGTTCGATTCGCATGCTGGTTTTAAGGGACGAGCATCAACAAATGTCTATCTTTAAAGGGAAAAATGAATCTACAAACTACCAAGATAGAAGGGAAAGTTTGACATGGACTCCTGCCTTAGAAGGGATTTGTTGTATGACCCCGTATCAGTTAGATAGGGTGGACCTTTCGATGTTGAAATGGTGCTGTTAGATGCTAGATTTCAGGTACATGTGAATCTAGATAGATTGATCTCCACCACCTCCCAAAGGAGCCTGGCTCAATGGAATGTTTGAGAGAACGCTTGATCGTGGAGCTTCCTGACTCGATTGGATCCCACATAAGCCTTGAGCACTAGTCTTTGATAAGAAATGGATACCAGACTCAATCTGGAATTTGGAATCACTTGCTAAGTTGGAAATGTAGAACATGGACATAGAAGAGCTGCCTGGTTCGGTCGGGATCATGAAGCATTCGAAAGTACTGAAGATGAGCTTCTCTGCCATAAGAATGATATAGAGTGCAGTATGGAAGCTGGAAAAGCTAGAAGAAATAGATGCGGAGCTTAGTGAGAGTTTGCCAATAGAAATTCCAAGGATATATGGAGATATTCATCTCGGAATATTTTGAAACTGACATGCGCTGAGATACACCATGTATCGAGGCTCCTAGAAAGTCTTATCTGTCTGCATATTCATACCGAGTTGGTAATGGCATTTCCAATCTCTTAATCTCGAAAAGCTTGAGAAATTCGTCTTTGGGAAGCTAAAAGTCCCCTCACCCTGTTGACCTGTCTAAGGTTGTGGAAGATGCTATCTCCCGGTGGATTGGTAGGTTAAACAAATTGGAGTCTTTAGAGTTGTCCTCTTCGACAATGACCACCAAATCACTAGATATTGCACAGGTTTCTCATCTCAAGAGACTCAAACTCTCTAATGAATGTCTGCAGCGCCTCCCAAGGCTTCCCTCAAGTTTATCGCCCCTACGAATCAAACATTGCCAGTCAACCCATACATTGATAGACCTATCAAACTTGAAGAAACTATCAGAACTTGTAATTGAGTACTGCGCAATTACAAAAATTCCAAGCCTTGACAGTCTGGAAAGTCTTAGAACTTTGGCACCGAACAAACTCAACCAACTGGGCAGATTGGATGATCTAAGTGGCTTGAAGAAACTAATGGCTTTTCATTTACATCATTGTGGTAATCTGGTCGACTGGAATCGTTGGAAAATTTATGGATCTCCTCCGGCAACTTAGTCCGGAAGCTTCCTAATGTATCAACATTAAAGAAATTAAAATGGATAGGCATACTTCACCGTGGGTGATTTGGAAATTCAGCACATTATGGAGTTGCTTGATCAAACTTGGCAAGTTTCTGCAAAAGAGAAAATAATGGATACCTGCTCTGTTAAGTACTTTTTTTCTGATAAGAAGTGCCTCCTTTTCTGTTATAGATATGAATTACAAAGAGGTTTACGCAAATCTTCTTTTCATGTGCACTTGGCATGTTGACTTCTTATATGGTTTTGTAATCCTATATGCCCTTGTTCAGATCTTCTTCGTTTTAATTTGGTTTGGTTTAGATGTTTCAATGGCTTTGAATTGCTAATTAACTCACCTAGTGAGGTCAAGTCAATTTATATAACTTCCAAGTGCAATATTTTGTCAATTTACTATACGGTGATTTATCAAAGGTATCCTTTCAATTGCCACTTCATATTACTGAATCCGAAGTTGTTCAATGCCCATGCTTCACGCAGGAGCACGTTAACCTTCGTCATGTCGTATGGGATAAACTAGTTGTTATAAAGTGTGTGAAATATCTCAGCACTTACGGCATCACCTCTACAGCATTAACCTCCTCAAAATTGCAAGGTGTAGAAGACATACTCTACATCGATAAACGCATGTCTAGTTTGTTTTTCGGGTAGAGCAAGGCTCTTAATTGGATTCACAGGAGTTGAAGAGAAGGTGTAACGATTCTTAATTAAATTTAAAAAATCTTTCCAGCTGCAAATGGCCTTGGTTTGACATTATCTAATGTTGAGGTAAATCTGAAATAATGACCAAAATTGTTTAATTTCAAATGAATAGAAGTGCGGCAAAAAAATTTTCCAATTCTAAAAATTTAACCTGGAATAGTCTCCCGCTGTCTGCAATTTCTAATCTTTTCGCCTTCTCTTTTTTTTTCTTTTGTAATAGATAATCCACAAGTATATTAACCGAGAGAGTGAAGAGCCACACCTCCGAAAACATTATCTAAAATAGAGAATTTTCATATTTGAGATTGGGGCGAGTCGATATTTTTTTTAATCATTATAATCATTGCAGAGGCTTCACTAAACTTTTGCCAGTCATTGGAGAGGCTTCCGAGTTTGATCGGGAATTTGGAAATGCTAATTGAGATGGATTCCAAAGGGGATCTAACAGGTCACATCTTGTTCGTGAGCTTATTTACTACACTTGTTAGTGGCTCAATGTTTTAATACGATAATCGTGAATAATTTTTCCCATCTATGTTGACAGAGGACTGGGCTTACACATTGGTTTCATGTACTCTACTTTAATAGTATTTTGTATAATAATCAGCATAAAGCATAAATTTTATGTCTAACTGCAACGCTTTGTGACAAGCAAATTATTGACACTAACGAGGGGTTAAATGCGAAGGATGGTTCACCCCGAAATAAACATGTGATCTTTTCTTAATTTGATTGATCGCTAGGGGAGTGTTTTGACAAAGATCAAGTCCGATAATTTCCACCTGGCTTTATGTTTCGGAGTTAATTCGGGCCTGGGCCTGATCAGCCCATTAAATTGGACCGACCAGAGTTCACTAAATTAGGATGGGGGAAACGAACTTGGTTGGATGTTTGATGTCTGCTTTTGTTGACTTCAACTTTGAATGAATCCTCATGCTTCTTTGTTTGGGGGGGGGGGGGGCAAAAGTTGATTCTAATCCCCAAAATTTCTGCAACACATGTTCAGTGATTTGTCGTGTTAAGGAACGTAATAATTGTCAACTTTGACAGGCTGGAGCGATGCTGCAAGGAAGCATCTTTACCGACCAATTTTGCAGCAAAACTGGCCCACGGCTCTCTGCATATTCACCCAATCCTGTGGCTTCTAAGTTCAATGACCTACCGAAAGCGAAAAGTCATTCAGAAAAATCTTCCTCTTTTGGTTCCTTAATGTTCTGTGGTGAAGAAGGAACAAAGGTCTTGATAGTTAAGGCCCACATCTATACGAAAAGTCCCTTTCTTTACCCTTAAAAAGAGTTGGAGTTGAACCTGAGCAAGTCCTTAAAAGGCCCAATGGGCAAAAGTTAATTCTAAACCCCAAAATTTTTGCACTACAAGTCCAGTGATTTTGCAAGGAACGTAAAAATTGTCAACTTTGACAGGATGGAGGGATGCTACAAGGAAGCATCCTTACTAACCAATTTTGCAGCAAAACTGGCCCACGGCTCTCTGCATATTCACCCAATCCTATGGCTTCTAAGTTCAATGACCTACCGAAAGCGAAAAGTCATTCACAAAAATCTTCCTCTTTTTGGTTCCTTAATGTTCTATGGTGAAAAAGGAACAAAGGTCTTGATAGTTAAGGCTCGCATCTATACGAAAAGTCCTTTTCTTTACCCTTAAAAAGAGTAGAAGTTGGATCTAAGCAGGTCCTTAAAAGGCTCAATGGGCAAAAGTTACTTCTAATCCCCAAAATTTCTGCACCACATGTCCAGTGATTTTGCCGCGTTAAGGAATGTAATAATTGTTAACTTTGACAAGCTGGAGCGATGCTGCAAGAAAGCATCCTTACTGACCAATTTTGCAGCAAAACTGGCCCACAGCTCTCTGCATATTCACCCAATCCTGTGGCTTCTAAGTTCAATGACCTACCGAAAGCGAAAAGTCATTCACAAAAATCTTCGTCTTTTTGGTTCCTTCACGATCTGTGGTGAAGAAGGAACGAAGGTCTTGATAGTTAAGGCCCGCATCTATACGAAAAGTCCTTTTCTTTACCCTTAAAATGAGTAGGAGTTGGGCAGTGGATCTCACCTATTTTCTCTTCTTCCCTAAGCTTTTGCGCTAATGGGTGAATCCCAATTTCGATCCAAATGGAACGAGACTTATTTAAAAAAAGGTCAATACCACGAAAAACCTCAAACTGGTACACCTGTGACAAATTTACTCTAAATTAATTTTTTGACCATAAAAAACTCAAACTAGTACACCCGTGACAAATTTACTCCAAATTAATTTTTTGACCATAAAAAACTCAAACTTATACACCCATGACAAATTTACCCTTAGTTCGTTTCCGTTAAATTTTACTGACAAATTATTTTGTTAAATGACACGTGGCAGTTGACTAATTTACCAATTTTATGTATTATCCTCCGTTTGTCACAGGTGTACCAGTTTGTCATTTTTCATAGTATTAATTCAATTTAACGAAAACTAATGAAAGGTGAATTTGTCACAAAAAATCAATTTGGAGTTTTTGGCGGTTAAAATATTAGTTTGGGGTAAATTTATCATAAGTACATTGATTTTGGGTTTTTGGTGGTCAAAAAATTAATTTGGGATAAAATTGTCATAAGTTTACCAGTTTAGGTTTTTTGTGATATTAAACCTCAAAAAATTTGGAACGAGACTTTTGGACTTTCGTTTTACTAAAACCAAAGTCTAGTGGAGTATAATCAAAGCTAAAGCTATTGGAGAACAAATTTGATCTTCCATTGATCTCAATTCAAGGAATTTGATACTGCTCAAGAGTCTTTTTTGACTCATCGAGTCATTGTGATTAATATCTTCAATCTTAAATTTTTTTTTTGGTCACACTTGGTTTTATGTCTGAAAAGACTTAAGAACTTATGATTTCCAGAATGAAACATTTTACACATCCGGATCTTGCGCGATTTTATTTTTTATCGCAAAACATGGAATGTTTAGTTACCATGAAATTGATTTAGAAAATAGAAAAATACTTGCAAATAAACACCATCTGTTCGGAAAACTTTCTTTTAAATAGTTTAGCATATCATGTCATCAATCAATAAAAAAGTTGATACTATATAATTTAACTAAATGAAAATGGAATGTGCCGCATACATATAATTTTGCATTGCATCGAAATGCAATCTTTAGATTAAAAATTCCATGGGATTGGTCGATATGATTTTGATACAGACGCCAACAATCTAAACCTAAGCACCCCATGCCTCGTTTTAACGTGGCGTTAACATTAGCTACCACTCTCAGAAAGAGCGAAATAAATAAGACAGAACAGCGTACATTTGGTGCAAGAAGACTGAAACATCACGGCATTAGAGGGGCAAAGTCAAAGTCTATGAAGACTTGGACTACGAACAGTCCACGAACCAACTTGCTCGAGAAGGAATCACACCAATGATTCATTTTATTTGGTACTTTGTGCCTCACGGTCAGACTTCCGTAAATGTAAAGATTTCATCAAAAAGATTTAAAAAAAAAAATGTCACTGGATCACTCTTTTCATTTGTTCTCTCATTCACCCGCAAAAAGCAGACGACAACAAAGTAATGTCCGATTCTTATGTTCATCGACAATTTCGTCTTACAATTCTCTTCGATCAAATACCATCATATGAAAATCAAAAATCATATAAAAACAAACTCTTAGGGTGTGTTTATCTCACTTTGAAAATGTTTCTAGGAAATTTATTTTCTGAGAAAGTAAACCGGAAGAATTTGATTATGCTGAAAACAAGATGAAAAATTGATTTTATCCTAATTGGTAATAAGTAAATCCACTAAAGGCGGCCTATATCGTTAAAAGTAACATGTAATGACTAATAAATTAGAATCAATATCATCTTTGTTTATTCAGTAATCCATCAAAATGACGACGATTACAAAGAAATTAGGATAGAAATCAAGGAAAACAATTCCTTCTTGCCAAATCATTTCCTCTAAGCTTATTAGCTTATGTTAAACATTTTCCATCGATCGAATAGTTTTACGTAATTCAAACACCGGAAAGTACGGAAAAAAATTTCCGAAAAATGATTTTTCATCAAATAAATTGACCCTAAGTTAAATAAAGGAGGAAGAACATGAGGGACAGTTCCATCTTTTTTCCTTCTTCTTTTGGGATCTATTACCATTCGGAACAAAATTGTACAAGTGTTTGCAAGCTCACGTCGTTGATAGAAGTTAGATTTGAATGATGGTACACCATATAACTGATTCCAATGAAGTGATCCAAAGTGAACAATCATATCCCTTCATATTCTTTCTTGTCCCGAAAAGGAGAGAACAAATGTGAAGTGCTAAAAAGAAGTTGGACGAATGTTAAGGCCACTGTCTGATAAAATGATTTTTATTTCTTTTGGCCTGCAGCAATTGATGAATGACTCCATAACACAAATTCAATGATTTTTGGGGATTTTCAATGATAATATGTAAAGTAACATGCGTTCACGATTTCGCATAACAGGTTTTACTTAATGGCATCTTAATTACATTTGCTAGCACTATGTGGTCTTTTTTTTTCATCAATGTTGTTAAAAAAGATGTGCACTTTTACTCTATAAGCACGGGCTTTTCGTCATTTGAAGTTTAACAAAATAAATCCGGGTTATTTACAAGTAATGTTAATAAGTATACTAAAATTGATATTGATCAAATCATCTTAGCAAGTGAATGAATGGATTCATGAAAATAGATACTATACAAGTGCGAAAATACAAACGGTTCTCATTTACTTTCACAAAAAAGTCATTTTTGGAAAAAAAAAAACTGAAATTTCCATATCTAGAGAATCTTGAGCTTTCCAAATTGCTATTTAAAATGTCCTTAACTACTTACTTTATCATGGGGAACATAAATTTTCAGTTTTGTATTAAGTTGACATGAAATCTTAATTTTCTTTAGAAAAAGTCCTGACCTTTTGATTTTATATTGCAGCAACATATCTATATTGCAGATTTGACAAATAAGTTTAGTAGATAATTTCAGAGTTTCTACGTTGGCCCCTTGTCTAACTTATGCCATCACAGCGCTTGTCTTTTATTGATCAGCCCATCAAACTGGACAACCAGAGTTCACCTTGATTAGGACGGGGGGAAACAAACTTGGTTGGAAATTTGATGCCTACTTTTGTTGACTTCGACTTTGAATGAATCTGCCCATTTACTTGTTTGGGGGGCAAAAGTTGATTCTAATCCGCAAAATTTCTGCACCACACGTCTAGTGATTTTGCCGCGTTAAGGAACGCAAATAATTGTCAACTTTGACAGGCTAGGAGTGATGCTTCGAGAAAGCATCCTTATTGACCAATTTTGCAGCAAAACTGGCCCACGGCTCTCCGCATATTCATCCAATCCTTTGGCTTCTCCAAGTTCAATGACCTACCGAAAAGTCATTCAAAAAAATCTTCCTCTTATTAGTTCCTTAATGTTATGTGGTGAAGGAGGAACAAAGGGTCTTGATACTTAAGGGCCCCATGCATCTGTACGAAAAGTCTTTCTTTTCTTTTGATAAGAGTAGGAGTCAGGCAGTGGGATCCCACATATTTTCTCTTCTTCCCCCGAGCTTTTGAGCTAATGGAGGAAGCTCGATTTCGATTTGAACTAAAGGAGTCTGATTTGAAAAATCTGAAACGAGACATTTGGGCTTTCGATTTACCAAAACAAAAGTTTAGCTGAATATAATCAATGGTAAAGCCATTGGAGAACAAATTCGATCTTCCATTGGTCTTGATTCAAGGAATTCGATACTTCATCAATAGTCTTTTTTAACTCATTGAGTCATTGTGATTAATATCTTCAATCTTAAATTTTTTTTTTGGTCACACTCGGATTTATGTCTGAAAAGACTTAAGAACTTATGATTTCCATAAAGGAACATTTTTACACCTCCAAATCTAGCTAGATTTTATTTTCTATTGTGAAACATGGAATGTTTAGTTACCACGAAATTGATTTAGAAAATAGAAAATTACTTGCAAGCAAACACCATCCGTTTGGAAAGCTTTCTTTTAAATAGTTTAGCGTATCATGTCATCAATCAATAAAAAAGTTGATACTATCTAATTTAACTAAATGGAAATGAAATGTGCTGCATACATATAGTTTTGCATTGCATCGAAATACAATCATTAGATTAAAAATTGCATGAGATTGGTCGATATGATTTTGATACGGATGCCAACAATCTAAACCTAAGCTCCCTATGCCTCGTTTTAACATGGCATTAACATTAGCTACCACTCTCAGAAAGAGCGAAAAAAATAAGATAGAACGATTGGTGCAAGAAGACCGAAACATCGCGGGATTAGAGGAGCAAAGTCAAAGTCTACGAAGACTTGGACTACGAACAGTCCATGAACCAACTTGCTCAATAAGGAATCGCACCAATGATTCATTTTATTTGGTACTTTGTACCTCACATTCAGACTTCCATAAACATAGAGATTTCATCAAAAAGATTTAAAAAAAAAAGTCACTAGATCACTCTATAAATTCCAACGCTAATTCATTTGTTCTCTTATTCACCCACAAAAATCACATGACAACAAATAGATCTCCAATTCTCATACTCATCAATAATTTCGTCTTGTGATTTCCTCCGATCAAATACCATCATATGAAAATCGACAATCATATAAAAACAAACTCTTAGGGTGTGTTTATCTCGCTTTGAAAATGTTTTTAGGAAATTCATTTTTTGATAAAGTAAACCAGAAGAATTTGATTTTGGTGAAAACAAGATGAAAAAATTGATTTTATCCTAATTGGTAATAAGTAAATCCACCAAAGGCGGCTTGTATCGTTAAAAGTAACATGTAATGACTAATAAACTAGAATCAATATCATCTTTGTTTATTCAGTAATCCATCAAAATAACAACGATTACAAAGAAATTAGGATAGAAATCAAGGAAAACGATTCCTTCTTGCCAAATCATTTCCTCTAAGCTTATTAGCTCATGTTAAACATTTTCCATTGATCGAATAGTTTTACATAATTCAAACACTGGAAAGTACGGAAAAAAAATTTCGAAAAATGATTTTTCATCAAATAAATTGACCCTAAGTTAAATAAAGGAGGAAGAACGTGAGGGACAGTTCCATCTTTTTTCTTTCTTTTTTTGGGAAAGTTATTACCCTTCGGGACAAAATTGTACAAATGTTTGCAAGCTCACGTCGTTGATAGAAGTCAGATTTGAATGACGGTAGACCATATAATTGATTCCAATGAAGAGATCCAAAGTGAACAATCATATCCCTTCATTTTCTTTCTTGTCCCAAAAAGGAGAGAACAAAAGTGAAGTGCTAAAAAGAAGTTGGACGAATGTTAAGGCCATCGTTTGATAAAATGACTTTTCTTTCTTTTGGCCGGCAGCATTTGATGAATGACTCCATAACACAAATTCAATGATTTTTGGAGATTTTCAATGATAATCTGTAAAATAACATGTATTCACCGTTTTGCATAACAAGTTTTACTTAATGGCATCTTAATTAAAAAAGATGCGCGCTTTTACCCTATAAACACAGGCTTTTCGTCATTTGAAGTTTAACAAAATAAATCCTGGTTATTTACAAGTAATGTTAATAAGTATACTAAAATTAATTTATTAAGTGCTATTGATCAAATCATCTTAGCAAGTGAATGAACGGATTTGTGAAAATCGATACTATAAAAGTGTGAAAATACAAACGGTTCTCATTTTCTTTTATAAAAAAGTCATTTTTGGAAAAACTGAATTTTCCAGATCTAGAGAATCTTGAGCTTTCCAATTTGCTATTAAAAATGTCCTTAACTTTCTACTTTATCATGGAGAACATAAATTTTCAGTTTTGTATTAAGTTGACATGGAATCTTAATTTTATTTGGAAAAAGTCATGACCTTTCGATTTTATACTGCAGAAAGATGTCTATATTGCAGATTTGACAAATAAGTTTAGTAGATAATTTCAGAGTTTCTATCTTGGCCCCTTGCCTAACGTATGCCATCACAGCACTAGTCTTTTATTTCTTGGTTTTATTTCTTGTCCTGATCAGCCCATCAAACTGGACCGACCGGAGTTCACCTTGATTAGGATGGAGGGAAACGAACTTTGTTGGAAGTTTGATGTCTGCTTTTGTTGACTTCGACTTTGAATGAATCCGCCCATTTATTTGTTTGGGGAGCAAAAGTTAATTCTAATCCCCAAAATTTCTGCACCACATGTCCAGTGATTTTACCGCGTTAAGGAACGCAAATAATTGTCAACTTTGACAGGCTGGAGCGATGCTGCAAGAAAGCATCCTTACTGACCAATTATGCAGCAAAATTGGCCCACGTCTCTCTCTGCATATTTAGCCAATCCTGTGGCTTCTAGGTTCAATGACCTACCCAAAAGTCATTCGAAAAATCTTCCTTTTTAGTTCCTTAATGTTATGTGGTGAAGAAGGAACAAAGGTCTTTGATAGTTAAGGCCCGCATGCATCTATACAAAAAGCCTTTCTTTTCTTTTGATAATGTAGGAGTTAGACAGTGAATCCCACTTAATTTTCTCTTCCTCCTCGAGTTTTGGAGCTGATGGAGGAAGCTCAGTTTCGATTCAAATGGAAGGAGTCTGATCTAAAATATCTGCAATGAGACTTTTGGACTTTCGTTTACTAAACCAAAAGTTTAGTGGAGCATAATCAAAGCTAAAGCTATCGGAGAACAAATTTGATCTTCCATTGGTCTCAATTCAAGGAATTTGATACTTCCCAAGAGTTTTTTTTAACTCATCGAGTTATCGTGATTTAATAATTTCGATCTTAAAATTTTTTTTATGACGCTTGGATATATGTCTAAAAAGACTTAAGAACTTATGAGTTCCAGAATGGAACATTTTTACACCTCGGGATCTAGCAAGATTTTACTCTCTCCTCCTTGGCTGCCCCCACCATGTGCTACCTCCATGTTGTCCTTATCAAATATCAAATAAGTCCATTTAATCAACATCTGTACCCGATCGAAATTTGAAGGTCTTGCTGGTGTTGGCGCATTGACTTCACTCGTGCACTTGAGGAGGTCAGCTCATCAACCACCGGGAATGACCATGGCCATGGGCATGGGGTTTTTAGGGTTTTGGATGGGTGTGAGCATAGCAAAGGAAGAAATGTGCAAAGTTCAAGGAAGGATCTGGTAAGGAGTTGTCGTGTGAGCAGACCAAAAGTGTAATGCTAAAAAGAAGGTGGACGAGTGTAAAAGTCTTGAGCGCGTAGTGGAAAAAGGGCGAGAGCAAAGCAAGATTATGTTCCAATTCCACTTTTCTTAAGAGTTAAAATTGTAGACTCTTTCTTTTGCATATTGAGTTTCAAATAAGCTCGTTTCGTGGATTATCTCACCTTTAGGACTCTAAAAATTGCTAAGTCCAATTTTTTTTTTAATAAAACTTAAAACTTTGACAATTTGTCTAAAATCAGTTTCGACTATACTAAAGTCACATCAGATTCACATTAGCTCTATTTATCAACCGTTGTTTCTGCATACTGCCGCATCAGATTTTTTATCGATCATCTTAGATGAAATTGTGACTGAATGTGCTTTTTGGTAACCAGTACAAATTGGGGTATTAGTAATACAGAAAAAAAGAAGTTGGAGAATCGATGTCACACTATGCAAAGTATAGGATATTTTATGGAATTTTTTGAAGCAATGTATCAAATCCATATCAAATTTTTAAGCTCGTCTGTTGTCCAAGCAAGCCGCCGCATCGGATTTTCAATGTCCGGCTTATACCAAACTTTGACGGAGCCTATTTTTTTGGTCCTCATACAAGTTTTGGATTTTGGCTACGTAAAAACGATTTGGATAATTAGTATCACAGTGAATATATAGGTTAGGATGTTCAAGGGAACCGCCACTCGCTATCATTGGATTGCCACCCGCCCATTGCCATCACGAGCCCTTACCTTCGTGCATCAATCTATCAGCGATTTAACTCCTTGACCTACGTCCATGGAATTCGCCACCAACAGAGGTCGCTAGCTACGACCACAAATCCGTGGTTGCATGGCCGCGGGTGTCGGTGGGGCCGACTCAGTGAATTCGCTGGATTTTTTGGAGCCACGGAGAGAGACCCCTCGGCCCTGTTTTATCATTAAAACCGAGTGGCCAAAAAAGAAAGAGAAAAGGAGGAAATTCCTCGCCACGAGGGGCATTTGGGTTATTTTGGCAGCAGCACAGGACAGAATGCAATTGAATGGGGGTAGGGGCCGTGTGATTATGGCGGATGGAGCGGCAGCTGTCGGCTGTCGGTGGTCAGGTCACATGGGGGGGAGTGATGGTATCGTCAAAGTCTACGATGACTTGGACTACGAACAGTCCATGATGAACCAGCTCTGCTCAACAAGGAATCCCACATCGACCAAAAACAAAAGGACGAAGAAGAAGATGAAGATTCACACCAACGATTCATTTTATTTGGCAGTTCATGCCTCACAGTCAGGCTTCCATAAATGTAGAGATTTCATCAAAAAGATTAAAAAAAGAAATGTCTCTTGAGTCTTGATCACTCTGTAAAATCCAACACTGATTCATTTGTTCCCTCGTTCACCCGCAAAAATCACACGACAACAAATCGATCCCTATTTCTCATGTTCATCGATAATTTCATCGTGTGATTTCCTCCGATCAAATAACATCATATGAAAATTGAAAATCATATAAAAACAAACTCTTAGGGTATGCTTATCTCTATGAGGATTTTCTTGCCATAGGAAAATGATTTTAGGAAATTCAATTTTAGAGAAAGTAAATTAAAAAAAAATTGATTATGGTGAAAACAAGTTGAAAAAATTGATTTTATCATAATTGGTAATAAGTGAAATCCATTAAAGGTGGCTTGTATCGTTAAAAGTAAAATATAATGACTAATAAACTGGAATTAATATCGTCTTTGTTTAATCTGTAATCCATCAAAATAACAATGATTACAAAGAAATTAGGATAGAAATCAGGGAAAACGATTTCTTATTGCCAAACGTTTTCCATCATTGAATAGTTTTACGTAATTCAGACATGAGAAAATATGGAAAATAATTTCAGAAAAAATGATTTTTCATCCAATAAACTAACCCTAAGTTAAATAAAGGACGAAGAATGTGAGGGACAATTCCATCTTTATTTTTTCCTTTTTTTGGAAAAGTATTACCCTAAGGAGCAAAATTTTAAAAGTGTTTGCAAGCTAAAGTCATTGATAATCCAGCCAAAAAAAAGGTCATTGATAAATCCAGACCAAAAAAAAAGTCGTTGATAATTGTCAGATTTGTACAACAGTAGATCATATAATTGATGCCAATAAAGAGATTCAAAGTGAAAAATCATATCTCTTCATATTCTATCTTGTCCCGAAAAGGAAAAGAATGAAAGTGAAGTGCTAAAAAGATGGTGGACAAATATTAAGGCCTCAAGCGCGTAGCGAAAAAAGTACATAAGCAAAGCAAGAATATATTCCATTCCACTTTTCTTAAAATGAGTTGGAAAAAGGCTTATCTGGAAATATCGGATTGCTTGGTCTATGTCGATCATCATCGGGCAAATAAAATCATGGAAATAATATGTGCTCAAACAAGTGAAACACAGATCATCGGAACCTATGGGACAGGTGATAGCGGAAGGACAAGTATTGCCAAAATCATCTACTACCAACTTTTGCACGATTAAGAGAATTGTTGCTTTCTTCCAGATATCCAAGCCCCCACGACTAAAGTCAAAACAAAGTTAAAGATGGTAAAATAAGATCTCAAGGATGATTTCTCGTGAATATAAAACTATGAAAAGGAATTCCTCGGGACAAGAAGGGGCAAAACAGAAAGGAGCAATAGTGAATGATTTCTTGCCACCGAAATGCATCCTCACATTCTGTTTTTTTTTATCTTTTCTTTTTGCCTTGCGGGCTTCTTTGGACTAAAGTCCTGCCGACAAAGCAAAGGCGCATGCTAAAAAGCATTGGTGGGTCTTCTTTTCCACAGTAGCATATGACCCGTCTCTTCCTTTTCTTTGCCTTATTGCTTTATATCTTTTCATTATTATCACTTTACTCTTTTAATGAGATTTTCCTTGGATTCTATCAGGCCCATTTTGCTGTGAATGACAGTTGAGGTCCCCTTTGGGTTAATTACTTCGAAAGTGATCGGTGGCCACCATTTGATAAATGATTTCTTTCTTTGAGCGGGCAGGATATGATAAATGATTCCATAACACGAATTCAGTGATTTTTGGAGATTTGCAATGATAATCTGTAAAATAATATGTATTCACTATTTCACAAGACGGGTTTTACTTAATGACATCTTAATTACAATTGCTAGCAATACGTGACTGTTTTTTTTTTCATCAATGTTGTTAAAAAAAATGTGCACTTTTACTCAATAAGCACAAGCTCTTTGTCATTTGAAGGTTAACAAAATAAATCCGGGTTATTTTCAAGTAATGTTAATAAGTATATTGAAATTGATATAGTAAGTGATATTGATCAAATCATTTTAGCAAGTCAATGAATGGATTTATGAAAATAGATACTATACAAGTGCAAAAATACAACTGGTTCTCATTTTCTTTTAAAGAAGGTTTAATTGGAAAAACTGAATTTTCCATATCTAGAGAATCTTGAACTTTCCAAATTGCTATTAAAAATGTATTGAACTTTCGACTTTATCACGGAGAATATAAATTTTCAATTTTGTATTAAGTTGACATGAAATCTTAAATCCCGACCTTTCAATTATATCAAGTTAATTTAGATATTGAAGCAAAATGTTTATATCGTAGATTTGACGAATAAGTTCAGTAGATAATTTCAGAGTTTCTACCTTGGCCCCTTGTCTAACGAATGCCATCACAGCAATTGTCTTTTATTTCTTGGTTTATTTCTTTTCGTTGCTCCTGCAACGACTATAGGCACAGGCTTACTGGGGAAATAGCCAATTCCCCTAGTTTCTAAGATCATTGGTGCCCCTCGTTCAAGATGTTTTTGTGGCCCATAGGAAGAAGACCCACTTCACTTAATACTAGTGGTATTGGCTATTTTCCCAGCCAAAATTGCTCCGAGCCTCCGAGCACATCTTTTTTGTTGAAGAGTCGAGACTTCCCCTCGTACAAAAACCCTTGCTATTCCTACTCATCCTATAAAAAATAGTAAAATACGGAAAAATTCAAAATTATTGAACCCAAAATATAAAGATAAAACACAATAGATTTGAGATAGAAGTAGTTTTTAGAATCATAATAATTTAAAATATTAATTAGGCGATTTTTGCTACTATATATATAAGGAAGTAGCTTTTACAAATGTCGTGGAATTAGAATTCTTAAATTTCTATGACAGAAAGAAGATCTATTGAAGTCCTAAACGTTATCTATTTATACTAACGTAAAGCTAAAGCCTTGAATCTGGTTTCCTCCCTCAAAATATTCGTTGTATCCTCGATAGATATTATTCTCTTTAGTGAATAAGATGATGTAAAACTGTCTTTCAATGGACAGAGATGGAAACCATTGTATTTTTCTTTTTTCTGCCACTATATGCACCAATATAATTGAAGATGGATAGAGGAAATGGAAGAAGCTAATGACAACACCTATAAACGTGGAAGTGGAAGTCGCGGATCAGAGCTTGCTACTAAAACTACCCCTCAGCTGCAAAAGCAAAAACTCTTCAGATTCCTCATTAATGGTGCACGTAGCGCTCCTCTTTAGTAGTTCCTTAATATTTTGTGGGAAAGGAACAAAGGTCTTGATAGTGGGACCCGCATCTATACGAGAAGTCACTCTTTTCCATACACGAGATTAGGAGTTAGGCAGTGGATCCCACCCACTTTCTGTTCTTCACCGAGCTTTCGAGCCAGTGGAGGAAGCTCGATTTCGATTGAAATGGAAAAGTCTGATTTAAAAAAAATCTGCAATGAGACTTTCCGACTTTAGTTTTACCAAAACAAAAGTTTAGTGGGGTATCATCAAAGCTAAAGCCATAGGAGAACAAATTTGATCTTTCATTGATCTCAATTCAAGAAATTTAATACTTTCCATTTCCAAATGTTTTTTTTTCACTCGTGGAGTCCTCGTGATTGATAACATTTAGGATCAATGTCTGAAAAGACTAAAAAGAATTTATGTATTCCAAGATGGAACATTTTTTCACCTCCGGATCTAGCGAGATTTTACTCTCTCCACCTTGGCTGCCCCCGCCGCGTGCTTCCTCCATGTTGTCCTTATCAAATATCAAATAGGTCCATTTAATCAACATCTATACCCGATCGAAATCTGAAGGCCTTGCTGGTGTTGGTGCATTGACTTCACTCATGCACTTGAGGAGGTCAGCTCATCAACCACCGGGAATGACCGTGGCCATGGGCATGGGGATTTTGGGGTTTTGGATGGGTGTGAGCAAAGCAAAGGAAGAAATGTACAGAGGTCAAGGAAGGATCTGGAAGGGAGTTTGTCGTGTGAGCAGACCAAAAGTGTAATGCTAAAAAGAAGGTGGAGGAGTGTAAAGTCTCTAGCGCGTAGTGGAAAAAGGGCGAAAGCAAAGCAAGATTATATTCCAATTCCACTTTTCTTAAGAGTTAAAATTGTAGACTCTTTCTTTTGCTTATTGAGTTTCAAATAAGTTCATTTCTTGGATTATCTCACTTGTAGGACTCTAAAAATTGCTAAGCTCAGTTTTTTTTTAATAAAACTTAAAACTTTGACAAGTTGTCCAAAATCGGTTTCGACAAAGTCCCATCATATCCACATTAGCTCTATTTACTTGCTGGTGTTCATGCATGCTACCGCATCAAATTTTTTTAAGTCGTCTTAGACGAAATTGTGACGGAATGTGCTTTTTGGTAACTAGTACAAATTGGGGTATTAGTAATACAGAAAAAAGAAGCAGGAGAATCGATGTCACACTGGGCAAAGTATAGGATTTTTTATGGAATTTTTTCAAGCAACGTGAATTCCATGTCAAATTTTAAAGCTCGTCAATTGTCCAAGCAAGCCGCAGCGTCAGATTTTCAATGTCCGTCTTATACCAAACTTTGATGGAGAGTATTTTTTTTTGTCCTCGTACGAGTTTTGGATTTTGACGACGTAAAAACGATTTGGACAACTAGTATCACGGTAAATATATAGGTTAGGATGTTCAAGGGAACCGCCACTCGCCGTCATTGAATTGCCGCCTGCCCATTGCCATCACGAGCCCTTACCTTCCCGCGTCAATCTATCCGCGAGGTAACTCCTCGATCTACGTCCATGGAATTCGCCACCGACCGAGGTCGCTAGCTACGACCACAAATCCGCGGTTGCATGGCCACGGGTGTCGGGGGGGCCGACTCAGTGAAGTCGCTGCATTTTTGGATCCACGGAGAGAGCCCCTCGGCCCTGTTTTATCATTAAAACCAAATGCCCAAAAAAGAAAGAGAAAAGGAGGGAATTCCTCGCCACGAGGGGCATTTGGGTTATTTTGGCAGCAGCAAAAGACAGAATGCAATTGAATGGAGGAGCAGGAGGAGGAAAAGGACAAGGGGGCCGTGTGATTATGGCGGATGGAGCGGGAGCTGTCGGCTGTCGGTGGTCAGGTCACATGGTGGGGAGTGATGGGAATCGTGTGTGGTGAAGAAAAGTCAAAGTCTACGAAGACTTGGACTAGCAACAGTCCATGATGAACCAGCTTTGCTCAAGAAGGAATCACACATCGACCAAAAACGAAAGGACGAAGAAGCAGAAGAAGAATCACACCAACGATTCATTTTATTTGGCAGTTTGTGCCTCAGAGTCAGGCTTCCATAAACGTAGAGATTTCATCAAAAAGATTAAAAAAAAATGTCACTAGATCACTCTGTAAAATCCAATCCAACACCGATTCATTTGTTCCCTCACTCACCCATAAAAATCACACGACAACAAATTCATCTCCATTTCTCATGTTCATCGATAATTTCATCTTGCGATTTCTTCCGATCAAGTACCGTCATATGAAAATCGAAAATCATACAAAAACAAACTCTTAGGGTGTGCTCATCTCGATGAGGATTTTTTTTGTCATGGGAATATGCTTTTAGGAAATTCAATTTCAGGGAAAGTAAACCATGAGAATTTGATTGAGGTGAAAACAAGTTGAAAAAATTGATTTTATTGTAATTCGTAATAAGTGAATCCACTAAAGGCAGCTAGTATCGTTAAAAGTAACGTATAGTGACTAACAATTTTGAATTGATATCATCTTTATTTAATCTGTAATCCATCAAAATAACAATGATTACAAAGAAATTAGGATAGAAATTACAAAACTATATTTGTAAAGAACTATATATGATCGTGTTTATAGGAATGTAGAGAAATTGAGCATTTATAAGTATATTCTTCTCACTTCAATGCGTAGCAAGAAATCAGGAAAAACGATTCCATCTTGCCAAGTCCTTATTCTCTAAGCTTATGGTTTTTAGTCCATGGTAAACATTTTAAATCGATCAAATAGTTTTACATAATTCAAATACTGGAAAAGTACGGAAATTTTTTTTCTCAAAAATGGTTTTTCATCAAACAAACTAACTCTAACTTAAATAAAGAAGATGGTAAAACAAGATCTCAATGATAATTTTTCGTGAATATAACTATGAAAATAAATTCCTCTGGGCACCGGAAAAAATCTTGCCGACAACACAAAGGCGCACCAAAGCATTGGCAGGGTCTTCTTTTCCACGTTAGGATGACCCATCTTCTTTTTCTTTGTTGTATTGCTTTATGTCTTTTTATTATGACTTTGCTTTTAACCAGATTTTCCTCGGATTCTCATGGGCCAGTTTCGCCGTGAACGACGGTTGAGGTCTCCGGTGGGTTTATTACTTTGATAGTTGATTGATAGGCGACCACCATTCAATAAAAGATTTTCTTTTTTTTGGCCGGCAGCATTTGATAAGTAGGGCTTCTGAATTTTTTTCATCTCTGAACCATTTCTCGAAGAAAGGATCAAGTGAGATCAATGGAGGGGAAGCAATGCTCGGTTTATTCATCATTGGATTGATCATAATCCGGACTCTGAAAAGCTTATGATATTGTACATGCCAACTGTTTACGAGTGACTTTGGTTGGCTAAAGAACAATTGATAGAAGATGATTTTGACAGCTGCTGCTTATGTTGGTTGTCGTCGAGTCAGTATCATGAAACTTTAGTTGCTAAGTGGCTATTTTCTATGGGGAAACACGAAATGTTCAGTTACCACAAAATTGATGTAGAAACTTAAAAAATACTTACAAAATAAACACTATATATTCAGAGAAACTTTGATCTTTAAATAGACTA
This sequence comes from Syzygium syzygioides, assembly GCA_031216285.1. NCBI lineage: Eukaryota > Viridiplantae > Streptophyta > Magnoliopsida > Myrtales > Myrtaceae > Syzygium > Syzygium syzygioides. The sequence goes on from CM062249.1 coordinate 31,423,145, forward strand.
ACCAATCATGTCATCAATCATAAAAAAAGTTGATACTGTCTAATTTAACTACATGGAATTTACGAAATTACCGTATACATATAGTTTTGCCTTGCATCGAAATACAATCATTAGATTAAAAATTGCAATAGCTACCACTCTCCAAAGAAAAAATAAAATAAAAGAACAGCGTGGGGGGGGGGGGGGAGGGTAGGAGATGTGTGTCACAGAACTAGAAGGGCAAAGTCAAAGTATTCGAAGACTTGGACTACGAACAGTCCGCGAACCAGATTTCTCAAGAAGGAATCACACATCGACCAAAACAAAAAGGAATCACGCCAATAATTCATTTATCTGCTCGTGTGGGAGAGAACAGAAACGTCAAAGAAAATCTCCGCGATCAGCACAGGAACAACAACTCATATGACCAGATGGGGGGCTGTTTTCTTCAAAATAGCCCCAACTCGACACCCAAACCCCGAAAGTGACCCTACAATTATGTACAAGCGAAAACGCGCCGCGGGCAAGTGCACGGGGCATTCATCGCAATGCGGTGTTGTCAGAAACTCCGCAAAAACAAAGATTATTAAAATTCAAAAGCATAATAACCGAAAGTACTCGTTTGCTCCCATCTTTTTAGAATTCCACTAGTTTATTTACTCCTCTATTGTATCTTCCTGTTTTTTCAATTGCGTTATGACGGTGAAGATAAAAGAGAAGAATTGAGTTGGGAGGGGCTGCTTTGGTTTTGAAAAAACCTGCATTCGTCAACTTTGACAGGTTGGAATGAATCGTTCTTATTTGACCAATTGTAGCAAACTGGCCCTCCACTCTATGCATATTTAGCCAGTCCTGTCTTCTACGTTTAATGACCCACAGAGATCTCCGTTTGTTAGTTTTGGCTCCTAAACTTCTTTCCATCTCTAGCTGCCACTGCTTTTGCTGCTATACTTTTCAATCTTTTCTTGAGGAGAAGGTCAAGTGAGATCAAATGGAGCGGAGTGCCAAAAAAAGACGCATCTGTGAAGATGATGGAACAGCAGGAGGCGCTTCTTCTACTCACACTTCAACAGAAGGTCAAGGAATGGCTACTTCATATGACTATGAAGTATTCTTGAGCTTCAGAGGACCAGATACTCGAGCAGGTTTTACCGACTTCCTTTACACTAGTCTGATAGATACAGGAATCCGTGCATTTAAGGATGACGAAGATCTCCGCAAAGGGGAGGAGTTTGCCCCAGAACTTCTCCAAGCAATTAATCAATCGAAGATCTCAATACCTATCTTTTCGAAAGGCTATGCCTCTAGCGTATGGTGTCTCAAGGAGCTAGTCCAGATGGTCGAGTGCCAGAAAACTGGAAGACAAAAGATCATCCCTATTTTTTATGATGTGGCGCCTTCAGAGGTGCGACACCAAACAGAGGGTTATGCACAGGCGTTTCTTGCACATGAAAGCAAGAAGCGATACGACGAAAAGACTATTCAAGGGTGGAAGGATGCTCTCAGTGCAGTGGGAGCAATAAACGGATGGGACCTGCATAGCAAGAAGGAGAACAGGTGATTGCTTTAAGCATTCCATCTCATGTACCTTGTACCATTAAAACTTGATGTGTTTCAGGTTTCTTTTCTAGATTTGTGTTAGCCCTGTTTAAATTGAATTCTGTGCAATTGAAGTTGTACTGCTGAAATCTCGCTAAGTAATGGCACAATCCCAATTTTGTCCCATTTTATTCCAAGCATCATTTTTTTTTCCAGTTTAGTTCATTCATTAACTGTAAGTGCCAACGCTAATTCATCTACAATGGAATAAATCCTTGAAGAACACATTAAGAATGTCTCTAGTTTCAATTTGGTCTTGTCAGAACATAATTTGGCTCAGCACAGTTTTCTAACTTGTTGCCTTTTCATCTCCAACACTAGACGAGAAGGTGATTTCGCCAAAACAGTTACCAAGGAGGTTTTTAGGGAGTTGAACAAGGCTACTCTGGTGGTACCAGACTGCTTAGTTAATGTCGACAACGACGTGAATGCTATCATGGAAATGATAGGTGGTGGGACAAGTGAAACACGGATTATAGGAATCCACGAGATGGGTGGCATCGGAAAGACGACTATTGCAAAAATCATCTACAATAAGCTTTCAAAAGGTTTCAACAATTGTTGCTTTCTTTCCAACATCCGTGAAAAATCAGAAACCAAGGGCATTGAATGCTTGCAGAATCAACTCATCTCTGACATCCTCAAAATGCAAATTACAAATATAAGAGACTTTGCTGAAGGGACTAGGACAATTAGAGACAGGTTGTCTGATAAAAAAGTCCTCATTCTTCTTGATGATGTGGATCACAAAAAACATATGGATGCACTTGTGGCAAACCATGATTGGTTTGGTAAAGGAAGCAGACTCATTATTATTACTAGAAACAAAGAGGTTCTCAAGGTTTCTCAAGTGGATGATCATTATGAGGTTAACGTCATGGATGACCGTCGATCTCTTCAACTATTTAGCAAACATGCCTTCAGAAGAGATGATCCTCTAGATGAGTATATTGGCCGATCCAAGAGAGCGATAAAACTTGCTGGAGGTCTTCCGTTGGCTCTTGAGGTCATGGGTTCGCTTTTATTTGGCAAAAATAAGACAATGTGGGATGACACATTGGAGAAGTTGGCAAGTATTCCTCATGCGGATGTTCAGAGTAAGCTGAAAATAAGTTACGATGCATTAGGTGATGAAGAAAAGTGTATATTCCTTGATATAGCTTGTCTTTTCAACGAATATGACAAAGACATTTTGGTTCATTTCTGGAATGCATCTAAACTCTTCCCAATAGTAGCCATGAACGTTTTGCAGAACTTGTCTTTGATAAAGATTAAAGAGCATAATAAAGTATGGATGCATGACCAGCTCAGGGACCTTGGAAGACAAGTGGTTTGCCAAGAAAGTGAGAAGAAATTAAAAAAGCAAAGTAGGGTATGGGATCCCAAAGATGCATTGGATTTGCTGCGGAGACCTAAGGTAAAATCCCTGGTGCAATATATCTTCAAGTTACTTATGAACATTTTCTTTTCAAAAAAAAAAAAAGCCAGTTACTTTTTGTGTTGTCTAGAACCATGACAACTTCCTCAACCTATATTTTTGCTCTTTTAAGATTACAGGAATTGTAGTACTGGCCTCAACCGCAAAATATAGCGGACTTGAATAAACGCGTTTCCCTTCAACTATTTTGTATCTTAAATTTTTCCTTTTGGGCAGGGAAATAAAAAAGTTGAAGCTCTTCGTCTCGAGTTGGACCATCAGCGGCAGTGTTGTTTTACCTATGAGGGCTTTGAGAGCCTATCATATTTAAGGTTCCTTCAAGTGCGCAGTTGGATGGGAAATTTCTGTGCAGAAGCGAGGCTTCTTTGGCACGAATCGACATCAAATGTTTCTTCAGCTAATGAGAATTCATATCTCCTTCCACGATTATGTTGGCTTTCGTGGCATCGTATTCCCCCAACATTTAAAATTACAAATTTCTCCATGGAGGATGTGGTTTTTCTTGATCTATCTTTCAGTGAAATCACGGATGATTGGAAGGGGTGGAGGCACATGGAGGTATGTTATGTGCTAGACAACACTTATTATTCTTTTTTTTTGGTAAGGGACAACACTTATTATTCCGTCTTATGAGATTCAAAAGTAATCTTTGCATGGTTTTTCTTTTATAGGTGATGAAGAATTTGAAAGTTCTGGATCTGTCCTATTGCAAAAGCTTGAAGAGGACCCCCAACTTCTCTGCTCATTCAAATTTAGAACGATTGATCCTATCGAGCTGTCGATCATTAATTGAAATTGATAGATCGATTTGTCATTTGAAAAGCCTAGTTTCCTTAGATGTAAGCTCTTGTGGGAAACTTCAGAGGCTGCCAGAAGAGTTGGGTGGAGATCTTGCAAGCCGTAAATACCTATCTCTGAGTTGTTGCCAATCATTGGAGAGTCTTCCGGATACAATCGGGAATTTGGAATCGCTAATTAAGCTGGATATATCCGCCACACGAATCAAAGAACTACCCGATTCCATCGGAAAATTGAAAATTTTGAAAGTAGTGAAGATGAAGAATAGTGGCATAAGCAAAATACCCGATGCCTTTTGGACGATTGAGAAGCTCGAAGAAATAAATGCCTCCAAAATGTTTCCTCACGAGCGTTGGCATGTGAATATTGGCAATTGCATATCCAGAAATCAATCCCTGAGGATCTTGAGATTGGGTGGGGCGAATATATACGTGCTTCCACCGAGGCTTCCCGAAAGTCTGATCGATTTACGGCTGCGGGAGTTGTGCATAGACACATTTCTAAATCTCTCGTACCTCACTAATTTAAAGGAACTGGATCTAGGATTTAGCGGACGTGATTATGATGGGAAATCATATGAGCCCGTGGAAGATCCAATACCACGCTAGATAGGGAACTTGAGCAATATGGAGTCTCTGGCCCCGCGCTTTTATTGTGAGACCGCCTCACCAACAGACCTAAGCCTCCCTCCTCAACTCGAGTCACTTGACCTCAAGTGCGGGATTACCACCTTACCAACAGGCCTCCCTACTCGACTCAAGTCACTTAACCTCGAGTGCTGGATTACCACCTTACCAACAGACCTAAGCCTCCCTCAACTCGAGTCACTTGGCCTCTCGAGCCCTAGACTATGTCACCTCCCGAGGCTTCCTCAAAGTTTATCCTCCTTACGTTTGGAAGGTTGCGACTCGCTTTGCTCGATGGAGGATCTGTCAGATTTGAAGAATCTATCATCTCTCCACATTTCGGGCGCTGCAATTGCAGAGATTCAAGGCCTTGGTTGTCTGGAGGACCTACGAGATATGAAGCTTCAGAGGCTTGGACAGGTGAAGATACTACCTGATCTAAGCAATTTAAACAAACTGACGAGTCTTGATGTATCGGATTGTTTTAATCTGGTCGAGATTCAAGGGGAACTGCCACGGTTTTTGGATTATTTGACAATTTATAAATGTCCTTCTTTGCTGAATTTGCCCGATCTGTCAAGCTTGATGGGTAAACAGGCGGTTGTCATAAGTGATTGCGCTAAATTAAATGTGGAGGCAATTCTTGCATATGCTCGGATTAAACCGCGAGATTTACGGCTTGCAGGCTTTGACCAGCTGCAGATCCTACCTGACCTAAGTAATTCAAACGAACTAAGAAGTCTTCAAGTAAAGAGCTGTCGTAATCTGGCTGAGATTCAAGGCGAACTACCACAATCTTTGGAAAAATTGGAGATTGATGACTGTAAATCTTTATAGAAGTTGCATGATCTGTCGAGCTTGAAGGGGTTGCAAGAGGTTTGCATAGGTGGCTGTGGTAGTCTGGCTGAGATTCAAGGCAAATTACCACAATCTTTGGAAAAATTGAAGATTTTTTTGTGTGAATCTTTACGGAAGTTGCCTGATCTGTCAAGCTTGAAGGGGTTGCGAGAGGTTTGCATAAGTTGGTGCGGTAGTCTGGCTGAGATTCAAGGTGAACTACCACAATCTTTGGAAAAATTGAAGATTTCTGCCTGTGTATCTTTACGAAAGTTGCCTAATCTGTCGAGCTTGAAGGGGTTGCGAGAGGTTTGCATAAGTTGGTGCAATAGTCTGGCTGAGATTCAAGGCGAACTACCACAATCTTTGGAAAAATTGGAGATTTCTTGCTGGGAATCTTTACGAAAGTTGCCTGATCTATCGAGCTTGAAGGGGTTGCGAGAGGTTTGCATATTTGCCTGTGATAGTCTGGCTGAGATTCAAGGCGAACTACCACAATCTTTGGAAAAATTGGAGATTTCTTCCTGTAAATCTTTACGGAAGTTGCCTGATCTGTCGAGCTTGAAGGGGTTGCGAAAGGTTTGCATAAGTAGCTGTGGTAGACTGGCTAAGATTCAAGGCGAACTACCACAATCTTTGATAAAATTGCATATTGATACTTGTAAATCTTTACATGAGTTGCCTAATCTATCGAGCTTGATGGGACTGCAAAAGGTTGAAATAAATCGGTGCAAGAAATTAAATGTGGAGGCAATTTATTCGCTTTGCTCAGAGAAGGGAGTCGAATTTCTGGAAGAAGATAATGCATGGGACGGAGAAGACGACGAATCTGAATCTAAACATGATGGAGAAGATGACGAATCTGAATCTAAGGGAGATGATGCCGAATCTGAATCTGAAGATGAGAGAGAAGACAACGAATATGAATCTCGGGGAGTAGATGAGGAATAATTGCACGTTGCTCTTGAAAGCTTCTCGATCCATGACCACAAATTGTTCCCTCATGTTCAAACTTTAAACAACTTGAGGTAACCTATTTCATCTGACAAACAATTGTTTTCCCTTTTCTGCAATCAAATTCTTTCACAGATATGAATAGAAAAGTTTCACATGCACTTTTTTAATTACCTTTTCACGAGTTGATGACTGAAAATCTGATGAAGGTATTGAAATTGTGATACATCCGTACAACTTGAAGGTTCTTAATTATTTTCAAATATTCGTTCTGTTTTCCTTGCTTGTTTGGTTTGGCTTTTTTGGCTATATATTATTTGGATGGTTTCTCCTTGGTTTTATGTTTCCCAGCTGGAGGTATGCATCTCGATTGCATAGTTTTTATTTGACATGTAACAAATTATTAGAGATCCTTGTCAATTTGCTGCTTCATATATTTCGAAGTTGATAACCTCCCTTTGCTTCGGAGATAACTTTGTTGTGCTGTAAACAATTAGATAGAATGTGTGCTGGAAGGTCATATAACCATGGTTCTCATCCTGGAACTTTACGGCATAATTAACTCATCGTCGCAACCGTGAAGAAGAGAGACACTGTGTTGATATGCTTATGTTCAGTTTATTGTCCAGGATAGGTGTGCTTCTTACTGAGATTTGCAAATGTTAGGGAGAAGTTATAAAATGAAGAAAGACGAATTTCACTTGGGTAGCGGCATCAATAGTTTGCCCAGAAAAACTTCCATCTGTGGCAGGATAGAGGAGCTACTTCGCTTCTCCGAGGTATCATAAATCATCTTATATTCAAAGGCTAATATTTTAGTATTATTGGTGTGTAGGACATATGATAAGTCTCATTGGAGTCAGAAATCATGTAAACGGATTCTTGTGTGAACTCCATTATCACCTACATCTTCTGGAAATGGTTGTGCTTAGGTGATTCTCTGTGATAGAAGCCCTTCCATTCACCTCAAGCTGTACTAGAGCACTCTTTTAGGGTTTAAGATTGACAAGAAGTGCTAAGGGAGACATCTCAGCAACCGGCTTTTTTGCCGGTTTCTATTGTTATTGAAAGAAATTAGAGTTTGAGAAACTTACAAAGAGCTTTCTATGCAAGGAGCCGCTGCTAATGGGACAGCTGTACAAATGAAGACCAAATAAAGGAAAATGAGGATGACATATAATGTCAACTAAATTCCCTTTCACAATCTTGGGGTGGTGTTCACCTGTTGAGTGACAGAAACTTGAATATTAGTGACGGAAGTCGTTGCCTATTGATGAAATTGTTAAATCTGTTAAACTCGGTTTGAAGTTTTAGTTGAATGTTTGGCCCTTTTTTCCAGAGAAATCATTAGAGTAGGGCAGAAGGATTCCTGTGCAATTTGGGGCATCGCACGTAATGTTTTTGGGGTTAAAAGGGCTATTTAAGCAAACCTAATTGTTTATTAATCCGTTTTGTGGGGCCATAAGAATGAATATTGCTCTTCATTTGTATGTGTGTTCTCTTCATTGACAGGCAGTAGAACTTGCTTATCGGTACCCAAATATTCCTTTACAAGGAAACACTAGAAGGGCACGGGGAGAAAAATTGTGTGCGCTTGAAGAGGTGCTCGCAGCAATCTTAGTTGCGCCTGCCAAAACCAATTCATGGACCTTTTGATGTGAAAATGGTGTACAAGGTAGTCTTACTCATGAGTATGACAGATGCTTACGAAGCAGGAAACACGAATTGTTGGAATTCAATTGAATGGGCGGTGTCATAAAGTCGACTCTCGCCAAAATTACCTACAATCGGTTTTCACATGGTTTTGAGCACTGTTGCTTTGTTTCTAACAATCGTGATACTTTAGAGCTCAAGGGTATTCAGTACTTGTAGAGTCAACTCGTCTCCTATGTCCATAAATGGAAATTGATTGAAATAAGTAATGTTGATGAAGGGATCAAGACAATTAAAGGTAGGCTATCTAGTAAACGAGTTCTCTTCCTTTTTGATGATGTTGACCAGAAGAAACAATTGAATGCGCTCGGGGAAATATCTATGATATTCAAACAATACTGAATTCTTCAACACTGAATGTCAAGTGCTGAAGGATCTCGAAATTCTTAGTGCTTCACATTGTTCATTATTGAAAATTGTCTCTTCCATTGGTCACTTTACATCTCCCACCAAGGCTATCTTTCAGAAACACCATAATTACACAACTTCCCCCGTTGATTGGAGCTCTTACGAGCCTTGAATACTTGTCTTCAAAAGAATGTGAATGTATAGAGAGGCTTCCGCACTCGATTGGCAATCTGCGATCACTACTGGAGTTCGATATTTCCTAAGCGTGCATTAAAGAGCTACCTGACTCAATGGGAAACATGAAAAGTTTGAAAGTAGTGAGGATGAACAATTGTTTTGTTTTTTTTTAATTGTTTTATTTCCTTACCAAAAAAAAACAATTGTTTTATTGGAAAGATACCTAGTGCCTTATGGTTGTTGTAAAAGCTAGAAGAAATAGATGCAACACATGGTGAAAGCTTGCAACTGGAAATTCCAAATGACATTTTCAGAAATTCATCTTTGAGGATCTTGAAATTGACACTGACTGAAACATGCCAAGTACCAAAGCTTCCAGGAAGTCTCGTTAGTTTGCACATTAATACATCAACAATGATATTTCCAGGTTTCTCAAACCTTACAAGTTTAAATAATTTGTATCTAGCCATTCGACCAAATGCTTACCCCGTAGACAATTGTCAACTTGTGGAAGATACTATGCCATGGTACATTGTGAGACTAAATAAATTGGAGTCTTTAACATTGTCATATGGTATTGTAACCACCTTATATGTCTGCTATTGTAACCACCTTATCAACGGATATTGGTAAGCTTTTTCAACTCAAAAGACTAGAACTCCGGTGTGCTAATTTGTTGTGCCTCCCAAGGCTTCCCCTAGAGTTTATCTTAATTATGTGTTGAATCTTGCTGGTGGATGAGAAGAGCGATGGATCTCTCAAATTTAAAGAGACTATCAGAACTAAGAATGGAGAACTCTGCAACATCAAAGATTCAAGGCCTTGACTGTTTGGAGTATTTGCCAAATTTGGAGCTATTCGATCTTGAAAAAGGGAGAGAGGTTCCCTGATCTGACTCATTAAAAGAAGTAGAAGTTAGTTACATTAGATTATTGTAGTAATGTGGATTTTGCTTGTTGCAAACTACCAGAATCTCTGGAAGAATTATTGATTGAAGGCCCTGCCATACTTGATGTAAGTTGATCGGGTAGAAATACTTTATAAAGAGGGGATAACATGCGTAAAACCTGACTGTTTCAACTTGAAGAGGTTCAAATGATGCGAGGCTTGGCATTGCTTAGGAGATTCGGCCATTTCTCAAAAAATTGAGAAGACATGCTCTGTAGAGGAGTGCATTTTCCAATAAGAAGTGCATGCGGTTCTTGAAAGGTTTTGCATTTACAACCAGATTTGTTGTCAAGGAAGCTTGGAAACTTAAACAAATTGCTTATTGCCCTATGTCATTCTAGCATATATTAGTTATTGTCTTTCCTGGAATCGCATTCTTTATACTAAATTAGAATCATAATTTGCCAAATTGACTTGAAACTTGTACACTTGTATAGTTAATTGCTGGCTGTTTTTGCGACCACTTTCAACCTTTAAGTTGGATGGCTATAAACTACTTATGAAATGGGACCGTGGTTTCTTTCGATCTATTTCATGAGTTCGATTTGCTTTAGATATATTCCCTATTGACCGTTTTAGTTGGCGAATTAAGTTTTCAGTAAAAGACAAAGTCAAATTGATGCTAGTTTACTATATTCAAGTGTATTAATTTTGTCAATTTACATGTTGATCTTCTATGTGAGATCATTGGAACTTATTGGGTTGTACTTTAAATTTGAAACTGATATCCATGCCTTGTAAATATTAACTTTGTTACACCTTAAACAATGAAGGATATATTCAAATGTACAGGCTTTAATCGGTTATAGAAGCTCTGCCATTCACCTTTTGGTTATTCTAGGGATGGAGCTTTAGGTTTCAACATTGATAAGGAGAACTGCTATCGACAAAAGTCCTATATGATCGCCTAAGCTTTTTCTATCGCTAATAAGTAAGAAAAATTTACAGAATCTTTCTGTAGAAAAATTTACAAGGTCTTTCTGTGCAGGTTAATTGTGCCTATTAATATATCTTTTCAAACGCTTTGATGTTGTACTTTGGCTTTTATCATAACGTACAAACTCTTTAACTTACCATATGTTGTCAAGGAATTAGTTGGTCTCTTGCACAATGTGCTTTGAATGGTCATGATGAGCAATATATCCTTTGAAATGATCAAGGAAATATAGTTTTCAGGTTTCCACTAATGTTTTTTTTTTGGGTAAAGAGGTTTCCACTAATGTTTTTTTTGGTAAGAGAGGTTTCCACTAATGTTAATTCTTGTATATCGGGAAAAAAAGACGGTAAAAGCTTACTGACTCTCGTTCCAAAGGCTGATCAGTGTTACAAGTCCAAGCCAAGATGATATAAGTCATTTACCTCCTAAAAGTTAAGATTTAGCAAAGGTTGCCAGTGGAACTGATGCAAGACAAGGTCATCATCGATTTCCAAGATGGCTTGAGCATAACCCCCAGCCAGGAAAGAGTTGAAGTACTTGTGCCAAGAAGTCTAGTGTGACAATGTGCTATAGCAGAAGGTAAGGTCACAGATTGAGAAGTGGTCTCCCTTGGCACTCTTTGTTTCACCTTGTAAAACCAATTAATTGCCCAACCGTGCAAGTCTCACGGTTCCAAAGTTCACAAATCTGCCAATTTTGCTGCATGATTCAACTATAATTAGCTCAGCTCAGCATCCACACATCCTTATTAGATTTTATCAAGTCCGGTAAACAAAGCCATAGGCCCAAGATTAGATTGACAGGTAAACTTGCAAACGTATTTATTCAATGAAAGTCACAGAGTTGTATTTACAAGGATGACACATTCAACTTCGTGCTATTTACATTCAGAGTGAGTTTGAGTAGAGCTCTTGTGCTTGTGATGGATATGGACAACAGATCGATGGAATGCATTTCATGACCGTCATCACAGAGGTCACTGATGATCTTTTAGAAAAAAGGTGCTGACCCAGGAGCATTTTAACTGAAGTTGTTCTTGGCATCAGAGTCTAAAGGTAGCCTCAATGCAGAAGCAGAAAGATTCCTGGAAACAATAAGATTTCCTTTGACATCTTCACCTCCGTATTCCTTCAATCGTGTGTCCATGACGATTTTGCACGATCCCCATGTCTCAGCCATTAATCCCACACCATAGTAAACTAAATGGTCCGTAAGGCTGTTACCAGTTACTGATCTGCAGAGACGCACTCTCATCAGTTGTCCACATATATTCCTGGTAACAAATGACTAACATTCTCTAGGACAAGCTGGTCTGTCACACGACTTGTTGTGTCTAGCATGACAAATCCACAAACTAATTGCTAGAACAAGTAGCTACGACTGAAAGAACATCATTACCTGCTGCATGATGGATCTTCTCCAGAGCTATCACAAACTTTCTCAACCTGATAAACCAAACTACCAAATCCTATATTGTATAGCCATACCTACAACAAAGGGAACATTCCAATTACATGTGAACACTCACATAGAAAAGATTATGATTAGTCACCAGAGGAGCAGGTGGAATCAGATCATTTTCACATTATCTCACATCAATATGTTTATCTGTAGCTGTCATTGAGCTAGTCACCAATAATTATAAGCATTAGTGGATGTTGACATACAATAATTAAAATGCGTATAATTGCACAGAGCCTACAATGCCTTCAGAGAGAGAGAGAGGTTAAGACTAGCTTATCAGCCATCAAAGAGAGAGAAAGAGAGTATATAGCAGGCACTATGATGCGTCTTAAACTTTGGAATTGGTATGAAAAAACTAATGATGGCTCGTGCGGGAATGAGAGTTACTCAAACATTTCTGAAAAGTCACGAGTACTACAAACTATCCTGCTTTGCTAAGAAGATAAAAACAAGACAGTTATATTTTATACGTTGAAAAAAGAGAGTAAATACGTTGTTGGAAAAATGAGACTTCACCAGGAAGATAGGTTGAAAGAAATGCAAAGAAAACGTCAAATTCAGTCAGCGACAATTCGCCATAATTTATATGATCAAAGCCTTACCTCTCTAGGGAAGTGATGGTAAGTCTTATGTGGGAACCGAGAATAGTACGGAGGCAAATGAGGCACAATATCATGTCCATTAGTAACACGTATCGTATTTGGCACGCGGTCACTGTAGTAAGACGCAAACACTGCATTGCCAATATGAGGTTGTCCAAATGTTAAAACCTGAACATTCCGTGCTTCATGATTGACCTGAAAATAAAGTGTTCCCCATATATACAAGTAAATCAAGTGAATGTGCTGGTCTAGAAAAAACAGCTTCAGCACACATACTAGACAGCCAAATAACTTGAATGTTAATACATCAATGGCCCTTTCAGGACCGAAAAAGAAACACTATGCACCAATAATCATATATCGCATTTCACATACAGTGGTGAACAATAGAACAGCCCTTTCTCTCCATGAAGGCTAAAGGTCTAGCATTACTCTTTCAAGATCCCATCCATAATTTTCCCAACACCAAACCCCACACCCACAATAAAACCAACCCCACCCCCAGCCCCAAGAAAAGGTGTTAATAATATGGAATAGTGGGATTGGCAGTGAATTTACAAACGAGGCGCATTTAAATGTTGCCACAAGAAGCAATTGGATGTTGGTGGCATGAGTCCCATCCTGCTAATGAAATAAACAAAAAAATTCCAGGTTCATGGTGAAAATGCCCCTTGAACTCCAAAACTTATTGACATAAATAGCTAAGGAGAAACTAAAATGGCGTTTGGTAAAAAATCTTTTGTGAAAATTTGTATTGAGCAAATATGACCATATTCCAGATGTAGCATTGATCCAAACTAGGTAATCCAAGAGCTTAACAGACCTAACCAAATACAACACAACACTGTCAGTCCTATGCTTTGAAGACTTCCAAATCGTACGCCTGAGGGATTACTCAGCTATAGTCTGCCCCATTCGATCAGGCACCACAGCTCCACAACACAGTCAACTATTCCCCCCAACCCTGAAATGCCTAATCAGCCAAAATTCACAATTCAAATCTCACCGTCCAAGCTCAAAACCAACCCACTCAATACCAGGGCCCGTCTATTCTCACTATCAAAACTCCCAAATCCGGATTGAGTCAGAGGGATCAGAGCAGCAGTAACTGATGCCATGACCCGTTGTGCTCCACATTCTAAGAAAGAATCGGATCGAACAGCGTCATCGAGAAAAAACCGAAAACCGGGCCACGGGAAAAATCCAATCTCTGCGCGTTTCGCATGCGCAGACAATTACACGCTATCAAATGGCGCGATCGCGCAGCGAGATAGAGTGATCGATCGATCGCGATCTTTGTCCGCATTGCTCGAATTCGAACCTCGATTCCGGTCTCGCAGGTTCGTGTGGATTTTTATGGCGATTGAACGCCACGGCGACTTGGGTGCACAGGAAGGAGAGGACGGTGAATTTTACTCTTTTTTTTCCTGATTTGCCCTCGGGATCTTCTTCTGTTGGCGGGCACATCCGGTGATTTCGTCGTTTGCGTGGGGGCACTGAACGAAGTTCAGCTAAGAAAATTCAAATTTGGGGTTCTGTCTTCTCAGTTCTCTTTCTTTATGGAGACTTCCCTTTGGCGTCCCCACGTTAGCACTTTTTTGACTCGAGCTTAGTTCAATTAGTTGGTTCGAACCCGGATTCTTGAACAACTTCGCTTAAATTAAATAATACGCCCACGTTGACGATAATGATGAGGCCGAGTTGGAGGGCGATGAGGTTTGATGTTTGCCTACACCGTAGTTTACTGGATTAGTTGGAATTTTGGTGCCAGATCAAATTCGGCGGATCTCTTGTTTGCTTGCTAGGGTTCGCAGGGTCGGTTGCAGTTATAGGTCTCCCCTGGCATTTTGTGCTAAGAAGTGGACGTGTGCTTCGTATGTGAATATGAGATTTTAAGAGGTTTTGGAATGAGCGTGGGATTTCGGGTCGAGGATGTCGAGTTCAGACACTTCGAGTCAAGTTATTGTTTTACTAGATTTCTTCGGATTGTTTCTTTGCGATTCGGTAACGCAGATTCGGGCAACAGAGCTCGAGCATCTGGAGTCGAAAAAGGAAGACCCGTTTATCTCTTGATAAGGTTCAGAGAAATGACTCCAAAGACTACCAGTAACCTTCTATTGTGTTTTAGCCTTGAGAGAATGACACGTGCTTTTTTGGAAAATTTTGGGTCCCGTCTTCTTCCCTCCTTTGGAGCTTACCTTTGATTTCTACACATCAGCACTTTGACTCAGCTTGGTTCAATTAGTTTTTTTTTTTTGATAACTCAGAGAACTTCTGCACAGCCGACAGCCGGGGAGTAAACCCTAGGGGCGACACGTGCTAGCCACCACACACGTGCCACCGGTTAAGTCACCCTGCGGCGCTCGGGATTCGAACACTCAATCTTTTACGAGAATAAGAGTGCGTGCTCCAGCAGCGCCACCCAAGCGGATGGTAGCTTGGTTCAATTAGTTGGTTCGAACTAAATTCTAAAAAATATTCCAAATAAAAGTTAATATTATTTATTTGTTCATTTATATTCTTGAAGGTATGTGAAAATGCAATTACTCCATTATGGTCGCAAGCTCTCTCAAGTTAAAATTTTCAAATTCATGCTCAAATCAATATAATGACTCGAGTTGTTCCAACTAAAGTGACCGACAAGTTGAGGTTAATTATAAATTATGGAACCCACTTCTCCTGGGTTGAGAGAGAGAGTTCGAGAAGGCAACTTGCTATTGGGTATCGATTCTCGAATACTCTCGGAATACTTTTGTTGAATTGGATCCAATATTTTCTACATTTTTTCGGATAAATGTACCTCCAGTACTTTGAGTTGATTCGCTTAATGTAAAATTTACAAAATATTTATAGTATGAATACAATTGGACCGATCACTGTTTTATAAGTTGATGGCATTGTCATACCATAATTGCTCGGTTGATATATGAGTCGTACAATTATCAGGATATAATACTTCACTTTACACGTAAAAGATTATTAAATGAAAGAAAAGGTCTATAATCTCTGAGAACAAAAGTCATTGGACTTTTTTCACCGGCTATGTTTGAAGTAAAAAAAAAAGTTCGTAACCTCACACAACAAAAGTCACAAATGTCGTTTAAAAAAAATACCAAAGAGTGCGAATGAATTGTTATTTTTATATATCGCAGTTGGCTCACACAAACAAAATAAAATAAGAATCCTAATGTGCGATATGCGCGATGTTTGGTGGCTCTCACGGATTTATATTCATAGTCAAATGTTTATGAAAGGACAGAAAAATTAGTACACGAACCTAAAGGTTGAAGTTAAGAAAAGTGAAATTCAAGAGAAGTTATTGTGGAGAGTAAATTAATCAATTTTGTAGAAATCTTCAAATCTCTTCCTTTATAGGCAATATAAATTATAAGCACATCAATCCTTCATTTGACTTTATTCAAATTTTATAAGCACAAAACATATTTATAGAACAATCATTTTTTGATCAGGCTCATGCACCGCTCGTTTGCTATGAAAGAAGAGAAAAAAAATTGAACATTAGAAAGTCGCAATCCAAACCCAAGCATAATAATCCAAATGATGAAAGGATCACACTATCTTCCATCGATTCACAAGTTGGAATCATGTCGTGAGCAAACCTCTGACTGATTAGTATTTTTAGGTGTTCGCAATGTTTTGTTGAAGGATTTTCAAGCCTTAAACATATTAGTTACGATGATTAATTCACAAGATGGACTGAGTGGTTATGGCTCAAATAAGACATTCCATAACGAATATAACACTTTAGGATAACAGCAAGTATGGATAATCATATTGACGATTTCTTCTCGCTTTTTAATTTATCGGGAAAAAAAAAAACCACAACCCATCGGGACTCAGGTGGAGAGGCCAAGCCGGACCAACCCAAATCATCGAGCCGCGGGTCCATCTTGCACGTGAGCCCACACCGACTCTTTCCTTCTCTGCTTTGTCCATTTTCGGACACCGACTCAGATCAAACGACCTTCTGATTACTACTCTCTCCTCCTCCCCTTTTTAATGCCGATCACCACTTCCGATTCCGATTCGGCCTCTCTCTCTCCCTAGAGCAAGTAGTGATGACCTCAATCAATCGATCAGTCGATCTTTGCCTAAACAGGGTCTTTGCATCGCCGTGGCAAAACCGTCAGAAGCAGCAGGCGTCATCCGACGAGGCCCTGTCCGACGGCTCTGAGGAGGAGCAGCAGCAGCAGCTCAGTGAACGATTGACCTACGTGGTGATAGTCTGTCTAGTTGTTGTTTCGGCTGTTCTGTTCAAAGACTTCTTCCAGAGAAGTCTGAGCGCAAGTAAGATCACGGGAGAGGGCAGTCCAAATGATGATGCTGCTATGAACCATTTATTAGTGTGAACGGTGACATGATTGGTACCTCTCGGAGGAATTCACACAAACAAAAAGTATTGTAAGAGCTACCGATGTAAACCCCCACCTAATTGGTAAGCGGGTGCATGATTTTTGGGGGAAAGTTATGTCGACTAACTTGCTAGACGTTGACTTGGTTCGATTCGCATGCTGGTTTTAAGGGACGAGCATCAACAAACGTCTATCTTTAAAGGGAAAAATGCATCTACAAACTACCAAGATAGAAGGGAAAGTTTGGCATGGACTCCTGCCTTAGAAGGGATTTGTTGTATGACCTCGTATCAATTAGATTGGGCGGACCTTTCGATGTTGAAATGGTGCTGTTAGATGCTAGATTTCAGGTACATGTGAATCTAGATAGATTGATCTCCACCACCTCCCAAAGGAGCCTGGTTCAATGGAATGTTTGAGAGAACGCTTGATCGTGGAACTTCCTGACTTGATTGGATCCCACATAAGCCTTGAGCACTAGTCTTTGGTAAGAAATGGATACCAGACTCAATCTGGAATTTAAAATCACTTGCTAAGTTGGATATGTAGAACATGGACATAGAAGAGCTGCCTGGTTTGGTCGGGATCATAAAGCATTCGAAAGTACTGAAGATGAGCTTCTCTGCCATAAGAATGATATAGAGTGCAGTATGGAAGCTAGAAAAGCTAGAATAAATAGATGCGGAGCTTAGTGAGAGTTTGCCAATAGAAATTTCAAGGACATATGGAGATATTCATCTCGGAATATTTTGAAACTGACATGTGCTGAGATACACTATGTATCGAGGCTCCTAGAAAGTCTTATCTGTCTGCATATTCATACCGAGTTGACAACGGCATTTCCAATCTCTCAACCTCGAAAAGCTCGAGAAATTCGTCTTTGGACACCCTGTTGACCTGTCTAAGGTTGTGGAAGATGCTATCTCCCGGTGGATTGGTAGGTTAAACAAATTGGAGTCTTTAGAATTGTCCTCTTCGACAATGACCACCAAATCACTAGATATTGCGCAGGTTTCTCATCTCAAGAGACTCAAACTCTCTAATGAATGTCTGCGTCGCCTCCCAAGGCTTCCCTCAAGTTTATCACCCTTACGAATTAGACATTGCCAGTCAACCCATACATTGATAGACCTATCAAACTTGAAGAAACTATCAGAACTTGTAATTGAGTACTGCGCAGTTACAAAAATTCCAAGCCTTGACAATCTGGAAAGTCTTAGAACTTTGGCACTGAACGAACTCAACCAACTGGGCAGATTGGATGATCTGAGTGGCTTGAAGAAACTAATGGCTTTTCATTTACATCATTGTGGTAATCTGGTCGATCAAAATTGTTGGAAAATTTATGGATCTCCTCTGGCAACTTAGTCCGAAAGCTTCCTAATGTATCAATGTTAAAGAAATTAAAACAGATAGGCATACTTCACCGTGGGTGATTTGGAAATTCAGCACATTATGGAGTTGCTTGATCAAACTTGGCAAGTTTCTGCAAAAGAGAAAATAATGTATACCTGCTCTGTTAAGTGTGCCTCCTCTTTTGTTATAGATATGAATTACAAAGAGGTTTAGGCAAATCTTCTTTTCATGTGCACTTGGCATGTTGACTTCTTATATGGTTTTGTAATCCTATATGCCCTTGTTCAGATCTTCTTTGTTTTAATTTGGTTTGGTTTAGATGTGTCGATGGCTTTGAATTGCTAATTAACTCACCTAGTGAGGTCAAGTCAATTTATATAACTTCCTAGTGCAATATTTTGTCAATTTACTATACGGTGATCTATCAAAGGTATCCTTTCAATTGCCGCTTCATATTACTGAATCCGAAGTTGTTCGATGCCCATGCTTCACGCAGGAGCACGCTAACCTTCGTCATGTCATATGGGATAAACTAGTTGTTATAAAGTGTGTGAAATATCTCAGCACTTACGGCATCACTTCTACAGCAATAACCTCCTCAAAATTGCAAGGTGTAGAAGACAAATACTCTACATCGATAAACGCATGTCTAGTTTGTTTTTCGGTAGAGCAAGGCTCTTAATTGGATTCACAGGAGTTGAAGAGAAGGTGTAACAATTCTTAATTAAATTTAAAAAATCTTTCCAGCTGCAAATAGCCTTGGTTTGACATTATCTAATGTTGAGGTAAATCTGAAATAATGACCCAAATTGTTTAATTTCAAATGAATAGAAGTGCGGCAAAATTTTTTTCCAATTCTAAAAATTTAACATGGAATAGTCTCCCGCTGTCTGCAATTTCTAATCTTTTCGCCTTCTTTTTTTTTTCTTTTGTAATAGCTAATCCACAAGTATTAACCGAGAGAGTGAAGAGCTACACCTCCGAAAACATTATCTAAAATAGAAAATTTTCATATTTGAGATTGGGGTGAGTCGATATTTTTTTTAATCATTATAATCATTGCAGAGGCTTCACTAAACTTTTGCCAGTCATTGGAGAGGCTTCCGAGTTTGATCGGGAATTTGGAAATGCTAATTGAGATGGATTCCAAATGGGATCTAGCAGGTCACATCTTGCTCGTGAGCTTATTTACTACACTTGTCAGTGGCTCAATGTTTTAATACGATAATCGTGAATAATTTTTCCCATCTATGTTGACACAGGACTGGGCTTACACATTGGTTTCATGTACTATACTTTAATAGTATTTTGTATAATAATCAGCACAAAGCATAAATTTTATGTCTAACTGCAAAGCTTTGTGACAAGCAAATTATTGACACTAACGAGGGGTTAAATGCGAAGGATGGTTCGCCCTGAAATAAACGTGTGATCTTTTCTTAATTTGATTGATCGCTAGGGGAGTGCTTTGACAAAGATCAAGCCCGATAATTTCCACCGGGCTTTATGTTTTGGAGTTAATTCGGGCCTGGGCCTGATCAGCCCATTAAATTGGACCAACTGGAGTTCACTTAATTAGGATGGGGGAAACGAACTTGGTTGGATGTTTGATGTCTGCTTTTGTTGACTTCGACTTTGAATGAATCCACATGCTTCTTTGTTTGGGGGGGCAAAAGTTGATTCTAATCCCCAAAATTTCTGCACCACATGTCCAGTGATTTTGCCGCGTTAAGAAAATAATAATTGTCAACTTTGACAGGCTGTAGCGATGCTGCAAGGAAGCATCTTTACCGACCAATTTTGCAGCAAAACTGGCCCACGGCTCTCTGCATATTCACCCAATCCTGTGGCTTCTAAGTTCAATGACCTACCGAAAGCGAAAAGTCATTCAGAAAAATTTTCCTCTTTTCGTTCCTTAATGTTCTGTGGTGAAGAAGGAACAAAGGTTTTGATAGTTAAGGCTTGCACCTATACAAAAAGTCCTTTTCTTTACCCTTAAAAAGAGTAGGAGTTGAACCTGAGCAGGTCCTTAAAAGGCTCAATGGGCAAAAGTTAATTCTAAACCCCAAAATTTCTACACCACAAGTCCAGTGATTTTGCTGCGTTAAGGAACATGATAATTGTCAACTTTGACAGGCTGGAGCAATGCTACAAGGAAGCATCCTTACTGATCAATTTTGCAGCAAAACTGGCCCACGGCTCTCTACATATTCACCCAATCCTGTGGCTTCTAAGTTCAATGACCTACCGAAAGCGAAAAGTCATTCAAAAAAATCTTTCTCTTTTTGGTTCCTTAATGTTTTGTGGTGAAGAAGGAACAAAGGTCTTGATAGTTAAGGCCCGCATCTATACGAAAAGTCCTTTTCTTTACCCTTAAAAAGAGTAGGAGTTGGATCTAAGCAGGTCCTTAAAAGGCTCAATGGGCAAAAGTTAATTCTAATCCCCAAAATTTCTGCACCACATGTTCAATGATTTTGCCGCGTTAAGAAACGTAATAATTGTCAACTTTGACAGGCTGGAGCGATGCTGCAAGGAAGCATCCTTACTGACCAATTTTGCAGCAAAACTGGCCCACGGCTGTATGCATATTCACCCAATCCTGTGGCTTCTAAGTTCAATGATCTACTGAAAGTGAAACGTCATTCACAAAAATCTTCATCTTTTTGGTTCCTTCACGTTCTGTGGTGAAGAAGGAACGAAGGTCTTGATAGTTAAGGCCCGCATCTATACGAAAAGTCCTTTTCTTTTCCCTTAAAAAGAGTAGGAGTTGGGCAGTGGATCTCACCTATTTTCTCTTCTTCCCCAAGCTTTTGCGCTAATGAGTGAAGCCCAATTTCGATCCAAATGGAACGAGACTTATTTAAAAAAGGGTCAATACCACGAAAAACCTCAAACTGATACGCTTATGATAAATTTGCTCCAAATTAATTTTTTGATCATAAAAAACTCGAACTGGTACACGCGTGACAAATTTACTCCAAATTAATTTTTTGACCTTAAAAAACTCAAACTTATACATCCATGACAAATTTACCCTTAATTCATTTCTGTTAAATTTTACTGTCAAATTATTTTGTTAAATGACACGTGGCAGTTGACTAATTTACCAATTTTATGTATTATCCTCCGTTTATCACAGGTGTACCAGTTTGTCATTTTCCGTGGTATTAATTCAATTTAACGAAAACTAATGAAAGGTAAATTTGTCACAAATAAATCAGTTTGGGGTTTTTGGCAGTTAAAATATTAGTTTGGGGTAAATTTATCATAGGTGTATCGGTTTTAAATTTTTGGTGGTCAAAAAATTAATTTGGAGTAAAATTGTCACAAGTTTACCAGTTTAGGTTTTTTGTGGTATTAAACCTCAAAAAATCTGTAACGAGACTTTTGGACTTTCGTTTTACTAAAACCAAAGTCTAGTGGAGTATAATCAAAGCTAAAGCTATCGGAGAACAAATTTGATCTTCCATTGATCTCAATTCAAGGAATTTGATACTTCTCAAGAGTCTTTTTTGACTCATCGAGTCATTGTGATTAATATCTTCAATCTTAAATTTTTTTTTTGGTCACACTTGGTTTTATGTCTGAAAAGACTTAAGAACTTATGATTTCCAGAATGAAACATTTTACACATCCGGATCTTGCGAGATTTTATTTTTTATCGCAAAACATGGAATGTTTAGTTACCATGAAATTGATTTAGAAAATAGAAAAATACTTGCAAACAAACACCATCTATTCGGAAAACTTTCTTTTAAATAGTTTAGCATATCATGTCATCAATCAATAAAAAAGTTGATACTATATAATTTAACTAAATGAAAATGGAATGTGCCGCATACATATAATTTTGCATTGCATCGAAATACAATCATTAGATTAAAAATTCCATGGGATTGGTCGATATGATTTTGATACGGACGCCAACAATCTAAACCTAAGCTCCCCATGCCTCGTTTTATCGTGGCGTTAACATTAGCTACCACTCTCAGAAAGAGCGAAATAAATAAGACAGAACAGCGTACATTTGGTGCAAGAAGACTGAAACACCACGGCATTAGACGGGCAAAGTCAAAGTCTATGAAAACTTGGACTACAAACAGTCCACGAACCAACTTGCTCGAGAAGGAATCATACCAATGATTCATTTTATTTGGTACTTTGTGCCTCACGGTCAGACTTCCGTAAACGTAAAGATTTCATCAAAAAGATTTTAAAAAAAATGTCACTGGATCACTCTTTTCATTTGTTCTCTCATTCACCCGCAAAAATCAGACGACAACAAAGCAATCTCCGATTCTTATGTTCATCGACAATTTCGTCTTACGATTCCCTTCAATCAAATACCATCATATGAAAATCAAAAATCATATAAAAACAAACTCTTAGGGTGTGTTTATCTCGCTTTGAAAATGTTGTTAGGAAATTTATTTTCTGAGAAAGTAAACTGGAAGAATTTGATTATGCTGAAAACAAGATGAAAAATTGATTTTATCCTAATTGGTAATAAGTAAACCAATTAAAGGCGGCTTATATCATTAAAAGTAACATATAATGACTAATAAATTAGAATCAATATCATCCTTGTTTATTTAGTAATCCATCAAAATGACGACGATTACAAAGAAATTAGGATAGAAATCAAGGAAAACGATTCCTTCTTGCCAAATCATTTCCTCTAAGCTTATTAGCTCATGTTAAACGTTTTCCATCGATCGAATAGTTTTACGTAATTCAAACACCGGAAAGTACGGAAAAAAATTTCCGAAAAATGATTTTTCATCAAATAAATTAACCCTAAGTTAAATAAAGGAGGAAGAACGTGAGGGACAGTTCCATCTTTTTTCCTTCTTCTTTTGGGATTTATTACCATTCGGAACAAAATTGTACAAGTGTTTGCAAGCTCACGTCGTTGATAGAAGTTAGATTTAAATGACGGTAGACCATAAAACTGATTCCAGTGAAGCGATCCAAAGTGAACAATCATATCCCTTCATATTCTTTCTTGTCCCAAAAAGAAGAGAACAAATGGGAAGTGCTAAAAAGAAGTTGGACGAATGTTAAGGCCACCGTCTGATAAAATGATTTTTATTTCTTTTGGCCGGCAGCAATTGATGAATGACTCCATAACACAAATTCAATGATTTTTGGGGATTTTCAATGATAATATGTAAAATAACATGCGTTCACCATTTCGCATAACAGGTTCTACTTAATGGCGTCTTAATTACATTTGCTAGCAATATGTGGTCTTTTTTTTTCATCAATGTTGTTAAAAAAGATGTGCACTTTTACTCTATAAGCACGGGCTTTTCGTCATTTGAAGTTTAACAAAATAAATCCGGGTTATTTACAAGTAATGTTAATAAGTATACTAAAATTGATATATTAAGTGATATTGATCAAATCATCTTAGCAAGTGAATGAATGGATTCATGAAAATAGATACTATACAAGTGCGAAAATACAAACGGTTCTCATTTACTTTCACAAAAAAGTCATTTTTGGAAAAACTGAAATTTCCATATGTAGAGAATCTTGAGCTTTCCAAATTGCTATTTAAAATGTCCTTAACTACTTACTTTATCATGGAGAACATAAATTTTCAGTTTTGTATTAAGTTGACATGAAATCTTAATTTTCTTTAGAAAAAGTCTTGACCTTTCGATTTTATATTGCAGCAAGATATCTATATCGCAGATTTGACAAATAAGTTTAGTAGATAATTTCAGAGTTTCTACATTGGCCCCTTGTCTAACTTATGCCATCACAGCGCTTGTCTTTTATTGATCAGCCCATCAAACTGGTCAACTGGAGTTCACCTTGATTAGGACGGGGGGAAACAAACTTGGTTGGAAATTTGATGCCTGCTTTTGTTGACTTCAACTTTGAATGAATCCGGCCATTTACTTGTTTGGGGGGCAAAAGTTGATTCTAATCCGCAAAATTCTGCACCACGCATCTAGTGATTTTGCCGCGTTAAGGAACGCAAATAATTGTCAACTTTGACAGGCTAGGAGTGATGCTTCGAGAAAGCATCCTTATTGACCAATTTTGCAGCAAAATTGGCCCACGGCTCTCTGCATATTCATCCAATCCTTTGGCTTCTCCAAGTTCAATGACCAACCGAAAAGTCATTCAAAAAAATCTTCCTCTTATTAGCTCCTTAATGTTCTGTGGTGGAGGAGGAACAAACGGTCTTGATACTTAAGGGCCCCATGCATCTGTACGAAAAGTCTTTCTTTTCTTTTGATAAGAGTAGGAGTCAGGCAGTGGGATCCCACCTATTTTCTCTTCTTCCCCCGAGTTTTTGAGCTAATGGAGGAAGCTCGATTTCGATTTGAACTAAAGGAGTCCGATTTGAAAAATCTGCAACGAGACATTTGGGCTTTCGATTTACCAAAACAAAAGTTTAGCTGAATCTTTACCAAAAAAAAAAAAAGTTTAGCTGAATATAATCAATGGTAAAGCCATTGGAGAACAAATTCGATCTTCCATTGGTCTTGATTCAAGGAATTTGATACTTCATCAATAGTCTTTTTTAACTCATCGAGTCATTATGATTAATATCTTCAATCTTAAATTTTTTTTGGTCACACTCGGATTTATGTCTGAAAAGACTTAAGAACTTATGATTTCCGGAAAGGAACATATTTAGACCTCCGAATCTAGCTAGATTTTATTTTCTATTACGAAACATGGAATGTTTAGTTACCACGAAATTGATTTAGAAAATAGAAAAATACTTGCAAGCAAACACCATCCGTTCGGAAAGCTTTCTTTTAAATAGTTTAGCGTATCATGTCATCAATCAATAAAAAAGTTGATACTATCTAATTTAACTAAATGGAAATGAAATGTGCTGCATACATATAGTTTTGCATATCGAAATACAATCATTAGATTAAAAATTGCATGAGATTGGTCGATATGATTTTGATACGGATGCCAACAATCTAAACCTAAGCTCCCTATGCCTCGTTTTAACATGGCATTAACATTAGCTGCCACTCTCAGAAAGAGCGAAAAAAAAAATAAGATAGAACGATTGGTGCAAGAAGACTGAAACATCGCGGGATTAGAGGAGTAAAGTCAAAGTCTACGAAGACTTGGACTACGAACAGTCCATGAACCAACTTGCTCAATAAGGAATCGCACCAATGATTCATTTTATTTGGTACTTTGTACCTCACATTCAGACTTCCATAAACATAGAGATTTCATCAAAAAGATTTGAAAAAAAAAGTCACTAGATCACTCTATAAATTCCAATGCTAATTCACTTGTTCTCTTATTTACCCGCAAAAATCACATGATAACAAATAGATCTCCGACTCTCATGTTCATCAATAATTTCGTCTTGCGATTTCCTCCTATCAAATACCACGAGGGGCATTTGGGTTATTTTGGCAGCAGCACAGGACAGAATGCAATTGAATGGGGGAGGAGGGAGCAGAGAGGACAAGGACAGTGGGGGCCGCGTGATTATGGCGGGATGGAGCGGGACCTGTCTGTCGGCTGTCGGTGGTCAGGTCACATGGGGGGAGAGATGGTATCGTGTGTAGTGAAGACAAGTCAATGTCTACGAAGACTTGGACTAGCAACAGTCCATGATGAACCAGCTTTGCTCAAGAAGGAATCACACATCGACCAAAAACGAAAGGACGAAGAAGCAGAAGAAACAGAGGTCGATGGAATTCGCGATTTAACTCCTTGACCTACGTCCATGGAATTCGCCACCAACAGAGGTCGCTAGCTACTACCACAAATCCGTGGTTGCATGGCCGCGGGTGTCGGTGGGGCCGACTCAGTGAATTCGCTGGATTTTTTGGAGCCACGGAGAGAGCCCCTCGGCCCTGTTTTATCATTAAAACCGAGTGGCCAAAAAAGAAAGAGAAAAGGAGGGAATTCCTCGCCACGAGGGGCATTTGGGTTTATTTTGGCAGTAGCAAAAGACAGAATGCGATTGAATGGAGGAGGAGCAGGAAAAGGACAATGCGGGGGGGGACGACTCAGTGAATTCGCTGGAATTTTTGGAGCCACGGAGAGAGGCCCACCGCCCTGTTTTATCATTAAAACCAAATGCCCAAAAAAGAAAGAGAAAAAGGAGGGAATTCCTCGCCACGAGGGGCATTTGGGTTATTTTGGCAGCAGCAAAAGACAGAATGCAATTGAATGGGGAGCAGAGAGGAAAAGGACCGGGGGGGGAAAAGGACAAGGGCGGCCGTGTGATTATGGCGGATGGAGCGGGAGCTGTCGGCTGTCGGTGGTCAGGTCACATGGGGGGGAGTGATGGTATCGTCAAAGTCTACGATGACTTGGACTACGAACAGTCCATGATGAACCAGCTCTGCTCAACAAGGAATCCCACATCGACCAAAAACAAAAGGACGAAGAAGAAGATGAAGATTCACATTTCACACCACCGATTCATTTTATTTGGCAGTTCATGCCTCACAGTCAGGCTTCCATAAATGTAGAGATTTCATCAAAAAGATTAAAAAAAGAAATGTCTCTTGATCACTCTGTAAAATCCAACACTGATTCGTTTGTTCCCCCGTTCACCCGCAAAGTTCACACGATAACAAATCGATCCCTATTTCTCTTGTTCATCGATAATTTCATCGTGTGATTTCCTCCGATCAAATAACATCATATGAAAATTGAAAATCATATAAAAACAAACTCTTAGGGTGTGCTTATCTCTATGAGGATTTTCTTGTCATAGGAAAATGATTTTAGGAAATTCAATTTTAGAGAAAGTAAATTAAAAAAAGTTGATTATGGTGAAAACAAGTTGAAAAAATTGATTTTATCATAATTGGTAATAAGTGAAATCCATTAAAGGTGGCTTGTATCGTTAAAAGTAAAATATAATGACTAATAAACTGGAATTAATATCGTCTTTGTTTAATCTGTAATCCATCAAAATAACAATGATTACAAAGAAATTAGGATAGAAATCAGGGAAAACGATTTCTTATTGCCAAACGTTTTCCATCATTGAATAGTTTTACGTAATTCAGACATGAGAAAATATGGAAAATAATTTCAGAAAAAATGATTTTTCATCCAATAAACTAACCCTAAGTTAAATAAAGGACGAAGAATGTGAGGGACAATTCCATCTTTATTTTTTCCTTTTTTGGGGAAAGTATTACCCTAAGGAGCAAAATTTTAAAAGTGTTTGCAAGCTAAAGTCATTGATAATCTGGCCAAAAAAAAGGTCATTGATATATCCAGACCAAAAAAAAAGTCGTTGATAATTGTCAGATTTGTACAACGGTAGATCATATAATTGATGCCAATAAAGAGATTCAAAGTGAAAAATCATATCCCTTCATATTCTATCTTGTCCCGAAAAGGAAAAGAATGAAAGTGAAGTGCTAAAAAGATGGTGGACAAATATTAAGGCCTCAAGCGCGTAGCGAAAAAAGTACATAAGCAAAGCAAGAATATATTCCATTCCACTTTTCTTAAAATGAGTTGGAAAAAGGCTTATCTGGAAATATCGGATTGCTTGGTCTATGTCGATCATCATCGGGCAAATAAAATCATGGAAATAATATGTGCTCAAACAAGTGAAACACAGATCATCGGAACCTATGGGACAGGTGATAGCGGAAGGACAAGTATTGCCAAAATCATCTACTACCAACTTTTGCACGATTAAGAGAATTGTTGCTTTCTTCCAGATATCCAAGCCCCCACGACTAAAGTCAAAACAAAGTTAAAGATGGTAAAATAAGATCTCAAGGATGATTTCTCGTGAATATAAAACTATGAAAAGGAATTCCTCGGGACAAGAAGGGGCAAAACAGAAAGGAGCAATAGTGAATGATTTCTTGCCACCGAAATGCATCCTCACATTCTGTTTTTTTTTATCTTTTCTTTTTGCCTTGCGGGCTTCTTTGGACTAAAGTCCTGCCGACAAAGCAAAGGCGCATGCTAAAAAGCATTGGTGGGTCTTCTTTTCCACAGTAGCATATGACCCGTCTCTTCCTTTTCTTTGCCTTATTGCTTTATATCTTTTCATTATTATCACTTTACTCTTTTAATGAGATTTTCCTTGGATTCTATCAGGCCCATTTTGCTGTGAATGACAGTTGAGGTCCCCTTTGGGTTAATTACTTCGAAAGTGATCGGTGGCCACCATTTGATAAATGATTTCTTTCTTTGAGCGGGCAGGATATGATAAATGATTCCATAACACGAATTCAGTGATTTTTGGAGATTTGCAATGATAATCTGTAAAATAATATGTATTCACTATTTCACAAGACGGGTTTTACTTAATGACATCTTAATTACAATTGCTAGCAATACGTGACTGTTTTTTTTTTCATCAATGTTGTTAAAAAAAATGTGCACTTTTACTCAATAAGCACAAGCTCTTTGTCATTTGAAGGTTAACAAAATAAACCCGGGTTATTTTCAAGTAATGTTAATAAGTATATTGAAATTGATATAGTAAGTGATATTGATCAAATCATTTTAGCAAGTCAATGAATGGATTTATGAAAATAGATACTATACAAGTGCAAAAATACAACTGGTTCTCATTTTCTTTTAAAGAAGGTTTAATTGGAAAAACTGAATTTTCCATATCTAGAGAATCTTGAACTTTCCAAATTGCTATTAAAAATGTATTGAACTTTCGACTTTATCACGGAGAATATAAATTTTCAATTTTGTATTAAGTTGACATGAAATCTTAAATCCCGACCTTTCAATTATATCAAGTTAATTTAGATATTGAAGCAAAATGTTTATATCGTAGATTTGACGAATAAGTTCAGTAGATAATTTCAGAGTTTCTACCTTGGCCCCTTGTCTAACGAATGCCATCACAGCAATTGTCTTTTATTTCTTGGTTTATTTCTTTTCGTTGCTCCTGCAACGACTATAGGCACAGGCTTACTGGGGAAATAGCCAATTCCCCTAGTTTCTAAGATCATTGGTGCCCCTCGTTCAAGATGTTTTTGTGGCCCATAGGAAGAAGACCCGCTTCACTTAATACTAGTGGTATTGGCTATTTTCCCAGCCAAAATTGCTCCGAGCCTCCGAGCACATCTTTTTTGTTGAAGAGACGAGACTTCCCCTCGTACAAAAACCCTTGCTATTCCTACTCATCCTATAAAAAATAGTAAAATACGGAAAAATTCAAAATTATTGAACCCAAAATATAAAGATAAAACACAATAGATTTGAGATAGAAGTAGTTTTTAGAATCATAATAATTTAAAATATTAATTAGGCGATTTTTGCTACTATATATATAAGGAAGTAGCTTTTACAAATGTCGTGGAATTAGAATTCTTAAATTTCTATGACAGAAAGAAGATCTATTGAAGTCCTAAACGTTATCTATTTATACTAACGTAAAGCTAAAGCCTTGAATCTGGTTTCCTCCCTCAAAATATTCGTTGTATCCTCGATAGATATTATTCTCTTTAGTGAATAAGATGATGTAAAACTGTCTTTCAATGGACAGAGATGGAAACCATTGTATTTTTCTTTTTTCTGCCACTATATGCACCAATATAATTGAAGATGGATAGAGGAAATGGAAGAAGCTAATGACAACACCTATAAACGTGGAAGTGGAAAGTCGTGGACCAGAGCTTGCTACTAACAAACCCTCAGCTGCAAAAGCAAAAACTCTTCAGATTCCTCATTAATGGTGCACGTAGCGCTCCTCTTTAGTAGTTTCTTAATATTTTGTGGGAAAGGGGCAAAGGTCTCGATAGTGGGACCCGCATCTATACGAAAAGTCTCTTTTCCTTTCACGAGATTAGGAGTTAGGCAGTGAATCCCACCCACTTTCTCCTCTTCACCGAGCTTTTGAGCCAGTGGAGGAAGCTCGATTTCGATTGAAATGGAAAAGTCTGATTTAAAAAAAAATCTGCAATGAGACTTTCGGACTTTCGGTTTACCAAAACAAAAGTTTAGTGGGGTATAATCAAAGCTAAAGCCATAGGAGAACAAATTTGATCTTTCATTGATCTCAATTCAAGAAATTTAATGCTTTCCATTTCCAAATGTTTTTTTTCACTCGTGGAGTCCTCATGATTGATAACATTTAGGATCATTATCTGAAAAGACTAAAAAGAATTTATGTATTCTAGGATGGAACATTTTTTCACCTCCGGATCTAGCGAGATTTTACTCTCTCCACCTTGGTTGCCCCCACCACGTGCTTCCTCCATGTTGTCCTTATCAAATATCAAATAGGTCCATTTAATCAACATCTGTACCCGATCGAAATCTGAAGGTCTTGCTGGTGTTGGCGCATTGACTCCACTCATGCACTTGAGGAGGCCAGCTCATCAACCACCGGGAATGACCGTGGCCATGGGCATGAGGTTTTTAGGATTTTGGATGGGCGTGAGCAGAGCAAAGGAAGAAATGTGCAGAGTTCAAGGAAGGATCTGGTAAGGAGTTATCGTGTGAGCAGACCAAAAGTGTAATGCTAAAAAGAAGGTGGACGAGTGTAAAAGTCTCGAGCGCGTAGTGGAAAAAGGGCCAAAGCAAAGCAAGATTATATTCCAATTCCACTTTTCTTAAGAGTTAAAATTATAGACTTTCTTTTGCATATTGAGTTTCAAATAAGCTCGTTTCGTGGATTATCTCACTTCTAGGACTTTAAAAATTGCCAAGTCCAGTTTTTTTTTAATAAAACTTAAAACTTTGACAAGTTGTCCAAGATCACTTTCGACTATACTAAAATCACATCAGATCCACATTAGCTCTATTTACCTGCCGTTGTTCATGCATGCTACCGCATCGGATTTTTATCGATTGTCTCAAACAAAATTATGACAGAATGTGCTTTTCGGTAACTAGTACAAATAGGGTATTAGTAATACAGAAAAAAAGAAGTTGGAGAATCAATGTCACGTTGGGCAAAATATAGGATTTTTTATGAAATATTTTCAAGCAACGTCAAATCCATGTTATATTTTTAAGCTCGTCCGTTGTCAAAGCAAGCAGCCGCATCCGATTTCCAATGTCTGTCTTATACCAAACTTTGACGGAGCATGTATTTTTTTTTGTCCTTGTACAAGTTTTGGATTTTGATGACATAAAAATGATTTGGACAATTAGTATCAAGGTGAATATATAGGTTAGGATGTCCGAGGGAACCGCCACTCGCCGTCATTGGATTGCCACCCGCCCATCGCCATCACGAGCCCTTACCTTCGTGCGTCAATCTATCCGCCAGTTGACTCCTCGAGCTACGTCCATGGAATTCGCCACCGACAGAGGTCGCTAGCTACGACCACAAATCCGTGGTTGCATGGCCGCGGGTGTCGGGGCGGGGGGCGACTCAGTGAATTCGCTGGATTTTTTGGAGCCACGGAGAGAGGCCCGAGGCCCGAGGGCCTGTTTTATCATTAAAACCCAATGCCCCAAAAAAGAAAGAGAAAAGGAGGGAATTCCCTCTCCACGAGGGGCATTTGGGTTATTTTGGCAGCAGCAAAAGACAGAACGCAATTGAATGGGGGAGGACGGAGCAGAGAGGAAAAGGATGGGAGGGGGGGCCGTGTGATTATGGCGGATGGAGCGGGAGCTGTCGGCTGTCGGTGGTCAGGTCACATGGGGGGGAGTGATGGTATCGTGTGCAGTGAAGCAACGTCAAAGTCTACAAAGACTTGGACGACGAACAGTCCATGATGAACCAGCTCTGCTCAAGAAGGAATCACACATCAACCAAAAACAAAAGGAAGAAGTAGAAGAAGGAGAAGAATCACACCAACGATTCATTTTATTTGGCAGTTCGTGCCTCACGGACCACGGTCAAGCTTCCATAAATGTAGGGATTTCATCAAAAAGATAAAAACAAAAATTATCACTAGATCACTTTGTAAAATCCAATAATGATTCATTTGTTTCTCATTCACCCGCAAAAATCACACGACAACAAATCGATCTTCATTTCTCATGTTCATCGATAATTTCATTTTGCGATTTCCTCCGATCAAATACCATCATATGAAAATTGAAAATTATATAAAAACAAACTCTTAGGATGTGCTTATCTCAATGAGGAATTTCTTGTCATGGGAAAATGCTTTTAGGAAATTCAATTTCAGAGAAAGTAAATTAAAAAAAATTGATTGTGGTGAAAACAAGTTGAAAAAATTGATTTTATCGTAATTGGTAATAAGTGGAATCCATTAAAGGTAGCTTGTATTGTTAAAAGTAACATATAATGACTAATAAACTGGAATCGATATCGTCTTTGCTTAATCTGTAATCCATCAAAATAACAACGATTACAAATAAATTAGGATAGAAATCAGGGAAAACGATTTCTTCTTGCTAAGTCATTTTCTCTAAGCTTATTACTTTTAGTCCACGGTAAACGTTTTCCATCATCGAATAGTTTTACGTAATTCAAACACTAGAAAGTATGGAAAATAATTTCTGAAAAAATGATTTTAATCAATAAACTGACCCTAAGTTAAATAAAGGAGGAAGAACGTGAGGGACAATTACATCTTTTTTTTTCCTTTTTTTGGGAAAGTATTACCCTTCAGAGCAAAATTGTACAAGTGTTTGCAAGCTAACGTGGTTGATGAATCCAAACCAAAAAAAGCCGTTGATAAAAGTCAGATTTGTACAACAGTAAACCATATAATTCATGCCAATGAAGAGATCCAAAGTGAACAATCATACCCCTTCATATTCTATCTTGCCAGAAAAGAAGAAGAACATAAGTGAAATGCTAAAAAGAAGGTGGACGAGTGTAAGGTCTCAAGCGCTTGAGAAAAAGGGAAAAAGCAATGCATGAATATAATCCATTCCACTGTTCTTAAAATGAGTTGAAAAATGCTTATCTGGAAGCATCGGCCTACTTGGTTAGTGTCGATCATTAGGCAGATAAAATCATGGGAATGATAGATGCTCAAACAAGTGAAACATGAATTATTGAAATTTATAGGATGGGTGACATCGGAAAGACGACTATTGCCAAAATCATCTACTATCAGTTTTCCCATAATTTTGAGAATTGTTGCTTTCTTCCTGATATCCAAGCCCTGTGACTACAATTGAAACAAAAGTGAAGATGGTAAAACAAGATGTCAATGACAATACAACTATAAAAAGAAATTCCTTGGGAAAAAGAAAGGGCAAAATAGGAAGGAGTAATAGTGAACAATTTCTTGCCATCAAAGTGCATCATGTTGTCGTTTTTTTTTTTTTGTAAATTCCAAATAAAAGCATAAAATGCCATCGTTTGATCAAATAAAGGCATGAACTTGACATTGTTTCAAATAAAAACTTGAAATGCCCTCAATTTCTCAAAAAATGTCCTAAAGTGGACTTTGTCTCAAATAAATATATGAAGTGGCCATATTAATCTTAAAGAAGGGCTTGACCTCTCCGACTAAAGGGCATTTTCGTCCTTTACTTTTTTGAATTGTTTTCCCTTTTTCCTTTCTTTTTTTCCTTTTTATGTTCTTTTTTCATTTTCCCTCTTCCCTCTACCGGCCATTGCCGGGCCGCATCAACGGCCGACGGAGGTTGCCAGACTCAAGTGAGGACGGCTTTCGCTCGCCGCCGGTGAGGGCAGCCCTCGCCTAAGGCTAGTGGAGATCACCGGCCAGTCGCAGTGATGGTCGAGGGAGGCAAGAGGTAAAAGAAAAAAGAAATAGAAAGTAAAGTAAAAAAAATTAAAAATTATAAAAATGTACATATAATTTTTTTGATTAAATTACCCTTTCTCCGACGACCGGAATAGTCATAAGCCAGTCAAAAGTCTTTATTTGAGGCGATTTGATCACTTTAAAATCTTCATTGGAGAAAATATAATACTTCAAGTTCTTGTTTTTTGACAATAAAAAAATCCTTTATTGACTGAAGTCCCACCGACAAGGCAAAGGTACGCTAACACATTGGTGGGTTTTCTTTTCCACACTTGCATGACCTATCTTCCTTTTCTTTGCTTTATTGCTTTATATCTTTTATAGTGGTTTTTTTTTTCATCAATGTTGTTAAAAAAGATGTGCACTTTGACTCAATAAGCATGAGCTCTTCGTTATTTTCAAGTAATGTTAATAAGTATACTGAAATTGATATATTAAGTGATATTGATCAAATCATTTTAGCAAGTGAATAAATGGATTTATGAAAATAGATACTATACAAGTGCGAAAATACAAGCGGTTCTCATTTTCTTTTAAAGAAGGTTTAATTGGAAAAACTGAATTTCCCAGATCTAGAGAGTCTCGAACTTTCCACATTGCTATTAAAAATGCCTTGAACTTTCGACTTTATCACGGAGAATATAAATTTTCAGTTTTGTATCAAGTTGACATGAAATCTTAAGTCCTGAACTTTCAATAGTATCAAGTTGATTTAGATATTGCAGCAAGATATTTATACCGGAGATTTAACAAATAAGTTCAGTAGATAATTTCAGAGTTTCTACCTTGGCCCCTTGTCTAACGAATGCCATCACATCACTCTTCTTTTATTTCTTGGTTTTATTTCTTTTCGTTGCTCCTGCAACCCGCGCTTACTGGGGAAATAGCCAATTCCCCTTGTTTCTAGGATCATCGGTGCCCCTCGTTCAAGATTTTTTTGTGGCCCATAGGAAGAAGACCCACTTTACTTAATACTAGTGGTATTGGCTATTTTCCCAGCCAAAATTGCTCCGAGCACATCTTTTTCGTTGAAGAGACGAGACTTCCCCTTGTACAAAAACCCTTGCTATTCCTACTCATCCTATAAAATATAGTAAAACACAAGAAAATTCAAAATTATTGAACCCAGAATATAAAGATAAAACACAATAGAATTGAGATAGAAGTAGTTTT
Organism: Syzygium syzygioides; assembly: GCA_031216285.1. Classification (NCBI taxonomy): domain Eukaryota; kingdom Viridiplantae; phylum Streptophyta; class Magnoliopsida; order Myrtales; family Myrtaceae; genus Syzygium; species Syzygium syzygioides. The sequence goes on from CM062249.1 coordinate 31,458,120, forward strand.
TAGAATCATAGTAATCTAAAAGATTAATTAGGCTATTTTTGCTACTATATATATATAAGGAAGTAGCTTTTGCAAATGTCGTGGAATTAGAATTCTTAAATTTCTATGATTGAAAGTAGTTCTATTGAAGTCCTAAACGTTATCTATTTATACTAACGTAAAGTTAAAGCCTTGAATCTGGTTTCCTCCCTTGAAATATTCATTGTATCCTTGATAGATATTATTCTCTTTAGTGAATAAGATGATGTAAAACTGTCTTTTAATGGGCAGAGATGGAAACCATTGTATTTTTCTTTTGTCTGCCGCTATATGCACCAATATAATTGAAGATGGATAGAGGAAATGGTAAACGTGGAAGTGGAAGTCGTGAATCAGAGCTTGCTACTAACTACCCATTAGCTGCAAAAGCAAAAACTCTTCAGATTCCTTATTAAGATGCACGTAGCGCTCCTCTTTTGTAGTTCCTTAGTACTCGGTGGGAAAGGAACAAAGGTCTTGATAGTGAGATCCGCATCTATAAGAAAAGTCTCTCTTTTCCTTTCACAAGAGTAGGACTTAGCCAGTGGATCCCACCCACTTTCTCTTCTTCACCGAGCTTTTTAGCTAGTGGAGGAAGCTCGATTTCGATTAAAATGGAAGAAGTCTGATTTGAAAAAACATCTGCAATGAGACTTTCGGACTTTCGTTTTACCAAAACAAAAGTTTAGTACGGTATAATCAAAGCTAAAGCCATCAGAGAACAAATTTGATCATTCATTGATCTCAATTCAAGAAATTTAATACTTTCCATTTACAGAAGTCTTTTTTTCACTCGTGGAGTCCTCGTGATTGATAACTTTTAGGATCTATATCCGAAAAGACTAAAAAGAATTTATGTATTCCAGGATGGCAATATTTTTTCACCTCCGGATCTAGCGAGATTTTACTCTCTCAACCTTGGCTGCCCCCACCACGTGCTTCCTCCATGTTGTCCTTATCAAATATCAAATAGGTCCATTTAATCAACATCTGTACCAGATCGAAATCTGAAGGTCTTGCCGGAGTTGGCACATTGACTTCACTCATGCACTTGAGGAGGTCAGCTCATCAACCACCGGGAATGACCATGGTCATGGGCATGAGGTTCTTAGGGTTTTGGATGGGTGTGAGCAAAGCAAAGGAAGAAATGTGCAAAGATCAAGGAAGGAAGTTGTCGTGTGAGCAGATCAAAAGTGTAATGCTAAAAAGAAGGTGGACGAATGCAAAAGTCTCGAGCGCGTAGTGGAAAAAGGGCGAAAGCAAAGCAAGATTATATTCCAATTCCACTTTTTTCAGGAGTTAAAATTGTAGACTCTTTCTTTTGCATATTGAGTTTCAAATAAGCTCGTTTCGTGGATTATCTCACTTCTAGGACTCTAAAAATTACTAAGTCCAGATTTTTTTAATAAAACTTAAAACTTTAACAAGTTGTTCAAAATCAGTTTCGATTATACTAAAGTTACATTAGATCCACGTTAGCTCTATTTACCTGCCGTTGTTTATGCATACAAACCCATTTTTAACATCAGGCCCTGTTTTATCATTAAAACCAAATACCCAAAAAAGAAAGAGAAAAAGGAGGAGATTCCTCGCCACGAGGGGCATTTGGGTTATTTTGGCAGCAGCAAAGGACAGAATGCAATTGAATGGGGGAGGAGGGAGCAGAGAGGATAAGGACGGGGGGGGGGGGGGGGGGCGGGGCGGGCCTTGATCTGATTATGGTGGATGGGAGCAGGAGCTGTCGGCTATCGGTGGTCAGGTCACGTAGGGGGGGACAGGGGGAGGAGGGAGTGATGGTATCATGTGGAGTGAAGAGAAATCAAAGTCTACGAAGACTTGGACTACGAACAGTCCATGATGAACCAGCTTTGCTCGAGAAGGAATCAGACATCGACAAAAAACAAAAGAAGAAGAAGAAGAAGAAGAATCACACCACCTATTCTTTTTATTTGGTAGTTCGTGCCTCACAGTCAGGCTTCCATAAACGTAGAGATTTCATCAAGAAGATAAAAATAAAAGAAAATGTCTCTAGATCACTCTACAAAATCCAATTCATTTGTTTCCTCATTCACCCGCAAAAATCACACAACAACAAATCAATCTCCATTTCTCATGTTCATTGATAATTTCATCTTGCGATTTCTTCCGATCAAATACCGTCATATGAAAATCGAAAATCACATAAAAACAAACTCTTGGGGTGTGTTAATCTCGATGAGGATTTTTTTTGTCGCGGGAAAATGCTTTTAGGAAATTCAATTCAGGAAAATAAACAGTGAGAATTTGATTGAGGTGAAAACAAGTTGAAAAAATTGATTTTATCATAATCAGTAATAAGTGAATCCACTAATGGCGGCTTGTATTGTTAAAAGTAACATGTGACGACTAATAAATTGGATTCAATATCATCTTTGTTTAATCCGTAATTCATCAAAATAACAACCATTACAAAAGAATTAGGATAGAAATCATGAAACCATCTTTGTAAAGTATTATAGGTGATCGTGTTTTTGGGAATGTAGAAAAATTGAGCATTAATGAAGAATATGCATCTCACTTCAACGCGCTAAAAATATTAGAGGAAGCGATTCCTTCTTACTAAGTCATTGTTCTCTAAGCTTATTATTTTTTGTCCATGGTAAACGTTTTACATCGATCAAATAGTTTTACGTAATTCAAATACCGGAAAAGTACAGTAATTTTTTTTCTCAAAATTTTTTTTCATCAAACAAACTAACCCTAAGTTAAATAAAGAAGATGCTAAAACAAGATCTCAATGACAATTTTTCGTGAATATAACTATGAAAATAAATTCCTTTGGGCATGGGAAAAAATCTTGCCGACAACACAAAGGCGTGCTAAAGCATTGGCGGGGTCTTCTTTTCCACATTAGGATAACCCATGTTCTTTTTCTTTGCTGTATTGCTTTATGTCTTTTCATTATTACTTTGCTTTTAACTAGATTTTCCTCGGATTCTTGCGGTCCAGTTTCGCCCTGAACGACGGTTGAGATCCCAGGTGGGTTAATTACTTTGATAGTTGACTGATAGGCGGCCATAATTTGATAAATAATTTTTTTTCGGGCCAGCAGCATTTGATAAGTAGGGCTTCTGAACTTTTTTCTTCGGGAAAAAATCACCAAAAACCCCAAACTTTCTCCCAAGTGACACATTTACCCCAAACTTTTTTTAGTGACATCAAAAATCCCAAACTTTCGTATTTGTGACACATTTACCCCAGTGTACATTATCCATGGCCATTTTCATCTTTTTCGCTTTTTTTTTTTCACTTTTTTTCCTTTCCGGCGAGGGACTTCGCCGGCGTCGGGCGAGGCCGGCCCTCGCCGGCGTCGGGCGAGGCTCGCCGGCGTCGGGCGAGGGCCGCCCTCTCTTGGGGGAGCTCGGGCGAGCCTCGCCGGCGTCGGGCGAGGCTCGCCCTCGCCTGGGCGAGCTCGGGCGAGCCTCGCCCGACGCCGGCGAGGGCCGCCCTCACTCAACGCCGGCGAAGTCTCTCGCCGGAAAGGAAAAAAGTAAAAAAAAAAAAGAAAAAGCGAAAAAGACGAAAATACCCATTGATAATGTACACTGGGGTAAATGTGTCACAAATACGAAAGTTTGGGGTTTTTAGTGTCACAAAAAAAAGTTCGGGGTAAATGTGTCACTGAGAGAAAAGTTTGGGATTTTTGGTGATTTTTTCCGTTTTTCTTCTCTGAATCGTTTCTCCAAGAAAAGATCAGGTGAGATCAACGGAGGGGTGGCAATGCTCGGTTTATTCATCATTGGATCAATCTTAATCCAGACTGTGAAAAGCTTGTGATATTGTACGTGCCAACACTTTACGGGTGACTTTGGTTGGCTAAAGAATAGTTGATGGAAGATGATTTTGGTAGCCGCAGCTTATGTTGGTTGTTGTTGAGTCGGTATCGTGAAACTTTAGTTGCAAAGTGGCTATTTTTTATCGTAAAACACGGAATTTGTTATCACAAAATTGATTTAGAAACTTAGAAAAATACTTTCAAACAAACACTATCTATCTATTTAGAAAAACTTTGATCTTTAGATAGTCTAGCCAGTCATGTCATCAATCAATGGAAAAGTTGATACAGTCTAATCGGACTAAATAGAAAGTACGAAAGAGTCGTATGAACATAATTTTACCTTGCATCGGAATACATAAATATTACATAAGATTGGTCGATATGATTTCAATACGGAGGACTCCGACAGTCTAAACCTAAGTAAATGATGCCTCGTTTTAACGTGGTATTAACATTAGCTATCACCCTACAAAGAAAAATAAATAAAATAAAAGAACAGCGTATGGTTGGTGCAAGAAGACTGAAACATCACGGGATTAGAAGGGCACAGTCAAAAGTCTAAGAAGACTTGGACCACGAACAGTCCATGAACCAAAAGATGGAATCACACCAATGATTCATTTTATTTGGCAGTTCATGCCTCACAGTCAGACTTTCACAAACGTAGAGATTTCATCAAAAGATAAAAAAAAATGTCACTAGATCACTCTATAAAATCCAACACCGATTCATTTGTTGTCTCATTCATCCGCAAAAATCACACGATAGCAAATCCATCTCCAATTCTCATGTTCAAAAATAATTTCATCTTGCAAAATCCTTCGATCAAATTCTATCATATGAAAATCAAAAATCATATAAAAACAAACTCTTAATATGCGTTTATCTCCTTGAGAATTTTTTGTCGCAGGAAAATGCTTTTAGGAAATTCGATTTTAGAGAAAGTAAACCAGAAGAATTTGATTGTGGTAAAAAACAAGTTGAAAAAATTGATTTTATCTTAATTTGTGATAAGTGAAAATCCACTAAAGGTAACTTATATAGTTAAAAGCAACATGTAATGATTAATAAACTCAAATCGATATCGTCTTTGTTTAATCTATAGTCCATCAAAATAACAATGATTACAAATAAAACAGGATAGAAATCAGGGAAAACGATTCCTTCTAGCCAAGTCATTTTCTCTAAGCTTGTTATTTTTAGCCCATGGTAAACGTTTCCCATCAATCGAATAGTTTTATGTAATTCAAACACTAGAAAGTACAGAAAACAATTTCCCCAAAATGATCTTTCATCAAACAAACTCATCCCCAAGTTAAATAAAGGAGGAAGAATGTGAGGGACAATTCCATCTTTTTTTTTTCTTTTTTTGGAAAAGTATTATCCTTCGGAACAAAATTGTACTAGTGTTTGCAAGCTAACGTTGTTGATAGAAGTCAGATTTGAATGTCGGTAGACCATATAATTGATTCTAATGAAGAGATCCTAAGCAAACAATCATATCCCTTCGTATTCTATCTTGTCCCGAAAAGGACAGGAACAAAAGTGAAGGGCTAAAAAGAAGTTGGATAAATGAATGTTAAGCTCTAAAGCGCGTAGCGAAAAAGAACAAAACCAAAGCAAGAATATCTTCCGTACCACTTTTCTTAAAATGAGTTATAAAAGGCTTATTTGGAAGAGTTGGATTGCTTGATCAGTGTGGATCACCAGGTAGATAAAATCATGGAAACAATGGGTGCTCAAACAAGTAAACCACGGATTTTCGGAATTTGTGTGATGGGTGGCATCGGAAAGACGACTATTGCCAAAATCATCTACAATTAGCTTTTGTGCGATTTCTAGAATTGTTTGCTTTCTTCTCAATATCCAAGCCCAGTGACAGAGGTTGGAACAAAAGCGAAGATGGTAAAAAAGATCTCAATGGTGGAGGGATTTCCATGTAAGTTCTCTCCATATCCCCTTTTTTCGGGAAAGACAAATATTCAGAGGGAACTTATGGGGGTCTTGGATGGCGAAGGTAGACACCATGTCACCATGTCATATTCGGTTGGCCGCACTTGAGGTGACGAGGTGAAGCATTGCACAACGCTCCTTCTAAATCAACCTATGCTTCACACATTGTCTTTTTAACCGACATGTCGGTCTAGTACCCCTAGTTAAGAAATTGTGAATGATTTCTTGGGAATTCCTCGGGAAAAGGAATTCTGAACAATTGTGAGTGATTTCTTGGGAAAAGAAGGGGCAAAATAGGAAGGAGCAATTGTGAATGATTTCTTGCCACCGAAATGCATCCTCATGTCGTTTTTTTTTTGCCTTGCGGGCTTTTTTTAACTAAAGTCCTGCCGACAACTCAAAGGCACAAGATTTTCCTCGGATTCTTGCGGGACCGTTTCGCAGTGAATGACCATCAAGGTCCCCGTCGAGTTAATTACTTCCATAGTTGATTGATCGGCAGCCATCGTTTGATAGATGATTTTTTTCTTTTGGCCGGCAGGATCTGATGAATGATTCCATCACACAAATTCAATGATTTCTGGGGATTTTCACTGATAATATGTAAAATGACATGCGTTCACCGTTTCGCTTAATGAATTTTACTTAATGGCATCTTAATTACAATTGCTAGTAATATCTGATCCTTTTTTTTTCATCGATGTTGTTATGAAAGATGTGCACTTTTACTCTATAAGCACAGGCTCTTCGTCATTTGAAGTTTAACAAAATAAATCCGGGTTATTTACAAGTAATGTTAAATTGGTGGGTGTGTGCTTGTGTGGGGAGTCAAGAACATCGCAAAAAATCTCCGCGCGATCCAGCACAGGAACAACAACTCATAAGAGCAGACGGGGGGCTGTTTTCCCCAAAATAGCCCCGACTCGAACCCCAACCCCGAAAGTGACACTACAGTTATGTGCAATTATTTACTCCGCAATTGTATTTTTCTTTTTTTCAATTGCGTTGTGACGGTGGAGATAAAAGAGAAGAATTGAGCTGGGAGGGGCCACTTTGGTGTTGAAATAACCTGCATTCGTCAACTTTGACAGGCTGTAATGAAACGTTCTTGTTTGACCATTTCTAGCAAACTGGCCTGCGACTCTCTGCATATTTAGCCTATCCTGTCTTCCTCGTTTAATGACCCAGAGAGATCTCCATTTGTAATTCTTCTACTCAGATTTTTCTGACCCAAAAAAGAAGTGATTTAGATTTCGCAATGTGCTCACTGTGCTGTAGTGATTTTGCTGCTATACTGTTCAATTTTTTCTTCCAGAGGAGATCAAGAGAGAACTCCCCTCCAAATGACGATGCAACTGCAAACGATGGAACAACAGGAGGCGATTCTGATACTCACACTTCAACAGAAGTACCTGGAATGCCTACTTCATCAGGACATGACTATGAAGTATTCTTGAGCTTCAGAGGACCAGATACTCGAGCAGGTTTTACCGACCACCTTTACACTAGACTTAAAGATGCAGGAATCCGCACATTTAAGGACGATGAAAGTCTTCGCAAAGGGGAAGAGTTTGCTCCAGAACTTCTCCAAGCAATTAAGCAGTCGAAGATCTTAATACCTATCTTTTCGAAAAATTATGCCTCTAGTGTATGGTGTCTCAAGGAGGTAGTCCAAATGGTCGAGTGCAAGAATAATGGGGGACAAAAGATCATCCCTATTTTTTATGACGTTGCGCCTGCAGAGGTTCGGTACCAAAGCGGGGATTATGGAAAGGCCTTTCTGTCGCATGAAAGCAAGAAGCGATATGACCAAAAGACTATCAGAGACTGGAAGGCGGCTCTCAGTGCAGTTGGGGAAATAAACGGATGGGACCCGCAAAGCATGACCAACAGGTGACTGCTTTTAGCATTACATCTCATGTGCCTTGTATCGTTAAACTCGATGCATTTCAATTGGTCTCTTTTCTAGATTTGTGTTAGTTTTGTTGAAATTAAATTGTGTGCAATTGAAGTTATACCGTCAAATCACACTAACTAATGGCACAATCCCATTTTTGCCCCATTTCATTCCCAGCAACATTTTTTGTTAGTTCAGGTCATTCGTTAACCCTAAGTGCCAAGTGGAATAAATCGTTGAAGAACAGGTTTAGATTGGGTCGGTAGTTTTCAATTTAGTCTTGTCAGAACTTAGCTTGTTTCAACTCAGTTTTCTAACTCATTGCCTTTTGACCTCCAACAAACACTAGGCAAGAAGGCTACTTCGTGAAAACAATCACGCAAATGGTTTTCAATGAGTTGAAAAAGGCTTCTCTGCGTATATCAGATTGCTTAGTTAGCGTCGACAACGACGTGAATGCAATCATGGAGATGATAGGTGCTCGGACAAGTGAAACACGGATTATAGGAATCCACGGGATGGGTGGCATCGGAAAGACAACTATTGCAAAAATCATCTACAATCAGCTTTCAAAAGGTTTTGACAATTGTTGCTTTCTTTCCAACATCCGTGAAACGTCAGAAACCAAGGGCATTCCATACTTGCAGAATCAGCTCATCTCTGACATCCTCAAAATGGAAGGGACAAACATAAGAGACTTTGCGGAAGGGACTAGGACAATTAGAGACAGGTTGTCTAATAAAAAAGTCCTCATTCTTCTCGATGATGTGGATCACAAGGAACATATGGCTGCACTTGTGGGAAACCATGATTGGTTTGGTAAAGGAAGCAAACTCATTATTACTACTAGAAACAAAGAGGTTCTCAAGGTTCCTCAAGTGGACGATCGTTACGAGGTTAACTTCATGGATGACCATCAATCTCTTCAACTGTTTAGCAAACATGCCTTCAGAAGAGATGATCCTCCAGATGAGTATATCGACCGATCCAAGAAGGCAATAAACCTTGCTAGAGGTCTTGCGTTGGCTCTGGAGGTCATAGGTTCGCTTTTATATGACCAAAATAAGACAATGTGGGATGCCACATTGGAGAAGTTGGCGAGTATTCCTAATGCGGATGTTCAGAGTAAGCTGGAAATAAGTTACAATGCATTAGGTGAAGAAGAAAAGTGTATATTCCTTGATATAGCTTGTCTTTTCAACGAATATGACAAAGACATTTTGGTTCATTTCTGGAATGCATCTAAACTCTTCCCAATAGTAGCCATGAACGTTTTGCAGAACTTGTCTTTGATAAAGATTAAAGAGCATAATAAAGTATGGATGCATGACCAGCTCAAGGACCTCGGAAGACAAGTAGTTCGCCAAAAAAGTGAGAAGAAATTAGAAAAGCAAAGTAGGGTATGGGATCCCAAAGAAGCATTGGATTTGCTGCGGAGACCTAAGGTAAAATCCCTCGTGCAATATATCTTCAAGTTACTTATGAACATTTTCTTTTCAAAAAAAAAAAGCCAGTTACTTTTTGTGTTGTCTAGAACCATTACGACTTCCTCAACTTATATTTTTGCTCTTTTAAAATTTACAGGAATGATAGTACTGAACTTCAACCACTAAATATAGCGGACTTGAATAAACGCGTTTCCCTTCAACTATTTTGTATCTTAAATTTTTCCTTTTGGGCAGGGGGAAAAAGAAGTTGAAGCTCTTCGTCTCGAGTTGGACCATCAGCGGCAGTATTGTTTTACCTATGAGGGCTTCGAGAACCTATCACATCTAAGGTTCCTTGAAGTGGGTGGTTCGATGGAAAATTTTGGTGCAGAAGCGAGGCTTCTCTGGCACGAATCGACATCAAATGTTCCTCCAGCTAATCAGAATTCAGTTCTCCTTCCACAATTACATTGGCTTTCGTGGCAGCGTATTCCCCTAACATTTAACATTACAAATTTCTCCATGGAGGATGTGGTTTTTCTTGATCTATCTTCCAGTAAAATCACGGATGATTGGCCGGGGTGGAGGCACATGGAGGTATGTTATGTGCTAGACAACACTTATTATTCCGTCTTATGAGAATCAAAAGTAATCTTTGCATGGTTTTTCTTTTCACAGGTGATGAAGAATTTGAAAGTTTTGGATTTGTCCTATTGCCGACACTTGAAGAGAACCCCCAACTTCTCTGCCCATTCAAATTTAGAACGATTGATCCTAGCGGGCCGTGAATCATTAACTGAAATAGATAGGTCGATTTGTCATTTGAAAAGCCTAGTTTCCTTAGATGTAAGCGATTGTAAGAATCTTCGGACGCTGCCAAAAGAGATGGGTAGCGATCTTGCGAGCCTTGAATACCTATCTCTGAATGGTTGCAAATCGTTGGAGAGGCTTCCGGATACGATCGGGAATTTGGAATCGCTGATTGAGTTGAATATATCCTTTACGGGTATCAAAGAACTACCCGATTCCATCGGAAAATTGAAAAATTTGAAAGTAGTGAAGATGGAGTATATTGACATAAGCAAAATACCCGATGCCTTTTGGACGATTGAGAAGCTCGAAGAAATACATGTCAACAACTGGGCTAATGACAAGCGCTACCATGTGAATATTGGCAATTGCATCTCCAGAAATCAATCCCTGAGGATCTTGAGATTGGGCGGGGTGAATATATACGCGCTTCCACCGAGGCTTCCCAAAAGTCTCATCGATTTACAGCTGGAGGAGTTGTGCATGGACACGTTTCCAGATCTCTCGAACCTCACTAATTTAAAGGAACTGGACCTGGAATTTAGCGGACGTGATTATGATGGGAAATCATATGGGCCCGTGGAAGATCCAGTACCACAGTGGATAGGGAACTTGAGCAATCTGGAGTCTCTGGCCCCGTGCTTTGACTGTGAGACCGCCTCACCAACAGACCTAAGCCTCCCTCCTCAACTCAAGTCACGTGACCTCAAGTGCGGGATTACCCCCTTACCAACAGACCTAAGCCTCCTTCGTCAACTCCGGCCACTTGTACTCTCGACCCCTAAACTGCATCACCTCCCGACGATTCCCCCAAGTTCATCCTCCTTACGTTTAAAAGATTGCGACTCACTTTGCTCGATGGTGGATCTATCGGATTTGAAGAATCTATCATCTCTCTGCATTTCGGGCGCTGCAATTGCAGAGATTCGAGGCCTTGGTTGTCTGGAGGGCCTACAATTTATAGAGCTTAAGGGGCTTGGACAGGTGAAGATACTACCTGATCTAAGCAATTTAAACAAATTGTGGAGTCTTGATGTACGGGATTGTTTTAATCTGGTCGAGATTCAAGGGGAACTACCACGGTTTTTGGCTAGCTTGTATATTTCTTCATGTCCTTCTTTGCTGAATTTGCCCAATCTGTCAAGCTTGTTGAATGGGGGAGGGGTTTTTGAAATATATGATTGCGCTAAATTAAATGAGGGGGCAATTCTTGCATATGCTCGGATGGAACCGCGAGATTTGTGGCTTGTATGCCCCAACTGTCTGCACATCCTAGGTCATCTACGTTGGTCAAAAAAACTAAGATTTTTTCATGTAGCCAGCTATCGTAATCTGGCTGAGATTCTAGGCGAACTACCACAATCTTTGGAAAAATTGAAGATTGATTCCTGGGAATCATTACAGAAGTTGCCTGATCTGTCGAGCTTGAAGGGGTTGCGAGAGGTTCGTATAAGTAACTGTGGTAGTCTGGCTGAGATTCAAGGCGAACTACCACAATCTTTGGAAATATTGGAGATTGCTTACTGTAAATCTTTACAGAAGTTGCCTGATCTGTCGAGCTTGATGGGGTTGCAAAAGGTTCATATAAGTGCCTGTTATACTCTGGCTGAGATTCAAGGCGAACTACAACAATCTTTGGAAGAATTGGAGATTTTTTCTTGTAAATCTTTACGGAAGTTGCCTGATCTGTCGAGCTTGAAGAGATTGCGAGAGGTTCGCATAAGTTACTGTGATAGTTTGGCTAAGATTCAAGGCGAACTACCGCAATCTTTGGAAAAATTGGAGATTTATTCCTGTGAATCTTTACCGAAGTTGCCTGATCTGTCGAGCTTGAAGGGGTTGCGAGAGGTTTGCATAAGTGGCCGTGCAAGTCTGTTTGAGATTCAAGTCGAACTACCACAATCTTTGGAAAAATTGACGATTTATGGCTGTGAATCTTTACAGAAGTTGCTTGATCTATCGAGCTTGAAGGGGTTGCAGAGCTTGAAGGGGTTGCGAGAGGTTTACATAGAGAACTATGATAGTCTGGCTGAGATTCAAGGCGAACTACCACAATCTTTGGAAAAATTGGGGATTCATGGTTGTAAATCTTTACGGAAGTTGCCCGATCTGTCGAGCTTGAAGGGGTTGCGAAAGGTTCACATAAGTTGTTGTGATAGTCTGGCTGAGATTCAAGGCGAACTACCGAAATCTTTGGAAAAATTGCATATTATTTCCTGTGAATCTTTACGGAAGTTGCCTGATCTGTCGAGCTTGAAGGGGTTGCGAAAGGTTCGCATAGGTTGGTGCGGTAGTCTGGCTGTGATTCAAGGCGAACTACCACAATCTTTGGAAAATTTGGAGATTATTTCCTGTGAATCTTTACGGAAGTTGCCTAATCTATCGAGCTTGAAAGGGTTGCGAGGGGTTTGCATAAGTCACTATGGTAGTCTGGCTGAGATTCTAGGCGAACTACCACAATCTTTGGAAAAATTGGAGATTTCTTCCTGTAAATCTTTACGGAAGTTGCCTGATCTGTCGAGCTTGAAGAGGTTGCGAGAGGTTCACATAAGTTACTGTGATAGTCTGGCTAAGATTCAAGGCGAACTACCGCAATCTTTGGAAAAATTGGAGATTTATTCCTGTGAATCTTTACCGAAGTTGCCTGATCTGTCGAGCTTGAAGGGGTTGCAAAAGGTTGAAATAAATCGGTGCAAGAAATTAGATGTGGAGGCAATTTCTTCGCTTTGCTCGGAGAAGGGAGTCGAATTTCTAGAAAAAGGCAATGAATGGGACGGAGAAGAAAGACAATCTGAATCTAAACATAATGGAGAAGACAACGAATCTGAATCTGAGGGAGATGATGCCGAATCTGAATCTGAAGATGAGGGAGAAGACGACGAATCTGAATCTCGGGGAGAAGATGAGGAATAAGTGCACGTTGCTCTTGAAAGCTTCTTGATCCACGACCACAAATTGTTCCCTCATGTTCAAACTTTAAACAACTTGAGGTAACCTGTTTCATCTGACAAACAATTGTTTTCCCTTTTCTGCAATCAAATCCTTTCACATATATGAACAGAAAAGCTTCACATGCACTTTTTTAATTAAGTTTTCACGAGTTGATGACTGAAAATCTGATGAAGGTATTGAAATTGTGATACATTCATACAACCAGAAGGTTCTTAATTATGTTCAAATATTCATTCTCTTTTCCTTGTTTGGTTTGGCTTTTTTGGCTATATATTATTTGGATGGTTTCTCCTTGCTTTTATGTTTCCCAGCTGGAGGTATTCATCTCGATTGCATAGTTTTTGTTTGACATGTAACAAATTATTAGAGATCCTTGTCGATTTGCTACTTCATATATTTTGAAGTTGATAACCTCGCTTTGCTTTGGAGATAACTTTGTTATGCAGTAAATAATTAGATGGAATGTGTGCTGGAAGGTCATATAACTATGGTTCTCATCCTGGAACTTTACAGCATAATCAACTCATCGTCGCAACTGTGAAGAAGACAGACACTCTGTATTGATATGCTTATGTTCAGTTTATTGTCCAGGATAGGTGTGCTTCTTACTAAGATTTGCAAATGTTAGGGAGAAGTTATAAAATAAAGAAAGACGAATTTCACTTGGGTAGCGGCATCAATAGTTCGCCCAGGAAAACTTCCATTTGTTGCAGGATAGAGGAGCTACTTAGCTTCTCCGAGGTATTATGAATCATCTTATAGTCAAAGGCTAATATTTCAGTATTACTGGTGCGTAGGACATATGATAAGTCTCATTGGGGTCAGAAATCATGTAAATGGATTCTTGTGTGAACTCCATATCACCTACATCTTCTAGAAATGGTTGTGCCTAGGTGATTCTCTGTAATAAAAGCCCTTCCATTCACCTCAAGCTGTACTAGAGCACTCTTTTAGGGTTTAAGATTAACAAGAAGTGCTAAGGGAGACATCTCAGCAACCTGCTTTTTTGCCGATTTCTAATATTGTTGAAAGAAATTAGAGTTCAAGAAACTCACAGAGAGCTTTCTATGCAGGGAGCTACGGCTAATGGGGCAGCTGTACAAATGAAGACCAAATAAAGGAAAATGAGGATGGCATATAATGTTGACTAAATTCCCTTTCACAATCTTGGGGTGGTATTCACCTGTTGAGTGACAGAAACTTGAGTATTAGTGACAGAAGTCGTTGACTATTGATGAAATTGTTAAATCTGTTAAACTCGGTTTGAAGTTTTAGTTGAATGTTTGGCCCTTTTTTCCAGAGAAATCATTAGAGCAGGGCAGAGGGATTCATTGCGCAATTTGGGGCATCGCACGTAGTGTTTTTCGGGTTAAAAGGGCTATTTAAGCAAACCTGATTGTTTATTAATCCGTTTTGTGGGGCCATAAGAATGAATATTGCTCTTCATTTGTATGTGTGTTCTCTTCATTGACAGGCAATAGAACTTGCTTATCAGTACCCAAATATTCCTTTATGAGGAAACACTAGAAGTGCATGGGGAGACAAATTGTGTGCGCTTAAAGAGGTGTTCACAACAGTCTTAGTTGCGCCTCCCAAAACCAATTCATGGACCTTTTGATGTGAAAATGGTGTTCAAGGTAGTCTTACTCATGAGTATGATAGGCGCTCACGAAGCAGGAAACACGAATTGTTGGAATTCAATTGAATGGGCAGTGTCATAAAGTCGACTCACCAAAATTACCTACATTCAGTTTTCACATGATTTTGAGCACTGTTGCTTGTTTCTAACAATCGTGATACTTCAGAGCTCAAGGGCATTCAGTACTTGTAGAATCAACTCATCCCCTATGTCCATAAATGGAAATTGACTGAAATAAGTAATGTTGATGAAGGGATCAAGACAATTAAAGGTAGGCTATCTAGTGAAAGAGTTCTCTTCCTTTTTGATGATGTTGACCAGAAGAAACAATTGAATGCGCTTGGGGAAATATCTATGATATTCAGGCATTACTGAATTCTTCAACGTTGAATATCAAGTGCTGAAGGATCTCGAAATTCTTAGTGCTTCACATTGTTCATTATTGAAGATAATCTCTTCCATTGGTCACTTGACATCTCCTATCGAGGCTATCTTTCAGAAGCACCATAATTGCACAACTTCCCCTGTTGATTGGAGCTCTTACAAGCCTTGAATACTTGTCTTCAAAAGAATGTGAATGTATAGAGAGGCTTCCGAACTCGATTGGCAATCTGTGATCACTACTTGAGTTCGATATTTCCTATGCGTGCATTAAAGAGCTACCTGACTCAATGGGAAACATGAAAAGTTTGAAAGTAGTGAGGATGAATAATTGTTTTATTGGAAAGATACCTAGTGCCTTATGGTTGTTGTAAAAGCTAGAAGAAACAGACGCAGCATATGGTGAAAACTTGCAACTGGAAATTCCAAATGACATTTTTAGAAATTTGTCTTTAAGGATCCTAAAATTGACACTAACTGAAACATGCCGAGTACCAAAGCTTCTAGGAAGTCTCGTTAGTTTGCACATTAATACATCAACAACGATAATTCAAGGTTTCTCAAACCTTACAAGTTTAAATAATTTGTATCTGGCCACTTGACCAAATGCTTACCGCATAAGACAATTGTCAACTTGTGGAAGATACTATGCCATGGTACATTGTGAGATTAAATAAATTGGAGTCTTTAACATTGTCATCTGCTATTGTAACCACCTTATATGTCTTCTGTTGTAACCACCTTATCAACGGATATTGGTAAGCTTTTTCAACTCAAAAGACTAGAACTCCGGTGTGCTAATTTGTTGTGCCTCCCAAGGCTTCCCCTGGAGTTTATCTTATTTATGTGTTGAATCTTCCTGGTGGATGAGAAGAGCGATGGATCTCTAAAATTTGAAGAGACTTTCAGAACTAAGAATGGAGAACTCTGCAACATCAAAGATTCAAGGCCTTTGACTGTTTGGAGTATCTACCAATTTCGGAGCTCTTCGATCTTGAAAAAGGGAGAGAGGTTCCCTGATCTGACTCATTAGAAGAAGTAGAAGCTAGTTACATTAGATTATTGTAGTAATGTGGATTTTGCTTGTCGCAAACTACCAGAATCTCTAGAAGAATTGTTGATTGAAGGCCCTACCATCCTTGATGTAAGTTGATTGGGTAGAAATACTTTACAAAGAGGGGATAACATGCGTGAGGCCTGGCTGTTTCAACTTAAAGAGGTTCAAATGATGCAAGGCCTGGCATTGCTTACGAGATTCGACCATTTCTCAAAAAATTGAGAAGACATGCTCTGCAGAGGAGTGCATTTTCCAATAAGAAGTGCATGCGGTTCTTGAAAGATCCTGCATTTACAACCACATTTGTTGTCAAGGAAGCTTGGAAACTTAAACATATTGCTTATTGCCCTATGTCATTCTAGCAATATTAGTTATTGTCTTTCCTGGAATCATATTCTTTATACTAAATTAGAATCATAATTTGCCAAATTGACTTGAAACTTATATACTTGTATAGTTAATTGCTGGCTGTTTTTGCGACCACTTTCTACCTTTAAGATGGATGGCTATAAACTGCTTATGAAATGGAACCATGGTTTCTTTCAATCTATTTCTTGAGTTCAATTTGGTTTAGATATATTCCCTATCGACTGTTTTAGTTGGAGAATTAAGTTTTCAGTAAAAGACGAGTCAAATTGATGCTAGTTTACTATATTCAAGTGCATTAATTTTGTCAATTTATACGTTGGTCTTTTATGTGAGATCATCGGAACTTATTGGGTTGTACTTTAAATTTGAAGCTAATATCCATGCCTTGTAAATATTAACTTTGTTACACCTTAAACAATGAAGGATATATTCAAATGTGTAGGCTTTAATCGGTAATAGAAGCTCTGCCATTCGCCTTTTGGTTATCCTAGGGATAGAGCTTTAGGTTTCAACATTGATAAGGAGAACTGCTCCCGACAAAAGTCCTATATGACTGCCTAAGCTTTTTCTATTGGTAACAAGTAAGAAAAATTTACAGGGTCTTTCTGTACAGGTTAGTTGTGCCTGTGGCTAACTCAGTTAATATATCTTTTCCGACGTTTTGATGTTGTACTTTGGCTTTTCTCATGACGTACCAATTCTTAACTTATCATATGTTGTCAAGGAATTAGTTGGTCTCTTGCACAATGTGCTTTGAATGGTCATGATGTGCAATATATCCTTTGAAATGACGAAGGAAATTTAGTTTTTCAGGTTTCCACTAATGTTTTTTTTTTTTGATAACCGAGGTGTCCGCGCGGCTGGCGAGCTTGCGCTCAAACCAGCGGTGAAGGTTTCCACTAATGTTAATTCTTGTATATCGGAAAAAGTAGGTAAAAGCTTACAACTCTCATTCCAAAGGCTGATTAGTGTTACAAGTCCAAGCCAAGATAATATAAGTCGTTTACCTCCTAAAATCTGAGATTTAGCAAAGGTTGCCAGTGGAACTGATGCAAGACAAGGTCGTCATCGATCCAAGATGGCTTGATCATAACCCCCTGCCAGGAAAGGGTTGAAGTACTTGTGCCAAGAAGTTTATTGTGACTATGTGCCTATAGCAGAAGGTAAGGTCACAGATTTAGAAGTGGTTTCCCTTGGCACTCTTTGTTTCACCTTGTAAAACCAATTAATTGCCCAACCGTGCAAGTCTCACAGTTTCAAAGTTCACACATCTGCCAATTTTGCTGCATGATTCAACTACAAATAGCTCAGCTCAGCATCCACACATCCTTATTAGGTTTTATCAAGTCTGTTAAACAAAGCCACAGGCCCAAAATTAGATTGACAGGTAAACTTGTGAATGTATTTATTCAGTGGAAGTCACGGAGTTGTATTTACAAGGATGACACATTCAACTTCGTGCTATTTACATTGAGAGTGAATTTAAGTAGAGCTCTTATGCTTGTGATTGATATGGACAACAGATCGATGGAATGCATTTCATGACCGTCATCACAGAGGTCACTAATGATCTTTGAGAAAAAAGGTGTTGACCCAGGAGCATTTTAACTGAAGTTGCTCTTGGCATCATAGTCTGAAGGCAGCCTCAATGCAGAAGCAGAAAGATTCCTGGAAACAATAAGATTTCCTTTGACGTCTTCACCTCCATATTCCTTCAATCGTGCGTCCATGACGATTTTGCACGATCCCCATGTCTCAGCCATTAATCCCACACCATAGTAAACTAAATGGTCCGTAAGGCTGTTACCAATTACTGATCTGCGGAGACGCACTCTCATCAGTTGTCCACATATATTCCTGGTAACAAAGGACCAACATTCCCTAGAACAAGCTGGTCTGTCACACGACTTGTTGCGTCTAACATGACAAATCCACAAACTAATTGCTAAAACAAGTAGCTACGACTGAAACAACATCATTACCTGCTGCATGATGGATCTTCTCCAGAGCTATCACAAACTTTCTCAACCTGATAAACCAGACTACCAAATCCTATATTATATAGCCATACCTACAACAAAGCAAGCATTCCAATTACATGTGAACACTGACATAGAAAAGATTATGATTAGTCACCAGAGAAGCAGGTGGAATCAGATCATTTTCACATTATCTCACATCAATATGTTTATCCGTAGCTGTCATTGAGCTAGTCGCCAATAATTACAAGCATTAGTGGATGTTGACATACAATAATTAAAATGCGTATAATTGCACAGAGCCTAAGATGCCTAAGACTAGGTTAAGACAGCCTTCAGAGAGAGAGAGAGAGAGGTTAAGACTAGCTTATCAGCCATCAAAGAGAGAAAGAGAGTATATAGCAGACACTATGATGCACCTTAAACTTTGGAATTGGTATGAAAAAACTAATGATGGCTCGTGCAGGAATGAGAGTTACTCAGACATTTCTGAAAAGTCATGAGTACTACAAACTATCCTGCTTTACTAAGAAGATAAAAACAAGACAGTTACATTTTATACGTTGAAAAAAGAGAGTAAATACATTGTTGGAATAAATGAGACTTCACCAGGAAGATAGGTTGAAAGAAATGCAAAGAAAACGTCAAATTCAGTCAGCGACAATTCCCCATAAATTGTATGATCAAAGCCTTGCCTCTCTAGGGAAGTGATGGTAAGTCTTCTGTGGGAACCGAGAATAGTACGGAGGCAAATGAGGCACAATATCATGTCCCTTAGTAATACGTATCATATTTGGCACGCGGTCACTGTAGTAAGATGCAAACACTGCATTGCCAATACGAGGTTGTCCATATGTTAAAACCTGAACATTCCGTGCTTCATGATTGACCTGAAAATAAAGTGTTCCCCATTTATACAAGTAAATCAAGTGAATGTGCTGGTCTAGAAAAAACAGTTTCAGCACACATACTAGACAGCCAAATAACTTGAACGTTAACACATCAATGGCCCTTTCAGGACCGAAAAAGAAACACTATGCACCAACAATCATATATCGCATTTCACATACAATGGTGAACAATAGAACAGCCCTTTCTCTCCATGAAGGCTGAAGGTCTAGCGTTACTCTTTCAAGATCCCATCCATAATTTTCCCAGCACCAAACCTCACACCCATAATAAAACAATTCCACCCCCAGCTCCAAGAAAAGGTGTCAATAATATGGAATAGTGGGATTGGCGGTGAATTTACAAACGAGGCGCATTTAATTGCTGCCACAAGAAGCAATTGGATGTTGGTGGCATGAGTCACATCCTGCTAATGACAGACAAAAAAATTCCAGGTTCATGGTGAAAATGCCCCTTGAACTCCAAAACTTATTGACATAAATAGCAAAGGAGAAACTAAAATGGCGTTTGGTAAAAAATCCTTTGTGAAGCTGCTTTGGCCCAAGTAGTGTTTGGCAAATTTTTTTTGCAAAGGGCTTTGGGAATTTTCTTTTTTATTAAAAAAAAAACTTACCCTACCCTTTGCCGGAGTTGGCGAAGGGCTATGGCTGCCAGCGAGCTAGATCCGGCGCCGGCAGCTGTTGCCCAAGGTCCAGATCTGCCGCCGCCGGGCGACCCTTGGCGAGGGTCGCGAGACCCACCTGGAGCCGCGCGACCGCCCAGGCACCGCTAACTTGGGTCGTGCGATCTCGCCAGCCCGATCCGGTGTCGGCCACCCTCCCTCGCCAGCTACCCTCACGCAAAAGATGAACAATAATAAGGGGGGCAAAACCGGAATAAACCAGAATAAGTGAGGGTAGTTTGGGGCAAAAAAAATTGGGTTTAGCAATTTGGCAAATGCTGGCTTTTGGCCGAAAGCCCATTGGGAATGCTTGCCAAACGGTTCAGCATTTCCCCGAGGGGCTTTCAAGGCCAAAAGCCCCTTCCCAAAGCTGAACCAAACACCCCCTAAATCAAAAAAAGGGCCACAACACATGGGCATGCGGTCACAATCGGCTAAGAACAATTTTCAGCAAGAAATCAGAAAAAGTAAACTTTTAAATCATTTGTGTTAGGACAAGATGTTATACTTGCTACTAATACTTTGAGAAATGGTATACTCTAAAGTTTATGCAACCTATGATCCTATCAAAGTCCACATGAAAGTTTTGACTCTCAAAAAATGACCACTTGTCAGGGAGAGAGAATCAATGGAAAATGAAATATGGGGTGGGTACCATTTTTGGTACCAGTTCCACAACAGGTGCCTAGAAAAGTACACTGGACCACTCTACTTAATAAAGCTGAGACAAAAGAATAATTTAGACACCTTAGAATTGGCTCCAGCCTACAAAATATCTGGTCCAGTAGTCCAATTGAAGAGGAGCTGCTTCATTTGATTAGAGAGAGACAGACAGAAACAGCGCATAAAACACAAATTTAGGATTGATATACAATCTATATTAAACTGCATAGGCACTTTAAGATTACATGACATAAAATTTGAGCTTCAAGTGCCTAAAAAAGTTATATGTCTGGACCATAAACATATCAATAATCCCATAAAGTTTCCAGCAAGTAAACTTTGTAATGGATAGTTGATATCTTTACCCACTACATTTAAGTATTCAACCAACTCGAAGCTCCAAAGCTTAACATGTACGACTCAATTCACACAACTAGATACTTCAATACTTGGTGGTTCACGTAAAGTGCTGTTTGCACCCCACTCTGCTTATGTTTTGTTTATGAGTTGATTTACCAAAAACATAAGAAAACAAGATGCTATGTATGAAGAATTGTAAATATACATATGAGAGCCATAGAAAGTTCAAGATCCACATAAAGAGCCTAGACTCTTCAAGGTAGAGTTGGCAGAGAAATCCAGATAACTCTTAACAAACCAAAACTGAATAGTTTGAAGAACACGATAGAAAAGAAACCAATGAAATTCACAAGTCCCAGCCATAACAATTTTTCAATTTATCTTACCACAAGATCAAGTCCGCAAAAGGATGCCATAGCCCCTCCCATAGAATGCCCTGTCACCATGACGTTGATGTCTCCATATAGATCCTTGGCTCTTATAACAGCATCCAAAATACCAGGTCGAATTGTCGTATTGTGATAAGCATAATAAAATCCACAATGAACCTAAGCAACAATTAATAGAGTAAGACTGTAACTTAATCCAAATCAGAAGTATCCACAGGTTGCAAGAGTTATCATCTCTGGAACTCACCATGGCACCAGGCATGCCAGGGTAGTTTATGTCATGCTGTTTCCAGTAGAGATCTTCAACCCAATTCTGTATGCTGTAGACACAAATAGAAGTAATCACTAACCGAAAAGCTCGAATGATAAAGAAACGTGAGAAATTTTCACTGAAGAAAATTAGCGAAGTATGTAATCTCCTCATGACTCCATCTAAAATTACACGAAAGTTACATGATTCACCCATTTTCCCTTCATATGGACAGCAGACCCATTTGCCTCGTGTACACATTCACCGAGGCTGCTTTTCTTAGCTTAAATTTTCATCAAGTCCTTTGCATGTCAATTTAAGGGGAGGAATTGCTAAAGTTGACATGCATGCATACCTATGTTCTTGAGTACCTCTGAAAGCTATAACCACAGCATTAAGGTCCTTGGCGACCCCAACATATGCCTACGGTTGGTTTAGAAATAGAGACAAACAATTAGATGCAATTCAAACATAGAGGTATCACAAGCATCGCAAATTGGCAGGCCACTGTAAAACAAATTATATACCTGTAAGCAGTGCTGAATGTCAACTATCAGTTCAATGACGTCAAACCCCTGCTTTCAGATCAAAAAGCATTGATAGCCAGTTCAGAAGCTCACATAACAGTGCAGCATATGCCGACAAAATGTCATCTCAAGAATTGGCTATCTAGTACTAAGGATCCATTCTTCGCACGACCTTAGCAACAATGTCATATTAATAAGTAGTCAAATTACCTTGGTCTTTCCATCACATCTAGGACATGTCCAACTAAAAAGTTCTGTCAAATCTGACATGTAAACCTGCAATAAAAAGCTTTATTGAAATGGGGAATCCTGATGAGTAACAACAACAAGCTCTAGGTAAATGTGAAACTTTTCTTAAAGACCACTTACGGCAGATGCATACTCCACCAATATCGTGGCAAGAGTGTGATTGTAAATAGCTTTAAGAGCCTTGGACCTCACTCCAAGTTCTGCATTTACCAGTTGAGAAAATTTCAGATTGATAATGCGGTCAAAAGCTCATTCAATTACAAGCAATGAAGCAAGTTTCTTATGTCTCTTGCAAGCTATTTCGACAGATCAAGAGAGGGGAACACTTTAAGGAAACATCAACTCAAGACAATATTTCAGTATATTTCCGCCATCCTTCTTCGTGAACTGAAAGAACTATGTACACGGTGCAATGCAATGATGGGGGAATAAGTGAACAACAAAGGGCGCCACTTTCCAATAAAGCTACTCCACGAAAACCTACAGGCAAACAGTCCATTACTCAACAAAACCAACCGAAAACAACACAACGCCCGTCAGTTATATGCTCCGAAAACATCCAATTGTACACCAGAGGGCATCATACAGCTATAGTTTGCCCCATTCAGTCAGGCACCGCAGCTCCACCACACAGTCTACAATTTCCCCCCAAACCTGAAACACCTAACCCGCCCAAATTCACAATACAAATCTCACTGTCCAAGCTCGAAACCGGCCTACTCAATCCCAGAGCCTCTCTATTCGCGCCTCATCACAATCAAAACTCCCAAACCCGAATCGAGTCAGAGGACCAGAGCAGCAGTTAACCGACGCCACGAACGCGAATTGCGATTACCTCTCGCCCCGCTCGCGGCAACCAAGCACGTCAGAAGAACCACCACCGCCCTCAACCACGACCCGTTCCGCTCCATTTCCTGCAAAGAGAAAACCGGGATCGAACATCGTCCTCGAGACGAAACACGAAACCACGCCAGCAAAAAGCCCGCTCAAATCTCTGTTACCTCTCATGTACGCAAACGCTTTGCGCGCAATCGAACGGCGAGATCGGCCGTCGAGATAGAGAGAGAGAGAGATCGCGATATCCTCGTCCGCGTTGTTCGAATTCGATCTCGATTCTGGTCTCGCGGCTCGGTGGACGCTTTTAATGGCGATTGAAAGCTACGGCGACTCTGGGGGGCAAGAGGAAAAGAGGGGGGACGACGGATTTACGGATCTTTCCTGATTTGTCCTCGGGGCCTTCCCCTGCCGGCGGGGCATATTCGGTGTCAGATTCGGTGATTTCGCCACTCGCGCGAGGGCAGTGAAGGAAGTTCCGCTGAAATCGGGACGTTGGGAAAGACCGCGGGGCGATTTTCTTCTCCGTTGTATTTTAAAGCCCCGAGAGGATGGGACGTGTGCCCTTTCGGACAAATTTGGGGTTTCTATCTTTCTCTGTTTTGGAGCTTCCTATGATGTCTCCACATCAGCACGTCGACTCGGCTTGGTTCGAAGTAGAATTCCAAAAGGTACACGTAAAATTAGTGTTAGTATTCGTGGAGGTTTATGAAAATGCAAGTGCTACTTCTGTCAAATGTTTTCGAATTCAAGATCTGATCGATTTAATAACTCGACTTATTCAAAATTGAGAAGAATATAATTAAATTCGAGTGACTGGCGGATGGAGCTTAATCATGAATCATGGCAAAATTCAAGGATGCAGCTTGCTGTACTGCGTATCAATACTTGAATACTCTAGGTGTACTTATGTTGAACTAGATACAATAGCTTCCATTTTCGAGAACAAACCTACTTATAGAATCATGAGTTGAGAAGTTTTTGTCTAAAGTATACAAACTATTTATAATGTGAATACGTTTGGAATTAATCGTTGTCTTAAAAATCACAACTTTACCATCTTAAAATTGCTCGATTGAATATGTGACTTGTATAGACATTGGGATTGAAAAATTTACATGTAAAAAGAATATGAAATAAAATGAATTTGTAACCTCGGACAAAATACATGATCATCGAAAGCAAATTCGTAGGAGCTTAAAAGTCTTTTTCTCTCGCTCTCCTCTTTCATCGTCTCTTTCAACCTTCACTCATGGGGGAGGATTTGAGCTATTCTCACCCTCCCCCCATCTACTATTGATTTAAATTGTGTTTTATTGTTCTTTTCTTATTTTTCTTCTTTCCCAATTTAAATTCGAGAGCTATCTTCTTCTCATTTGGTTTCAAATGTGAGAGTTTAAACTTTCCCAATTTAGTTATAGATTTAGGAGCTATCATCTCTCGATCTAGGTTATGGAGTTTAATAAATATGCTTTTGGAGATTTGATACCCCGCTGCTCTATCTGAGTACAGGTTCTTTATCTCCAACTTCAATGGAGATCACAGGAGTTTGGCGTCTCAATGAACCACGAAAATTTGCTCTTCTAGACATTAGATATGTGTTTGTTGAACTTGCTATCTCTATACAATGATAGTATAAAGAAAGCTGAACTTAGGTTCGCATTGCCAACTGGTAATATTGTAATCATTAGAGAAGAAATTTTTGGCTTGTGCTCATTACTGACGAAGATATGACATCTAGAGATCGGCTGCTGATTATTTTGCTTGACAGATCCATTCTTGTGGAATGTGTGTGTATTTAATCCTGCCGGTGCTCCATTGATCCTCTTTATTTTCTTGTTTTGGCTTTGCGTGACAATATTATGGGTTTTTCGAAAGTTTACATACTTCTCGCGTATCCTTTTGAGCAATATTTTCCTTCGACTAAAACAAAAAAACCTCAGACAAAAAATTAGGAATGTACATTTTAAGAAGGCAAAGAGTGTGAGTAAATTTATTTATTTATTTCACATTTAGCTCACTAATCATATAAATAAGAAAGTAATGCGTGGTACGTGCCATATTCGGTGGCTCTTGCAAGTTTATACTGGTAGTGGAATATTTATAAAACTACAGTGAAATTAATTCACAAAATAAGTGGATGTTACAAGCCTCCATTTGTTTTTCAGAAAAAATGATTTAAAAAATAATTTCCCAAAATATTATTTATTTTACTTGAAATAATTATTCAATTGAAAATGTTTTTGTTATTGACGAAAATTAATGTTTAAATATTTTCGTGAATAATGATAATATTTTCCGTTCATTTATTTTTGTAAGCGATACAAGCGATAATTTTTAGGAAAATATATTCTAAATCATTCATCGCAAGTCAAACGAAGATTTAAGAAGAAAGTGAGATTCGAGAAAAATTATTGCGAAGAGTAAGGTTTCATTCGTTTCACGGAAAATATTACGTGTCTGGAAAATGTTTTCCAGGAAGCCATTTTCCTAAAAAATGATGCCATTTTCGAGTGTTCGACTGAAATCTAAAAGAGTCTCCGAAAATATTTTTCATTGTTTGATATGGAAAAGATTTTCATCATTGCACTACTTTTAATAATTTTTAATATTCTTTTTCTTTTTTTTCCTTCTTCCTCTGCCGGTCGCCAGCCGCCGTCGTGGCCGACGACTGGGAGAAGAAGATAGAAAAGAGAAAGAAAAAGAACAAAGAAAAAATAATCAAAAATAGAATTAAAAAAAGAAAATAAAAATAATTATAATGAATGATGAAAGAAGGAGGGAGGAAAATGTTTTCCTCTTTTCAAAAAGTGGAAAATATTTTCCTCACTTTTGAAGGTGTTTTGTCGATTGAGGGAAAATATTTTTCATGGCTAGTTTATTTTTGGTGAAACGAATATTAGAAATTCCGAAAAATGTTTTTCTGAAAGTTATTTTTCATAATACGAATGAAGCCTAAAATAATCAATTTGTAGAGACTAATCTTCAAAACTTTTCCTTTATATGTAGTATAGATAAATCGATTGCTCAATTGACTTACCTCAAATTTTATAAGCGCGAAACTAATTAATACACCACTCTCTCTTTTTAATCAGTCTCATACACTACCCATTCAAATTATGAAGAAAAAAAACAGAACATGAAAAAACCGAACCCACATCCAAACACGATAACCCAACGATAAAAGGGTCACATAGACTTTATCAAGTTCACAAATTCGAGTCGTATCATACAAACGAACTTCTAACTAGTTATTATTTTGGGCATTTATTACCTCAACTAAGAAGACAACAAATTTGTACACTTATAAATATATCGACTAATTATGATTTAAGTTGTACGTATCGTAATGAGTAGCAGTAATGATTATCCCTTCTATTTTTTCGTTTATTAAAAAAAAAGAAACAGGACTCATCGCAACTCAGGCGGCGAGGCCAAGTCGGACCACCCCCTCAACCCCTCGAGCCGCGCGGGTCCACATCCCGCGCGCGAGCCAGCGCTGGCTTCATTTCCCGCGGCGGGAAACGAAAACGCCACATTTCCCCCGCTCTGACTGGCGGGAAATTTTCGCACCCATTCGCGTTACACGAAAATGAAAAAAGAAGAAGAAAAACAACACGACGACCGAAATAATCAAAAAGAAGGAAACCACCCCGAAAAGAATAATAATAAAAAAAATAATAACAAAAGCGGAAAAACTATTAAAACAAAAATACGAAAAATCGCAAACCCTCCTCCTCCGCCTCCTCGCTTCCTCCATTTTCGGACACCGTCTCCGACTCCCCTCCTCCTCCTTCCTCCCCCTTTTTTCAATTTCGGATCGCCACTTCCGATTCCGATTCGGCCTCTCACGCCCTCTCTCTCCATCTCTAGAACGAGCGGCGACGAACTCGATCGATCGACCGACCGATCCGCCGATCTCCGCCGGGGACCAGGCCTCCAGCGCCGACCGCCGCCGCCATGGCGAGGCCATCGAAGCAGCCGGCGTCGTCCGACGAGGCCCTGTCCGACGGCTCCGAGGAGGAGGAGCCGCAGCAGCTTAACGAGCCCGTCGACGAGGAGGACGAGGAGGAGCTCGAGGCCGTCGCCCGCTCCGCCAGCTCCGCCGACGAGGACGACGACGACGCCGCTCCTGCCGCCGGCGCGGCCGACGAGAATGGCGAGGCCGACGAGGAGGAGGATGACGACGAGGTTCGGTTGTTTGCCTGCGTGGTTTCTGCTGGAATTTTGGCGCCGGATCTTTTCGTTTGCTTGCTAGGGTTTGCGGGGGTCGGTGCGGTTGTAGGTCCCTCTGGTGTTTTGCGCTGGGAAGTGGATGTCTGCTTCGTGTTTGAATACGAGTTCTTGAAGAAGGTTTAGAATGAGCGTTGGATTTCGATCGAGGATGTTGAGTTAGGACACTCTGAGAGACGAGTTGCTGTTCTACTGGTCTCTCGTGATTCTTTTACTGCATTCGTTTCTGCAGATTGGCGCTTGCTGTATTGATCCTCCGCTTTACTAGCGTGTTGCGCAGAATGAAGTCTAGCAATGCACAAGTATTCACGCATAGATACATGTTCTGTAAGGTTAAATTCGCACAAGAGCTGTGGCATTTTCGAGGTGAACTTATGTCTTGCTCTTCTTTCGGGGTTTACTATTTTCTGGTGTACTCTCAGTTGGATGAAGATGAGTAGAACTTAGGGGTTTCTCTTGCTCGTAGTGTAGGCACGGTATTCAATTTTAATATTGTGCATGCCAAAAATTATGCCTTCTTTGAGAGGAATTTCTGTTTGTTTCACTTTTTTTTTCCTGGTGGGTTGGTTTTGCATCTCCATGGCTAGAGGACTTGAGCAGGTCTGCAACTGTTCATGTTTCTTTGAAACTGATGACTGGGGTTTTCTCCTTTTATTTTAACATTTCCTTGTGATTAAAGCTTCATCAATCGTCTCACCATTTACAAAGTGGGAAACAATGGCAACCATGGCTCGTCTATCTTGCTTTGTTTCTGTCTTTACATACACACCTTAAGTTGGCTAGTGCTTCCAT
The DNA here is from genome assembly GCA_031216285.1 of Syzygium syzygioides. Classification (NCBI taxonomy): domain Eukaryota; kingdom Viridiplantae; phylum Streptophyta; class Magnoliopsida; order Myrtales; family Myrtaceae; genus Syzygium; species Syzygium syzygioides. The sequence continues at coordinate 31,486,286 of CM062249.1, forward strand.
ATGTCTGAAATGTTGTTAGATACTTGTAAGCATGACCCAGTGAGGATCAGAAGCGTTGCTGCTATTTATTTATTTTTGTATTCTTTTTCCCCATTCATTCTGCAGGAAGACAATGTTGGGACAGAAGTTAGCAAGCGTGAGAAGGCCAGGCTTCGTGAAATGCAAAGGTTGAAGAAGCAGAAGATTCAAGACATATTGGATCAGCAAAATGCCGCTATTGACGCTGATATGGAGCCTTTACATTTTAAGAATGACTCTTTCTTGCATTATTTCGAGCTCGTGTATTGATTATGACTAAAATTTTCTTGTTTTTGAAATTATTTTTCAGGAACAAGAAAATGAGATTTGTATCTAACAAAAATAAGGAAATTCAATCAATCGGACCATATTCTAGGCGTAGGCATTGATCCAAACTCAGTAACCAAATACAAGTCGACGCTCGTCTGTTATATACTCTGAAAACACATCCAATTGTACACCAGAGGGACCATATAGCTATAGTTTGCCCTATTAAATCAGGCACTACAGCTCCACAACACAGTCTACGATTTCCCCCCAACCCTGAAACACCTAATCCGCCCCCGCTCAAATTCACAATACAAATCTCACTGTCCAAGCCCTCCAAGCTCAAAACCGACGTACTCAATCCCAAAGCTTGTCTATTCGCACCTTCTCACAATCAAAACTCTTGATCAAAGAATCAGAGCACTAGCTGATGCTATGGATGCGAATTGCAATTACCTCTCGCATCACTTGCGGCAATCAAGCATGTCAGAACAACTATCACCTTCGACCGAGACCCGTTCCCATATGAGATAGAGAGATCGATTTCAATATTTGACCGTATTGCTCGAATTCAATCAAGACGCAGGCGGTGAGGCTAAGTCGGGCCACCCCCGATCCTCGAGCTGTGGGTCTTCAATTCTTGCGGCGGGAAAGAAATTACATTTCCCCCACTCTGACTAGCGGGAAAATTTCGTGCCCACTTGCATGAACCAAAATCGAAATAAAAATAACCGCTCAAATAATAATAACAACAATAATAAAAGCGGAAAACTATTTAAAACAAAAATACGAGAAAACGCAAACCCTCCTCTGCTTCCTCCATTATCGAAGAACAAGCAGTGACGATTCGATTGTTTGTCTGCACCATTTTTTTTACTTGATTAGTCAGAATTTTGGTGCCGGATCTCTCGTTTGCTTGCCAGGGGTTTACGGGGTTGGGTGCGGTAATAGGTCTCTCTGGTGTCTTGCGCTAGGAAGCGGATGCGTGCATCATATTTGAATACTGAGTTTTTGAAGAAGTTTTAGAATGAGGGTCGGATTTCGGTGGAGGATGATTGAGCCAGGACGGACACTCCGAGACAAGTTGCTCCCGATCTACTGCTCGCTCGCTTGCGATTCTGTTGCTGCCATTCGGTTCTGCAGATTGGCGCTCGCTGTATTGATCCTCCGCTTTACTAGCGTATTTGAAACTCTGATAACTGCAGGGTTTTTCCCCCTTTTTTATTTTAACATTTCCTTTGTGATTGAAGCGCTTCATCGATCACCTCACACCCATGTACAAGAGTGGGAAACAATGGCGAACACAGCTCGTCCATCTTCTAGCTCTGTTTCTGTCTCTACTCACGCATGGCTTCTCACGTTGGCAAGTGCTTCCATGCGTCGGAAATGTTGTGGTTCCATATTTGTGTGTATGTGATTCGGTGAGGATCGGAAGCGTCGCCGCTATTTATTTATTTTTTGTGTTCTTTTGCCCCCCCTATCCATTCTGTAGGAAGATAATGGGGAAACAGAAGTTAGCAAAAGCGTGAGAAGGGCCGGGCTTCGTGAAATGCAGAAGTTGAAGGAGCAAAAGAAGATTCCAGGAATTATTGGATCAGCAAGATGCCGCTATTGACGCTACTGATATGGTTGCCTTTACATTTTAAGAATGACTCTTTCTTGCATAATTTCGAGCTCACATGTTATTAGTATTGATTATGATATTAAATTTTTTTTTCTTTTCTTTTTTTTGCGCTAGAGATCCAAGAGGAGTCGATATACAATTTAGTCAAAGGATGTTCGCTCCCAAGACTTACTCAAATGTCGATAGCCCAAAAAACAATAGAGACTCATTCAAACGTGGACGTCATTTAGGAAAAATCTCCTCTTATGTTTGGAGAGTTGAGGCCTTAAAAACCGAAACATCATAAACCTCCAGCTATGCTTTGACTCAAGTAAGGTCATGTTGCAACCAGCAATGGAGTTGTGTGCTACTTTTTCATATTCGTTATTTCATCAGTGTGTTTGTTTGTAAACTACCTTCGCACATGAAAGCCCACTTCCAATGGCGTGCGTTGCTTCATGGACTCGGATCTTTAGCTTCTCAATTTTCCATAGAGATTCAATTGTCTCCTAAGTCTCCTAAGAAGGGTAAATTTTCTTCGAATCACTTAATAGGATAAAGAAGCATGATCTCAGAACAGGAAAAGAAACAATGCCGTTGAAAGACACAACACAATGACAATTCTTTGAATTTCTACCTTTTGCCTATTTGATTAGGCAGAAGAATATATCTAGCACATCCCGTCCTTCTCTAGTAGGTGGCGGGACCTGGATGAGCAAACTATTTCTGGGAAGAAATGAAAGTAAAAATTTGCTGAGGGACAAGGGCGTGAGAGCAGCAAAGGGAGACTCTTGAGTTTTTTACTTGATTAGGTAGCAAACTACATCTAGATGTCAAATGCAGCTTTATGCAATTTCACCCCATCCTTGACAAATCTCTTCGACTACTTTGTGAGAAACCCCAAATGTCTGGATTATAACAAATGCTTCAAAAAAAATTCTATACAAAAAAAGGATTTCAAATAACATGAGTAAACCAATAAATTGAGAGTAGCAATGCAGACAAAATGATAAAAATAAGAACAACTTGATTTTGTTCATTTATGAGAAGACACTTATAAATTAGATAAATTGCTTGATAACTGAGTAATATTTTTCACATAGTTAACAGTTGAGTGCTTTAGTGGTGTACTCCATGATAATGACATCCTTTTCAGAAAAAAAACAGCATGCAATCAGATTAATTAGCATGAAAGTAAACATGAAAACAGTATCGGCCGTGCTGGGTTGCAATGGCAAGTTATTCTTTTTCAAGAGCTTCATAACTTCCTGCGCGAGGGTAGCATCTTTGTGCTCTTTAGCATAATGCTGCATTTCAATACACCAAGTTAAGAAAAGAAATGTGTAAATAAAACAAAACGAAAGAAAATCACTTCATATAAGTGCATATCATCATTACCGATACATGGTTTGTAGAGCCAATTGTACGGGTCAAGCCATGGACATTATGCTTCCCCAAGGGCCTTCTTAACTACAATTTTGTCAACCCTTAGTTTCTATCATTAAGGACAACCAAGGGCGTGAATGATAAAATTTCTCTTTTTTAACCCTATTTCTGCCTAGATTTTTTCTATTTCTATTTTCCATATGAGTTTTTGAGCAAAAGTAATATTTAATAATGATACAAAATTTCTGTTTCTAGAATAGAAATTCGTTTGATAGATTCTTCTTAAATTTTTGTTCCTAGCGAATGGCGACAGACGACTGGCGAGCGGGCGGTTGACGGACGGGGCAGATGGGGCGGATGGCAGGCAGAGGCAGCGGACAGTGAGGGCGAGTAATAAAAAAGAATTATTATTTCTGTTTCTATTCCAAAAATAGAAAAGTAGAAAATTTTAATTTCTTATTTCTGTTACAAACCTATTTCTGGGCTAAAAATTTATCCAGAAAATAGAAAAATGAAATTATTTTACCAAACGGATTTCTATTCCAAACCTGTTTTCGAGAACAAAAAAATAGAAAAACGAGGAAACATAATGGTTATCATTCGGGCCTTAAATGCACCATGGTAATTTAAATTCTTAGGCAAAATAAGGATTAAGAGATATAAATACTTATTATATTATGTGCTCCCAGTGACAATTGATTGTTGTAATCTCCTGACATGAGACATACTGGCTGCGTTTGGTTCAACTTTGGGGAAATGCATTTGGGGGAATGCAAATACCTTTGAGCCAAAGGGGTTTTTCAAAATGCAAGTGCTGTTTGGTAAGTATTTTTTAAAATCAACTTGTGCTAAAAGTACTTTTACATTTTTTTTTTAAAAAGGGCTCCGGTGGAGCTGGGGTCGCCGGCCACCGCCGCCGGCCAGATCTGGTCGCCGGCCAACCGCCGACGGCCAGATCTGGTCGCCGGCGACCACCGCCTGGGGTCGCGCGACCCCGGCGACCGCCGCCTGGGGTCGCCGGACCCCGGGCGTCGCCTGGGTCGCGCGACCCAGGCCAAGCGTTGCCTGGGTCGCGCGACCCAGGCGACGCCCGGGGTCCGGCGACCCCAGGCGGCGGTCGCCGGGGCCGGGCGACCCCCAGGCCGCGGTCGCCGGCGCGTGCGGCCGACGCCTCGGGCCGCCGGGCCGGACCGCCTGGGTCGCGCGACCCAGGCGACGCCCGAGGTCCGGCAACCCCAGGCGGCGGTCGCCAGGGCCGGGCGACGCCCAGGCCGCGGTTGCCTGGGGTCGCGCGACCCCGGCGATCGCCGCCTGGGTCGTGCGGACCCAGGCAAGCTCGGCCTGGGTCGCGCGACCTAGGCGACGCCCGGGGTCCGGCGACCCCAGGCGGCGGTCGCCGGGGCCGGGCGACCCCCAGGCCGCGGTCGCCGGACGTCGGCCGACCCTCAGGCGGCAGTGGCCGGACCCCTCAGGCCGCGGTCGCCGGCCTCCAGTTGGTTCCTCGGGGAAGATGAACAGTGACAGACGAGGGCAAAACCGGAAAATCAAAAAATAAGTGAGGGTAGTTTCGGAAGAAAATTTTTTTACTTACCGGGTACTGTTGCTTACCGAAAATGCTGAAAGCCCAAGGCAACCTAGGACCTGCCTTGGGCTTTCAGCCTTCACAAAGCCAACTTTGGCTCAATGGGGTTTCAAAAAAAATTTGCCAAACACCAAATTTTAGCCTAAAGGGCTTTAGGTGCTCAAAGTGGCTTTGCAAAGCCAATCCCAAACGCAGCCACTATGGAAGTACAGTTTGATTTGATTTATTTTGCTTGGAAATAATGAAGAGCCTTATTACTAGAAGTAGCTTGAACGGATAACTATTGAAGCTATCAGCTCGTAAAAACACATTTTGCCCAAAGTGAGCAAGTATGCACATGAAAAATAGAGTTGTCATGATTGACACTTTTCACCAATTTAAACGCATTGAAGCATGTCGAGCAATTTAACATGTTACTCCCAAAAGACCGTTTATACACATTTAACAATGTTATATGTACTTTAAATTAAATGTGGTTTCATAAAATTATATATGAAAACCTCTTTCTTGTACATGTTATATGTGTCCTGTTACTTTCATCCATGTGCTTAATAGATGTGTCGTATCTTTGTCGGACATAATTTTGGTTTACATAACATTCGACACAACAAGAACATGACACACAAGCACAACTTGCTGCCAGTTGGGTAGTCAAAAGTTCTCGTAAGCAACTCCATACGTTCTCCAAGCATGGTAGGCTTTAGGTAATAAGATCATTAAAAAACAGAAATAATACAATAAAATGATTGCCTTGATCATAAGGTTAACAAGTACCAACAATCGAATGCAGAAGAGAAATCAGGTAAAGATATTAGCAAGATACAAAATTGTTGAACTTGGCACAAATATTGTGTCGGTAAAGCTTCCAAAAGTCAAGAGCCCTTGCACGCACACATGCTTTTGTGACTGCCCGACATAAAGTCGCAGTTTTAAATTCCCATGAATTCGAAGATTTGACAATCGTGTCTTCAACATCAAATATATGAAGCAAAACGCGACGACGACTATATAAATACGACATCTCTATTCACAAGCAAATTTCCTGACAGCATAATCATTCCTGATCTATACTCTCTGCTTCAACTTGACCGCACCAGGTACACATCCCTCGAATGAGATATTCAGACTTAAAGCCCCCTACTAACAAAGAACCATTGCTTTGGCATCTACAATCCACGTCGAAATTCCTCAGCAGCAAAGAGAAAAGCCTAACAAACAACAAGCACGCTACTTGCGAAACCAAGGGGCTGAGCACTAGATGAGAAGGAGCTGTGATTCTTAAATTCCTCGACTTGGTTGTCATAAGGAGAGACGAATCCAACTGAAGCTGAGATGAATCGGAGGCTTGAAAATGCAGTAGAGTCCGTGAGCTCTCGAGACGGCGTGCATGGGTTCGATGCCATCGAATCACAAGTCGACAAGTTCTCGAGCCTGAAGGTTGTGTTGTTTTTTTTTTTTTTGGGCCATATGAAGGTCGTGTTGTTGCTGAGCGAGTTTTTGATACTTTTATAAGCTTTGAGGAATAATACTTCTGATCACCCAATCTATTTACGATAATAAATACTTGAACAAAAGCATACGTTTTTTATACTAGTAGACATTGTATTGAACTAACATTCTTCTCTCGCCAAAAAAAAAGTTAACATTCTTAATTCTACTCCAAATTCTAGGACATCTTTTTTCTTTTCTTCGTTAATTTTCTTACGTTGCATCACATATTCTTGGTTCATTACCAAGACCATAACTTATCAGTATTTTTACTACACCAGCAATTGCACGTTGAAATTTTCTTTCTCCCTCAAAATCTGAATTTGACTCATCATATTCAGTGCATTACATTTCTTTGGCTTTGAACAAGGTTCGCAACAGACTTGAACTTCAGCATTCTACTTTTCCTAATATGTGCATTAACAAAATCCCTACCCTAAAGAATGGTAACTGGGCCACGCCGGCCCAGAACCAGCATAGACCGGCCCTCTTGGGCCCGAGCCCATGAGGGGCCGTACCAGACCAGGCCCGTTAGCAATAAGGGGCCGTGCCAATGCCCGGGCACTGGCCTAGGGCCATTTTTTTTTCAGGAGTGATCGTAGTCTGAACAAAAAAGTGAAGATGGCAACACTGATTTAAGATCTCAATGATGATTTTTCATGAATTTGATTATGAAAGAAATTCCTCGTAGAAAAGGAAAATAAGGGGCAAAACAGGAAGGAGGAGTTATGAACTTTTTCTTGCCACCAAAATGCATCCTCCATATGTTTTTTTTTTAATTATCCTTTTGCGCTTCTTTCGACTAAAATCTTGCGGACAGCACAAAAGGCACGCTAAAGCATTAGTGGCTCTTCTTCTTTTCCACATTAGCATGACCCCATCTTCTTTTTCTTTGCCTTATTGCTTTTTACCTTTCCATTATCACATTACTTTTAACAAGATTTTCCCTCACATTCTCTGGAGCAGTTTCGCCGACGGCTGAGGTCTCCACGAAATAGTTTTATGCTAACAATTATGGATTTTTTTTTCAATTTTGTTAAAAAAATGTGCATTATTACTCAATAAGCACTTGCTCTCCATCATTTGAAGTTTGACAAATAGTCCCGGTTATTTATGAGTAATGTTAATTAGTATGCTACAATTGATATATTAATTGACATGACCAAATCTCAAATTAACATCTAGCGAGTGAATATATAGATTTATGAAAATAAATACTATACAAGCGTGAAAATCTGGATAGTCCTCATTTTCTTTTAAATCACTTTTGGAAAAAGTGAGTTTTTCGGATCTCATTAGCCTAATATTCTAGAAAATCTTGACCTTTCCACTTGCTATTAAAAATGTCCCGAACATTCAACTTTATCACGGAGAATATAAGCTTTCAGTTTAATATTAAGAAGTGATGAAATCTTAATTTTCTTTAAAAATGTTCCCACCTTTCAACTTTATCAAAGTTAATTTAGATATTGTAGGAGGATGTCCATAACTTTTTTTTTTTTATAACCCAGGGAACCCCCGCATGGCCGACAGCCGGGGAGTAAACCCTGGGGGCGACACATGCTAGTCACCACACACGTGCCACCGGTTAAGTTACCCTGCGGCGCTCGGGATTCGAATACTCAACCTTTTGCGAGAGGAAGAGTGCGCGCTCCAGCAGCTCCACTTAAATGGGTGATGGGATGTCCATAACTTTCTATACTTACGTAAAGCCAAAAACTTGAATTTGGTGTCCTCCCTCAAAATATTCATTGTACCCTTGACATATATTATTCTGAGGTAAAATTGTTGAGTAATGAATGGGCAGAGACGGAAAGCATTGTTTTTATTTTTTCGTTGACCACTATATGCACCGACAGGATTTGAAGATGGACAGAGGAAACAGAATAAACTAATGACAACTCCTCTAAACGTGGAAGTGGAAGTTCTGAATCAGAGCTTGCTACTGACTGCCCATTACTAACAAGTGATGTATGTAGGTTCTGTATCTTTGGCACCACGATTGGACAGTTCAATCTGATAAAATCAAGAGGCGATGGCGGTCGCTGTATACCATCATCGAATGAGTCGGGATTAAATGCGCTCTCTTAATTTTGGACAGCGAAATTCTGTCAGAAATATAATATAATAGGCTGCAAAATCAGATTGAAAATGAAAGGAACACCTTATCTATTGTCGTCTCTGAACTGCAATTTGGTCCATCTAAAATGCGTGAGCCAAAAGATCCTCTCTGCAAAAACTAGTCATCTGAGGATTGTTCCCAGAATTCAATTGTTGATGATGCACCTATTCTCTCAGACACACTGACTTTTTGGGGAAAGAAAATAATCATTATCTGAAAGTACAGGAATGATAACATTCAAATCAAAGAACGAGCAGAACTTCAGATGGTTCGGGGACCTTCACAAGAGAACTTCAGATGCTGGTTGCTCGAGATGTGATTACTGCACTTGTCTTGCTTCTCAGCGGAATTGGCTGAAACTAACATGGCAACCTTAATGGCCCACATAGGAGACAGATCTGCAGTTAGTGCATTCAATCTCCAATTCTGTCATACTTTAACAAAGGGTGCCTTCGGTGGTTAGTTCTTCCATATTCACTTTCACCTCCAAGCCTGTGTTTAATAAGGAACTAACCATGGCCGGGATATTGGCTTTGAGAGTAGCAGCCAATGCCTACATGAGCGAAGAAAATGCGAGGTTGTAAAAACTTTGAGATAGTTAAATGCAACATATATACAACTAGCAACAGGAATGATTGGGAAAATATTACCAGAGCAATATACAACTACAAACAAGTAATATTTCTACTTCTACCCAAAGTGATAAGGATATTTAGTCAAAGTAAGTACCTTGCGGTCATCTTCTTTCTTCCGTTTGATAACCTCGACAGGCCACTCGCTGACAAGCTTTTGAAGTTCAATCATAATGCTGGACCTCTTAACATCAGGTAAACTCTGGCATCAATCCAAGGCATTCACTTCATGAGAACTAAGAAGCGACATCTGAACAAACAGAGCCTATGTAGGTGTATTTCCAACTTTATCTACTTCAGGAGCCTAAGATGATCTTTCAAACTCACTATTAGGACTATGGAACTCACTTGTGTAATTTTAACCAAACACTACAGCAAGCACCAAATATGAAACCCAAATCAACCAGTCACCCTCAACGAGAGGATCTGTCACAGTAATTTTATCTGAGCACATTATGGGGGACAATTCAGTATGTCTTCCACTAATTGTTTTATTCCTTAACAGGATATGGAAAATTAAAGGACTAGTTCAAAGGCGGAGGTAATTTAGGATACAAGTCCTTGAGCTAGGAGATCATGCCAGATGGTGAGCATATCAAAATAGCTATAGATGTTCTGAGAAGTGAAGCACCTGATTCAAGACATGAATCACTGTAGCAGCCTCCTCAGGTTTTCCTAAATCCCTGCACAAAACATTGGATATAAAACCATTTAGTTCACCACAAAACAAGTAAATGACATTCAGTTAAATTTTAATCTTACACAGGAGGGCTAAAAGCCACAATAAATGCTTCCAAATAGAGAAAAGTAGTCATATCTCCTTTGTGTGTTGACAATGAATATTATCATGCCCATGGTGCTTCATGTCCTAGGGTGTGAGCCAAAATTTGGTTTATTCAAGCATGAACTCTCACTTTTTTTGGCCATAGACCTCTCAGCTGGTTTACCAAGAACTTTTGTACTGATATCTATTGCAACTTTACTGTTTTCCCATGATCAGATTTTCGCATGCAAGAAGACCGAGTGCTTTCAGGGTCTAATATTTGTGATTTCAACAGTCTGTGTTTGCAAACTACCTTCGCACATGAGAACCCACCGCCCATGGTGTGCTGCTTCATGGACTCAGATCTTAACTTCTCAATTTTCCATAGAGATTCAACGTCTCCTAAAAAAGGTAATTTCCATCAAACCACTAAATAGGATATAGAAGCAAAATCTCATAACAAATAAAGAAACAAAGACGTTGATAGACACAGTGTAGTGAAAATTCTTTTTATTTCTTTATGTTTAGGGAGAGAAAGAAATCATTGTACAGAAGAATATATTCTAGCACATCCTGTCTTTTGTAGTAAGTGGCAGGACCTGGATGAGAAAACTATTTGTGGGAAGAAAAAGAAAATATAAATTGCTGAGGGACAAGGGCTAGAGAGCATCAGAGGGAGACAGAGCGAGTGTTTCTCACCTGCTTTTGCAGCAAATTCCATCCAGATGTCAAATGCAGCTCTATGCAATTTCACCCCAACCTTGACAAATCTCTTCAAATACTTTGTGAGCAACCCTCAATTGTCTGTATCATAACAAATGCTGCAAAATTTTTCCATGGAAAAAAGGATGTCAAATAACATGAGTAAACTATAAGATTGAGAGTAGCAATGCAGACAAAATGATTATAATAAAAACAAGTCGATTAAATCATATATAAAAAACACTTATAAATTGGATAAATTGCTTGATAACTATGTAGTATATTTCATACAATATTTACGTGCTTTAATGGCGTACTACATGATAATAACATCCTTCTCAGGATAAACAGCACGAAAGCAGGATAAACAGCACGGAAGTGAACCTGAAAACAATATCAGCTGTGCTGGGTTGCAACGGCAAGTTATTCGTCTTCAAAAGCTTCATAACTTCCTGCATGAGGGTAGCATCTTTGTGCTCTTTAGCATATTGCTGCATTTCAATACTATAAGTTAGCAGAAGAAATATGTAAATAAAACAAATGGAAAAAAATAATCACTTGATGTAGATACACGTCATCATTACCAATAAATGGTTTGCAGAGCCAATTGTAGGGGTCAATCCATAGACATTATGCTTCCATAAGGCCTTCTTACCTACAATTTTGTCAACCCTTAGTTTCTATCATGACGGACTAAGGCACCATGCAATTCAAATTCTTAGCCTATATAAGGATTGCTGCAATTAATATAGATTCTAATTATATCATGTACTCCCAGTAACAATTAATTGCTGCAATCTCCTGACATGAGTTATACTATGGAACTACAGTTTGATTTGATTTATTTTGCTTAAAAATCATGAAGAGCTTAACTACTAGAATCAGCTCGAACTGATAACTACTGAAGCTATCAGTTCATAAAAACACATATGCACAAAGTGAATGCTCTTTGCAAAGTTTCAACAATGAATACAATTACTTGAAGTGGAGTTGCCATGCAAGAAATCAAAGTCTTAGAGAGCCAGCAATGTGCGGAAAGACCCATTTACAGAATAAGTGTTTGATACAGTTGGATTGAGCTTAATAATGTCTGAGTAATAAACGAGTTAACAAGTTTGTACATGAAAAATAAAGATGTCATGATAGGCCCTTTGACCCTTTAAACACATTGAAGCATGTCGAGCAACTTAACGCGTTACTCACACAAGACACGTTTATACACATTTAACAATTTTATATGTAATTGAATTGAATGTGGTTTCACACATTCACACATGAAAAACTATTTCTTGGATATGTTACATGTGTCGTGTAATTTCCACCCACTTGCTTAACAGATGTGTTGCATCTGTGTAAACAAATTTCTGGTTTACATAATTGACGCAGCAAGGAAAAAAAACACAAAAGCACAACTTGCTACCAGTGGGGTGGTCAAAAGTTCTCATAAGCGACTGAATTTGTTCTCCAAGCCTGACAGGCCAGAGGTAAAAAGATCATTTGAGAACAGACAACATACAATAAAATGATTGTGCTAATGATAGGGTCTACAAGTAGCAACAATTGAATGCAGAAGAGGAATCAGGTAAAGATATTAGCAAAATACAAAATTTTTGAACTTGGCACACAACTCGTGTAGATAAAGCTTACCAAAGTCAAAAGCCCTAGCACGCACGCATCCTTTTGTGACTTCCCGACAAAGGTTGCAGTTGAAATTTTCATGAATTTGAAGATTTGAGAATCTCTGCAACGAAAGGAAAAAACATGTTAATTTATCAACTATTCAATAATTATAACTTTACTTCTCAAATGGAGCAAGAAGTCAACTGACAAATCTGCGTAGGTTCTGCAAGACATCAAAGAGAAGCTTAGTATCCTCTCCGTTTTTGCAATTTTCAATCATCGACTTTGGAGCCATCGTTCTTTTCGTATTAACGGATTCAATAATTTTGTCACACATCTCCTTCACGGCCTCTGCGTAATATAACAAGAACCAAATATCAGAGAAAGAACTACACAATTTGTCAAGCCACATATTAGATGGAGAAAAAGGAAAAACCTGTGGGGGGGTTCCTCCTTTTCAGCACTTGCTTTGGAAGAATAGGGTAAACGCAAAATTATTGAATAAGGGGCTGCAGGCAATCTATTGCCATGAACCGGCCCTGTGAATTCCAACGACATCACATCAAAACCCTGTACTGCCAAGAGAAACGCAGCTCCCTCTTGTACCAACAAGGAAACAAACTAATTCAACCCAGAACCGACATTCAAGAACACGAAGCAACTCGGCTCGACGAAACAATTCGACACGATCGATTCCATTACACAATCACGTCTCTGATATCATATATACGAAGCAAACACAATGGACACAATTAAAAAAATATGACATTTCAATTAAAAAGCACAATCCTCGCAGCATAATCATCCCTCCGTTTCAACTTGACTACACCAAGCGCACACATCCCTCGAATGAGTCATTCAGACTTCTTCATCAATCATCAAATTCTCCATCCCCTCACATCTAGACATCATCAAACTCAACCTTAAAAAAAGCACCCCCCCACACTAACAAAGAACCATCACTCTGGCATCCACAATCCACCGTCGAAATTCCTCTGACGGACGAGAAGCGCACGCTACCTGCGAAACCGAGGGACTGAGCAGCGGAGGGGGAGAAGGAGGAGGAGCTGCGGTTTCGACATGATTGCGCACAAATCTGAGCGCATTCCACGACTTGGCAGTCGTTCGGGGGGATGAATCCGGCCGAGCCGAGATGGACCGGAGGCCTGAGAATGCGGCAGAGCCTGCGAGCTCTCGCGGCGGCGTGCATGGCTCCGGCGCGATCGAATCAAACGAGCCGACGAGTTCTCTCGCACCCTGAAGGTGGTCGTGTTGTGTGCTGAGCGAGGTTTTTCTTTCTGGCTGTTCAGGGTTTTACGAGGAGGAAGAAGAAGAGATGCGGCAATGTTCTCCTGTGGCGGCGTCTGTGGCAGCTTACGGTGGGGAAACAATCGAAAACTCTTGCAGATGACACGCTTAAGTGGAAGAAAATAGTGTAAAATATGTAGAGAGGATAAATGTTTAGAAAATGCTTATTATTTAGCCAAATAAATAAATAAATAAAATTATGGCAAGTTGAGAGACATTCAAATTCCGTTTGGGGAGTAAAGTATTTGTGGAATCAATTGCTAATATTTTGATCATTCATTTACTAATATTATTACGATACGTCTTCATGAAAACAGATGATATTTAGCTTTCTAACATTCTTGTTCTAGGTCTATTTTGATTTAGTGGCTCAGGAAAGGATTTGTATGTGGATTTGGAATGTCGTATAATTTCAATTTCCTATATGATTAAGTACAAACAATGCCATGTTTGATGACCATATGAATTTTGGTTCACGAGGTCGATTGATAATGGGAAAATGTCATAAGCATTTCCTACCTTTTATCCAATGACTTACTACATGCCTCTAATTTTAAAATACCAAATATAAATATGAGTTTTTCCTTTGGAGATCACTTTGCACTTCTGCATCAATTAGCCTCGTGTTCCTATTATAATAGAAATGTCATTTTCTCTAAAAAAATGTTTATCCCCAGGTCCTAAATTCTTACGCCCATCAAAGGCACTCAAAACCAACTTAAAATTAAATCGCTCAAACATGGAGCTAGAGACTAAAATAAGTTTTTTGAGAAGGGACAATTTGGTCTTTTCAATATTGTATTTGCTTGGGTATATGCGAATGTTAATTGTAAAGTAAGTTTTTCATTGAACTACCCACAATAAGGTTGGGTTGAAAAAAAAAACGAACCGATAATAAAAAACGAACTGTCGTTTTCTAGATTCAAAGGAAATACTCCCTTTTTAACTTAAGCCGCAACTGTCTCCTCTCCACCCTCAATCCACAACAGAAAAAACTCCTCCCTTTTGCCAACCACGGAAATAAACCGCTCAAGCAAAATCAAAACTGCAACAGTAGAAGAAAACGAAAGCCGAAACTTCATTACAATCCGATACATGAACGGACAAATCAATCCTCCAATCTAATTCCTTTCGATTGACATTCTTCTTGACGAAAATGGGTTGCGGGAAGTCGAAGCATGATGTCGCCACCGGAAACACCATTACCAAAAGCAGGAGCTCGAGCGCCAATCCCGAGAAGAGCAAACAAGTGGAACAGAACGTCCCTCAGATGGAAGCAATTGGGAATGATGCGGCATTACTTGCGCAACAAGAAATCAATAATGCGGGGAGCCAGGATACAGGAACTGCAGCTAATGTTAAGGACATAACGGAACATCCTGAGCCCGAATGGGAAGAAGAGAGCAAAGAAGAAGAAACAAAGGTCGAGGATGAAGACAGAGGAAGAGAAGCACGTAGAAAAAGAAAGGGAGATCGAGCTGGAGCGGGAGCTAGAGCCAGAGACGGAACCGGTAGCTGAAGAGGAAGAGGCAGAGCCAGGGATATTCATATCCCGTGACTCGCCGGATCATTACTTCTCTCCGAGAAGAGACGAGGAAGCACTGGAAGGGATCTTGTCCGAGGGGCTCTCCTCCGAGTACAGCTCTCCACGGCAAGAACTGGTCAAGGAGGGCGAGTACGGTCAAGTGTTGGTGGAAGAGAAGAATCCAACTGGACCGGAAAAGGCAGAGGAATTGAGGGATAAGGAAAATGACTCGGCTCCTAAAGAGGTGCTCGAATAAGTCCTTCGAAGTGTCTGCTATCGAGGCCGATTAGCATTTTTATGAGGAATACAAGTCGAAGAAGCATGTCACTTTGCTGCCATGTGCTGCGTGGGTGAAGAATGAGACTCTGTCCTTCGAAATAAACTGAGACCTGGGGTCAGAAATCGGAGGACAAAGATAGAGGGATGGGCAGGATTCAGCCGGTTCAGTCCTCAAGCGATGGGGAGGTCGCTAAGATTCAGGGATTCGATTTTGCGGAATGGTTGAAAAGCACAGTTATAGAGAAGGATTTCGTGGGGATGAAGATGGATGTGGAGGGGACCGAGTTCGATTTGATTCCGAGGCTATTCGAGACTAGGGCTATCTGTTTGATCGATGAACTGTTTCTCGAGTGCCATTACAAAAGATAGCGGAGATGTTGTCCCAGTGAGAGAAGTTCCAAGTTCGATAAAACATATGGGCAATGCTTGGACCTTTTCACATTCCTGAGACAGAGTGGAATGTCTCACCACGTATGTTTTCTTTGATGCTGTGATTCTCCTCTTACAGTGGCATTTATTGTACTGCTTCAGTTTAGGCTTTTGTCCTGGATTACTCGTTGCATGAAGTGCTGTAGTGAAATAGCTCGAATGAAATCCAACGAATGCATGGTTTCTCTTGCAATCGAACTCGGAATGCTTCTTTACTTCATGTTACGAAACATCTGCCGGAATGAGGGACCGAAATCTCCCGAGACAACCTCTGTTTTCGAGCTGGAAAGTAAACATAAAAGCAGGGAACAAATTTAGCAGTACGGTCGTGCATGAAATGTGAGGAACAATTCTTTCAAGAGGATAGCAAACCTCTAAACACGAACCCAACCAAACTCGACCCGACCCAACCCGAACCTGACCCGATTGTGTGGCTATATCATGTTCGGGTCTTGTTTCGGGTTGGGCCAAGCACATATATTCATTGTTTCGGATCGGGTCGGATATTATGAAAACCTGACTCGACCCGACCCATTGACACCCTACTTGCCGATGCGCTCATAGTGTGGCATTGGCATGTAGACCTAACGCGGGTCAGGAACAGCTTAGTAGGGAGAACAAAGATCGTGTTGTTATGGCACTCAAGTAACGAAAAAAAAAGGTTATAACACTCAAGTGAGCGCTATACGAAAATTATGGCACTTGTGGTGTCATTTTTCCAATTATATAGGAAGCTAATTTTCGCGTCCATTCTTTCCTAAATAGATTAATTTCATTTTTATGGGGCTGTTTGTTTGAGGTTGGAGTTTTTTTTTGAAAATTCAATTTCCGAGGAAGTGAATCATTTTCTGGTGTTCATTTGTGCTGTAAAGAAGTTGAAAAAGATTCGTTTTGTGATATTTAATAATAAGTGAAATCTACTAAGGCTCCGTCTGTTTGACGGAAAATAAATGATTTGTAAAATGTTCTCCTAAAAATGATCACGTAGATCGCTTAGAAAAATGAATGAACGAATAATATTTTCATTGTTTACTAAAATATTTAGACATAAAATTGTTGTTAATAATACAAATATTTTCCATTGACTAATAATTTCAAGCACACAGGCGATCATTTTTGGAAAAATGTTTTCCAAATCTTTCATTTTTTGTGAACCAAACAAAGCCTAAATGCACCTTGTATCATTAACAATTGCTTCGAGGGAAAACAGTTTCCTTCTTGCGAGAGAGAAAACCATTTTCCTTGATCTAAATTTGCTACTTTCAACCTATGGAAAATTGCTTGAGTAGTTTTTTGTATGCTAGAAAGTCCGGAAATAGTTTCCTGAAAAATGATTTTTGGTCAATCAACACCCTAAAAATCATTTTACTGAGAATTTTTATTTTTGAGATGCCGACAATGTTTCCATGTGCCTACCACCACGAATAAATTATCGAAAAAAAATTATATAGGAAGCATCCGTGAAATTGCTTATAAACCTTGTATAATGCAGTAGATGCCGAAAAACACAAAACCACCCTACTGTTTAGCTGTACCTTGAAAAACAATGGAGAGTGTGTGCTGTACGTTCTTGACTTTGTCACATTCAAATTACGTTGCAATATCATATCGAGACAGTATCACCATGTCCAGCAAACTAGCATAGTCCCCTCGTGGCTCTCATGGTTCTTACATATATATATTTTCTTAAACAAAAGGTTCTTAAAAAGGACAGGCATGATGTTCCCAAGACTTTGTTGATATGGAAAACCCTGTAAATGAAAAAAAAGAAAGAAAGTATGGACTTCGTATATTACGTACACACACTAAAAAAGTGACTCAATCAACCACATTAACATGTAGAAGTTTCCGTCAATACGAATAACCATCAATATCAACGGTATACGACTACATACAACAGACCAGCATACACTTGACGGTTCCATGAATATGTTGCTAGCAAGCACAGCTGAAGTACCTATTAAGTACATTCTTTCTGGTAATATGAATGCCTTGGGCAAGAATTCAAACAGCCACCGAATTGCAGGGTTCTCATTCTGATTTTGCCCATCAAGTAAAAGGCTGTGTCAGTAATTAAACATGAACTCAAATAGAAGAGTGGAGGGCCAAATCTCCAGAACCAACCTCAGAAAGGGCCAATTTTCGTTCTTGAGATCTGAGAAGAGACAACCTTTTATCGAAGCGGATGAGCTTGGTCGGTCTTGGAGACCAACTAATGCATCACAGCACGTGAAATGTTGCCTATACTCATACCATCTTTTTTGTGCCTTACCGTAGTCCGCATGAGTTTGGAGCTTAGTGCTCCTACTATTTTAAGAATCGTTTCATGTGGACATCTTTATTTCTGAGATGCTTTACATTGTCGGCATGTGCCATGATAGATTAATAATACAGGAAGGCGACTTTTCGGGTCCATTCTTCCCCAGATAGATTAATTGCATTTTTAAGAATCATTCCATGTGAAGATGGCCGACAAGGTTGACATGTGTCCACCCACCGCGATTAAATTATTGAAAAAAAAAATTATATCGGAAGCATCCGATTGAATTGGTAATGAACCTTACATAATGCATTAGATGCTGAAACACACAATACCACGTTACTGTTTGGCTGTACATTGGGAAACAATGGAGAGTGTGTACTGTGCATTGTTGATTTTGTCACAGTCTAATTACGTTGCAATATCTTATTCAAACGATATCACCATATCTAGCAAATTAGCAAAGTCCCCTCGTGGCTGTCGTGGTTCTCTAGTATGTATTTTCTTGAACAAAAGGTCCTCACAAAGGACAGGCAGAGACAATGCCCAAAACTTTGTTGATATGGGAAAACCTGTAATGAGAAAAAGTATGGACTCTTTATTACATGCACCAAGAAGGTGACTCTCAACCAACCATAACATGTAGAAAGCTCCATCACCACAAATAACCATCAATATCCCCACGAAAGAAATACACACAATCGATACTTGACAATTCCATGAATAATGTCCCTACGTTATTGACAAATAAACGTTGGTACCCATAAAATTGAAACGACATTAATAATCTATTAAGAAATAATAATGGTAAAAAGTTATCTCTTTTGGAAGTAACCGCCGTTAACCGATATTACTAATGAAATATTTAAGCAACTCGTAATCTATATGTGGAAAAACACACCCACTTGTAGAAGCAAACAACTATTCATAATCTACTGGAATGTTCAACCTGGTAAATTGATTATTTTGGTAATATGTTACCGACAAACATATATTGCTACTCGTAAAATTGAAACAATGTTGATAATTCTATTAAGAATTTATAGTAACCAAATTGTTGTTTTGGTTACTATGATTAATTGAGACCACTAACATGCAAGCAATTTGTAATCTACTTGCGAAAATACTTATCCACTTATAAAAGCAAACGATTGCTCCTAATCTACAAGAGCATTTCAATTTGGTAAACCGATTTACTTCGTTAGTATATTACTGACAAATAAACGTTGCTACTTGGAATTTATAGTTGTAAAATATTTATTCCGTTCATAAGTTACAACTGTTAATCGAAACTACTAGTAAAGTACGTAAGCATTCGTAATTTACTTGCGGAAGTACCCGCCCACTAATAAAATCTAAGAAAAATGGTAATATGCGACTTGGTTTGAGGATGAAAAACCTGTTATTTTATTAATAACTTGCAAACAGTTGATTAGACTAAAAAGTTATGGGTTCATTTTACTTACGGACGATATTTAATGGACAATTCACGGAAGAAAACTCTGTTTTTGGCTAACGGAATTTAGAAACGTGCAAGATTTCAAACTACAACTATCCAATCAAATGAACAAGTCTGGTTAATGTTTTGATCCAATCTCGAAAGTCGAAGTCCACATCTCTAGAAGTGACATCGGGAAGAAATCGTTTATGTTCTCGAGATCTGAGAAGATTCGAACTTTTCCTCTACATTGTCCTATGACAAATGTGAATACATTGATGTTCTCCCCCTTAAGATTTAAAACTCCTAAGAATTATTTATGTTCTCAAGATCTGAGAAGAGTTAAACTTGCCTTTTTAACAAGAAAACTCTGCACCGTGCTATGCCAATTGCGAAAACATTATCGTTCTCCCCTTGGGAAAAATCAATATGGTCCGGGTTATTGGAAGGGTATTTTGCTAGCCTTGGTCCATCCACTGACTTAATATTCCAATAATACTCACATGCTGGCAAGCACGGCTGAAGACCTGTTAAGTACATTGTTTTTCTGGTAATATGAAAACCTTGGGCAAGAATCCAAACAGCCACCTAAATGCAGGATTCTTAATTTTGCCCATCAAGTAAAAGGGTATGTATCTGAAATTAAATATGAACTCAAAAAGAGGAGTGGCGGGCCAAATCTCCAGAACCAACCTTAGAAAGGGGCTTCTTGAGATTTGAGAAGAGACAACCTTATCGAAGCAGATGAGCTTGGCTGGTCTTGGAGACCATCCCTGCACGTGAAATGTTGCTAATTCTTTTTTTTTGGTTAATACCATCAAAATCCTAAATTGGTACACTTGTAACAAATTTACCAAAAACTAATTTTTTGATCACGAAAAACCTCAAACTAGTACATATGTGATAAATTAACGTCAAACTAATTTTTTAACCACAAAAAACTCCAAACTTGTACATTTATGACAAATTTACCCTATGTTAAATTTGATTAATACCATAAAAAATCACAAACCAGTACACATATGTAAAACCCCAAACCAGTACACCCGTTAGTTGCCACGTGTCATCAAATTTAAAAATTTGACGGTAAAATTTAACGAAAACTAACGGATGGTAAAGTTGTCACAGGTATACCAACTTAGGGTTTTTTATGGTCAATTTTTGGGGTAAATTTATTACAAATGGATCAGTTTTTTTATTTTTTATGATATTAATTTTTTTTTCCTTCCTCAAAGCTAGTGCAATGTGGACATTGTTTAGGAAATGCCAAATGAAGTACAGTGTTTCATATTTCGAGAGAATATTCTTTTGGAAGCTTTTATGAAATTGCAATTGAATATTGTCAGGGGGACAAAAAAAAGTGGGCATTGAGCACTGTGAAGCGTGAACCCCGAACACTTGCACGTTCGCTCCTTGAGACTTGAGACTACCTTGGCTTCTTCTTGTACTTACTCCATCCTGATCTTGAGCGCTAGCTCTCATCTCTGCTATTCCACCATTCGCCTATGTGTTTCAAGCTTGAAACCTTCTTGTTGCTAACTTACAAAACATTCGTAAATCACCATTTCTTATTAAATTTTATCAGTGTGATAAGTAAATTACTAAGATTATGAAAATTTTACCAACATTCCAAATGAAGTAGTAAATTAACTCAAATGAATTTTTATCAGTGCTGTAAATAAAATACCAGCATCATTGGAAATCAACCAGCATACCAATAAAGCAGTAAATTACCGACTCCTACAAAATTTCATGAGGGTGGTGTGTAAATTACCAACACAATCAAGAATTTACAAACATTATATGGAAATACTAAATTACTAACTCTCTTAAATTTTACCATTGTGTTAAGTAAATTACCAGCACTATCAAGAATTCACCAACATACCAATTAAGTGGTTAATTACCAACTCTTGATATTAGTATCGTAAATAAATTACCAACACTATCAAGAATTTACCAAGATTCTAATGAATTAGTAAATTAACATAGCCGTAGAACCAATAGCAGAGATCAAATAAATTAATAAAAAAATCCTTGTATCTTATCCTTGGCCAAAAATGGATAAGAGCATACGAAAAATCATGGGGCTCAACACAATCGGCTAGTGTGTTCGTGTATGAGAGAGAGAGAGAGAGAGAGAGAGAGAGAGAGAGAGGAAATTCAATTTGGGATAAGTGTATTGGAAGTCCTAAAACTTATTGTCACGAAAGTGTAATTAAGTTCTAAAACTTTCAAAAAGTGAATTAAGTCTTAAAACTTATTACGAAAGTACAATCGAATTCTAAAATGTTCAAAAAGTGCGATCAAGTCCTAAAACTTGTCACCAGAGTACAATTGAATACAAAACTTTCAAATAGTGCAGTCAATGGAAGGATTTGATTGGATCAATTTGATAAGTTTTATGATTTGATTGCACTTTTTGAAAGTTTTAAGACTCAATTGCACTTTCATGATAAATTTTAGGACTTATTTGCATTTTTTAAAAGTTTTAGGACTAAATTGTACTTTTGTGACAAGTTTTAGGACTTTCCATGTACTTATCCCATTCAATTTTAAAGAAAGTAAACCATTTTCTAGTGTTTTTTTTTGGTTTTTTGCATTGAAAAACAAGTTGAAAAAATTGGTTTTATGTAATTGTAATTAGTGAATCTACCACCGTACTAGTTAAATACATGGAAAAGACTCAAGAGAAACCCCCAAAACCCGCCCAGTTAACAAATACGCTTCCATGCTTGATATTCGACTGATATCAAGTCTTTTTTTAATCAAAGTCTTGAACTTAGAGCCCTGTCCTAATGCTTTTTTTAAGACTTAGACTTTATGCTATGTGAACAATCGTAGACTTTGAGCATTATCACAGAGTCTATGAACCTAGAGCCCTGTGTCGGTTCCATCTTCGAAAGTTTCTGAGCATTATGTGTGCCGATTCCACTGGATTTTATGCTATGCGATTCAAATTGGAGCATCTTTCAAACGATTGTTCACATAACATAAAGTCTAAGTCTTAAACTTTTGCTTTTAAAAATATCCTAATATTCTAGAGGATCTTGAACTTTTGCTTTTAAAAATATCCTAAACTGTCAACTTTATCAAGGAGAATTTCTAGTTTTGTATTAAGATGTCATGGAAAATCAATTTTCTTTGAAAATGTCCCGAATTTTCAATTTTGTCAAATTAATTTAGATATTGCAACGGGATGTCTATTCCATAGATTTGAAAATAAGCTTAATAGATAATTTCAGAGTCTCCATCTTGGCCCCCTGTTTGATGTACACCATAACAGCACTTGTCTTCTATTTTTGGTTTTAGAGAAAATTCCTAATAAAAGGCAACTACAAATAAGAGCTTGACCTCGTCAACCGGTTAAATATTCCAACCGATTAAGGGCATTTTCATCCAAAATAATTTTAATTACTTTGATAGTTGATTGATAGGCAGCCACCATTCAATAAATGATTTTTTTTTTTGCCAGCATCGTTTGATAAGTGGGGCATCTGAACTTTTTTCATGTCTGAATTGTTTCTCGAAGAAAAGATCAAGTGAGATTAATGGAGGGGAGGCAATGCTTGGTTTATTCATCATTGGGTTGATCATAATCTGGACCGTGAAAAGCTTATGATAGTGTACATGCCAACGCTTTACAAGCGACTTTGGTTGGCTAAAGAATGGTTGATAGAAGCTGATTTTGGCAGCTGCAGCTTATGTTGGTTGTTGTCAAGTTAGTATTGTGAAACTTTAGTTGCGAAGTGGCTGTTTTCTATCGTGAAACATGGAATTAGTTATCACAAAATTGATTTAGAAAACTTAGAAAAATACTTCCAAACAAACACCATCTATTCAGAAAAGCTTTGATCTTTAGATAGTCTAGCCAATCATGTCGTCAATCAATAGAAAAGTTGATACCGTCTAATTTAACTAAATGGAAAGTTCGAAAGTGTTGTATGAACATAGTTTTTCCTGGCATCAAAATAGAATCATTAGATTAAAAATTGCATGAGTTGGTCGATATGATTTGGGTTAATACTACGAAAAATCACAAATGGGTACACTTATAAAAAATTTATGCCAAATTAATTTTTTTATCCCAAAAAACCCCAAACTGGTATATCTATGACAATTATACCCTTCATTAAATTTTACTGTCAAATTTCTAAGTTGGATGACACGTGGTAGCTAACGAGTGTACCAGTTTGGGATTTTACCATCACATATGTATCAGTTTGTGATTTTTTGTGGTATTAATCCAATTTAATGGAGGGTAAATTTATCACAAATGTATCAATTTTAGGTTTTTTGTGGTCAAAAAATTAGTTTGGGGTAAATTGATCACAGGTATACCGGTTTGTGGGTTTTCGTGATCAAAAAATTAATTTGGGATAAATTTATTACAGACGTATCAATTTGGAGTTTTTTGTGGTATTAACCCATATGATTTCAATGCGGAGGACACCGACAATCTAAACCTAAGTAAACCATGCCTCGTTTTAACGTGTATTAACATTAGCTACCACTTTCCAAAGAAAAATAAAATAAAAGAACAACATACAGTCGGTGCAAGAAGACTAAAACGTCACGGGACTAGAGTGGCAAAGTGAAAGTCTACGAAGACTTGGACTGCGAACAGTCCACGAACCAACTTGCTGAAGATGGAATCACACCAACGATTCATTTTATTTGGTACTTCGTGCCTCACAGTCAGACTTCCACAAACGTAAAGATTTCATCAAAAGATAAAAAAAAATGTCACTACATCACCCTGCAAAATCCAACACAGATTCATTTGTTACTCCGCAAAATCCAGCACAGATCATTTGTTCTCTCATTCACCCGCAAACATCACACAACAACAAATCAATCTCCAATTCAAATGTTAATCGATAATTTCGTCTTACGATTTCCTCCAATCTAATACCATCATATAAATCAAAAATCATGTAACAACAAACTTTTAGAATGCGATTATCTCGCCTAGAATTTTATTGTCGCGGGAAAAGGTTTTTAGGAAATTCAATTTCAAAGAAAGTAAATCAGAAAATTTTGATAATGGTGGAAACAAGTTGAAAAAAATTGATTTTATCGTAATTGGTAATATGTGAATTTACTAAATGCAGCTTGTACCGTTAAAAGTAACATGTAATGACTAAAAAACTGATATTGTCTTCGTTTATTCTATAATCCATCAAAATAACAATGATTACAAAGAAATTATGATATAAATCAGGGAAAACGATTCCTTCTTGCCAAGTCATTTTCTCTAAGGTAATTTTTTTTAGCCCATGGCTAATGTTTTCCATTGATCGAATAGTTTTACGTAATTCAAACACTGAAAAGTACGGAAAAAAATTCCCGAACAATGATTTTTCATCAAATAGTCTGACCCTAAGTTAAATAAACAAGGAAGAATGTGAGGGACAATTCAATCTTTTTTTTTTCTTTTTTTCGGAAAGTATTACCTTTTGGAACAAAATTGCGCAAGTGTTTGCAAGCTAACGTCGTTGATAAATCTAGACCCAAAAAAAAAAGAAAAAAGAAGTCGTTG
This sequence comes from Syzygium syzygioides, assembly GCA_031216285.1. Taxonomy (NCBI): domain Eukaryota; kingdom Viridiplantae; phylum Streptophyta; class Magnoliopsida; order Myrtales; family Myrtaceae; genus Syzygium; species Syzygium syzygioides. Next base: position 31,511,250 of record CM062249.1, read on the forward strand.
ATAAATGTCAGATTTGTATGACAATAGACCACATAATTGATGCCAATAAAGAGATTCAAAGTGAACAATCATATCCCTTCATATGCTATCTTGTCCCAAAAAGCAGAAGAGAAAAAGTGAAATGCTAAAAAGAAGGTGGACAAATGTTAAGGTCTTAAGTGCATAGCGAAAAAGGACAAAAGCAAAGCAAGAATATATTCCATTCCACTTTTCTTAAAAGTTAAGTTGAAAAAGGCTTGGACTGCTTGGTCAATGTCGATCACCAGGAGATAAAATCATGAAAATAATAGGTGCTCAATCAAGTGAAACACGAATCATCGGAACCTATGGGATGGGTGGCATAAAAAAGATGACTATTGCCAAAATCATTTACTATCAGCTTTCATGTGATAACAAGAATTGTTACTTTCTTCCGGATATCCAAGCCCCCACAACTAAAGTCAAAACAAAAGTGAAGATGGTAAAACAAGATCTCAAGGATGATTTCTCGTGAATATAACTATGAAAAGGAATTCCTCGGGACAAGAAGGGGCAAAACAGGAAGGAGCAATAGTGAATGATTTCTTGCCACCAAAATGCATCCTCATGTTGTTGTTGTTGTTTTTCTTCTTCTTCTTCTTTTGCCTTGCGGGCTACTTTTGACTAAAGTCCTGCCAATGACGCAAGAGGCGCACGGTAAAAAGCGTTGGTGGGTTTTCTTTTCCACGCTAGCATGAGCCATCTTCCTTTTCTTTGCTTTATATCTTTTCATTATTATCACTTTGCTCTTTTAACAAGATTTTCCTCGGATTCTCTCGGGCCGTTTCACCGTGAATGACGGTTGAGGTCCCCAGCGGGTTAATTACTTCGATAGTTAATTGATAGGCGGCCTCCATTTGATTAGATGATTTCCTCTTTTTGGCTGGTGCAATCTGATGAATAATTCCATAACACAAATTCAATAATTTCTGGAGATTTTCTATGATAATTTGTAAAATAACACACATTCGCCATTTCGCATGATGGGTTTTACTTAATGGCAATTTAATTACAATTGCTAGCAATATGTGGTTTTTTTTCATCAATGTTGTTAAAAAAGATGTGCACTTTTACTCAATAAGCACGGGCTTTTCGTCATTTGAAGTTTAACAAAATAAATCCGGATTATTTACAAGTAATGTTAATAAGTATACTAAAATTGATATATTAAGTGATATTGATCAAATCATCTTAGCAAGTGAATGAATGGATTTGTGAAAATAGATGCTATACAAGTGTGAAAATACAAACGGTTCTTATTTTCTTTTATAAAAAAGTCATTTTTGGAAAAATTGAATTTTCCAGATCAAGAGAATCTTGAGCTTTCCAAATTGCTATTAAAAATGTCCTTAACTTTCTACTTTATCATGGAGAACATAAATTTTCAGTTTTGTATTAAGTTGACATGGAATCTTAATTTTCATTGAAAAAAGTCATAACCTTTCGATTTTATATTGCAACAAGGTGTCTATATCGCAGATTTGACAAATAAGTTTAGTAGATAATTTTGGAGTTTCTACCTTGGCCCCTTGTCTAACGTATGCCATCACAGCACTTGTCTTTTATTTCTTGGTTTTATTTCTTGGCCCGATCAGCCCATCAAACTGGACCGACCGGAGTTCACCTTTATTAGGATGGGGGAAACGAACTTGGTTGGAAGTTTGATGTCTGCTTTTGTTGACTTCAACTTTGAATGAATCTGCCCATTTATTTGTTTTGGGGGCAAAAGTTTATTCTAATCCACAAAATATTTGCACCACATGTCCAGTGATTTTGCCGCGTTAAGAAACGCAAATAATTATCGACTTTGATAGGCTGGAAGCGATGCTTTGAGGAAGCATCCTTATTAACCAATTTTGCAGCAAAACTGGCCCACGACTCTCTGCATATTCATCCAATCCTTTGGCTTCTCCAAGTTCAACGACCTACAGAAAAGTCAATCAAAAAAAATATTCCTCTTATTATAGTTCCTTAATGTTATGTGGTGAAGAAGGAATAAAGTGTCTTGATACTTAAGGTCCCCATGCATCTATACGAAAAGTGTTTCTTTTTCTTTATAAAGAGAAGGAGTTACCCAGTGGATCCCACCTATTTTCTCTTTTTCCCCGGGCTTTTGAGCTAACGGAGGAAGCTCAATTTCAATTCAAATGGAAGGAGTCTCATTTAAAAAATCTGCAACGAAACTTTTGGACTTTCGTTCAGTAAAACGAAAGTTCAGTGGAGCATGAGCAAAGCTAAGGCTATCGGAGAACAAATATGATCTTCCATTGGTCTTGATTCAAGAAATTCAATACTTTGCAAGAGTCTTTTTTTTTTTACTTATCGAGTCATCGTGATTAATAACTTCAGTCTTAAATTTTTTTTGTCACGCTCGGATCTACATCTGAAAAGACTAAAGAACTTATGAATTCCGGAACGGAAACATTTTTACACCTCCGGATCTAGCGAGAATTTATTTTTCCTCCTTGGCTCCCCCAGCACGTGCTTCCTCCATGTTGTCCTTATTAAGTATCAATTGGTCCGTTTAATCAACATCTGTAACTATCAAAATATGAAGGTCTTGCTGGTGTTGGTGCATTCACATCGCTTATGCACTCGCCACCAACTGCGAAAGTGACACTGCAATTATGTACAGGCAAAGACGCAAGCGTGCCTCAAGCAGTGTCATCCCTGCGATCAGCGGGCAAGTTCGTGGGCATCTATCAAGACACGTGTTGTCAGGATTTCCAATGGAAGATAATATTTACAATTTGTGGTCAGTTGAGTGTAAAGTTTGGTTGTCTCCTATGTCTAGAACCTGTACATAGTAGAAGAGCGAAGGCTTACTCGGTCTAATGGCTTAATCGACTTATCAACTTATCCTGCGATTAGCTTTAAAGTTTGTGGAGGGATAAAATCTAGATTGCAATGTTTGGAAAGGGGGCCTTTTAAAGTGCCAGGACCATATGACTTTTAAGCAGTATTTTATCAACATCAGTGGATGACTGCGAGCTATTCAGTTAGTCTTGAAATTGAGAAACTCTGGCTTGGTGCTGGGAATTCAGAAAGTATCAACCAAACTCGTATCACCTTGATTTTCTAAGTTGACTTTCCTAAACAGTTGGGGCAATGTCGGTATATTAGCCTCTGTAATATTTCCTTCGATATTATCATTGAGATTATCATGATTTGATTGCAGAAATTTAAGCTAAACTTGACTTCACTCGGACCAAGCAAGTTTCATTTCGAGTCATCACATCCAATATAATATCATCATTGCTAAGGAAATCATTCATTAACCGCGCAAAATGGACGGGAAGGAAGGCTCCATGCTAGTCAAGGTGGACTTGAGCAAGGCGTTTAATAGGTTAAGGTGTGAATTCACGTGGCTGGACTTCTTGGTTCATTGGTGGATCCCATCATGCGATTTATTGTGATTAACACTATGCAGCTTTTTAGGAATATGCTGGGATAATCAACAACTCTTATGACCTCCGAACTTTGAATCAATTGGATAATAGTTAATCCCACCATGCATATTGTTAATCGCAATAAATCGCATGATACATTTAATTGATAATCTCATGATTATCCAAAATAGTTAATCCCATGATTATAAATTGATAATCTCATGATTATCCAATTGATAATCAACAACTCTTATGACCTCCGACCAAAGAAAAAAACAACTCATAGACCTGGGGCAGTTTTCCCCAAAATTGCCCCAACTCGACACCCCCAACCTCAAAAGTGACACTACAATTATGTACAAGCAAAGACGCGCTGCGAGCAAGTGCGTGGGCATTTATCGCGATGCGGTGTTGTCAGGAAATCCAATTGATGATATATTTTACGGTGCGAAGAAACTCCACAAAGATTATTAAATTCAAAAGAATAATAACCGAAACTGTTCGATTGCTCCCATCTTTTTAATATTTTATTTTAGCCACCGAAAGCGCTCGATTGCTCCCATCTTTAGAATTCCACTAGTTTATTTACCCCGCAATTGTTTTTCTTCTTTCTTTAGTTGCGTTATGACGGACGGTGGACATAAAATAGAAAAATTGAGGTGGGAGGGGCCACTTTTAGTGTTAAAAAACCTGCATTTGTCAACTTTGACAGGCTGCAATGAATCATTCTTATTGACCAATTCTGGCAAACTGGCCCCCGACTCTCTGCATATCTACTCTATCGTGGCTTCTAAGTTTAATGACCTACAGCAATCTCCATTTGTAGTTCTGGCCTCTAAACTTTTTCCATCTCTAACTGCCACTGGTTTTGCTGCTATACTTTTCAATTTTTTTCTTGAAGAGAATATCAAGTGAGATCAAATGGAGGGGAGTGCCAAAGAAAGACGCATCAGTGAAAATGATGGAACAGCAGGAGGCGCTTCTTCTACTCACACTTCAACAGAAGGTCAAGGAATGGATCCTTCGTCAGGATATGACTATGAAGTATTCTTGAGCTTTAGAGGACCAGATACTCGAGCAGGTTTTACCGACTTCCTTTACGCTAGTCTTAAAGATGCAGGAATCCGAGCGTTTAAGGACGACGAAGATCTCCACAAGGGGGAAGAGTTTGCCCCAGAACTTCGCCAAGCAATTAATCAATCGAAGATCTCAATACCTATCTTTTCGAAAGGTTATGCCTCTAGCGTATGGTGTCTCAAGGAGGTAGTCCAGATGGTCCAATGCCGAAAAAGAGTGGACAAAAGATCATGCCCATTTTCTATGATGTGGCACCTTCAGAGGTTCGACACCAAACAGAGGGTTATGCAAAGGCCTTTCTTGCACATGAAAACAAGAAGCGACACGACGAAAAGACTATGCAAGAGTGGAAGGATGCTCTCAGTGCAGTTGGGGCAATAAACGGATGGGACCTGCATAGCGAGAAGAACAGGTGACCGCTTTTAGCATTCCATCTGACGTTCATTGTATCAATAAAACTGGAAGCATATCAATCGATTTCTTTTTCAGATTTGTGTTAGTCCTATTAAAATTGAATTTTATGCTACTGAAGTTATCCCGCAGAAATCACATTAACTAATGGCACAATCCCAATTTTGTCCTATTTCAATCCAAACAACATTTTTTTCAGTTCATGTCCTTCATTAACCGTCTGTACCAACGCTAATTCATCTACAATGGAATAAATCGTTGAAGAATACATTTCAAATAGGTCTATAGTTTCCAATTTGGTCTTGTCAGAAAATAGTTGGTTCAACACAGTTTTCTAACTCATTGCCTTTTGACCTCCAACAAACACTAGGCGAGAGGGCGAGTTTGCAAAAAAACTCACCAAGGAAGTTTTCAGAGAATTGAAAAAGGCTTATTTGGTGGTATCAGATTGCTTGGTCAGTGTAACATCCTGAATTTTGACCCGTTAGCGGGACCAATGAAGTGTATATTAATTCTCGTGTAATTTTAGTAAGTCTCGCCTGGACCTGATCAGTCTCGGGAAACTAACCTAATAGGAAAGGCTAAATAGGAGCAAGTACGTGGACCGAAAACCCGATCGCGATTGAGCGTTGATTTCGATGAACGTTGAGGAAATATTTTGAGCCAATATAGGCCGATCTTAGGAAAATGACAGGTTGATATTGTCAGTGATGCACGATCGGATCGCGAGTGATTTCGTACGACCGAAAGTGCGCTTGACAAAGGAAACCCGATTTTAATCCAAACGATCGTGACCTCAGGTGCTAGTGATAATTCCTTTCGTTCTCTCTAAATTGAGACTATCGCGATTCGGACAATCTTAGGTCGATACGCGTAATACCTAAACAGCCGCCTGTTAGTGAGAGACCCTAAAACTGCAAAACGAGCAATTTAGATCGCGATATTGGAACCGGACTTCGATATCAAAATTTCAAGGGTAATTACTATTATTTTTCAAGACGGACGTCGTTCTAGAGTGGCCATTCATATTTGGAATTAAAAAGGATGAAAACTGAAAATCCGACAGAAATTGAGAAAAAGACGGTTTTGCCCCTGTGGACACCGGGACCCTATTCGGACGCTGATCGAGGTTATTTTTCGCGGCCAAGGTTATTTTGGGGTGGCCACACGCATTTAGAGCGGTTTTGGCCAAAAAGTTGATTTTCGACAAAAATTGGAAAATAATATTATTTTATTCCCGGGATTTCGCGGACGATTTCCGAGGGCTTAGAAATTTAATTTCGCGAATCCGACGCCATATTATGTTGGCCACGCACGTATGGAACGCGTATGTGCAAAAATTGGAATTTCGGTCCGGGACCGGAAAATTACGAAAGTGCCCCTAGGTTGCATTATTTAATTCCGAATTTTAATCAATTTTTGAGATTTAACTAGGGTTGGTTAAGGTTAACTAGGGTGGGTTAACCATGGTTAGGGGCAATTGACCTTTTTACCCTTGCATTATTGATTTTGAAGCATTTTTAGCCCTTGGATGAGGGGTACTTTGGGCATATGGGCTTAGATCTTGACATGTGTCCTCCACTCACCTCTCCATTGACCACCCTTGACCCTTTCTCTCTCCTCAGCTCTCTCTCTCTCTCCCCGCGTTTCTCTCTCTTCTCTCCCGAATTTCCCTCGGCAGCTGCTTCGTTCCAGCCGTTCCAGCACCGCCGGCCACTGTTCACGCCGGAACAGTGAGCCTCGCCGGAGCTGCTGGCCACCAGCCGCCGTGTCTGCTGGCCACCAGCCGCCGTGTCCAGTCCCTAGCCGTCACCCTCAGCCCAGTCGGTCAGCTTGTCCCCATCCCCGTCGCCCGTGGCCGCCGTTCCAGCCAAACCGAGAAGGACGCCGTCGCCGTCGCCGGACTCGTCCGCCTGGCCGCGCCGCCGTGCGCCGCCACTCCGACCAGCCTCACCCTCACCCTCTCTCTCTCTCTCTCTCTCTCCTTCATCCTCAGCCAACCCCCATCGGCGCAACCCCTGTTTTTGGCCGAGAGGAGGCCATGAGCTTCGCCGGACCGCCGTGAGCCGCCGGCTTGCCTTGGAGCGCCGCCGCCGATTGTACCGCTCGCCGGTCATCGGCCGCTCGCTCTCGTCGTCCCGCGTTATTAATAGGCGAGTAGAACCACTAATCCCTGAATTAGTCTTAATGGTGCTAGATTAGAGGTTTAATTATGGTAATTAGGACCTAATTAGGTATGTTTTGTGCAAGGATTGTTTAGTGGACCTAATTAGGGCTAATTATAGTGGTTTAATGGTGATTTAGAGTAGAAATGATGGCTGAATTGGGGTGGGCTTCATGGGCTCCGAATTTGGTACAAATGGCCCAATTGGAAATTGAATGGGCCCTTGATGTTGGAATTATTTAAAATTGTTTGAAGCCCAATTGAATAAATTGAATGGGCCTTAATGTGGTTTGATTTGAAATTGTTGAAGCCCATGGGGAATTAATTGGGCCTTTGATGTAGATTGACTTGAATTTTGTTTGAAGCCCGTTGGGAATTAAATGGGCCTTTGATTATGAAGTTCCACGTTGGTTTTGATATGATTGAGAGTGAATTGTGACTGACGGGTCAGGCCTTCGGGTCGATTGTATCTGTGACCGACGGGTCAGGCCTTCGGGTCGAGTATAACTGTGACCGACGGGTCGAGTATAACTGTGACCGACGGGTCAGGCCTACGGGTCGAATATAACTGTGACCGACGGGTCAGGCCTACGGGTCGAGTATAATTGTGACCGACGGGTCAGGCCTACGGGTCGAGTATAATTGTGACCGATGGGTCAGGCCTTCGGGTCGATTTATACAACTGTGGGCCTTAGGGTCGGGCCTTCGGGTCGAGTGATTGATGACCAGTGGGTCATGGCCTTCGGGTCGATTAAATTGTTAATGAATCATATTGTTACTGAAAGTTTGACCTGCAGGGCTGGAGAATGAAATTAGGGCTGAGAGCCCGAGTGAATTTAATGCGATTATTTACTGGTTCAGTGAATTATGTGTTTTAATTATCTCTGGAGATGCACGTTAGCCTAATTTTAGGATTAGAGTTTTTACTTGCTGAGTTTATCTCACGGTTGTGGTAAAACCGATTTTCAGATCCCCGGCCATGAATTTCCAGGACTGGGAGGTTGAGTATGAGATCGTGGAGGATGGAGTAGAGCATGAGGATTTAGGTGGGATAGTTTTGAGCCAGAGATTGTGGATTCCGCCCCAGAACAGATAGATGCCGGGATCCTTTTGTTGTACCTTTTTGGTTTGGAAATGGATAGTGTACATAAGTTTACAAAGAATATATATATACTTTGGTTTAATCGATGGTAATTTGATGTCAATTACTATTCATGGTTATATTTTCATGTCTGGGTGTATATATATATATATATATATATACACGTTGTTTCCGCCTGTGCTGTGTTTATTCTCTGATTTGGGTTTCGGGTCGGTGACGCAAAGTCCTGGGAGCGTCGCACCTCAAGTCGACCAATGCGTGGATGATTAGCCTTCGTGGGGTACAGGGCGTGACATCCCCGTTAGAATTGGTATCAGAGCAAGGTTAGCTCTATTTGACCTAGCTGAGCCTTGGAGTGATAAGGAGAAATGACCATGGGTAGCTATAGGGCGACTTAGTGTGTTAAGTGTATCTCTAGAGTGTTTGTGTTTGACTGTTGTGGTAATTATTTGAACCAGTAATATGCAGGTGCGGCAGGACCCAAGGTTAGTGTGCGAATTCTTGGGTGAAATTTATGTGCTGTTGTGTTAGCCGCATGCTGAGTGCTTAATTGTTTCTGTGTTTATACCTGCCTAGGACTTAGACCGGTTAGTTGGTTTAGGTCTCTAATTCCTAAATGGAATTATGTCAGGTAGTTGAGCACTCAGAGAGTTTAGATGAGCAGTGAAAGAGGAAGAGTAAGAAGAGCTCCAAGGAGGGGCGCAGGCAGAGAAGCTCGTGGTAGAGGTCGTGCTAGAGCTAGAGCGATAGAAAATATAGTTGCGGGTGCTAGGGAGGAAGAGAACCCTAGAGTGGGTGTTGGGACTGCAGTAGACCCCAGAGCTGATGTTAGGCAGGCGGAAGATCCGCGTATGGAAGGAATTCTCAGAGCTTTAGATAGAATTGGGAATGTAATGGATAGGCAAGCGCAGGAAAGAGAGAATGCGACCGCTCAGGCTGCTGAGGCCGCAGCAGTTGCTGCCGTCCATGAGAATCAAGCCCAAGCACAGCCAGTGCAAGCTCAACCAATGGTGGCACCGAGACCAATGCACCAGTTGGTGGAACATTTCCTTAAGCTGAAACCGCCCAAGTTTACGGGCAGAGGTGACCCAGAAACCGCCCCGCGTTGGGTGGAGGAGTTAGAGAAAGCGTTTGATCTGTTAGAGTGTACTGAGAGGGAGAAGATCTCCTTGGCATCGTATCAATTGCAAGACAATGCCCACGATTGGTGGAAGGCGGTTAAGGATAGAGTGTTTCCAGAATTTATGGAACCGACCTGGGCAATTTTCGTTGAGCATTTCTATGGGCAGTTTTTCTCTGAGAGTGCCCAGGAGAAGAAGATGGCAGAGTTTATGAGATTACGTCAGGGACTGATGACAGTGGTGCAGTATGAGGCAGAGTTCACTAGATTATCCAGATTTGCCCCGAGAATGGTTGAGAATCCTCTGGACAAGGCTCGAAGGTTCCGGGATGGACTGAAACCGGAACTTCGTACTCAGATGCTTTTATTGAATATCAGAGATTATCGAGAGTTATATGAGCGAGCTCAGATTATGGAGCGGGATCAGATTGAAAGGGCATCAGCATCGGGTTCAGGGTTTATTCCTAATCGTGACAATCGTCGCTTTGTAAGGAGACCAATGGCCAGTAATAGACGGTTTGTTCCGCCCCCGAGAAGGATTATCGGGAAACCCAGCCAAGCGCCAAATAGAATTGGGGCGTGTTTTCGTTGCGGGAGTATGGGACACCAGATCAAGAATTGCCCTCAGCAACGACTTTTGGTACCCTCAGGACCCCAGCAGCAGCCGCTTAGAATTGGAAATCAGGCCGGAAATCCCCCACCGGCTATCCAGGGCAGACCACCGGCACAAGGACGAGTTTATGCATTGGCACGAAAGGATGCTGAGGACGCGCCGGGCGTGATCACAGGTACCGTTTCTCTCTGCGATCATGCTGCTTATGCGTTATTTGATCCAGGGGCAACCCATTCGTTTATTTCAGAGCAGTTTGTTAGATTGGTTGGTCTGGAGCCTGTTTTGCTTGAGATTATGCTGTGTGTGACGACCCCACTGCATGATAGGGTGTTAGTATCATTGGGGTGCTTGGACTGTAAAATTGTGATTGGAAATGTTGAGGAAAGGATTGATTTAGCTGTGTTAGCCATGTATGATTTTGATGTGATTGTTGGTATGGATTGGTTGGCTAAACAGAAAGCCGTTATGGATTGCGGCAGCAGGACGATCCGATTCAATCCGATTGGACGTCCTAGATTTGAATTTCAGGGAAATCGAGGAGGAACCTCGATCCCTTGGATCTCTTCTGTTGAAGCAACTGAGATGCTCGAGGAGGGTTGTGAAGGATATTTGGTTAATGTTAAGGATCCGACGTTGGTGGAGCCTAAGTTGGAAGAAATCTCTGTAGTGTGTAATTTCCCCGAGGTTTTTCCTCAAGAGTTGCCGGGTTTGCCACCTGAACGAGAAGTGGAATTCGTAATAGAGTTGGCCCCAGGAACTGAGCCAATTTCTAAAGCCCCGTATCGAATGTCTTTGTCGGAACTGAAGGAGTTGAAAGTTCAGATGCAGGAGTTGTTGGACAAAGGATTCATTCGTCCTAGTGCGTCTCCATGGGGAGCGCCAGTCCTGTTTGTGAGGAAAAAGGACGGGACGTTGAGATTATGTATAGATTACCGGCAGTTGAATCAGGTGACTATAAAGAACAAGTATCCACTGCCAAGGATCGACGATCTGTTCGATCAGTTGCAAGGAGCGTCGGTATTTTCCAAGATTGATCTACGGACAGGGTATCATCAGTTAAGAATTCGGAAAGAGGATATACCCAAAACTGCGTTCAGGACGAGGTACGGGCATTATGAGTTTACAGTCATGCCCTTTGGTTTGACGAATGCTCCTGCAGCTTTCATGGATCTGATGAACAGAGTCTTTAAGGAATTTCTGGATCAGTTCGTCATCGTGTTCATCGATGATATTCTGGTTTACTCGAAGAGTCAGGAAGAACACGAAGTGCATTTGACTGAAGTACTACGGACATTGAGGAAGCATGCGCTTTATGCGAAGTTCAGTAAATGTGAGTTCTGGCTTAGCAAGGTAGCATTCCTTGGACATATCGTGTCGGGAGAAGGAATATCGGTGGATCCAACTAAGATTGAAGCAGTGCTTAAGTGGCCCAGGCCGACGTCAGTGACGGAGATCAGAAGTTTCTTAGGATTGGCTGGCTATTATCGACGTTTTGTGGAAGGATTCTCGTCGATAGCCACGCCCTTGACACGATTACTGAAAAAGGAAACCAAGTTTGAATGGAATGATAATTGCGAACGAAGTTTTCAGGAGCTTAAGCACAGACTGACGACAGCTCCAGTCTTGACTATTCCCTCTGGACCGGGTGGATTTGAAGTATACAGTGATGCTTCGTTCAAAGGACTTGGTTGTGTGTTAATGCAACATGGAAAGGTGGTGGCTTATGCATCACGGCAGTTGAGACCTCACGAGGTGACCTATCCGACGCATGACTTAGAGTTGGCTGCCATTGTGTTCGCACTTAAGATCTGGAGACATTATTTATGTGGGGAAAAGTTTCAGATCTATACGGATCATCAGAGTCTCAAATATCTGTTCTCGCAGAAAGAGTTGAATATGAGGCAGCGTAGGTGGATGGAACTTCTAAAAGATTATGATTGCGACATCATGTACCACCCTGGGAAGGCGAATCGAGTAGCGGATGCGCTAAGTCGCAAATCAAGTATGGCGCACTTGATGATTAAGGAGTGGACATTGTTGGAAAGGATTAGAGACTCAGAGTTTAAATTGGAATTGAGCCATGTGTCGAATCTGCTGGCTACTTTGAGAATCGAGCCGGAGATTCAGACTAAGATTAAGGCGCTACAGTCCACGGATCAGGAGATTCAGAAAATTGTGGAAATGGATGTCAATGCAAGGAAGCCAGATTTCCAAGTATTAGAAGATGGAGTCCTGAAGTATAGAGGACGATGGTGTGTACCGGATGATACTGAGCTTAAGGAAGAAATACTAAGAGAAGCTCATCGCAGCAATTACAGTATCCACCCTGGCAGTACGAAAATGTATCAGAATCTACGGCAACATTACTGGTGGAACGAATTGAAGGCAGATGTAGCCAGGCATGTGGCTAAGTGTTTGACGTGTCAGCAGGTAAAGGCACAACACTGTAAACCTGGAGGACTGCTGCGACCTTTGGAAATTCCCGAGTGGAAATGGGAACACATCACCATGGATTTCGTGACTGGATTACCGAGAAGTCAGAGAGGACATGATTCAATCTGGGTGATAGTGGATAGACTGACTAAGTCAGCGCATTTTCTGGCAGTGCGCAAGGACTTGGAGTTAGAAAAATATGCAGAGCTGTATGTAAGACAGATTGTGAGACTGCATGGAGTGCCAGTGACGATTACTTCAGATCGTGATCTGAGGTTTACAGCGAATTTCTGGAAAAGTCTGCAGACGGCTTTGGGAACAAAAGTGCAGTTTAGTACAGCATATCATCCTCAGACTGATGGGCAATCAGAAAGAACTATCCAGACTCTCGAAGATATGTTGAGGGCTTGTGTAGTGGATTTTCAGGGAAAATGGGAAGAACAGCTGCATCTGGTAGAGTTTGCGTACAATAACAGTTATCAGCAGAGTATCCAGATGGCCCCCTTTGAAGCCTTGTATGGCAGAGCGTGTAGGACTCCCGTGTGCTGGGATGAAGTGGGAGAACGGAGCATTACAGGCCCGGAGTTGGTACAGCAAACAGTGGAAGCTGTTGAGATTATTAGAGAAAGGTTAAAGACAGCACAGAGTCGACAGAAAAGTTATGCCGATCGGAGACGACGACATCTGGAATTTCAAGTTGGGGATCATGTGTTTCTCAAGGTGTCGCCTATGAAGGGTTTATCCCGATTTGGCAAGAAAGGAAAGTTGAGTCCGAGATTTGTTGGACCGTTTGAGATTCTGGAAAAGATTGGTGATATGGCATACAGACTGGCCCTGCCGCCAAATTTGTCTCAGATACATAATGTCTTCCACGTGTCGATGTTGAGAAAGTATGAACCGGATCCAACACACGTTCTAAAATACGAAGAAATAGACGTGAACGACAGAGTGTCGTATGTGGAGAGGCCGGTCAGAATTGAAGATAGGACGGATCGAGTACTTCGGAATAAGACAATCCCGATGGTTAAGGTAGTTTGGGAGCACCACGGGACAGAGGGCGCTACTTGGGAAAGCGAAGAAGCCATGCGACGTCAACACCCCCAGTTGTTCAAAGAGCAAGTTTGAAGTGCAAATTTCGAGGACGAAATTTTTGTAAGGGGGGAAGAATTGTAACATCCTGAATTTTGACCCGTTAGCGGGACCAATGAAGTGTATATTAATTCTCGTGTAATTTTAGTAAGTCTCGCCTGGACCTGATCAGTCTCGGGAAACTAACCTAATAGGAAAGGCTAAATAGGAGCAAGTACGTGGACCGAGAACCCGATCGCGATTGAGCGTTGATTTCGATGAACGTTGAGGAAATATTTTGAGCCAATATAGGTCGATCTTAGGAAAATGACAGGTTGATATTGTCAGTGATGCACGATCGGATCGCGAGTGATTTCGCACGACCGAAAGTGCGCTTGACAAAGGAAACCCGATTTTAATCCAAACGATCGTGACCTCAGGTGCTAGTGATAATTCCTTTCGTTCTCTCTAAATTGAGACTATCGCGATTCGGACAATCTTAGGTCGATACGCGTAATACCTAAACAGCCGCCTGTTAGTGAGAGACCCTAAAACTGCAAAACGAGCAATTTAGATCGCGATATTGGAATCGGACTTCGATATCAAAATTTCAAGGGTAATTACTATTATTTTTCAAGACGGACGTCGTTCTAGAGTGGCCATTCATATTTGGAATTAAAAAGGATGAAAACTGAAAATCTGATAGAAATTGAGAAAAAGACGGTTTTGCCCCTGTGGACACCGGGACCCTATTCGGACGCTGATCGAGGTTATTTTTCGCGGCCAAGGTTATTTTGGGGTGGCCACACGCATTTAGAGCGGTTTTGGCCAAAAAGTTGATTTTCGACAAAAATTGGAAAATAATATTATTTTATTCCCGGGATTTCGCGGACGATTTCCGAGGGCTTAGAAATTTAATTTCGCGAATCCGACGCCATATTATGTTGGCCACGCACGTATGGAACGCGTATGTGCAAAAATTGGAATTTCGGTCCGGGACCGGAAAATTACGAAAGTGCCCCTAGGTTGCATTATTTAATTCCGAATTTTAATCAATTTTTGAGATTTAACTAGGGTTGGTTAAGGTTAACTAGGGTGGGTTAACCATGGTTAGGGGCAATTGACCTTTTTACCCTTGCATTATTGATTTTGAAGCATTTTTAGCCCTTGGATGAGGGGTACTTTGGGCATATGGGCTTAGATCTTGACATGTGTCCTCCACTCACCTCTCCATTGACCACCCTTGACCCTTTCTCTCTCCTCAGCTCTCTCTCTCTCCCCGCGTTTCTCTCTCTTCTCTCCCGAATTTCCCTCGGCAGCTGCTTCGTTCCAGCCGTTCCAGCACCGCCGGCCACTGTTCACGCCGGAACAGTGAGCCTCGCCGGAGCTGCTGGCCACCAGCCGCCGTGTCTGCTGGCCACCAGCCGCCGTGTCCAGTCCCTAGCCGTCACCCTCAGCCCAGTCGGTCAGCTTGTCCCCATCCCCGTCGCCCGTGGCCGCCGTTCCAGCCAAACCGAGAAGGACGCCGTCGCCGTCGCCGGACTCGTCCGCCTGGCCGCGCCGCCGTGCGCCGCCACTCCGACCAGCCTCACCCTCACCCTCTCTCTCTCTCTCTCTCTCCTTCATCCTCAGCCAACCCCCATCGGCGCAACCCCTGTTTTTGGCCGAGAGGAGGCCATGAGCTTCGCCGGACCGCCGTGAGCCGCCGGCTTGCCTTGGAGCGCCGCCGCCGATTGTACCGCTCGCCGGTCATCGGCCGCTCGCTCTCGTCGTCCCGCGTTATTAATAGGCGAGTAGAACCACTAATCCCTGAATTAGTCTTAATGGTGCTAGATTAGAGGTTTAATTATGGTAATTAGGACCTAATTAGGTATGTTTTGTGCAAGGATTGTTTAGTGGACCTAATTAGGGCTAATTATAGTGGTTTAATGGTGATTTAGAGTAGAAATGATGGCTGAATTGGGGTGGGCTTCATGGGCTCCGAATTTGGTACAAATGGCCCAATTGGAAATTGAATGGGCCCTTGATGTTGGAATTATTTAAAATTGTTTGAAGCCCAATTGAATAAATTGAATGGGCCTTAATGTGGTTTGATTTGAAATTGTTGAAGCCCATGGGGAATTAATTGGGCCTTTGATGTAGATTGACTTGAATTTTGTTTGAAGCCCGTTGGGAATTAAATGGGCCTTTGATTATGAAGTTCCACGTTGGTTTTGATATGATTGAGAGTGAATTGTGACTGACGGGTCAGGCCTTCGGGTCGATTGTATCTGTGACCGACGGGTCAGGCCTTCGGGTCGAGTATAACTGTGACCGACGGGTCGAGTATAACTGTGACCGACGGGTCAGGCCTACGGGTCGAATATAACTGTGACCGACGGGTCAGGCCTACGGGTCGAGTATAATTGTGACCGACGGGTCAGGCCTACGGGTCGAGTATAATTGTGACCGATGGGTCAGGCCTTCGGGTCGATTTATACAACTGTGGGCCTTAGGGTCGGGCCTTCGGGTCGAGTGATTGATGACCAGTGGGTCATGGCCTTCGGGTCGATTAAATTGTTAATGAATCATATTGTTACTGAAAGTTTGACCTGCAGGGCTGGAGAATGAAATTAGGGCTGAGAGCCCGAGTGAATTTAATGCGATTATTTACTGGTTCAGTGAATTATGTGTTTTAATTATCTCTGGAGATGCACGTTAGCCTAATTTTAGGATTAGAGTTTTTACTTGCTGAGTTTATCTCACGGTTGTGGTAAAACCGATTTTCAGATCCCCGGCCATGAATTTCCAGGACTGGGAGGTTGAGTATGAGATCGTGGAGGATGGAGTAGAGCATGAGGATTTAGGTGGGATAGTTTTGAGCCAGAGATTGTGGATTCCGCCCCAGAACAGATAGATGCCGGGATCCTTTTGTTGTACCTTTTTGGTTTGGAAATGGATAGTGTACATAAGTTTACAAAGAATATATATATACTTTGGTTTAATCGATGGTAATTTGATGTCAATTACTATTCATGGTTATATTTTCATGTCTGGGTGTATATATATATATATATATATATATATATATATACGTTGTTTCCGCCTGTGCTGTGTTTATTCTCTGATTTGGGTTTCGGGTCGGTGACGCAAAGTCCTGGGAGCGTCGCACCTCAAGTCGACCAATGCGTGGATGATCAGCCTTCGTGGGGTATAGGGCGTGACAGTCAGTGTTGACAACCATGTGGATGCAATCATGGAAATGATTGGTGCCGAGACAAGTGAAACACGGATTATAGGAATCCATGGGATGGGTGGCATCGGAAAGACGACTATTGCCAAAATTATCTATAATCAGCTTTCAAAAAATTTTGAGGGTTGTTGCTTCCTTTCTAACGTCCGTGAAACGTCAAAACTCGAGGGCATTCACCGCTTGCAGCATCAGCTCATCTCTGACATCCTCAACACGAAATGGATAGATATAAGAAATATTGATGAAGGGATTAAGACCATTAAGGACAGGTTGTCTAATAAAAGAGTCCTCCTTCTTCTCGATGATGTGGAAGAAAAGGATCATATGAATGCACTTGTAGGAAATCGTGATTGGTTTGGTAGAGGGAGCAAACTCATTATTACTACAAGAAAGAAAGATGTTCTCATTGTTCCGGAAGTGGACTGCACTTATGAGGTTAATGGCATGGATGACCGTCAATCTCTTCAACTCTTTAGCAAACATGCTTTCAGAAGAGACTCTCCTTTGATTGAGTATATTGACCAATCCAAAAAGGCAATAGGCATTGCTGGAGGCCTTCCGCTAGCTCTTGAAGTCATGGGTTCACTTTTATCTTGCATTGATAAGAAAAAGTGGGATGACAAATTGGAGAAGTTGGAAAAAGTTCCTCATGTGGATGTTCAAAGTAAGCTAAAAATAAGTTTTGATGCATTAGAAGTTCGACAACAACATATATTCCTCGATATAGCTTGTATTTTCATTGGGTATGACAAAGACATTATGGTTCATTTCTGGGAAAAATCTATATATTTTCCGAAAGAAGCTATTGAAGTTTTGCAGAATATGTCTTTGATAAAGATTAGAGAGCATAATAAAGTGTGGATGCATGACCAACTCAGAGATTTCGGAAGAGAAATAGTTCGTCAAGAAAGTAAGATGAAAATAGAGAAGCAAATGAGGGTATGGGATCCCAAGGAAGCATTGGATTTGCTGAGGAGACATGAGGTAAAATCCCCCGTTCGATAAATCTCCATGTTACTTGTGGACATTTTCTTTTTAAAAAAAACCCAGTTACTTTTTGTGTTCTCTAGCACTATTGTGACCTACTCAAACCAATATTTTTGCTCTCTCAAGATTAAAGGAACGACAGTACTCCAACTTAACCCCTTAAAATAGTGAACTTGAATAAATGTGTTTCGCTTCAACTTTTTTATTTTTAAAATTTTCCATTGGGCAGGGAAAAACAAAAGTTGAAGCTCTTCATCTTTGCTTTGACCGAGAGTGGCGATACTATTTTACCTCTAAGGACTTTAAGAGAATATCAAATCTGCGGTTTTTTCAAGTTAATGGTTCGGAGGAATATTTTCGTGCAGAAGAGAGGCTTCTTTGGCACGAATCGCCATCAAATGTTCTTCCGACTAATGTTTTTCAGGAGAATTCAGATCTCCTTCCGCATTTACGATGGCTTTCTTGGCACGGTATTCCCCCAACATTTAAGATTGCAAATTTCTCCATGGAGGAGGTGGTTATTCTTGATCTATCTCGGAGTAAGATTACGCATGATTGGCAAGGGTCGAGCCATATGGAGGTATGTTATAAGCTAGACAACACTTCTTATTCCGTCTTATGAGATTCAAAAGTAATCTTTGTATGATTTTTCTTTTATAGGTGATGAAGAATTTGAAAATTTTGAATCTGACCGGATGCAATTCCTTGGAGAGAACTCCCATCTTCTTTGCTGAGGTAAATTTAGAACGATTGATCCTAGCGGCCTGTGAATCATTAACTGAAATTGATAGGTCGATTTGTCATTTGAAAAGCCTAGTTTCCTTAGATGTAAGCTATTGTAACAATCTTCGGAGGCTGCCAGAAGAGATGGGTAGAGATCTTGCGAGCCTTGAATACCTATCTCTGAATGGTTGCAAATTGTTGGAGAGGCTTCCGAATACAATCGGAAATTTGGAATCGCTAATTAAGTTGGATATATTTCAAACGGGGATCAAAGAGCTACCTAATTCCATCGAAAATTTGGAATCGCTAATTGAGTTGAATACATCTAATACTTGGATCAAAGAACTACCCGATTCCATCGGAAAGTTGAAAAATTTGAAAGTAGTGAAGACGAATCGGAATGCAATAAGCAAAATACCCGATGCCCTTTGGACGATTGAGAAGCTCGAAGAAATAGATGTCTCATTTATTTATCTTTTCGATGTGGAAGTGGAAATTGACAATTGCATCTACAGAAATCAATCCCTAAGGATCTTGAGATTGGTGAATGTTAGAATAAATGTAGTACCGAGGCTTCCGGAAAGTCTTATCAATCTAGAGTTGTCTACATTGCATATGGATACGTTTCTAGATCTCTCAAACCTGGCTAATTTAGATGAATTGAAGCTGTGGTTTAGCGAACATGATGACGCTGGGGAATCTAATGGGCCTGTGGAAGAATATCCGATGCCACGGTGGATTGGGAATTTAAGCAAACTGGAGACTCTGTACCTATTCTATTGTTATTTTGTGACCCACTTACCCACGGATTTTAGTAGTCTCCTTCCCCGACTCCAATACCTTATACTCCGATGCCCTAATCTGCGTTGCCTCCCGAGCCTTCCCTCCAGTTTATTAGACTTGGATTTGAGCTCTAAACAATTGACCGCCTTACCCACAGATATTAGTAGTCTTCTTCCTCGACTCCAACGACTTACCCTCGATTGCCCTAATCTGCGTTGCCTCCCGAGCCTTCCCTCCAGTTTATTAACCTTGCATTTGAGCTCTGAACACATGACCGCCTTACCCACAGATATTAGTAGTCTCCTTCCTCGACTCCAACAACTTACCCTCGATTGCCCTAATCTGCGTTGCCTCCCGAGCCTTCCCTCCAGTTTATCATCCTTGGATTTGAAGAATTGCAAGTCATTTGGTTCCCCCGAGGATCTATCGAATTTGACGAACCCATCAAATCTTTGGATTACTGACTCTGTAATCTCAGAGATGCGAGGCCTTGATGGTTCAGAGAACCTAGATTTGCAGCTTTCAGAACTTCAACAGGTGGGGATATTACCTGATCTCAGTTATCTCAACCAACTACAGGATCTTTTTGTGTGGGAATGCAGTAATCTGGTTGAGATTCAAGGTGAACTACCACAATCTTTGAGATCATTATATATTCATGGCTGTGGATCTTTACAGAAGTTGCCTGATCTATCCAGCTTGAAGGAACTGCGATTTGTTGATATAAGGCGTTGCGGGCAATTAAATGTGGAGGCAATTTCTTTGCTTTGCTCGGAGAAGGCGGTCGGATTTGTGGGAGATGAGACGAATCAGAGGGAGGAGGTGACGAATCGGAGAATGCTCATTTCTGTTAGAAGATTGTGCAGTTTAGCTTTAAGGACTGATGTTTTTCGTAGTTGAGATATGCAAATATTATGGAGAAGTCATAAAACAAAGAAAGAGGAATTTTACTTGGGTAGCGGATCAATAGTTGGTGCAGCAAACTTCCACCTCCAAGGTATCATAAATCGTCTTATATTTAAGGCTAAATTAGTAAATTTTAGTAATATCGTTGCCTACTACCTAGGACATATGATAAGTCTCACTTGGGGTTAGAAATCATGTAAATGAAACTCTTGTGTGATCTCGATTATTGCCTACATTTTCTAGAAATGGTTATGCCTCGGTGATTATCTATAATAGAAGCCCTTCCATTCACCTTGGTTATGCTAGAAGATTCTTTTAGGTTTTAAGATTGACAAGAAGTGCTAAGGGAGAGATCTCAAACTGCCTTTTTGCCAATTTCTAATGTTGCTGAGAGGAATTAAAGTTTGAAAAACTTGCAGAAATCTTATTGCGCAGGAGCTGTGGCTAATTGGGTAGCAATCCAAAGACTAAATAAAGGAAAATGAAAATGATGTCCAAAGTGAAGTTTTACGTCCGCTTTATAATTACTTTACGAGTTGATGCCTGGAAATCTGAAGAAGGTATTGAAATTATGGTACCTCCGTATAACCAAGGGGTTCTTAATTATATACAATTATATGTTTTCTTTTCCTAGTTTGGTTTGGCTTTTTTTTTTAGCTATATTCTCTGTAAATGATTTCTCCTTGCTTTTATGTTTCCCAGCTGGAGGTGTGCATGTCGATTGCATCATTATTATTTGATTTATGACAATTCATTAGATATCCTTGTCGATTTGCTGCTTCATATATTTTGAAGCCGATACCCTCTTATTCACATTGGAGATAACTTTGCTATACTGTAAACAATTAGATGAAATGTGTGTTGGAAGGTCATAGCACTATGGTTCTCATCTTGGAATATTACAGCATAATTAACTCATTGTTGCTATTGTGAAGAAGACATTGTATTGATATATGCTTATATTCAGTTTATTTTTCAGGAAAGGTGTGCTTCTTAGTGGGATTTGCAAATGTTATGGAGAAGTAATAAAATGCAGAAAGAGGAATTTCATTTGGGTAGCGGCATCAATAGTTGGTGCAGCAAAGCTTCCATCTGTGACAGGAGAGGAGAACTATTGAGCTTCACCAAGGTATCATAAATCATATTATAGTTGAGGCTAAATTTCAGTATTACCGGTGGATCGGACATATGAGAAGTCTCACTTGGGGCTTGAAATCACGTAAATCGACCCTTGTGTGATCTCCATTATTGCCTCCATTTTCTTGAAATGGTTATGCCTAGGTGGTTATCTGTAATAGAAGCCCTTCCATTCACCTTAAGTTACACTAGATGACTCTTTCAGGTTTAAAGATTGACAAGAAGTGCTAAGGGAGACATCTCAAACAACCGCCTTTTTGCCGGTTTCTAATGTTGTTGAGGGACTTAAAGTTTAAGAAACTTAGAAAAAGGAAATTATCCTCAAAAGGAAATTGACAGAATAAGTAATGTTGACGAAGGGATCAAGACAATTAAAGATATGCTTTTTAATAAAGGAGTTCTCATCGTTTTTTATTATGTTGATCAAAAGAGTCATTTGAATGCACTCATGGGTAACATCTGTGATATTCGGGCATTACTGAATTCTTCAATGCTGAATATCAAGCGCTGAAGGAGCTCGAAATTCTTAGTGCTTTTTGTTTGTCATTGAATATCAGTGCATTTTGTTGATCGAAGGCACTGCCATCCTTAATGTGAGTTGATCGAGTTGAAATACTTCGCAGAAAGGGATGACATGTGTGAGGTCTCTGATTGTTTCAACTTGAAAAAGTTCAAATGATGCAATGTCTGGCATTGCTTAGAAGATTCAGCCATTTCTTGAAAAATTTAGAAGACATGCTCGGCAAAGGAGTTCATTTTCCAATAAGCAGTGCATGTGGTACTAGAAAGGTCCTACATCCACAGCCAAGTCTATTGTCAAGGAAGATTTGAAACTTAAACAAATTTCCTATTGTCCTATGTCATCCCAAGAGATATTCATTGTAGTCTTTCCTGGGATCGTTATCTATTATACATAAATTACAATCACTTTGGCAAGTTGACTTGAAATTTATTGTTATAGGCATAGTTATTACTAGCTGTTTTTGCAACTGTTTTCTACCTTTAAGATGGACGCTGTAAACTGCTCATGAATGGGACCATGGTTTTTTTTTTTTATCTATTTCATGAGTTTGATTTGGTTTAGATATATTACTTTTTGACGGTTTTGGTTGGCTAATTGAGTTACCAATAAAAGACAAGTCATATTGATGCTAGTGTTACTACATTCAAGTGCACTACTTTTTGTCAATTTACACGTGGGTCATTTATCTGAGATCCTTGGAACTTGCTGGTTTGTACTTTAAATTTGAACCTCGTAACCATGCCTTGTAAAACTTAACTTTGCTATACCTTAAACAATGAAGGATATAGTCAATCGTGTAGGTTTTAATCCGTAATAAAAGCTCTTTCATTCACTTTTCAGTTACCTAGGTATGGAGCTTTAGGTTTCAACATTGGCAAGGAGAATTGCCAAATGACAAAGAGACCTATGTGGTGGCCTGAGCTCTTCTCTTGGTAATAAGTAAGAAAAACTTACAGGTTCTTACTGTAAAGGTAAGCTGGGGCTAGCGCAGGTAACTTGTAGATTTGACGACAGTGTATCTTTCCTAACGTTTTGGTGCTGTACTTTGGCTTTTACTATATTGTACGAACTATAGATTATCATATAGTGTCAAGGACTTAACTGGTCTCTTGCTCAATGTGCGTTGAATGGTCACAATAAGCACTTTATGCTTCGAAATGATGAAGGAATTTCAATTTTCCGATTTCCGCTAATGTTAATTCCGGAATATCAGAAATAGAAGGTAAATGCTTACAGCTTTCGTTCCAAAGGCCGATCAAATCATTCTTACATGTCTAAACCAAGATGATATAAATTGCTTACCTCCTAAATGTTGAAATTCAGCAGAGGTTGCCGATTGAAATGATACAAACTTCAGATAAGATCATTTTTTTCCAAGATGGCTTGATTTAACTGTCCTGCCAGGGAACAGTCGAAGTACTCGGTTGTGCCGAGAAATCTTTTATGTGCCAATAAGCCAGTAGTAGAAGGTTAAGGTCACTAATTGAAAAGTGTTCTCCCTAGACAGTCTTTGTTTCACCTTACAAAACCGGTTAATCTCCAAACCATGCAAGTCTAACAATTTCAAAATTCACAAATTTCTGCCAATTTTGTGAATTTCAACACGAGTGCAACCCCCAAAAAAAGAAAAAAAAAAGAAAGGAAATAAAAAAGCGGCGTGATTCGGCTATGGATAGTTCAGCTCAGCATCCACACGTCTTTATTAGGTTTTATCGAGTCTGGTAAAAAATGCCACAGGCCCAAGATTAGATTGACAGGTAAAATTGCAAGCGCATTCATTCAATAGGTATCACAGAATTGTATTTACAAGAATGATACATTCAACTTCATGCTATTTACATTCCAAGTGAATTTCGGTAGAGATCCTATGCATCTTGTGGTGGACATGGAAACAGATTGATGGAGTGCATTACGTGAACAAACTTCATCCAGAGCTACCTAATGATCTTCAAGAAATTAGGTGCTGACTTAGGAGCATTTGACATTAAGTTACTCTTGGCATCGGAGTCTTAACGCAGCCTCAATGCAGAAGAAGAAGGATTCTTGGAATGTAACAGTCTGAATTTTCGATCCTTTTCCCAGGATTTAAGAAATGAAATTGATCAATGCACTATAGTGAGATCTCACCCGGGACCCGCGCATTCTCGGGATGCTAACCTTAGGGGTAAGGCCAGTACAGGATTGAGTTCGCATGACCAAAGAACTTGACCTTGGTTCGATCTTCAACCATATGGATTGATGAGGGAATGTTTTGAGCCAACCGAGACCGGTCTATTTGATTGATCGTGTCCAAAGGGCACTAGTGACAGACCCTCGCAATTATATGACAATCGAGGTCTCCTTGGTTCGAGCAAACTTAAACGTGATTTGACTTAGTGTCAGTCACAGGTCGAGAGCGCGTATTTTTAATGAGCCACCCGTTAGCCAGAGATAAGCTAAAGTCGCGATTAGTCAATTTTAGTCATTTCTTGAAATTCGGGCCCGGGAATCGAGAATTTTGAAAGTGACAATTTTGGGCGGCCGATGACGTTTTTGGCTTGGCCAACCTTGGGGCCACCCATTTCTGCAAAAAAAAAAATGGATTTCGGTTCAGGATCGGGAAAATTACGGTTTTGCCCCTGTGGGCATCGAGGCTGGATTCGAGGGCCGTTTGAGGTTATTTTTCGTGGCTAAGGTCATTTTGGGGTGGCCACGCACATTTAGGGTGGTTTTGGACAAAAACGGGAATTTCGACAAAAATTGAAAAAATAATATTATTTTATTCCCAAAACTTTGCAGTCGATTTTCGAGGGCTTAAAAAGTGAATTTCGCGAATCCGACGCCATATTATGTTGGCCACGCATATATGGAACACGTATGTGCGAAAATTAGAATTTCGCCCTGGGATCGAAAAATTACCATTTTGCCCCTGGACCCTGTACTGGGAATTCCGAATTTTGAAAAATTTTAGGATATTTTTGGGATGAATCAGGTCTGAAATATCAGCTCAATTATTGGGCTTTGGACATTTTTGCCCTTCAATTATTGGATAGACACAAATAAGGGCCGTCGGATCAAGGGCATAATGGGAAATCACGTAGGATCGCGACACGTGTCCCCACCAGCCACTATTTCTGACCAGCTCTCTCTCTCTCTCCTCTCATTCTGATCAGATCACTCTCTCTCTCTCCTCTCCCACGTTCTCTCCCTCTCCCTCTTTCTCATTCTCTTCATCCTTGTTCCTCCCATTGTTGCTGCTGCTGCTGTTCAGCCCGTTTCAGCCGTTCTTCTCGCCTTTCTTAAGTAAGTGACCTCCCCAAATGTCACCTAGGATCTCGGGTATTGTTAGACTCGTTTAGGGCTCGGTTTAGGGTGAATTTCGTTGCTGGATGTGCTCAGTGGTGCATGTTGGTTGATTTCCGGTTAGGTTGCTGCTGCGTCGCTGGTTTTTGTTATTTTTATTGTGACTTGTGTGGTCCGAATTTGAGGAAGTGTTCTTCTTGAAAGTTGTTCCCAACATCTTGACATATAACATAATTTAATTTGGGAATTTTTGGAAGTCATTTGATGCCATTCGGAAGTACATCTTTGGACCGAAATAAAAATGCCTGATTTACTGTTCATCCGACCTTCGGGTCTGTTCGAATTTTTATAAATTTTTCTACGCCTATTTTCAAAATTCTTCCTTCACGAAAGTTGTTGGGGACACTCGTGGATATAACATATAAAAATTTCAAAGCTTTTCAAGGTGAGTTTGGTGTTGAAATAAATGTATTTTGAGAACAAAACGGTCTGTTTGAGCGAACTGATTTTGGTCTGCCTTCGAGGAACAAAAAGGCATGGTTGTAGATTGAACCGGATTTCGTGTTCTTCATAAGAAATGTTGATCAAGATGTTTTTTATGACATATCCAAAATTTAGAATTTTTGGAGTTCGTTTACTATTTATTTTATTTGCATTTCTGTCGCCGTATAAACTGCCCAGTTTAGACCCGATTTTACATATTCTAGGTTTTTCTCTCTCTCGAGAATTATTCGGTGTTATCGTGGCATTTTGACGGGTATTTTGATGCTTGAATGAGCTCGTATGTATGATTGTGTGGCTGTGAGGTGTGGTAGTGTGATTTTGTAATGATCGTGTGTACTGGAAATTGCTGTGGGCTGATTATGCGTGACTGTGTATACTATGTGAGTGGCTATGAATTGCGGTGGGGTGTCTTGTGTATGTGGCCGTGTAGTGTGGTGGTGTGGTAGTGTGATTGTGCATTGAGTTCGCATGCTAAGCATGTGTGTTCATGTGGTGTTTGTGTGACGAGGTTGTGTAAAATGGAAATGTGTGAAGTGTGTATGTTGGCAGTGTGTTTGTGTAGTGACGTGGTACGTGTGGAGAGTGTGGAACAAAGGTTCATGTGTGTAAGATTGATTGGAGAGGATCCGTCCCGAGGCGTGTACGTTTACACGGGACGATGCCGTCCCTGACGAGGTGACGATGCCCGGCCTGACGAGGTGTCGATGCCTGACGTGGTCAGAAGACCGTTGGCCTGATGCGTTTTACGCGGGCGCGGTAGAAGGAAAGTGTGTGTAGGATTCCGTCTTGAGGCGTGTACGTTTACGTGGGACGATGCCTTCCCTGACGAGGTGACGATGCCCGACCCGACGGGGTGACAATGCCTGACGAGGTCAGAAGACCGTTGGCCTGATGCGTTTTATGCGGGCGCGGTAGTGGTGGACAAGTTGAGAATGAGCGGGAATTGGCTTGAGGTACAAAGTTTGAGAAAGTGATGCGTGGTGTGAGTTGGTGTGCGAGTGTTTTCGTATCGATTGCTATGGCGCTCGATTATGGGGTAAAATATGCTAGGCATGGTATGGGACGTGCCCAAGTAGGTTTTGCCTTATAATCGAGGCACGCGTGTGGTTGTGATGTTTTGCTATGATGTGTTGGCTGCGATATTGACTAACGTGCAGGAATGTGCATGAGGAATTTCAGGTAGGGTCGCATGTGATTGTTAGTTTGGTTGATAGATTGTGTGTTATGCGTGTTTTCGTCTGGCGGTACGTGAGTGCCTACGTGGGGTTTGGGGTTGTACACTTATTGAGATTCGTCTCACGGTTGTATAACCGCCATTTTCAGACCCCCAGCCATAAACCCAGGGAACCGCCTCCTCTTTTAGAAGTGCGAAGAGTTGCCCATGGTGCCCGGTGGATTCGCAGGCGATAGGGTTGTCAATGGGTCGGGTGGAGTCGAGTTTTCATGATACCCGACCCGATCTGAAACAATGAATATATGTGCTTGGCCCGATCCGAAACAAGACCCAAACATTATATAGCCGCACAATTGGGTCGTGTTCGGTTCGGATCGGTTCGGGTCGGGTTCGTGTTTATTGTTTATTATTTCAACCCGAAATCTTAATTGTTTAGTAATCAAATGTCAACGTTTCACTCGAACATTATCTTTATGTTAGCAAAGCGAAACAAACATTACATCTAGAAATAAAAAAAATTATAATTATATTATATTATAGCATTTGTTGTGCGTAATCATCAACATTTGAATGTCTAGAAATATATTCCTTGTCATAAAAAAAACAGATGCGCTTTTAAATAGAAAATGACAAAAGTTCATTTTGCCAATTTTTTTTTGAAATAAATACGAGCCCGAATTCCTCAGTGCAAGAAGCAAAAAGTCTTCTTCTTCTTCATCGGTCAACGCAAAGTACCAAGCCGGAAAATTTTCCCATATGGCGAACCCGCAAACGCTCCCGGAGCCGGACCTCCCGGCCCCTCCGCCGCCGCCGATCCGCACTCACCACGAGTCCCCGACCACCGGCGCCAGCCGAAAGGTCGCCATCGCCGTCGACCTGAGTGACGAGAGCGCCTACGCCGTGCGGTGGGCCGTCCAGAACTACCTCCGCCCCGGCGACGCCGTCGTCCTCCTGCACGTGAGGCCGACCTCCGTCCTCTACGGTGCCGACTGGGGCGCCGTGAGCTCCCCCGCGGCCGCGGCCACCGACCGCCGACCGCCTCTCCGGGGGGGAGGAGTCGGAGAAGCTGGAGTCCGACTTCGACAACCTCACGGCGACCAAGGTGAACGACCTGGCGTAGCCGCTCGTGGAGGCGGACTTCCTGTTCAAAGTCCACATATGTTTTGGTTATTGTTTGGGTTGGCTTATTGTTTGGGTTGGGTTTGGGTACCCAAGCCCAATAAATCCAAACAATACCCAATTCTTTTGATTGTTACCCAAACAAGTTGAGATCCAACCCGACCCGATAAGAAAATTTCGTGTTCGGGTCGGATCGGTTCGTGTTTCGGTTCGGGTATTGTGTTTGGTTTTGACACCCCTAGCAGGCGATGCCCAAGAGATCTCCGGAGGATTGAGCCAGATGAATTAGGAACAGATTGGAGAAGGGCGACCCTTAGGTTTTTTTTCCCTAAGGCATTTTAGGGGTTGTATAACTTGGGATATCCGATAGGGAAGTTAAGTTAACCAAACCCTGATCTTGTGTTATGACGGTGATTTCAGATGTTGGTTTGTTTTACGTGTCTGTAATATGATGTTTGTATATTTGGTGTAGTGGCTATATAAAATGTTGTAGTTGGTGTTTGATTGTCTTGGAGTTCTACCCCGTTGTCGTCATTATTTGTCCAGGGTTTTGTTATTCGCTTCCACATGTGGCTCTGATGTTTGGGTTGGGTCGGCGACGTTCCTGAGACGTCGCATCAATTCGGCCGGAGCAGGGGATGTCGCGAGCTTGATAGGGGTTCGGGGCGTGACATCCCCGTTTTGAATAAGAGCATAAGGTTTCCTTAGTCTTCGCTTCCGTATTCCTTCAATCGTGGGTCCGTGACGATTTTGCACGATTCCCAGGTCTCCGCCATTAATTATGCACTATAGTAGAGTAAATGGTCCACAAGGCTGTTATCAGTTGCCAATCCACAGAAACAAACTCTGATAAGTCATCCGTAAATATTTCCGGTAATAAAGGACCGGCATTCTCTAGAATAAGCTGATCTGTCACATGACTTATTGCACCTAGCATGATAAATCCACAAAATAATTGCTTGCAACAGGTACCTACGACTGAAACTACCTCCTTACCTGCTGCCAATTGGATCTTCTCCAGAGCCATCACAAACTTTCTCAACCTAATAAACCAAACTACCAAATCTAAGATTATCACCAGACAAGCACGTGGAATCAAATTATTTTCATATTATCTCACATCAATATGTTTATCCGTGACCGTCATTGAGCTAGTTGCCAATATTATAGGCATTAGTAGACAAACATAATTTAAATGATTAATACCTTATAATTGCACAAAGCTTAAGACTAGGTCATCGGCCATCATAGAGAGAGAGAGAGAGTAATACACATTATTACGCATCTTAAATTGGGAATTGGTATGAGAAAATCATGATAGCTTTATAGGAATGAAAAGAGTTCCTTAAATATTGTTAGAAAGGTCATGAGTACTACAAACTGCCCTGCTTTGTTAAGAAGATAAAACAAACAAAACAGTTAAAATTTATACGCTGAAAAAAATGAGAGTACAAACATTGTTGGAAAATATAAGACTTCTCCAATTAGACAGGTTGAAATAAATGCAAAGCAAATGTCAAATGCAGTCAGTGACAATTCCTCGTAATTTATCTGATATTCTGTCAAGATCAAAGTCATACCACCCTAGGTAAGTGATGGTATGTCTATTGTGGGAACCGAGAATAGTACGGATGCAAATAAGGCACAACATATGTCCATTAGTTATATGTATAGTTTTTGGCATGCTGTAGTAAGAAACAAACATTGCATTGCCAATACGAGGTTGTCAAAATGTCAAAACCTGGACAATCTGTGCTTCATGATTTACCTGGAAATTAAGTGTCCTTAGTTATATAAGTAAATCAAGTGAGCAATGGTCTGGAAAAAACAGCTTCACCACACATAGTTAGACGGCCAAATAACTTGAATGTTAATACTTTCACGAGGGGAAAAACTACTATGCATCAATAACCATATATTGCATTTCACATACAAAGGTGAACGATAGAACAACCCCTTCTCTCCATGAGGGTTGGAGATCTGGTGTAACTTTGTCTTAGATCCTATCCATAATTTTCCCAAAACCAAACCCCACAGCCACAACAAAACCCACCCCACCCTCACATCCAAGAAAAGGCGTTAATAATATGAAATGGTGGTATTGGGGGTGAATTTTCAACCAAGGCGCATTTAAATGCTTCCACAAGAAGCACGTAGATGTTGGTGGGTTGAGTCATATCCTGCTAATGACATAAACAAAAAATTCCAGGTTCATGGTGAAATTGCCTCTAGAGCCCCAAAACTTACAGTCATTAATAGCAAAGGAGAAACTAAATCTTAAAAAGGGCCACTATGCATGGAAAGGGCCACAACCCATTGACATGATGTCACAATTGGCTCAGAACAATTTTCAGCAAGAAACCAGCAAACAAAAATGACATCTTAAACCATCCAAGTGTTCAGACAAGATGTCACAGTTGCTATTAATACTTTGAGAAAAGGTTTAGTCTAAAGTTCATGCAACCCACGATCCTATCGTAGGTCATGTGAGTGTCTGTCTAATCTGCGTCCAAGACAATGTTTGACCCTCAAAAATCACTACTTGTCATGGAGAAGAGAATTAATGGGACATGACTTTGGGATGGGTAGCATTTCTGGTACCAGTTCCACAACAGGTGCCTAGAAAACTCTGGACCACTCTGTCCAATAAAGCTGAGACAAAAAGCATAAGTTAGACATTTAGAATTGGTTCCAGCCTACAACATATCTGGCCAGTAGTCCGACCGAAAAGGAGCTGCTTCTTTTGGTTAGAGAGAGACAGACAGAAACAGCGCACAGAACATAGATTTAGGATCAATATATTCTAGTTTAAAATGCATTCGCAATTCAAGATTACATGACATAAAATTTGAGCTCAAGCGCTTGCAAAAGTTATATATCCATACCATAAACATATCAATAATACCATAAAGTTTCCAGCAAGTAAACTTTGTAATGATTAGTTGGAAGTCTTTATCCACTATATTTAGGTATTCAACCAACTTTAAGCTCCATGGCTTAACATGTAAGACAATTCACACAACTAAATACGTAGACCATAGATGGTTCAGGTAAAGGGTTATTTACAACCCATACTGCTAGTGTTTTGTCTACGGGTTGATTTACCAAAAAAGAAAAAAAACAAGATGCTGACCAATTGTAAATATAAATATGAAGCCACAGAAAGTTCAAGATATCCAGAGTCTCCACAGTCTAGACTCTTCAAGGCAGAGTTGGCAGAGAATTCCAGGTAACTCTTAATAGACCAAAACTGAATAAATGGAAGAACACAATAGAGAAGAACCAATATCTGAACCCATAACAAGTTTTTAACTATCTTACCACAATATCAAGTTCGCAAAAGGATGCCATAGGCCCTCCCATAGAATGCCCTGTCGCCACGACGTTGATGTCAAATCCTTGGCTCTTCTAACAGCATCCAAAGTACCAAGTCGCATCGCCGTATTGTGACAAGCATAATAAATCCATGATGAACCTAAGCAAAGACAATAGAATAAGGTTGTAGCTCATTTCAAATCAGAAGTATCCACAACTTGCAAGAGGCTCATCATCTCTAGAACCATGGCTACAGGCATGGGGGGGTAGTTTATGTCGAGCTGTTTCCAGTAGAAATCTGCAATCCAATCTGTATGCTGTAGACATAAATAGAAGTAACCACTAACCGAAAAGTTCAAATAACTTTTCCAAGGACAAAATTAGTGAAGTATGTGATCTCCTCATGACTCCATTTAAATTTACAAGCACATAACTTTCATATCTCAGTGGAAATGATTCACCGTTTTCCCTTCTTATGGACAGCAGACCCATGTGCTTTGTGTATGCACTCACCGGAGGCTACTCTTCTTAGCTTAAATTTTCATCAAATCCTTCACATGTCAAATGTAAGAGGAATAATTGCTAAAGTTAACATGCATACCTATGTTCTTGAGTATCTTTGAAAGCTATAACCGCAGCATTAAGGCAATATATGCCCACAGGTAATATATATTGATTAGAAATAAGGACAAAAAATTAGATGAAATTCAAACATAGAGGCATCACAAGCATCGCAAATTGGTAGGCCACTGCGGCATGAATTACATACTTATAAGTAGTGCTGGACGTCAACTATCAGATCAATGACTTAGAACCCCCGCTTTCAAATCCAAAGGCATTAATAACCAGTCAGAAGCTAATAAGAGAAGGCAGCATATGCCCACAAAATCTCATATCAAGAATTGGCCATTTAGTACTGAGGACCTATTCTTTACGCAACCTTAGCAACAATGTCATATTAAAACGTAGTCGAATTACCTTGGTCTGAATTACGTTGGTCTTTCCATCACAACTAGGACATGTCCAACAAAAAAGTACTCTCAAATCTGACATGTAAACCTGCAAAATAAAAAGCTTTGCACCTTGTTACAATGTTATTGTATTGAAATGGTGAAACCTGAAGGGTAATAACAAGAAGCTCTATGTAAATGGGAGAAAGTTTATAAAGAACACTTACTATAGATGCATACTCCACCACTATCGTCACAAGAGTCTGATTGTAAACAGCTTGAAGAGCCTTGGACCTCACTCAAAGTTCTGCATTTACCAGTTGAGAAAATTTCAGATTGAAAATGCAGTCACAAGTTCATTCAATTACAAGCAATGAAGCAAGTTTCTTATGTCTCTAGCAAGCTACTTCAACAAATCAAGTGAGAGGAACACTTTAAGGAAACATCAACTCAAAACAATATTTCGGTATGTTTCTACCGTCCTTCATGAACTTGAAGAACTATATATGTTCAATGCAATGCGATGAAAGGGGAATAAGTAGAACAACATAAGGGTCCTCTTTCCCAAAAGCTATTCCACTATAACCTTCAAGCTAGAGTCCATCACTCAACCGGAGAAAAGCTGACTAGCTGACAGCCAATCACTGTGAGATACTCAACAAATTTTATCCCCAAAGAAGAAACAGCAGGAAGAAATTTGCACCGAACAAATATAAGGAAATTCAATCGATCCGACCATATTCCAGTAGTAGCATTGATCCAAACTCGGTAATCCAATAGCTTAACAAAACCAACCAAATGCAACATAACACTGTCAGTCATATGCCTTGAAAACATCCAAATCTACACTAGAGGGATCATTCAGCTATAGGTTGGCCCCCATTCGATCAGGCACTCCAGCTCCACGACACAGTCAACGATTCCTCAACCCTGAAACACCTAAATCCGCCAAATTCACAATACAAATCTCGCTTTCCAAGCTCAAAACTGGTGTACCCAAAGAAACGGATCGAACAGCGTCATCGAGAAAACGAAATCGTGCCACAAAGAAATCGAATCTCTGTAACGTTTCCCATAAGCAAACAATTACACGAAATCGAACGCCGTGATCGCGCAGTGAGATAGAGAGATGGGCCGCGATCATCCGTATTCCTCGAATTGAACCTCGATTCCGATCTCTCAGGCTGATGGGTATTATGAGGATTTTCGCGACGGGATGGCGATTGAAAGCTACGGCAACTTGGGGCAAAGGGAAGGAGAGGATGATGAACATACCACATTTCCTGATTTGCCCTCGGGATCTTCTTCTGTTGTTGCGGGTAGATTCGGTGATTTCGCCGTTTGTGTGAGGGCACTGAAGGAAGTTCCTCTAGAAATTCAAATTTGGGGTTCTATCTTCCCTCTTTTGCAGCTTACATTTGATGTCTCCACACTAGCACTTCGACTCAGCTTAGTCGAATTAGTTTTTTTTTTTATCTGTTCTCCTCTAATTCTCATCTCACTCTCAAATTTTCGTTCTGTCTTTTTGTAAAGTATGGGAATCTGGGAATCGAACCCCACACTTGAAACTAAACATCCCCATCATTGATTTTTGAAAAAATGAAAATTTGAACCCTCTACCTCATCCATCCTAATGGGAAGGATGGCTACTAAAGCAATCCTTAGTATATGAAAATGCAATCACTACTAGACGCACTGTAAAGGTGTATTTAACTTTAAAAAGACAATTGTGTTCGGTTACATATGCCTACTTTTTCTCAATTTGGCTAAACAAACGGCGGGAGATGAGAGCTCCTGTTGAACCGAAGTAGTTGTACCTTCATACTATAGAACCATTAGTCGCTCTGAATAGTTTTGATGAAAAATGAGGTCCTTAATCTAAGTTTCTAAATATGCAGGCGAGGACTACCGTCGTGAAGGATGATAGATTATGTGAAAAAAATATAAAAAGAGGGTTCTATGGTGGCGGGAAGCAACATGAGACAATAGCGATGTTGATCCTAAAGAGGATACTTGAATCTGTGAAAATGTTTGCGAGGCTGAATAGAAATGGTAGGACGCATTTAGGGAATGATGAGATCCTGATTGGTGCTCAGGACCATTGTGATTGGGATTACCTTATGCTATATGTCTTCATGAATTCCTGTTTCTTCAAAGAAATGCACCCTGCCTGGGTGATTGTCAATGAATGAAGACATTTCATAATTCATGTCAAGTCAATGCAGAGTCTTTGCAGTCAAACATTTGTATTGTAACGGTAAACCGAGACTTTCTTGTGTATAGGAGGCCCAAAAAATTCTCAGATTTACTACAATTTAAGGTAAATATGTCATAGGTATACCAATTATGGGTAAGCGTAATACAGATATACTAGTTTGAGAGTTTTTTTTATGAAAATATGGCATGTGCATACCATTTTGAGGTTTTTTGTGATAGTAAATCTTTAAAAAAAAATTAAACTTTGACGAGTTGTCCAAAGTCACTCTAGACTAGACTAAAGTCATGCTAGATCCACGTCAGTTCTATTCACTATCGTTATCTACGCAAGCCGCCACGTAGGGACGGAATTGTAAAAGTAGCTATTTTACACGGAATTGTAAAATTGATAACACGAAAAATTGAGGCATTGGTGTCACACTAGGTAAAATTTAAGCTTTTTAATGGAATTTTCTCAAGCCCAATTAGCTTCGTTTTCCAATTGGTGTCCACACAAACGGACACGTCCAAATTTTAATGAGTAGTGAACTTTGACGAAAGTACTAGTACAAGTTTGGGATTTTGACGATACGATCCATTGCTCAGAAGCCCTCACCTTTGTGCGTCAATCCCCCAGCGACGTAAACTCATCGGTGTCACACTAGGTAAAATTTAAGCTTTTTAATGGAATTTTCTCAAGCCCAATTAGCTTCGTTTGCCAATTGGAGTCCACACAAACGGACACGTCCAAATTTTAATGAGTAGTGAACTTTGACGAAAGTACTAGTACAAGTTTGGGATTTTGACGATACGATCCATTGCTCAAAAGCCCTCACCTTCGTGCGTCAATCCCCCAGCGACGTAAACTCCTCACCCGTTTTAGTCTTTTGCTACACCTTCATTTCTTTATATCTCCGTATGGAGCTCCCGACTTATGTCGATGGAAGTCGCGACCGCCCTCGATTCACTCCAACGGAGGTTGCTAGACTTGTACGGCCACAGATATGTGGTCACGTGAGGCAAGCCACCTCCATGACGGCAAAGTCAGAGCTCCACTCGGGTTGATTTGCTTGATTTTTGGAGCATCAGAGAGAGACAACCCTCAGCCCTGCTTAAAATATAAAGGGTTAATACCACGAAAAACCCTAAACTGGTACACTTGTGACAGATTTACCCCAAACTATTTTTTTGACCATAAAAAATCCTAGACCGGTACATCTGTGACAATTTTACCTAAACTATTTTTTTAACCACCAAAAATCCCAAACTGGTACATCTGTGACAATTTTACCCCAAACTATTTTTTTGACCACCAAAAACCCCAAACTGGTACATATGTGACAATTTTAGCCCGAACTAATTTTTTAATATTATTTTTATTTTTTCGAATTTTTTTTAGTTTTTCTTATCTTTTCTTTTTCCTTTCCTTATCTTTTTTTTTTCCTTCATCTTTAACCTCAAACAAAAAAAAAGTTCAGGAAGTGTGAATTTGGTAAGGCATATTAAATTGAAATTAAATTCGTAAGTTTGTATCTATAATTTTTTTCTTTATAATTTCTTACTATATCAATTAGAAATAGTACAAAACTCTTCTTGCGTTTTATTTATTATATATTTCAAGTGATCATATTGATTTTTGAATCGCCATGCACATATAATATCTCTCATCTTATATATAAAATATATTATTTTTGTAAATTAATCTTTTAAATTAAATTGGCAAGCAAGACGTATAGAAATTGTTGATCAGCTGTACTCCAAGCTTAGGTAACAAGCTTGTGTTGGACCCCATCAGTTTGCCTATCCACTTGCACCTAAAAATAAGAAAGACACAATAACAATATAATGCCTTTTTCGCGAGACATTTAAATGTAGAAAAAAGTGGTTAGCATGAAAATTCATGCATATAAAAGAAAGTCTTTCATTTAGCATTTGTGTTTTTTTTGGTCAAAATGTAGCATTTATGTTATGTGTCACGTTATTGTGGTATTAATTACAATATAACAATCCATTGTTGGTCCAATGAAGATGAAGGAAAAAAAAAAGAAAAGGAAAGGAAAAAGAAAAGAAAAGAAGAACTAAAAAAATTCGAAAAATAAAAATAATAATATTAAAAAATTAGTTTGGGGTAAAATTGTCACAGGTGTACCAGTTTGGGATTTTTGGTGGTCAAAAAAGTAGTTCGCGGTAAAATTGTCATGAGTGTACCAGTTTGGGGTTTTTGATGGTAAAAAAAAAAGTTCGGGGTAAAATTGTCACAGATGTACCAGTTTAGGGTTTTTTATGGTCAAAAAAATAGTTTGGGGTAAATCTGTCATAAGTGTACAAGTTCAGGATTTTTCGTGGTATTAACCCAAAAATAAATAAACAGATTAACTTCCTCGCCACGAGGGCAATTGGGTATTTTCGCAGCAGCAAAAGGAAGCATGCAGTCGTGCACTTGATGATCTAAAGATTCCAGAAAATCACGGGAACAAGTCGCACGGCCGGACGTACAAGCAAAAGGCGCAAGTGTGTCCCGTGCAGTGCCATTCCTGCAATTTGGGGGGCAAGTGCGTGGGCATTTACGGCAACACTGTGTTGTCCGAAAATCCAATGCAAAGATACATTTCGCACCGTGCGGTCAGTTTCGGTGCAAAGGAAACTCCACGGAGACAAGATTATTACAATTCAAAAACATGATAAAAAAGAACGAGAGCGAAATTTCTTTTTAATTTTATTTTAGTCACCGAAGCCGGTCGATTGCTCCTCCCATCTCCTCTGAATCGCACTAATTCATTTTGCCCCGCCAATTTTGTACTTCTGTTTTCTAAACGCGTGACGATGGTGGAGAGAAAAAGAGAAGAATTGGGTTGGGAGTGGTGGCAGTAACAAACCACGGAATGCGGTTTTCTGGTGATTTTCTGGGGAAGTAGAAGCACCTGGGGTTTGTAGAACTATGTCTATGTGGAGGAGGCTGAGGCTCACGCTGCAGCTGAAGTGATTAGAAGAGCGTTTAAATTGAGGTGAAGAATCAGGACCGGATTGGATCTTTTCTTCTATAATCACAAAGCATCTCCGGGGCTGCTGTCAGTCTATTGTCTAATTCTGTTCCCTACGCCTAACTTGTTGAATGGAATTACGTGTTGGATATTTCGACTGTGAAGTAACTTATGGAATTGAGGGAATCGGATGGTACGGAAATTTCCGATCCAGAAATAATGCTCCAATTTTCTTTATCTCGTTACCACAACAATGAATCTGGTCTATCTCTATGACATGATTAAATCATAACAAAGAATCTGGTAAAAGGTGCATTCTTTTTCAATGACCAAATGAGGAAAAACTAGTTTATGCACGAGAGCTAAACGAGGCTCTGAGCAACCCAGGGTTAGTTTAGGTTAGACTAGACCATCGATTGATAGAAACGTGAGTGCAAATTAGTCCCACATCATATCTGATTTCCTCGCACTCTCATATGTAAATAATCTCATGTTTGAAATATCTATTTGAATTTATCTTGCATTTTAGTCCACTCATCACTACGTACTTAATCCCTCACGCACTTCAGACTGATTCTTAAGTAGAGTCCAAAACCGCATTAGTTAAGCAGATGGAAAAGAGAAACCCCCTGAACCTGCCCACTTACCCATTGTGCTTGTTATGACATTAACTAATGTCGAGCTAAATAAGGAAAAAACGACCCAAATCATTAATTCCAACTGAATAGAAGTGGAGCAGTATCTTAAAGCATCACTTCACAGTTGGAAGAATTCCTCTTGGTTCATGCATCTCTGGTGACGATTTCAAGAATGAATTTTATTCGACTCCGCTTTTAGTCCATCGACATTTCCTAGTCTTCGGCAATG
The DNA here is from genome assembly GCA_031216285.1 of Syzygium syzygioides. Lineage (NCBI taxonomy): Eukaryota > Viridiplantae > Streptophyta > Magnoliopsida > Myrtales > Myrtaceae > Syzygium > Syzygium syzygioides. The sequence continues at coordinate 31,549,324 of CM062249.1, forward strand.
TCGGGCACTGTAGGTGCCTTGCGTCTGATTACCAATGTCTAAAAATGTCTCGTTATGGCTCTGATGATCAAACTAAGAGAACCTAAACAAATTTTGTAGAAACGAAAAAAAAAAAAGAGAGGAAAACTACTCAAAGTGGAGGTCATCATACTTGTTGGATGATGTTGCTGAAGCCCGATTTTCCGTTGGCAAGTTGACTCCAAGATCAAAATGCACTCTAACCATTAAAGAGAAATTTCTCGAGCTGTAGGAATGCTTGCCAAACCCTCTTTTTTTCGGAGCATTTCAAAACTACACACGACTCTACTAAACTTGAGCTACCTTGAATCTGGTCATTTGGTCTACATGTTTGAATTTGACAAAGGGAGTTCGCAAGCGAGGGTGTTTGTGGTGCGGGCGGCCACGCCGTGATGCTCTAAGTACAATGTAAACATCGCGAAGCTATAGTATCATCCTTGATTCAATATACAAACTAGGAAACAGCTATATGCAAGTGCATATAAAACAATGAACGACATTTTGTTAAGTTAACTATAAAAAGAGTCTTTTTAATAATAAAAAAAAGGCGTGAAAACAACACCACCTTTTTTTGGAAACTAAATCTAATGAACATAGAATTTTCCCTTTTTAAATTCATTTTTTCGACATATCACTTACAAGTAGGCCCGACACCTTTGTACTAATGCATGATATATATAGATGTTTAGGCGAGCATTGTCCGCTTAGGAGAAAAACTTATATCAACGGTCGATTTCTGAAACTCTTCAGCTCACTAAAGGTTAATATCTATACTTTTAGGAATTACAATTGTTTTTTTGCCAAAATATCTTCAATTAGTTATTTTGTAAATATTTATATCAATAGAAAAATGCGTAAATTAATAATTCTGCTTTATCTATCATGCATTTCAACTTTAAAGTTTGAATCTTTTCAATCTTATTAGTTATAAAAAAACCCGACAAAAAAGTACATGTTCTGAAATAGTTTTATCTTTACCCGTATGCATGTATAATTTCTTTCGTATTATATGAATAATATCTTTCGATTCATTACTAATTTAAATATTTCGTAGTAAGGGAATTTTTCCATATCTTTTAAATATTAATTTTTGCATAAACGTGACGCGAATATAGAAAGGAACTTTCTATTTCTTATAAAGATTATGTATCAGTACACTCAAAAGTATTGACTAGAAAGAAAGGAGAGGAACCAAAAAAAAACCTATATTTTATGGAAAGAGAAGTAATACTTATATAAGCTTTGAGTAATAGTACTTTTGATCACGCAATTTCATAATATAAGCTTGGATATTTTTCCATATTTCTAATCATATATATAGTTAAACTAAAAATATAAGTTTTTGGTACTCGGAGATATTGCATTCAAGATAATGGTGAATTGCATTCTTTTATAAAAAAAAATGATATGACATTCTTAACTCCACTCCAAATTCTAGGGCATCGATTTCTTTTATAGTTTATTTTCTAATGTAGTACTTCACACAACATATTCTTTGTTCATTATTAAGACTATAGCATGCCAGTATTTGTACCACACCAGCAATTCCACATTGAATTTTTCGTTCTCCCTTAAAATCTGAATTTGACTCACCATGCTCATGCGTTACACATTAAAGTCTGGCTTTGAACAAAGTTTGCAAAAGACTTGAACTTCAGCATTATACCCTTCCAAACAAGTACATTAAGACAGAGGAAAAATGACACAAATGATCCATGCACTTTGGTCCAATATGTAATGCGGTCCCTAAATTTTTAATTTGTTTAATATAATCCTTAAACTTTAACCAGATGTGTAATGTGGTCCATAAACTTTTAATTTGTTCAATATTGTCTTTGAACTTTTGTTATATGTTTGATATAGTCCCTAAACTATATGCAAATATTCAATGTAGTCTTTAATATTTAATTAATGCAATGATTACATTGAATATTTTCATATAATTCAAGGATCACATTGAACATATACCAAAATTTCAGAGACCACGTTATACATTAGATCAATGTTCATGGATTATTTATATCGTTATCCCTTAAGAAGACCTTACCCTAAGATTAATTACCGGGCCACGCCACCCGCGACAGAGCACGGACTTGCCCCTCTTAGGCCCTGGCCTAAGCCTAGCACGGCCCCCCTCAATGAGGGCTCGTACCGGGCCAGGCTGTTAGCAGCAAGGGGCTGTTCCAATACCTAGCCCCGTGATTGTAGTCGGAACAAAAATGAAGATAGCAAAATAAGATATCAACGACAGGAAAAGAAATTCCTCGTGGTACAAGGAAAGTAGGGGCAAGACAGGAGGGAGCAAGTGATCAATAATTTCTTGCCAATGAAATGCATCCTCATGTTTTCTTTTTCTTTTTTTGCCCTTGTCTCGTGGGGCTTCTTTTCTTTTACTAAAAAGCTCACGGAAAGCACGACCCGTCTTCTTTTTCTTTGCTTTATTTCTTTTCATTATCACTTTTCTTTTTAACAAGATTTTCCCAATTTCACCGTGACTGACGGCCGAGGTCCCAAAGAAATGGTTTTATGCTACTAGTCATGAAATCGGTGGGTCAATCATTTTGATAGTTGACTGATAAATGATTTTCTTTTTTCCGGCCAGCGTCATTTGATAAATGATTCCAAACCACAATTTTAATATTTTCGAGAGGATTTTCAATGAGAATTTGTAAAATAAGGTGCTTGTCACCGTTTCTTGTTGAAGATTTTACTTAATAAGTGCCTTTTTTTTTAATTGCTAGCAATATGTGGAATTTTTTTTCAATTAAGATGTACACTTTTACAAAGTAAGCACTCGCTCTCCATTATTTGAAGTTGGGTCAATGAGTCCTGGTTATTTACGAGTAATGTTAATGAATATACTAAAATTGATATAAAAGGGGTATGGCCAAATTATAATTGAACCTTTAGCAAGTAAGCTAACAGATTTATGAAAATAGATATTATACAAGTGTGAAAATCCCGAGAGCTTTCATTTTTTTTTAAAATCATCATTTTTGGAAAAAGTAAATTGTCCGGATCTCTTCAGCATAATATTGTAGAGAATCTTGAACTTTCCACTTGCTATAAAAATAAATATTAACCACTATAATTCCCTGTTCCATTTGATTGGCGTGCGATTAATTGATCGTCCCATCTTTGCCATTCATTTCAATTCCGGTTTGATCCTGGTTGTTCATTCAATTTGGAGTCTTATCCACTAAACCAACTATTTTTTTACCTACTGAAAGCCAATACTTAGGGGTCCCTCATCACTCATTTGTCAAAAGCAAACGGATGCTAAAGGTAGGTCCAATTTTTAGTCCCCACTAGATTAAGCATAATGCATCATCTATAATTTTGTCCAACTGATATAGACGTCGAGGTTGATTGGCATGGATAGAGTGAAAAGAAAGGGAACTTAATGGAAAGATCATTTGCTCAAAAGTCCGTACGAAATATCAACTAGTGATAACAAAGTTGCACAAAAACCAAGATAAGAATTAAAATAAAGGCAGTCCAGTAGACCACCTACCCAAGTAGTCATGGCCGGAACCGGCGGTTCCGATTCATGGCCATGTGTGAACCGGAACCGGAACCGCCCCCTAGCGATTTCGGTTCTGGTTCGTAATTTAAAAATTAAAAAATAAATTATGAAATAAAAAATAAAAAATTATAAAAATATGAAAATTCAATATAAATTATAATCAAAACGAAAATTGTAGAGGTGATTGGTTCTCGGTCAAAACCGGGAACCGAACCGATACGACCGGTCCTTAATTTTAGAACTAGGAACTGGACCGACAAACCATAGAACCGGGAACCGAACCATTGGTCCGATTTGGTTCTAGGCAGTCTAATGGAACCCTTTGCTCTTAACTAGCAAAGGATCATAGCCACAAAAGACATACAACTTCACAAAATCATGGTTTGGTTTGGGTTTTATAAACAACCCCTTTGATAGTCTCTTCATTCCCATTTCATGTGGGACTCTTGGTATTTGCATGAAGACAAGCCAAGAGTCTCGCATTGAAGGTATTCAAGGCAAGCCGAGAGTCCCACATCGAATGAGAATGAAGAGATCATCAAAAGAGTTGTTTATAAAATCAAAACCAAGTCTTGTAATTAGAGTTAAATATACCCAAGCCAAGCATTGTAATTAGGGATCAATGTACTTACAATGCATGGCAATTAGAGTTCAATTTATTTTATAAAAAAATTAAATAATGAATTTTTTAAAAAAATTCATTATCATTTTAAAAAAAAATTGGAACCCAACCCGTAGGCCACGGGCCGGTTCCAGTTTCGAACCGCGGGCCCGGTCAACGGATCGGGCCCGGGTTTGACCAGGCACGTTCCGAGCCGGTTCTGGGCCAAAACCGGCCCATGGCCATGACTATACCCAAGGCCCACGCCATACAACCACGGGTCTCTCTCAATGTTCTTTAAAATGTCCTCAATTTTCAATTTTATCAAGTTAATTTAGATATTGCAGGAGGATTTTTATATCCTAAATTTGACTAATAAGTTCAATAGATCAATTCAATGTTTCTATTTTGGCCACCTGTCTAACGTATATGAAGCACTTGCCTTTTATTTTTCATTTTATTTCTTTTGATTGCTCCTGCAACGATGGTAAGCGCGTGGTTACTGTTCTCGGTCGATGAACTGCCGGTGTATATGTAGCTTGACAAGCTTGAATTATTGGCGTGATTCTGATTGCCAACGGGCTCAATTCGATAAACTTAGACAATGAGTTCTTCTAATGAACACTAGCAAGACATTTTTTTCTTTAGCAATAAGGGACGGTGCTAATGCCTGGGCCTGTGATTGCAGTCAGAACAAAAGTGAAGATGGTAACACAAGATCTCAATGTCGGATTTCTCGTGAATATAACTATGAAAAGGAATTCCTCGGGAAAAGAAGGGGCAAAATAGGAAGGAGCAATAGTGAATAATTTCTTTCTATCGAAATGCATCCTCATGTTGTTTTTTTCTGCATTGTGGGCTTCTTTGGACTAAAGTTCTGCCGACAACGCAAAGGCGCACGCTAATAAAGCATTGGTGGGTTCTCTTTTCCACAATAGCATGACCCGTGTTCCTTTTACTTTGCTTTATTGCTTTATTTCTTTTCATCATTATCACTTTGCTCTTTTAACAAGATTTTCCACGGATTCTCTCGGGCCCGTTTCGCCATGGATGACGGTTGACGTACCCAAGAAATGGTTTTGTGCTACTAGTCATCAGACCAATGGGTTAATTATTTTGATAGTTGATTGATAGATGTTTCTTCTTGCCAGCATTTGATAACTAATGTTTTTTCGGCCAGCAGCATTTGATAAATGATTTCGGACCACAATTTCAATATTTTCATGTGGGTTTTCCATGAGAATTTGTCGAATAACATGAATCGGATTTTACTAGGTGACGCTTTTTATTTTAATTGCTAGCAATATGTGGATTTTTTTTTCGATTTTGATAAAATAAATTGTGCACTTTTGCTCCGTAAGCACTCTTGCTCTCTATCATTTGAAGTTTGAGAAAAAGTCCAAGTTATTTACAAGCCATATTAATAGGCGTACTAAAATCGATATATTAGTGATTTTATCAAATCATAATTTAGCATTTAGCATTTAGCAAGCGCACAAATAGATTTATGAAAATAGATACTATACAAGCAGGAAAATTTGAATAGCTTTCATTTTTTTAAAATCATTTTTGTAAAAAGTGAATTTTCTGGATCTCTTTAGCCCTATATTCTAGATGATCTTGAACTTTTGCTTTTAAAAATATCCTAAACTTTCAACTTTATCAAGGAGAATTTCTAGTTTTGTATTAAGATGTCATGGAAAATCAATTTTCTTTGAAAATGTCCCGAATTTTCAATTTTATCAAATTAAGTTAGATATTGCAGCAGGATGTCTATTCCATAGATTTGAAAATAAGCTTAATATATAATTTCAAAGTTTCCACCTTGGCCCCCTGATGTACGCCATAACAACACTTGTCTTTTATTTTTGGTTCTAGGGAAAATTCCTAATAAAGACTTGAAATGCCCTCATTTTCTCAAAAAAAAAGTTTGAAATGGACATTATTTCAAATAAGGGCATGAAGTGGCTATGGTAGCTACAAATAAGAGCTTGACGTCGCAGGCCGGTTAAATATTCCAACTGATTAAGAGCATTTTCATCCAAAAATAATTTTAATTACTTCCATAGTTGATTGATAGGCAGCCACCATTCAATAAATGATTTTTTTTTTGCCAGCGTCATTTGATAAGTGGGGCATTTGAACTTTTTTCATGTCTGAATTGTTTCTCAAAGAAAAGATCAGAAGAGATTAATGGAGGGGAGGCAATGCTTGGTTTATTCATCATTGGATTGACCATAATCCGGATTGTGAAAAGCATATGATAGTTGTCACGCCCCGCACCCTACGGGCGCGCGATCATCCCTCGATGGTCGATCATTGAATGCGACGTCCCAGACACGTCGCCGACCCGACCCAAACATCAGAGATTTAGCAAGCGCGGAAATAAGTAAAAACAACCCAGACAATTAACAATGACGATGGGTAGCAATAGCACAAAACAATAACTAGAATTTCTACACTTGACAAATATATACAATGTCCACAAAACGACAATCCCTAAGCTAAGCCATAACAACAAAATCACTTTCCTCAAAAGGGACAAAGGCCCGCAAACTTAACTCATCTACAAAGGGGACTCAAAATGCCGGGTACTTGACCCGTCCTCGGTCTCCGAGATACTCTTGCAGCGTCTCCAATCACTCATGGTCGCGAATCTGAAATGGTTATATAATAACCATGAGAACGAGTCTCAATAAACAACCCACTATATCCCACGTAGGCCAATGCGTACCCAGACAAGTCGTACATGTAATCTACCCCATAACATACAAAATTCGCATCATTATACTCACCTTGCCATCAAACCCATGCTGACTCTGCACGTTAGTCATAACATGGCAATGTAGTAATAGTAACTAAATAGCATATTGCAACTGCTCAAATGCCAACCACACTTGCACGCCATTCAACTTACTAATTCTATCACACATTCCACCAGCCAATTCAATCGCACGCTCAACTAGAAATTCAGTCATGCTCAACCAGCTATTTCAATCACACGCTCAACCAGCCATTTCAATCACGCTCAACCAGCCGTTTCAATCACAAGCTCAACCAGCCAATTCAGTCACGATCAACCAACCCTTTCAATCACACGCTTAACCAGCCAATTCAGTCACATGCTCAACCAGCCAATTCAATCACATGCTCAACCAGCCAATCTAATCACATGCTCAACCAGCCAATTCAAGCACACAATCCGCATACGTGGTCGAACATCTTTCTCACGACCCGCGCCACTGCGCCTCAGGTCCATTCTCACTGGCTCACAAGCCACACAATTTGATCAATCCCAATGGCCACTGTCAACACGTCCCAAGCCATATCATTCATTCAATTTCCAGTGGCCGCCGTCAACACGTCCAAGCCACGATATTCAAATAATTCCAATGACCGACGTAAACACGTCCCGGTCCAATCAAGCCTTTAACGGGCCATCGTCAACACGTCTCAAGCCCGCGTTCATTTGGCACACCGGCCATTCAAGCCTTCACACGGACCGCCGTCAACACGTCCCAAGTTCGTAGCCCTCCGATCGATCCGGGCTTAAAATCGACAGGCAAGCACACGCCACTAAATTCAACCACATTCACGACAAATTGCATCAACAGCTCAAATTCACAAACTCGGTCCAATCCACAAATCGCCACTTCAACCACAAACCCGACATTCAAGTCGGTCACACACAATATTCCAAATCGAGCATACTATTTAATCCAATTCAAGTTGCACAATTAAATCATAAAATCACTAATTTAATGCACGCCCTAGCCGTTCTAGCCCGAGACTAGTCAATAAACACCCACGTTCACATCATAGCCCATCTCACTTGCTCACAAATCCGTCATTCACGCCTACCACATACTAACCTCAAGCCCACCCACGGAAGCCATAACAACAATATCAATTAGCCCAACAATTCTCCCAATTTAATCTATTAATAATGCACGTACTAAAATTGCCTACAATCCACATTAAGCCCCTAAACCGGTACTAATTATCCCCTAGACAAGTCTAATAATACCCAATGTACTAAGCAAGGTTTAGGGAGTCACTTACCAAGTTTTGGCCCGGGAAAAGTCGGCTCGGGCCCAAAATGGCCCGGGCGAGAAGTTCGGACTAGGCGCGGGCGCGGGCCACACGAGCGCGCTGATCGGCCAAAGTGGGCAAAATGGCCGATCGGCGTGCCTAGCGCGCGGGCGCGGCGAACGCGCGGCGTGCCTGGGGCGCACGGGCGAGCATATGGGCAACGCGCTCGGGCCACGGGCACGGTCACGGGCAACGGGCACGGCGACGAGCAACGGGCACGGCGACAGGCGCGCGGCTTGCGCACGTGGGCCACGTCCTAGCTGGCCGGCTGGGCTGGGCTGGCTGGGCTGGCCGGCGGTGACGGCGAATGGCGGCGACCTGCGGCGACGGCGACCGATGACTGAACAGGGGCGGGGAAGAGTTGGCCGGGCGTGAGGGTGAGAGAGAGGGAGAGAGGGGGAGGGGCTGAGGGGTGTGGGGGTGGTGGCTGGCCGGACGGGCCGGCGGGGCGACACGACGCGGCGGGCAGTGGCGGCGCGCGGCCGGACGAGCCGACCGGCGGGCGACGAGCTCGCCGGCTCGGGCTCGGGCAAGACAGGACAGGAGGAGGCCGGGGAAAAGTGGGGCAAAGGGGGCTGGCGGAGCTGCAGGGGGCGGCGGCGACGGCGACGGGGCGAAGGCGGTGGCCGGACGACGCGCTGGCGGCTGGGCTGGCTTCCGGCGCGGCAAGCAGCGGCGACCAGCTCGCTGTCGCGCGCACGAAAGAGAGGAAGAAGGGGCGGCCGGGGCGGGCGACGCGACGGTGGCGGGACTGGTCGGGCGGCGTGGCGCGGCGGTCGGGCTAGCGACGGTGGCGCGCGACGGCCGACGAGCTTGGGCGGCGATCGGGCAGTCGGGCGAAGAAGAACCAGAGAAGAGAAAGAGAAGAGAAGAAGGGAAGAAGAAGAAAAGAGAGAGGAGAGGGAGAGAGAGTGTCAGAAGGGCAGCATGTAGGCGGGAAAGGGGACGTGCGCAACAAGGGGTGGCGTGCACGGCAGACCGGGGGAAAGAGAGAGAGAGAGAGAGAGAGAGAGAGAGAGAGAAGGAAAAGGAAGAGAGAGGGAGGGAGAGAGAGAGAAGACGCGCGGGGATGGGACGCAACGCGGCAGAGGAGAGAGGAGAGAGAAGAGAGAAAAATGAGGGGAAAAAGGACTGATTTGAATTTTCGAGCGCGAATCAAAGGACACGGTCCAAATAAAAAATCGACCTAACGGTCCCGATTTAGATTCGGAAAAAGGCCTAACGACCCTCTAAAAATCCCAAATAATATTCTAGGGCACACAGCCAAAATAAAATAACCCAAACCACACTACGAGGGAGGTCTACTAGTCCAAATCCGCACCCGGTCCAAAAATCCACTTTTCCACTATTCCTGACAATCTTGATGCTGGCCACAATAATATCGACACCGTCCAATTTATTTCGCTCCGGAATTCCCGAAAATCGACTGCCAAGTTCGGGATCTAAATAACAACCGAATTCGATCGAGTGTGATTCTAGCAGAATTTCTATTTTTAAAAATAAGAACCCGAGAGTGATCAGTTCTCGGGTGAAATTCCATTATAAGCGCACTGACGAATTATACGTTTTATAAATCCCAAAAATGGGCCAAAATCCGGAATGTCACAATTCTTCCCCCTTACAAAAATTTCGTCCTCGAAATTTACAATCCAACCCAACTATTCAAAAAAATGGGGGTATTGGTGTTGCATCAATTCTTCGCTTTCCCACGTCGCACCTTGGCTGTTTCAATTGACTACTAAATCAACTTGGGACCCGTGATGCCCCTCTCACCCACTTCGTCCCAACAAACCGGTGTTCTGCAAACCTTGCCATACAATGCCCCAAACGGTGCCATTCTAAAACTCTGCTGATAGCTATTGTCATAGGCAAACTCAACCAAGGCAATTATTCTTTCCAACTTCCCCAAAAATCCAATACACATGCTCGCAGTATATCTCCCAAAGACTGAATCGTCCTCTCAGACTGGCCATCCATCTGCGAATGATAGGCCGTTCTAAACTGTAATCTCGTTCCCAATGCCGTATGAAGACTTTTCCAAAAAGCGGTAGTAAACTTAGGTTCACGGTCCGAGGTGATCGTCACTGGCACTCCGTAGAGACGGATTATGTGTCGTACATACAAATCGGCATTCCTTCCCAAGGCAAAAATCATTTCGTGCTGGTAGAAAATGTGCTGACTTTGTCCACTGATCCACCATCACCCAATCGAATCATGGCCCCTTTGACTTCTCGGTAATCCCATTACAAAGTTTATTGTGATGTGTTCCCATTTCCACTCGGGAATCTCCAATGGCTGCAACACTCCACCCGACTTACAATGTTATGCCTTCGCTTGTTGGCATGTGAAATACTTAGCCACATGTTTGGCCACGTCCACTTTCATATCGTTCCACCAATAACGCTGTTGCAAATTCTGATACATTTTCGTACTACCTGGGTGAATACTGTAATTGCTATGGTGTACTTTCGACAAAATCTCCTCTTTTAATTCTGCATCACTAGGTACACATAACCGACCACGGAACTTCAGAATCCCATCCTTGAATACCTTAAAATCCGATTTCCTTTTTGTGACATCCATTTCCGGAACCTCTTAGATTTCCAGGTCCATCGATTATAAAACCTTAATCTTAGCCCGGATTTTCAGTTTAATCCTCAATACGGTAAATAAACTCTAAACATGACTCGTTTTACACTTAAATTCTGAATCCTGAATTCCCTCCAACAAGGTCCATTCTCTGACCGTCATATGTGCGATGCTTGATTTCCAACTTAGTGCATCCGCTACCTTAATAGCCCTTCCGGGATGATATAAAATATCGCAGTCCTAGTCCTTAAGGAGTTCCATCCAATGATGATGTCTTATATTTAATTCCTTTTGTACTTATCCGTCCATTCAAATTTTATTTCCTTCTTTAGCAAACGCATCCATGGTGTTGCTAACGCTAAAAACCTTTCCACGAAACTTCTATAATAATTTGCCAAATCCAAGAACCTCCGAACCTTGATTACCGTTGTCGGTCTTGGCCAATTTATGACAGCTTCAATCTTTGCTGGATCCACTGCAATTCCTTCCCCGGGTATCATATGTCCTAAGAATGCCACTCAATGAAGCCCGAATTCGCACTTATAAAACTTAGCGTTGAGTGCGTGTTCTCTTGAGGTCCGTAGAACCCTTTTCCAAATGTAACCCTCACACGATGGAACTCCTTGAGTATACCAAGATATTGCCTATGAATCACGATTACAAACTGATCGAGAAATTCCTTAAATACCCGATTCATTAAATCCATAACGGTTGCAGGGACGTTCGTCAGTCCAAACGGCATCATCGTAAATTTATAGTGTCCATACCCAGTCCTAAATGTCGACTCCGGCACGTCCTCCTTCTTGATCCTCAATTGGTGATAACTAGTCCCCAAGTCGATCTTACAAAATATTAATGCCCCTTGTAACTGGTCGAACAGGTCATTTTCCCTTGGCAACGGGCGCTTATCCTTAATAGTCACCTGGTTCAACTGTTTATAGTCAACACATAACCTTAACGATCTGTCCTTCTTCCTCACGAATAAAATTGGCGTTCCCCATGGAGACGCACTCGGGTGAATAAAACCTTTATCCAATAACTCCCGCATTTGGACTTTCGATTCCTTAAATTCCGACAGTGACACCTTGTAGAGCGCTCTCAAGGTCGGTTTTGTCCCTGGGGCCAACTCAACCACAACCTCGACTCTCCTATCATGTGGCAATCCCGGCAATTCCATCGGGAAGATTACATACCTCGGCTATGTCCTTTAGCCTTGATTCTTCAATCAACAAATCAGCCACAAATCAATTATATTTATACACTTCAAAGACGAGCTCAATCAATCCAAATTCAACCCAACAGTCTCCCAAACCAATCACCCCGGTTCTTTATAAAATCCGAAATTTCCAAGCATAACTCATCCTTCCAACTTGTCCAAGAATATCGCCAGTAAATCAGAAAATCCATAAATCGATTACGCCTATTCACCACAAGTGATAGTACGTCATACATGATTATTCAAGTAATAACTTCAAAATCATCTTCTATTGTACCCAATACCATCTCATAACGCATCCAGACATTCAAGGCACATCCTTCACTTCCTTCTCAGCCACAACATACACTTTTCCTTACGTCCTTAGCCGGTTCTGATTAATCTGCAGGGCAGCTCTTGTTTGACGACCTACTCACGGTTACTGTGATTGCATCAGCAATCTAACCTGTTGACTTAGCAATTTCTCACTTGGTGACTATGTTGGCCACATCCAAAATACGCTTCAGGTCCACCTGGGCAGGGGTCATTCCCGTGCCTCTTTCCATAAGATCGACACGTGGTATTGAAGTAATAATTCGGCTTTCCAAAGCTCTTTCTTACTAGAGGGACAAATCTCTAATTTTCTGTCACAGGCTTCTTTCCAAGGTTCCTATTATCCCTAGCCAACGTATACCGCGATCCATATACTTATACGGTAACCTTTCATTCAAATCCCTTTCAACCGTTTAAGCTTTGTCATACAGCTCATTATAATCCCTTAGGCTCATTAGCATCAACTGATTACGAAGATTCGATTTCAGTCCATCTCGAAACTTCTTTGTCCCATCCACACGATCATTGACTACCTTTGGCAAGTACTTAGACAACCTTACCAACCCGACCTCGTACTGATCAACTGACATTCAATTTTAACAAAGCCCAAGAAACTTTGTCATTTTCTGTCCTCACGCATTCTCTGAAAGTACCTCCCTTTGAAGGCCTCGATAACGACACCCAGCTTGGAATTATGCCCTTTAAAATAGCCTACTCTGGGGGTCCTCTTACCAATCAATCACATTTCCCTGGAGTTGATATACAGCCAGGGTCATTTCTTCCTCACTAGTGCACCCGAATACCTCAAAAGCCTTTTTTTCTAAGTCTTCTATCCAAAGTACCATAGTGTCAGGGTCACTTCTTCCTATCGAACCTTGCAAGTTTAAATTTCAAAATTTTTCCACCCAATTAACGCATCCGTCTGACTGCATTAACTTGCCATTGACCTTGATTCCCAACATTTCCATTATACCCATTATTCCTGTCATTCTCATTGACGACGACAATAGTGGCCTTAGCATCAGTAGTAACAGTAGCATTTTCGCTCCTCAATCTGTCTACTCACTACAATTCCAACTTCCTCGATTGCCCTTAAAGTCTCATCCCATCTGGGATTCCCCCACAACTCCAATTTGCGGACTTACCCGACCTCGACCTCGACCTCAACTACTCTTATTCACAGGATTCACACTACCTACTTACTTGTTATAATTCCCCTCGGGAATTAAAGACCTAGGTCAACTATGCCAGGCTAAGCTCTAGGCAGTAATTCACAACAATTCACCAAGCAGGCAGTCAATCACAACACCACTCAATCACAAAGAACAGGGATTGTGCGCTAACCTCAAGTCCTGACGCACCTGCATTCCTCGTATTAATGCATAATATCACTCATCAATAACAATCAAGCAGTCTGGGTAACGCATGGCCAACAAGTCTCCCTAACTGGCTACCCCAAAGTCATCGGTCCTTATCACTCCAAGTTTCGACCATCTTGGTTCGAGCTGACCTCGCTCTGATACCAAATCAACGGGGGATGTCACGCCCCGCACCCTACGGGCGCGCGATCATCCCTCGATGGTCGATCATTGAATGCGACGTCCCAGACACGTCGCCGACCCGACCCAAACATCAGAGATTTAGCAAGCGCGGAAATAAGTAAAAACAACCCAGACAATTAACAATGACGATGGGTAGCAATAGCACAAAACAATAACTAGAATTTCTACACTTGACAAATACATACAATGTCCACAAAACGACAATCCCTAAGCTAAGCCACAACAACAGAATCACCATCCTCAAAAGGGACAAAGGCCCGCAAACTTAACTCATCTACAAAGGGGACTCAAAACGCCGGGTACGTGACCCGTCCTCGGTCTCCGAGATACTCTTGCAGCGTCTCCAATCACTCATGGTCGCGAATCTGAAATGGTTATATAATAACCGTGAGAACGAGTCTCAATAAGCAACCCCCTATACCCCACGTAGGCCAATGCGTACCCAGACAAGTCATACATGTAATCTACCCCATAACATACAAAATTCGCATCATTATACTCATCTTGCCATCAAACCCATGCCGACTCTGCACGTTAGTCATAACATGGCAATGTAGTAATAGTAACTAAATAGCACATTGCAACTGCTCAAATTCCAACCACACTTGCACGCCATTCAACTTACTAATTCTATCACACATTCCACCAGCCAATTCAATCGCACGCTCAACCAGAAATTCAGTCATGCTCAACCAGCTATTTCAATCACATGCTCAACCAACCATTTCAATCACGCTTAACCAGCCGTTTCAATCACACGCTCAACCAGCCAATTCAGTCACGATCAACCAACCCTTTCAATCACACGCTCAACCAGCCAATTCAGTCACATGCTCAACCAGCCAATTCAATCACATGCTCAACCAGCCAATCCAATCACATGCTCAACCAGCCAATTCAAGCACACAATCCGCATACGTGGTCGAACATCTTTCTCACGACCCGCGCCACTGCGCCTCAGGTCCATTCTCACTAGCTCACAAGCCACACAATTCGATCAATCCCAATGGCCACTGTCAACACGTCCCAAGCCATATCATTCATTCAATTTCCAGTGGCCGCCGTCAACACGTCCAAGCCACGATATTCAAATAATTCCAATGACCGACGTAAACACGTCCCGGTCCAATCAAGCCTTTAACGGGCCACCGTCAACACGTCTCAAGCCCGCGTTCATTTGGCACACCGGCCATTCAAGCCTTCACACGGACCGCCGTCAACACGTCCCAAGTCCGTAGCCCTCCGATCGATCCGGGCTTAAAATCGACAGGCAAGCACACGCCACTAAATTCAATCACATGCACGACAAATTGCATCAACAGCTCAAATTCACAAACTCGGTCCAATCCTCAAATCGCCACTTCAACCACAAACCCGACATTCAAGTCGGTCACACACAATATTCCAAATCGAGCATACTATTTAATCTAATTCAAGTTGCACAATTAAATCATAAAATCACTAATTTAATGCATGCCCTAGCCGTTCTAGCCCGAGACTAGTCAATAAACACCCACGTTCACATCACAGCCCATCTCACTTGCTCACAAATCCGTCATTCACGCCTACCACATACTAACCTCGAGCCCACCCACGGAAGCCACAACAACAATATCAATTAGCCCAACAATTCTCCCAATTTAATCTTTTAATAATGCACGTAGTAAAATTGCCTACAATCCGCGTTAAGCCCCTAAACCGGTACTAATTATTCCCTAGACAAGTCTAATAATACCCAATGTACTAAGCAAGGTTTAGGGAGTCACTTACCAAGTTTTGGCCCGGGAAAAGTCGGCTCGGGCCCAAAATGGCCCGAGCGAGAAGTTCGGACTAGGCGCGGGCGTGGGCCACATGGGCGCGCTGATCGGCCAAAGTGGACACAATGGCCGATCGGCGTGCCTAGTGCGCGGGCGTGGCGAACGCGTGGCGTGCCCGGGGTGTACGGGCGAGCGGATGGGCAACGCGGTCGGGCGACGGGGCACGGGCACGGGCACGATCACGGGCATCGGGCACGGCGACGGGCGCGCGGCTAGCTCATGCGGGCCACGTCCTGGCTGGCCGGCCGAGCTGGACTAGCTGGGTTGGCCGGCGGCGGCTGGCCGGCGGCGACGGAGAATGGCGGCGACCGCGACCGACAACTGAACAGGGGCGAGGAAGAGTTGGCCGGGCGTGAGGGTGAGAGAGAGGGAGAGAGGGGGAGGGGCTGAGGGGTGTGGGGGTGGTGGCTGGCCGGACGGGCGGACGGGCGGACGGGCCGGCGGGGCGGCACGACGCGGTGAGCGCGGCGGGGCGGCACGACCCGGCGGGCAGCGACGGCGCGCGGCCGAACGAGCCGACCGGCGGGCGACGAGCTCGCCGGCTCGGGCTCGGGCAAGACAGGACAGGAGGAGGCCGGGGAAGAGTGGGGCAAGGGGGGGCTGGCGGAGCTGCAGGGGGCGGCAGCGACGGCGACGGGGCGGAGGCGGTGGCCGGACGACGCGCCGGCGGCTGGGCTGGCTCCGAGCGCGGCGAGCAGCGGTGACCAGCTCGCTGTCGCGCGTGCAAGAGAGAGGAAGAAGGGGCGGCCGAGGCGGGCGACGCGACGGCGGCGGGACTGGCCGGGCGACGTGGTGTGGCGGTCGGGCAGGCGACGGTGGCGCGCGACGGCCGGCGAGCTTTGGCGGCGGTTGGGCAGTCGAGCGAAGAAGAAGCAGAGAAGAGAAAGAGAAGAGAAGAAGGGAAGAAGAAGAGAAGAGAGAGGAGAGAGAGAGTGTGTCAGAAGGGCAGCATGCAGGCGGGAAAGGGGACGTGCGCAACAGGGGGTGGTATGCACGGCAGACCGGGGGAGAGAGAGAGAGAGAGAGAAGGAAAAGGAAGAGAGAGGGAGGGAGAGAGGGAGAAGACGCGCGGGGATGGGATGCAACGCGGCAGAGGAAAGAGGAGAGAAAAGAGAGAAAAATGAGGGGAAAAAGGACTGATTTGAATTTTCGAGCGCGAATCAAAGGACACGGTCCAAACCAAAAATCAACCTAACGGTCCCGATTTAGATTCGGAAAAAGGCCTAACGACCCTCTAAAAATCCCAAATAATATTCTAGGGCACACGGCCAAAATAAAATAACCCAAACCACACTACGAGGGAGGTCTACTAGTCCAAATCCGCACCCGGTCCAAAAATCTACTTTTCCACTATTCCTGACAATCACGATGCTGGCCACAATAATATCGACACCGTCCAATTTATTTCGCTCCGGAATTCCCGAAAATCGACTGCCAAATTCGGGATCTAAATAACAACCAAATTCGATCGAGTGCGATTCTAGCAGAATTTCTATTTTTAAAAATAAGAACCCGAGAGTGATCAGTTCTCGGACGAAATTCCATTATAAGCGCACTGACGAATTACACGTTTTATAAACCCCAAAAATGGGCCAAAATCCGGAATGTCACAATAGTGTATGTGCCAGCGCTTTACAAGCAACTTTGGTTGGCTAAAGAATGGTTGATAGGAGCTGATTTTGGTAGCTACAGCTTATATTGGTTGTCATAAAGTCAGTATTGCAAAACTTTAGTTGCAAAGTGGCTATTTTCTATCGTGAAATGCAGAATTAGTTATCACAAAATTGATTTAGAAACTTAGAAAATACTGCCAAACAAACACCATCTATTCAGAAAATCTTTGATCTTTAGATAGTCTAGCCAATCATGTCATCAATCAATAGAAAAATTGATATCATCTAATTTAACTAAATGGAAAGTTAGAAAGTATCGTATGAACATAGTTTTGACTGGCATCAAAATAGAATCATTAGATTAAAAATTGCATGAGATTGGTCGATATGATTTGGGTTAATATAACAAAAAACCCCAAATTGGTACTCTTATGACAAATTTATTGAAAACTAATTTTTTGATCATAAAAAATCCTAAATTAGTATACCTATGATAATTTTACCCTCCATTAAATTTTATTGTTAAATTTCTAAGTTGGATTACATGTGACAGTTAACAGGTGTACCAGTTTGGGGTTTTACCCTCCGTTTATTATATGTGTATCGGTTTGTGATTTTTTATAATATTAATCCAATTTAATGGAGGGTAAATTTATCACAAATGTATCAATTTTGAGTTTTTTTGTGGTCAAAAAATTAATTTGGGGTAAATTTATTACAGATGTACCAGTTTAAGATTTTTGGTAGTATTAACCCATATGATTTTGATGCAGAGGACACCAACAATCTAAACCTAAGTAAACCATGCCTCGTTTTAACGTGTATTAACAATAGCTACCACTTTCCAAAGAAAAATAAAATAAAAGAACGGCGTACGGTTGGTGCAAGAAGACTGAAACATCACGGGACTAGAGGTGCAAAGTCAAAGTCTACGAAGACCTGGACTACGAACAGTCCATGAACCAACTTGCTCAAGAAGGAATCAAACCAACGATTCATTTTATTTGGTAGTTCGTGCCTCACAGTCAGACTTCCATAAACGTAGAGATTTCATCAACAGATAATAAAAAAAAGTCACTAGATCACTCTGTAAAATCTAACACTGATTCATTTGTTCTCTCATTCACCCACAAACATCACACGACAATAAATCGATCTCCAATTTTCATGTTCATCGATAATTTTATCTTAAGATTTACTCCGATCAAATACCATCATATAAATCGAAAATCATAAAACAACAAACTCTTAGAATGCGATTATCTCGCTGAGAATTTTATTGTCGCGGGAAAAGGTTGTCAGGAAATTCAATTTCAGAGAAAGTAAATCAGAAAATTTTGATTATGGTGGAAACAAGTTGAAAAAAATTGATTTTATCGTAATTGGTAATATGTGAATCCACTAAATGCGGCTTGTATCATTAAAAGTAACATGTAATGACTAAGAAACTGGAATCGATATCGTCTTCGTTTATTTTGTAATCTATCAAAATAACAACGATTACAAAGAAATTAGGATAGAAATCAGGGAAAATGATTCCTTCTTGCCAAGTCATTTTCTCTAAGGTAATTATTTTTAGCCCACGGTTAATGTTTTCCATCGATCAAATAGTTTTACATAATTCAAACACTGGAAAGTACGGAAAAAAATTTTCGAAAAATGATTTTTCATCAAGTAATCTAACCCTAAGTTAAATAAAGGATGAAGAACGCGAGGGACAATTCCATCTTTTTTTTTCTTTTTTTGGGAAAGTATTACCCTTCGGAACAAAATTGCACAAGTGTTTGCAAGCTATCATCGTTGATAAATCCAGACCCAAAAAAAGAAGAAGTCATTGATAAATGTCAGATTTGTATGACGATAGACCACATAATTGATGCCAATAAAGAGATTCAAAGTAAGCAATCATATCCCTTCATATCCTCTCTTGTCCCAAAACGCAGAAGAGCAAAAAGTGAAATGCTAAAAAGAAGGTGGACAAATGTTGCGTAGCAAAAAAGGACAAAAGCAAAGTAAAAATATATTCCATTCCACTTTTCTTAAAAGTTAAGTTGAAAAAGGCTTACTGAGAAGTAGTGGATTGCTTGGTCAGTGTTGATCACCGGGAGATAAAATCATGGAAATGATAGGTGCTTAATCAAATGAAACATGAATCATCAGAACCTATGAGATGGGTGGCATCGAAAAGACGATTATTGCCAAAATCATTTGCTATCAGCATTCGCACGATTACAAGAATTGTTACTTTCTTCTGGATATCCAAGCCCTTGCGACTGAAGTCAGAACAAAAGTGAAGATGATAAAACAAGATCTCAAGGACGATTTCTCGTGAATATAACTATAAAAAGGAATTCCTCGTGACAAGAAGGGGCAAAACAGGAAGGAGCCATAGTGAATGATTTCTTACCACCGAAATGCATCCTCATATTGTTGTTTTTCTTCTTCTTCTTTTTCTTTTGCCTTGTGGGCTACTTTTGACTAAAGTCCTGCCGACTACGCAAGAGGCGCACGCTAAAAAGCATTGGTGGGTTTTCTTTTCCACACTAGCATGACCCATCTTCCTTTTCTTTGCTTTGTTGCTTTATATCTTTTCATTAGGCAAAAGTACACCGCAAGTGCCATAACTTGTGTACGGCGATCACTTTGGTGCCATAACTTTTTTTCGGATCACTTTGGTGCCAAAATCGGAAAAAAACGATTACTTTAGTGCCATTTTGGCCGGAAATCCGACGTGGCATTTTTTATTAATTTTTTACGCCGACATGGCTCGCCGGAGGGCTGAGTCAGCGTGTACAGTCAGCATTTTTTATTTTAAATAATTTTTTTCTTTTTCTTTTCTTTTTTTTTCTCCCCTCGCCGGCCGGTTGCCTGTGGCCGGCCGGCCACCGGCGAAGCCCTACAAGGGCTGGGCGAGGGCGGCCTTGCCCATGGCCAGCGAGGGGCGGCCGACCCTCGCCGGCGACGGGCGAGGCCGGCCCTCGCCGGCCTAGGCGAGGGTCGCCCTCGCCAGATCCGGCGAGGGCGACCCTCGCCGGCATTGGGCGAGGCCGGCCCTCGCCAGATCCGGCGAGGGCGACCCTCGCCGGCGTCGGGCGAGGGTCGCCCGCGCCCAACTCAGGCGAGGGCGACCCTCGCTGGCCCAAGCGAGGCTGCCCTCGCCGGCGACGGGCGAGGCCGGCCCTCGCCGGCGTCGGGCGAGGGTCACCCGCGCCCGACTCAGGCATGGGCAACCCTCGCCGGCCCAGGCGAGGGCTGCCCTCGTCGGCGACGGGCGAGGCCGGCCCTCGCCGGCGACGGGCGAGGCCGGCCCTCTTCGGCGACGGGCGAAGCAGGCCCTCGCCGGCGACGGGCGAGGCCGGCCCTCGCCGGCCACGGTCGAGGCCGGCCCTCGCCGGCGTCGGGCGAGGCCGGCCCTGCGCCGGCTCAGGCGAGGGCAGCCCTCGCCGGCGTCGGGCGAGGGTCGCCCGCGCCCGACTCAGGCGTGGGCAACCCTCGCCGGCCCAGGCGAGGGCTGCCCTCGCCGGCGACGGGCGAGGCCGGCCCTCGCCGGCGTCGGGCGAGGGTCGCCCACGCCGGATCTGGCGAGGGTGACCCTCGCCTGGGCCGGCGAGGGCCGGCCTCGCCCGTCGCCGGCGAGGGTCGGCCGCCCCTCACCGGCCATGGGCAAGGCCGCCCTCGCCCAGCCCTTCCCGGGCTTGGCCGGTGGCCGGCCGGCCACCGGCAACCGGCCGGCGAGGGGAGAAAAAAAAAGGAAAAGAAAAGAAAAAGGAAAGAAGAAAAAAAATAAAAAAATAGTTAAAATTAAAAATATTTACTGTGCACGTTGAAAAAAAATTATTTAAAATAAAAAATGCTGACTGTACACGCTGACTCAGCCCTCCGGCGAGCCACGTTGGCGTAAAAAATAATAAAAAATGCCACGTCGGATTTCCGGCCAAAATGGCACTAAAGTGATCGTTTTTTTCCGATTTTGACACCAAAGTGATCCGAAAAAAAGTTATGGCACCAAAGTGATCGCCGTACACAAGTTATGGCACTTGCGGTGTACTTTTGCCCTTTTCATTATTATCACTTTGCTCTTTTAACAAGATTTTCCCCGGATTCTCTCCGACTGTTTTGCCGTGAATGACGGTTGAGGTCCCCGACAAGTTAAATACTTCTATAGTTGATTGATAGGTGGCCCCCATTTGATTAGATGATTTTCTTTTTGTGGCCAACAGCATATGATGAATGATTTCATCACACATATTCAATAATTTTTGAAGATTTTCAATGATAATCTGTAAAATAACACACATTCGCTGTCATGCAGGTTTTACTTAATAGCAATTTAATTACAATTGCTAGCAATATGTGTTTTTTGTTTTTCATCAATGTTGTTAAAAAAGATGTTCACTTTACTCAGTAAGCACGAGCTCTTCGTCATTTGAAGGTTAACAAAATAAATCTGGGTTATTTACAAGTAATGTTAATAAGTACACTGAAATTGATATATTAAGTGATATTGATCAAATCATTTTAGCAAGTGAATGAATGGATTTATGAAAATAGATACTATACAAGTGCGAAAATACAAACAGTTCTCATTTTCTTTTAAAGATGGTTTAATTGGAAAAACTGAATTTCCCAAATCTAGAGAATCTCGAACTTTCCAAATTGCTATTCAAAATGTCTTGAACTTTTGACTTAATCACGGAGAATATAAATTTTCAGTTTTGCATTAAGTTGACATAAAATCTTATGTCCCGACCTTTCAATAGTATCAAGTTAATTTAGATATTACAGCAAGATGTTTATACCATAGATTTGACAAATAAGTTCAGTAGATAATTTCAGAGTTTCTACCTTGGCCCCTTGTCTTTTATTTCTTGGTTTTATTTCTTTTCGTTGTGCCTGCAACGACTATAGGCGGGGGCTTACTGGGGAAATAGCCAATTCCCCTAGTTTCTAGGATCATTGGTGCCCCTCGTTCAAGATGTTTTTTGTGGCCCATAGGAACATGACCCACTTTACTTAATACTAGTGGCATTGGCTATTTTCCCAGCCAAAATTGCTCCAAGCACATCTTTTTCGTTGAAGAGACAAGATTTCCTCTCGTTCGAAAACCCTTGCTATTCCTACTCATACTATACAATATAGTAAAATACAAGAAAATTCAAAATTATTGAATGAAGGAGGGGGGAGCAGAGAGGAAAAGGACAAGCGGGGCTGTGTGATTATGGTGGATGGGAGCGGGAGCTGTCGGCTGTCGGTAGTCAGGTCACATGGGGGGGAGTGATGGTAGTCAAAGTCTACGAAGACTTGGACTTCGAATAGTCCATGATGAACCAGCTTTGCTCGAGAAGGAATCACACATCGACCAAAAACAAGAGCAAAAAAAAACGGAAGAAGAAGAATCACACCGATGATTCATTTTATTTGGCAGTTCCTGCCTCATAGTCAAGCTTCCATAAACGTAGAGATTTCATCAAAAAGATAAAAAAAAATGTAACTAGATCACTCTGTCGAATCCAACACTGATTCATTTGTTGTCTCATTCACTTGCAAAAATCACACGTCAACAAATTCATCTCCAATTCTCATGTTCATCGATAATTTTATCTTGTGATTTCCTTCGATCAAATTCTGTCATATGAAAATCGAAAATCATATAAAAACAAACTCTTAAGGTGCGTTTGTCTCCCTGAGAATTTTTTTGCTGCAGGAAAATGCTTTTAGGAAATTCAATTTTAGAGAAAGTAAACCAGAAGAATTTGATTGTGGTAAAAACAAGTCGAAAAGTCCACTAAGGGCAGTTTATATCATTAAAAGTAACATGTAATGACTAATAAACTCGAATCGATATCGTCTTTGTTTAATTTGTAGTCCATTAAAATAACAACGATTACAAAGAAATTATGATAGAAATCCGGGAAACGATGCCTTCTTGTCAAGTCATTTTCTCTAAGC
Source organism: Syzygium syzygioides (assembly GCA_031216285.1). Taxonomy (NCBI): domain Eukaryota; kingdom Viridiplantae; phylum Streptophyta; class Magnoliopsida; order Myrtales; family Myrtaceae; genus Syzygium; species Syzygium syzygioides. Next base: position 31,572,619 of record CM062249.1, read on the forward strand.
TTATTTTTTTTAGCCCATGGTAAACGTTTCCCATCGATTGAATAGTTTTATGTAATTCAAACACTAGAAAGTACCGAAAACAATTTCCCAAAAATGATCTTTCATCAAACAAACTAACCCCAAGTTAAATAAAGGAGGAAGAATGTGAGGACAATTCCATCTTTTTTTGTTCTTTTTTTGGGAAAGTATTACCCTTCGGAACAAAATTGTACAAGTGTTTGCAAGCTAACATTGTTGATAGAAGTCAGATTTGAGTGTCGGTAGACCATATAATTGATTCCAATGAAGAGATCCTAAGCGAACAATCATATCCCTTCATATTCTATCTTATCCCGAAAGGAGAGGAACAAAAGTGAAGGGCTAAAAAGAAGTTGGACGGATGAATGTTAAGGTCTCAAGCACGCAGCGAAAAAGGACAAAAGCAAAGCAAGAATATCTTCCATACCACTTTTCTTAAAATGAGTTATAAAAGGCTTTATCCGGAAGTGTTGGACTGCTTGATCAGTGTCAATAACTAGGTAGATAAAATCATGGAAACGATGGGTGCTCAAACAAGTAAAACACGGATTATCGGAATTTATTGGATGGGTGGGATCGGAAAGACGACAATTGCCAAAATCATCAACAATTAGCTTTCCCACGATTTCTAGAATTGTTTGAACAAAAGCGAAGTTGGTAAAAATGATCTCAATGGTAGAGGGATCTCCATATAAGTTTTCTCTGTATTCCTTTTCTCCGGGGAAGACAAATATTCGGAGGAAACTTATGGAGGCCTTGAGTGGCTAAGGTAAACACCATGTCAAATTCAGTTGGCTGCACTTGAGGTGACGAGGTGAAGCATTGCATAACACTCCTTCTAGGTCAACTTGTGCTTCACACATTGTCTTTTTAACTGACGTGTCGGTCCAATACCCCTAATTAAGAAGACACTATGAAAAGGAATTTATTGGGAAAAGAAGGGGCAAAATAGGAAGGAGCAATAGTGAATGATTTCTTGCCACCGAAATGCATCCTCATGTTGTTTTTTTTTTTGCCTTGCGGGCTTTTTTTGACTAAAGTCTTGACAACAACGCAAAGGCACAAGATTTTCCTCGGATTTTTGCGGGACTGTTTCGCCATGAATGACCGTTGGGGTCCCCGTTGGGTTAATTACTTCCTTAGTTGATTGATCAGCGGCCACCGTTTGATAGATGATTTTTTTTCTTTTGGCCAGCAGTATCTGATGAATGATTCCATCACACGAATTCAATGATTTCTGGGGATTTTCAATGATAATCTGTAAAATGACATGCTTTCACCGTTTCGCTTAACGGGTTTTGCTTAATGGCATCTTAATTACAATTGTTAGCAATATCTGGTCTTTTTTTTTCATTGATGCTGTTATAAAAGATGTGCGCTTTTACTCTATAAGCACGGGCTCTTCGTCATTTGAAGTTTAACAAAATAAATCCGGGTTATTTACAAGTAATGTTAAATTGGTGGGTGTGTGCGTGTGTGGGCAGCCAAAAACGTCGAAGAAAATCTCCGCGCTCCAGCACAGGAACAACTCATATGACCAGACGGGGAGGGGGCTGTTTTCCCCAAAATAGCCCCGACTCGACACCCCAACCCCTAAAGTGACACTACGATTATGTGCAATTATTTACCCCGCAATTGTATTTTTCTTTTTTTCAATTGCATTATGACGGTGGAAATAAAAGAGAAGAATTGAGTTGGGAGGGGCCACTTTGGTTTTGAAAATACCTGAATCTGTCAACTTTGACAGGCTGTAATGCATCATTCTTGTTTGACCAATTCTAGCAAACTGGCCCTCGACTCTGCATATTTAGCCTATCCTGTCCTCTACGTTTAATGACCCACAGTGATCTCCATTTGTAATTCTTGTACTCACGCTTACACTAGTGATCATGGCTTCCAAACTTTTTCCATCTCTTGCTGCCTCTGTTTTTGCTGCTATGCTGTTCATTTTTTTCTTGAAGAGAAGATCGAGGGAGATCAATGGAGGGGGGGCAAATAAGGATGCAGCTGCAAACGATGGAACAGCAGGAGGCGATTCTGGCACTCACACTTCAACAGAAGTACCTGAAGTGGCTACTTCATCAGGAGCAAATAAGGATGCAGCTGCAAACGATGGAACGGCAGGAGGCGATTCTGGTGCTCACACTTCAACAGAATTACCTGAAATGCCTACTTCATCAGGATACGACTATGAAGTATTCTTGAGCTTCAGAGGATCAGATACTCGAGCAACTTTTACCGACCACCTTTACACTAGACTTAAAGATGCAGGAATCCGCACATTTAAGGACGATGAAAGCCTCCGCGTTGGGGAACAGTTTGCTCCAGAACTTCTCCAAGCAATTAAGCAGTCGAGGATCTTAATACCGATCTTTTCGAAAGATTACGCCTCTAGCGTATGGTGTCTCAAGGAGCTAGTCCAGATGGTTGAGTGTGAGAAAAGTGGAAGACAAATGATCATGCCCATTTTTTATGATGTGGCCCCTTCGGAGGTTCGACACCAAACTGGGGGTTATGGAGAGGCCCTTCGTGCACATGAAGAGAAGGGAAGATATGGCAAAGAGATTATCAGTCAATGGAAGGCTGCTCTCCGTGCAGTTGGGGAAATAAACGGACACGACCTGCATAGCAAGAAGGAGAACAGGTGACTGCTTTTAGCATTCCGTCTCATGTGCCTTGTATCGTTAAACTCAATGCATTTTAATTGGTTTCTTTTCTAAATTTGTGTATTAAATTGTGTGCAATTGAAGTTATACCGTAAAATCACACTAAATAATGGCACAATCTCATTTTTTGTCCCATTCATTCCCAGCAACATTTTTTGTTAGTTCAGGTCATTCATTAACCCCAAGTGCCACTGCTAATTCATCTAAATGGAATAAATCGCTGAAGAACAGATTTAGAATAGGTCAGTAGTTTTCAATTTGGTCTTGTCAAAACTTAGTTTGTTTCAACTCAGTTTTCTAACTCATTGCCTTTTGACCTCCAACAAACACCAGGCGAGAAGGTGAGTTCGTGAAGACATTCACGCAGAAGGTTTTCAATGAGTTGAAAAAGGCTTCTCTGGCAGTATCAGACTACTTGGTCAGTGACGATAACCAAGTGGATAAAATCATGAAAATGATAGGTGGTGGGACAAGTGAAACACGGATTATAGGAATCCACGGGATGGGTGGCATCGGAAAGACGACTATTGCCAAAATCATCTTCAATAAGTTTTCACACAATTTTGAGAATTGTTGCTTTCTTAGTGATATTCGAGAAACGTCAACAAAAAATGGCATTCAACACTTGCAGAATCAGCTCTCTAAAATCCTCAAAACCGAATGCATTAATATACAAGACTTTGATGAAGTAACTCGGACAATTAAAGACAGGTTCTTGAATAAAAAAGTCCTCCTTCTTCTCGATGATGTGGAAGAACAGAATCATATTGAAGCATTTGTAGGCAAGCGTGATTGGTTAGGCAGAGGGAGCAAAGTTATTATTACTACAAGAAACAAAGATATTCTTGGGATTCCTGAAGTGAACTGCAGTTATGAGCTTAGCTATATGGATGACGATCTATCTCTTCAACTATTTAGCAAACATGCCTTCAGAAGAGATTATCCTTTGGATGAGGATATCGACCAATCCATGAGGGCAATACGCATTGCTAGAGGTCTTCCGCTTACTCTTGAGGTCATAGGTTCACTTTTATCCAGCAAAAATAAGAAAATGTGGGATGACACATTGAAGATGCTAGAAAGTGTTCCTGCTGATAAAGTTCAAAGTAAACTGAAAGTAAGTTATGATGCATTAAATGATCGGCAGAAGCATATATTTCTCGATATAGCTTGTAGTTTCATTGGATATGACAAAAAAATTGTGGTTCATTACTGGGATGAATCAAAATTTCCAAAAGTAGCCTTGGAAGTTTTGCAAAACATGTCTTTGATAAAGATTGTAGAGTATAATAAAGTGTGGATGCATGACCAACTCAGAGACCTCGGAAGAGAAATAGTTCGTCAAGAAAGTAAGATGAAAATAGAGAAGCAACGGAGGGTGTGGGATCCTAAAGAAGGATTGGATTTGCTGAGGATACGTAAGGTAAAATCCCTTGTGCACTATATCTTCAAGTTACTTATGAACATTTTCTTTTCAAAAAAAAAAACCAGTTACTTTTTGTGTGGTCTAGAACCATGACAACTTCCTCAACCTATATTTTTGCTCTTTTAAGATTACAGGAATGGTAGTACTGAACTTCAACCGCAAAATACGGCGGACTTGAATAAACGCGTTTCCCTTCAACTATTTTGTATCTTAAATTTTTCCTTTTGGGCAGGGGAAAAAAGAAGTTGAAGCTCTTCGTCTTGAGTTGGACAATCGGTGGAAGTATCGCTTTACCTATGAAGGCTTTGAGAACCTATCAGATCTAAGGTTCCTTGAAGTGGGCGGTTCGATGGAAAATTTCTGTGCAGAAGACAGGCTTCTTTGGCACGAATCGACATCAAATGTTCCTCCAACTAATGAGAATTCAGATCTCCTTCCGCATTTACGATGGCTTTCGTGGCACAGTATTCCCCCAACATTTAACATTACAAATTTCTCCATGGAGAATGTGGTTTTTCTTGATCTATCTTCCAGTGAAATCACGGATGATTGGAAGGGGTGGAGGCACATGGAGGTATCTTATATGCTAGACAACACTTATTATTCCGTCTTATGAGATTCAAAAGTAATCTTTGCATGGTTTTTCTTTTCACAGGTGATGAAGAATTTGAAAGTTCTGTATTTGACCTATTGCCAATACTTGAAGAGAACCCCCAACTTCTCTGCCCATTCAAATTTAGAACGATTGATCCTACAGGGCTGTGAATCATTAACTGAAATTGATAGGTCGATTTGTCATTTGAAAAGCCTAGTTTCCTTAGATGTAAGCCGTTGTTGGAATCTTCAGAGTCTGCCAGATGAGCTGGGTGGAGATCTTGCAAGCCTTGAATACCTATCTCTGAAACATTGCATATCATTGGAGAGGCTTCCGGATACGATAGGGAATTTGAAATCGCTGATTGAGCTGGACATATCCTATTGCCGACGCTTGAAGAGAACCCCCAACTTCTCTGCCCATTCAAATTTAGAACGTTTGATCCTATCAAACTGTGAATTATTAATCGAAATTGATAGATCGATTTGTCATTTGAAAAGCCTAGTTTCCTTAGATGTAAGCTATTGTGAGAAACTTCAGAGGCTACCAGACGAGCTGGGTGGAGATCTTGCAAGCCTTAAATACCTATCTCTGAAAGCTTGCGGATCGTTGGAGAGGCTTCCGAATACAATCGGAAATTTGGAATCGTTGATTGAGTTGGATATATCCTACACACGGATCAAAGAACTACCCAATTCCATTGGAAAGTTGAAAAATTTGAAAGTAGCAAAGATGGAGCATATTGACATAAGCAAAATACCCGATACCTTTTGGGCGATTGAGAAGCTCGAAGAAATATGTGCCGCCAACCGGTATTTTGACAAGCCTTGCCATGTGAATATTGGCAATTGCATCTCCAGAAATCAATCCCTGAGGATCTTGAGATTGCATGGGGTGAATATATACGCGCTTCCACCGAGGCTTCCCGAAAGTCTCATCAATTTACAGCTACGGGAGTTGTGCATGGACACGTTTCTAGATCTCTCGAACCTCACTAATTTAAAGGAACTGGATCTGGAATTTAGCGAATGTGATTATGATGGGAAATCATATGGGCCCGTGGAAGATCCGATACCACGGCGGATGGGGAACTTGAGCAATCTGGAGTCTCTGGCCCTGCGCTTTGATCGTGAGACCGCCTCACCAACAGACCTAAGCCTCCCTCCTCAACTCAAGTCACTCGTACTCTGGAGACCTAAACTGCGTCACCTCCCGAGGCTTCCCCAAAGTTTATCCTCCTTATATTTGGAATGTTGCGACTCGCTTTGCTCGATGGAGGATCTATCGGATTTGAAGAATCTATCATCTCTCTACATTTCGGGCGCTGCAATTCCAGAGATTCAAGGCCTTGGTTGTCTGGAGGGCTTACGATCTATGGAGCTTGTGAGCCTTGGACAGGTGAAGATACTACCTGATCTAAGCAATTTAAACAAACTAAGGAGTCTTGATGTATGTGGTTGTTCTAATCTGGTCGAGATTCAAGGCGAACTAACACAATCTTTGGAAAATTTGAAGATTGGTGAATGTGAATCTTTACAGAAGTTGCCTGATCTGTCGAGCTTGAAGGGGTTGCGAGAGGTTCACATAAGTTACTGTTGTAGTCTGGCTGAGATTCAAGGCGAACTACCACAATCTTTGGAAAAATTGGATATTTCTTTTTGTAAATCTTTACAGAAGTTGCCTGATCTGTCGAGCTCGAAGGGGTTGCGGGAGGTTTGCATATGGAGCTGTGGTAGTTTGGCTGAGATTCAAGGCGAACTACCACAATCTTTGGAAGAATTGGATATTTTTTTCTGTGAATCTTTACGGAAGTTGCCTGATCGGTCGAGCTTGAAGGGACTGCGAAATGTAATATATGAGTGCAAGAAATTAGATATGGAGGGAGATGATGCCGAATCTGAATCTGAAGATGAGGGAGAAGACGACGAATCTGAATCTCAGGGAGAAGACGACGAATAAGTGCACGTTGCTCTTGAAATCTTCTTGATTCACGACCACAAATTGTTCCCTCATGCTCAAACTTTAAACAACTTGAGGTAACCTATTTCATCTGACAAATAATTGTTTTCCCTTTTCTGCAATCAAATTCTTTCACAGATATGAATAGAAAAGCTTCACATGCACTTTTTTAATTTTCTTTTCACGAGTTGATGACTGAAAATCTGATGAAGGTATTAAAATTGTGATACATCCGTACAACCAGAAGGTTCTTAATTATGTTCAAATATTCATTCTCTTTTCCTTGTTTGGTTTGGCTGTTTTGGCTATATATTATTGGAATGGTTTCTCCTTGCTTTTATGTTTCCCAGCTGGAGGTATGCATCTCGATTGCATAGTTTTTATTTGATATGTAACAAATTGTTAGAGATCCTTCTTGATTTGCTGCTTCATATATTTCGAAGTTGATGGCCTCGCTTTGCTTTGGAGATAACTTTGTTATGCTATAAACAATTAGATGGAATGTGTGCTGGGAGGTCATATAACTATGGTTCTCATCCTAGAACTTTACGGCATAATCAACTCATCATCGCAACTGTGAAGAAGACAGACATTCTATATTGATATGCTTATGTTCAGTTTATTGTGCAGAATAGGTATGCTTCTTACTGAGATTTGCAAATGTTAGGGAGAAGCTATAAAATGAAGAAAGACGAATTTCACTTGGGTAGCGGCATCAGTAGTTTGCCCAGAAAAACTTCCATCTGTGACAGGATAGAGGAACTACTTAGCTTCTCCGAGGTATCATAAATCACCTTATAGTCAAAGGCTAATATTTCAGTATGACTGATACGTAGGACATATGATAAGTCTCATTGGGGTCAGAAATCATGTGAATGGATTCTTGTGTGAACTCCATTATCACCTACATCTTCTAGAAATGGTTGTACCTGGGTGATTCTCTGCAATAGAAGCCCTTCCATTCACCTCAAGCTGTACTGGAGCACTCTTTTAGGGTTTAAGATTGACAGAAAGTGCTAAGGGAGACATCTTAACAACCTGTTTTTTTGCCGATTTCTAATGTTGTTGAAAGAAATTAGAGTTTGAGAAACTTACAGAGAGCTTTCTATGTAGGGAGCTGCGGCTAATGGGGCAGTTGCACATATGAAGACCAAATAAAGGAAAATGAGGATGACATATAATGTCAACTAAATTCCCTTTCACAATCTTGGGGTGGTATTCACCTGTTGAGAGACAGGAACTTGAATATTAGTGATGGAAGTCGTTGCCTATTGATGAAATTGTTAAATCTCACATGTAAATCCCTCTGCCCTGCTCTAATGATTTGTCTAAAGTATACAAACTATTTATAATGTGAATACGTTTGGAATTAATCGTTGTCTTAAAAATCACAACTTTACCATCTTAAAATTGCTCGATTGAATATGTGACTTGTATAGACATTGGGATTGAAAAATTTACATGTAAAAAGAATATGAAATAAAATGAATTTGTAACCTCGGACAAAATACATGATCATCGAAAGCAAATTCGTAGGAGCTTAAAAGTCTTTTTCTCTCGCTCTCTTCTTTCATAGTCTCTTTCAACCTTCACTCATGGGGGAGGATTTGAGCTATTCTCACCCTCCCCCCATCTACTATTGATTTAAATTGTGTTTTATTGTTCTTTTCTTATTTTTCTTCTTTCCCAATTTAAATTCGAGAGCTATCTTCTTCTCATTTGGTTTCAAATGTGAGAGTTTGAACTTTCCCAATTTAGTTATAGATTTAGGAGCTATCATCTCTCGATCTAGGTTTTGGAGTTTAATAAATATGCTTTTGGAGATTTGATACCCCGCTGCTCTATCTGCGTACAGGTTCTTTATCTCCAACTTCAATGGAGATCACAGGAGTTTGGCATCTCAATGAACCACGAAAATTTGCTCTTCTAGACATTAGATATGTGTTTGTTGAACTTGCTATCTCTATACAATGATAGTATAAAGAAAGCTGAACTTAGGTTCGCATTGCCAACTGGTAATATTGTAATCATTAGAGAAGAAACTTTTGGCTTGTGCTCATTACTGACGAAGATATGACATCTAGAGATCGGCTGCTGATTATTTTGCTTGACAGATCCATTCTTTGTGGAATGAGTGTGTATTTAATCCTGCCGGTGCTCCATTGATTCTCTTTATTTTCTTGTTTTGGCTTTGTGTGACAATATTATGGGTTTTTCGAAAGTTTACATACTTCTCGCGTATCCTTTTGAGCAATATTTTCCTTCGACTAAAACAAAAAAACCTCAGACAAAAAATTAGGAATGTACATTTTAAGAAGGCAAAGAGTGTGAGTAAATTTATTTATTTATTTCACATTTAGCTCACTAATCATATAAATAAGAAAGTAATGCGTGGTACGTGCCATATTCGGTGGCTCTTGCAAGTTTATACTGGTAGTGGAATATTTATAAAACTACAGTGAAATTAATTCACAAAAATAGTGGATGTTACAAGCCTCCATTTGTTTTTCAGAAAAAATGATTTAAAAAATAATTTCCCAAAATATTATTTATTTTACTTGAAATAATTATTCAATTGAAAATGTTTTTGTTATTGACGAAAATTAATGTTTAAATATTTTCGTGAATAATAATAATATTTTCCGTTCATTTATTTTTGTAAGCGATACAAGCGATAATTTTTAGGAAAATATATTCTAAATCATTCATCGCAAGTCAAACGAAGATTTAAGAAGAAAGTGAGATTCGAGAAAAATTATTGCGAAGAGTAAAGTTTTGTTCGTTTCACGGAAAATATTACGTGTCTGGAAAATATTTTCTAGGAAGCCATTTTCCTAAAAAATGATGCCATTTTCGAGTGTTCGACTGAAATCTAAAAGAGTCTCGGAAAATATTTTTCATTGTTTGATATGGAAAAGATTTTCATCATTGCACTACTTTTAATAATTTTTAATATTCTTTTTCTTTTTTTTCCTTCTTCCTCTGCCGGTCGCCAGCCGCCGTCATGGCCGACGACTGGGAGAAGAAGATAGAAAAGAGAAAGAAAAAAAACAAAGAAAAAATAATCAAAAATATAATTAAAAAAAAGAAAATAAAAATAATTATAATGAATGATGAAAGAAGGAGGGAGGAAAATGTTTTCCTCTTTTCAAAAAGTGGAAAATATTTTCCTCACTTTTGAAGGTGTTTTGTCCATTGAGGGAAAATATTTTTCATGGCTAGTTTATTTTTGGTGAAACGAATATCAGAAATTCCGAAAAATGTTTTTCCGAAAGTTATTTTTCATAAAACGAATGAAGCCTAAAATAATCAATTTGTAGAGACTAATCTTCAAAACTTTTCCTTTATATGTAGTATAGATAAATCAATTGCTCAATTGACTTACCTCAAATTTTATAAGCACGAAACTAATTAATACACCACTCTTTTATTTTTTTAATCAGCCTCATGCACTACCCATTCAAATTACGAAGAAAAAAACACAGAACATGAAAAAACTGAACCCACCTCCAAACATGATAACCCAACGATAAAAAGGTCACATAGGCTTTCTCAAGTTCACAAATTCGAGCTGTATCATACAAACGAACTTCTAACTAGTTATTATTTTGGGCATTTATTACCTCAACTAAGAAGACAGCAAATTCGTACACTTATGAATATATCGACTAACTATGGTTTAAATTGTATTTACCGTAATGAGCAGCAGTAACGATTATCCCTTCTATTTTTTCGTTTATTTAAAAAAAAACGGGGACTCAGGCGGCAATCCAGGCGGCGAGGCCAAGTCGGACCACCCCCTCAACCCCTCGAGCCGCGCGGGTCCACATCCCGCGCGCGAGCCGACGCTGGCTATAGAAGCAAACATGACGACGACTATATAAATATGACATCTCTATTCATAAGCAAATTTCCTGATAGCATAATTGTTCATGATCTATTATATATACTCTATGTTTCAACTTGACCGCACCAGGTACACATTCCTTGAATGAGATATTCAGACTTAAAGCCCCCTACTAACAAAGAACCATCGCTCTGGCATCTACATTCCACGTCGAAATGCCTCAGCAGCAAAAAGAAAAGCCTAACAGACAACAAGCACGCTACCTGCGAAACCAAGGGGCTGAGCACTAGATGAGAAGGAGCTGTGATTCTTAAATTCCACAACTTGGTTGTCATAAGGAGAGACGAACCCAACTGAAGCTGAGATGAATCGGAGGCTTGAAAATGCACTAGAGTCTGTGAGCTCTCAAGATGGCGTGCATGGGTTTGACGCCATCGAATCACGAGTCGACGAGTTCTCGAGCCTGAAGATCGTGTTTTTTTTTTTTTGGGCCATATGAAGGTCGTGTTGTTGCCGAGCGAGTTTTTGATACTTTTATAAGCTTTGAGGAATAATACTTCTGATCACTCAATCTATTTATGATAATAAATACTTGAACAAAAACATACATTTTTTTATACTAGTAGATATTGCATTGAACTAACATTCTTCTCTCGCCAAAAAAAAAATTAACATTCTTAATTCTACTCCAAATTCTAGGGCATCTTTTTTCTTTTCTTTGTTAATTTTCTTACGTTGCATCACATATTCTTGGTTCATTATCAAGACCATAACTTTCAGTATTTTAACTACACCAGCAATTGCAAGTTGAAATTTTCTTTCTCCCTCAAAATCTGAATTTGACACATCATATTCAGTGCATTACATTTCTTTGGCTTTGAACAAGGTTCGCAACAGACTTGAACTTCAGCATTCTACTTTTCCTAATATGTGCAATAACAAAATCCCTACCGTAAAGAATGTTAACTGGGCCACGCCGGCCCAGAACCAGCACAGACCGGCCCTCTTGGGCCCGATCCCATGAGGGGCCGTACCAGACCAGGCCTGTTAGCAGTAAGGGGCCGTGCCAATGCCCGGGCACTGGCCTAGGGCCATTCTTTATTAGGAGTGATTGTAGTCTGAAACACCTAATCCGCCCAAATTCACAATACAAATCTCACTGTCCAAGCTCTCCAAGCTCAAAACCGACGTACTCAATCCCAAAGTTTGTCTATTCGCACCTTCTCACAATCAAAACTCTTGATCAAAGAATCAGAACACTAGCTGATGCCATGGATGCGAATTGCAATTACCTCTCGCCCCACTTGCGGCAATCAAGCATGTCAGAACAACCTTCACCCTCGACCGAGACCCGTTCCCATATGAGATAGAGAGATCAATTTCAATATTTGACCATATTGCTCGAATTCAATCAAGATGCAGGCGGTGAGGCTAAGTCGGACCACCCCCGATCCTCGAGCTGTGGGTCTTCAATTCTTGCGGCGGGAAAGAAATGATTACATTTCCCCCACTCTGACTAGCGGGAAAATTTCGCACCCACTCGCATGAACCAAAATCGAAAAAAAAATAACCGCTCAAATAATAATAACAACAATAATAAAAGCAGAAAAGTATTTAAAACGAAAGTACGAAAAAACGCAAACCCTCCTCTGCTTCCTCCATTATCGGAGAACAAGCAGTGACGATTCGATTGTTTGTCTGCACCGTTTTTTTACTGGGTTAGTCGGAATTTTGGTGCCGGATCTCTCGTTTGCTTGCCAGGGGTTTGCGGGGTTGGGTGCGGTAATAGGTCTCTCTGGTGTCTTGCGCTAGGAAGCGGATGCGTGCATCCTATTTGAATACTGAGTTTTTGAAGAAGTTTTAGAATGAGGGTCGGATTTCGGTGGAGGATGATTGAGTCAGGACGGACACTCCGAGACAAGTTGCTCCCGATCTACTGCTCGCTCGCTTGCGATTCTGTTGCTGCCATTCGGTTCTGCAGATTGGCGCTTGCTATATTGATCCTCCGCTTTACTAGCGTATTTGAAACTCTGATGAGTGCGGGGGTTTTTCCCCCTTTTTTTATTTTAACATTTCCTTTGTGATTAAAGCGCTTCATCGATCACCTCACACCCATATACAAGAGTGGGAAACAATGGCGAACACAGCTCGTCCATCTTCTTGCTCTGTTTCTGTCTCTACACACGCATGGCTTCTCACGTTGGCAAGTGCTTCTGTGCGTCGGAAATGTTGTGGTTCCATATTTGTGTGTATGTGATTCGGTGAGGATCGGAAGCGTCGCCGCTATTTATTTATTTTTTGTGTTCTTTTGCCCCCCCTATCCATTCTGTAGGAAGATAATGGGGAAACAGAAGTTAGCAAAAGCGTGGGAAGGGCAGGGCTTCGTGAAATGCAGAAGTTGAAGGAGCAAAAGAAGATTCCAGGAATTATTGGATCAGCAAGATGCCGCTATTGACGCTGCTGATATGGTTGCCTTTACATTTTAAGAATGACTCTTTCTTGCATTATTTCGAGCTCACATGTTGGTAGTATTGATTATGATATTAATTTTCTTTTTCTTTTCTTTTTTTTGCGCTAGAGATCCAAGAGGAGTCGATATACAATTTAGTCAAAGGATGTTCGCTCCCAAGACTTATTCAAATGTCGATGGCCCAAAAAACAACGGAGACTTATTCAAATGTGTTGAACGTCATTTAGGAAAAATCTCCTCTTATGTTTGGAGAGCTGAGGCCTTAAAAACCGAAACATCATAAACCTCCAACTATGCTTTGACTCAAGTAAGGTCATGTTGCAACTAGCAATGGAGTTGTGTGCTACTTTTTCATATTCGTTATTTCATCGGTGTGTTTGTTTGTAAACTACCTTCGCACATGAAAGCCCACTTCCGATGGCGTGCGTTGCTTCATGGACTCGGATCTTTAGCTTCTCAATTTTCCGTAGAGATTCAATTGTCTCCTAAGAAGGGTAAATTTTCTTCGAATCACTTAATAGGATAAAGAAGCATGATCTCAGAACAGGAAAAGAAACAATGCCGTTGAAAGACACAACAGAACGACAATTCTTTGAATTTCTACCTTTTGCCTATTTGATTAGGCAGAAGAATATATCTAGCACATCCCGTCCTTCTCTAGTAGGTGGCAGGACCTGAATGAGCAAACTGTTTCTGGGAAGAAACGAAAGTAAAAATTTGCTGAGGGACAAGTGCGTGAGAGCGGCAAAGGGAGACTCTTGAGTTTTTTACCTGATTAGGTAGTAAACTACATCTAGATGTCAAATGCAGCTTTATGCAATTTCACCCCATCCTTGACAAATCTCTTCGACTACTTTGTGAGAAACCCCAAATGTTTGGATCATAACAAATGCTTCAAAAAAATTTCTATAAAAAAAAAGGATGTCAAATAACATGAGTAAACCAATAAATTGAGAGTAGCAATGCAGACAAAATGATAAAAATAAGAACAACTTGATTTTGTTCATTTATGAGAAGACACTTATAAATTGGATAAATTGCTTGATAACTGAGTAGTATTTTTCACATAGTTAACAGTTGAGTGCTTTAGTGGTGTACTCCATGATAATGACATCCTTTTCAGAAAAAACAGCATGCAATCAGGTTAATCAGCATGAAAGTGAACCTGAAAACAGTATCAGCCGTGCTGGGTTGCAATGGCAAGTTATTCTTTTTCAAGAGCTTCATAACTTCCTACGCGAGGGTAGCATCTTTGTGCTCTTTAGCATAATGCTGCATTTCAATACACCAAGTTAAGAAAAGAAATGTGTAAATAAAACAAAACGAAAGAAAATCACTTCATATAAGTACATATCATCATTACCGATATATGGTTTGTACAGCCAATTGTACGGGTCAAACCATAGACATTATGCTTCCTCAAGGGCCTTCTTAATTACAATTTTGTCAACCCTTAGTTTCTATCATTAGGGACAACCAAGGGCGCGAATGATAAAATTTCTCTTTTTCAACCCTATTTTTGCCTAGATTTTTTCTATTTCTATTTTCCATATGAGTTTTTGGGCAAAAGTAGCATTTGATAATGATACAAAATTTCTGTTTCTAGAATAGAAATTTGTTTGATAGATTGTTCTTAAATTTTTGTTCCTGGAGAACGGCGACAGATGGCTGGCAAGCGGGCGGTTGACGGACGGGGCGGATGGCAAGCAGAGGTAGCGGACGGCGAGGGCGAGTAATAAAAAAGAATTATTACTTCTGTTTCTATTCCAAAAACAGAAAAGTAGAAAATTTTAACTTCTTATTTCTATTACAAACCTATTTCTAGGCTAAAAATTTATCCCGAAAATAAAAAAATGAAATTATTTTACCAAAAGGATTTCTATTCCAAACCTGTTTTCGAGAACAAAAAAATAGAAAAATGAGGAAACAGAATGATTATCATTCGGGCCTTAAATGTGCCATGGTAATTTAAATTCTTAGGCAAAATAAGGATTAAGAGATATAAATACTTATTATATTATGTGCTCCCAGTGACAATTGATTGTTGTAATCTCCTGACATGAGACATACTATGGAAGTGCAGTTTGATTTGATTTATTTTGCTTGGAAATAATGAAGAGCCTTATTACTAGAGAATTAGCTCGAAGGGATAACTACCGAAGCTATCAGTTCGTAAAAACACATTTTGCCCAAAGTGAGCAAGTATGCACATGAAAAATAGAGTTGTCATGATTGACACTTCTCACCAATTTAAACGCATTGAAGCATGTCGAGCAATTTAACATGTTACTCCCAAAAGACCGTTTATACACATTTAACAATGTTATATGTACTTTAAATTAAATGTGGTTTCATAAAATTATATATGAAAACCTCTTTCTTGAACATGTTTATGTGTCCTGTTACTTTCATCCATGTGCTTAATAGATGTGTCGTATCTTTGTTGGACATAATTTTGGTTTACATAACATTCGACACAACAAGAATATGACACACAAGCACAACTTGCGGCCAGTTGGGTAGTCAAAAGTTCTCGTAAGCTACTCAATACGTTCTCCAAGCATGGTAGGCTTTTAGGTAATAAGATCATTAAAAAACAGAAATAGTACAATAAAATGATTGCCTTGCTCATAAGGTTAACAAATATTAACAATCGAATGCAGAAGAGAAATCCGGTAAAGATATTAGCAAGAGATACAAAATTGTTGAACTTGGCACAAATATTGTGTCGGTAAAGCTTCCCAAAGTCAAGAGCCCTTGCACGCACACGTGCTTTTGTGACTGCCCGACATAGGGTCGCAGTTTTAAATTCCCATGAATTCGAAGATTTGACAATCGTGTCTTCAACATCAAAAATACAAAGCAAAACACAACGACGACTATATAAATATGACATCTCTATTCACAAGTAAATTTCCTAACAGCATAATCGTTCCTGATCTATTATATATGCTCTCTGCTTCAACTTGACCGCACCAGGTACACATCCCTTGAATGAGATATTCAGACTTAAAGCGCCCTACTAACGAAGAACCATCGCTCTGGCATCTACAATCCACGTCGAAATTCCTTAGCAACAAAAAGAAAAGCCTAACAAACAACAAGCACGCTACCTGCGAAACCAAGGGGCTGAGCACTAGATGAGAAGGAGCTGTGATTCTTAAATTCCACGACTTGGTTGTCATAAGGAGAGACGAATCCAACTAAAGCTGAGATGAATCGGAGGCTTGAAAATGTAGTAGAGTCTGTGTGCTCTCGAGACGGCGTGCATGGGTTCGGCGCCATCGAATCACGAGTCGACGAGCTTGAGCCTGAAGGTCGTGTTGTTTTTTTTTTTTTTGGGCCATATGAAGGTCGTGTTGTTGATGAGCGAGTTTTTGATACTTTTGTAAGCTTTGAGGAATAATACTTCTGATCACTCAATCTATTTATGATCATAAATACTTGAACAAAAACATACGTTTTTATACTAGTACATATTGCACTGAACTAACATTCTTCTCTCGCCAAAAAAAAAGATTAACATTCTCAATTCTACTCCAAATTCTAGGACATCTTTTTTCTTTTCTTCGTTAATTTTCTTACGTTGCATCACATATTCTTGCTTCATTACCAATACCATAACTTATTAGTATTTTTACTACAACAGCAATTGCACGTTGAAATTTTCTTTCTCCCTCAAAATCTGAATTTGACTCATCATATTCAGTGCATTACATTTCTTTGGCTTTGAACAAGGTTCGCAACAGACTTAAACTTCAGCATTCTACTTTTCCTAATATGTGCATTAACAAAATCCCTGCCCTAAAGAATGGTAAATGGGCCACGCCGGCCCAGAACCAGCACAGACCGGCCCTTTTGGGCCCGAGCCCATGAGGGGTCGTACCAGACCAGGCCCGTTAGCAATAAGGGGCCGTGCCAATGCCCGGGCACTGGCCTAGGGCCATTTTTTTTTAGGAGTGATTGTAATCTGAACAAAAAAGTGAAGATGGCAACACTAATTTAAGATCTCAATGGTGATTTTTCATGAATTTGATTATGAAAGAAATTCCTCGTAGAAAAGGAAAATAAGGGGCAAAACAGGAAGGAGGAGTCATGAACTTTTTCTTGCCACCGGAATGCATCCTCCATACGTTTTTTTTTTATTATCCTTATGCGCTTCTTTCGACTAAAATCTTGTGGACAGTACAAACGGCACGCTAAAGCATTGGTGGCTCTTCTTCTTTTCCACATTAGCATGACCCCATCTTCTTTTTCTTTGCCTTATTGCTTTATACCTTTCCATTATCACATTACTTTTAACAAGATTTTCCCTCGCATTCACTGGAGCAGTTTCGCCGACGGCTGAGGTCCCCACAAAATAGTTTTATGCTAACAATTATGGATTTTTTTTTCAATTTTGTTAAAAAAATGTGCATTATTACTCAATAAGCACTTGCTCTCCATCATTTTAAGTTTGACAAATAGTCCTGGTTATTTATGAGTAACGTTAATTAGTATGCTACAATTGATATATTAATTGACATGACCAAATCTCACATTAATATTTAGCAAGTGAATATATAGATTTATGAAAATAAATACTATACAAGCGTGAAAATCTGGATAGTCCTCATTTTCTTTTAAAAAAAATTACTTTTGGAAAAAGTGAGTTTTTCGGATCTCGTTAGCCTAATATTCTAGAGAATCTTGACCTTTCCACTTGCTATTAAAAATGTCCCGAACATTCAACTTTATCACGGAGAATATAAGCTTTCAGTTTAATATTAAGAAGTGATGAAATCTTAATTTTCTTTAAAAATGTTCCCACCTTTCAACTTTATCAAAGTTAATTTAGATATTGTAGGAGGATGTCCATAACTTTCTATACTTACGTAAAGCCAAAAACTTGAATTTGGTGTCCTCCCTCAAAATATTCATTGTACCCTTGACATATATTATTCTGAGGTAAAATTGTTGTGTAATGAATGGGCAGAGACGGAAAGCATTGTTTTTATTTTTTCGTTGACCACTATATGCACCAACAGGATTTGAAGATGGACAGAGGAAACAGAATAAGCTAATGACAACTCCTCTAAACGTGGAAGTGGAAGTTGTGAATCAGAGCTTACTACTGACTACCCATTGCTAACAAGTGATGTATGCAGGTTCTGTATCTTTGGCACCACGATTGGACAGTTCAATCTAATAAAATCAAGAGGCGACGGCGGTTGCTTTATGCCATCATCGAATGAGTCGGGATTAAATGCACTCTCTTAATTTTGGACAGCGAAATTCTGTCAGAAATATAATAGAATAGGCTGCAAAATCAGATTGAAAATGAAAGGAACACCTTATCTATTGTCGTCTCTGAACTGCAATTTGGTCCATCTAAAATGCGTGAGCCAAAAGATCCTCTCTGCAAAAACTAGTCATCTGAGGATTGTTTCCAGAATTCAATTGTTGATGATGCACCTATTCTCTCAGATACACTTACTTTTTGGGGAAAGAAAATAATCATTATCTGAAAGTACAGGAATGATAGCATTCAAATCAAAGAACGAGCAGAACTTCAAATGGTTCGGGGACCTTCACAAGAGAACTTCAGATGCTGGTTGCTCGAGACGTGATTACTGCACTTGTCTTGCTTCTCAGCGGAATTGGCTGAAACTAACATGGCAACCTTAATGGCCCACATAGGAGACAGATCTGCAGCTAGTGCATTCAATCTCCAATTCTGTCATACTTAAACAAAGGGTGCCTTCGGTGGTTAGTTCCTCCATATTCACTTTCACCTCCAAGCCTGTGTTTAATAAGGAACTAACCATGGCCGGGATATTGGCTTTGAGAGTAGCAGCCAATGCCTACGTGAGCGAAGAAAATGCGAGGTTGTAAAAACTGAGATAGTTAAATGCAACATATATACAACTAGCAACACGAATGATTGGGAAAATATTACCAGAGCAATATATAACTGCAAACAAGTAATATTTCTACTTCTACCCAAAGTGATAAGGATATTTAGTCAAAGTAAGTACCTTGTGGTCATCTTCCTCCTTCTGTTTGATAACCTCGACAGGCCACTCGCTGACAAGCTTTTGAAGTTCAACCATAATGCTGGACCTCTTAGCATCAGGTAAACTCTGGCATCAATCCAAGGCATTCACTTCATGAGAACTGAGAAGCGACATCTGAACAAACAGAGCCTATGTAGGTGTATTTCCAACTTTATCTACTTCAGAAGCCTAAGACGATCTTTCGAACTCACTATTAGGACCATGGAACTCACTTGTGTAATTTTAACGAAACACTACAGCAAGCACCAAATATGAAACCCAAATCAACCAGTCACCCTCAACGAGAGGATCTGTCACAGTAATTTTATCTGAGCACATCATGGGGGACAATTCAGTATGTCTTCCACTAATTGTTTTATTCCTTAACAGGATATGGAAAATTAAAGGACTAGTTCAAAGGTGGAGGTAATTTAGGATACAAGTCCTTGAGCTAGGAGATCATGCCAGATGGTGAGCATATCAAAATACCTAAAGATGCTCTGAGAAGTGAAGCACCTGATTCAAGACATGAATCACTGTAGCAGCCTCCTAAGGTTTTCCTAAATCCCTGCACAAAACATTGGATATAAAACCATTTAGTTCACCACAAAACAAGTAAATGACATTCAGTTAAATTTTAATCTTACACCGGAGTGCTAAAAGCCACAATAAATGCTTCCAAATAGAGAAAAGTAGTCATATCTCCTTTGTGTGTTGACAATGAATATTATCATGCCCATGGGTGCTTCATGTCCTAGGGTGTGAGCCAAAATTTGGTTTATTCAAGCATGAACTCTCACTTTTTTTGGCCATAGACCTCTCAGCTGGTTTACCAAGAACTTTGTACTGATATCTATTTCAACTTCACTGTTTTCCCATGATCAGATTTTCGCATGCAAGAAGACCAAGTGCTTTCAGGGTCTGATATTTGTGATTTCAACAGTCTGTGTTTGCAAACTACCTTCGCACATGAGAACCCACTGCCCTGGGTGTGCTGCTTCATGGACTCAGATCTTAACTTCTCAATTTTCCATAGAGATTCAATGTCTCCTAAAAAAGGTAATTTCCGTCAAACCACTAAATAGGATATAGAAGCAAAATCTCATAACAAATAAAGAAACAAAGACGTTGAAAGACACAGTGTAGTGAAAATTCTTTTTATTTCTTATTTCTACCTTTATGTTTAGGGAGAGAAAGAAATCATTGTACAGAAGAATATATTCTAGCACATCCTGTCTTTTGTAGTAAGTGGCAGGACCTGGATGCGAAAACTATTCGTGGGAAGAAAAAGAAAATATAAATTGCTGAGGGACAAGGGCTAGACAGCATCAAAGGAAGACAGAGCGAGTGTTTCTCACCTGCTTTTGCAGCAAACTCCATCCAGATGTCAAATGCAGCTTTATGCAATTTCACCCCAACCTTGACAAATCTCTTCAAATACTTTGTGAGCAACCCTCAATTGTCTGTATCATAACAAATGCTGCAAAATTTTTCCATGGAAAAAAGGATGTCAAATAACATGAGTAAACTATAAGATTGAGAGTAGCAATGCAGACAAAATGATTAAAATAAAAACAAGTCGATTAAATCATATATAAAAAACACTTATAAATTGGATAAATTGCTTGATAACTATGTAGTATATTTCATACAATATTTAAGTGCTTTAATGGCGTACTACATGATAATAACATCCTTCTCAGGATAAACAGCACGGAAGTGAACCTGAAAACAATATCGGCTGTGCTGGGTTGCAACAGCAAGTTATTCGTCTTCAAAAGCTTCATAACTTCCTGCATGAGGGTAGCATCTTTGTGCTCTTTAGCATATTGCTGCATTTCAATACCATAAGTTAGCAGAAGAAACATGTAAATAAAACAAATGGAAAAAAATAATCACTTGATGTAGATACACGTCATCATTACCAATAAATGGTTTGCAGAGCCAATTGTAGGGGTCAATCCATAGACATTATGCTTCCATTAGGCCTGCTTACCTACAATTTTGTCAACCCTTAGTTTCTATCATGACGGACTACGGAACCATGCAATTCAAATTCTTAGCCTATATAAGGATTGCTGCAATTAATATAGAGTCTAATTATATCATGTACTCCCAGTAACAATTAATTGCTGCAATCTCCTGACATGAGTTATACACTGGAACTACAGTTTTTTTTTTTGTGGTTAAAATACTATGGAACTACAGTTTGATTTGATTTATTTTGCTTAAAAATCATGAAGAGCTTAACTCCTAGAATCAGCTTGAACTGATAGCTACTGAAGCTATCAGTTCATAAAAACACATATGCACAAAGTGAATGCTCTTTGCTAAGTTTCAACAATGAATACAATTACTTGAAGTGGAGGTGTCATGCAAGAAATCAAAGTCTTAGAGAGCCAGCAATGTGCGGAAAGACCCATTTACAGAATAAGTGTTTGATACAGTTGGATTGAGCTTAATAATGTCCGAGTAATAAACGAGTTAACAAGTTTGTACATGAAAAATAAAGATGTCATGATAGGCCCTTTGACCGTTTAAACACATTGAAGCATGTCAAGCAACTTAACGTGTTACTCACACAAGACACGTTTATACACATTTAACAATTTTATATGTAATTGAATTGAATGTGGTTTCACACATTCACACATGAAAAACTATTTCTTGGATATGTTATATGTGTCGTGTAATTTCCATCCACTTGCTTAATAGATGTGTTGCATCTGTGTAAACAAATTTCTGGTTTACATAATTGCTGCAGCAAGGAAAAAAAAACACAAAAGCACAACTTGCTACCAATGGGGTGGTCAAAAGTTCTCATAAGCGACTGATTTTGTTCTCCAAGCCTGACAGGCTTGAGGTAAAAAGATCATTTGAGAACAGACAACATACAATAAAATGATTGTGCTAATGATAGGGTCTACAAGTAGCAACAATCGAATGCAGAAGAGGAATCAGGTAAAGATATTAGCAAAATACAAAATTTTTGAACTTGGCACACAACTCGTGTAGATAAAGCTTACCAAAGTCAAGAGCCCTAGCACGCACGCATCCTTCTGTGACTTCCCGACAAAGGTTGCAGTTAAAATTCTCATGAATTCGAAGATTTGAGAATCTCTGCAATGAAAGGAAAAAACATGTTAATTTATCAACTATTCAATAATTAAAACTTTACTTCTCAAATGGAGCAAGAAGTCAACAGACAAATCTGCGTAGGTTCTGCAAGACATCAAAGAGAAGCTTAGTATCCTCTCCGTTCTTGCAATTTTCAATCATCGACCACATTCATGCGTTTGGAGCCATCGTTCTTTTCGTGTTAACGGATTCAATAATTTTATCATACATCTCCTTCACGGCCTCTGCGTAATATAACAAGAACCAAATATCAGAGAAAGAACTACACAATTTGTCAAGCCACATATTAGACGGAGAAAAAGGAAAAACCTGTGGGGGGTTCCTCCTTTTCAGCACTTGCTTTGGAAGAATACGGTAAACGCAAAATTATTGAATAAGGGGCTGCAGGCAATCTATTACCATGAACCGGTCCTGTGAATTCCGAAGAAATCACATCAAAGCCCTTTACTGCCAAGAGAAATGCAGCTCCCTCTTGTACCAACAAGGAAACAAACTAATTCAACCCAGAATCGACATTCAAGAACACAAAGCAACTCGACTCGAAGAAACAATTCGACACGATCGATTCCATTACACAATCACGTCTCCAATATCATATATACGAAGCAAGCACAATGGACACAATTAAAAAAAAAATGACATTTCAATTAACAAGCACAATCCTCACAGCATAATCATCCCTCCGTTTCAACTTGACTACACCAGGCGCGCACATCCCTCGAGCGAGTTATTCAGACTTCTCCATCAATCGTCAAATTCTCCACCCCCTCATATCTAGACAACATCAAACTCAACCTAAAAAAAAACACCCCCAACACTAACAAAGAACCATCACTCTGGCATCCACAATCCACCGTCGAAATTCCTCTGACGGAGGAGATGAAGAGCACGCTACCTACGAAACCGAGGGACCGAGCAGCGGCGGAGAAGAAGAAGGAGGAGCTGCGATTTCGACATGCCCGCGCACAAATCTGAGCGCATTCCACGACTTGGCAGTCGTTCGGGGGGATGAATCCGGCCGAGCCGAGATGAACCGGAGGCCTGAGAATGCGGCGGAGCCTGCGAGCTCTCGAGGCGGCGTGCATGGCTTCGACGCGATCGAATCAACGAGGTGGCCGTGTTGTGTGTGCTGAGCGAGGTTTTTCTCTTTGGCTTG
Source organism: Syzygium syzygioides (assembly GCA_031216285.1). Classification (NCBI taxonomy): domain Eukaryota; kingdom Viridiplantae; phylum Streptophyta; class Magnoliopsida; order Myrtales; family Myrtaceae; genus Syzygium; species Syzygium syzygioides. The sequence continues at coordinate 31,595,929 of CM062249.1, forward strand.
TTCAGGGTTTTTACGAGGAGGAGGAAGAAGGAATACGGTAATGTTCTCCTGTGGCGGCGTCCATGGCCTCGGTGTGGAACAATCGAAAACTTCTTGCAAATGTCAAATGGAAGAAGATAGTGTAATATATGTAGGGAGGATAAATGTTTAGAAAATGCTTATTATTTAGCCAAATAAATAAATAAATAGAATTATGGCAAGTTGAGAGAAATTCAATTTCCATCTGGGAAGTAAAGTATTTGTGGGATTAATTGATAATATCTTGATTATTCATTTACTGACATTATTACAATTCATCTTCACAAAAAGATGAGATTAAGCTTTCTAACATGCTAGCTCTTGGTCTATTTTGATTTAGTGGTTCAGGAAAGAATTTGTACGTGGATTTAGAATATTGTATAATTTCAATTTCCTATATAATTAAGTACAAACAATTTCATGTTTGATGACCATATGAATTTTGGTTCATGAGGTCGATTGATATTGGGAAAATCTCATAAGCATTTCCCGCTTTTTATCCAATGACTTATTACATGCCTCTAATTTAAAAAGACCGAATACATATATGAGTTTTGCCTTTGGAGATCACGTTGCCCTTCTGCATCAATTAGCCTCGTGTTCCTATTATTAAAAAAAATGTCATTTTCTCTAAAAAAAAATATTTATCCCTAGGTCCTAAATTCTTATGCCCATCAAAAGCACTCAAAATCAACTTAAAAATAAATCACTCAAACGTGGAGCTAGAGACTAAAATAAGTTTGCAAGAAGGGACAATTTGGTCTTTTCAATATTGTATTTGCTCATGTGTATGCGAATGTTAAGTGTAAAGTAAGTTTTTCATTCAACTACCCACAATAAGGTTGGGTTGGAAATAAAAACGAACCAATAATAAAAAACGAATTGTCGTTTTCTAGATTCAAGGGAAATACTTCCCTTTTTAACTTGAGCTGCGACTGTCTCCTCTCCACCCTCAATCCACAACAGAAAAAACTCCTTCCTTTTGTCCACCACGGAAATAAACCGCTCAAGCAAAATCAATACTGCAACAGACGAAGAAAACAAAAGCCGAAACTTCATTACAATATGATGCATAGAAGGACAGAGAATCAATCCTCCAATCTAATTCCTTTCGATTGACATTCTTCTTGACGAAAATGGGTTGCGGGAAGTCGAAGCATGATGTCGCCACTGGAAACACCATTACCAAAAGCAGGAGTTCAATTGCCAATCCCGAGAAGAGCAAACAAGTGGAACAGAACGTCCCTCAGATGGAAGCAATTGGGAATGACGCGGCATTACTCGCGCAACAAGAAATTGAGAATGCGGTGAGCCAGGACACAGGAACTGCAGCTGATGTTAAGGACGCAATGGAACATCCCAAGCCCGAACAGGAAGAAGAGAGCAAAGAAGAAGAAACAAAGGCCGAGGATGAAGACAGAGAGGAAGAGAAGCACGTAGAGGAAGAAAGGGAGATCGAGCTGGAGCTGGAGCTGGAGCAGGAGCTAGAGCCGGAGACGGAAACAGTAGCTGAAGAGGAAGAGGCAGAGCCAGGGAGATTCATATCCCGCAACTCGCCAGATCATTACTTCTCTCCGAGAAGAGACGAGGAAGCACTGGAAGGGATCTTGTCTGAGGGGCTCTCCTCCGAGTACAGCTCTCCACGGCATGAACTGGTCAAGGAGGGCGAGTACGGTCAAGTGTTGGTGGAAGAGAAGAATGCAACTGGACTGGAAAAGGCAGAGGAATTGAGGGAGAAGGAAAATGACTCGGCTCCTAACGAGGTACTTGAATAGATCTCTGACAATTTAGGGCGCGTTTGGTAACACTTCTGTTTCTCTATTTTTCTGTTTTTCTGTTCCCTGGAAAAAAAAAAGAACAGAAATCCGTTTGGTAAAGCATTTTATTTTTCTATTTCCTGGAATAGAAAAGTGGCCAAGAAATAGATTTGAAGCAGAAATAAGAAGTAGAAAAAATCTACTTCTTTGTTCCTAGAAATAGAAATAGAAATAGAAAGGTCTGGTCCTCAAGCTGCAACCTTAGCTCCTCCTCCATCCTCCGTCGTCTGCAAATCGTCTCAAAGCACTGGTCCGATCCATTCTAGGCAGAAATAATAAAAAATTAATTAAATTATAAAAAATTCCAAAAATTCATAAAAATCAGAAATATTCTCAGAAAATCCATAAAACTTAGAAAACCCATAAAAATTTGTAAAATTCCGAAATTGAAAAAATTTAAAAAAATTCATAAAAAGCTTTCTCGAAAATAAAAGGAGACAAATTTCGGGAAAGTAAAAAGTTTTAATAAAATTTTCCCCAAAAAAATAAAAAATAAAAAAATTCACATAATGGCTTAGAATAAATTTAAAAATTCCGAAAATTCATAAAAATTATAAAAATTTCAGAAAAATCCCATAAAAAATTAGAAAATTAAAAAATTCCCAAAATTCATATAAATAAAAAAATTCTCAGAAGATCCATAAAAATCAGAAAAACTCAGAAAACCCTTAAATATTTGCAAAATTTCGAAATTGAAAAAATTAAAAAAAAATTCATAAAAAGCTTTCTCGAAAATAAAAGGAGACAAATTTCCTGAAAGTACAAAGTTTTAATAAAATTTTCCCCAAAAAAATAAAAAATTCACATAATGGCTTAGAATAAATTAAAAAATTCCGAAAATTCATAAAAATTAGAAAACTTTCAGAAAAATCCCATAAAAAATTAGAAAATTAAAAAATTCCCAAAATTCATATAAACCAAAAAAATTCTCAGAAGATCCATAAAAATCAGAAAAACTCAGAAAACCCTTAAATATTTGCAAAATTTCGAAATTGAAAAAATTAAAAAAATTTCATAAAAAATTTTCGAAAAAATAAAAAGAATCAGATTTAGGGAAAGTAAAAAATTTTAATAAATTTTACCACAAAAAAATATAAAAAAAATTTACATAATGGCTTAGAATACCTGTGACCACTAGGGGTGAGTATCGGTCCAGGGTCAACCCTGGACCGACCCTGGACCGGCCCAACCCTGCCGGTCCTGGTCCGATTCCCAGGAGGACTGGGTCGGTCCTTGGTCCTGATATCCCTGGACCAGTACTGTGCGGGTTGGTCCTCGGTCCAGATAGTTTAGGGTCGGTCCAACCCGGACCAACCCGAACTATATATATTATATATAATATATATTTAATATATTAGTTATAATTTTTTTATGTAGAGAACCGGGAACCCAATTGAAACTTTTGTCAAGTATTAATTATGTGAGTCGTTTGTTTTTTTTTCTAGGTGTTCAGAAGTTGAAGTGAATTAACAAGATGTGAAGTTGTATATTCATGGTTTATATTAAGTATTTTGAATTTCTTATAGTTTAATTGTATTTCACTAGTAAGTTTCAGTTGCACTTTACTTTTGAGTTTGTGTGAAATGGTAGAAGTTTTTGAAGAGTAGTATTGCAGTTACTACAATGATTTGCTAGTTAAGTGGTGCGAAGCTCATTTTTTCGTTGATTGGACTCTCCTTGATCGAATGTAGGAAAACGTTTTTGTGTATGGCATTACTAGTATTATTTACAGATGATTACAGGAACTTCCCATCTTGTTCTATATCTCTATGAGTGGTCTTAATCATTTTTATGGTTTTTTACTTTTAGTAGGTGTGAAATTTCTATTGTTGCCTTATCTTAAATTTGTTAAATATGTAATGGTATTTATAGTTTGGTTGCACATCGCCGCATTGTCGATGATATGTAATTTGAAATAGTAGGTTTTCCTTTTCAAGGAGTACAAAAAATAAAACATAAAAATTACCGGTTGGTCTCGGGTTGACCCTGGAACCGGACCGAACCCATTGGGTCGGTCCGGTCCTTTGTCCCAGGCTCAATAGGGTCGGTCCTTGGTCCCAAAAATTGAGGACCAACACTGTGCGGGTTGGTCCTAGGGTTAGGGGGTGGACCGGCCCAACCCGGACCATGCTCACCCCTAGTGACCACTCACTTTGAATAAAATTTAAATTTTTGAGGTGCCCAAGTAGTATTTTTGAAGATTCCTTAGTTTAGGGATTAAAAGGGGTTTTAAACCCCTAAAAAGGATTAGACAAACTAATAAATCATGCTTATTGGTTTTTTTTTCACTTATAACTTGCACTTATAATTAAATAAAAGATATAGATTTGAATGCAAAAAATTGGGAATAGAAATTTTATACAGTTACCAAACGCATTTCTGTTCTAGAAATAGAAATTTTGTGCAGTTACCAAACGCATTATTTTACTCAGAAACTCTTCCACGAAATAGAAATAGAAAAAACTATTTCTGAAAAGAAATTGTTCCCAGAAATAGAAACGTTACCAAACGCGCCCTTAACTGCTGAGATTATGCGTCCAGGATCGCAGACATATGCCTTGACGTGGGTGATGTTTATGCTAATTCACAAAACCCGTTCTTTTCCCTTGATTTTGATACATTTACTGTGCATTTAAACATTGACGTGAACACCAAGAAGTACAAATATCTCAGACTGACCGTTTGAGCTGGTTTTCTGATTGAGATGGTTAGCTCCTAACAAAAATGACGGAACCATGTTTATGTGCAGGAATTTGTAGCTCATTTAGCAACTGGAGAAGTAGCGAAGAGCAACTGAATCAAATTAGCAGGATCGCAGCCTTTTATGCCTTAGTTACTTAAAAATTACGGTGATGTAGTTCAGTTCTCGACGCCAAAAATTGCAGAACAGAGAACAGACTTAAGGGTCGGAGCCTCAGCTGTAATCTATAGGATCTAATAGTGTGCATTGGGGTTGGAGAGATGATCATTATTCCTATATATCACTCCTTGAATTACCATCACCTTGCCGCGTTACACTCTATCAGAAGATGAAGTTGAAAACAAAAGAATCCTTGAATCACATAAGGTGATCAAATCGTAATCAAAGAATGACGGAGGCTAAGTACTAAAAAAAATTCAATTGTGCAAATGCAATTTGAATGTCGAGCTAAACTTGAAATAATGACGGAGTATTGGCACTTCATTTTTATTTTAACACATCAAATGAATAGCAGTGCATCGGTATTTTATTCTGCTCGGAATTCTTATAGACTAATGGTCTTACATGTCTGCAAGTCTTGGCAGAGAAAATTGAGGCTGTTAGTCTCTTGGAAGTGGGTGGGCCACATCTCCAGAACCAACATCAGGAAGAACCAATTTTCGTGCTTAGATATGAGAGGAGACATTTCTTTTCTTAATCGTAGTCTATGACCTTGGAGACTAGTGCTGATACATTTTTAAGAATCATTCAATGTGCAAATCTTTATTTCTGAGATGCGTGACAATGTTACCATGTGCCTGTCATAATTTTGATAGATTAATTATATAGGAAGCTGATTTTTTTTTCCATTCATCCCCAGATAGAGGAGACTCACAATCACTGCAATTAGATTTTTGAAAAAAAATTATATTGGAATCATCCGCAAAATGGCTGATGAACCTTATATCATGCATAAGATGCTAAAAATCACAAGACTACAACTACTGTTTGGCTGTACATTGGAAAAGAATGGAGTGTATACTGTGCATTGTTGACTTTGTCACAGTCAAATTACCTTGCAATATTCTATTGAAACAGTATCACCGTGTCTAGCAAGCTAGCTTCTAATTGGTCATATCTAGTTATTGTCTTTTCTGCTGATCTTTTCCAGGATTTCTTCAAGAGAAGACTTTGATCAGGCATCACTGCAGATGGCGCTGCTAAAAAATTTAGCGGCTGTAAACAATAGAATAGCAGACCCGGCTATTTTATATAAACTTGATAGAAATTCAGGGTACGGTGGTTTCATTGAAATTGACTACGAGGTGTTTTTGAGCTTTAGAGGACCAAATATTTGAGTATGTATTACTGACTTCCTTCACATTACCCTGATTGATGTGGGAATCCGTGCTTACAGAGATGATGAAGAGCTACGCAACGGGGAAGAGATTGGCGTGGAGCTTCTCCGAGCAATCAAGCAGCCGAGAATCTCCATACCCATCTTCTCAAAACGATATGCCTCTAGCAAATGGGGTCTCAAGGAGTTGGTGCAGATGGCAAATGGGGTCTCAAGGAGTTGGTGCAGATGGTGGAGTGCAAGAAAACCAAGGGACGGAAGATCGTGCCTTTTTTTTTATACCGTGGAACCTTCTGAGGTCCGGTACCAAACTGGCGGGTATGGACAAGCCTTCCTTGAGCATGAAAACAAGAGGCGATACAATGATGGAACCATTAGCGAGTGGAAGGCTGCTCTAAGTGAAGTCAGAACACTAAACGGATGGGATCTGCAAAGCATGCCCAATGGTTGATTACTTCTAAGATTAAGACTATCGCAATAGCATCCTTATAATGCAACTCAATTCTGGTTGAGTCCTTGCAGAATTTGTCTTATTTCGAGAATCGAAGTTGAACGTATTTCTAGAGAAATTAGAAATCATTCAGAAATCATGCCAAAAGTGGCATTTTTCACTGGAATTTGACTCTTTCTAAGCTTAACTAGATGTTATAAGTCCACTTTCATCCTTTTCTCGTTGAACAATATTATTGAGCTTGTATAATTTCAACAAGGATTCTGTCCAAACGGGGTGTTAAGTTTTCTAATTTGGTTTGGCCAGACAAATCGTTGTTCAACCCAATTTTCTAATTCAATGTGTTTTCAACTCCAAAAACATCAGGCACGAAGGTGACTTCGTGAAAACAGTCATCAAGAAGGTTTTCAGTTAGTTGAAAAAGAGTTATTTGGTATTATCGGATTGTTTGGTTGAATTAAACAATTACGTGAGTGAAATGATGAGAATGATTCGCCCTCAGACACATGAAGCACGGATTGTTGGTATCTATGGAATGGTTGGTGCTGGAAAGACTAACTTGCTAAAATCATCTACAATCAACTTTCACCTGATTTTGAGGAGTGTTGTTTCCTTTCTGACATTCAAGAAACTTCGGAGGTGAAGGGTGTTGAGTACTTGCAGAATCAGCTGATCACCAACATCCTCAAAAGGAAATGGACCGATATAAGTAGACAGATGAAGGGATTAAGATGATTAAAGATTGGCTGTGTTGTAAAAGGCTTCTCCTTCTCGTCAATGATGTTAACAAAAAAGAATCAATTGAATGCACTCATGGGCAAGCGCAATTGGTTCGGTGAAGGAAGTAAGCTTACTATCACTAGTAGAAACAAAGAGGTTCTCAATGTTCCTGAAGTGGATTGTACTTATGAACCTAACTGTTTGGATTTCGACAAATCTCCTCCACTTTCAGCAAACATGCCTTTAAAAGAGATCGTCCTTTGGATGATTATCTTGCCCACTCCAGAAAGGCGATAGCCATTGCCCGAGGTCTGCCTTAGCTTTCGAGGTTATAGGTTCACTTTTATCAGGCAGCAAGAAAGAAAAGTCGGATGTCATACTGAAAAAGTTGGAAAAAGTTCCTCATGAGGAAGTCAGTAGTAAGCTGAAGATAAGTTACGAGGCATTGGATGATTGACAAAAGCACATCTTTCTTGATATAGCTCGTCTTTTCATTGGATGTGACAAAAATATTGTGATCCAAATGTAGGATGACTGAACTTTTTCCGGAAGAAGCTTTGGACATTCTGCAGCATATGTCCTTGATAATGATTGAAGAAAAGGATAAGTTGTGGATGCATGATCTATTAAGGGACATGGGGCAAGAAATCATCCGTCGAGATAGTAATATGGTGACAGAGAAGCAGACTACATTGTGGAATCACAAGGAAGCATTTGATTTGCTGATGACAAACCCGGTAAAAGCTCCCTGCTACCACTTACAATTTGGCTACTCTCTCTTTTATGATAGCATAAAGCATGAGGGGTTAATAATGTATTTCCTTTTTGGCAGGAAAAGTAAAAGTTGAAGCGCTCTGTCTCAAGTTTCGCGATGAGGCACAACACTGTTTTGCAGATGAGGAGTTCATGAGACTTCCAAATCTAAGGTTCCCTGAAATTAATGGCGGAATGAGCTCAACCGGTCTATGGAACTTTGGAATCAGAAAAAACACCTTGAAGTCATGTTTGGCGCAGCAGTGAGGAGCTTATGGCAGAATTTTCATCTTCCGATCAACTTTTTCCAGAAGAAGTCACATCTATTTCTGATTGCGATGGCTTTCTTGGTATAATATCCCTCTAAAGTTTGAAATAGCCAAATTATCTGCGAGGAATCTAGTTGTTCTCGATCTATCAGGGAGCATCATTACCGATCGTTGGGACGGTTGGACCCATATAAAGGCGTGACATATGCTAGGAATCTCTACTGTCCATTAGGTTGTGTCCGTTAAATCCAGAACTCGATCTTTCCATGATTTTTGTATCTTTTTTGTTGTTGCAGATGGCGAAGAGATTAAAAGTTCTGAGTTTGTCGTGATGCGTTACTTTGGTTAAAACTCCCGAATTCTCTGCACTTGCAAATTTAGAACGACTGACACTAACGAACTGTGCAAACCTGGTTGGAGTAGATAAATCCATTGGTCGGTTATGGCGCTTGGTTTTCTTAGACGTTGGCTGCTGCCCGAACCTTTGCGACTTGCCAAAGGAGATTAACAAGCTAAAATCTTTGAAAGTGCTCCTTATTCATTCAACATCAATATGGGACTACGAATGTACTCAGCCTAATGAGGGACTACGAATCTCACCAGTGATGTGAAACAAGAGACAGGTGAGTTGTGCACACGAGAATAAGAAATTTGGAAGGAAATCAATTGGAAACGAACTGAGTAGCCGGCCATATAAGGAAGGAAAAGATAGAAATTCTTTCCTCGTATTTGAGGGAATTGGCTAGAAATCGAGGATTCTAAGAATGGTGACAACATACTGTTCTTCTAATGGTAGCCCAAATACTGATATGTTAGCAAAGCCCTAACAAAAATGGACAAAGAAAGAAAGAAATCCAAAAGGGAAACGAACATTTTCTAACCTAGATTGGCAGCTCGGAATCTCGGCATTTCAAGGGCAAATAATGGGAGCGAAATCTTGGTGATTGCAAAAATTCGCGGGAGGGAATTCTTGGGTTGCTTGACATATCATTTATCACATAAGAGAGAGCTTGAAGGGAGAGATCTCCTATTGAAAAGCAACTATCATTCGACAAAAGAAACGATGGACCACTTCAAGACGTTCATACATACATAACTTGGAAACAAAACAATTAAGAGAACGTACGACCCCTTCTCATCGTTTCATTGAGGTCGATACATAAGTATATTGATCTGTAGTGACACCACTCCTTGAGGAAAAATTAAGTTCTTTCGCTAAGCTTCGATAGGCAGGCACCCTTACGAACTACCGACTGACCTTCTGTTTGCCCTTCGACATCTCCATCTCACCCTGATGCACACCCTCATCCTCCCTCGAGATCTCCTCCAATGACCTGCCTTTGGTCTCGGTCACCATGAATGTGCAACGGAACCCTAGCATGTTTGTGAACGCCAAAATCAACATGGCGCGTTTTATTTTATATGTACGTCCATCAAGCATGTAGCTTTGGACCCCAAAGGCAATGACTAGTGCCTCGGCCTTACTTGCCGATGTGCTCATAGTGTGGCATTGGCATGTAGACCTAACGCGGGTCGGGATAGCTCAGCCAGGAGAATAAAACCATGCTGTTATGGCACTCAAGTGATCAAAAACAGGTTATGGTACTCAAATAAGCGTTATACGAAAATTATGGCACTTATGGTGTCATTTTTCCAATTATATAAGAAGCTAATTTTCGCGTCCATTCTTTCCCAGATAGATTAATTTCATTTTTAAGGGGCTGTTTGTTTTAGGTTGGAATTTTTTTTCAGAAAATTCAATTTCCAAGGAAGTGAGTCATTTTCTAGTGTTCGTTTGTGATGTAAAGAAGTTGAAAAAGATTAGTTTTGTGATATTTAATAATAAGTGAAATCTACTAAGGCTCCGTCTGTTTTACGAAAAATAAATAATTTGTAAAATGTTTTCCTAAAAATGATCACGTAGATCACTTAGAAAAATGAATGAACAAAGAATATTTTCATCATTCATGAAAATGTTTAAATATAAATTATTGTTGATAATACAAATATTTTCCATTGACTAATAATTTCAAACACATAGGGGACCATTTTTGAAAAAATATTTTCTAGATCATTCATTTTTCGTGAACCAAACAAAACCTACATGCACCTTGTATCATTAGCAATTGCTTTGAGGGAAAATAGTTTCCTTCTTGTGAGAGAGAAAACCATTTTCCCCAATCTAAATTTGTTACTTTCAGTCTATGGAAAACTTTTCCATTAGTCGAGTAATTTCTGTATGCTAGAAAGTTCGAAAATAGTTTCCTGAAATGATTTTTGGTCAATCAACACCCTAAAAATCATTTCACTGAGCATTTTTATTTTTGAGATGCCGACAATGTTTCCATGTGCCTACCACCACAAATAAATTATCGAAAAAAAAATTATATGGGAAGCATCCGTGAAATTGCTTATGAACCTCATATAATGCAGTAGATGCCGGAAAACACAAAACCACCCTACTGTTTAGCTATACATTGGAAAACAATGGAGAGTGTGTGCTGCACATTCTTGACTTTGTCACATTCAAATTACATTGCGATATCATATCGAGACAGTATCACCATGTCTAGCAAACTAGCATAGTCCCCTGTGGCTCCTCATTGTTCTTACATATATATTTTTTCTTAAACCAAAGGTTCTTAAAAAGGACAGGTACGGTATTCCCAAGATTTTGTTGATATGGGAAAACCCTATAAATGGAAAAAAAGAAAGAAAGTATGGACTTCGTATTACATGCACTAAAAAAGTGACTCACAATCAACCGCGTTAACATGTAGAAGTTTCTGTCAATACAAATAACCATCAATATCAACGGTATACGACTACATACAACAGACCGGCATACACTTGACGATTCCATGAATATGTTGCTAGCAAGCACAGCTGAAGTACCTATTGAGTACATTCTTTCTAGTAATATGAAAGCCTTGGGCAAGAATTCAAACAGCCACCGAATTGCAGGATTCTCATTCTGATTTTGCCCATCAAGTAAAAGGCCGTGTCAGTAATTAAATATGGACTCAAACAGAAGAGTGGAGGGCCAAATCTCCAGAGCCAACCTCAAAAAGGGGCCATTTTCATTCTTGAGATCTGAGAAGAGACAACCTTTTATCGAAGCGGATGAGCTTGATCGGTCTTGGAGACCAACTAATGCATCACAGCACGTGAAATGTTGCTGATACTCATACTATCCTTTTTTTTCCTTACCGTAGTCCGCATGAGTTTGGAGCTTAGTGCTACTACTATTTTAAGAATCGTTTCATGTGGACATCTATATTTCTGAGATGCCTTACATGGTCGGCATGTGCCTTGATAGATTAATAATACAGGAAGGTGACTTTTCGGGTCCATTCTTCCCCAGATAGATTAATTGCATTTTTAAGAATCATTCCATGTGAGATGGCCGACAAGGTTGGCATGTGTCCACCCACCGCGATTAAATTATTGAAAAAAAAAATTATATCGGAAGCATCCGATTGAATTGCTAATTAATGAACCTTATATAATGCATTAGATGCTGAAGCACACAAAACCACGTTACTGTTTGGCTGTACATTGGGGAACAATGGAGAGTGTGTACTGTACATTGTTGATTTTGTCACAGTCTAATTACATTGCAATATCTTATTCAAACAATATCACCATATCTAGCAAATTAGCAAAGTCCCCGTGTGTCTCTCGTGGTTCTTTATTATGTATTTTCTTGAATAAAAGCTCCTCACAAAGGGCAGGCGGAGACTATGCCCAAAACTTTGTTGATATGGAAAAACCTGTAACGAGGAAAAGTATGGGCTCTTTATTACATGCACCAAGAAGGTGACTCTCAACCGACCATAACATGTAGAAAGCTCCATCACCACAAATAACCATCAATATCCCCAGGAAAGAAATACATACAATCGATACTTGACAATTCCATGAATAATGTCCCTACGTTATTGACAAATAAACGTTGGTACCCATAAAATTGAAACGACGTTAATAATCTATTAAGAAATAATAATGGTAAAATAGTTATCTCTTTTGGATGTAACAGCCGTTAACCGATATTACTAATGAAATATTTAAGCAACTCGTAATATGTGGAAAAACACACCCACTTGTAGAAGCAAATGACTATTCATAATCTACTGGAATGTTCAGCCTGGTGAATTGATTATTTCGGTAATATGTTACCAACAAACATATATTGCTACTCGTAAAATTGAAACAATGTTGATAATTCTATTAAGAATTTATAGTAACCAAATTGTTATTGTGGTTACTATGATTAATTGAGACTACTAACATGTAAGCAATTTGTAATCTACTAGCGAAAATACTTATCCACTTATAAAAGCAAACGATTGCTCCTAATCTACAAGAGCATTTCAATTTGGTAAACCGATTTACTTCGTTGGTATATTACTGACAAATAAACATTGCTACTTGGAATTTATAGTTGTAAAATATTTATTCTGTTCATAAGTTACAACTGTTAATTGAAACTACTAGTAAAGTACTTAAGCATTCGTAATTTACTTGCAGAAGTACCCACCCACTAATAAAATCTAAGAAAAATGGTAATATGCGACTTGGTTTGAGGATGAAAAAACTGTTATTTTATTAATAACTTGCAAACAGTTGATTAGACTAAAAAGTTACGGGTTGATTTTACTTATCGACGATATTTAATGGACAATTCACAGAAGAAAACTCTGTTTTTGGCTAACGGAATTTAGAAACGTGCAAGATTTCAAACTACTACTATCCAATCAAATGAACAAGTCTGGTTAATATTTTGATCCAATCTAGAAAGTGGAAGTCCACATCTCCAGAAGTGACATCAGGAAGAAATCGTTTATGTTCTCGAGATCTGAGAAGATTCTAACTTTTCTTTTCAAATAGAAAACTCTACATTATTGTCCTATGACAAATGTGAAAACATTGACGTTCTCCCCCTTAAGATTTAAAACTCCTAAGAATTATTTATATGTTCTCAAGATCCGAGAAGAGTTAAACTTGCCTTTTTAACAAGAAAACTCTGCGCCGTGCTATGCGAATTGCGAAAACATTATCGTTCTCCCCTCAAGAAAAATTAGTATGGTCCGGGTTATTGGAAGGGTATTTTGCTAGCCTGGGTCCATCCACTGACTTAACCTTCCAATAATACTCACACATGCTGGCAAGCACGGCTGAAGACCTGTTAAATGCATTGTTTTTCGGGTATATGAAAACCTTGGGCAAGAATCCAAACAGCCACCTAAATGCAGGATTCTTAATTTTGCCCATCAAGTAAAAGGGTGTGTATCAGAAATTAAATATGAACTCCAAAAGAGGAGTGGCGGGCCAAATCTCCAGGATCAACCTTAGAAGGGGCTTCTTGAGATCTGAGAAAAGACAACCTCATCGAAGCAGATGAGTTTGGCTGGTCTTGGAGACCATCCCTGCACGTGAAATGTTGCTAATTCTTTTTTTTTTTGGTTAATACCATCAAAATCCTAAATTGGTACACTTGTAACAAATTTATCAAAAACTGATTTTTTTATCACGAAAAACCTCAAACTAGTATACATGTGATAAATTTACCAAAAACTAATTTATTGACCACAAAAAACCCCAAACTTTACATTTATGACAAATTTATCCTATGTTAAATTGGATTAATACCATAAAAAATCATAAATCAGTACACATATGTAAAATCCCAAATTGGTACACTCGCTAGTTGCCACGTATCATCCAATTTAAAAATTTGATGGCAAAATTTAACGGAAACTAACAGATGGTAAAATTGTCACAGGTATACCAACTTGGGATTTTTGATGGTCAATTTTTGGGGCAAATTAATTACAAATGTATCAATTTTGGATTTTTTATGATATTAATTTTTTTTTTTTACTTCCTCAAAGCTAGTGCAATGTGGACATTGTTTAGGAAATGCCAGATGAAGGACGGTGGCCTTTTCCGATTTCGAGAATATTCTTTGGGGAGCTTTTATGAAATTGCAATTGAATATTGTCAGGGGAACAAAAAAAAGTAGGCATTGAGCACTGTGAAGCGTGAACCCCGAACACTTGCACGTTCGCTCCTTGAGACTTGAGACTACCTTGGCTTCTTTTTGTACTTACTCCATCCTGATCTTGAGCGCTAGCTCTTATCTCTGCGATACTACCATTCGCCTATGTGTTTCAAGCTTGAAACCTTCTTGTTGCTAACTTACAAAACATTCGTAAATTACCATTTCTTATTAAATTTTATCGGTGTGATAAGTAAATTACTAAGATTAAGACAATTTTACCAACATTCCAAATGAAGAAGTAAATTAACTCATTTGAATGTTTATCAGTACTGTAAATAAAATACCAGCATCATTGGAAATTAATCAACATACCAATAAAGCAGTAAATTACCGACTCCTACGAAATTTCACGAGGGTGGTGAGTAAATTACCAACACAATCAAGAATTTACAAACATTATATTTTAAGTATTAAATTACCAACTCTATTAAATTTTACCATTGCGTTAAGTAAATTACCAGCACTATCAAGAATTCACCGACATACCAATTAAGTGGTTAATTACCAACTCTTATTATCAATATCGTAAATAAATTACCAACACTATCAAGAATTTACCAAGATTCTAATGAATTAGTAAATTAACATAGCCGTAGAACCAACGGTAGAGATCAAATAAATTAATAAAAAAATCCATATATCTTATCCTTGGCCAAAAATGGATAAGAGCATAAGACAAATCATGGGGCTCAACACAATCGGCTAGTGTGTTTGTGTATGAGAGAGAGAGAGAGAGAGAGAGAGAGGAAATTCAATTTGGGATAAGTGTATTGAAAGTCCTAAAACTTATTGTCACGAAAGTGCAATTGAGTTCTAAAACTTTCAAAAAATGAAGTTAAGTCCTAAAACTTGTTATGAAAGTGCAATCGAGTCCTAAAACGTTTAAAAAGTGCGATTAAGTCCTAAAATTTATCACCAAAGTACAATCGAATACAAAAACTTTCAAATAGTGTAGTCAACGGAAGGATTTGACGAACCAATTTGACAAGTTTTAGGATTTGATTGCACTTTTTGAAAGTTTTAAGACTCAATTGCACTTTTATGACAAATTTAGGACTTATTTGCATTTTTTAAAAGTTTTAGAACTAAATTGTACTTTCATGACAAGTTTTAGGACTTTCAATGCACTTATCCCATTCAATTTTAAAGAAAGTGAACCATTTTCTAGTGTTTTTTTTTTTGTTTTTTGCATTAAAAAACAAGTTAAAAATTGGTTTTATGCAATTGTAATTAGTGAATCTACCACCGTACTAGTTAAATACATAGAAAAGACTCAAGAGAAACCCCCAAAACCCGCCCAGTTAACAAATGCGCTTTCATGCTTGATATTCAACTGGAATCAAGTCTTTTTTTAATCAAAGTCTATGTACTTAGAGCGCTGTCCTAATGCTTTTTTTAAGACTTAGACTTTATGCTATGTGAATAATCGTAGACTTTGAGCATTAGCACAGAGTCTATGAACCTAGAGCCCTCTATCGATTCCATCTTCGAAAGTTTCAGAGCATTATGTCTGCCGATTCCACTGGATTTTATGCTATGCGATTCAAATCGGAGCATCTTTCAAACGATTGTTCACATAACATAAAGTCTAAGTCTTAAACTTTTGCTTTTAAAAATATCCTAAACTGTCAACTTTATCAAGGAGAATTTCTAGTTTTGTATTAAGATGTCATGGAAAATCAATTTTCTTTGAAAATGTCCTGAATTTTCAATTTTATCAAATTAATTTAGATATTGCAACAGGATGTCTATTCCATAGATTTGAAAATAAGCTTAATAGATAATTTCGGAGTTTCCATCTTGGCCCCCTGATGTACACCATAACAGCACTTGTCTTTTACTTTTGGTTTTAGGGAAAATTCCTAATAAGGGTTTGAAATGTCCTCATTTTCTTAAATAAAAGTTTGAAGTTGACATTATTTTAAATAAGGGCCTGAAATGGCCAAAGCAACTACAAATAAAAGCTTGACCTCGTCAGTCGGTTAAATATTCCAACCGATTAAGGGCATTTTCATCCAAAAATATTTTTAATTACTTTCATAGTTGATTGATAGGCAGCAACCATTTAATAAATGATTTTTTTTTTTGCCAGCATCATTTGATAAGTGGAGCATCGGAACTTTTTTCATGTCTGAATTGTTTCTCGAAGGAAAGATCAAGTGAGATTAATGGAGGGGAGGCAATGCTTGGTTTATTCATCATTGGGTTGATCATAATCTGGACCGTGAAAAGCTTATGATAGTGTACATGCCAGCGCTTTACAAGGGACTTTGGTTGGCTAAAGAATGGTTGATAAAAGCTGATTTTGGTAGCTGCAGTTTATGTTGGTTGTCGTCAAGTTAGTATTGTGAAACTTTAGTTGCGAAGTGGCTATTTTCTATCGTGAAACGTGGAATTAGTTATCATAAAATTGATTTAGAAACTTAGAAAAATACTTCCAAACAAACACCATCTATTCAGAAAAGCTTTGATCTTTAGATAGTTTAGCCAATCATGCCGCCAATCAATAGAAAAGTTGATACCGTCTAATTTAACTAAATGGAAAGTTCGAAAGTGTTGTATGAACATAGTTTTGCCTGGCATCAAAATAGAATCATTATATTAAAAATTGCATGAGATTGGCTGATATGATTTGGGTTAATACCACGAAAAATCACAAACTGGTACACTTATAAAAAATTTACCCCAAATTAATTTTTTATCCCAAAAAATCCCAAACTGATATATCTATAACAATTTTACCCTTTGTTAAATTTTACTGTCGAATTTCTAAGTTGGATGACACGTGGCAACTAATGGGTGTACCAGTTTGGGATTTTACTGTCATATATGTACCAGCTTGTGATTTTTTATGGTATTAATCCAATTTAATGGAGGATAAATTTATCACAAATGTATCAGTTTTGGGTTTTTTGTGATCAAAAAATTTGTTTGAGATAAATTTATTACAGATATACCAGTTTGGGGGTTTTCGTGGTTAAAAAATTAATTTTGGATGAATTTATTATAGACATACCAATTCGGAGTTTTTTTGTGGTATTAACCCATATGATTTCAATGCGGAGGACACCGACATTCTAAACCTAAGTAAACCATTCCTCGTTTTAACGTGTATTAATATTAGCTACCACTTTCCAAAGAAAAATAAAATAAAATAAAAGAACACCGTATAGTTGGTGCAAGAAGACTGAAACATCACGGGACTAGAGTGGCAAAGTTGAAGTCTACGAAGACTTGGACTGCGAACAGTCCACGAACCAACTTGCTCAAGATGGAATCACACCAACGATTCATTTTATTTGGTACTTCGTGCCTCGCAGCCAGACTTCCAGAAACGTAGAGATTTCATCAAAAGATAAAAAAAAAGAGTCATCAGATTACTCTGTAAAATCCAACACTAATTCATTTGTTCTCTCATTCACCCGCAAACGTCACACGACAACAAATCGACCTCCAATTCTCATGTTCATCGATAACTTTGTCTTATGATTTCCTCCTATCAAATACCATTATATAAATCGAAAATCATATAACAACAAACTTTTAGAATGTGATTATCTCGCCGAGAATTTTATTGTCGCTGGAAAAGGTTTTTAGGAAATTCAATTTCAAAGAATGTAAATCAGAAAATTTTGATTATGGTGGAAACAAGTTGGAAAAAATTTATTTTATCATAATTGGTAATATGTGAATCCACTAAATGCAGCTTGTATAGTTAAAAGTAACATGTAATGACTAAGAAACCGTAATCCATCAAAATAACAAAGATTACAAAGATATTAGGATATAAATCAAGGAAAATGATTCCTTCTTGCCAAGTCTCTAAGGTAATTATTTTTAGCCCATGATTAATGTTTTCCAATCGATCGAATAGTTTTACGTAATTCGAACACTGAAAAGTACGGAAAAAAATTTCCGAACAATGATTTTTCATCAAATAATCTGACCCTAAGTTAAATAAACGAGGAAGAATGTGAGGGACAATTCCATCTTTTTTTTTCTTTTTTTAGGAAAGTATTACCCTTCGGAACAAAATTGCGCAAGTGTTTGCAAGCTAAAGTAGTTGACAAATCCAGACCAAAAAAAAAAAAAGAAGTCGTTGATAAATGTCAGATTTGTATGACCATAGACCACATAATTGATGCCAATAAAGAGATTCAAAGTAAACAATCATATCTCTTCATATTCTATCTTGTCCCGAAAAGCAGAAGAGCAAAGTGAAATGCTAAAAACAAGGTGAACAAATGTTAAGGTCTCGAGCGCTTAGCGAAAAAGGACAAAAGCAAAGCAAGAATATATTCCATTCCACTTTTCTTAAAAGTTAAGTTGAAAAGGGCTTATTGAGAAGTATTGGATTACTTGCCTATATTAACTGATATTTGATCAAATCATTTTAGCAAGTGAATGAATGGATTTATGAATATAGATACTATACAGGTGCGAAAATACAAACAGTTCTCATTTTCTTTTAAAGATGGTTTAATTGGAAAAACTGAATTTTTCAGATCTAGAGAATCTCGAACTTTCAAAATTTATATTAAAAATGTCTTGAACTTTCGACTTAATCACAGAGAATATAAATTTTCAGTTTTGTATTAAGTTGACATGAAATCTTAACTCCCGACCTTTCAATAGTATCAAGTTAATTTAGATATTGCAGCAAGATGTTTATACCGTAGATTTGACAAATAAGTTCAGTAGATAATTTCAGAGTTTCTACCTTGGCCCCTTGTCTTTTATTTCTTGGTTTTATTTCTTTTCGTTGCGCCTGCAGCGACTATAGGCGGGGGCTTACTGGGCAAATAGCCAATTCCCCTAGTTTCTAGGATCATTGGTGCCCCTCGTTCAAGATGTTTTTTGTGGCCCATAGGAACAAGACCCACTTTGCTTAATACTAGTGGTATTGGCTATTTTCCCAGCCAAAATTGCTCCGAGCACATCTTTTTCGTTGAAGAGACGAGACTTCCCCTCGTACGAAAACCCTTGCTATTCCTACTCATCCTATAAAATATAGTAAAATACAAGAAAATTCAAAATTATTGAATGAAGGAGGGGGGAGCAGAGAGGACAAGGACAATGGGGGCTGTGTGATTTTGGTGGATGGGCGCAGGAGCTGTCGGCTGTCAGGTCACATGGGGGGGAGTGATGGTACTCAAAGTCTACGAAGACTTGGACTTCGAGTAGTCCACGATGAACCAGCTTTGCTCGAGAAGGAATCACACATCGACCAAAAACAGAAACAAAAAAAAAAAGGAAGAAGCAGAATCACACTGATGATTCATTTTATTTGGCAGTTCGTGCCTCACACTCAAGCTTCCATAAACGTAGAGATTTCATCAAAAAGATAAAAAAACATGTAACTAGATCACTCTGTCAAATCCAACACTGATTCATTTGTTGTCTCATTCATCCGCAAAAATCACACGTCAACAATCCATCATGTTCATCGATAATTTCATCTTACGATTTCCTTCGATTAAATTTTATCATATGAAAATAAAAAATTATATAAAAACAAACTCTTAAGGTGCATTTATCTCCCTGAGAATTTTTTTGTTGTGGAAAAATGCTTTTAGGAAATTCAATTTTAGAGATAGTAAACCAAAAGAATTTGATTGTGGTAAAAACAAGTCGAAAAATCCACAAAGGGCAATTTATATCGTTAAAAGTAATATTTGATGACTAATAAACTCGAATCGATATCGTCTTTGTTTAATTTATAATCCATCAAAATAACAACGATTACAAAGAAATTATGATAGAAATTCGGGAAAATGATTCTTTCTCGTCAGGTCATTTTCTCTAAGCTTATTTTTTGTAGCCCATAGTAAACGTTTCCCATCAATCAAATAGTTTTATGTAATTCAAACACTAGAAAGTACAGAAAATAATTTCCCAAAAATGATCTTTCATCAAACAAACTAACCCCAAGTTAACGTTTGGAGGAAGAACGTGAGGGACAATTCCATCTTTTTCTTTTTCATTTTTTGGGAAAATATTACCCTTCGGAACAAAATTGTACAAGTGTTTGCAAGCTAACGTCGTTGATAGAAGTCAGATTTGAATATCGGTAGACCATATAATTGATTCCAATGAAGAGATTCTAAGTGAACGATTATATCCCTTCATATTCTATCTTGTCCCGAAAAGGAGAGTAAAAAAAATGAAGGGCTAAAAATCAGTTGGACGGATGAATGTTAAGGTCTCAAGCCCGTAGCGAAAAAGGACAAAAGCAAAAATATCTTTCATACCACTTTTCTTGAAATGAGTTATAAAAGGCTTATCAGGAAGTGTTGAACTGCTTGATTAGCGTCGATCACCAGGTAGATAAAAATCATGGAAACAATGGGTGCTCAAACAAGTAAAACACGGATTATCGGAATTTATGAAATGGGTGGCATCGGAAAGACAACTATTGCCAAAAGCATCTACAATAAGCTTTCACGAGTTTTCTAGAATTGTTTGCACAAAAGTGAAGTTGGTGAAAAAGATCTCAATGATGGGGGGATCTCCACGTAAGTTTTCTCCGTATTCCCTTTCTCCAGGGAAGACAAATATTCAGAGGAAACTTATGGGGGCCTTGAGTGGCTAAGGTAGACACCATGTCAGATTCGATTGGCCGCACTCGAGGTGACGAGGTGAAGCATTGCATAACGCTCCTTCTAGGTCAACTTGTGCTTCGCACATTGTCTTTTTAACCGACATGTCGGTCCACTACCCCGGGTTAAGAAGACACTATGAAAAGGAATTCCTCGGGAAAAGAAGGGGCAAAATAGGAAGAAGCAATAGTGAATGATTTCTTGCCACCGAAATGCATTCTCATGTTGTTTTTTTTTTTTTGCCTTGCGGGCTTTTTTTTACTAAAGTCCTGCCGACAACACATAGGCACAATATTTTCCTTGGATTCTCGTGGGATCATTTCGCCGTGAATGACCGTTAGGTTCCCTGTTGAGTTAATTACTTCCATAGTTGATTGATCGGCAGTCATTGTTCGATAGATGATTTTTTTCTTTTGGCTGGCAGGATCTGATAAATGATTCCATCACACAAATTCAATGATTTCTGGGGATTTTCAATGATAATCTGTAAAATGACATGCTTTCACCGTTTACTTAATGGCATCTTAATTACAATTGCTAGCAATATCTGGTCTTTTTTTTTCATCGATGTTGTTATAAAAGATGTGCGCTTTTACTCTATAAGCACGGGCTTTTCGTCATTTGAAGTTTAACAAAATAAATCCGGGTTATTTACAAGTAATGTTAAAGTGGTGGGTGTGTTCGTGTGTGGGGAGCCAAAAACGTCGAAGAAAATCTACGCGATCCGGCACAGGAACAACAACAACTCATATGACCAGACGGGGGAGGGGGCTGTTTTCCCCAAAATAGCCCCTACTCGTCACCCCAACCCCAAAAGTGACACTACAATTATTTGCAATTATTTACCCCGCAATTGTATTTTTCTTTTTTTCAATTGCGTTGTGACGGTGGAGATAAAAGAGAAGAATTGAGCTGGGAGGGGCCACTTTGGTGTTGAAATACCTGCATCTGTCAACTTTGACAGTCTGTAATGAATCATTCTTGTTTGACCAATTCTAGCAAACTGGCCCTCGACTCTCTGCATATTTAGCCAATCCTGTCTTCCTCGTTTAATGACCCACAGAGATCTCCATTTGTTATTCTTCTACTCAGATTTTTCTGACCCAAAAAAGAAGTGATTTAGAATTCCAAATGTGCTCACTGTGCTGTAGTGATTTTGCTGCTATACTGTTCAATTTTTTCTTCGAGAGGAGATCAAGAGAGATCAATGGAGGGGAGGCAAATGACGATGCAGCTGCAAACGATGGAACAGCAGGAGGCGATTCTGGTGCTCACACTTCAACAGAAGTACCTGAAATGCCTGCTTCATCAGGATATGACTATGAAGTATTCTTGAGCTTCAGATGACCAGATACTCGATCAGCTTTTACCGACTTCCTTTACACTAGTCTTGATGGTGCGGGAATCCGCACATTTAAGGACGATGAAAGCCTCCGCGTTGGGGAACAGTTTGAACCAAAACTTCTCCAAGCAATTAATCAGTCGAAGATCTTAATACCTATCTTTTCGAAAGATTACGCCTCTAGCGTATGGTGTCTCAAGGAGCTAGTCCAGATGGTTGAGTGTGAGAAAACTGGAAGACAAAAGATCATGCCCATTTTTTATGATGTGGCCCCTTCGGAGGTTCGACACCAAACTGGGGGTTATGGAGCGGCCCTTCGTGCGCATGAAGAGAAGGGAAGATATGGCAAAGAGATTATCAGTCAATGGAAGGCTGCTCTCAGTGCAGTTTTGGCAATAAACGGATGGGACCTGCACAGCAAGAAGGAGAACAGGTGATTGCTTTTAGCATTCAATCTTACGTACCTTGTACCATTTAAACTTGATGTGTTTCAATTAGTTTCTTTTCTAGATTTGTGTTAGCCTTTTTGGAAATTGAATTCTGTGTTATTGAAGTTACACCGCAAGAATCACGCTAAGTAATGGCACAATCCCAATTTTGTCCCATTTTATTCCAAGGAACATTTTCTCCGTTTCAGTTTATTCATTGACTGTAAGTACCAACGCTAATTCATCTACAATGGAATGAATCCTTGAAGAACACATTAAGAGTATGTCTCTAGTTTCAATTTGGTCTTGTCAGAACATAATTTGGTTCAGCACAGTTTTATAACTCGTTGCTTTTTCATCTCCAACACTAGACGAGAAGGTCAGTTCACCAGAACAGTTACCCAGAAGGTTTTAAGTGAGTTGAACAAGGCTAATCTGGTGGTATCAGACTGCTTAGTTAGCGTCGACAACGACGTGAATGCAATCATGGAAATGATAGGTGCTGGGACAAGTGAAACACGGATTATAGGAATCCACGGGATGGGTGGCATCGGAAAGACAACTATTGCAAAAATCATCTACAATCAGCTTTCAAAAGATTTTGACAATTGTTGCTTTCTTTCCAACGTCCGTGAAACGTCAGAAACCAAGGGCATTCCATACTTGCAGAATCAGCTCATCTCTGACATCCTCAAAATGGAAGGGACAAACATAAGAGACTCTGCTGAAGGGACTGGGACAATTAGAGACAGGTTGTCTAATAAAAAAGTCCTCATTCTTCTCGATGATGTGGATCACAAGAAACATATGGATGCACTTGTGGGAAATCATGATTGGTTTGGTAAAGGAAGCAAACTCATTATTACTACTAGAAACAAAAAGGTTCTCGAGGTTCCTCAAGTGGACGATCGTTACGAGGTTAACTTCATGGATGGCCATCAATCTCTTCAACTGTTTAGCAAACATGCCTTCAAAAGAGATGATCCTCCAGATGAGTATATCGACCGATCCAAGAAGGCGATAAAACTTGCTGGAGGTCTTGCGTTGGCTCTTGAGGTCATTGGTTCGCTTTTATATCGCCAAAATAAGACAATGTGGGATGCCACATTGGAGAAGTTGGCAAGTATTCCCAATGCGGATGTTCAGAGTAAGCTGAAAATAAGTTACGATGCATTAGGTGAAGAAGAAAAGTGTATATTTCTTGATGTAGCTTGTCTTTTCAACGAATATGACAAAGACATTTTGGTTCATTTCTGGAATGCATCTGAACTCTTCCCGATAGTAGCCATGAACATTTTGCAGAACTTGTCTTTGATAAAGATTAAAGAGCATAATAAAGTATGGATGCATGACCAGCTCAGGGACCTCGGAAGACAAGTAGTTCGCCAAAAAAGTGAGAAGAAATTAGAAAAGCAAAGTAGGATATGGGATCCCAAAGAAGCATTGAATTTGCTGCGGAGACCTAAGGTAAAATCCCTCGTGCAATATATCTTCAAGTTACTTGTGAACATTTTCTTTTCAAAAAAAAAAAAAAGGCCAGTTACTTTTTGTGTTGTCTAGAACCATGACAACTTCCTCAACCTATATTTTTGCTCTTTTAAAATTTACAGGAATTGTAGTACTGGACTCAACCGCAAAATATAGCGGACTTGAATAAATGCGTTTCACTTCAACTATTTTGTATCTTAAATTTTTCCTTTTGGGCAGGGGAAAACAGAAGTTGAAGCTCTTCGTCTCAAGTTGGACCATCAGCGGCGGTGTTGTTTTACCTATGAGGGCTTTGAGAGCCTATCAAATCTAAGGTTCCTTGAAGTGGACAATTGGATATCAAATCGAAGGTTCCTTGGAGTATACAATTGGACGGGAAATTTCTGTGTAGAAGAGAGGCTTCTTTGGCACGAATCGACATCAAATGTTCCTCGAGCTAATGAGAATTCAGATCTCCTTCCACGATTACGTTGGCTTTCGTGGCATCATATTCCCCCAACATTTAACATTACAAATTTCACCATGGAGGAGGTGGTTATTCTTGATCTATCTTCCAGTGAAATCACGGATGATTGGAAGGGGTGGAGGCACATGGAGGTATCTTATATGCTAGACAACACTTATTATTCCGTCTTATGAGATTCAAAAGTAATCTTTGCATAATTTTTCTTTGACAGGTGATGAAGAATTTGAAAGTTCTGGATTTGTCCTATTGCCACCGCTTGAAGAGAACCCCCAACTTCTCTGCCCATTCAAATTTAGAACGATTGATCCTACGGTGGTGTACATCATTAACCGAAATTGATAAATCCATTTATCGGTTGAAACGCTTAGTTTCCTTAGATGTAATGAATTGCGGGAATTTGGAGAGGCTTCCGAATACAATCGGGAATTTGAAATCGCTGATTGAGTTGGATATATCGTTCACACGGATCAAAGAACTACCCGATTCCATCGGAAAATTGAAAAATTTGAAAGTAGTGAAGATGGAGTTGAGTAACATAAGCAAAATACCCAATGCCTTTTGGACGATTGAGAAGCTCGAAGAAATAGTTGCCTGGAGCAAGTCTCGTTGCAAGCGTTACCATGTGAATATTGGCAATTGCATCTCCAAAAATCAATCCCTGAGGATCCTGAGCTTGACTGGGGTGAAAATATACGTGCTACCATTGAGGCTTCCCGAAAGTCTCATAGATTTACGGCTGGAGGTGTTGCGCTTGGACAAGTTTCCAGATCTCTCGAACCTCACTAATTTAAAGAAACTGCAGCTGAGATTTAGCAAAGGTAATTATGATGGGAAATCATATGGGCCAGTGGAAGATCCGATACCACGGTGGATGGGGAACTTGGGCAATCTGGAGTCTCTGGCCCTACGCTTTGATTGTGAGACTGCCTCACCAACAGACGTAAGCCTCCCTCCTCAACTCAAGTCGTTTCGCCTCGAGTGCGGGATTACCACCTTACCAACAGGCCTCCCTCCTCAGCTCGAGTCACTTCACCTCTTGAGCCCTAAACTGCGTCGCCTCCCGAGGCTTCCCCCAAGTTTGTCCTCCTTAACTTTGGAAGTTTGCTACTCGCTTTGCTCGATGGAGGATCTATCGGATTTGAAGAATCTATCAGATCTCCACATTTCGGGCGCTGCAATTGCAGAGATTCCAGGCCTTGGTTGTCTGGAGGACCTACGAGATTTGACGCTTTGGGGCCTTGGACAGGTGAAGATACTACCTGATCTTAGCAATTTAAACAAACTGACGAGTCTTGATGTAATGGATTGTTCTAATCTGGTCAAGATTCAAGGGGAACTACCACGGTTTTTGGATTCTTTGGATATTTCTTCATGTCCTTCTTTGCTGAATTTGCCCAATCTGTCGAGCTTGAAGGGGTTGCGAGACGTTCGCATAAGTAGATGCGGTAGTCTGGCTGAGATTCAAGGCGAACTACCACAATCTTTGAAAATATTGGAGATTACCTACTGTGAATCTTTACAGGAGTTGCCTAATCTATCGAGCTTGATGGGACTGCGAAAGGTTGGAATAGATCGGTGCGAGAAATTAGATGTGGAGGCAATTTCTTCGCTTTGCTCGGAGAAGGGAGTCGAATTTCAGGAAGAATTCGATGAATCGGATGAAGAAGACGACGAATCTGAATCTGAACATGATGGAGAAGATGACGAATCTGAATCTAAGGGAGATGATGCCGAATCTGAATCTGAGATGAGGGAGAAGATGACGAATCTGAATCTCGGGAAGAAGATGAGGAATAAGTGCACGTTGCACTTGAAAGCTTCTCGATCCACGACCACAAATTGTTCCCTCATGTTCAAACTTTAAACAACTTGAGGTAACCTATTTCATCTGACAAACAATTGTTTTCCCTTTTCTGCAATCAAATTCTTTCACAGATATGAACAGAAAAGTTTCACATGCACTTTTTTAATTACCTTTTCACGAGTTGATGGCTGAAAATCTGATGAAGGTATTGAAATTGTGATACATCTGTACAACCAGAAGGTTCTTAATTATTTTCAAATATTCGTTCTCTTTTCCTTATTTGGTTTGGCTTTTTTGGCTATATATTATTTGAATGGTTTCTCCTTGCTTTTTATGTTTCCCAGCTCAAGTTATGCATCTCGATTGCATAGTTTTTATTTGACATGTAACAATTCATTAGAGATCCTTGTCGATTTGCTGCTTCGTATATTTCGAAGTTGATAACCTCACTTTGCTTTGGAGATAACTTTGTTATGCTGTAAACAATTAGATGGAATGTGTGCTGGAAGGTCATATAACTATGGTTCTCATCCCGGAACTTTACGGCATAATTAACTCATCGCCGCAACTGTGAAGAAGAGAGACACTCTATATTGATATGCTTATGTTCAGTTTATTGTCCAGGATCGGTGTGCTTCTTACTGAGATTTGCAAATGTTAGGGAGAAGTTATAAAATGAAGAAAGACAAATTTCACTTGGGTAGCGGCATCGATAGTTCGCCCAGAAAAACTTCCATCTGTGGCAGGATAGAGGAGCTACTTCGCTTCTCTGAGGTATCATAAATCATCTTATAGTCAAAGGCTAATATTTCAGTATTACTGGTGTGTAGGACATATGATAAGTCTCATTGGGGTCAGAAATCATGTAAATGGATTCTTGTGTGAACTCCATTATCACCTACATCTTCTGGAAATGGTTGTGCTTAGGTGATTCTCTGTGATAGAAGCCCTTCCACTCACCTCAAGCTGTACTAGAGCACTCTTTTAGGGTTTAAGATTGACAAGAAGTGCTAAGGGAGACATCTCAGCAACTGGCTTTTTTGCCGGTTTCTAATGTTGTTGAAAGAAATTAGAGTTTGAGAAACTTACAGAGAGCTTTCTATGCAGGGAGCCGCCGCTAATGGGGCAGCGGTACAAATGAAGACCAAATAAAGGAAAATGAGGATGACATATAATGTCAACTAAATTCCCTTTCACAATCTTGGGGTGGCGTTCACCTGTTGAGTGACAGAAACTTGAATATTAGTGACGGAAGTCGTTGCCTATTGATGAAATTGTTAAATCTGTTAAACTCGGTTTGAAGTTTTAGTTGAATGTTTGGCCCTTTTTTCCAGAGAAATCATTAGAGCAGGGCAGAGGGATCCATTGTGCACTTTGGGGCATCGCACGTAATGTTTTTGGGGTTAAAAGGGCTATTTAAGCAAACCTAATTGTTTATTAATCCGTTTTGTGGGGCCATAAGAATGAATATTGCTCTTCATTTGGATGTGTGTTCTCTTCATTGACAGGCAATAGAACTTGCTTATTAGTACCCAAATATTCCTTTACGAAGAAACACTAGAAGGGCACGGGGAGAAAAATTGTGTGCACTTAAAGAGGTGTTCACAGCAGTTTTAGTTGCGCCTCCCAAAACCAATTCATGGACCTTTTGATATGAAAATGGTGTTCAAGGTAGTCTTACTCATGAGTATGATAGGCGCTCATGAAGCAGGAAACACGAATTGTTGGAATTCAATTGAATGGGCGGTGTCATAAAGTCGACTCTCGCCAAAATTACCTACAATCAGTTTTCACATGGTTTTGAGCACTGTTGCTTTGTTTCTAACAATCGTGATACTTCAAAGTTCAAGGGCATTCAGTACTTGTAGAATCAACTCATCTCGTGTCCATAAATGGAAATTGACTGAAATAAGTAATGTTGATGAAGGGATCTAGACAATTAAAGGTAGGCTATCTAGTAAAAGAGTTCTCTTCCTTTTTGATGATGTTGACCAGAAGAAACAATTGAATGCGCTTGGGGAAATATCTATGATATTCAGGCATTACTGAATTCTTCAACGCTGAAGATCACGTGTTGAAGGATCTCGAAATTCTTAGTGCTTCACATTGTTCATTATTGAAGATAATATCTTCCATTGATCACTTGACATCTCTATCGAGGCTATCTTTCAGAAGCACCATAATTATACAACTTCCCCTGTTGATTGGATCTCTTACAAGCCTTGAATACTTGTCTTCAAAAGAATGTGAATATATCGAGAGGCTTTCGAACTCGATTGGCAATCTGCGATCACTACTTGAATTCAATATTTCCTACATGTGCATTAAAGAGCCACCTGACTCAATGGGAAACATGAAAGGTTTGAAAGTAGTGAGGATGAACAATTGTTTTATTGGAAAGATACCTAGTGCCTTATGGTTGTTGTAAAAGCTAGAAGAAACAGACGCAGCACATGGTGAAAGCTTGCAACTGGAAATTCCAAATGACATTTGCAGAAATTCGTCTTTGAGGATCCTGAAATTGACATTTACTGAAGCATGTCGAGTACCAAAGCTTCCAAGAAGTCTCGTTAGTTTGCATATTAATACATCGACAACAATATTTTCAAGTTTCTCAAACCTTACGAGTTTAAATAATTTTTATCTGGCCATTCGACCAGATGCTTACCTCGTAGACAATTGTCAACTTGTGGAAGATACTATGCCATAGTACATTGTGAGATTAAATAAATTGGAGTCTTTAACATTGTCGTCTACTGTTGTAACCACCTTATTAACGGATATTGATCAGCCTTTTCAACTCAAAAGACTAGAACTCTGGTATGCTAATTTGTTGTGCCTCCCAAGGCTTCCCTCGAAGTGTATCTTATTTATGTGTTGAATCTTGCTGGTGGATGAGAACAACGATGGATCTCTCAAATTTGAAGAGACTATCAGAACTAAGAATGGAGAACTCTACAACATCAGAGATTTAAGGCCTTGACTGTTTGGAGTATCTACCAATTTCGAAGCTCTTCGATCTTGAAAAAGGGAGAGAGTTTCCCTGATATGACTCAATGGAAGAAGTAGAGGTTAGTTGCACTAGACTATTGTAGTAATGTGGATTTTGCTTGTTGCAAACTACCAAAATCTCTGGAAGAATTGTTGATTGAAGACCTTGCCATCCTTGATGTAAGTTGATCGGGTAGAAATACTTTGCAGAGAGGCGATAACATACGTGAGATCTGACTGTTTCCACTTGAAGAGGTTCAAATGATGCAAGGCCTAGCATTGCTTAGGAGATTCGACCAGTTCTCCAAAAATTGAGAAGACATGCTCTACGGAGGAGTGCATTTTCCAATAAGAAGTGCATGCGGTTCTTGAAAGGTCCTGCATTTACAACCAGATTTGTTGTTAAGGAAGCTTGGAAACTTAAACAAATTGCTTATTGCCCTATGTTATTCCAGCAGATATTCATTATTGTCTTTCTTGGAATCGTATTCTTTATACTAAATTAGAATCATAATTTGCCAAATTGACTTGAAACTTGTACACTTGTATAGTTAATTGCTGACCGTTTTTGCGACCACTTTCTACCTTTAAGATGGATGGCTATAAACTGCTTATGAAATGGGACCATGGTTTCTTTCGATCTATTTCATGAGTTCGATTTGGTTTAGATATATTTCCTGTTGATGGTTTTGGTTGGTGAATTATGTTTTCAATAAAAGACGAGTCAAATTGATGCTAGTTTACCATATTCAAGTGCATTAATTTTGTCAATTTACATGTTGGTCTTTTATGTGAGATCATTGGAACTTATTGGGTTGTACTTTAAATTTGAAGCTAATATCCATACCTTGTAAAGATTAACTTTGTTACACCTTAAATAATGAAGGATATATTCAAATGTATAGGCTTTAATCGGTAATAGAAGCTTTGCCATTCGCCTTTTGGTTATCCTAGGGATGGAGCTTTAGGTTCCGACGTTGATAAGGAGAACCGCTCCCGACAAAGGTCCTATAAGACCGTCTAAGCTTTTTCTATCGGTAACAAGTAAGAAAAATTTACAGGGTTTTTCTGTGCAGGTTAGTCGTGCCTATGGCTAACTCAGTTAATATATCTTTTCCAACGCTTTGATGTTATACTTTGGTTTTTCTCATAACGTACAAACTCTTAACTTATCATATGTTGTCAAGGAATTAGTTGGTCTCCTGCACAATGTGCTTTGAATGGTCATGATGAGCAATATATCCGGTGAAATGATGAAGGAAATTTAGTTTTTCAGGTTTCCACTAATGTTTTTTTTTTTGGGTAAAGAGGTTTCCACTAATGTTTTTTTTTTTTTGGTAAAGAGAGGTTTCCACTAATGTTAATTCTTGTATATCAGAAAAAAGAAGGTAAAAGCTTACAACTCTCGTTCCAAAGGCTGATCAGAGTTACAAGTCCAGGCCAAGATGATATAAGTCGTTTACCTCCTAAAAGTTGAGATTTAGCAAAGGTTGCCAGTGGAACTGATGCAGGACGAGGTCATCATCGATTTCCAAGATGGCTTGATCATAACCCCCTGCCAGGAAAAGAGTTGAAGTACCAGTGCCAAGAAGTCTATCGTGACAATGTGCCTACAGCAGAAGGTAAGGTCACAGATTGAGAAGTGGTCTCCCTCGGCACTCTTTGTTCACCTTGTAAAACCAATTAATTGCCCAACCGTGCAAGTCTCACAGTTCCAAAGTTCACACATCTGCCAATTTTACTGCATGATTCAACTATAAATAGCTCAACTCAGCATCCACACATCCTTATTAGGTTTTATCAAGTCTGGTAAACAAACCCACAAGCCCAAGATTAGATTGACAGGTAAACTTGCGAACGTATTTATTCAATGGAAGTCACGGAGTTGTATTTACAAGGATGACACATTCAACTTCGTGCTATTTACATTCAGAGTGAATTTGAGTAGAGCTCTTATGCTTGTGATGGATATGGACAACAGATCGATGGAATGCAGTTCATGACCGTCATCACAGAGGTCACTGATGATCTTTGAGAAAAAAGGTGTTGACCCAGGAGCATTTTAACTGAAGTTGCTCTTGGCATCAGTGTCTAAAGGCAGCCTCAATGCAGAAGCAGAAAGATTCCTGGAAACAATAAGATGTCCTTTGACATCTTCACCTCCATATTCCTTCAATCGTGCGTCCATGACGATTTTGCACGATCCCCATGTCTCAGCCATTAATCCCACACCATAGTAAACTAAATGGTCCGTAAGGCTATTACCAGTTACTGATCTGCAGAGACGCACTCTAATCAGTTGTCCACATATATTCCTGGCAACAAAGGACCAACATTCTCTAGAACAAGCTGGTCTGTCACACGACTTGTTGCTTCTAGCATGACAAATCCACAAACTAATTGCTAGAACAAGTAGCTACGACTGAAACAACATCATTACCTGCTGCATGATGGATCTTCTCCAGAGCTATCACAAACTTTCTCAACCTGATAAACCAGACTACCAAATCCTATATTGTATAGCCATACCTACAACAAAGGGAACATTCCAATTACATGTGAACACTGACATAGAAAAGATTATGATTAGTCACCAGAGAAGCAGGTGGAATCAGATCATTTTCGCATTATCTCACATCAATATGTTTAGCCGTAGCTGTCATTGAGCTAGTCGCCAATAATTATAAGCATTAGTGGATGATGACATACAATAATGAAAATGCGTATAATTGCACAGAGCCTCAGACGCCTAAGACTAGTTTAAGACAGCCATGAGAGAGAGAGAGAGAGAGAGAGAGAGAGAGAGAGAGAGAGAGAGAGAGAGAGAGAGAGAGAGAGAGAGAGAGAGAGAGAGAGAGAGAGAAAGAGAGACAGACAGACAGACAGACAGAGGTTAAGACTAGCTTATCAGCCATCGAAAAGAGAGAAAGAGAGTATATAGCAGACACTATGATGCGTCTTAAAACTTTGAAATTGGTATGAAAAAACTAATGATGGCTCGTGCAGGAATGAGAGTTGCACAAACATTTCTGAAAAGTCAAGAGTACTACAAACTATCCTGCTTTGCTAAGAAGATAAAAACAAGACAGTTATATTTTATACGTTGAAAAAAGAGAGTAAATACATTGTTGGAATAAATGAGACTTCACAAGGAAGATAGGTTGAAAGAAATGCAAAGCAAATGTCAAATTCAGTCAGCGACAATTCCCCATAATTTATATGATCAAAGCCTTACCTCTCTAGGGAAGTGATGGTAAGTCTTCTGTGGGAATCGAGAATAGTACGGAGGCAAATGAGGCACAATATCATGTCCATTAGTAATACGTATTGTATTTGGCACGCGGTCACTGTAGTAAGACGCAAACACCACATTGCCAATACGAGGTTGTCCAAATGTTAAAACCTGAACATTCCGCGCTTCATGATTGACCTGGAAATAAAGTGTTCCCCATTTATACAAGTAAATCAAACGAATGTGCTGGTCTAGAAAAAACAGCTTCAGCACACATATTAGACAGCCAAATAACTTGAATGTTAATACATCAATGGCCCTTTCAGGACCGAAAAAGAAACACTATGCACCAATAATCATATATCGCATTTCACATACAATGGTGAACAATAGAACAGCCTTTCTCTCCATGAAGGCTGAAGGTCTAGTATTTGTTAAATATGTCTTGAATTTATGTATTCGGTCCGGTTTATGACCCGACCCGACATATTTTTTGTGCGACCCGAAAGTGGAAAGAAAATTGAGATTTAGTTCGCCAAGTTTCGGGAGTCCTATTTGTACTGTTGCTAGGTTTTCTCATGGTAGTACAGAGAGAATTTGTTTCAGAGAGTTTTGGTGAGCCGTGAGGTTTTGTCGTTGTTTCGACTTCTGAAATTTGTACTCTCTTTTGATTATAGTGGAATCTGTCTTGCCTCGCCCGTGGACGTAGATCACTTCGTGATCGAACCACGTAAATTTCTGGTGTTCTGTCTTTTTGTTTTTCCGCATCCGTCTACAACAGTCTAGTGTTACTCTTTCAAGATCCCATCCATAATTTTCCCAACACCAAACCCCACACCCACAATAAAACCAACCCCACCCCCAGCCCCAGGAAAAGGTGTTAATAATATGGAATAGTGGGATTGGCGGTGAATTTACAAACGAGGCGCATTTAAATGCTGCCACAAGAAGCAATTGGATGTTGGTGGCACGAGTCACATCCTGCTAATGACACAAACAAAAAAATTCCAGGTTCATGGTGAAAATGTCCCTTGAACTCCAAAACTTCCTGACATAAATAGCAAAGGAGAAACTAAATGGCATTTGGTAAAAATTCCTTTGTGAAGCTACTTTGGCCCAAGTAATGTCTGGCAAATTTTTTTTGCAAAGGGCTTTGGGAATTTTCTTTTTTATTAAAAAAAAACGTACCCTACCCTTTGCCGGAGCCGGCGAAGGGCTATGGCTGCCAGCAAGGGGCTATGGCCGCCGGCGAGCTAGATCTGGCGCCGGCAGCTGTTGCCCAAGGTCGAGTGACCCCCCGCGAGCCAGATCTGCCGCCGCCGGCTGTCACCCAAGGCCGGGCAACCCTTGGCGAGGGTCGCGTGACCCGCCTGGAGCTGTGCAACCGCCCAGGCACCGCTGGCCTGGGTCGTGGGACCTTGCCAGCTCAATCCGGTGTCGGCCGCCCTCCCTCGCTAGCCACCCTCACGCAAAAGATGAACAATAATAAGAGGGGCAAAACCGGAATAAGCCAGAATAAGTTAGTAGTTTGGGGCAAAAAAAATTGGGTTTAGCATTTTGGCAAATGCTAGCTTTTGGCCGAAAGCCCATTGGGAATGCTTGCCAAACGGTTCAGCATTTCCCCAAGGGTCTTTCGAGGCCGAAAGCCCCTTCCCAAAGCTGAACCAAACACCCCCTAAATCAAAAAAAGGGCCACAACACATGGGCATGCGGTCACAATCGGCTAAGAACAATTTTCAGCAAGAAATCAGAAAAAGTAAACTCTTAAATCATTTGTGTTAGGACAAGATGTTATACTTGCTACTAATACTTTGAGAAATGGTATACTCTAAAGTTTATGCAACCTATGATCCTATCAGAGTCCACATGAAAGTTTGACTCTCAAAAAATGACCACTTGTCATGGAGAGAGAATCAATGGAAAACGAAATTTGGGGTGGGTACCATTTTTGGTACCAGTTCCGCAACAGGTGCCTAGAAATGTACACTGGACCACTCTATTTAATAAAGCTGAGACAAAAAGAATAATTTAGACACCTTAGAATTGGCTCCAGCCTACAAAATATCTGGTCCAGTAGTCCAATTGAAGAGGAGCTGCTTCATTTGATTAGAGAGAGACGGACAGAAACAGCGCATAAAACACAAATTTAGGATCGATATACAATCTATCTTAAACTGAGTAGGCACTTTAAGATTACATGACATAAAATTTGAGCTTCAAGTGCCTAAAAAAGTTATATGTCTGGACCATAAACATATCAACAATCCCATAAAGTTTCCAGCAAGTAAACTTTGTAATGGATAGTCGATGTCTTTACCCACTACATTTAAGTACTCAACCAACTCGAAGCTCCAAAGCTTAACATGTACGACTCAATTCACACAACTAGATACTTCAATAATTGGTGGTTCACGTAAAGTGCTGTTTGCACCCCATTCTGCTTATGTTTTGTTTATGAGTTGATTTACCAAAAACGTAAGAAAACAAGATGCTATGTATGAAGAATTGTAAATATACATATGAGAGCCATAGAAAGTTCAAGATCCACATAAAGAGCCTAGACTTTTCAAGGTAGACTTCGCAGAGAAATCCAGAAAACTCTTAACAAACCAAAACTGAATAGTTTGAAGAACATGATAGAAAAGAAACCAATGAAATTCACAAGTCCCAGCCATAACAATTTTTCAATTTATCTTACCACAAGATCAAGTCCGCAAAAGGATGCCATGGCCCCTCCCATAGAATGCCCTGTCACCATGACGTTGATGTCTCCATATAGATCCTTGGCTCTTATAACAGCATCCAAAATACCAGGTCGAATTGTCGTATTGTGATAAGCATAATAAAATCCACGATGAACCTAAGCAACAATTAATAGAGTAAGACTGTAACTTAATCCAAATCAGAATTATCCACAGGTTGCAAGAGGCTTATCATCTCTAGTACTCACCATGGCACCAGGCATGCCAGGGTAGTTTATGTCATGCTGTTTCCAGTAGAGATCTTCAACCCAATTCTGTATGCTGTAGACACAAATAGAAGTAATCACTAACCGAAAAGCTCGAATGAAAAAGAGACGTGAGAGAAATTTCACTGAAGAAAATTAGTGAAGTATGTAATCTCCTCATGACTCCATCTAAAATTACAGGAAAGTTACATGATTCACCCTTTTTCCCTTCATATGGACAGCAGACCCATTTGCCTCGTGTACACATTCACCGAGGCTGCTCTTCTTAGCTTAAATTTTCATCAAGTCCTTTGCATGTCCATTTAAGGGGAAGAATTGCTAAAGTTAACATGCATGCATACCTATGTTCTTGAGTACCTCTGAAAGCTATAACCACAGCATTAAGGTCCTTGGCGACCCCAACATATGCCTACGAGTGGTTTAGAAATAGAGACAAACAATTAGATGCAATTCAAACATAGAGGCATCACAAGCATCGCAAATTGGCAGGCCACTGTAAAACAAATTATATACCTGTAAGCAGTGCTGAATGTCAACTATCAGTTCAATGACTGCAAACCCCTGCTTTCAGATCAAAACGCATTGATAGCCAGTTCAGAAGCTCACATAACAGTGCAGCATATGCCGACAAAATGTCATATCAAGAATTGGCTATCTAGTACTAAGGATCCATTCTTCGCACGACCTTAGCAACAATGTCATATTAATAAGTAGTCAAATTACCTTGGTCTTTCCATCACATCTAGGACATGTCCAACTAAAAAGTTCTGTCAAATCTGACATGTAAACCTGCAATAAAAAGCTTTGCATTAAATTACAATTTTATTGTATTGAAATGGGGAAACCTGATGAGTAACAACAACAAGCTCTAGGTAAGTGTGAAACTTTTCTTAAAGACCACTTACGGCAGATGCATACTCCACCAATATCGTGGCAAGAGTGTGATTGTAAATAGCTTTATGAGCCTTGGACCTCACTCCAAGTTCTGCATTTACCAGTTGAGAAAATTTCAAATTGATAATGCGGTCAAAAGCTCATTCAATTACAAGCAATGCAGCAAGTTTCTTATGTCTCTTGCAAGCTATTTCGACAAATCAAGAGAGGGGAACACTTTAAGGAAACATCAACTCAAGACAATATTTCAGTATATTTCCGCCATCCTTCTTCGTGAACTGAAAGAACTATGTACACGGTGCAATGCGATGATAGGGGAATAAGTGAACAACATAGGGCGCCACTTTCCAATAAAGCTACTCCACGAAAACCTACAGGCAAACAGTCCATTACTCGACAAAACCAACCAAAAACAACACAATGCCCGTCAGTTATATGCTCCGAAAACATCCAATTGTACACCAGAGGGCATCATACAGCTATAGTTTGCCCCATTCAGTCTGGCACCGCAGCTCCATCACACAGTCTACAATTTCCCCCCAAACCTGAGACACCTAACCCGCCCAAATTCACAATACAAATCTCACTGTCCAAGCTCGAAACCGACCTACTCAATCCCAGAGCCTCTCTATTCGCGCCTCATCACAATCAAAACTCCCAAACCCGAATCGAATCAGAGGACCAGAGCAGCAGTTAACCGACGCCACGAACGCGAATTGCGATTACCTCTCGCCCCGCTCGCGGCAACCAAGCACGTCAAAAGAACCACCAGCGCCCTCAACCACGACCCGTTCCGCTCCATTTCCTGCAAAGAGAAAACCGGGATCGAACATCGTCCTCGAGACGAAACACGAAACCACGCCAGCAAAAAGCTCGCTCAAATCTCTGTTACCTCTCATGTACGCAAAACGCTTTGCGCGCAATCGAACGGCGCGATCGCCCGTCGAGATAGAGAGAGAGAGATCGCGATATCCTCGTCCGCGTTGTTCGAATTCGATCTCGATCCTGGTCTCGCGGCTCGGTGGACGCTTTTTATGGCGATTGAAAGCTACGGCGACTCAGGGGGGCAAGAGGAAAAGAGGGGGGACGACGGATTTACGGATCTTTCCTGATTTGCCCTCGGGGCCTTCCCCTGCCGGCGGGGCATATTCGGTGTCAGATTCGGTGATTTCGCCGCTCGCGCGAGGGCAGTGAAGGAAGTTCGGCTGAAATCGGGACGTTGGGAAAGACTGCGCGGTGATTTTCTTCTCCGTTGTACTTTAAAAGCCCCGAGAGGATGAGACGTGCCCTCCGGACATATTTGGGGTTTCTAACTTTCTCTGTTTTGGAGCTTCCTATGATGTCTCCATATCAGCACTTTGACTCGGCTTGGTTCGAAGTAGAATTCCAAAAGGTACACGTAAAATTAGTGTTAGTATTCGCGGAGGTTTATGAAAATGCAAGTGCTACTTCTGTCAAATGTTTTCGAATCCAAGATCCGATCGATTTAATAACTCAACTTATTCAAAATTGAGAAGAACATAATTAAACTCGAGTGACTGGCGGGTGGAACTTAATCATGAATCATGGCAAAGTTCAAGGATGCAGCTTGCTGTATTGCGTATCAATACTTGAATACTCTAGGTGTACTTATGTTGAACTAGATACAATAGCTTCCATTTTCGAGAACAAACCTACTTATAGAATCTTGAGTTGAGAAGTTTTTGTCTAGAATATGCAAACTATTTATAATGTGAATACGTTTGGAATTAATCGCTGTCTTAAAAATCACAACTTTATCATCTTAAAATTGCTCGATTGAATATGTGACTTGTACAGACATTGGGATTGAAAATTTTACATGTAAAAAGAATATGAAATAAAATGAGTATGTAACCTCGGACAAAATATATGACCATTGAAAGCAAATTCAGAGGAGCTTAAAAGTCTTTTTTTCTCGCTCTCTTTTTTCATCGTCTCCTTCAACCTTCAGTCATGGGGGAAGGGTTTGAGCTAGTCTCACCCTCCCCCATCTACTGTTGATTTAAATTGTGTTTTATTGTTCTTTTCTTATTTTTCTTCTTTCCCAATTTAAATTCGAGAGCTATCTTCTTCTGATTTGGTTTCAAATGTGAGAGTTTGAACTTTCCCAATTTAGTTCTAGATTTAGGAGTTATCATCTCTCGATCTAGGTCTTGGAGTTTAATAAATATGCTTTTGGAGATTTGATACCCCGCTGCTCTATCTGCGTACAGGTTCTTTATCTCCAACTTCAATGGAGATCACAGGAGTTTGGCGTCTCAATGAACCACGAAAATTTGCTCTTCTAGGCATTAGATATGTGTTTGTTGAACTTGTTATTTCCGTACAGTGATAGTATAAAGAAAGCTGAACCTAGGTTCGCATTGTCAATTGGTAATATTGTAATCATTAGAGAAGAAATTTTTGGTTTGTGCTCATTACTGACGAAGATATGACATCTAGAGATCGGCTGCTGATTATTTTGCTTGACAGATCCATTCTTGTGGAACGAGTGTGTATTTAATCCTGCCGGTATTCCATTGATCCTCTTTATTTTCTTGTTTTAGCTTTGTGTGACAATATTATGGGTTTTTCAAAAGTTTATATTTAATCTTGCTGGTGCTCCATTGATTCTCTTTATTTTCTTGTTTTAGCTTTGTGTGACAATATTATGGGTTTTTCAAAAGTTTACGTACTTCTCACATATCCTTTTGAGCAATATTTTCCTTCGACTAAAACAAAAAAACCTCGGACAAAAAGTTAGGAATGTACATTTTAAGAAGGCAAAGTGTTTGAATACATTTATTTATTTATTTCACATTTAGCTCGCTAATAATATAAATAAGAAAGTAATGCGTGGTACATGCCATATTCGGTGGCTCTTGCAAGTTTATATTGGTAGTGGAATATTTATAAAACTACAGTGAAATTAATTCACAAAATAAGTGGATGTTACAAGCCTCCATTTGTTTTTCAGAAAAAATGATTTAAAAAATAATTTCCTAAAATATTATTTATTTTACTTTAAATAATTATTTGATTGAAAATGTTTTTGTTATTGACGAAAATTAATGTTTAAATATTTTCGTGGATAATGAGAATATTTTCCGTTCATTTATTTTTATAAGCAATACAAATTTTTGTAAGCGATACAAGCGATAATTTTTAGGAAAATATATTCTAAATCATTCATCGCAAGTCAAACGAAGATTTAAGAAAAAAGTGAGATTCGAGAAAAATTATTGCAAAGAGTAAGGCTTCGTTTGTTTTACGAAAAATATTGCGTGTTTGGAAAATATTTTCTAGGAAGCAATTTTCCTAAAAAATGATACCATCTTCGGGTGTTCGACTGATATATAAAAAAATCTTGGAAAATATTTTCCATTGTTTGGTATGGAAAAGATTTTCATCATCGCACTACTTTTAATAATTTTTTAATTTTCTTTTTCTTTTTTTTTCCTTCTTCCTCTGTCGGTCGCTGACTGCCGTCGTGATCGATGACCGGGAGAAGAAGATAGAAAAGAGAAAGAAAAAGAACAAAGAAAAAATAATCAAAAATAGAATTAAAAAAAGAAAATAAAAACAATTATAATGAATGATGAAAGAAGGAGGGAGGAAAATGTTTTCCTCTTTTCAAAAAGTGAAAAATATTTTCCTCACTTTTGAAGGTGTTTTGTTCATCGAGGGAAAATGTTTTTCATGGCTAGTTTATTTTTCGTGAAACGAATATCAGAAATTCCGAAAAATGTTTTTCCGGAAGTTATTTTTCGTAAAACGAATGAAACCTAAAATAATCAATTTGTAGAGACTAATCTTCAAAACTTTTCCTTTATATGAAGTACAGATAAATCAATTGCTCAATTGACTTGCCTCAAATTTTATAAGCGCGAAACTAATTAATACACCACTCTCTCTTTTTAATCAGTCTCATACACTACCCATTCAAATTACGAAGAAAAAAAACAGAACATGAAAAAACCGAACCCACATCCAAACACGATAACCCAACAATAAAAGGGTCACATAAACCTTCTAAAGTTCACAAATTCGAGTCGTATCGTATAAACGAACTTCTAACTAGTTATTATTTTGGGCATTTATTACCTCAACTAAGAAGACGGCAAATTTGTACACTTATGAATATATCGACTAACTATGATTTAAGTTGTACGTATCGTAATGAGTAGCAGTAATGATTATCCCTTCTATTTTTTCGTTTATTAAAAAAAAAAGAAACAGGACTCATCGCGACTCAGGCAGTGAGGCCAAGTCGGACCACCCCCTCAACCCCTCGAGCCGCGCGGGTCCACATCCCGCGCGCGAGCCGGCGCTGGCTTCATTTCCCGCGGCGGGAAGCGAAAACGCCACATTTCCCCCGCTCTGACTGGCGGGAAATTTTCGCACCCATTCGCATTACACGAAAATGAAAAAAGAAGAAGAAAAACAACACGACGACGGAAATAATAAGAAAGGAGAAAACCACCCCGAAAAGAATAATAATAATAAAAATAATAACAAAAGCGGAAAGACTATTAAAACAAAAATACGAAAAATCGCAAACCCTCCTCCCCCTCCTCCTCGCTTCCTCCATTTTCGGACACCGTCCCCTCCTCCTCCTTCCTCCTCCTTCCTCCCCCTTTTTTTTAATTTCGGATCGCCACTTCCGATTCCGATTCGGCCTCTCACGCCCTCTCTCTCCATCTCTAGAACGAGCGGCGACGAGCTCGATCGATCGACCGACCGATCCGCCGATCTCCGCCGGGGACCAGGCCTCCAGCGCCGACCGCCGCCGCCATGGCGAGGCCATCGAAGCAGCCGGCGTCGTCCGACGAGGCCCTGTCCGACGGCTCCGAGGAGGAGGAGCTGCAGCAGCAGCAGCAGCTCAACGAGCCTGTCGACGAGGAGGACGAGGAGGAGCTCGAGGCCGTCGCCCGCTCCGCCAGCTCCGCCGACGAGGACGACGACGACGCCGCTCCTGCCGCCGGCGCGGCCGACGAGAATGGCGAGGCCGAGGAGGAGGAGGATGACGACGAGGTTCGGTTGTTTGCCTGCGTGGTTTGTGCTGGAATTTTGGCGCCGGATCTTTTTGTTTGCTTGCTAGGGTTTGCGGGGGTCGGTGCGGTTGTAGGTCCCTCCGGTGTTTTGCGCTGGGAAGTGGATGTCTGCTTCGTGTTTGAATACGAGTTCTTGAAGAAGGTTTAGAATGAGCGTTCGATTTCGATCGAGGATGTTGAGTTAGGACACTCTGAGAGACGAGTTGCTGTTCTACTGGTCTCTCGTGATTCTTTTACTGCATTCGTTTCTGCGGATTGGCGCTTGCTGTATTGATCCTCCGCTTTGCTAGCGTGTTGCGCAGAATGAAGTCTAGCAATGCACAAGTATACACGCATAGATACATGTTCTATAAGGTTAAATTCGCACAAGAGCTGTGGCATTTTCGAGGTGAACTTATGTCTTGCTCTTCTTTCGGGGTTTACTATTTTCTGGTGTACTCTCAGTTGGATGAAGAAGAGTAGAAGTTAGGGGTTTCTCTTGCTCGTAGTGTAGGCACGGTATTCAATTTTAATATTGTGCATGCCAAAAATTATGCCTTCTTTGAGAGGAATTTCTGTTTGTTTTACCTTTTTTTTTCCTGGTTGGTTGGTTTTGCATCTCCATGGCTAGAGGACTCGACCAGGGCTGCAACTGTTCATGTTTCTTTGAAACTGATGACTGGGGTTTTCCCCTTTTACTTTAACATTTACTTGTGATTAAAGCTTCATCAGTCACCTCACCATTTACAAAGTGGGAAACAATGGCAACCATAGCTCGTCTATCTTGCTTTGTTTCTCTCTTTACATACACTACTTAAGTTGCCAAGGTGCGTCCATACGTCTGAAATGTTGTTAGATACTTGTAAGAATGACCCAGTGAGGATCAGAAACGTTGCCGCTATTTATTTATTTTCGTATTCTTTTTCCCCATTCATTCTGCAGGAAGATAATGGTGAAACAGAAGTTCGCAAGCGTGAGAAGGCCAGGCTCCTTGAAATGCAGAAGTTGAAGAAGCAGAAGATTCAGGACATATTGGATCAGCAAAATGCCGCTATTGACGCTGATATGGTGGTGCCTCCACATTTTAAGAATGTATCTTTCTTGCATTATTTGGAGCTCGTGTATTGATTATGACGAAAATTTTATTGTTTTTGAAATTATTTTTCAGGAACAAGAAAATGAGATTTGGATCTAACAAAAATTAGGAAATTCAATCAATCGGACCATATTCTAGGCGTAGCATTGATCCAAACTCAGTAACCAAATACAAGTCGACACTCGTCTGTTACGTACTCTGAAAACACATCCAATTTTACACCAGAGGGATCATATAGCTATAATTTGCCCTATTAAATCAGGCACTACAGCTCCACAACACAGTCTACGATTTCCCCCCAACCCTGAAACACCTAATCCGCCCCCGCCCAAATTCACAATACAAATCTCACTGTCCAAGCTCTCCAAGCTCAAAACCGACGTACTCAATCCCAAAGCTTGTCTATTCGCACCTTCTCACAATCAAAACTCTTGATCAAAGAATCAGAGCAGTAGCTGATGCTATGGATGCGAATTGCAATTACCTCTCGCCCCACTTGCGGCAACCAAGCATGTCAGAACAACCATCACCCTCGACCGAGACCCGTTCCCATATGAGATAGAGAGATCGATTTCAATATGTCACCGTATTGCTCGAATTCAATCAAGATGCAGGCGGTGAGGCTAAGTCGGGCCACCCCCGATCCTCGAGCTGTGGGTCTTCAATTCTTGCGGCGGGAAAGAAATTACATTTCCCCCACTCTGACTAGCGGGAAAATTTCTCACCCACTCGCATGAACCAAAATCGAAATAAAAATAACCGCTCAAATAATAATAACAACAATAATAAAAGCGGACAAGTATTTA
Organism: Syzygium syzygioides; assembly: GCA_031216285.1. Classification (NCBI taxonomy): domain Eukaryota; kingdom Viridiplantae; phylum Streptophyta; class Magnoliopsida; order Myrtales; family Myrtaceae; genus Syzygium; species Syzygium syzygioides. The sequence goes on from CM062249.1 coordinate 31,639,205, forward strand.
AAACAAAAATACGAAAAAACGCAAACCCTCCTCTGCTTCCTCCATTATCGGAGAACAAGCAGTGATGATTCGATTGTTTGTCTGCACCGTTTTTTTTACTGGATTAGTCGGAATTTTGGTGCCGGATCTCTCGTTTGCTTGCCAGGGGTTTGCGGGGTTGGGTGCGGTAATAGGTCTCTCTGGTGTCTTGCGCTAGGTAGCGGATGCGTGCATCCTATTTGAATACTGAGTTTTTGAAGAAGTTTTAGAATGAGGGTCGGATTTCGGTGGAGGATGATTGAGTCAGGATGGACACTCCGAGACAAGTTGCTCCCGATCTACTGCTCGCTCGCTTGCGATTCTGTTGCTGCCATTCGGTTCTGCAGATTGGCGCTCGCTATATTGATCCTCCGCTTTACTAGCGTATTTGAAACTCTGATGACTTCGGGGTTTTTCCCCCTTTTTTATTTTAACATTTCCTTTGTGATTGAAGCGCTTCATCGATCACCTCACACCCATATACAAGAGCGGGAAACAATGGCGAACACAGCTCGTCCATCTTCTAGCTCTGTTTCTGTCTCTACACACGCATGGCTTCTCACGTTGGCAAGTGCTTCTGTGCGTCGGAAATGTTGTGGTTCCATATTTGTGTGTATGTGATTCGGTGAGGATCGGAAGCGTCGCCGCTATTTATTTATTTTTTGTGTTCTTTTGCCCCCCCCCATCCGTTCTGTAGGAAGATAATGGGGAAACAGAAGTTAGCAAAAGCGTGGGAAGGGCAGGGCTTCGTGAAATGCATAAGTTGAAGGAGCAAAAGAAGATTCCAGGAATTATTGGATCAGCAAGATGCCGCTATTAAGGCTGCTGATATGGTTGCCTTTACATTTTAAGAATGACTCTTTCTTGCATTATTTCGAGCTTGCATGTTGGTAGTATTGATTATGATATTAATTTTCTTTTTCTTTTCTTTTTTTTGCGCTAGAGATCCAAGAGAAGTCGATATACAATTTAGTCAAAGGACGTTCGCTCCCAAGACTTATTCAAATGTCGATGGCCCAAAAAACAACAGAGACTTATTCAAACGTGGACGTCATTTAGGAAAAATCTGCTCTTATGTTTGGAGAGTTGAGGCCTTAAAAACCGAAACATCATAAACCTCCAACCATGCTTTGACTCAAGTAAGGTCATGTTGCAACTAGCAATGGAGTTGTGTGCTACTTTTTCATATTCGTTATTTCATCGGTGTGTTTGTTTGTAAACTACCTTTGCACATGAAAGCCCACTTCCGATGGCGTGCGTTGCTTCATGGACTCGGATCTTTAGCTTCTCAATTTTCCGTAGAGATTCAATTGTGTCTCCCAAGTCTCCTAAGAAGGGTAAATTTTCTTCGAATCACTTAATAGGATAAAGAAGCATGATCTCAGAACAGGAAAAGAAACAATGCCATTGAAAGACACAACAGAACGACAATTCTTTGAATTTCTACCTTTTGCCTATTTGATTAGGCAGAAGAATATATCTAGCACATCCCGTCCTTCTCTAGTAGGTGGCAGGACCTGAATGAGCAAACTGTTTATGGGAAGAAACGAAAGTAAAAATTTGCTGAGGGACAAGTGCGTGAGAGCGGCAAAGGGAGACTCTTGAGTTTTTTACCTGATTAGGTAGCAAACTACATCTAGATGTCAAATGCAGCTTTATGCAATTTCACCCCATCCTTGACAAATCTCTTCGACTACTTTGTGAGAAACCCCAAATGTCTGGATCATAACAAATGCTTCAAAAAAATTTCTATAAAAAAAAGGATGTCAAATAACATGAGTAAACCAATAAATTGAGAGTAGCAATGCAGACAAAATGATAAAAATAAGAACAACTTGATTTTGTTCATTTATGAGAAGACACTTATAAATTGGATAAATTGCTTGATAACTGAGTAGTATTTTTCACATAGTTAATAGTTGAGTGCTTTAGTGGTGTACTCCATGATAATGACATCCTTTTCAGAAAAAAAACAACATGCAATCAGGTTAATCAGCATGAAAGTGAACCTGAAAACAGTATCGGCCGTGCTGGGTTGCAATGGCAAGTTATTCTTTTTCAAGAGCTTCATAACTTCCTGCGCGAGGGTAGCATCTTTGTGCTCTTTAGCATAATGCTGCATTTCAATACACCAAGTTAAGAAAAGAAATGTGTAAATAAAACAAAACGAAAGAAAATCACTTCATATAAGTACATATCATCATTACCGATATATGGTTTGTAGAGCCAATTGTACGGGTCAAACCATAGACATTATGCTTCCTCAAGGGCCTTCTTAACTACAATTTTGTCAACCCTTAGTTTCTATCATTAGGGACAACCAACGGCGTGAATGATAAAATTTCTCTTTTTTAACCCTATTTCTGCCTAGATTTTTTCTATTTCTATTTTCCATATGAGTTTTTGGGCAAAAGTAGTATTTGATAATGATACAAAATTTCTATTTCTAGAATAGAAATTTGTTTGATAGATTCTTCTTAAATTTTTGTTCCTGGAGAACGGCGACAGATGGCTGGCGAGCGGGCGGTCGACGGACGGGGCGGATGGCAGGCAGAGGCAGCGGACGGCGAGGGCGAGTAATAAAAAAGAATTATTACTTCTATTTCTATTCCAAAAATAGAAAAGTAGAAAATTTTAACTTCTTATTTCTGTTACAAACCTATTTCTGGGCTAAAAATTTATCCCGAAAATAGAAAAATGAAATTATTTTACCAAAAGGATTTCTATTCCAAACCTGTTTTCGAGAACAAAAAAATAGAAAAACGAGGAAACAGAATGATTATCATTCGGGCCTTAAATGTGCCATGGTAATTTAAATTCTTAGGCAAAATAAGGATTAAGAGATATAAATACTTATTATATTATGTGCTCCCAGTGACAATTGATTGTTGTAATCTCTTGACATGAGACATACTATGGAAGTGCAGTTTGATTTGATTTATTTTGCTTGGAAATAATGAAGAGCGTTATTACTAGAGAATTAGCTCGAACGGATAACTACCGAAGCTATCAGTTCGTAAAAACACATTTTGCCCAAAGTGAGCAAGTATGCACATGAAAAATAGAGTTGTCATGATTGACACTTCTCACCAATTTAAACGCATTGAAGCATGTCGAGCAATTTAACATGTTACTCCCAAAAGACCGTTTATACACATTTAACAATGTTATATGTACTTTAAATTAAATGTGGTTTCATAAAATTATATATGAAAACCTCTTTCTTGAACATGTTTATGTGTCCTGTTACTTTCATCCATGTGCTTAATAGATGTGTCGTATCTTTGTTGGACATAATTTTGGTTTACATAACATTCGACACAACAAGAATATGACACGCAAGCACAACTTGCGGCCAGTTGGGTAGTCAAAAGTTCTCGTAAGCTACTCAATACGTTCTCCAAGCATGGTAGGCTTTTAGGTAATAAGATCATTAAAAAACAGAAATAATACAATAAAATGATTGCCTTGATCATAAGGTTAACAAGTGCCAACAATCGAATGCAGAAGAGAAATCAGGTAAAGATATTAGCAAGATACAAAATTGTTGAACTTGGCACAAATATTGTGTCGGTAAAGCTTCCGAAAGTCAAGAGCCCTTGCACGCACACATGCTTTTGTGACTGCCCGACATAGGGTCGCAGTTTTAAATTCCCATGAATTCGAAGATTTGACAATCGTGTCTTCAACATCAAATATACGAAGCAAACACAACGACTGACTATATAAATATGACATCTCTATTCACGAGCAAATTTCCTGATAGCATAATCGTTCCCGATCTATTGTATATACTCTTTGCTTCAACTTGACTGCACCAGGTACACATCCCTCGAATGAGATATTCAGACTTAAAGCCCCCTACTAACAAAGAACCATCGCTCTGGCATCTACAATCCATGTCGACATTCCTCAGCAGCAAAAAGAAAAGCCTAACAGACAACAAGCACGCTACCTGCGAAACCAAGGGGCTGAGCACTAGATGAGAAGGAGCTGTGATTCTTAAATTCCGCGACTTGGTTGTCATAAGGAGAGACGAATCCAACTGAAGCTGAGATGAATCGGAGGCTTGAAAATGCAGTAGAGTCTGTGAGCTCTCGAGACGGCGTGCATGGGTTTGACGCCATCGAATCATGAGTCGACGAGTTCTCGAGCCTGAAGGTCGTGTTGTTTTTTTTTTTTGGGCCACATGAAGGTCGTGTTGTTACGGAGCGAGTTTTTGATACTTTTATAAGCTTTGAGGAATAATACTTCTGATCACTCAATCTATTTATGATAATAAATACTTGAACAAAAACATACGTTTTTTATACTAGTAGATATTGCATTGAACTAACATTCTTCTCTCGCCAAAAAAAAAAATTAACATTCTTAATTCTACTTCAAATTCTAGGACATCTTTTTTCTTTTCTTCGTTAATTTTCTTACGTTGCATCACATATTCTTGGTTCATTATCAAGACCATAACTTATCAGTATTTTTACTACACCAGCAATTGCACGTTGAAATTTTCTTTCTCCCTCAAAATCTGAATTTGACTCATCATATTCAGTGCATTACATTTCTTTGGCTTTGAACAAGGTTCGCAACAGACTTGAACTTCAGCATTCTACTTTTCCTAATATGTGCATTAACAAAATCACTACCCTAAAGAATGGTAACTGGGCCACGCCGGCCCAGAACCAGCACAGACCGGCCCTCTTGGGCCCGAGCCCATGAGGGGCCGCACTAGACCAGGCCCGTTAGCAATAAGGGCCCGTGCCAATGCCCGGGCACTGGCCTAGCGCCATTTTTTTTTTAGGAGCGATTGTAGTCTGAACAAAAAAGTGAAGATGGCAACACTAATTTAAGATCTCAATGATGATTTTTCATGAATTTGATTATGAAAGAAATTCCTCGTAGAAAAGGCAAATAAGGGGCAAAACAGGAAGGAGGAGTTATGAACTTTTTCTTGCCACCGAAATGCATCCTCCGTATGTTTTTTTTTTATTATCCTTGTGCGCTTCTTTCGACTAAAATCTTGTGGATAGCACAAAAGGCACGCTAAAGCATTGGTGGCTCTTCTTCTTTTCCACATTGGCATGATCCCATCTTCTTTTTCTTTGCCTTATTACTTTATACCTTTCCATTATCACATTACTTTGAACAAGATTTTCCCTCGCATTCTCTGGAGCAGTTTCGCCGACGGCTGAGGTCCCCACGAAATAGTTTTATGCTAACAATTATGGATTTTTTTTTTCAATTTTGTTAAAAAAATGTGCATTGTTACTCAATAAGCACTTGCTCTCCATCATTTGAAGTTTGACAAATAGTCCTGGTTATTTATGAGTACTGTTAATTAGTATGCTACAATTGATATATTAATTGACATGACCAAATCTCAAATTAACATTTAGCAAGTGAATATATAGATTTACGAAAATAAATACTATACAAGCGTGAAAATCTGGATAGTCCTCATTTTCTTTTAAATCACTTTTGGAAAAAGTGAGTTTTTCGGATCTCATTAGCCTAATATTCTAGAAAATCTTGACCTTTCCACTTGCTATTAAAAATGTCCCGAACATTCAACTTTATCATGGAGAATATAAGCTTTCAGTTTAATATTAAGAAGAGATGAAATCTTAATTTTCTTTAAAAATGTTCCCACCTTTCAACTTTAACAAAGTTAATTTAGATATTGTAGGAGGATGTCCATAACTTTCTATACTTACGTAAAGCCAAAAACTTGAATTTGGTGTCCTCCCTCAAAATATTCATTGTACCCTTGACATATATTATTCTGAGGTAAAATTGTTGTGTAATGAATGGGCAGAGACGGAAAGCATTGTTTTTATTTTTTCGTTGATCACTATATGCACCAACAGGATTTGAAGATGGACAGAGGAAACAGAATGAACTAATGACTACTCCTCTAAACGTGGAAGTGGAAGTTGTGAATCAGAGCTTGCTACTGACTACCCATTACTAACAAGTGATGTATGTGGGTTCTGTATCTTTGGCACCACGGTTGGTCAGTTCAATCTGATAAAATCAAGAGGCGACGGCGGTCGCTGTATACCATCATCAAATGAGTCGGGATTAAATGCACTTTTAATTTTGGACAGCGAAATTCTGTCAGAAATATAATAGAATAGGCTGCAAAATCAGATTGAAAATGAAAGGAACACCTTATCTATTGTCTGTCTCTGAACTGCAATTTGGTCCATCTAAAATGCGTGAGCCAAAAGATCCTCTCTGCAAAAACTAGTCATCTGAGGATTGTTCTCAGAATTCAATTGTTGATGATGCACCTATTCTCTTAGATACACTTACTTTTTGGGGAAAGAAAATAATCATTATCTGAAAGTACAGGAATGATAACATTCAAATCAAAGAACGAGCAGAACTTTAAATGGTTCGGGGACCTTCACAAGATAACTTCAGATGCTGGTTGCTCTAGACGTGATTACCGCACTTGTCTTGCTTCTCAGCAGAATTGGCTGAAACTAACATGGCAACCTTAATGGCCCACATAGGAGACAGATCTGCAGCTAGTGCATTCAATCTCCAATTCTGTCATATACTTTAACAAAGGGTGCCTTCGGTGGTTAGTTCTTCCATGTTCACTTTCACCTCCAAGCCTGTGTTTAATAAGGAACTAACCATGGCCGGGATATTGGCTTTGAGAGTAGCAGCCAATGCCTACATGGGCGAAGAAAATGCGAGGTCGTAAAAACTTTGAGATAGTTAAATGCAACATATATACAATTAGCAACAGGAATGATTGGGAAAATATTACCAGAGCAATATATAACTACAAACAAGTAATATTTCTACTTCTACCCAAAGTGATAAGGATATTTAGTCAAAGTAAGTACCTTGCGGTCATCTTCTTTCTTCCGTTTGATAACCTCGACAGGCCACTCGCTGACAAGCTTTTGAAGTTCAACCATAATGCTGGACCTCTTAGCATCAGGTAAACTCTGGCATCAATCCAAGGCATTCACTTCATGAGAACTAAGAAGCGACATCTGAACAAACAGAGCCTATGTAGGTGTATTTCCAACTTTATCTACTTCAGGAGCCTTAGATGATCTTTCGAACTCACTATTAGGACCATGGAACTCACTTGTGTAATTTTAACCGAACACTACAGCAAGCACCAAATATGAAACCCAGATCAACTAGTCACCCTCAACGAGAGGATCTGTCACAGTAATTTTATCTGAGCACATTATGGGGGACAATTCAGTATGTCTTCCACTAATTGTTTTATTCCTTAACAGGATATGGAAAATTAAAGGACTAGTTCAAAGGCGGAGGTAATTTAGGATACAAGTCCTTGAGCTAGGAGATCATACCAGATGGTGAGCATATCAAAATAGCTATAGATGCTCTGAGAAGTGAAGCACCTGATTCAAGACATGAATCACTGTAGCAGCCTCCTCAGGTTTTCCTAAATCCCTGCACAAAACATTGGATATAAAACCATTTAGTTCACCACAAAACAAGTAAATGACATTCAGTTAAATTTGAATCTTACACCGGAGTGCTAAAAGCCACAATAAATGCTTCCAAATAGAGAAAAGTAGTCATATCTCCTTTGTGTGTTGACAATGAATATTATCATGCCCATGGGTGCTTCATGTCCTAGGGTGTGAGCCAAAATTTGGTTTATTCAAGCATGAACTCTCACTTTTTTTGGCCATAGACCTCTCAGCTGGTTTACCAAGAACTTTGTACTGATATCTATTGCAACTTTACTGTTTTCCCATGATCAGATTTTCGCATGCAAGAAGACCAAGTGCTTTCAGGGTCTTATATTTGTGATTTCAACAGTCTGTGTTTGCAAACTACCTTCGCACATGAGAACCCACTGCCCACGGTGTGCTGCTTCATGGACTCAGATCTTAACTTCTCAATTTTCCATAGAGATTCAACGTCTCCTAAAAAAGGTAATTTCCGTCAAACCACTAAATAGGATATAGAAGCAAAATCTCATAACAAATAAAGAAACAAAGACGTTGAAAGACAGTGTAGTGAAAATTCTTTTTATTTCTTATTTCTACCTTTATGTTTAGGGAGAGAAAGAAATCATCGTACAGAAGAATATATTCTAGCACATCCTGTCTTTTGTAGTAAGTGGCAGGACCCGGATGAGAAAACTATTTGTGGGAAGAAAAAGAAAATATAAATTGCTGAGGGACAAGGGCTAGAGAGCATCAAAGGGAGACAGAGCGAGTGTTTCTCACCTGCTTTTGCAGCAAACTCCATCCAGATGTCAAATGCAGCTCTATGCAATTTCACCCCAACCTTGACAAATCTCTTCAAATACTTTGTGAGCAACCCTCAATTGTCTGTATCATAACAAAATGCTGCAAAATTTTTCCATGGAAAAAAGGATGTCAAATAACATGAGTAAACTATAAGATTGAGAGTAGCAATGCAGACAAAATGATTAAAATAAAAACAAGTCGATTAAATCATATATAAAAAACACTTATAAATTGGATAAATTGCTTAATAACTATGTAGTATATTTCATACAATATTTAAGTGCTTTAATGGCGTACTACATGATAATAACATCCTTCTCAGGATAAACAGCACGGAAGTGAACCTGAAAACAATATCGGCTGTGCTGGGTTGCAACGGCAAGTTATTCGTCTTCAAAAGCTTCATAACTTCCTGCATGAGGGTAGCATCTTTGTGCTCTTTAGCATATTGCTGCATTTCAATACCATAAGTTAGCAGAAGAAATATGTAAATAAAACAAATGGAAAAAAATAATCACTTGATATCATACACGTCATCAGTACCAATAAATGGTTTGCAGAGCCAATTGTAGGGGTCAATCCATAGACATTATGCTTCCATAAGGCCTTCTTACCTACAATTTTGTCAACCCTTAGTTTCCATCATGACGAACTAAGGCGCCATACAATTCAAATTCTTAGCCTATATAAGGATTGCTGCAATTAATATAGATTCTAATTATATCATGTACTCCCAGTAACAATTAATTGCTGCAATCTCCTGAAATGAGTTATACTATGGTCCTACAGATTCTAATTTTCCTTTAATTCTTTCTCTCTCTCTCTCTCCCTCCCTCTCTCTCTCTCTCTCTCCCCCGCTGACACCCCCCTTGCGTCTGACCAGACCAGCTACCCCCTACCAACTCTCTCTCCTCTTCTTTCTTTTTTTTTTCCTTTTTCTTTTTCTTCTCTTCTTCTTCCTCCTCCCTCTTCTTCCTTCGACCACCACCACTGGTGCTGTTCTACCACCACCACTGCCTCGCCCAGCACCACTCGGCTGCCCTACTTCTCTCTCTCCCTCCCAACTGCCGCGACCAGCCGCCCCTCCGCCTAGGCTCGCGCCGTTCGCCGGAGCCGCCGCCGTCGTTACTGTCCCGGCGAGGGGTCGCTGCTGTCCAGCCGCCATTGTCACTCATTCAGCTCGGTTTCGAGCTTAGGACACCCGGTGAGTTTGACCCTAAACCCTAATTAGGATAATTTGCATTTCTAGACAAGTTTAGGGGTTAAATTATGATAAATTATGGGTTAAATTATGGAGATAATTAAGGGCTGATTTTATGGTGTTTTTGGTGACTAAGAATGATTATTTGGTCGAGGTTTAGTGGCCCGTATAGTGTTGTGAAGTGGCAAAGCATGGGTGTCGGGATTTGAACAAAATGGTGGATTTGGTGGATGAAATTAATAGACCGGGTGGTGGCTGTTTTTGTGACTATTCAACGGGCTTAGTGCGATAAATTAATGGAGGTTTGGTGGCCCGAGAGGCACGGTTCAATGGTTGGACGGACTGGATTGGAATGGCCCAAGTTTGGGGTAAGTTCGGGCTTAAAATGTGGATTATAGTGTGCGCCTTATTTGGTTTTATGATGGCTGATTTGAATGATGTCTTTGGGAGTTTCATGGAGCATTTTGAAGATAATTAGTGGCCTAGAAATTGCGTTATAGTGGCTGCCCTCGACTGGACTTGATTTGGGCAAGGCGCGATTAATTTGGGGTTTAATCGTGCAATTACCAGGAATGATCGATTGGTGTAATTGACTGGCCAATTGAGCCTTGGATGTGGTTGATTTAATGATGCCCTGTCGCATGTTTAGCGGGACTAGGAATGGATTAGCTTGGCGAGCTTCGGGTGCAGAAATTTCATACTGATTCAATTGGGTGATTTATATGCATAAATTACGTGTCGAATTTGTGCCATGACTGTGCTGGATGATTTGGTTAATTGGGTTCGTGATTCATTGAACTGAATGCTCATTGTGAAATTGGTGAGTGCCCAAGTATGATTATTGCAGTCATGGATGTGTATCATGAGCATTGGCACGGCATGTACATTTATAAGTGTGCCCGAGTGACATGTGCATTGTAATCACCTAAATTGCCCTGATGCGTCTAACGCGGGGTTCAGATAAATTGGTGTCTGTGAATGTGTGATCACAATAAACCCTGATGCGTTTTACGCGGGTCGGACCTGATGCTTTTAACGCGGGTCGGAGGAGAAATGGGTAAATGGTAGAGTGCTAGCATGCAAGTGTGTGATAATGCATTGATGAGGCATGAGCATGAGTGCAAGCATGAGCATATGCATAACATGCATTGTGACATAAAGATGCGCGTGTATGTGCCGTGATTAAATTCTGTGGCGGGATTGTTATTATTTATTGAATGCCTAATCTGCAGGGTCAAGTAAATTCTAGATTTGGGCCGAGGGCCTGAGTCATAAACAGTTTAGACTGTGCGCTGTTTGTTTAGTACTTGTCAGGAGGTGCACGTTAGCCTAGTTTAGGTTTAGGAAATTACTCGCTGAGATTTATTCTCACGGTTGTTGAAAATCGATTTTTCAAACCCCAGCCTTGAGGATGACAGGCGTACCGATGCGTTTTTGGGAGGAGCCCCCGGCTAGTTGTAGTGCCTGAACCCGAGCCACTTACCCCTTTTTGTCAGTAGTGGCCTGACCCGCTTTTGATTTTTGGTGTTCGGGTTGTACTTGGATATAGTATATGATTTCCAGTATTAGTATAGAGATTTCGGTGGTTACCCTTGGTTATGCGTTTATCTATGTACGGGTGGTTTTAATTACTTCCGCATGTGCTTTAAATCTCTGTGTTGGGTTTGGGTCGGCGACGCGTCCTGGGACGTCGCACACGAATCGACCTTTGCGAGGGATGTGGCGCGCCAAGGAGTGCGGGGCGTGACAGTTTTGGTTGGCAAATTAAGTTACCATTAAAGACAAGTCAAATTGATGCTAGTTTTGCTTCATTCATGCACATTAATTTTGTCAATTTACACGTTGGTCGTTTATGTGAGATCCTCGAAACTTGCTAGCTTGTACTAATTTGAAGCTGATATCCATACACTATAAATTTTAACTTTCTTCCACTTTTAACAATGAAGGACATATTCAAATTTTAATGGGTGATAGAAGCCCTTTCATTCACCTGTTGGTTATACTACGAATGGAGCTTTAGGTTTCAACATCGATAAGGAGAACCGCTCCTCGACAAAAGTCCTATACGACAACCTGAGCTTTTTCTCTCGGCAACAAGTAACAAAATTTACAGGGTATTTCTGTGCAGGTAAGTTGTGGCTAACTCACTTAATGCGTAAAATTGACAACTAATTCACCAAGTAAAGGTCCCAACACTTTGGTGTTATACTATGGCTTCTACCATAATGTACAAACTCTAGCTTATCATACAGTGTCAAGGACTTAATTGATCTCTTGCACAATGTGCTTTGAATGGTCATAATTGACGATATATGCTTTGAAATGATGAAGGAAATCAAATTTTTCAGGTTTTCACTAATTATAATTCCTGCATATCAGAAGAAGGTAAAAGCTTACCCCTCTCGTTCAAAAGGCCGATCAGATCACTGTTAATGTCAAATCCAAGATGATTTAATTGTTTACCTCTTTAAAGTTAAAATTCAGCTGAGGTTGTCAGTGGAAATGGTGCAAGACAAGGTCATCATCTCTTTCCATGATGGCTTGATTTGATAGTCAATCTGCATAACTTCCTCATGTGCCAATGTGCCGTAAGTAGATGGTAATGTCACAGATCGAGAAGTGGTCTCCCGAGGCGCTCTCTGTTTCACCTTACAAAAGCAATTAATTGCCTAACCGTGCAAGTCTCACAGTTTCTTTCGACCAAAAAACTAAAAGTCTCAGTTCCAAAATTTACACATCTGCCCATTCTATGTTAAGATAAAATAAAACGATAGTCTAATTTGAAAATTAGAAATTAGTCCTGAAATTAGTATTGGACAATCTTTCACATAATCTATGTCAATGAGAGAAAGCAAAGATGCGTACGTCTTCAATGACTTACATTGACCAAATGCAATATGATGAAATAAATTGCATGCTTTTGTTCAATACTATATATTGGACAATTGGGTTGAATTTAACGTTCTCTGTAAGCAAGTGAATAAATATTCAACATTAAATAAGATAAAAAGGAGGATATTTGATATATGTTGATTCAGTAACTACACTGGCAATTAAATTAGCATAGTCGGATGTATATATCTATATTGTCATGGATAAAAGTAGAGAAAATAGTTCCACCGGGGCATGCCATGAAGCCATTGTGTTTGTGCATGGGTTTGCTATACCCACTTGGTGTAGTGAGGGTGAGAACTGTCTACTTGAATTTATCTTGCATATTTTAAGACTAAGACATTATGCAATGCGAACAAACGTTTGAAAGAAATGCCAAACGATGTTGATCAAGGACTGTCCTAATATTTTGATTAATTACATGGGGAGCTCTCAGCCACCGCGATTAGGATAGCAAAGAAATCATGGAAACATCTTGGAATCGCTGATGAACCTTATTTTGATGACCTACAGAGTGTGCCTTCGGGTTTCTTCTATTGAAGTAAGATCCCATAAATCACGCTGAAAAAGCAGCACGGTTTGATCTTAATTTAAATTCTTCGTAAGTCCAAAAAAAAAAGTCCACGTTGTACCTTTAAATTCCAAACCACATTTTTCTAGTACAGGTCCTTATTCATTAACACTCGGTACGAAGGCTAATTTATCAACAACGGAATTGAACTATTTAGGAAATTCATGTCACATAGATTTGCAGTTTCTTATTTGGTCACGTCGGAACATAGTTTGGTTCAACACAATCTTTTAATTCCTTTTTCTTTTTACCTCCAACAGACACAAGGCGAGAAGGTGAATTCACAAACCAACTTGCCCAAATGGCTTTCAATGAGTTGAAAAAGGCTTATTTTGCTTGTAACAGACTACTTGGTCAGTGTCGACCAACACGTGGATGTGATCCTGGAAATGATAGGCGCTCCAACAAGTAAAACACGGATTGTTGGATTCCGTAAGATGGGTGGTATTGGAAAGACAACTATTGCTAAAATCATTTATATTCAGCTTTCACACGATTGTGAGGATTGTCACTTTCATTCGATAACATTTGAGAAACTACCAAACTCAAGGGCGTTGAGTGTGAAAGATGGGAGGTTAAGCAAGCTGGAGTCCAAAGTTGTCCTATGCTTTTGTGACTGCCTTATGACCAAGATATTGATATCCTTTCTCGACTCAAGGCCTTTTACTGTTTGGAGAACCTATTTAGGGCTTCGGGACCTTCCGTAGAGAGATATTACTTGATTTAAGTAATTTGAACAAGCTAAGAAGTTTCAACTAGGAAATTATAGTAATCTAGTTGAAATTCAAAGCCAACTACTTAAATCTTTTCAAGAATTGGAGACTTTGCGTAGCGAGTCTTTGGAACAGTAGCCTCATCAAATTTGAAAGACGTTTAGATAAATCATTGCGATGTGGAGGCGATTTTCAAGTTACATGCTCCGAGTCCAATCTGCGGTGGATTGGGAGGCTAATTATACTGCGCCATTAATTTTATTATAAGGGCCATATGATTGCTCACTGAGGGGGAACATGTTGTCTTTTGTTCTATCTCCTACTTTTGTTTTGTTATATTTATTCTCTTTGATGGTTTTGCACTTCGCTAATTTACCCATTAAAGACTAGTCAAATCAATTTCAAAAGGATTATTCTTTTTGGGCAGCGTTATTTTCAGCCTCATTTTGGCTAAGACACTCCTTTTTTTTCCCCATGGACTTACCAAAATACCCTCCCCTCTCTCTCTCTTCAATTTATTGTTCCTTTTTTTATTAGGCTAACCCACAAAACTGACTAATTTCTATTGTCTCTCTTATCTTATTAGTTTCACAACATAAAATGTCAAATTGCACCCAATAAGATATTATCTTATCATGCATCCTATTATCACTTTGCCTAGAGAAGGTTGTTAATTGTAATTTATGATCTCATATTTTAATCACAAAAGTTACATAGAATGTTAGAAATTTCTAGTTATGATGACCTATGAACACACAATTGACTGCCTATTTTTTTATCAAATAGTTTGAGGAAAACTTTTCAAAGTTGAAAATTAAAATTCAATCTAATTATCTAGCTGATTTTGACATTGTGGGAGTTTTTTGGGAATAAAATTGGAGGTTTTTAAAGTTAAACATCGGTAATTTGTGCTTTCTTGTGAGCTTTTTACATTTTAATATGAATTGCAAGATGGGGGTTGAAAATTCATTTACACCGTCTTCACTTTCAGATTCATATCAGATTTTTTCATAGGAAAGTTTTAAGCATATCTTATTTTAAATCCACTTGATATGAGATTAAATTTACAATCTATATTAATTACTTTCTTCATAGTATGAGTAGAACAGCAAGAAGTTTCCCTTTTTGGCCCTTTTATGTGCTTATCTTTTGTTAATATTTAGATATCGTCTAAATATAAATATGTTTAACATTTGATCATGCTTCTAACAAATTAACCTTTTTAATATTTTGATCAATTTTTCTTTTCCATTTTCGATCAAGATAGGCTAGATAATTAAATTGAATTTTGATTTTCGACTTTGAAATATAGCTTTGCTCATACTATTTGATAAAAAAATAGGTAATTAATTGTGTATTCATAAGTTGTCATAAATAGAAATATCTCATGATTTGAAAATGTGAGACTGTAAATTAAGATTGACAAAATTCTCTAGGCAAAGTGATAACAAGATACATGGTAAAATGATATTTTAGGCCAATTAAAATTGTTCGATATAATAGTCCTAATTTATCTAGAATATAGCTAAGTGGAATAGAAATACGAATACTCTAGTTAATAATACTCAAGATTGCATGCACAAGCGCAAGGTGCATAATTTTTTTCTTCCCATATCTATAGACTCTCTAACCGAGAGAGACATCCATTACTCCCAAAATTGATTCTCCTTAGAAGTTTGTGAAAATAAGATGTTTCTCGCTATTGTATACACAACTGATGATAATTCAATTGAGATTGAGAGATAGTAAAAAATTATAAATTTTGCTTATTTGATACGACGTTGCTTTCCAAATCACAAATTTCCCCTAATGAATAATACCATCATTAAAAAGAATTTTAAGTTCTTTGATGATTATCCTCTTTTCATCTTTTGTTGCGTGGCATGGCGAGGACACCTTTAGCGCGGCGGCAGAGAGTAACTAAGGGAGAGATAGACTGAACAGTGGCGCAGTGGCGGCAGAAGGGAGGGGCGGAGACAGTGGGGACTACGGTTATTTGTCAGTTTTTGGGATAAATATTTTCTTAATTATCATGGTCTGTATTTTACTGCCGGTGAAATTGCACAAAAGCTTTTCATGTTTGCTGGGTTGGGATAATGGCATCAAGTCGGCGAAGCCCATTAATGTGGCTATGGGCGTGGTGGCCCTCGCTCAGATTTTGGCGAGGCCTTTGCGGCCAGTGATGGCTTCACCCAAATCTGGTGATGGCCCCACTCAGGACCTTTGCGGCCGATGAGGGCCTCGACCCTAGCTTGAAAAGAAAAGAAAAAAGAAAATATTTATAAAAATAATAAGATAAAATTTCAAAAATTGCAAGAGTTGTTCACGTTAGCAATTTCTGGAAAAACTTAGCCGAAAAGATCGAATTGGCAAATTCTCGAGAGGTTTAGAACTAAATTGGATAAATTAAAAAAAGCCAAAGACTAAATCAACATATGTATAATAGGCTTAAGACTTTTTTGATAATTCGCCTAAGCTTAAAAGACACTTGCTAGAGTTAACTCTTCAAGAACTAATACTTACTGAAGATATCAAGTGACCTTCTCTGTATGCATCTTTTCATGCATTAGAGCCTCTTGGTAAATCCCAATTTGAATGTCAATCCATGATCCATGACATGATTCCCCCGTGCAGTGTTCATCCATTATTTATTCGAGAGATATGCTCTAAAAATAAAAATAAAAAACCGAGGGTATGTACAGTGAATTTGGTACTTGAAACATATCATGACTTTATCTCTATTAGCAGTTTTCATTGTGCCAAGTTTGCACATAACCGCTTAAGCAAAAATCAGAAAATCTCTGTCTTGGAAGAAAGTGAAAGTCCATTCATCTACCATCCTTTGATATCCTCAAGACTCCCAACTTTCTTCAATTATATAAACAATCCTAACTGGACCAACCGATATCGATTCCAGTCCATTCTCGTTGATAGTTTTATGGGCACGGTCAAGGCATCCTGTACTGTGCAAACCGAAGTGCTTGCTTTGCTGGAATTCCTAGAATACTTTTGATCAAGATTAGAAGCTATTTTGGAACTACACTCAGGTCAATATAATCCGATATGTTGTCTAACTAGAGCAGATCAGCCCTTGTGAGAGTAAGTCTACTTATTAAGAAAGCCCAAGCCTAGTTGAGTCTTTTTTCAGATATAAGAGTGGCCTTTTACGGAAGAGAAGCAAATAAGGCTTTGGACTGGTTACCAAATCCCATCGTAGAAAAGTCTTCATCCTAACGGTATTTTATGTCCCCTCAAGCCCTTTGGGCTCTTTTATGTTTTGAATCTGCACCTACAGTCAAACTGAATGAATATTATCTTCCTGACCAACAAAAAAAAAAAACAAGGTCCTTTTCTTTTTGCAGGCTCACTATTCAATTCTCTCTTTTTAGTTTTTCTCCTCAATCCATTGTAAAAGCACTATAATGTCGGTGAAAGGCCTATTCGACTTTTAAAGAACACTGTTTTCGGTTATACATGCCTACTTTTTCTCAGTTTGGCTTAACCAATAGTGGAAGAGAAGAGCTCCAATTGAACCAAAGTAACTGCACCATCAGAATATAGAACCATTAGTCATTCCGGATAAAATAATCTGTTCAGTTTGATTAAACATGCGGTCCATTCAATCTAAGTTTCTAATTATGCAGGCGAGGACTATTGCCGTGAAGGACGAGACATTACACAAGAAAAAGAAAAGGTGGTGTCTACAGTAGCGTGAGGAACAGGAGCCAAAAGCAATGCTGATCCTGAAGAGGTACTTGGATTTGTGAAATATTTGTGAGGCTGAATAGAAATGGTCGGGGATGCAGAAGGGAATGATAAGATCCAGATCGGGGCTCAGGACCATGTGTAGGGCACTACATTACGCTAGTCTTCATTACTTCCAGTTTCTCCAAAGAAATGCACCCTGCCTCGGTGATTTTCAATGAATGAACACTACTCATAATTCATGTCAAGTCGATGCAAAGATTCTGCAGTCAAACATTTGTATTGTCACTGTAAACTGAGACGTTCCTAAGTGATTTGCAGACCTCCAAAGAAAGGTAATAGAATTATGTCTTATGGGAAACATGAAAGGTTTGAAAGTAGTGAGGATGAACAATTGTTTTATTGGAAAGATACCTAGTGCCTTATGGTTGTTGTAAAAGCTAGAAGAAACAGACGCAGCACATGGTGAAAGCTTGCAACTGGAAATTCCAAATGACATTTGCAGAAATTCGTCTTTGAGGATCCTGAAATTGACATTTACTGAAGCATGTCGAGTACCAAAGCTTCCAAGAAGTCTCGTTAGTTTGCATATTAATACATCGACAACAATATTTTCAAGTTTCTCAAACCTTACGAGTTTAAATAATTTTTATCTGGCCATTCGACCAGATGCTTACCTCGTAGACAATTGTCAACTTGTGGAAGATACTATGCCATAGTACATTGTGAGATTAAATAAATTGGAGTCTTTAACATTGTCGTCTACTGTTGTAACCACCTTATTAACGGATATTGATCAGCCTTTTCAACTCAAAAGACTAGAACTCTGGTATGCTAATTTGTTGTGCCTCCCAAGGCTTCCCTCGAAGTGTATCTTATTTATGTGTTGAATCTTGCTGGTGGATGAGAACAACGATGGATCTCTCAAATTTGAAGAGACTATCAGAACTAAGAATGGAGAACTCTACAACATCAGAGATTTAAGGCCTTGACTGTTTGGAGTATCTACCAATTTCGAAGCTCTTCGATCTTGAAAAAGGGAGAGAGTTTCCCTGATATGACTCAATGGAAGAAGTAGAGGTTAGTTGCACTAGACTATTGTAGTAATGTGGATTTTGCTTGTTGCAAACTACCAGAATCTCTGGAAGAATTGTTGATTGAAGACCTTGCCATCCTTGATGTAAGTTGATCGGGTAGAAATACTTTGCAGAGAGGCGATAACATACGTGAGATCTGACTGTTTCCACTTGAAGAGGTTCAAATGATGCAAGGCCTAGCATTGCTTAGGAGATTCGACCAGTTCTCCAAAAATTGAGAAGACATGCTCTACGGAGGAGTGCATTTTCCAATAAGAAGTGCATGCGGTTCTTGAAAGGTCCTGCATTTACAACCAGATTTGTTGTTAAGGAAGCTTGGAAACTTAAACAAATTGCTTATTGCCCTATGTTATTCCAGCAGATATTCATTATTGTCTTTCTTGGAATCGTATTCTTTATACTAAATTAGAATCATAATTTGCCAAATTGACTTGAAACTTGTACACTTGTATAGTTAATTGCTGACCGTTTTTGCGACCACTTTCTACCTTTAAGATGGATGGCTATAAACTGCTTATGAAATGGGACCATGGTTTCTTTCGATCTATTTCATGAGTTCGATTTGGTTTAGATATATTTCCTGTTGATGGTTTTGGTTGGTGAATTATGTTTTCAATAAAAGACGAGTCAAATTGATGCTAGTTTACCATATTCAAGTGCATTAATTTTGTCAATTTACATGTTGGTCTTTTATGTGAGATCATTGGAACTTATTGGGTTGTACTTTAAATTTGAAGCTAATATCCATACCTTGTAAAGATTAACTTTGTTACACCTTAAATAATGAAGGATATATTCAAATGTATAGGCTTTAATCGGTAATAGAAGCTTTGCCATTCGCCTTTTGGTTATCCTAGGGATGGAGCTTTAGGTTCCGACGTTGATAAGGAGAACCGCTCCCGACAAAGGTCCTATAAGACCGTCTAAGCTTTTTCTATCGGTAACAAGTAAGAAAAATTTACAGGGTTTTTCTGTGCAGGTTAGTCGTGCCTATGGCTAACTCAGTTAATATATCTTTTCCAACGCTTTGATGTTATACTTTGGTTTTTCTCATAACGTACAAACTCTTAACTTATCATATGTTGTCAAGGAATTAGTTGGTCTCCTGCACAATGTGCTTTGAATGGTCATGATGAGCAATATATCCGGTGAAATGATGAAGGAAATTTAGTTTTTCAGGTTTCCACTAATGTTTTTTTTTTTTGGGTAAAGAGGTTTCCACTAATGTTTTTTTTTTGTGGTAAAGAGAGGTTTCCACTAATGTTAATTCTTGTATATCAGAAAAAAGAAGGTAAAAGCTTACAACTCTCGTTCCAAAGGCTGATCAGAGTTACAAGTCCAGGCCAAGATGATATAAGTCGTTTACCTCCTAAAAGTTGAGATTTAGCAAAGGTTGCCAGTGGAACTGATGCAGGACGAGGTCATCATCGATTTCCAAGATGGCTTGATCATAACCCCCTGCCAGGAAAAGAGTTGAAGTACCAGTGCCAAGAAGTCTATCGTGACAATGTGCCTACAGCAGAAGGTAAGGTCACAGATTGAGAAGTGGTCTCCCTCGGCACTCTTTGTTCACCTTGTAAAACCAATTAATTGCCCAACCGTGCAAGTCTCACAGTTCCAAAGTTCACACATCTGCCAATTTTGCTGCATGATTCAACTATAAATAGCTCAACTCAGCATCCACACATCCTTATTAGGTTTTATCAAGTCTGGTAAACAAACCCACAAGCCCAAGATTAGATTGACAGGTAAACTTGCGAACGTATTTATTCAATGGAAGTCACGGAGTTGTATTTACAAGGATGACACATTCAACTTCGTGCTATTTACATTCAGAGTGAATTTGAGTAGAGCTCTTATGCTTGTGATGGATATGGACAACAGATCGATGGAATGCAGTTCATGACCGTCATCACAGAGGTCACTGATGATCTTTGAGAAAAAAGGTGTTGACCCAGGAGCATTTTAACTGAAGTTGCTCTTGGCATCAGTGTCTAAAGGCAGCCTCAATGCAGAAGCAGAAAGATTCCTGGAAACAATAAGATTTCCTTTGACATCTTCACCTCCATATTCCTTCAATCGTGCGTCCATGACGATTTTGCACGATCCCCATGTCTCAGCCATTAATCCCACACCATAGTAAACTAAATGGTCCGTAAGGCTATTACCAGTTACTGATCTGCAGAGACGCACTCTGATCAGTTGTCCACATATATTCCTGGCAACAAAGGACCAACATTCTCTAGAACAAGCTGGTCTGTCACACGACTTGTTGCTTCTAGCATGACAAATCCACAAACTAATTGCTAGAACAAGTAGCTACGACTGAAACAACATCATTACCTGCTGCATGATGGATCTTCTCCAGAGCTATCACAAACTTTCTCAACCTGATAAACCAGACTACCAAATCCTATATTGTATAGCCATACCTACAACAAAGGGAACATTCCAATTACATATGAACACTGACATAGAAAAGATTATGATTAGTCACCAGAGAAGCAGGTGGAATCAGATCATTTTCGCATTATCTCACATCAATATGTTTAGCCGTAGCTGTCATTGAGCTAGTCGCCAATAATTATAAGCATTAGTGGATGATGACATACAATAATGAAAATGCGTATAATTGCACAGAGCCTCAGACGCCTAAGACTAGTTTAAGACAACCATGAGAGAGAGAGAGAGAGAGAGAGAGAGAGAGAGAGAGAGAGAGAGAGAGAGAGAGAAAGAGAGACAGACAGACAGACAGACAGAGGTTAAGACTAGCTTATAAGCCATCGAAAAGAGAGAAAGAGAGTATATAGCAGACACTATGATGCGTCTTAAAACTTTGAAATTGGTATGAAAAAACTAATGATGGCTCGTGCAGGAATGAGAGTTGCACAAACATTTCTGAAAAGTCAAGAGTACTACAAACTATCCTGCTTTGCTAAGAAGATAAAAACAAGACAGTTATATTTTATACGTTGAAAAAAGAGAGTAAATACATTGTTGGAATAAATGAGACTTCACAAGGAAGATAGGTTGAAAGAAATGCAAAGCAAATGTCAAATTCAGTCAGCGACAATTCCCCATAATTTATATGATCAAAGCCTTACCTCTCTAGGGAAGTGATGGTAAGTCTTCTGTGGGAATCGAGAATAGTACGGAGGCAAATGAGGCACAATATCATGTCCATTAGTAATACGTATTGTATTTGGCACGCGGTCACTGTAGTAAGACGCAAACACCACATTGCCAATACGAGGTTGTCCAAATGTTAAAACCTGAACATTCCGCGCTTCATGATTGACCTGGAAATAAAGTGTTCCCCATTTATACAAGTAAATCAAACGAATGTGCTGGTCTAGAAAAAACAGCTTCAGCACACATATTAGACAGCCAAATAACTTGAATGTTAATACATCAATGGCCCTTTCAGGACCGAAAAAGAAACACTATGCACCAATAATCATATATCGCATTTCACATACAATGGTGAACAATAGAACAGCCTTTCTCTCCATGAAGGCTGAAGGTCTAGTATTTGTTAAATATGTCTTGAATTTATGTATTCGGTCCGGTTTATGACCCGACCCGACATATTTTTTGTGCGACCCGAAAGTGGAAAGAAAATTGAGATTTAGTTCGCCAAGTTTCGGGAGTCCTATTTGTACTGTTGCTAGGTTTTCTCATGGTAGTACAGAGAGAATTTGTTTCAGAGAGTTTTGGTGAGCCGTGAGGTTTTGTCGTTGTTTCGACTTCTGAAATTTGTACTCTCTTTTGATTATAGTGGAATCTGTCTTGCCTCGCCCGTGGACGTAGATCACTTCGTGATCGAACCACGTAAATTTCTGGTGTTCTGTCTTTTTGTTTTTCCGCATCCGTCTACAACAGTCTAGTGTTACTCTTTCAAGATCCCATCCATAATTTTCCCAACACCAAACCCCACACCCACAATAAAACCAACCCCACCCCCAGCCCCAGGAAAAGGTGTTAATAATATGGAATAGTGGGATTGGCGGTGAATTTACAAACGAGGCGCATTTAAATGCTGCCACAAGAAGCAATTGGATGTTGGTGGCACGAGTCACATCCTGCTAATGACACAAACAAAAAAATTCCAGGTTCATGGTGAAAATGCCCCTTGAACTCCAAAACTTCCTGACATAAATAGCAAAGGAGAAACTAAATGGCATTTGGTAAAAATTCCTTTGTGAAGCTACTTTGGCCCAAGTAATGTCTGGCAAATTTTTTTTGCAAAGGGCTTTGGGAATTTTCTTTTTTATTAAAAAAAAACGTACCCTACCCTTTGCCGGAGCCGGCGAAGGGCTATGGCTGCCAGCAAGGGGCTATGGCCGCCGGCGAGCTAGATCTGGCGCCGGCAGCTGTTGCCCAAGGTCGAGTGACCCCCCGCGAGCCAGATCTGCCGCCGCCGGCTGTCACCCAAGGCCGGGCAACCCTTGGCGAGGGTCGCGTGACCCGCCTGGAGCTGTGCAACCGCCCAGGCACCGCTGGCCTGGGTCGTGGGACCTTGCCAGCTCAATCCGGTGTCGGCCGCCCTCCCTCGCTAGCCACCCTCACGCAAAAGATGAACAATAATAAGAGGGGCAAAACCGGAATAAGCCAGAATAAGTTAGTAGTTTGGGGCAAAAAAAATTGGGTTTAGCATTTTGGCAAATGCTAGCTTTTGGCCGAAAGCCCATTGGGAATGCTTGCCAAACGGTTCAGCATTTCCCCAAGGGTCTTTCGAGGCCGAAAGCCCCTTCCCAAAGCTGAACCAAACACCCCCTAAATCAAAAAAAGGGCCACAACACATGGGCATGCGGTCACAATCGGCTAAGAACAATTTTCAGCAAGAAATCAGAAAAAGTAAACTCTTAAATCATTTGTGTTAGGACAAGATGTTATACTTGCTACTAATACTTTGAGAAATGGTATACTCTAAAGTTTATGCAACCTATGATCCTATCAGAGTCCACATGAAAGTTTGACTCTCAAAAAATGACCACTTGTCATGGAGAGAGAATCAATGGAAAACGAAATTTGGGGTGGGTACCATTTTTGGTACCAGTTCCGCAACAGGTGCCTAGAAATGTACACTGGACCACTCTATTTAATAAAGCTGAGACAAAAAGAATAATTTAGACACCTTAGAATTGGCTCCAGCCTACAAAATATCTGGTCCAGTAGTCCAATTGAAGAGGAGCTGCTTCATTTGATTAGAGAGAGACGGACAGAAACAGCGCATAAAACACAAATTTAGGATCGATATACAATCTATCTTAAACTGAGTAGGCACTTTAAGATTACATGACATAAAATTTGAGCTTCAAGTGCCTAAAAAAGTTATATGTCTGGACCATAAACATATCAACAATCCCATAAAGTTTCCAGCAAGTAAACTTTGTAATGGATAGTCGATGTCTTTACCCACTACATTTAAGTACTCAACCAACTCGAAGCTCCAAAGCTTAACATGTACGACTCAATTCACACAACTAGATACTTCAATAATTGGTGGTTCACGTAAAGTGCTGTTTGCACCCCATTCTGCTTATGTTTTGTTTATGAGTTGATTTACCAAAAACGTAAGAAAACAAGATGCTATGTATGAAGAATTGTAAATATACATATGAGAGCCATAGAAAGTTCAAGATCCACATAAAGAGCCTAGACTTTTCAAGGTAGACTTCGCAGAGAAATCCAGAAAACTCTTAACAAACCAAAACTGAATAGTTTGAAGAACATGATAGAAAAGAAACCAATGAAATTCACAAGTCCCAGCCATAACAATTTTTCAATTTATCTTACCACAAGATCAAGTCCGCAAAAGGATGCCATGGCCCCTCCCATAGAATGCCCTGTCACCATGACGTTGATGTCTCCATATAGATCCTTGGCTCTTATAACAGCATCCAAAATACCAGGTCGAATTGTCGTATTGTGATAAGCATAATAAAATCCACGATGAACCTAAGCAACAATTAATAGAGTAAGACTGTAACTTAATCCAAATCAGAATTATCCACAGGTTGCAAGAGGCTTATCATCTCTAGTACTCACCATGGCACCAGGCATGCCAGGGTAGTTTATGTCATGCTGTTTCCAGTAGAGATCTTCAACCCAATTCTGTATGCTGTAGACACAAATAGAAGTAATCACTAACCGAAAAGCTCGAATGAAAAAGAGACGTGAGAGAAATTTCACTGAAGAAAATTAGTGAAGTATGTAATCTCCTCATGACTCCATCTAAAATTACAGGAAAGTTACATGATTCACCCTTTTTCCCTTCATATGGACAGCAGACCCATTTGCCTCGTGTACACATTCACCGAGGCTGCTCTTCTTAGCTTAAATTTTCATCAAGTCCTTTGCATGTCCATTTAAGGGGAAGAATTGCTAAAGTTAACATGCATGCATACCTATGTTCTTGAGTACCTCTGAAAGCTATAACCACAGCATTAAGGTCCTTGGCGACCCCAACATATGCCTACGAGTGGTTTAGAAATAGAGACAAACAATTAGATGCAATTCAAACATAGAGGCATCACAAGCATCGCAAATTGGCAGGCCACTGTAAAACAAATTATATACCTGTAAGCAGTGCTGAATGTCAACTATCAGTTCAATGACTGCAAACCCCTGCTTTCAGATCAAAACGCATTGATAGCCAGTTCAGAAGCTCACATAACAGTGCAGCATATGCCGACAAAATGTCATATCAAGAATTGGCTATCTAGTACTAAGGATCCATTCTTCGCACGACCTTAGCAACAATGTCATATTAATAAGTAGTCAAATTACCTTGGTCTTTCCATCACATCTAGGACATGTCCAACTAAAAAGTTCTGTCAAATCTGACATGTAAACCTGCAATAAAAAGCTTTGCATTAAATTACAATTTTATTGTATTGAAATGGGGAAACCTGATGAGTAACAACAACAAGCTCTAGGTAAGTGTGAAACTTTTCTTAAAGACCACTTACGGCAGATGCATACTCCACCAATATCGTGGCAAGAGTGTGATTGTAAATAGCTTTATGAGCCTTGGACCTCACTCCAAGTTCTGCATTTACCAGTTGAGAAAATTTCAAATTGATAATGCGGTCAAAAGCTCATTCAATTACAAGCAATGCAGCAAGTTTCTTATGTCTCTTGCAAGCTATTTCGACAAATCAAGAGAGGGGAACACTTTAAGGAAACATCAACTCAAGACAATATTTCAGTATATTTCCGCCATCCTTCTTCGTGAACTGAAAGAACTATGTACACGGTGCAATGCGATGATAGGGGAATAAGTGAACAACATAGGGCGCCACTTTCCAATAAAGCTACTCCACGAAAACCTACAGGCAAACAGTCCATTACTCGACAAAACCAACCAAAAACAACACAATGCCCGTCAGTTATATGCTCCGAAAACATCCAATTGTACACCAGAGGGCATCATACAGCTATAGTTTGCCCCATTCAGTCAGGCACCGCAGCTCCATCACACAGTCTACAATTTCCCCCCAAACCTGAGACACCTAACCCGCCCAAATTCACAATACAAATCTCACTGTCCAAGCTCGAAACCGACCTACTCAATCCCAGAGCCTCTCTATTCGCGCCTCATCACAATCAAAACTCCCAAACCCGAATCGAATCAGAGGACCAGAGCAGCAGTTAACCGACGCCACGAACGCGAATTGCGATTACCTCTCGCCCCGCTCGCGGCAACCAAGCACGTCAAAAGAACCACCAGCGCCCTCAACCACGACCCGTTCCGCTCCATTTCCTGCAAAGAGAAAACCGGGATCGAACATCGTCCTCGAGACGAAACACGAAACCACGCCAGCAAAAAGCTCGCTCAAATCTCTGTTACCTCTCATGTACGCAAAACGCTTTGCGCGCAATCGAACGGCGCGATCGCCCGTCGAGATAGAGAGAGAGAGATCGCGATATCCTCGTCCGCGTTGTTCGAATTCGATCTCGATCCTGGTCTCGCGGCTCGGTGGACGCTTTTTATGGCGATTGAAAGCTACGGCGACTCAGGGGGGCAAGAGGAAAAGAGGGGGGACGACGGATTTACGGATCTTTCCTGATTTGCCCTCGGGGCCTTCCCCTGCCGGCGGGGCATATTCGGTGTCAGATTCGGTGATTTCGCCGCTCGCGCGAGGGCAGTGAAGGAAGTTCGGCTGAAATCGGGACGTTGGGAAAGACTGCGCGGTGATTTTCTTCTCCGTTGTACTTTAAAAGCCCCGAGAGGATGAGACGTGCCCTCCGGACATATTTGGGGTTTCTAACTTTCTCTGTTTTGGAGCTTCCTATGATGTCTCCATATCAGCACTTTGACTCGGCTTGGTTCGAAGTAGAATTCCAAAAGGTACACGTAAAATTAGTGTTAGTATTCGCGGAGGTTTATGAAAATGCAAGTGCTACTTCTGTCAAATGTTTTCGAATCCAAGATCCGATCGATTTAATAACTCAACTTATTCAAAATTGAGAAGAACATAATTAAACTCGAGTGACTGGCGGGTGGAACTTAATCATGAATCATGGCAAAGTTCAAGGATGCAGCTTGCTGTATTGCGTATCAATACTTGAATACTCTAGGTGTACTTATGTTGAACTAGATACAATAGCTTCCATTTTCGAGAACAAACCTACTTATAGAATCTTGAGTTGAGAAGTTTTTGTCTAGAATATGCAAACTATTTATAATGTGAATACGTTTGGAATTAATCGCTGTCTTAAAAATCACAACTTTATCATCTTAAAATTGCTCGATTGAATATGTGACTTGTACAGACATTGGGATTGAAAATTTTACATGTAAAAAGAATATGAAATAAAATGAGTATGTAACCTCGGACAAAATATATGACCATTGAAAGCAAATTCAGAGGAGCTTAAAAGTCTTTTTTTCTCGCTCTCTTTTTTCATCGTCTCCTTCAACCTTCAGTCATGGGGGAAGGGTTTGAGCTAGTCTCACCCTCCCCCATCTACTGTTGATTTAAATTGTGTTTTATTGTTCTTTTCTTATTTTTCTTCTTTCCCAATTTAAATTCGAGAGCTATCTTATTCTGATTTGGTTTCAAATGTGAGAGTTTGAACTTTCCCAATTTAGTTCTAGATTTAGGAGTTATCATCTCTCGATCTAGGTCTTGGAGTTTAATAAATATGCTTTTGGAGATTTGATACCCCGCTGCTCTATCTGCGTACAGGTTCTTTATCTCCAACTTCAATGGAGATCACAGGAGTTTGGCGTCTCAATGAACCACGAAAATTTGCTCTTCTAGGCATTAGATATGTGTTTGTTGAACTTGTTATTTCCGTACAGTGATAGTATAAAGAAAGCTGAACCTAGGTTCGCATTGTCAATTGGTAATATTGTAATCATTAGAGAAGAAATTTTTGGTTTGTGCTCATTACTGACGAAGATATGACATCTAGAGATCGGCTGCTGATTATTTTGCTTGACAGATCCATTCTTGTGGAACGAGTGTGTATTTAATCCTGCCGGTATTCCATTGATCCTCTTTATTTTCTTGTTTTAGCTTTGTGTGACAATATTATGGGTTTTTCAAAAGTTTATATTTAATCTTGCTGGTGCTCCATTGATTCTCTTTATTTTCTTGTTTTAGCTTTGTGTGACAATATTATGGGTTTTTCAAAAGTTTACGTACTTCTCACATATCCTTTTGAGCAATATTTTCCTTCGACTAAAACAAAAAAACCTCGGACAAAAAGTTAGGAATGTACATTTTAAGAAGGCAAAGTGTTTGAATACATTTATTTATTTATTTCACATTTAGCTCGCTAATAATATAAATAAGAAAGTAATGCGTGGTACATGCCATATTCGGTGGCTCTTGCAAGTTTATATTGGTAGTGGAATATTTATAAAACTACAGTGAAATTAATTCACAAAATAAGTGGATGTTACAAGCCTCCATTTGTTTTTCAGAAAAAATGATTTAAAAAATAATTTCCTAAAATATTATTTATTTTACTTTAAATAATTATTTGATTGAAAATGTTTTTGTTATTGACGAAAATTAATGTTTAAATATTTTCGTGGATAATGAGAATATTTTCCGTTCATTTATTTTTATAAGCAATACAAATTTTTGTAAGCGATACAAGCGATAATTTTTAGGAAAATATATTCTAAATCATTCATCGCAAGTCAAACGAAGATTTAAGAAAAAAGTGAGATTCGAGAAAAATTATTGCAAAGAGTAAGGCTTCGTTTGTTTTACGAAAAATATTGCGTGTTTGGAAAATATTTTCTAGGAAGCAATTTTCCTAAAAAATGATACCATCTTCGGGTGTTCGACTGATATATAAAAAAATCTTGGAAAATATTTTCCATTGTTTGGTATGGAAAAGATTTTCATCATCGCACTACTTTTAATAATTTTTTAATTTTCTTTTTCTTTTTTTTTCCTTCTTCCTCTGTCGGTCGCTGACTGCCGTCGTGATCGATGACCGGGAGAAGAAGATAGAAAAGAGAAAGAAAAAGAACAAAGAAAAAATAATCAAAAATAGAATTAAAAAAAGAAAATAAAAACAATTATAATGAATGATGAAAGAAGGAGGGAGGAAAATGTTTTCCTCTTTTCAAAAAGTGAAAAATATTTTCCTCACTTTTGAAGGTGTTTTGTTCATCGAGGGAAAATGTTTTTCATGGCTAGTTTATTTTTCGTGAAACGAATATCAGAAATTCCGAAAAATGTTTTTCCGGAAGTTATTTTTCGTAAAACGAATGAAACCTAAAATAATCAATTTGTAGAGACTAATCTTCAAAACTTTTCCTTTATATGAAGTACAGATAAATCAATTGCTCAATTGACTTGCCTCAAATTTTATAAGCGCGAAACTAATTAATACACCACTCTCTCTTTTTAATCAGTCTCATACACTACCCATTCAAATTACGAAGAAAAAAAACAGAACATGAAAAAACCGAACCCACATCCAAACACGATAACCCAACAATAAAAGGGTCACATAAACCTTCTAAAGTTCACAAATTCGAGTCGTATCGTATAAACGAACTTCTAACTAGTTATTATTTTGGGCATTTATTACCTCAACTAAGAAGACGGCAAATTTGTACACTTATGAATATATCGACTAACTATGATTTAAGTTGTACGTATCGTAATGAGTAGCAGTAATGATTATCCCTTCTATTTTTTCGTTTATTAAAAAAAAAAGAAACAGGACTCATCGCGACTCAGGCAGTGAGGCCAAGTCGGACCACCCCCTCAACCCCTCGAGCCGCGCGGGTCCACATCCCGCGCGCGAGCCGGCGCTGGCTTCATTTCCCGCGGCGGGAAGCGAAAACGCCACATTTCCCCCGCTCTGACTGGCGGGAAATTTTCGCACCCATTCGCATTACACGAAAATGAAAAAAGAAGAAGAAAAACAACACGACGACGGAAATAATAAGAAAGGAGAAAACCACCCCGAAAAGAATAATAATAATAAAAATAATAACAAAAGCGGAAAGACTATTAAAACAAAAATACGAAAAATCGCAAACCCTCCTCCCCCTCCTCCTCGCTTCCTCCATTTTCGGACACCGTCCCCTCCTCCTCCTTCCTCCTCCTTCCTCCCCCTTTTTTTTAATTTCGGATCGCCACTTCCGATTCCGATTCGGCCTCTCACGCCCTCTCTCTCCATCTCTAGAACGAGCGGCGACGAGCTCGATCGATCGACCGACCGATCCGCCGATCTCCGCCGGGGACCAGGCCTCCAGCGCCGACCGCCGCCGCCATGGCGAGGCCATCGAAGCAGCCGGCGTCGTCCGACGAGGCCCTGTCCGACGGCTCCGAGGAGGAGGAGCTGCAGCAGCAGCAGCAGCTCAACGAGCCTGTCGACGAGGAGGACGAGGAGGAGCTCGAGGCCGTCGCCCGCTCCGCCAGCTCCGCCGACGAGGACGACGACGACGCCGCTCCTGCCGCCGGCGCGGCCGACGAGAATGGCGAGGCCGAGGAGGAGGAGGATGACGACGAGGTTCGGTTGTTTGCCTGCGTGGTTTGTGCTGGAATTTTGGCGCCGGATCTTTTTGTTTGCTTGCTAGGGTTTGCGGGGGTCGGTGCGGTTGTAGGTCCCTCCGGTGTTTTGCGCTGGGAAGTGGATGTCTGCTTCGTGTTTGAATACGAGTTCTTGAAGAAGGTTTAGAATGAGCGTTCGATTTCGATCGAGGATGTTGAGTTAGGACACTCTGAGAGACGAGTTGCTGTTCTACTGGTCTCTCGTGATTCTTTTACTGCATTCGTTTCTGCGGATTGGCGCTTGCTGTATTGATCCTCCGCTTTGCTAGCGTGTTGCGCAGAATGAAGTCTAGCAATGCACAAGTATACACGCATAGATACATGTTCTATAAGGTTAAATTCGCACAAGAGCTGTGGCATTTTCGAGGTGAACTTATGTCTTGCTCTTCTTTCGGGGTTTACTATTTTCTGGTGTACTCTCAGTTGGATGAAGAAGAGTAGAAGTTAGGGGTTTCTCTTGCTCGTAGTGTAGGCACGGTATTCAATTTTAATATTGTGCATGCCAAAAATTATGCCTTCTTTGAGAGGAATTTCTGTTTGTTTTACCTTTTTTTTTCCTGGTTGGTTGGTTTTGCATCTCCATGGCTAGAGGACTCGACCAGGGCTGCAACTGTTCATGTTTCTTTGAAACTGATGACTGGGGTTTTCCCCTTTTACTTTAACATTTACTTGTGATTAAAGCTTCATCAGTCACCTCACCATTTACAAAGTGGGAAACAATGGCAACCATAGCTCGTCTATCTTGCTTTGTTTCTCTCTTTACATACACTACTTAAGTTGCCAAGGTGCGTCCATACGTCTGAAATGTTGTTAGATACTTGTAAGAATGACCCAGTGAGGATCAGAAACGTTGCCGCTATTTATTTATTTTCGTATTCTTTTTCCCCATTCATTCTGCAGGAAGATAATGGTGAAACAGAAGTTCGCAAGCGTGAGAAGGCCAGGCTCCTTGAAATGCAGAAGTTGAAGAAGCAGAAGATTCAGGACATATTGGATCAGCAAAATGCCGCTATTGACGCTGATATGGTGGTGCCTCCACATTTTAAGAATGTATCTTTCTTGCATTATTTGGAGCTCGTGTATTGATTATGACGAAAATTTTATTGTTTTTGAAATTATTTTTCAGGAACAAGAAAATGAGATTTGGATCTAACAAAAATTAGGAAATTCAATCAATCGGACCATATTCTAGGCGTAGCATTGATCCAAACTCAGTAACCAAATACAAGTCGACACTCGTCTGTTACGTACTCTGAAAACACATCCAATTTTACACCAGAGGGATCATATAGCTATAATTTGCCCTATTAAATCAGGCACTACAGCTCCACAACACAGTCTACGATTTCCCCCCAACCCTGAAACACCTAATCCGCCCCCGCCCAAATTCACAATACAAATCTCACTGTCCAAGCTCTCCAAGCTCAAAACCGACGTACTCAATCCCAAAGCTTGTCTATTCGCACCTTCTCACAATCAAAACTCTTGATCAAAGAATCAGAGCAGTAGCTGATGCTATGGATGCGAATTGCAATTACCTCTCGCCCCACTTGCGGCAACCAAGCATGTCAGAACAACCATCACCCTCGACCGAGACCCGTTCCCATATGAGATAGAGAGATCGATTTCAATATGTCACCGTATTGCTCGAATTCAATCAAGATGCAGGCGGTGAGGCTAAGTCGGGCCACCCCCGATCCTCGAGCTGTGGGTCTTCAATTCTTGCGGCGGGAAAGAAATTACATTTCCCCCACTCTGACTAGCGGGAAAATTTCTCACCCACTCGCATGAACCAAAATCGAAATAAAAATAACCGCTCAAATAATAATAACAACAATAATAAAAGCGGACAAGTATTTAAAACAAAAATACGAAAAAACGCAAACCCTCCTCTGCTTCCTCCATTATCGGAGAACAAGCAGTGATGATTCGATTGTTTGTCTGCACCGTTTTTTTTACTGGATTAGTCGGAATTTTGGTGCCGGATCTCTCGTTTGCTTGCCAGGGGTTTGCGGGGTTGGGTGCGGTAATAGGTCTCTCTGGTGTCTTGCGCTAGGTAGCGGATGCGTGCATCCTATTTGAATACTGAGTTTTTGAAGAAGTTTTAGAATGAGGGTCGGATTTCGGTGGAGGATGATTGAGTCAGGATGGACACTCCGAGACAAGTTGCTCCCGATCTACTGCTCGCTCGCTTGCGATTCTGTTGCTGCCATTCGGTTCTGCAGATTGGCGCTCGCTATATTGATCCTCCGCTTTACTAGCGTATTTGAAACTCTGATGACTTCGGGGTTTTTCCCCCTTTTTTATTTTAACATTTCCTTTGTGATTGAAGCGCTTCATCGATCACCTCACACCCATATACAAGAGCGGGAAACAATGGCGAACACAGCTCGTCCATCTTCTAGCTCTGTTTCTGTCTCTACACACGCATGGCTTCTCACGTTGGCAAGTGCTTCTGTGCGTCGGAAATGTTGTGGTTCCATATTTGTGTGTATGTGATTCGGTGAGGATCGGAAGCGTCGCCGCTATTTATTTATTTTTTGTGTTCTTTTGCCCCCCCCCCCCCCATCCGTTCTGTAGGAAGATAATGGGGAAACAGAAGTTAGCAAAAGCGTGGGAAGGGCAGGGCTTCGTGAAATGCATAAGTTGAAGGAGCAAAAGAAGATTCCAGGAATTATTGGATCAGCAAGATGCCGCTATTAAGGCTGCTGATATGGTTGCCTTTACATTTTAAGAATGACTCTTTCTTGCATTATTTCGAGCTTGCATGTTGGTAGTATTGATTATGATATTAATTTTCTTTTTCTTTTCTTTTTTTTGCGCTAGAGATCCAAGAGAAGTCGATATACAATTTAGTCAAAGGACGTTCGCTCCCAAGACTTATTCAAATGTCGATGGCCCAAAAAACAACAGAGACTTATTCAAACGTGGACGTCATTTAGGAAAAATCTGCTCTTATGTTTGGAGAGTTGAGGCCTTAAAAACCGAAACATCATAAACCTCCAACCATGCTTTGACTCAAGTAAGGTCATGTTGCAACTAGCAATGGAGTTGTGTGCTACTTTTTCATATTCGTTATTTCATCGGTGTGTTTGTTTGTAAACTACCTTTGCACATGAAAGCCCACTTCCGATGGCGTGCGTTGCTTCATGGACTCGGATCTTTAGCTTCTCAATTTTCCGTAGAGATTCAATTGTGTCTCCCAAGTCTCCTAAGAAGGGTAAATTTTCTTCGAATCACTTAATAGGATAAAGAAGCATGATCTCAGAACAGGAAAAGAAACAATGCCATTGAAAGACACAACAGAACGACAATTCTTTGAATTTCTACCTTTTGCCTATTTGATTAGGCAGAAGAATATATCTAGCACATCCCGTCCTTCTCTAGTAGGTGGCAGGACCTGAATGAGCAAACTGTTTATGGGAAGAAACGAAAGTAAAAATTTGCTGAGGGACAAGTGCGTGAGAGCGG
The DNA here is from genome assembly GCA_031216285.1 of Syzygium syzygioides. Classification (NCBI taxonomy): domain Eukaryota; kingdom Viridiplantae; phylum Streptophyta; class Magnoliopsida; order Myrtales; family Myrtaceae; genus Syzygium; species Syzygium syzygioides. Next base: position 31,673,169 of record CM062249.1, read on the forward strand.
CAAAGGGAGACTCTTGAGTTTTTTACCTGATTAGGTAGCAAACTACATCTAGATGTCAAATGCAGCTTTATGCAATTTCACCCCATCCTTGACAAATCTCTTCGACTACTTTGTGAGAAACCCCAAATGTCTGGATCATAACAAATGCTTCAAAAAAATTTCTATAAAAAAAAGGATGTCAAATAACATGAGTAAACCAATAAATTGAGAGTAGCAATGCAGACAAAATGATAAAAATAAGAACAACTTGATTTTGTTCATTTATGAGAAGACACTTATAAATTGGATAAATTGCTTGATAACTGAGTAGTATTTTTCACATAGTTAATAGTTGAGTGCTTTAGTGGTGTACTCCATGATAATGACATCCTTTTCAGAAAAAAAACAACATGCAATCAGGTTAATCAGCATGAAAGTGAACCTGAAAACAGTATCGGCCGTGCTGGGTTGCAATGGCAAGTTATTCTTTTTCAAGAGCTTCATAACTTCCTGCGCGAGGGTAGCATCTTTGTGCTCTTTAGCATAATGCTGCATTTCAATACACCAAGTTAAGAAAAGAAATGTGTAAATAAAACAAAACGAAAGAAAATCACTTCATATAAGTACATATCATCATTACCGATATATGGTTTGTAGAGCCAATTGTACGGGTCAAACCATAGACATTATGCTTCCTCAAGGGCCTTCTTAACTACAATTTTGTCAACCCTTAGTTTCTATCATTAGGGACAACCAACGGCGTGAATGATAAAATTTCTCTTTTTTAACCCTATTTCTGCCTAGATTTTTTCTATTTCTATTTTCCATATGAGTTTTTGGGCAAAAGTAGTATTTGATAATGATACAAAATTTCTATTTCTAGAATAGAAATTTGTTTGATAGATTGTTCTTAAATTTTTGTTCCTGGAGAACGGCGACAGATGGCTGGCGAGCGGGCGGTCGACGGACGGGGCGGATGGCAGGCAGAGGCAGCGGACGGCGAGGGCGAGTAATAAAAAAGAATTATTACTTCTATTTCTATTCCAAAAATAGAAAAGTAGAAAATTTTAACTTCTTATTTCTGTTACAAACCTATTTCTGGGCTAAAAATTTATCCCGAAAATAGAAAAATGAAATTATTTTACCAAAAGGATTTCTATTCCAAACCTGTTTTCGAGAACAAAAAAATAGAAAAACGAGGAAACAGAATGATTATCATTCGGGCCTTAAATGTGCCATGGTAATTTAAATTCTTAGGCAAAATAAGGATTAAGAGATATAAATACTTATTATATTATGTGCTCCCAGTGACAATTGATTGTTGTAATCTCTTGACATGAGACATACTATGGAAGTGCAGTTTGATTTGATTTATTTTGCTTGGAAATAATGAAGAGCGTTATTACTAGAGAATTAGCTCGAACGGATAACTACCGAAGCTATCAGTTCGTAAAAACACATTTTGCCCAAAGTGAGCAAGTATGCACATGAAAAATAGAGTTGTCATGATTGACACTTCTCACCAATTTAAACGCATTGAAGCATGTCGAGCAATTTAACATGTTACTCCCAAAAGACCGTTTATACACATTTAACAATGTTATATGTACTTTAAATTAAATGTGGTTTCATAAAATTATATATGAAAACCTCTTTCTTGAACATGTTTATGTGTCCTGTTACTTTCATCCATGTGCTTAATAGATGTGTCGTATCTTTGTTGGACATAATTTTGGTTTACATAACATTCGACACAACAAGAATATGACACGCAAGCACAACTTGCGGCCAGTTGGGTAGTCAAAAGTTCTCGTAAGCTACTCAATACGTTCTCCAAGCATGGTAGGCTTTTAGGTAATAAGATCATTAAAAAACAGAAATAATACAATAAAATGATTGCCTTGATCATAAGGTTAACAAGTGCCAACAATCGAATGCAGAAGAGAAATCAGGTAAAGATATTAGCAAGATACAAAATTGTTGAACTTGGCACAAATATTGTGTCGGTAAAGCTTCCGAAAGTCAAGAGCCCTTGCACGCACACATGCTTTTGTGACTGCCCGACATAGGGTCGCAGTTTTAAATTCCCATGAATTCGAAGATTTGACAATCGTGTCTTCAACATCAAATATACGAAGCAAACACAACGACTGACTATATAAATATGACATCTCTATTCACGAGCAAATTTCCTGATAGCATAATCGTTCCCGATCTATTGTATATACTCTTTGCTTCAACTTGACTGCACCAGGTACACATCCCTCGAATGAGATATTCAGACTTAAAGCCCCCTACTAACAAAGAACCATCGCTCTGGCATCTACAATCCATGTCGACATTCCTCAGCAGCAAAAAGAAAAGCCTAACAGACAACAAGCACGCTACCTGCGAAACCAAGGGGCTGAGCACTAGATGAGAAGGAGCTGTGATTCTTAAATTCCGCGACTTGGTTGTCATAAGGAGAGACGAATCCAACTGAAGCTGAGATGAATCGGAGGCTTGAAAATGCAGTAGAGTCTGTGAGCTCTCGAGACGGCGTGCATGGGTTTGACGCCATCGAATCATGAGTCGACGAGTTCTCGAGCCTGAAGGTCGTGTTGTTTTTTTTTTTTGGGCCACATGAAGGTCGTGTTGTTACGGAGCGAGTTTTTGATACTTTTATAAGCTTTGAGGAATAATACTTCTGATCACTCAATCTATTTATGATAATAAATACTTGAACAAAAACATACGTTTTTTATACTAGTAGATATTGCATTGAACTAACATTCTTCTCTCGCCAAAAAAAAAAATTAACATTCTTAATTCTACTTCAAATTCTAGGACATCTTTTTTCTTTTCTTCGTTAATTTTCTTACGTTGCATCACATATTCTTGGTTCATTATCAAGACCATAACTTATCAGTATTTTTACTACACCAGCAATTGCACGTTGAAATTTTCTTTCTCCCTCAAAATCTGAATTTGACTCATCATATTCAGTGCATTACATTTCTTTGGCTTTGAACAAGGTTCGCAACAGACTTGAACTTCAGCATTCTACTTTTCCTAATATGTGCATTAACAAAATCACTACCCTAAAGAATGGTAACTGGGCCACGCCGGCCCAGAACCAGCACAGACCGGCCCTCTTGGGCCCGAGCCCATGAGGGGCCGCACTAGACCAGGCCCGTTAGCAATAAGGGCCCGTGCCAATGCCCGGGCACTGGCCTAGCGCCATTTTTTTTTTAGGAGCGATTGTAGTCTGAACAAAAAAGTGAAGATGGCAACACTAATTTAAGATCTCAATGATGATTTTTCATGAATTTGATTATGAAAGAAATTCCTCGTAGAAAAGGCAAATAAGGGGCAAAACAGGAAGGAGGAGTTATGAACTTTTTCTTGCCACCGAAATGCATCCTCCGTATGTTTTTTTTTTATTATCCTTGTGCGCTTCTTTCGACTAAAATCTTGTGGATAGCACAAAAGGCACGCTAAAGCATTGGTGGCTCTTCTTCTTTTCCACATTGGCATGATCCCATCTTCTTTTTCTTTGCCTTATTACTTTATACCTTTCCATTATCACATTACTTTGAACAAGATTTTCCCTCGCATTCTCTGGAGCAGTTTCGCCGACGGCTGAGGTCCCCACGAAATAGTTTTATGCTAACAATTATGGATTTTTTTTTTCAATTTTGTTAAAAAAATGTGCATTGTTACTCAATAAGCACTTGCTCTCCATCATTTGAAGTTTGACAAATAGTCCTGGTTATTTATGAGTACTGTTAATTAGTATGCTACAATTGATATATTAATTGACATGACCAAATCTCAAATTAACATTTAGCAAGTGAATATATAGATTTACGAAAATAAATACTATACAAGCGTGAAAATCTGGATAGTCCTCATTTTCTTTTAAATCACTTTTGGAAAAAGTGAGTTTTTCGGATCTCATTAGCCTAATATTCTAGAAAATCTTGACCTTTCCACTTGCTATTAAAAATGTCCCGAACATTCAACTTTATCATGGAGAATATAAGCTTTCAGTTTAATATTAAGAAGAGATGAAATCTTAATTTTCTTTAAAAATGTTCCCACCTTTCAACTTTAACAAAGTTAATTTAGATATTGTAGGAGGATGTCCATAACTTTCTATACTTACGTAAAGCCAAAAACTTGAATTTGGTGTCCTCCCTCAAAATATTCATTGTACCCTTGACATATATTATTCTGAGGTAAAATTGTTGTGTAATGAATGGGCAGAGACGGAAAGCATTGTTTTTATTTTTTCGTTGATCACTATATGCACCAACAGGATTTGAAGATGGACAGAGGAAACAGAATGAACTAATGACTACTCCTCTAAACGTGGAAGTGGAAGTTGTGAATCAGAGCTTGCTACTGACTACCCATTACTAACAAGTGATGTATGTGGGTTCTGTATCTTTGGCACCACGGTTGGTCAGTTCAATCTGATAAAATCAAGAGGCGACGGCGGTCGCTGTATACCATCATCAAATGAGTCGGGATTAAATGCACTTTTAATTTTGGACAGCGAAATTCTGTCAGAAATATAATAGAATAGGCTGCAAAATCAGATTGAAAATGAAAGGAACACCTTATCTATTGTCTGTCTCTGAACTGCAATTTGGTCCATCTAAAATGCGTGAGCCAAAAGATCCTCTCTGCAAAAACTAGTCATCTGAGGATTGTTCTCAGAATTCAATTGTTGATGATGCACCTATTCTCTTAGATACACTTACTTTTTGGGGAAAGAAAATAATCATTATCTGAAAGTACAGGAATGATAACATTCAAATCAAAGAACGAGCAGAACTTTAAATGGTTCGGGGACCTTCACAAGATAACTTCAGATGCTGGTTGCTCTAGACGTGATTACCGCACTTGTCTTGCTTCTCAGCAGAATTGGCTGAAACTAACATGGCAACCTTAATGGCCCACATAGGAGACAGATCTGCAGCTAGTGCATTCAATCTCCAATTCTGTCATATACTTTAACAAAGGGTGCCTTCGGTGGTTAGTTCTTCCATGTTCACTTTCACCTCCAAGCCTGTGTTTAATAAGGAACTAACCATGGCCGGGATATTGGCTTTGAGAGTAGCAGCCAATGCCTACATGGGCGAAGAAAATGCGAGGTCGTAAAAACTTTGAGATAGTTAAATGCAACATATATACAATTAGCAACAGGAATGATTGGGAAAATATTACCAGAGCAATATATAACTACAAACAAGTAATATTTCTACTTCTACCCAAAGTGATAAGGATATTTAGTCAAAGTAAGTACCTTGCGGTCATCTTCTTTCTTCCGTTTGATAACCTCGACAGGCCACTCGCTGACAAGCTTTTGAAGTTCAACCATAATGCTGGACCTCTTAGCATCAGGTAAACTCTGGCATCAATCCAAGGCATTCACTTCATGAGAACTAAGAAGCGACATCTGAACAAACAGAGCCTATGTAGGTGTATTTCCAACTTTATCTACTTCAGGAGCCTTAGATGATCTTTCGAACTCACTATTAGGACCATGGAACTCACTTGTGTAATTTTAACCGAACACTACAGCAAGCACCAAATATGAAACCCAGATCAACTAGTCACCCTCAACGAGAGGATCTGTCACAGTAATTTTATCTGAGCACATTATGGGGGACAATTCAGTATGTCTTCCACTAATTGTTTTATTCCTTAACAGGATATGGAAAATTAAAGGACTAGTTCAAAGGCGGAGGTAATTTAGGATACAAGTCCTTGAGCTAGGAGATCATACCAGATGGTGAGCATATCAAAATAGCTATAGATGCTCTGAGAAGTGAAGCACCTGATTCAAGACATGAATCACTGTAGCAGCCTCCTCAGGTTTTCCTAAATCCCTGCACAAAACATTGGATATAAAACCATTTAGTTCACCACAAAACAAGTAAATGACATTCAGTTAAATTTGAATCTTACACCGGAGTGCTAAAAGCCACAATAAATGCTTCCAAATAGAGAAAAGTAGTCATATCTCCTTTGTGTGTTGACAATGAATATTATCATGCCCATGGGTGCTTCATGTCCTAGGGTGTGAGCCAAAATTTGGTTTATTCAAGCATGAACTCTCACTTTTTTTGGCCATAGACCTCTCAGCTGGTTTACCAAGAACTTTGTACTGATATCTATTGCAACTTTACTGTTTTCCCATGATCAGATTTTCGCATGCAAGAAGACCAAGTGCTTTCAGGGTCTTATATTTGTGATTTCAACAGTCTGTGTTTGCAAACTACCTTCGCACATGAGAACCCACTGCCCACGGTGTGCTGCTTCATGGACTCAGATCTTAACTTCTCAATTTTCCATAGAGATTCAACGTCTCCTAAAAAAGGTAATTTCCGTCAAACCACTAAATAGGATATAGAAGCAAAATCTCATAACAAATAAAGAAACAAAGACGTTGAAAGACAGTGTAGTGAAAATTCTTTTTATTTCTTATTTCTACCTTTATGTTTAGGGAGAGAAAGAAATCATCGTACAGAAGAATATATTCTAGCACATCCTGTCTTTTGTAGTAAGTGGCAGGACCCGGATGAGAAAACTATTTGTGGGAAGAAAAAGAAAATATAAATTGCTGAGGGACAAGGGCTAGAGAGCATCAAAGGGAGACAGAGCGAGTGTTTCTCACCTGCTTTTGCAGCAAACTCCATCCAGATGTCAAATGCAGCTCTATGCAATTTCACCCCAACCTTGACAAATCTCTTCAAATACTTTGTGAGCAACCCTCAATTGTCTGTATCATAACAAAATGCTGCAAAATTTTTCCATGGAAAAAAGGATGTCAAATAACATGAGTAAACTATAAGATTGAGAGTAGCAATGCAGACAAAATGATTAAAATAAAAACAAGTCGATTAAATCATATATAAAAAACACTTATAAATTGGATAAATTGCTTAATAACTATGTAGTATATTTCATACAATATTTAAGTGCTTTAATGGCGTACTACATGATAATAACATCCTTCTCAGGATAAACAGCACGGAAGTGAACCTGAAAACAATATCGGCTGTGCTGGGTTGCAACGGCAAGTTATTCGTCTTCAAAAGCTTCATAACTTCCTGCATGAGGGTAGCATCTTTGTGCTCTTTAGCATATTGCTGCATTTCAATACCATAAGTTAGCAGAAGAAATATGTAAATAAAACAAATGGAAAAAAATAATCACTTGATATCATACACGTCATCAGTACCAATAAATGGTTTGCAGAGCCAATTGTAGGGGTCAATCCATAGACATTATGCTTCCATAAGGCCTTCTTACCTACAATTTTGTCAACCCTTAGTTTCCATCATGACGAACTAAGGCGCCATACAATTCAAATTCTTAGCCTATATAAGGATTGCTGCAATTAATATAGATTCTAATTATATCATGTACTCCCAGTAACAATTAATTGCTGCAATCTCCTGAAATGAGTTATACTATGGTCCTACAGATTCTAATTTTCCTTTAATTCTTTCTCTCTCTCTCTCTCCCTCCCTCTCTCTCTCTCTCTCTCCCCCGCTGACACCCCCCTTGCGTCTGACCAGACCAGCTACCCCCTACCAACTCTCTCTCCTCTTCTTTCTTTTTTTTTTCCTTTTTCTTTTTCTTCTCTTCTTCTTCCTCCTCCCTCTTCTTCCTTCGACCACCACCACTGGTGCTGTTCTACCACCACCACTGCCTCGCCCAGCACCACTCGGCTGCCCTACTTCTCTCTCTCCCTCCCAACTGCCGCGACCAGCCGCCCCTCCGCCTAGGCTCGCGCCGTTCGCCGGAGCCGCCGCCGTCGTTACTGTCCCGGCGAGGGGTCGCTGCTGTCCAGCCGCCATTGTCACTCATTCAGCTCGGTTTCGAGCTTAGGACACCCGGTGAGTTTGACCCTAAACCCTAATTAGGATAATTTGCATTTCTAGACAAGTTTAGGGGTTAAATTATGATAAATTATGGGTTAAATTATGGAGATAATTAAGGGCTGATTTTATGGTGTTTTTGGTGACTAAGAATGATTATTTGGTCGAGGTTTAGTGGCCCGTATAGTGTTGTGAAGTGGCAAAGCATGGGTGTCGGGATTTGAACAAAATGGTGGATTTGGTGGATGAAATTAATAGACCGGGTGGTGGCTGTTTTTGTGACTATTCAACGGGCTTAGTGCGATAAATTAATGGAGGTTTGGTGGCCCGAGAGGCACGGTTCAATGGTTGGACGGACTGGATTGGAATGGCCCAAGTTTGGGGTAAGTTCGGGCTTAAAATGTGGATTATAGTGTGCGCCTTATTTGGTTTTATGATGGCTGATTTGAATGATGTCTTTGGGAGTTTCATGGAGCATTTTGAAGATAATTAGTGGCCTAGAAATTGCGTTATAGTGGCTGCCCTCGACTGGACTTGATTTGGGCAAGGCGCGATTAATTTGGGGTTTAATCGTGCAATTACCAGGAATGATCGATTGGTGTAATTGACTGGCCAATTGAGCCTTGGATGTGGTTGATTTAATGATGCCCTGTCGCATGTTTAGCGGGACTAGGAATGGATTAGCTTGGCGAGCTTCGGGTGCAGAAATTTCATACTGATTCAATTGGGTGATTTATATGCATAAATTACGTGTCGAATTTGTGCCATGACTGTGCTGGATGATTTGGTTAATTGGGTTCGTGATTCATTGAACTGAATGCTCATTGTGAAATTGGTGAGTGCCCAAGTATGATTATTGCAGTCATGGATGTGTATCATGAGCATTGGCACGGCATGTACATTTATAAGTGTGCCCGAGTGACATGTGCATTGTAATCACCTAAATTGCCCTGATGCGTCTAACGCGGGGTTCAGATAAATTGGTGTCTGTGAATGTGTGATCACAATAAACCCTGATGCGTTTTACGCGGGTCGGACCTGATGCTTTTAACGCGGGTCGGAGGAGAAATGGGTAAATGGTAGAGTGCTAGCATGCAAGTGTGTGATAATGCATTGATGAGGCATGAGCATGAGTGCAAGCATGAGCATATGCATAACATGCATTGTGACATAAAGATGCGCGTGTATGTGCCGTGATTAAATTCTGTGGCGGGATTGTTATTATTTATTGAATGCCTAATCTGCAGGGTCAAGTAAATTCTAGATTTGGGCCGAGGGCCTGAGTCATAAACAGTTTAGACTGTGCGCTGTTTGTTTAGTACTTGTCAGGAGGTGCACGTTAGCCTAGTTTAGGTTTAGGAAATTACTCGCTGAGATTTATTCTCACGGTTGTTGAAAATCGATTTTTCAAACCCCAGCCTTGAGGATGACAGGCGTACCGATGCGTTTTTGGGAGGAGCCCCCGGCTAGTTGTAGTGCCTGAACCCGAGCCACTTACCCCTTTTTGTCAGTAGTGGCCTGACCCGCTTTTGATTTTTGGTGTTCGGGTTGTACTTGGATATAGTATATGATTTCCAGTATTAGTATAGAGATTTCGGTGGTTACCCTTGGTTATGCGTTTATCTATGTACGGGTGGTTTTAATTACTTCCGCATGTGCTTTAAATCTCTGTGTTGGGTTTGGGTCGGCGACGCGTCCTGGGACGTCGCACACGAATCGACCTTTGCGAGGGATGTGGCGCGCCAAGGAGTGCGGGGCGTGACAGTTTTGGTTGGCAAATTAAGTTACCATTAAAGACAAGTCAAATTGATGCTAGTTTTGCTTCATTCATGCACATTAATTTTGTCAATTTACACGTTGGTCGTTTATGTGAGATCCTCGAAACTTGCTAGCTTGTACTAATTTGAAGCTGATATCCATACACTATAAATTTTAACTTTCTTCCACTTTTAACAATGAAGGACATATTCAAATTTTAATGGGTGATAGAAGCCCTTTCATTCACCTGTTGGTTATACTACGAATGGAGCTTTAGGTTTCAACATCGATAAGGAGAACCGCTCCTCGACAAAAGTCCTATACGACAACCTGAGCTTTTTCTCTCGGCAACAAGTAACAAAATTTACAGGGTATTTCTGTGCAGGTAAGTTGTGGCTAACTCACTTAATGCGTAAAATTGACAACTAATTCACCAAGTAAAGGTCCCAACACTTTGGTGTTATACTATGGCTTCTACCATAATGTACAAACTCTAGCTTATCATACAGTGTCAAGGACTTAATTGATCTCTTGCACAATGTGCTTTGAATGGTCATAATTGACGATATATGCTTTGAAATGATGAAGGAAATCAAATTTTTCAGGTTTTCACTAATTATAATTCCTGCATATCAGAAGAAGGTAAAAGCTTACCCCTCTCGTTCAAAAGGCCGATCAGATCACTGTTAATGTCAAATCCAAGATGATTTAATTGTTTACCTCTTTAAAGTTAAAATTCAGCTGAGGTTGTCAGTGGAAATGGTGCAAGACAAGGTCATCATCTCTTTCCATGATGGCTTGATTTGATAGTCAATCTGCATAACTTCCTCATGTGCCAATGTGCCGTAAGTAGATGGTAATGTCACAGATCGAGAAGTGGTCTCCCGAGGCGCTCTCTGTTTCACCTTACAAAAGCAATTAATTGCCTAACCGTGCAAGTCTCACAGTTTCTTTCGACCAAAAAACTAAAAGTCTCAGTTCCAAAATTTACACATCTGCCCATTCTATGTTAAGATAAAATAAAACGATAGTCTAATTTGAAAATTAGAAATTAGTCCTGAAATTAGTATTGGACAATCTTTCACATAATCTATGTCAATGAGAGAAAGCAAAGATGCGTACGTCTTCAATGACTTACATTGACCAAATGCAATATGATGAAATAAATTGCATGCTTTTGTTCAATACTATATATTGGACAATTGGGTTGAATTTAACGTTCTCTGTAAGCAAGTGAATAAATATTCAACATTAAATAAGATAAAACGGAGGATATTTGATATATGTTGATTCAGTAACTACACTGGCAATTAAATTAGCATAGTCGGATGTATATATCTATATTGTCATGGATAAAAGTAGAGAAAATAGTTCCACCGGGGCATGCCATGAAGCCATTGTGTTTGTGCATGGGTTTGCTATACCCACTTGGTGTAGTGAGGGTGAGAACTGTCTACTTGAATTTATCTTGCATATTTTAAGACTAAGACATTATGCAATGCGAACAAACGTTTGAAAGAAATGCCAAACGATGTTGATCAAGGACTGTCCTAATATTTTGATTAATTACATGGGGAGCTCTCAGCCACCGCGATTAGGATAGCAAAGAAATCATGGAAACATCTTGGAATCGCTGATGAACCTTATTTTGATGACCTACAGAGTGTGCCTTCGGGTTTCTTCTATTGAAGTAAGATCCCATAAATCACGCTGAAAAAGCAGCACGGTTTGATCTTAATTTAAATTCTTCGTAAGTCCAAAAAAAAAAGTCCACGTTGTACCTTTAAATTCCAAACCACATTTTTCTAGTACAGGTCCTTATTCATTAACACTCGGTACGAAGGCTAATTTATCAACAACGGAATTGAACTATTTAGGAAATTCATGTCACATAGATTTGCAGTTTCTTATTTGGTCACGTCGGAACATAGTTTGGTTCAACACAATCTTTTAATTCCTTTTTCTTTTTACCTCCAACAGACACAAGGCGAGAAGGTGAATTCACAAACCAACTTGCCCAAATGGCTTTCAATGAGTTGAAAAAGGCTTATTTTGCTTGTAACAGACTACTTGGTCAGTGTCGACCAACACGTGGATGTGATCCTGGAAATGATAGGCGCTCCAACAAGTAAAACACGGATTGTTGGATTCCGTAAGATGGGTGGTATTGGAAAGACAACTATTGCTAAAATCATTTATATTCAGCTTTCACACGATTGTGAGGATTGTCACTTTCATTCGATAACATTTGAGAAACTACCAAACTCAAGGGCGTTGAGTGTGAAAGATGGGAGGTTAAGCAAGCTGGAGTCCAAAGTTGTCCTATGCTTTTGTGACTGCCTTATGACCAAGATATTGATATCCTTTCTCGACTCAAGGCCTTTTACTGTTTGGAGAACCTATTTAGGGCTTCGGGACCTTCCGTAGAGAGATATTACTTGATTTAAGTAATTTGAACAAGCTAAGAAGTTTCAACTAGGAAATTATAGTAATCTAGTTGAAATTCAAAGCCAACTACTTAAATCTTTTCAAGAATTGGAGACTTTGCGTAGCGAGTCTTTGGAACAGTAGCCTCATCAAATTTGAAAGACGTTTAGATAAATCATTGCGATGTGGAGGCGATTTTCAAGTTACATGCTCCGAGTCCAATCTGCGGTGGATTGGGAGGCTAATTATACTGCGCCATTAATTTTATTATAAGGGCCATATGATTGCTCACTGAGGGGGAACATGTTGTCTTTTGTTCTATCTCCTACTTTTGTTTTGTTATATTTATTCTCTTTGATGGTTTTGCACTTCGCTAATTTACCCATTAAAGACTAGTCAAATCAATTTCAAAAGGATTATTCTTTTTGGGCAGCGTTATTTTCAGCCTCATTTTGGCTAAGACACTCCTTTTTTTTCCCCATGGACTTACCAAAATACCCTCCCCTCTCTCTCTCTCTTCAATTTATTGTTCCTTTTTTTATTAGGCTAACCCACAAAACTGACTAATTTCTATTGTCTCTCTTATCTTATTAGTTTCACAACATAAAATGTCAAATTGCACCCAATAAGATATTATCTTATCATGCATCCTATTATCACTTTGCCTAGAGAAGGTTGTTAATTGTAATTTATGATCTCATATTTTAATCACAAAAGTTACATAGAATGTTAGAAATTTCTAGTTATGATGACCTATGAACACACAATTGACTGCCTATTTTTTTATCAAATAGTTTGAGGAAAACTTTTCAAAGTTGAAAATTAAAATTCAATCTAATTATCTAGCTGATTTTGACATTGTGGGAGTTTTTTGGGAATAAAATTGGAGGTTTTTAAAGTTAAACATCGGTAATTTGTGCTTTCTTGTGAGCTTTTTACATTTTAATATGAATTGCAAGATGGGGGTTGAAAATTCATTTACACCGTCTTCACTTTCAGATTCATATCAGATTTTTTCATAGGAAAGTTTTAAGCATATCTTATTTTAAATCCACTTGATATGAGATTAAATTTACAATCTATATTAATTACTTTCTTCATAGTATGAGTAGAACAGCAAGAAGTTTCCCTTTTTGGCCCTTTTATGTGCTTATCTTTTGTTAATATTTAGATATCGTCTAAATATAAATATGTTTAACATTTGATCATGCTTCTAACAAATTAACCTTTTTAATATTTTGATCAATTTTTCTTTTCCATTTTCGATCAAGATAGGCTAGATAATTAAATTGAATTTTGATTTTCGACTTTGAAATATAGCTTTGCTCATACTATTTGATAAAAAAATAGGTAATTAATTGTGTATTCATAAGTTGTCATAAATAGAAATATCTCATGATTTGAAAATGTGAGACTGTAAATTAAGATTGACAAAATTCTCTAGGCAAAGTGATAACAAGATACATGGTAAAATGATATTTTAGGCCAATTAAAATTGTTCGATATAATAGTCCTAATTTATCTAGAATATAGCTAAGTGGAATAGAAATACGAATACTCTAGTTAATAATACTCAAGATTGCATGCACAAGCGCAAGGTGCATAATTTTTTTCTTCCCATATCTATAGACTCTCTAACCGAGAGAGACATCCATTACTCCCAAAATTGATTCTCCTTAGAAGTTTGTGAAAATAAGATGTTTCTCGCTATTGTATACACAACTGATGATAATTCAATTGAGATTGAGAGATAGTAAAAAATTATAAATTTTGCTTATTTGATACGACGTTGCTTTCCAAATCACAAATTTCCCCTAATGAATAATACCATCATTAAAAAGAATTTTAAGTTCTTTGATGATTATCCTCTTTTCATCTTTTGTTGCGTGGCATGGCGAGGACACCTTTAGCGCGGCGGCAGAGAGTAACTAAGGGAGAGATAGACTGAACAGTGGCGCAGTGGCGGCAGAAGGGAGGGGCGGAGACAGTGGGGACTACGGTTATTTGTCAGTTTTTGGGATAAATATTTTCTTAATTATCATGGTCTGTATTTTACTGCCGGTGAAATTGCACAAAAGCTTTTCATGTTTGCTGGGTTGGGATAATGGCATCAAGTCGGCGAAGCCCATTAATGTGGCTATGGGCGTGGTGGCCCTCGCTCAGATTTTGGCGAGGCCTTTGCGGCCAGTGATGGCTTCACCCAAATCTGGTGATGGCCCCACTCAGGACCTTTGCGGCCGATGAGGGCCTCGACCCTAGCTTGAAAAGAAAAGAAAAAAGAAAATATTTATAAAAATAATAAGATAAAATTTCAAAAATTGCAAGAGTTGTTCACGTTAGCAATTTCTGGAAAAACTTAGCCGAAAAGATCGAATTGGCAAATTCTCGAGAGGTTTAGAACTAAATTGGATAAATTAAAAAAAGCCAAAGACTAAATCAACATATGTATAATAGGCTTAAGACTTTTTTGATAATTCGCCTAAGCTTAAAAGACACTTGCTAGAGTTAACTCTTCAAGAACTAATACTTACTGAAGATATCAAGTGACCTTCTCTGTATGCATCTTTTCATGCATTAGAGCCTCTTGGTAAATCCCAATTTGAATGTCAATCCATGATCCATGACATGATTCCCCCGTGCAGTGTTCATCCATTATTTATTCGAGAGATATGCTCTAAAAATAAAAATAAAAAACCGAGGGTATGTACAGTGAATTTGGTACTTGAAACATATCATGACTTTATCTCTATTAGCAGTTTTCATTGTGCCAAGTTTGCACATAACCGCTTAAGCAAAAATCAGAAAATCTCTGTCTTGGAAGAAAGTGAAAGTCCATTCATCTACCATCCTTTGATATCCTCAAGACTCCCAACTTTCTTCAATTATATAAACAATCCTAACTGGACCAACCGATATCGATTCCAGTCCATTCTCGTTGATAGTTTTATGGGCACGGTCAAGGCATCCTGTACTGTGCAAACCGAAGTGCTTGCTTTGCTGGAATTCCTAGAATACTTTTGATCAAGATTAGAAGCTATTTTGGAACTACACTCAGGTCAATATAATCCGATATGTTGTCTAACTAGAGCAGATCAGCCCTTGTGAGAGTAAGTCTACTTATTAAGAAAGCCCAAGCCTAGTTGAGTCTTTTTTCAGATATAAGAGTGGCCTTTTACGGAAGAGAAGCAAATAAGGCTTTGGACTGGTTACCAAATCCCATCGTAGAAAAGTCTTCATCCTAACGGTATTTTATGTCCCCTCAAGCCCTTTGGGCTCTTTTATGTTTTGAATCTGCACCTACAGTCAAACTGAATGAATATTATCTTCCTGACCAACAAAAAAAAAAAAACAAGGTCCTTTTCTTTTTGCAGGCTCACTATTCAATTCTCTCTTTTTAGTTTTTCTCCTCAATCCATTGTAAAAGCACTATAATGTCGGTGAAAGGCCTATTCGACTTTTAAAGAACACTGTTTTCGGTTATACATGCCTACTTTTTCTCAGTTTGGCTTAACCAATAGTGGAAGAGAAGAGCTCCAATTGAACCAAAGTAACTGCACCATCAGAATATAGAACCATTAGTCATTCCGGATAAAATAATCTGTTCAGTTTGATTAAACATGCGGTCCATTCAATCTAAGTTTCTAATTATGCAGGCGAGGACTATTGCCGTGAAGGACGAGACATTACACAAGAAAAAGAAAAGGTGGTGTCTACAGTAGCGTGAGGAACAGGAGCCAAAAGCAATGCTGATCCTGAAGAGGTACTTGGATTTGTGAAATATTTGTGAGGCTGAATAGAAATGGTTGGGGATGCAGAAGGGAATGATAAGATCCAGATCGGGGCTCAGGACCATGTGTAGGGCACTACATTACGCTAGTCTTCATTACTTCCAGTTTCTCCAAAGAAATGCACCCTGCCTCGGTGATTTTCAATGAATGAACACTACTCATAATTCATGTCAAGTCGATGCAAAGATTCTGCAGTCAAACATTTGTATTGTCACTGTAAACTGAGACGTTCCTAAGTGATTTGCAGACCTCCAAAGAAAGGTAATAGAATTATGTCTATGTGCAGGAGGCTGTGGCTCATTCTGCAGCTGAAGTAATTAGAAGAGCAATTAAATTGAAGAATCAGCATAATCGGATCTACATATCCGAATCATCATAGTTAAGTAGAGAAAATAGTTGCACGGGGGCATGCCACGTCTCTATTGCGTTTGTGCATGGGTTCGCTATACCCACTTGGTGAGGTGAGGGTGAGAACTAACTACTTGAATTTATCTTACATTTTTTAAGACTAAGACTTTATGCAATGTGAACAAACCTTTGAAAGAAATGGCTAACGATGTTGATATAGGACCGACCTAATATTTTGATTGGTTACATGGGGCAACCACCGCGATTAGGATAGCAAAGCAAATTAAGGAAGCAACTTGGAATCACTGACGAACCTTATGTTATGCATTAGGTGTTGAATAACTTGGAAGAATCCAACCATAATATTTCTCTGGGAACCTTATTTTATGCATTAGGTGTTAAAAAACCCGCATTTGTCAACTATGACAGGCTGGGGTGACGTTGCAATGAATCATTTTTATTCACCAATTGTAGCAAATTGGCCCACTACTCTCTGCATGTTTTAGCCAACTCTGGCTTCTAAGTTTAATGGCCTGCAGCGTGTGCCTCGTTTCATTAAAATTCGATGCGTTTCATTTGAACCTTTTCTCGGTTTTTTTCATTAGTTCGTTAAAAATTGGGTTTTGTCTATTGAAGTAAGACACCATAAATCACGCTGAAAAAGCAGCACGGCTTGATCATGTTTTGAACTCTTCATGAATAAGACCATGTTGAACCTTTGCATTTCAAAACAACATCATTTCTAGTACAGGTCATTAATCATTAACACTCGGTACAAAGGCTAATTCATCTATAACTGAGCTGATTTATTCAGAAAATCATTTCAAATAGGTTTGCCATTTTTAATTTGGTCTTGTCGGAGCATAGTTTTGTTCAACACAATCCTTTAATTCCTTTTCTTTTGACCTCCAACAAACACTCAGCGAGAAGGTGAGTTCGCAAGAACAATTGCCCGAAAGGTTTTCAATGAGTTGAAAAAGGCTTATCCGCCGGTAACACGCGACTTGATCAACATCGGCCAACATGTGGATGAAATCGTGCAGATGCTAGGCATTGGGATAAGTGAAACAATCATTAATGGAATCCATGCTATGGGTGGCATTGAAAATACAACTATCGCCAAAATCATTCACAATCAGCTTTCATACAAACATGAGGATTGTTGCTTTCTTTCCCACATTCGAGAAACTACAAAACTCATGGGCATTGAGTGCTTGTGAAAGATGGGAGGTTAAGCAAACTGGAGTCTTTGAAGCTGTCCTCTACTTCTGTGACCGCCTCATCACCACATATTAGTATCTAGGGGTGTCAATGGGTCGGGTCGGGTCGGGTCAGGCTTTTCTAATACCCGACCCGACCCGAAACGTAGAGGGTCGCGCTTGACCCGCCCCGCCCCTACCCAAGACCCTATTTAGCGTTTAGCTCAAGAGATGGGTCGGGTAGGGTCGGGTCAGTGCCGGTGTCACAACGCCAAAACATCCTCCCGCTCGGTCTTTGTCCGATGCGACACCCCTTTCTCTCGCTTGAAGGGGCTATGGACGGGGCGGCTCCCCTCCACCGCCCTCCGCTTCTCCAAGCAGGACCTTGCCGACGAGGCCCTCTACTACGGCGTGTCCCCCCTCCCCTCGCCGGCATTGACACCTCCGTCGTTGCCACCATCCACCCCGCCTCCAACGGGTTCCCTGCCGCCCTCTTCGCCCAACCGGACGACTCCTTCTGGATCACCCACGGCGGCCAGATCTCCAGCTACGACTGGAACCTCTCCCACGCCTTGACGTGGGAGAGAGGATCACACCTCACCCCGATCAACGCAACCAGAGTTCACAAGTTCGGACAGCTCCCTATTCCTTTCCCTCGGTAGGGCTTGATGACGACCGACATGGCAATGTAACCTCGGTAGGTGCTTCGATGCTCGCCCATCTTGCACACCACGGTCCCCACGCACTTGCCCCTATGGAACGCCTGACTGACACGAAGACCCCCACACGAGCGCACGAGCTAAGCGAAATTGAACAGCGAATGCTGGAAACTTTGAAGGGGGAGGGGAGGGAGGGAAGGTACCAGGAAGGAGAGCTGAGGCCAGAGGTAGACGAAGTAGCGGTAGGTGAAGATGGAGTAGGGCTCGCTGAGCTCGTGGTCGACGAGGCTCATGATGAGGGGGAGGTGGTGCTCTCCGCCGTAGCTTGCGTACTCCATCTCTGACGCCTCGAACTCGGTCTTCTTCTCCGCTTCCGCGTCGTTGGTCGCCATCTCCATCGGGAAATCAGAGTGCCCCGACGATGCCGCCGGCGGCGGCGGCGGCGGTGGCGAAGGATAACGATGGAGAGAGAATTTTTGGTGAACGAAGGCGGAGGGGGGAAGAAGTAGGAGATGGGGCTCCGAACCCGATTACTGAGATGAAGAAAGCGCAAAAAGAAAAAGCAAAGAAAGAGAAGAAAGCGAAGGGGAGAAGGGGGGGCTGCAGAGAGAGAAGAGAGCGAGGGGGGGCTAGGGATAGGGTAATATTTGGTACCAGGCCAAAAAAGCCCGGCCCGGCCCTATCCTAACAAATACCCATGTAACGCCCCGTACCTCGGGGCCATTAACGTGACGTCCCGTTCATTATTATCTTTATTTAAACACAAGCGAAAGCATAATCGGGACGATTACAATCAAAACAACAGCGGGATTAAAACAACAGCATCATGAGCAAACCTTATATAATAGTTGGAAATCAAGGAAAACATGCATAACATACTATTTCCATTTTACATAAATAGATTTTACAAGCCCCTTTTTCTTTTCACTGGCCATTCCTCGTACAAATCATATTACAAATGAAGGCTGAGGTTAATCCTAGCTCCTCTATGTCATCCTTCATCTTACGGACCTGAAAAAAAAAGGGAAACAACGGGGAATGAGTCGGGGAGACTCAGTGAGTAAATTCACTAATACTCGTGCAGGATGATGCCTCGTCATTGCACTAACACATACAAATACTTTCCCTACCTTATGTCGATGGCAAATCAATAGCAAAGACTTTGACCTTACCCTTGCTATGTTCTCATGGAAACTCACCCGTAAATGCACATCCCGGCACACATATAGAATTCATTTATCACATACCGACACATATATAGGAATCATTTACCGTCATCCCGGCTCAACCAGGGCATCTCGGCTCAACCGAGGCATCCCGGGGCTAGCTCACCCGAGGCATCCGGGCTCAACCAAGGCATCCTAGCTCAACTAGGGCATCCCGGCACTAGTTTACCGAGGCATCCAGGCTCAACCCAGGCATCCTAGCTCAACTAGGGCATCCCGGCGCTAGTTTACCGAGGCATCGCCGCTAACGCGACGGTCTTCTTCTTTTAGTTAGTGGTCACGCGAGCACTCGAGCATTCAAGCCAATTCTTATATTTTCATTAGCCCATGTAAACATGATTCGTGCTCATAACAATACCACAACACAATTTTGTGTGATCACTTATGCAAACAGCCACTTGAATTTGCAAGGAGATCATTTCAAAACATATTTTCCTTCTCAAGACATCGAAATCCTTTTGTAAACATAGTAATGAAATTAATCCATTTTCAAAGGACTTTGTAAAAACATCATTTCAAAGCATGCTTTCCTTCTCAAGACATCGAAATCATTTCTTAATCAAAATTCCTTTTTAAAGATTCTTAATCTTTCTTTGAAATCAACCAGTCCAATGACCGAACAGAGTTCAAGCAAACTACGTCACCTCAAATATAACATATAAGCAAGTCATGGAAAGAACCAACCATAACCAATCAAAAGACCGAACACGGTCCAAGCAAACCACGTCACAAGATTAGGGAATTCACTTACATGCCGCGTTCCAACCACGTAACACACCGCCCTATCCAAGTGTTAGGGAATCCACTCACCTATAAGCACAAAGAAAACGTCTACGACGGTCGGCGATGGCACAAGCACGGGCAAGGCGCATCCAAGGGGAGAGAGGGTGGCCTAGAGAGTGAGAGCGTGAGAGAGAAATGTGATGGTGAAACCGTGAGAAATGAAGGAGTGGCGCCTCTATTTATAGGCTCCATTTGCTTCTTCCCCAAGCCATATCTTTTTATCATCATTACAAAATCTTCCTAGATTCTGTCATTATTACAAAATCTTCTTTTATTAATGACTAGATTTGGCCATCATTACTAAATCTTCCTTAAAATCTTAGTATTAATGAATATAAGCCAAACATCATGATGAAATGTCATTAATAAAGATTCTGAAAATCTTGACATTAATGAATAAGAGCCAAAAGATCACGATGAAATGCCTCCAAAGTCAAATGTCATGATTATAAAGATTTTGAAAATATTGGCATTAATGAAATGATCTTGAAAATCTTTGCATTAATGAATGAGAGCCAAAATATCATCATGAAATGTCATTAATAACTCGATCTTGGAAATCTTTGCATTAATGGACAATGGACAAAATAACATGATGAGATGCCCTAAAGTCTTATGGCCATTAATGCATGTCATGATGGTGGTGCCTTTAAAGTCCAACTAATTAATGCAAGTCATGATAAAGGGGCCTCAAAGTCTTTGTTCATTAATGCATGTCATAATGAGCCTTAATAAATGAAATTTAAAGGAGAAGCTTTGACCATTTCTAGACTCTTCCAAGTCTAACTTGTTCTCCAAGTTCTTGATCGACTTGCTTACCGAGCTTAGACTAGCTTGCTCACCACTCCAAGTCATCAATGCATGTCATCATAGAGGGGCCCTAAAGTCTTGATTCATTTATTGCGAGTCATGATGAAGGGCCACCAAAGTCCAACTTAATAAGTGCAAGCCATAATGAAACTTGGAGGATAAGTTTTGACTCGGTCATGGTCTTATCCTCTAGATTCTTCTACCAATTTCCCGAACCGTATACTCCCTAGAACCTTCTAACTTTACTGAATTCTCACGCAAATGGCTCGGGCCAATCGGGTCACACGAAATAGATCATTTGGCACAACAATCACAACCCTCATCATAAACATTTAACTTATTCTCCGAGGGTTTTCCAAAACATAAGTAAACTTAGTTCCAATTGAAGAACCACTAAACTTAAACTATAGCCAATTCCCAGGGACTGAAATTGAGGATATGACAACCCATATTTAAAACTCATACCCATAAAAAATAAGACCTGACCCCAAAATACCCTAAAATTTCGGGTCGGGTCGGGCCGGGCCGGATCAGCTCGGATTTTTTTGACACCCCTATTAGTATCTTAGGAAAATTATCCAAAAAGTCCTAGCCTATTACACAGTGGCCAATTCAGTCCTAAAATTTTCAATTTGGCCAATTTAATCCTAAATCTTATGACAATTTTCTAATGTAGTCATTTCGGTCAATTTTGATCAGAAATCGCTGTTGTAGTGGTCCAGTTAGCATTGGCCATCAATGTGGCATCGCCGGCCGGCACTAACATGAATGATTCTTATGATATTTTTTTTAAAATTCTTTGAATTGTTTTCTGTTTTTTTTTTCCTTTTTTCTTCTTTCTCAGTTCTTTTTTATTGTTTTCCCTAAAAAACTGAGGGGATATACATGGCCAGCAGCAAATAGGTCACTGGCCACAAGCATGGCATCCTGGCCCTTGCTACCCACTCGCACAGATCTGGCAAGGCGAGTTGTGAAGGTTATCGCAGCCCTTGCCTAGTGGCCAACAGGGTCTTCACGGCCCTTGCTTTCGACAGGCCCTTGCCCATTTACCAATGACGGCATGCAAGCCCTTGCCTTTGATCATCGACGGTCACCGACCATCGTTGAGGCCTCAGCGACCCCCACGTGGCCCCACTGGGAAAATAAAAGTGAAAAGAAAAAAGAAAAGAAAGAAAAAACATGAAAATTGCAAAAAATTACAAAAATTGTTTGTGTTAATCTCAGCCGCACCACGTAAGACGGCAAATGTCTACGTCGAAAATCTTAAAAAATTTTAGGACTAACCGGGCGATTTTTTGTCAAAATTGGCATAAAAGACTACGTTAGAATATCGTCAAAAGATTTAAGATTAAATGGGCCAAATTAAAAAGTTTAAGACTGAATCAGCCATCGTACAATAGGTTTTGGACTTTTCAGGCAATTTTCTCTTGGTATCCATTCTTGACTCAAGGCCTTGATTTTTTGGAGAACATATGAGATTCGTGGCTTTGGGACATTGCACAGGTGGAGATATTACTAGATCTGAGTAATTTGAACATGCTAAAAAGTCTTCAACTAGGAAAATGTGATAATTTGGATGAGATTCAAGGCCAACTACCAGAATCTTTGCAATATTTGGAGATTTTGTGCTGTGAGTCTTTGGAAAAGTTGCTTGATCGGATCTCAAAAATGTTAAGATAAATCATTGGGACATTGAGGCGATTTCGAGTTAGATGCTCCGAGTCCGATATCACAGTAGAAGACCCAATCTGCGGTGGGTTGGGATGCAAATTAAATTGGAGTCTTTTCATTTGAATCACATCCTTCATAGATTTGAACTACGTGAAGTTTTACAGCTAAAATGTATTGTCTAGCCTTGTACAGTGCTAGTCTTGCTCGCTGTTTTGCACCATTAGCTTAAGAGGGCCATATGCTCACCAGCCTTGTACCTGTCGAGCTAAACTTGAAATGGTGACTAGAATATTCGCACTATATCTTTATTTTACCACATCAAACGAATAGCAGCGTACGGGCATTCTATTCTGAACTCGGGATCCTATAGACCAATGGCCTCACAGTGTCTCCAAGTCCTTGGCAGAGCAAATTTTATCACATCTCTAGAACCAACACCAGAAAGAACCAATTTTCGTCCTTGATATGAGGGGAAGTCTTCTTCTCTTTTTTTCCTAACCGCAGTCTATGAGCTTAGAGCCCAGTGGTGATACATGCTTAAGATTCATTCAATGTGGACATCTTTATATGTGAGATGCTTGACAATGCTGGCATGTGCCTGTTCTAGTTATGATAGACTAATTATATGGGAAAATGATGTTCCGTGTCCATTCTTCCCTAGATAGAGCGGACTTTCAACCACCGCGATTAGATTATTAAAAAAAATAATATCGGAAGCAACCACAAAATTGCTGTTGAACCTTATATTATCAATTAGATGCTGAGCAACACAAAACCACGCTCCTTCTTAGCTGTACATTGGAAAAGAATGGAGAATGCAAATGTGCATTGTTGACTTTGTCATAGTCAAATTACATTGCGATATCGTATCGAAATAAACAAAAGGTTCTTAAAACAGGACAGGCAGAATATCCCCTAATCTTTGTTGATATGTGAAAACCTTGTAAATAAAGGAAAAATTATGGACTTCCTTTACATGCACCAAAAAAGTGACTCCCAATCGACCCTATCAACATGTAGAAAGCCCTACCAATACAAATAACCATTAATATCACCAGTGAATAAATACATACAATCAACCGGCATACACATGTATATACTTGACAGTTCCATAGATAATGTTCGCATGTTACGGCCAAATAATCGTTGGTACTCATACAATTGAAACGTTGTTCTTATTCTATTAAGAATATATAATGGGAAAACAGTAATCTTTTTTGAAAGTTTCAACCGTAAACCGATATTACTAACATAATACGGAAGCAACTTGAAATCTTCTAACGGAATGACACACAACATTCATAATCTTCAAGAATATTTCAGCCTAGTAAATCACTCATTTCGTTAGTATGCTAATGACGAATAAATATTGCTACCTGTAAAATTTGAAACGATGTTACGAATAAATATCGCTACCATTAACCGAGACTACTCACAAAGTATGTAAGCAACTCGTAATCTACTAGCAAAGTGTTGAACTTGCATTTTTAAAATAAAAGTGTGCACCGTGCTATCTCAAACCTGAACACATTCACGTTCTCCCTTGAATAAAATCAATATGGTCCTGGTTATTGGAAGGATATTTTGCTAGCCTGGGTCCGTCCACTGGCTTATCCTTCCAATTACATTCGGTCGCTTTAATACTCCAACTTGCTTGCCAGCACAGCTGATGTATCTATTATGTACATTGATTTTCTGGTGATATGAAAACCTTGGGCAAGAATTCAATTAGCCACCGAAGTGCAGGTTCTCATTCTAATTTTGTCCATCAAATAATGGATAAGTGCACTGCAAGTTACAATTGAGTCCTAAAATTTTCAAAAAGTGCAATTAAATCCTAAACTTGTCAAATTGATGCAATCAAGTTCTTCCGTTAAATCCGTCTAATTTGGCTAACGAAAAATGCTAACATTGCTTTTTTTTTTCTCTCTCATATGTGACAATAATATGGCTAAAACATGAATCATTGGGTTAAAACGACGTCATTTTGGTTCAAATATGATTTTTTAATGCAAGTTTTATTTAAATTAAATAAAAAAAACAAGTTAAATTTAAAATAACTGAATTATAAAAGAGAGACAACCAAGTCCTCGTCGCCATAGCCCTACCATCGCTGGCTAGTGGGTCGGGAACCCTTGTCCACTGGCCGGGGCTTGGCAAGCCCCGCCGGCCATTGCCCAACCATCACCGACGGCAGCAACGAGGGCTTTGTTTCTCTTTGTTTATCTTTTTTTTTTTGGTACAGATCTTTGTTTATCTTTTGTTTTTGTGTTTTCTTAAAGTTAGGTTTTTCTTATATAATTTGAATAAAATTTTTATTAAGAAATTAGATTTGAACCACAACGACATCGTTTTAGCCACATTAGCGTCATGTAGGATAGTAAAAATTATATAAAAAAATCACATCAATATTGTTCGTTAGCCAAATTGAAATGGATTAACGAAAGGACTTAATTGCATCAATTTAACAAGTTTTTGGACTTAATTGCACTTTAGTGATAAAGTTTTAGGAGTATAATAAAAGGTTGTGTACCAGTATATCAATATGAACTCAAAAAGGCAAAAGTACACCACAAGTGCCATAACTTGTGTACGGCGATCACTTTGGTGCCATAACTTTTTTTTGGATCACTTTGGTGCTAAAATCGGAAAAAAAGATCACTTTAGTGCTAATTTGGCCGGAAATCCGACGTGGCATTTTTTATTAATTTTTTACGCCGACGTGGCTCGCCGGAGGGCTGAGTCAGCGTGTACAGTTAGCATTTTTAATTGTAAATATTTTTTTCTTTTTTTTTCCTTTTTCTTTTCTTTTTTTTCTTTTTTCTCCCTCGCTGGCCGATTGCCGGTGGCCGGCCGGCCACCGGCCAAGCCCGACAAGGGCTGGGCGAGGGCGGCCTTGCCCATGGTCGGCGAGGGGCGGCCGACCCTCGCCGGCGACGGGCGAGGCCGCCCCTCACCGGCGTGGGGCGAGGCCGGCCCTCGCCGGCCCAGGCGAGGGTCGCCCTCGCCAGATCCGGCGAGGGCAACCCTCGCCGGCCCAGGCGAGGGCCGCCCTTGCCCGACGCCGGCGAGGGTCGCCCTCGCCGGATCTGGCGTCGGGCGACCCTCGCCTGGCGTCGGGCGAGGGGATCCGGCGAGGGCGACCCTCGCCGGCGTCGGGCGAGGGCGGCCCTCGCCTGGGCGGGCGCGGGCGACCCTCGCTCGACGCCCGCGAGGGTCGCCGACGCCCGACGCCCGCGAGGGTCGCCCTCGCCGGATCTGGCGAGGGCCGGCCTTGCCCCACGCCGGCGAGGGCCGGCCTCGCCCGTCGCCTCCGAGGGTCGGCCACCCCTCGCCGGCCATGGGCAAGGCCGCCCTCGCCCAGCCCTTGTAGGGCTTCGCCGGTGGCCGGCCGGCCACCGGCAACCGGCCGGCGAGGGGAGAAAGAAAAAGGAAAAAAAAAGAAAAAAATATTTAAAATTAAAAATGCTGACTGTACACGTTGAAAAAAATTATTTAAAATAAAAAATGCTGACTGTACACGCTGACTCAGCCCTCCGGCGAGCCACGTCGGCGTCAAAAATTAATAAAAAATGCCACGTCGGATTTCCGGCCAAATTGGCACTAAAGTGATCTTTTTTCTCCGATTTTGGCACCAAAGTGATCCGAAAAAAAGTTATGGCACCAAAGTGATCGCCGTACACAAGTTATGGCACTTGTGGTGTACTTTTGCCAACTCAAAAAGGATAGCAGAGGGCCAAATCTGCAGAACCAAACTTAGGAAGGGGCTATTTTTCGTTCTTGAGATCTGAGAAGAGACAACCTTTTACAGAAGCGGATGAGCATGGCCGGTCTTGGAGACCATCACAGCACGTGAAATGCCAGATGAAGGACAGTGGCGTTTTCCGATTTCGAGAGAATATTCTTTTGGAAGATTTTATGATATTGCAGTTGAATGTTATCAACTCAAAAGGCGTTCCGGGGACAAAAAAAAGTGGGAATTGTGCACTTTGAAGTGTGGACTCGAACACTTGCACGTTCGCTCCTTGAGACTTGAGACTACCTTGGCTTCTTTTACTTACTCCATCCTGATCTTGAGCGCTGGCTCTGATCTCTGCTATTCCACCATTCGCCTGGGTATTTCAAGCTTGAAACCTTCTTGTTGCTAACTTACAAAATATTCGTAAATTACCAATTCCTATGAAATTTTATCGGTGTGATAAGTAAATTACCAAGATTATCAAAATTTTACCAACATTCCAATGAAGTAGTAAATTAACTCATTTGAATTTTTATCAGTGCTGTAAATAAATTACCAGCATCATTAGAAATGGGCTAATTCAAAAAAAAACATAAACTTTAGATCGAGTGACAATTTTGGCCCCAAACTTTTTTTTGTCTGGTAAACAAATACTAACTTTAGGTCAAGTAATAATTCTGGTCCGAACTTCATTTTGTCTCATAAAAAATCATAAATTTTCACCTTTATCCCAAATCTGACCCTCCGTTGACTTTCCTTTTGAAGTCACCCTTATTTGAGAAAAAAGGTTATGATCGTGAGCTTGGTGGATCTCGTCCATGGTGTCTGTCGACGGGCGGTGGTCTACAACTTCAAATTATGATGAAACAACAAAGTCTGACGAAAGAGATTCAATCTAGAGATCTTTTTGACTTGTCGGTGAAGTAAAGGAAATGAACAGTTTTCACCATTATTCTTCGAGCTATGCCTCAGAGAAGAAAATAATATATAGTGCTTTAAATCCAGTTAGTAAGCCACGTGGATTTATTGTTAAGATGGAATAGTTAAGTTGGATAATCAATGGTTCCAAGTCAAGGGGGCAAGATTTGAGATTTAAATGAAAGTTGGTGATTTTTTATGAGACAAAAAAAAGTTGGGGTCAGAATTGTCACTCGACTTAAAGTTAATGCTTTTTTACGAGATAAAAAAAGTCGGAGTCAGAATTATCACTTCACCTAAAGTTGGTGTGTTTTTATTTTTTGGAATTAGGCCCATTAGAAATTAACCAACATACCAATAAAGTAGTAAATTACCGACTCCTACAAAATTTCATGAGGGTGGTGAGTAAATTACCTACACAGTCAAGATTTTACAAACATTACATGGAAGAATTAAATTACCAACTCTCTCAAATTCTACCAGTGTGTTAAGTAAATTACCAACACTATAAAAATTCACCAGCATACCTATTAAGTGGTTAATTACCAACTCTTAATACCAGTATCGTAAATAAATTACCAGCACTACCAAGAATTTACCAACATTCTACTGAATTAGTAAATTAACATATCCGAATAACCAACAGTAGAGATCAAATAAATTAAAAAAAAGAATCCATATATCTTGCCCTCAGCCAAAAATGGATAAGAGCATAAGAAAAATCATGGCGCTCAACACAATCGGCTAGTGAGAGAGAGAGAGAGAGAGATACACATCTGGCCAATTTGTCGAGCAAAGAGGAAGCCACACTGAAATTAATTTATTTCACTAAAAAAATCTTGTCGCTGAAATCGTTTTCAGGAAATTCAATTTCAAAGAAAGTGAACAATTTTCTAGTGTTTATTTGCGCCGAAAAACAAGTTGAAAAAATTGGTTTCGTGTAATTGATAATAAGTGATCTACTACCGTGCTAGTTAAATACATGGAAAAGAGAAACTCCCAAAACCCGCCCAGTTAGCAAATACGCTTTTCATACTTGATATTCGACTGGAATCAAGTCTTTTTTTTTTTAATCGAAGTCAATGAACTCATAGCCCTGTGCTAAAGCTTTTTTTAAGACAAACTTTATTCTACGTGAACAATCGCCTGAAAATAAATGCCTAACAATATTGATCTAGGACCGTCCTAATATTTTGATAGATGACATGGGAGCTCTCAGCCACCCCAATTAGAATAGCAAAGGAAATTGAGGAAGCATATTGGAATCTATGATGAACCTTCTGTTATGCATTAGGCGTTGAACAACTTGAAAGAATCCAACCGTATTATATCACTAATGAACCTTATTTTATGCTTTGGGTGTTAAAAAAAGTGCACCTGTCAACTTTGACAGGCTGGAGTGATGTTGCAATGAATCATTCTTAATGACCAATTGTAGCAAACTGGTCCACAACTCTCTGCATGTTTAGCCAATCCTGGCTTCTAAGTTTAATGACCTACAGAGTGTGCATTGGGTTTTGTCTATTGAAGTAAGACCAGATAAATCACGCTGAACAAGCGGCACGGTTTGATCCTAATTCAAGTTCTTCATAAGTCCCCGTTGAACCTTTGCATTCCAAACCACATTTTTCTAGTGCAGGTCCTTATTCATTAACACTCGGTACAAAGGCTAATTCATCTATAACTGAATTGAATTATTTAGGAAATTCATTTCACGTAGGTTTGCTGTTTCTAATTTGGTCTTGTCGGAACATAGTTTGGTTCACTTTTAATTCCTCTTTCTTTTTACCTCCAACAGATACTAGGCAAAAAGTGAGTTCACAGACAGAATTGCCCAAAAGGTTTTCAATGAGTTGGAAAAAGGCTTATCTTGCTGGTAACAGACTACTTGGTCAGTGTAGACCAACATGTGGATGTGATCATGGTACTGATAGGCGCTCCGACAAGCGAAGCACGGATTGTTGGATTCCATGATATGGGTGGTATTAGAAAGACAACTGTTGCCAAAATCATCTACAAATTCACACGATAATGAGGATTGTCGCTTTCATACGAAAACGTTCGAGAAACTTCAAAACTCAAGGACATTGAGTGCTTGAGAAAGATGGGAGGTTAAGCTAGCCAGAGTCCGAAGCTGTCCTCTGCTTTTGTGACTGCCTTATCACCAAGATATTGGTATCGTTTCTATACCCAAGCCCTTTATTTGCAAGAATTGGAGATTTTGTGCAGCGAGCTTGGAAAAAGTTGTCTCATCGGTTTTGAACGACGTTTAGAAAAATCATTGCAATGTGGAGGCGATTTTCGAATTAGATGCTCTGAGTCCCATCTGTGTTGGGTTGGGAGGTTAATTATATTGGAGTCTTTTTCGTTTGAATCGCCTCCTTTATAGACATGAACTACGTAAAGTTGCACAGGTAAATTTTATTTGTCTAGCCATTATACAGTGTCAGTCTTACTCGCTGTTTTGCACCATTAATTTTATAAGGGCCATAAGACCGCCTACTGGTGGTTTTGCACTTCAAGGGCATTTTTTTTTCCAATTTTACTTAGTGACGCTTTATTCGAGATCTTTGTAAATTGCTCTTTCCTGTATAAAATTTGAAGCTGTGACACCTATGCTTTGAGCAGGGCAACATTCTACACTAAAAAACTGGAAAATTTCCGTGTTGATATAATTTCAAAGTTGTTGGTAATTATTCAATTTTATTGATAAAGAAAACATCACCAATAACTGTTAGGATTCGGCGCATAATCATAAAAAAACAAAGAATAAAAGCGAAAAAGAGAAATGGAGACACGAGATTTTATTCCGGTTCACTCTTAAACTAGGAATACATCTAGCATAATTAGCACCTCACATATCTCTATTACATCCCTTAATTACAAGAGAAAGAGATTATATATAATGGTGGCTATTATTGAGCCAAAGCCCAAACTACCAATAAAATACGAGCCCAAACTATAAAAGCTTTTTGGCTTCGCAGACTTGCTCACCAGGGAGCGGGACTCCCGTACCTTCCTATTGCAAGGGTACAGGTGTATGAATCACACTCCAACAAAAACTTGCTTGTCTGGTAAACCCCTCATAAATTACCAACACTCTTAGATTTTGTCTACATTCCGGTGAAGTAGCAAGTGACCAACTCCCGTGAAATTTTATCATTGCCATAAGTAAATTACTTGCGATATTAAAAACTTATCAATAGTCCAATGAAGTAGTAAATTACTAAATAAATTACCACCATTGTTAAGAATTAAAACCATTATTATTGGATGACCATGATACATCCCAAAAATAGAAGTGATTGATCAACAAAGGAACAGTATCACCATTTTTGTTCAAGATTTAGCAACATTCCATTGAAAAATTAAATTAGCAACTCCTCTCGAATTTTACCAATGCAGTAAGTAAATCACTATCACTATCACTATCACTATCAATAATTTATCAGCATTCTAACAAATTAGTAAATTACGAACTCTTAAGAAATTTTATTAGTGTGATAAGTAAATTACCAACACTATCAAGAATTTATCCACCTTCCTGCCATGAAGGCATTGGAGTAATTTGGCAGCAGCAAAATAGACATCCAATTGATGATCAACAGATTCCAGAAAATAACGTGGTTTTGGCCATTTGTGGTGGGTGGGGAACCAAAAACGTCGAAGAAAATCTCCCCGATCAGGCATAGGAACAACGGCTCATATGACCAGAAGGGGGCTGTTTTCCCCAAAATAGCCCCGACTCGACACCCCACCCCGCAATTGTATTTTTCTTTTTTCAATTGCGTTGTGTCGGTGGAGATAAAAGATAAGAATTGAGTTGGGAGGGGCCACTTTGGTTTTAAATAAACCTGCATTCGTCAACTTTGACAGGCTGTAGCGAGCCATTCTTATTGACCAATTCTAGCAAACTGGCCCTCGACTCTCTGCATATTTAGCCAGTCCTGTCTTCTACGTTTAATGACCCACAGAGATCTCCGTTTGTTAGTTCTGGCTTCTAAACTGTTTCCATCTCTAGCTGCCACTGCTTTTGCTGCTATACTTTTCAAATTTTTTTTTTTTGAAGAGAAAGATCAAGTGAGATCAATGGAGGGGAGGGCAAAAAAAAGACGCATCTGTGAAAATAATGGAACAGCAGGAGGCGCTTCTTCTACTCACACTTCAACATCGTCAAGGAATGGCTACTTCATCAGGATATGACTATGAAGTATTCTTAAGCTTCAATGGATCAGATACTCGAGCGGGTTTTACCGACTTCCTTTACACTTGTCTTAATGATGTGGGAATCCGCACATTTAAGGACGACAAGGAGCTCCGCGTTGGGGAAGAGTTTGCCCTAGAACTTCTCCAAGCAATTAATCAGTCGAAGATCTCAATACCTATCTTTTCGAAACGCTATGCCTCTAGCGTATGGTGTCTCAAGGAGCTAGTCCAGATGGTCGAGTGCCAGAAAACTCGAAGACAAAAGATCATCCCTATTTTTTATGATGTGGCGCCTTCGGAGGTTCGGCACCAAACAGAGGGTTATGCAAAGGCCTTTCTTTCTTGCACATGAAAACAAGAAGCGACACGACGAAAAGACTATTCAAGGGTGGAAGGATGCTCTCGGTGCAGTAGGAGCAATAAACGGATGGGACCTGCATAGCAAGAAGGAGAACAGGTGATTGCTTTAAGCATTCCATCTCATGTACCGTGTACCATTAAAACTTTATGCGTTTCAGGTTTCTTTTCTAGATTTGTGTTAGCCCTGTTTAAACTGAATTCTGTGTCATTGAAGTTGTACTGCTGAAAACTCGCTAAGTAATGGCACAATCCCAATTTTGTCCCATTTTATTCCAAGCATCATTTTTTCCAGTTTATTTCATTCATTAACTGTAAGTTCCAACGCTAATTCATCTACAATGGAATAAATCCTTGAAGAACACATTCCGAATTTAATTTGGTCTTGTCAGAGCATAGTTAATTCAACACAATTTTCTAACTCATTGTCTTTTGCCTCCAACAAACACCAGGCGAGAAGGAGAGTTCGCAAAAGAACTTACCCATAAGGTTTTCAGCGAGTTGAAAAAGGGTTATCTAGCGGTATCAGACTGCTTGGTCCGTGTCGACAACCATGTGGACGCAATCATGGAAAAGATAGGTGCCGGGACAAGTGAAACACGGATTATAGGAATCCACGGGATGGGTGGCATCGGAAAGACGACCATTGCCAAAATGATCTACAATAAGCTATTACACAACTTTGAGAATTGTTGCTTTCTTCGCGATATTCGAGAAGTGTCAGAAGTTAATGGCATTTGCTGCTTGCAGAATCAACTCATCTCTGGCATCCTCAAAACGAAAGGCATGGATATAAAAGACATTGATGAAGGAACTCAGACAATTAAAGAGAGGATGTATGATAAAAGAGTCCTCCTGCTTCTTGATGACGTGCATGAAAAGAATCACGTGGATGCACTTGTAGGTGAGCGTGATTGGTTTGGTGAAGGGAGTAAACTTATTATTACTACCAGAAACAAAGAAGTTCTTGATGTTCATAAAGTGGACGACCGTTATGAGCTTATGGGCATGGATCCCGATCAGTCTCTTCAACTATTTAGCAAACATGCCTTCAGAAGAGATTCCCCTTTAGACGAGTACATCGACCAATCCCATAGGGCAATATGCATTGCTGGAGGTCTTCCGCTAGCTCTAGAAGTCATGGGCTCACTTTTATCTGGCAAAAATAAGAAAGAGTGGGAGGCCACATTGAAGATGCTAGAAAGTGTTCCTGATGGTAAAGTTCAAAGTAAACTGAAAATAAGTTACGATGCATTAAATGATCGGCAGAAGCATATATTCCTCGATATAGCTTGCATTTTCATTGGATATGACAAAGACATTGTGGTTCATTTCTGGGATGAATCAAAATTTCCGGAAGTAGCCTTGGAAGTTTTGCAGAACATGTCTTTGATAAAGATTAGAAAGCATAATAAAGTGTGGATGCATGACCAACTCAGAGATTTCGGAAGAGAAATGGCTCGTCAAGAAAGTAAGATGAAAATACAGAAGCAAAGGAGGGTGTGGGATCCCAAGGAAGCATTGGATTTGCTGAGGAAACATGAGGTAAAATCCCCCATGCGATAAATCTCCATGTTACTTGTGGACATTTTCCTTTTAAAAAAAAATCTAGTTACTTTTTTGTGTTCTCTAGCACTACTGTGACCTACTCAAACCAATATTTTTGCTCTGTCAAGATTAAAGTAACGATAGTACTCCAACTCAACCCCTTAAAATAGTGAACTTGAATAAATGTGTTTCGCTTCAAACTCTTTTGTTTCTAAATTTTACCATTGGGCAGGGAAAAACAAAAGTTGAAGCTCTTCATCTACACTTTGGCCATGAGCGGCAGTACTGTTTTACCCGTAAAGACTTTAAGAGAATATCAAATGTGCGGTTTCTTCGAGTTAACGGTTCTGAGGAATATTTTCGTGCCGAAGAGAGGCTTCTTTGGCACAAATCACCATCAAATGTTCTTCCGACTAATGTTTTTCGGGAGAATTCGTATCTCCTTCCGCATTTATGATGGCTTTCTTGGCACGGTATTCCCCCAACCCCAACATTTAAGATTGCAAATTTCTCCATGGAGGAGGTGGTTATTCTTGATCTATCTTTCAGTGAAATCACGGATGATTGGAAGGGGTGGAGCCATATGGAGGTATGTTATATGCTAGACGACACTTATTATTCCATCTTATGAGATTCAAAAATAATCTTTGCATGATTTTTCTTTTACAGGTGATGAAGAATTTGAAAATTTTGAATTTGACCGGATGCAATTGCTTGGAGAGAACTCCCATCTTCTCTGCTGAGGTAAATTTAGAACGATTGATCCTAAAGTACTGTAAAATAACTGAAATTGATAGGTCAATTTGTCATTTGAAAAGCCTAGTTTCCTTAGATGTAAGCTATTGTAAGAAACTTCGGAGGCTACCAGATGAGCTGGGTGGAGATCTTGCGAGCCTTAAATACCTATCTCTGAAACGTTGCACATCGTTGGAGAGGCTTCCGGATACGATAGGGAATTTGGAATCGCTGATTAAGCTGGATATATCCGAAACGAGGATCAAAGAACTACCCGATTCCATCGGAAAGTTGAAAAATTTGAAAGTAGCGAAGATGGATTGGAATGAAATAAGTAAGATACCGGATGCCTTTTGGACAATTGAGAAGCTCGAAGAAATAGATGTCCAATTTACAAAGGATTTCAATGTGGAAGTGGAAATTGGCAATTGCATCTATAGAAATCAATCCCTAAGGATCTTGAAATTGCGGGATGCTGCAATATACATGGTACCGAGGCTTCCTGAAAGTCTTATCATTCTAGAGTTGTCTGACTTGCATATGGATACGTTTCCAGATCTCTCAAACCTAACTAATTTAAAGGAATTGAAGCTGTGGCTTAGCGAACACGATGTTGGTCGGGAATCTGATGGGCCTGTGCAAGAATATCCGATGCCACGGTGGATTGGGAATTTAAGCAAATTGGAGACTCTGGACCTATTCTCTTGGTATTTTGTGACCCACTTACCCACGGATATTAGTGGTCTCCTTCCTCGACTCCAATACCTTACACTCGAGTGCCCTAATCTGCGTGACCTCCCGAGCCTTCCCTCCAGTTTATTATCCTTGGATTTGGAGTCTGAACACATGACCGCCTTACCCACAGATATCGGTCTCCTTCCTCGACTCCAAAAACTTCGACTCTACGGCCCTAATTTACGTTGCCTCCCGATCCTTCCCTCCAGCTTATCATCCTTACGTTTGGTATGTTGCAACTCACTTGGTTCCCTGGGGGATCTATCGAATTTGAAGAGCCTATCAGATCTTGAGATTGCTGACTCTGTAATCTCAGAGATTCGCGAGACCTTGATGGTTTGGAGAACCTAGATTTGCAGCTTTCGGAACTTCAACAGGTGGGGATATTACCTGATCTAAGTTATCTCAACCAACTAGGGCATCTTCTTATGTTGGACTGCAATAATCTGGTTGAGATTCAAGGTGAACTACCACAATGTTTGGAAGTATTGTTTATTCATCAGTGTGGATCTTTACAGAAGTTGCCTGATCTATCAAGCTTGAAAGGACTGCGATCTGTTCATATAACGTATTGCGGGAAATTAAATGTGGAGGCAATTTCTTTGCTTTGCTCAGAGAAGGGAATCAGATTTAAGGGAGACGATGCCGAATCTGAATCTGAAGCGGAGGGAGAAGATGACGAATCTGAGGGAGAAGATGATGAATCTGAGGGAGAAGACTGACGGATAAGTGCACGTTGCTCTTGAAAGCTTCTTGATCACCGACCGCAAATTGTTCCCTTGTGTGCAAACTTTAAACAAATTGAGGTAAGTTATTTCATCTGACAATCAATGTTTTCCCTTTTCTGCAATTAAACTCTTTCACGGATATGAACGGAGAAGTTTCGCATGCACTTTTTAATTACCTCTTCACGAGTTGATGACTAAAAATTTGATGAAGATATTGGAATTATGATACCTCCGGACAGCTAGAGGGTTCTTAATTATGTACAGACATTCGTTCTCTTCTACTAGTTTGGTTTGGCTTTTTTTGCTATATTCTCTTTGGGTGGTTTCTCCTTGGTTTTATGTTTCCCAAATGGAGGTATGCATGTCGATCGCATCGTTTTTATTTGGTTTGGTTTGTAACAAATTGTTAGATATCCTTGTCGATTTGCTACTTCACTTATTTCGAAGTTGACAACCTCGCTTCGCTTTGGAGATGACTTCCTTGTACTATAAACAATTAGATGGAATGTGTGTCAGAAGGTCATATAATAACTATGGTTCTCATCCTTGAACTTTACAGCATAATCAACTCATTGTTGCAACTGTGAAGAAGACAGACACCCTGTATTGATATGCTTATGTTCAGTTTATTTTCCAGGAAAGATGTGCTTCTTAGTGGGATTTGCAAATATTATGGAGAAGTCATAAAATGAAGAAAGAGGAATTTTACTTGGGTAGCGGATCAATAGTTGGTGCAGCAAAACTTCCACCTCCAAGGTATCATAAATTGTCTTATAATTCAGTAATATCGTTGCCTAGGACATATGATAAGCTTCGCTTGGGGTTAGAAATCATGTATATGAAAGTCTTGTGTGATCTCCATTATTACCTACATTTTCTAGAAATGGTTATGCCTAGATGATTTTCTGTCATAGAAGCTCTTCCATTCACCTCAAGTTATCCTAGAGGATTCTTTTAGGTTTTAAGATTGATAAGAAGTGCAAAGGGAGACGTCTCAAATAACCGGCTTTTTACTGTTTCTTAATGTTGTTAAGAGGAATTAAAGTTACATAAACTTACAGAGCTGTGGCTAATTGAGCAACTGTATAAATGAAGACCGAATAAAGATAAAATGAAGATGACATTCAATGTGAAGCTTTACGTCCACTTTTTAATTACTTTTTGCGAGTTGATGTCTGAAAATCTGATGAAGGTATTGAAATTATGGTACCTCCGTGCAACCAGAGGGTTCTTAATTATGTACAAATATTCGTTCTCTTTTCCTAGTTTGGTTTGGCTTTTTTTAGCCATATTCTCTTTGGGTGGTTTCTCCTTGCTTTTTTGTTTCTGAGTTGGAGGTATGCATGTCGATTGCATCGTTTTTATTTGATATGTAACAAATTAGTGGAAATCCTTGTCATTCACTGCTTCACATATTTCGAAGATGATAGCCTCACTTTGCTTTGGAGATAACTTCGTTATGCTGTAACCAATTAGATGGAAGGTCATATAACTATGGTTCTCATCCTGAAACTTTACAGCATAATCAACTCATCGTTGCAATCATGAAGAAGACAGACACTCTGTATTGATATGCTTATGTTCAGTTTATTGTCGAGGATAGGTGTGCTTCTTACTAAGATTTGCAAATGTTAGGGAGAAGTTATAAAATGAAGAAAGAAGAATTTCACTTGGGTAGCGGCATCAATACTTCGTGCAGCAAAACTTCCACCTGTGACAGGAGAGAGGAGCTACTTAGCTTCTCCAAGGTATCATAAATCATTTAGTCAAAGGCTAATATTTCAGTATTACCGGTGCGTAGGACATATGATAAGTCTCATTGGGGTTAGAAATCATGTAAATGGATTCTTGTGTGATCTCCATTATCACCTACATCTTCTAGAAATGGTTATGCCTTGGTGATTCTCTGTAATAGAAGCCCTTCGATTTACCTTGAGCTATACTAGAGGACTCTTTTAGGGTTTAAGATTGACAAGAAGTGCTAAGGGAGACATCTCAGCAACCGGCTTTTTTGCTGGTTTCTATTGTTGTTGAAAGGAATTAGAGTTTGAGAAACTTATAGAGATTTTTTTGTGCAGGGAGCTGCGGCTAATTGGGCAGGCGTACAAATGAAGATCGAATCAAGGAAAATGAAGATTAAATATATTGTCAACTAAATTCCCGTTCACAATCTTGGGGTGGTATTCACCTGTTGAGAGACAAAAACTTGAATATTAGTGAGGGAAGTCATTGCCTATTGATGAAATTGATGAAATTGTTGAATCTGTTGAACTCGGTGTGAAGTTTTAGTTGAAGGTTTGGCCCTTTTTTCCAGAGAAATCATTAGAGCAAGGCAGAGGGATTCATTGTGCAATTTGGAGCATCATACGTAATGTTTTTGGGGTTAAAAGGGCTATTTAAGCAAACCTAATATTTTATTAATCCTTTTTGTGGGGCCATAAGAATGATTATTGTTCTTCATCTGTATGTGTGTTCTCTGCATTGACATGCAATAGAACTTGCTTATCAGTACCCAAATATTCCTTTATGAGGAAACACTCGAAGGGCTTGTCTGGACGGGGAGAAAAATTGTGTGTGCTTAAAGAGGTGTTCACGGCAATCTTAGTTGTGCCTGCTAAAACCAGTTCATGGACCTTTCGATGTGAAAATGGTGTTCAAGGTAGTCTTACTCATGAGTATGATAGGAAATCACGACACAGGAAACACAAATTGTTGGAATTCATGGAATGGGCAGTATTGCCAAAATTATCTACAATTAGTTTTCACATGGTTTTAAGCACTGTTGCTTTCTTTCTAATAATTGTGATACTTTAGAGCTCAAGGGCATTCAGTACTTGCAAAATCAACTCATCTCCTATGTCCATAAAAGGAAATTGATTGAAATAAGTAATGTTGATGAAGGGATCAAGACAATTAAAGATGGTTATCTAGTAAAAGAGTTATCTTCCTTTTTGATGATGTTGACCATAAGAAACAATTGAATGCGCTGTGAGAAATATCTATGATATTTAGGCATTACTAAATACTTCAACACTGAATATAATATCAAGCACCGAAGGATCTCGAAATTCTTAGTGCTTCGCATTGTTCACCATTGAAGATAGTCTCTTCCAAAGGTGACTTGACATCTCTATTGAGGCTATCTTTCGGGAGCACCATAATTACACAACTTCCCCTCTCGATTGGAGCTCTTACAAGCCTTGAATACCTGTCTTCAAAAGAATGTGGATGTATAGAGAGGCTTCCGGACTCGTTTGGCAAACTGCAATTGCTACTTGAGTTCGATATCTCCTACACATGCATTAAAGAACTACCTAACTCAATGGGAAACATGAAAAGTTTGAAAAGTAGTGAGGATGAACGATTGTTCCATTGGAAAGATACCAAGTGCCTTATGGTTGTTGTAAAAGCCTGAAGAATTAGATGCAGCACATGGTGAAAGCTTGCAACTGGAAATTCCAAATGACATTAGTAGATATTCATCTTTGAGGATCCTAAAATTGACACTGAATGAAACATGTCAAGTACCAAGGTTTCCAGAAAGTCTCGTCAGTTTATACATCGATGATGACAATTCCATATTTCTCAAACCTGACAAGTTTAAATGATTTGTATTGGGCCATTCGACCATATGCTTACCCCGTGGACAATTTTCAACTTGTGGAATATCCTACGCCATGGTGCATTGTGAGATTAAATAAATTGGAGTTTTTGACCTTGTTGTCTGCTGTTGTAACCACCTTATCAACAGATATTGGTTAGCTTTCTCAACTAAAATACTAGAACTCCAATGTGCTAATTCACTGTGCCCCCTAAGGCTTCCCTCGAGTTTATTTTATTTATGTTTTGAATCTTGTTAGCGGATGAGAATAGCAATGGATCTCTCAAATTTGAAGAGACTGTCATAACTAAGAATGGAGAACTCTACAATAACAGAGATTCAAGGCCTTGACTTTTTGGAGCATGTACGAATTCTGGAGCTCTTCGATCTTAAAAAAGGGAGAGTTTCCCTGATCCGACTCCTTTGAAGAAGTTGAAGTCAGTTTCACTAGATTATTGTAGTGATGTGGATTTTGCTCGTCGCAAACTACTAGAATCTCCGGAAGAATTGTTGATTGAAGGCCTTGCCATCCTTGATGTAAGTTGATCGGGTCGAAATACTTTGCAGCGGGGGAATAACATGTGTGAGGCCTCACTGTTTCAACTTGAAGAGGTTCAAATGATGTGATGTTTAGGAGATTCAGCTATTTCTCGAAAAATTTAGAAGACATGCTCTATTGAGGAGTACATTTTCCAACAAGAAGTGCATGTAGTTCTTGAAAGATCCTGCGTTTACAACTAGATCTGTTGTCAAGGAAGCTTTGAAACTTAAACAAATTGCTTATTGCCCTATGTCATTCTAGCAGACATTCGTAATTGTATTTCCCCATTTATGCAATCACTTTCTATTTTTAAGATGGATGGTTGTAAACTATTCATGAAATGGGACCATGGTTTCTTTTGATCTATTTCGTGCGATTTGGTTTAGATATATTCCCTTTTGACGATTTTGATTGGCGAATTGAGTGTCCAGTAAAAGACAAGTCAAATTGATGCTAGTTTTACTACATTCAAGTGCATTAATTTTGTCAAGTTACACATTGGTCTTTAATGTGAGATCCTCGGAACTTGCTGGGTTGTACTTTAAATTTGAAGCTGATATCCATGCCTCGTAAATATTAACTTTGTTACACCTTAAACAATGAAGGATATATTCAAATGTGTAGGCTTTAATCAGTGACAGAAGCTCTGCCATTCACCATTTAGTCATCCTAGGAATGGAGCTTTAAGTTTCAACATTGATAAGAAGAACCACTCCCCGACAAAAGTCCTACATGACAGCGTGAGCTTTTTCTCGGTAACGAGTAAGAGATATTTACGAGGTCTTTCTGTGTAGGTAAGCTGTAGCTAACTCAGTTAATGCGTAGAATTGACAACCAACTCACCAAGTAAGCAAGATATAAATGAGATGACAATACATCTCTCCCAACACTTAGGTGTTGTACTTTCCATATCGTACAAACTCTTATCATACGGTGTCAAGGACTTAGTCATTCTCTTGCACAATGCGCTTTGATGGTCATAATTAGCAATATATCCTTTGAAATGATGAAGGAAATTTAGTTTTTCAGGTTTCCACTAATGTTAATTCCTGTATATCAGAAAAAAAGAAGAAGATAAAAGCTTACAACTCTCGCTCCAAAGGCGGATCAGTGCTACCTGTCAAAGCCAAGATGATATAAATTGTTTACTCCTAAAATTTAAGATTTAGCAAAGGTTGCCGGTGGAAATGATGCAAGACAAGGTCATCATCTATTTCCAAGATGGCTTGTGCATAGCACGCTAACAGGAAACAGTTGAATTACTTGTGCCAAGAAGTCTTTTGTGACAATGTACCTATAGTAGAAAGCAAGGTCCCAAATTGAGAAGTGGTCTCCCAAGGCACTCTTTGTTTCACCTTATAAAATCGGTTAATTGCCTAACCGTGCAAGTTTCACAGTTCCAAAGTTTCCAATTTTTTGAAGTCCAATACGAGTTCAACCGCGCCCGCCCACCCCCTCCCCCCCCCCCAACAAAAAAAAAGAAAATAGCTGCGTTATTCAACTATAAATAGCACAGCTCAGCATCCGCACATCTTTCTTAGGTTTTATCAAGTCTGGTAAACAAAGCCACAGGCCCAAGATTAGATTGACAGGTAAACTTGCAAATGCATTCATTCAATATAAGTCACGGAGTTGTATTTACAAGGATGACACATTCAACTTCATGCTATTTACATTCAGAGTGAATTTGAGTAGAGCTCTTATGCATCTTGTGATGGATATGGACAACAGATTGATGGAATGCATTTTATGACCGTCATCACAGAGGTCCCTGATGATCTTTGAGAAACCAGGTGCTGACCCAGGAGCATTTTAACTGAAGTTGCTCTTGACATCGGAGTCTGAAGGCAGCCTCAATGCAGAAGCAGAAGGATTCCTGGAAAGCATAAGATATCCTTCGACATCTTCACTCCATATTCCTTCAATCGTGTGTCCATGATGATTTTGCACGATCCCCAAGTCTCAGCCATTATTAATCCCACACCATAGTAGACTAAATGGTCCGCAATGCTGTTACCAGTTACCCATCCACAGAGACGCACTCTCATCAGTCGTTCACATATATTCTTGGTAACAAAGGACAGACATTCTCTACAACAAGCAGGTCTGTCACATGACTTATTGTGTCTAGCATGACAAATCCATAAAATAATTGCTTGAACAAGTAGCTACGACTGAAACTACCTCATTATCTGCTGCATGATGGATCTTCTACAGAGCTATCACAAACTTTCTCAACCTAATAAACCAGACTACCAAATCCTATATTATACAACCATACCTACAACAAAGCATGTGAACAGTGACATAGAAAAGATTATGATTAGTCACCAGAGAAGCAGGTGGAATCACATCATTTACACATTATCTCACATCAATATGTTTATTCGTGGCGATCTTTGAGCTAGTTGCCAATAAATATAAGCATTAGGAGACATGCAATAATTAAAATGTGTATAATTGCACAAAGCTTAGGGCTAGGTTATCAGCCATGAGAGAGAGAGAGAGAGAGAGAGAGAGAGAGAGAGAGAGAGAGTATATAGCAAACATTATTATGCGTCTTAAACTTTGGAATCGGTACAAAAAAACTCATGATGGCTTATGCAGGAATGAGAATAACTCAAATATTTCTGAAAAGTCAAGAGTACTACAAACTACCCTGCTTTGTATAGAAGATAAAAAAACAAGACAGCTATGTTTTATACACTGAAAAAAGAGAGAGTACATACATTTCGTTGAAATAAATGAGACTTCACCAGGTAGATAGGAAATGCAAAGCAAATGTCAAATTCAATCAGCGACATTCCCCATAATTTATATGATATTTTGTCAAGATCAAGGCCTTACCTCTCTAGGAAAGTGATGGTAAGTCTTTTGTGGAAACCGAGAATAGTACAGAGGCAAATGAGGCACAATATCATGTCCATTAGTAATGTGTATTGTCTTTGGCACGCGGTCACTATAGTAAGACGCAAACGCTGCATTGCCAATACGAGGTTGTCCAAATGTTAAAACCTGAACATTCCGTGCTTCGTGATTGACCTGGAAATGAAGTGTCCCCAGTTATATAAGTAAATCAAGCAAATGCTGGTCTGGAGAAAACAGCTTCAGCACACATAATTAGACAGCCAAATAACTTGAATGTTAATACATCAATGGCCCTTTCAGTACGGAAAAAAAAACACCACACACCAATAACCATGTATTGCATTTCCCATACAATGTTGAACAATAGAACAGCCCTTTCTCTCCATGAGGGTTGAAGGTCTAGTGATACTTTGTCAAGATCCCATCCATAATTTTCCCAACACCAAACCCCACACCCACAATAAAACCAACCCCACACTCA
The DNA here is from genome assembly GCA_031216285.1 of Syzygium syzygioides. Lineage (NCBI taxonomy): Eukaryota > Viridiplantae > Streptophyta > Magnoliopsida > Myrtales > Myrtaceae > Syzygium > Syzygium syzygioides. The sequence goes on from CM062249.1 coordinate 31,716,151, forward strand.
GCCCCAAGAAAAGGTGTTAACAATATGGAATAGTAGGATTGAGGGGTGAATTTACAAACAAGGCGCATTTAAATGCTGCCACTAGAAAAACAATTGGATGTTGGTGACGTGAGTCACATCCTGCTAATGACTTCAACAAAAAATTCCAGGTTCATAGTGAAAATGCCCCTTGAACTCCAAAACTTACTGTCATAAATAGCGAAGGAGAAACTAAATCAAAAAAAGGGGCCACGACGCATGGGCATGATGTCACAATTGGCTAAGAACAATTTTCAGCAAGAAACCAGAAAACAAAAGTAAAATTTTAAATCATTTGTGTTAGGACAAGATGTTAAACTTGCTACTAATACTTCGAGAAAAGGTACAGTCTACAGTTTATGCAACCTATGATCCTATCATAGGCCACATGAATGTTCGACTCTAAAAAAATCACCACTTGTCATGGTGAAGAGAATCAATGGGACATGACTTTGGGGTGGGCATCATTTCTAGTACCAATTCCGCAACAGGTGCCTAGAAAAGTACACTGGACCACTCTGTCCAATAAAGCTGAGACAAAAGGCATAATTTAGACATCTTAGAATGGGCTCCAGCCTACAACGTATTTGGCCCCGTAGTCCGACTAAAGAGGAGCTGCTTCATTTGATTAGAGAAAGACAGACAGAACCAGCGCACGGGACACAAATTTAGGATGGATAATCCATCTGAAAATGCATTAGCACTTTTAAGGTTACATGACATAAAATTTCAGCTTCAAATGCCTAAAAAAGTTATACATCTGAACCATAAACATATCAACAATCCCATAAAGTTTCCAGCAAGTAAACTTTTTAATGAATAGTTGCATGTCTTTATCCACTAGATTTAAGTATTCAACCAACTTGAAGCTCCAATGCTTAACACATACAACTCAATTCACACAACTAAATGCTTCAACAATTGGTAATTCGCATGAAGGGCTGTTTGCACCCCATTCTGCTTGTGTTTTGTCTATGGGTTGATTTACCAAAACGTAAGAAAACAAGATGCTATGAATGATGAATTGTATATATAAATATGAGAGCCCTAGAAAGTTCAAGATCCACTAGACTCTTCAAGGTAGAATTGGCAGAGAATTCCGTATAACTCCTAACAGACCAAAACTGAACAGTTGAAGAACATGATAGAAAAGAAACCAATAAAATTCACAAGTCCCAACCGCAAAAATTTTCAATTGTCTTACCACAAGATCAAGTCCGCCAAAGGATTCCATAGCCCCTCCCAAAGTATGCCCAGTCACCATGACGTTGATGTCTCCAAATAAATCCTTGCAACTTATGACAGCATCCAAAATACCAGGTCAAATTGTCGTATTGTGATAAGCATAATAAAATCCATGGTGAACCCAAGCAACAATCAATAGAGTAACACTATAACTCAATCCAAATCAGAAGTATCCATAGGTTGCAAAAGGCTTATCATCTCTAGAACTTACCATGGCACCAGGCATGCCAGGGTAGTTTATGTAAAATTGTTTCCAGTAGAGATCTTCAACCCAATTTTCTATGATGTAGACAATAAATAGAAGTAATCACTAACTGAAAAGCTCAAATGCTAAAGAGACGTGATAGAATTTTTCACATAACAAAATTAGTGAAATAAGTGATCTCCTCACGACTCCATCTAAAATTACAAGAAAGTAACTTTCTTGTCTTGGTGGAAATGATTCACCCTTTTTCCGTTAGTATGGACAGCACCCATGTGCCTTGTGTACACATTCACTGAAGCTGCTCTTCTTAGCTTAAATTTTCATCAAATCCTTTGCATGTCAATTGTGAGGGGAAGAATTGCTAAAGTTAACATGCATACCTATGTTCTTGAGTACCTCTGATAGCTATAACCATAGCATTAAGGTCCTTGGCCACCCCAACATATGCCTACAGGTATAGGGTTAAGAAATAGAGACAAACAATCAGATGCAATTCAAGCATAGAGGCATCACAAGCATCTAAATTGATAGGCCACTGTAACACGAATTATATACCTGTAAGCAGTGCTGGACATCAACTATCAATTTTCTTACCAAAAAAAAAAGACATCAACTATCAATTCAATGACTTTGAACCCCAGCTTTCAGATCAAGAAGGCATTAATAACCAGTTCAGAAGCTCAAGAGACAAGGCAGCATATGCCCACAAAATCTCATCTCAAGAATTGGCTATTGAGTACTGAGGATCCATTATTCACGCAACCTTAGCAACAATGCTATATTAAAATGTAGTCAAATTACCATGGTCTTTCCATCACATCTAGGACATGTCCAGCTAAAAAGTTTTGTCAAATCTGATGTGTAAAACCGCAATAAAAAGCTTTGCATTAAATTACAATTTTATCGTATTGAAATGGTGAAACCTGATGCGTAACAACAATAAGATTTAGGTAAATGTGATTTTTTTTTGTTAAAGAACAGTTACGGCAGATGCATACTCCACCAATATCGTGGCAAGAGTGTAATTGAAAACAGCTTTATGAGCCCTTGGACTACAGTCCATTACTCGACTAGACTAAAGCTGAATAGCCGATGTTCAATCACTGTGAGCACTCTAACAAATTTTATCCCCAGAGTAGAAACAGCAGAATGGGATTTGCATCGAACAAATATAAGGAAAGCGGAGCATCGATCCAAACTCGGTAATCTAAGGGCTTAACAGAATCAACCAAATACAACTCAACGCACGTCAGTTATATGCTTTGAAAACATCCAATTGTACACCAGAGGTATAGTTTGCCCCCATTCAATCAGGTACACTGCGGCTCCACAACACAGTCAACGATTTCCCCCAACCCTAAAACACCTAATCCGGACAAATTCACAACACAAATTTCACGGTCCAAGCTCAAAACACGACGTACTCAATCCCAGCGCCTTTGTCTATTTCGCGCCTTCTCACTATCAAAACTCCCGATCAGAGAGAATCAGAGCAGTAGCAAGTGATGCCAGGAACGCGAACCAGGAACGCGAATTGCAATTTACTTCTCGCCCCCCACTTGCGGCAATCAAGCATCGTCAGAACAACCATCGCCCCTCAACCACGCCCCGCGTTCCGCCACTCCCTATGCTGCAAACAGAAACCGAAGGAGAGGACGACGGATTTACGATCTTTCCTGATCTGCCCCTCGGGATCTTCTTCTGTTGGCGGGCATATTCGGCGTCACATTGGGTGATTTCGTCGTTTGCGTGAGGCCACTCTAGGAAGTTCCTCTTCTAAAATCGGGACGTTTTAGAAAGAAAGACTGCCCGGCGGGGTCTTCTTCTGTCGTGTTTTTTTAGCCTCGAGAGAATGAGACGTGCTTTTTTTGGAAAATTTTGGGTCCTATCGTCACCCCTCCTTTGGAGCTTCCCTTTGATTTCTACACATTAGCACTTTGACTCGGCTTGGTTCAATTAGTTGGTTCAAACTAAATTCTAAACAATATTCTAAATTAAAGTTAATATTAATTATCTATTTATTTATATTCGCGGAGGTATGTGAAAATGCAATTACTCCATTATGGCCGCAAGCTCTCTCGAGTTAAATTTTTCAAATTCATGCTCAAATCGATGTAATGACTCGAGTTGTTCGAACTCAAGTGACCGACGAGTTGAGGTTAATTATGAATTATGGAACCCACTTCTCATGGGTTGAGAGAGAGAGAGTTCGAGAAGGCAACGTGCTATTGCGTAACGATTCTCGAATTCTCTCGGAATACTTATGTTGAACTGGATCCAATATTTCCTATGTTTTTCAGATAAATGTACCTCCAGTATTTTGAGTTGAATCGCTTAATCTAAACTTTACAAAAATATTTATAGTGTGAATACAATTGGACTGATCACCGTTTTAGAAGATGATGGCCTTGTCATCCCACAATTGCTCGGTTGATATATGAGTCGTACAATTATCGGGATTGAATACTTCACTTTACACGTAAAAGATTATTAAATAAAAGAAAAAGTCTATAATTTTTTAGAACAAAAGTCATTGGACTTTTTTCACCGGCTATGTTTGAAGTAAAAAACAAAGTTTTTTTTTTGGTAATGAAGTAAAGAAGAAAAAAACTGTTACCGATATGATTTACAGTGAGTTGAGAAAGGCTGATTTGGTGGTATCAGACTTCTTCGTCAGCGTCGACAACCATGTGGATGCAATCATGGAAATGATAGGTGATGGGACAAGTAAAACATGGATCATAGGAATCCACGGGATGAGTGGCATCGGAAAGTAGAAAACAAAGTTTGCAACCTCACACAACAAAAGTCACGAATGTCGTTTAAAAAAATACCAAAGAGTGCGAATGAGTTATTATTTTTATATATCGCAGTTAGCTCACAAAAACAAAATAAAACAAAAACCCCAATGTGCGGTATGTGCGATGTTTGGTGGCTCTCACGGATTTATATTCATAGTCAAATGTTTATAAAAGCACAGAAAAATTAGTGCACGAAACAAAAGGTGGAAGTTAAGAAAAAGTGAAATTCAAGAGAAATTATTGTGGAGAGTAAATTAATCAATTTTGTAGAAATCAATCTTCAAATCTCTTCGTTTTATAGGTAATACAAATTATAAACACATCAATCCTTCATTCGACTTAAGTCAAATTTTATAAGCATAGAACAGATTTATGGAAGAATCATTTTCTGATTAGGCTCATGCATTGCTCGTTCACTATAAAAGAAGAAAAAAAAATTTGAACATTAGAAAGTCGCAATCCAAACCCAAGCATGATAACTCAAATGATGAAGGGATCACACTATCTTCCATTAATTCATTGGTTGGAATCGTGTCGTGAGCGAACCTCTGACCAGTTAGTATTTTTAGGTGTGCGCATCATTATGTGAAAGGATTTTCAAGCCTTTAACATATTAGTTATGAAGATAAATTCATATACCTGTAAATGGACCGAGTGATTATGGCTCAGACAAGACATTCCATAACGAATATAACACTTTATGATAACAAGTATGGATAATCATATTGATGATTTCTTCTCACTTTTTGATTTATCAGAAAAAAAAAAAACTGCAACCCATCGGGACTCAGGCGGAAAATTTTCGAGCCGCGGGTCCATCTTGCACATGAGCCCACACTAGATTCAAATACATTCGGACTGGCGGGAAATTTTCGCACCACTCGCATAAAACGAAAAATGAAAGGAAAAAAAAAACCAAAGCAAAAACCACTCCCCCCACAATATAAAAACAGCAAGAGACGATTCTCTCCTCCTCGGATCAAACGACCTTCTGATTCCGACTCTCTCCTCCTCCCCTTTTTAATGCCAATCGTCACTCCCCATTCCGATTCGGCCTCTCTCTCTCTCTCTTCCTAGAGCAAGTAGTGATGACCTCGATCAATCGATCGGTCGGTCTCCGCTGTGGCAAGACCCTCGGAAGCAGCAGGCGTCGTCGGACGAGGCCCTGTCCGACGGCTCCAAGGAGGAGCAGCTGCAGCTCAACGAACGATTGACCTATGTGGTGAGAGACTGTCTGTCTGGTTGTTGTTTCTGCTGTTCTGTTCAAAGGCTTCTTCCAGAGAAGTCTCAAGCGCAAGTGAGATCACGGGAGAGGGCAGTCCAAATAATGATGCTGCTACGAACCATTTACTAGCGTGAACGGTGAAATGATTGGCACCTCTCGGAGGAATCCAAACGAACAAAAAGTATTGGAAGAGCTACCGGTATAAACCCCCGCCGAATTGGTAATCGGGTGCGTGATTTTTGGGGGAAAGTTATGCCGACTAACTTGCTAGGCGTTTGACTTTTGTTGGATGTTCTTTGTTCAGAAGTCCCGTTGGATTGTTATCCTACTTTAGCTAATTAAAATGAAATGAGGTTTATTCGATCAAAAAAAAAAAAAAACTTGCTAGGCGTTGACTTTGTTCGGTTCGCATGCTGGTGTTGAGGGACGAGCATCAACAATCTCTATCTTTCAAGGGGAAAATGCATCTACAAACCACCAAGATGGAAGGGAGAGTCTGACGTGGACTCCTGCCTTAAAAGGGGTTTATTGTATGACCTCGTATCAGTTAGATTGGGCAGAACTTTCGATGTTGAAATGGTGCTGTTAGATGCTGGATTTCAAGTGCATGTGAATCTAGATAGATCGATCGCCACCACCTCCCAAAGGAGCTTGGTGAAATGGAATGTTTGAGAGAACGCTTGATCGTGGAGCTTCCTGACTCGATTGGATCCCTCATAACGCTTGAGCACTAGTCTTTGAGAAACTGCAAATTGATAAAGATGCTACCAGACTCAATCTGGAATTTGGAATCACTTGCTGAGTTGGATATGTTGACCAGGGACATAGAAGAGCTGCCTGGTTCGATCGGGATCATGAAGCATTCGAAAGTATTGTAGATGAGCTTCTCTGCCATAAGAATGATATAGAGTGCAGTATGCAAGATGGAAAGGCTAGAAGAAATAGATGCGGAGCTTAGTGAGAATTTGCCAATAGAAATTCCAAGGATATCTGGATATATTCATCTTGGAAAATTTTGAAGCTGACGTAGTGAGATACACCAATTACCGAGGCTTTTAGAAAGTCTTATATGTCTGCATATTCATACCGAGTTGATAATGGCATTTCCAATCTCTCAAACTTGAAAAGCTTGAGAGATTAGTCTTTGGGAAGCTGAAAGTCTCCTCACCCTGTTGACCCGTCAAAGGTTATGGAAGATTCTATCCCCCGGTGGTTCGATAGGTTAAACAAATTGGAGTCTTTAGAGTTGTCCTCTTCGACAATGACCACCATACCACTAGATATTGCATAGCTTTCTCATCTCAAGAGACTCGAACTCTCTAATGAATGTTTGCGGTGCCTCCCAAGGCTTCCCTCAAGTTTATTGCCCTTACGAATCAGACATTGCCAGTCAACGCATACATTGATAGACCTATCAAACTTGAAGAAACTATCATAACTTGTAATTGAGTACTGCGCAATTACAGAAATTCCAAGCCTTGATAGTCTGAAAAGTCTTAGAACTTTGGAGCTGAACGAACTCAACCAATTAAGCATATTGGACGATCTGAGTGGCTTGAAGAAACTAATGGCTTTTCATTTACATCATTGTGGTAGTCTAGTCGATCGGGCTTTATGTTTCGGTGTCAATTCGGGCCTGGGCCCAATCAGCCCATTGAACTGGACCGCCCGGAGTTCACCTTAATTAAAATAGGGGAAATGAAATCGTTTGGAAGTTTGATGTCGCTTTTGGTGACTTGACTTCGAATGAATGCAGCATTTATTTGAGGCAATTGATTCTGATCCCAAAATTTCTGCATTTACTCGGGGCAGTTAAGAAACATGATAATTGTCAACTTTGACAGGCTGGAACGATGTTGCGAGGAAGCATCCTTATTGACCAATTTTGCAGCGAAACTGGTCCACGGCTTTTTAGTTCAATGACCTACCGAAAAGTCATTTGAAAAATCTTCCTTTTTAGTTCCTTAATGTTTTGTGGTGAAGAAGGAAAAAAGGTCTTTGATAGTTGAGGCCCGCATGCATCTATACGAAAAGCCTTTCTTTTCTTTTGATAATGTTGGAGTTAGACAGTGGATCCCACTTAATTTTCTCTTCTTCCCCGAGCTCTGGAGCTAATGGAGGAAGCTCACTTTTGATTCAAATGGAAGGAGTCTCATCTAAAATATCTGCAGCAAAACTTTTGGACTATGTTTTTCTAAAACAAAAGTTTAGTGGAGTATAATCAAAGCTAAAGCTATCCGAGAACGAATTCGATCTTCCATCGATCTCAATTCAAGGAATTTAATACTTCCCAAGAGTCTTTTTTGACTCATCGAGTTATCGTGATTAATAGCTTCAATCTTAAATTTTTTTTATGATGCTTGGATATATGTCTAAAAAGACTTAAGAACTCATGAGTTCCAGAATGAACCATTTTTACACCTCCGGATCTAGCAAGATTTTACTCTCTCGTCCTTGGCTGCCCCCACCATGTGCTTCCTCCATGTTGTCCTCATCAAATATCAAATAGGTCCATTTAACCAGCATCTGAATCCGATCGAAATCTGAAGGTCTTGCCGGTGTTGGCGCATTCACATCGCTCATGCACTCGCTGGCAAGTGCGAAAGTGACCCCACAATTATGTACAGGCAAAGATGCAAGCCTGTCTCGAGCAGTGTCATCCCTGCAATCTGCGGGCAAGTGCGTGGGCATTTATCAAGACACGTGTTGTCAGGATTTCCAATGGAAGATGATATTTTCAATTTGTGGTCACTTGAGTGTGAAGTTTGATTGTCTCCAATTTCTAGAACCTGTACATAGTAGAAGAGCGAAGGTGTACTCGATCTAATGGCTTGATCGACTTATCAACTTATCCCACGATTAGCTTTAAAGTTTGTGGAGGGATAAAATTTAGAATGCATTGTTTTGAAGGGGGCCTTTTAAAGTGCCATGACCAGATGACTTTCAAGCAATACTTTATCAACATTAGTGGATGACTATGAGCTATTCAGTCAGTCTTAAAATTGAGAAACTCTGGCTTGGTGCTGGGAATAGTATTAACCAAACTCTTGTCACCTTGATTGTCAAAGTTGACTTTCCTAAACGGTTGGAGCAAGTTCGGTCTATTAGCCTCTGCAATATTTCCTTCAGTATTATCATTGAGATTACCTTGATTTGATTGCAGAAATTTAAGCTAAACTTGACTTTACTCAACCAAGTAAGTTTCGTTCCGAGTCATCACATCCAATATAATATCATCATTGCTGAGGAAATAATTTATTAACCGCGCAAAATGAAGGGGAAGGAAGGCTACATGCTAGTCAAGGTGGGTTTGGGCAAGGGACTTAATAGGTTGAGGCGTGAATTCACGTGGCTGGACTTCTTGATTCATTGGTGGATCCCATCATGGGATTTATTGCGACTAACAGTACGCAGCATTTTAGAAATGGGGAACTAAGAAAAGCTCCAGGGGGTGTATAACAAGGGGATCTGCTTTCGACTTCAATCTGTCCTTTGTTTGGGGTGACTTTCTCACTTAATCATGGATTTGGTTGAGAAGAGTGTTTGGAAGCCTTTCCGAATTTTCATTTTCCATCCCTTCATGTCATTTGTCCACAATAGCCACCTACATACTCAACCGACTTACCATTAAGAAGAAAATTTGCTCCCTGCCATGAGGGCATTGGAGTAATTTGGCAGCAGCAAAATAGACATCCAATTGATGATCAACAACTCGTATGACCAGACCAGAGGCAGTTTTCCCCAAAATAGCCCCGACTCGACACCCCAACCCCGAAGGTGACACTACAATCATGTACAAGCAAGGACGCGGTGCGGGCAGGTGCATGGGCAATCATTGCGATGGAACTACCCGTGATTGCACATAGATCACATGTCCAATGATTTTGCCGCGTTAAGGAACGTAATAATTATCAACTTTGACAGGCTAGAGCGATGCTGCAAGGAAGCATCCTTACTGACCAATTTTGCAGCAAAACTGGCCCCATGACTCTCTGCATATTCACCCAATCCTGTGGCTTCTAAGTTCAATGACCTACCGAAAAGTCATTCGAAAAATCTTCCTTTTTAGTTCCCTAATGTTCTGTGGTAAAGAAGGAACAAAGGTCTTTGATAGTTGAGGCCCGCATGCATCTATACAAAAAGCCTTTCTTTTCTTTTGATAATGTAGGAGTTAGACAGTGGATCCCACTTAATTTTCTCTTCCTCCTTGAGCTTTGGAGCTAATGGAGGAAGCTCAGTTTCGATTCAAATGGAAGGAGTCTAATCTAAAAAATCTGCAATGAGACTTTTGGACTTTCGTTTACTGAACCAAAAGTTTAGTGGAGCATAATCAATGCTAAAGCTATCGGAGAACAAATTTGATCTTCCATTGGTCTCAATTCAAGAAAATTGATACTTCCCAAGAGTCTTTTTTTAACTCATCGAGTTATCGTGATTTAATAATTTCGATCTTAAAATTTTTTTTATGACGCTTGGATATATGTCTAAAAAGACTTAAGAACTTATGAATTCCAGAATGGAACATTTTTACACCTCGGGATCTAGCAAGATTTTACTCTCTCCTCCTTGGCTGCCCCCACCATGTGCTTCCTCCATGTTGTCCTTATCAAATATCAAATAGGTCCATTTAATCAACATCTGTACCCGATCGAAATCTGAAGGTCTTGTTGGTGTTGGCACATTGACTTCACTCGTGCACTTAAGGAGGTCAGCTCATCAACCACCGGGAATGACCATGGCCATGGGCATGGGGTTTTTAGGGTTTTGGATGGGTGTGAGCAGAGCAAAGGAAGAAATGTGCAGAGTTCAAGGAAGGATCTGGTAAGGAGTTGTCGTGTGAGCAGACCAAAAGTGTAATGCTAAAAAGAAGGTGGACGAGTGTTAAAGTCTTGAGCGCATAGTGGAAAAAGGGCGAAAGCAAAGCAAGATTATATTCCAATTCCACTTTTCTTAAGAGTTAAAATTGTAGACTCTTTCTTTTGCATATTGAGTTTCAAATAAGCTCGTTTCGTGGATTATCTCACCTCTAGGACTCTAAAAATTGCTAAGTCCAATTTTTTTTAATAAAACTTAAAACTTTGACAAGTTGTCCAAAATCAGTTTCGACTATACTAAAGTCGCATCAGGTTCACATTAGCTCTATTTATCTACCGTTGTTTCTGCATACTGCCACATCAGATTTTTTATCGATCATCTTAGATGAAATTGTGACTGAATGTGCTTTTTGGTAACCAATACAAATTGGGGTATTAGTAATATACAGAAAAAAAGAAGTTGGAGAATCGATGTCACACTATGCAAAGTATAGGATTTTTTATGGAATTTTTTGAAGCAATGTATCAAATCCATATCAGATTTTTAAGCTCGTCCGTTGTCCAAGCAAGCCGCCGCATCGGATTTTCAATGTCAGTCTTATACCAAACTTTGACGGAGCCTATTTTTTTTGTCCTCATACAAGTTTTGGATTTTGGCTACGTAAAAACGATTTGGATAATTAGTATCGCGGTGAATATATAGGTTAGGATGTTCAAGGGAACCGCCACTCGCTGTCATCGGATTGCCACCCGCCCATTGCCATCACGAGCCCTTACTTCGTGCATTAATCTATCCGCGATTTAACTCCTTGACCTACGTCCATGGAATTCGCCACCAACAGAGGTTGCTAGCTACGACCACAAATCCGTGGTTGCATGGCCGCGGGTGTCGGTGGGGCCGACTCAGTGAATTCGCTGGATTTTTTGGAGCCACGGAGAGAGCCCCTCGGCCCTGTTTTATCATTAAAACCGAGTGGCCAAAAAAGAAAGAGAAAAAGGAGGGAATTCCTCGCCATGAGGGGCATTTGGGTTATTTTGGCAGCAGCACAGGACAGAATGCAATTGAATGGGGGAGGGGGAAGCAGCGAGGAAAAGGACAGGCGAGGGGGGAGTAGGGGCCGTGTGATTATGGCGGATGGAGCGGCAGCTGTCGGCTGTCGGTGGTCAGGTCACATGGGGGGGAGTGATGGTATCGTCAAAGTCTACGAAGACTTGGACTACGAACAGTCTATGAAGAACCAGCTCTGCTTAACAAGGAATCACACATCGGACCAAAAACAAAAGGACGAAGAAGAAGATGAAGAATCACACCAACGATTCATTTTATTTGGCAGTTCGTGCCTCACAATCAGGCTTCCATAAACGTAGAGATTTCATAAAAAAAGATTAAAAAAAGAAATGTCTCTTGATCACTCTGTAAAATCCAACACTGATTCATTTGTTCCTTCATTCACCCGCAAAAATCACACGATAACAAATCGATCCCTATTTCTCATGTTCATCGATAATTTTATCGTGCGATTTCCTCCGATCAAATAACATCATATGAAAATTGAAAATTATATAAAAACAAACTCTTAGGGTGTGCTTATCTCTATGAGGATTTTCTTGTCATAAGAAAATGTTTTTAGGAAATTCAATTTCAGAGAAAGTAAATTAAAAAAAATTGATTATGGTGAAAACAAGTTGAAAAAATTTATTTTATCGTAATTGGTAATAAGTGAAATCCATTAAAGGTGACTTGTATCGTTAAAAGTAAAATATAATGACTAATAAACTGGAATTGATATCGTCTTTGTTTAATCTGTAATCCATCAAAATAACAATGATTACAAAGAAATTAGGATAGAAATCAGGGAAAATGATTTCTTATTGCCAAATGTTTTCCATCATCGAATAGTTTTACGTAATTCAGACACGAGAAAATATGGAAAATAATTTCCGAAAAAATGATTTTTCATCCAATAAACTAACCCTAAGTTAAATAAAGGATGAAGAATGTGAGGGACAATTCCATCTTTATTTTTTCCTTTTGTTGGGAAAGTATTACCCTAAGGAGCAAAATTGTAAAAGTGTTTGCAAGCTAAAGTCGTTGATAATCCGGCCAAAAAAAAGTCATTGATAAATCCAGATCCAAAAAAAAAATCGTTGATAATTGTCGGATTTGTACAACGGTAGATCATATAATTGATGCCAATAAAGAGATTCAAAGTGAAAAATCATATCCCTTCACATTCTCTCTTGTCCCGAAAAGTAAAAGAACGAAAGTGAAGTGCTAAAAAGATGGTAGACAAATATTAAGGCCTCAAGCGCCTAGCGAAAAAAGTACAAAAGCTAAAGCAAGAATATATTCCATTCCACTTTTCTTAAAATGAGTTGGAAAAAGGCTCATCCGGAAATATCGGATTGCTTGGTCTGTGTCGATCATCACCAGGCAAATAAAATCATGGAAATAATAGGTGCTCAAACAAGTGAAACACATATCATCGGAACCTATGGGGCAGGTGATAGCAGAAAGACAAGTATTGCCAAAATCATCTACTGCCAACTTTTGCACGATTAAGAGAATTGTTGCTTTCTTCCATTTATCCAAGCCCCCGCAACTAAAGTCAGAACAAAAGTAAAGATGGTAAAATAAGATCTCAAGGACGATTTCTCGTGAATATAAAACTATGAAAAGGAATTCCTCGAGACAAGAAGGGGCAAAACAGGAAGGAGCAATAGTGAATGATTTCTTGCCACCGAAATGCATCCTCACATTCTTTTTTTTTTCTCTTTAATAATCTGTAAAATGACATGCAATCACAGTTTCGCTTAACTGGTATTACTTAATGGCATCTTAATTACGATTGCTAGCAATATCTGGTCTTTTTTTTTCATTGATGTTGTTACAAAAGATGTGCGCTTTTACTCTATAGGCATGGGCTCTTCGTCATTTAAAGTTTAAAAAATAAATCCAGGTTATTTACAAGTAATGTTAAATTGGTGGGTGTGCGCGGGTGTGGGGAGCCAAAAACGTTGAAGAAAATCTCCGCGATCCAGCACAGGAACAACAACTCATATGACCAGACGGGGAGGGGCCTGTTTTCCCCAAAATAGCCCCAACTCGACACCCCAACACCAAAAGTGACACTCCAATTATGTGCAATTATTTACCCCGCAATTATATTTTTCTTTTTTTCAATTGCGTTATGACGGTGGAAATAAAAGAGAAGAATTGAGTTGGGAGGGGCCACTTTGGTTTTGAAAATACCTACATCTGTCAACTTTGACAGGCTGTAATGAATCATTCTTGTTTGACCAATTCTAGCAAACTGGCCCTCGACTCTCTGCATATTTAGCCTATCCTGTCCTCTACGTTTAATGACCCACAGTGATCTCCATTTGTAATTCTCGTACTCACGCTTACACTAGTGATCATGGCTTCCAAACTTTTTCCATCTCTTGCTGCCCCTGTTTTTGCTGCTGTGCTGTTCATTTTTTTCTTGAAGAGAAGATCTCCCTCGATCAATAAAGGGGGGGCAAATAACAGTGCAGCTGCAAACGATGGAACAGCAGGAGGCGATTCTGGCACTCACACTTCAACAGAAGTACCTGAAATGCCTCCTTCATCTGGATATGACTATGAAGTATTCTTGAGTTTCAGAGGACCAGATACTCGATCAGCTTTTACCGACTTCCTTTACACTAGTCTTGATGGTGCGGGAATCCGCACGTTTAAGGACGATGAAAGCCTCCGCGTTGGGGAACAGTTTGAACCAAAACTTCTCCAAGCAATTAATCAATCGAAGATCTTAATACCTATCTTTTCGAAAGGTTATGCCGCTAGTGTATGGTGTCTCAAGGAGCTAGTCCAGATGGTCGAGTGCGAGAAAACTGGAAGACAAAAGATCATGCCCATTTTTTATGATGTGGCCCCTTCAGAGGTTCGATACCAAACCAGGGGTTATGGAAAGGCCCTTCGCTCACATGAAAAGAAGGGGCGAATTGGCAAAGAGATTATAAGTCAATGGAAGGATGCTCTCAGTGCAGTTTCGGCAATAAACGGAGGGGACCTGCATAGCAACAAGGATACCAGGTGATTGCTTTTAGTATTCCATCTCATGTAAGCTTGTACCATTAAAACTTGATGTGTTCCAGTTGGTTTCTTTTCTAGATTTGTGTTAGCCTTGTTGAAATTGAATTCTGTGTTATTGAATTTACACCACAAATATCACGCTAAGTAATGGCATAATCCCAATTTTGTCCCATTTTATTCCAAGCAACATTTTTTTCCAGTTCAGTTCATTCATTAACTATAAGTTACAACGCTAATTCATCTACAATGGAATAAATCGTTGAAGAACAGATTTAGAATAGGTCTGTAGTTTTCAATTTGGTCTTGTCAGAACTTAGTTTGTTTCAACTCAGTTTTCTAACTCATTGCCTTTTGACCTCCAACAAACACTAGGCAAGGTGAGTTCGTGAAAACATTCACGCAAATGGTTTTCAATGAGTTGAAAAAGACTTCTCTGGCAGTATCAGACGACTTGGTCAGTGTCGATGACCATGTGGATGCAATCATGGAAATGATAGGTGCTAGGACAAGTGAAACACGGATTATAGGAATCCACGGGATGGGTGGCATCGGAAAGACAACTATTGCCAAAATCGTCTACAATCATCTTTCCAAAGATTTCAACAATCGTTGCTTTCTTTCCAACATCCGTGAAACGTCAAAAACCAAGGGCATTATATGCTTGCAGAATCAGCTCATCTCTGACATCGTCAAAAACGAATGGACAAAGATAAGAAACTCTGAAGAAGGGACTGAGACAATTAAAGGCAGGTTGTTGAATAAAAAAGTCCTCCTTCTTCTTGATGACGTGGATCACCAGGATGATATGGATGCACTCGTAGGTAAGTGTAATTGGTTTGGTACTGGGAGTAAACTTATTATTACTACTAGAAACAAAGATGTTCTCAAGGTTCGTGAAGTGGATGGCCTTTATGAGGTTAAAACCATGGATTTCGACCAATCTCTTCAACTCTTTAGCAAACACGCCTTCAAAAGAGATTCTCCTTTAAATGAGTATATCAACAAATCCAACAGGGCGATAGGCATTTGTGGAGGTTTGCCGCTAGCTCTTAAGGTCATAGGTTCACTTTTATCTCGCATCGAAAAGGAAAAGTGGGATGGCAAATTGGAGGAGTTGGAAAATGTTCCTCCTGAGGATGTCCAGAAAAAGCTGAAAATAAGTTATGATGCATTACTTGATCGAGAAAAGCATATATTCCTTGATATAGCTTGTCTTTTCATTGGATATGACAAAGACATCATGGTTTACTTTTGGGATAAATCTAAATTTTTTCCGAACGAGGCTATGGAAGTTTTGCAGAACATGTCTTTGATAAGTATTGAAAAGGACAATAAAGTGTGGATGCATGATCTACTCAGAGACCTCGGAAGAGAAATAGTTCTCAAAGAAAGTAACTTCAAAATAGAGAAGCAAAGTAGGGTGTGGGATCCCGAGGAAGGATTTGATTTGCTATGGAAAGATAAGGTAAACCACCCCCCCCCCTCAACTTCATGGATTTTTTTAATAAAAAAAGCCAGTTACTTTTTGTATTACAGGAATGATAGTATTGAACTCAGCCGCTTAATATAGTGGACTTGAAAAAATGGGTTTCCTTTCAACCTTTTTGTTTTTTCAATTTTCCTTTGGGCAGGGTTATAAAGAAGTTGAAGCTCTTCGACTCTACCTTGACCATGGGCGGCAGTATTGTTTCACCTATGAGGGCTTTGAGAGCCTGTCAAAACTAAGGTTCCTTGAAGTGCACAATTGGATGGAAAATTTCTATGCAGAAGCGAGGCTTATTTGGCACAAATCGACATCAAATGTTCCTCCAGCTAATGAGAATTCATATCTCCTTCGACATTTACGTTGGCTTTCTTGGCACGGTATTCCCCCAACATTTAACATTGCAAATTTCTTCATGGAGGATGTGGTTTTTCTTGATTTATCTTTCAGTGAAATCACGGATGATTGGCAGGGGTGGAGACGTATGGAGGTATGTTATGTGCTAGACAACACTTATCATTCCGTCTTATGAGAATCAAAAGTAATCTTTGCATAATTTTTCTTTTCACAGGCGATGAAGAATTTGAAAGTTCTGGATTTGTCCTATTGCCGACACTTGACGAGAACCCCCAACTTCTCTGCTCATTCAAATTTAGAACGATTGATCCTACAGGGCTGTGAATCATTAATTGAAATTAATAGGTCAATTTGTCATTTGAAAAAACTAGTTTCCTTAGATGTAAGCAATTGTATGAATCTTCAGAGTCTACCAGATGAGCTGGGTGGAGATCTTACAAGCCTTGAATACCTATCTCTAAAAAGTTACGAATCGTTGGAGAGGCTTCCAGATACGATTGGGAATTTGGAATCGCTTATTGAGTTGGATATATCCTCCACACGGATCAAAGAACTACCCGATTCCATTGGAAAATTGAAAAATTTGAAAGTAGTGAAGATGGATTATATTGGCATAAACAAAATACCCGATACCTTTTGGGCGATTGAGAAGCTCGAAGAAATACGTGCCTCCAAAATATTTGATCCCAAGCGTTACCATGTGAATATTGGCAATTGTATCTCTAGAAATCAATCCCTGAGGATCTTGAGATTGGATAGGGCAAATATATACGCGCTTCCACCGAGGCTTCCCGAAAGTCTCATCGATTTACGGCTGCGGGAGTTGTGCATGGACACGTTTCCAGATCTCTCGAACCTCACTAATTTAAAGGAACTAGATCTGGGATTTAGCGGATGTGATTATGATAGGAAATCATATGGGCTCGTGGAAGATCCAATACCACGGCGGATGGGGAACTTGAGCAATCTGGAGTCTCTGGCCCTGCGCTTTGATCGTGAGACCGCCTCACCAACAGACCTAAGCCTCCCTCCTCAACTCAAGTCACTCGTACTCTGGAGCCCGAAACTGCGTCACCTCCCAAGGCTTCCCCCAAGTTTATCCTCCTTACAGTTGGAAGATTGCGACTCACTTTGCTCTTTGGAGGATCTATCGGATTTGAAGAATCTATCATCTCTCCGCATTTCGGGTGCTACAATTGTAGAGATTCGAGGCCTTGGTAGTCTGGAGGACCTAACAAATATGGACCTTCAGAGGCTTAGACAGGTGAAGATACTACCTGATCTAAGCAATTTAAACAAACTGACGAGTCTTTGGGTATGGGATTGTTTTAATCTGGTCGAGATTCAAGGGGAACTACCACGGTTTTTGGAAAAATTGACGATTGGTAACTGTGAATCTTTACAGAAGTTGCCTGATCTGTCGAGCTTGAAGGGGTTGCGAGAGGTTCGCATAGGTGACTGTGGTAGTCTGGCTGAGATTCAAGGTGAACTACCACAATCTTTGGAAAATTTGAAGATTTATTCCTGGAAATCTTTACAGAAGTTGCCTGATCTGTCGAGCTTGAAGGGATTGCGAGAGGTTTGGATAAGTAGCTGTGGTAGTCTGGCTGAGATTCAAGGCGAACTACCACAATCTTTGGAAATATTGAAGATTTCTGTATGTAAATCTTTACAGAAGTTGTTTGATCTGTCGAGCTTGAAGGGGTTGCGAGAGGTTCGCATAAGTTTCTGTGACAGTCTATGTGAGATTCAAGGCGAACTACCACAATCTTTGAAAATATTGAATATTTATTCCTGTAAATCTTTACAGAAGTTGCTTGATCTGTCGAGCTTGAAGGGGTTGCGAGAGGTTCGCATAGATGACTGTGGTAGTCTGGCTAAGATTCAAGGCGAACTACCGCAATCTTTGGAAAAATTGGAGATTTCTTCCTGGGAATCTTCACAGAAGTTGCTTGATCTGTCGAGCTTAAAGGGGTTGCAAGAGGTTTGCATAAGTAGCTGTGATAGTCTGGCTGAGATTCAAGGCGAACTACCACAATCTTTGAAAATATTGAAGATTTCTTTATGTAAATCTTTACAGAAGTTGCCTGATCTGTCGAGCTTGAAGGGGTTGCAAGAGGTTCGCATAAGTTTCTGTGATAGTCTGGCTGAGATTCAAGACGAACTACCACAATCTTTGGAAATATTGGAGATTTATTCGTGTAAATCTTTACATAAGTTGCTTGATCTGTCGACCTTGAAGGGGTTGCGAGAGGTTCGCATAGGTGGCCGTGGTATTCTGGCTGAGATTCAAGGCGAACTACTGCAATCTTTGGAAAAATTGGACATTTCTTTCTGGGAATCTTCACAGAAGTTGCTTGATCTGTCGAGCTTGAAGGGGTTACGAGAGGTTCGCATAGGTCGTTGTGGTAGTCTGGCTGAAATTCAAGGCGAACTACCACAATCTTTGGAAGAATTGAAGATTTATGACTGTGAATCTTTACTAAAGTTGCCTGATCTGTCGAGCTTGAAGTGGTTGCGAGAGGTTTGCATAAGTGGCTGTGGTAGTCTGGCTGAGATTCAAGGCGAACTACCACAATCTTTGGAAGAATTGGAGATTTATGACTGTGAATCTTTACGGAAGTTGCCTGATCTGTCAAGCTTGAAGTGCTTACGAGAGGTTTGCATAAGTGGATGTGATAGTCTGGCTGAGATTCAAGGCGAACTACCACAGTCTTTGGAAAAATTGCAGATTGATACTTGTAAATCTTTACATGAGTTGCCTAATCTATCGAGCTTGATGGGACTGCGAAAGGTTGAAATAAATCGGTGCAAGAAATTAGATGTGGAGGCAATTTCTTCGCTTTGCTTGGAGAAGGGAGTCGAATTTCTGGAAGAAGACAATGAATGGGACGGAGAAGACGACGAATCTGAATCTAAACATGATGGAGAAGACAACGAATCTGAATCTAGGGGAGATGATGCCGAATCTGAATCTGAAGATGAGAGAGAAGACAATGAATCTGAATCTCAGGGAGAAGATGAGGAATAAGTGCACGTTGCTCTTGAAAGCTTCTCGATCCACGACCACAAATTGTTCCCTTATGTTCAAACTTTAAACAACTTGAGGTAACCTATTTCATCTGACAAACAATTGTTTTCCCTTTTTTGCAATCAAATTCTTTCACAGATATGGACAGAAAAGTTTCACATGCACTTTTTTAATTACCTTCTCACGAGTTGATGACTGAAAATCTGATGAAGGTATTGAAATTGTGATACATCCGTACAACCAAAAGGTTCTTAATTATTTTCAAATATTCGTTCTCTTTTCCTTGTTTGGTTTGGCTTTTTTGGCTATATATTATTTGGATGGTTTCTCCTTGCTTTTATGTTTCCCAGCTGGAGGTATGCATCTCGATTGCATAGTTTTTATTTGACAAGTAAAAAATTATTAGAGATCCTTGTCGATTTGCTGCTTCATATATTTCGAAGTTGATAACCTCGCTTTGCTTTGGAGATAACTTTGTTATGCTGTAAACAATTAGATGGAATGTGTGCTGGAAGGTCATATAACTATGGTTCTCATCCTGGAACTTTACGGCATAATTAACTCATCATTGCAACTGTGAAGAAGAGAGACACTCTATTGATATGCTTATGTTCAGTTTATTGTCCAGGATAGGTGTGCTTCTTACTGAGATTTGCAAATGTTAGGGAGAAGTTATAAAATGAAGAAAGATGAATTTCACTTGGGTAGCGGCATCAATAGTTCGCCCAGAAAAACTTCCATCTGTGGCAGGATAGAGGAGCTACTTCGCTTCTCCAAGGTATCATAAATCATCTTATAGTCAAAGGCTAATATTTCAGTATTACTGGTGCGTAGGACATATGATAAGTCTCATTGGAGTTAGAAATCATGTAAACGGATTCTTGTGTGAACTCCATTATCACCTACATCTTCTAGAAATGGTTGTGCTTAGGTGATTCTCTGTGATAGAAGCCCTTCCATTCACCTCAAGCTGTACTAGAGCACTCTTTTAGGGTTTAAGATTGACAAGAAGTGCTAAGGGAGACATCTCAGCAACCGGCTTTTTTGCCGGTTTCTAATGTTGTTGAAAGAAATTAGAGTTTGAGAAACTTACAGAGAGCTTTCTATGCAGGGAGCCGCCGCTAATGGGGCAGCTGTACAAATGAAGACCAAATAAAGGAAAATGAGGATGACATATAATGTCAACTAAATTCCCTTTCACAATCTTGGGGTGGTGTTCACCTGTTGAGTGACAGAAACTTGAATATTAGTGACGGAAGTCGTTGCCTATTGATGAAATTGTTAAATCCGTTAAACTCGGTTTGAAGTTTTAGTTGAATGTTTGGTCCTTTTTTCCGGAGAAATCATTGGAGCAAGGTAGAGGGATTCACTGTGCGATTTGGGGCATCGCACGTAATGTTTTTGGGGTTAAAAGGGCTATTTAAGCAAACCTAATTGTTTATTAATCCGTTTTGTGGGGCCATAAGAATGAATATTGCTCTTCATTTGTATGTGTGTTCTCTTCATTGACAGGCAGTAGAACTTGCTTATCGGTACCCAAATATTCCTTTACAAGGAAACACTAGAAGGGCACCGGGAGAAAAATTGTGTGCGCTTAAAGAGGTGTTCGCAGCAGTCTTAGTTGCGCCTGCCAAAACCAATTCATGGACCTTTTGATGTGAAAATGGTGTACAAGGTAGTCTTACTCATGAGTATGACAGGTGCTTACGAAGCAGGAAACACGAATTGTTGGAATTCAATTGAATGGGTGGTGTCATAAAGTCGACTCTCGCCAAAATTACCTACAATCGGTTTTCACATGGTTTTGAGCACTGTTGCTTTGTTTCTAACAATCGTGATACTTCATAGCTCAAGGGCATTCAGTCCTTGTAGAATCAACTCATCTCCTGTGTCCATAAATGGAAATTGACTGAAATAAGTAATGTTGATGAAGGGATCAAGACAATTAAAGGTAGGCTATCTAGTAAAAGAGTTCTCTTCCTTTATGATGATGTTGACCAAAAGAAACAATTGAATACGCTCGGGGAAATATCTATGATATTCAGACATTACTTAATTCTTCAACGCTGAATATCAAGTGCTGAAGGATCTCGAAATTCTTAGTGCTTCACATTGTTCATTATTGAAAATAATCTCTTCCATTGGTCACTTGACATCTCCCATCGAGGCTATCTTTCAGAAGCACCATAATTACACAACTTCCCCTGTTGATTGGAGCTCTTACGAGCCTTGAATACTTGTCTTCAAAAGAATGTGAATGTATAGAGAGGCTTCCGGACTCGATTGGCAATCTGCGATCACTACTTGAGTTCGATATTTCCTACGCATGCAGTAAAGAGCTACCTGACTCAATGGGAAACATGAAAAGTTTGAAAGTAGTGAGGATGAACAATTGTTTTGTTTTTTTTTTTACCACCCGCCTGGGTGGCGCTGCTGGAGCGCGCACTTTTCCTCTCGCAAAAGGTTGAGTGTTCAAATCCCGGGCGCCGCAGGGTGACTTAACAGGTGGCACGCGTGTGGTGGCTAGCACGTATCGCCCCCAGGGTTTACTCCCCTGCTGTCAGCCGTGCGGGGGTTCCCTGGGTTATAAAAAAAAAAACAATTGTTTTGTTTTTGTTTTCTTTACCCAAAAAAAAAACAATGTTTTGTTTTGTTTTTTTTAATTGTTTTATTTCCTTACCAAAAAAAACAATTGTTTTATTGGAAAGATACCTGGTGCCTTATGGTTGTTGTAAAAGCTAGAAGAAACAGACGCAGCACATGGTGAAAGCTTGCAACTGGAAATTCCAAATGACATTTTCAGAAATTCATCTTTGAGGATCCTGAAATTGACACTGACTAAAACATGCCAAGTACCAAAGCTTCTGGGAAGTCTCGTTAGTTTGCACATTAATACATCAACAACGATACTTTTAGGTTTCTAAAACCTTACAAGTTTAAATAATTTGTATTTGGCCATTCAACCAAATGCTTACCCCGTAGACAATTGTCAACTTGTGGAAGATACTATGCCATGGTACATTGTAAGACTAAATAAATTGCAGTCTTTAACATTGTCATATGCTATTGTAACCACCTTATATATCTGCTGTTGTAACCACCTTATCAACGGATATTGGTAAGCTTTTTCAACTCAAAAGACTAGAACTCCGGCGTGCTAATTTGTTGTGCCTCCCAAGGTTTCCCTTGGAGTTTATCTTATTTATGTGTTGAATCTTGCTGGTGGATGAGAAGAGCGATGGATCTCTCAAATTTAAAGAGACTATCATAACTAAGAATGGAGAACTCTGCAACATCAAAGATTCAAGGCCTTGACTGTTTGGAGTATCTACCAAATTTGGAGCTCTTCGATCTTGAAAAAGGGAGAGAGGTTCCCTCATCTGACTCATTAGAAGAAGTAGAAGTTAGTTACATTAGATTATTGTAGTAATGTGGATTTTGCTTGTCGCAAACTACCAGAATCTCTGGAAGAATTGTTGATTGAAGGCCTGGCCATCCTTGATGTAAGTTGATCGGGTAGAAATACTTTACAAAGAGGGGATAACATGCGTGAGACCTGACTGTTTCAACTTGAAGAGGTTCAAATGATGCGAGGCCTGGCATTGCTTAGGAGATTCGGCCATTTCTCAAAAAATTGAGAAGACATGCTCTGCAGAGGAGTGCATTTTCGAATAAGAAGTGCATGTAGTTCTTGAAAGGTTTTGCATTTACGACCAGATTTGTTGTCAAGGAAGCTTGGAAACTTAAACAAATTGCTTATTGCCCTATGTCATTCTAGCAGATATTAGTTATTGTCTTTCCTGGAATCGTATTCTTTAAACTAAATTAGAATCATAATTTGCCAAATTGACTTGAAACTTGTACACTTGTATAGTTAATTGCTGGCTGTTTTTGCGATCACTTTTTACCTTTAAGATGGATGACTATAAACTGCTTATGAAATGGGACCATGGTTTCTTTCAATCTATTTCATGAGTTCGATTTGCTTTAGATATATTCCCTATTGACGGTTTTAGTTGGCGAATTAAGTTTTCAGTAAAAGACAGAGTCAAATTGATGCTAGTTTACTATATTCAAGTGCATTAATTTGTCAATTTACATGTTGATCTTCTATGTGAGATCATTGGAACTTATCGGGTCGTACTTCAAATTTGAAACTGATATCCATGCCTTGTAAATATTAACTTTGTTACACCTTAAATAATGAAGGATATATTCAAATGTACAGGCTTTAATCGGTTATAGAAGCTCTGCCATTCACCTTTTGGTTATCCTAGGGATGGAGCTTTATGTTTCAACATTGATAAGGAGAACTGCTACCGACAAAAGTCCTATATGATCACCTAAGCTTTTTCTATTGGTAATAAGTAAGAAAAATTTACAGGATCTTTCTGTAGAAAAATTTACAAGGTCTTTTTGTGCAAGTTAATTGTGCCTATGGCTAACTCAATTAATATATCTTTTCCAACGCTTTGATGTTGTACTTTGGCTTTTATCATAACGTACAAACTCTTTAACTTATCATATGTTGTCAAGGAATTAGTTGGTCTCTTGCACAATGTGCTTTGAATGGTCATGATGAGCAATATATCCTTTGAAATGATCAAGGAAATATAGTTTTCAGGTTTCCACTAATGTTAATTCTTGTATATCAGAAAAAAGACGGTAAAACCTTACCGACTCTCGTTCCAAAGGCTGATCAGTGTTACAAGTCCAAGCCAAGATTATATAAGTCGTTTACCTCCTAAAAGTTAAGATTTAGCAAAGGTTGCCAGTGGAACTGATGCAAGACAAGGTCATCATCAATTTCCAAGATGGCTTGAGCATAAGGCCCTGCCAGGAAAGAGTTGAAGTACTTGTGCCAAGAAGTCTATTGTGACAATGTGCCTATAGCAGAAGGTAAGGTCACAGATTGAGAAGTGGTCTCCCTTGGCACTCTTTGTTTCACCTTGTAAAACCAATTAATTGCCCAACCGTGCAAGTCTCACAGTTCCAAAGTTCACACATCTGCCAATTTTGCTGCATGATTCAACTATAATTAGCTCAGCCCAGCATCCACACATCCTTATTAGGTTTTATCAAGTCCGGTAAACAAAGCCATAGGCCCAAGATTAGATTGACAGGTAAACTTGCAAACGTATTTATTCAATGGAAGTCACAGAGTTGTATTTACAAGGATGACACATTCAACTTCATGCTATTTACATTCAGAGTGAATTTGAGTAGAGCTCTTGTGCTTGTGATGGATATGGACAACAGATCGATGGAATGCATTTCATGACCGTCATCACAGAGGTCACTGATGATCTTTTAGAAAAAAGGTGCTGACCCAGGAGCATTTTAACTGAAGTTGTTCTTGGCATCAGAGTCTGAAGGCAGCCTCAATGCAGAAGCAGCAAGATTCCTGGAAACAATAAGATTTCCTTTGACATCTTCACCTCCATATTCCTTCAATCGTGCGTCCATGACGATTTTGCATGATCCCCATGTCTCAGCCATTAATCCCACACCATAGTAAACTAAATGGTCCGTAAGGCTGTTACCAGTTACTGATCTGCAGAGACGCACTCTCATCAGTTGTCCACATATATTCCTGGTAACAAATGACTAACATTCTCTAGGACAAGCTGGTCTGTCATGACAAATCCACAAACTAATTGCTAGAACAAGTAGCTACGACTGAAACAACATCATTACCTGCTGCATGATGGATCTTCTCCAGAGCTATCACAAACTTTCTCAACCTGATAAACCAGACTACCAAATCCTATATTATATAGCCATACCTACAACAAAGGAAACATTCCAATTACATATGAACACTGACATAGAAAAGATTATGATTAGTCACCAGAGGAGCAGGTGGAATCAGATCATTTTCACATTATCTCACATCAATATGTTTATCCGTAGCTGTTATTGAGCTAGTCGCCAATAATTATAAGCATTAGTGGATGTTGACATACAATAATTAAAATGCGTATAATTGCACAGAGCCTAAGATGCCTAAGACTAGGTTAAGACAGCCTTCAGAGAAAGACTAGGTTAAGACAGCCTTAAGAGAGAGAGAGAGAGGTTAAGACTAGCTTATCAGCCATCAAAGAGAGAGAAAGAGAGTATATAGCAGACACAATGATGCATCTTAAACTTTGGAATTGGTATGGAAAAACTAATGATGGCTTGTGCAGGAATGAGAGTTACTCAAACGTTTCTGAAAAGTCACGAGTACTACAAACTATCCTGCTTTGCTAAGAAGATAAAAACAAGACAGTTATATTTTATACGTTGAAAAAACAGAGTAAATACATTGTTGGAATAAATGAGACTTCACCAGGAAGATAGGTTGAAAGAAATGCAAAGAAAACGTCAAATTCAGCCAGCGACAATTCCCCATAATTCAGTAAGCCTTACCCATAATAAAAAGTCTTCTGTGGGAACCGAGAATAGTACGGAGGCAAATGAGGCACAATATCATGTCCATTAGTAAAACGTATCGTATTTGGCACGCGGTCACTGTAGTAAGACGCAAACACTGCATTGCCAATACGAGGTTGTCCAAATGTTAAAACCTGAACATTCCGTGCTTCATGATTGACCTGAAAATAAAGTGTTCCCCATTTATACAAGTAAATCAAGTGAATGTGCTGGTCTAGAAAAAACAGCTTCAGCACACATACTGGACAGCCAAATAACTTGAATGTTAATACATCAATGGCCCTTTCAGGACCGAAAAAGAAAGACTATGCACCAATAATCATATATCGCATTTCACATAAAATGGTGAACAATAGAACAGCCCTTTCTCTCCATGAAGGCTAAAGGTTTAGCGTTCCTCTTTCAAGATCCCATCCATAATTTTCCCAACACCAAACTCCACACCCACAATAAAACCAACCCCACCCCCAGCCCCAAGAAAAGGTGTTAATAATATGGAATAGTGGGATTGGCGGTGAATTTACAAACGAGGTGCATTTAAATGCTGCCACAAGAAGCAATTGGATGTTGGTGGCATGAGTCACATCCTGCTAATGACATAAACAAAAAAATTCCAGGTTCATGGTGAAAATGCCCCTTGAACTCCAAAACTTATTGACATAAATAGCAAAGGAGAAACTAAAATGGCGTTTGGTAAAAAATCTTTTGTGAAGCTACTTTGGCCCAAGTAATGTTTGGCAAATTATTTTTGCAAAGGGCTTTGGGAATTTTCTTTTTCATTAAAAAAAAAAAAAAACTTACCCTACCCTTTGCCGGAGCCGGCGAAGGGCTACGGTCGCCGGCGAGCTAGATTTGGCGCCGGTGGCTGTTGCCCAAGGTCGGGCGACCCCTGGTGAGCCGGATCTGCCGTCGCCCGAGGCCAAGCAACCCTTGGCAATGGTCACGCAACCGCCCAGGCGCCGCCGGCCTCGGTCGTGCAACCTCGCCGGCCTGATCCGGTGTCGGCCACCCTCTCTTGCAGGCCACCCTCACGCAAAAGATGAACAATAATAAGAGGGGCAAAACCAGAATAAGTGAGGGCAGTTTGGGGCAAAAAAAATTGGGTTTAGCATTTTGGCAAATGCTGGCTTTTGGCCGAAAGCCCATTGGGAATGCTTGCCAAACGGTTCAGCATTTCCCCAAGGGGCTTTCGAGGCCGAAAGCCCCTTCCCAAAACTGAACCAAACACCCCCTAAATAAAAAAAAAGGGCCACAACACATGGGCATGCGGTCACAATCGGCTAAGAACAATTTTCAGCAAGAAATCAGAAAAAGTAAACTTTTAAATCATTTGTGTTAGGACAAGATGTTATACTTGCTACTAATACTTTGAGAAATGGTATACTCTAAAGTTTATGCAACCTATGATCCTATCAGAGCCCACATGAAAGTTTGACTCCCAAAAAATGACCACTTGTTATAGAGAGAGAATCAATGGAAAACGAAATTTGGGGTGGGTACCATTTCTGGTACCAATTCCGCAACAGGTGCCTAGAAAAGTACACTGGACCACTCTATTTAATAAAGCTGAGACAAAAAGAATAATTTAGACACCTTAGAATTGGCTCCAGCCTACAAAATATCTGGTCCAGTAGTCCAATTGAAGGGGAGCTGCTTCATTTGATTAGAGAGAGACAGACAGAAACAGCGCATAAAACACAAATTTAGCATCGATATATAATCTATCTTAAACTGCGTAGGCACTTTAAGATTACATGACATAAAATTTGAGCTTCAAGTGCCTAAAAAAGTTATATGTCTGGACCATAAACATATCAACAATCCCATAAAGTTTCCAGCAAGTAAACTTTGTAATGGATAGTTGATGTCTTTACCCACTACATTTAAGTATTCAACCAACTTGAAGCTCCAAAGCTTAACATGTACGACTCAATTCACACAACTAGATACTTCAATAATTGGTGGTTCACGTAAAGTGCTGTTTGCACCCCATTCTGCTTATGTTTTGTTTATGAGTTGATTTACCAAAAACGTAAGAAAACAAGATGCTATGTATGAAGAATTGTAAATATACATATGAGAGCCATAGAAAGTTCAAGATCCACATAAAGAGCCTAGACTCTTTAAGGTAGAGTGAAATCCAGATAACTCTTAACAAACCAAAACTGAATAGTTTGAAGAACATGATAGAAAAGAAACCAATGAAATTCACAAGTCCCAGCCATAACAATTTTTCAATTTATCTTACCACAAGATCAAGTCCGCAAAAGGATGCCATAGCCCCTCCCATAGAATGCCCAGTCACCATGGCGTTGATGTCTCCATATAGATCCTTGGCTCTTATAAAAGCATCCAAAATACCAGGTCGAATTGTCGTATTGTGATAAGCATAATAAAATCCACGATGAACCTAAGCAACAATTAATAGAGTAAGACTGTAACTTAATCCAAATCAGAAGTATCCACAGGTTGCAAGAGGCTTATCATCTCTAGAACTCACCATGGCACCGGGCATGCCAGGGTAGTTTATGTCATGCTGTTTCCAGTAGAGATCTTCAACCCAATTCTGTATGCTGTAGACACAAATAGAAGTAATCACTAACCGAAAAGCTCGAATGATAAAGAGACGTGAGAGAAATTTTCACTGAAGAAAATCAGTGAAGTATGTAATCTCCTCATGACTCCATCTAAAATTACACGAAAGTTACATGATTCACCCTTTTTCCCTTCATATGGACAGCAGACCCATTTGCCTCGTGTACACATTCACCGAGGCTGCTCTTCTTAGCTTAAATTTTCATCAAGTCCTTTGCATGTCAATTTAAGGGGAGGAATTGCTAAAGTTAACATGCATGCATACCTATGTTCTTGAGTACCTCTGAAAGCTACAACCACAGCATTAAGGTCCTTGGCGACCCCAACATATGCCTACGAGTGGTTTAGAAATAGAGACAAACAATTAGATGCAATTCAAACATAGAGGCATAACAAGCATCGCAAAATTGGTAGGGCACTGTAAAACAAATTATATACCTGTAAGCAGTGCTGAACGTCAACTATCAGTTCAATGACTTCAAACCCCTGCTTTCAGATCAAAATGCATTAATAATCAGTTCAGAAGCTCATATAACAGTGCAGCATATGCCCACAAAATGTCATCTCAAGAATTGGCTATCTAGTACTAAGGATCCATTCTTCACACGACCTTAGCAACAATGTCATATTAATAAGTAGTCAAATTACCTTGGTCTTTCCATCACATCTAGGACATGTTCAGCTAAAAAGTTCTGTCAAATCTGACATGTAAACCTGCAATAAAAAGCTTTGCATTAAATTACAATTTTATTGTATTGAAATTGGGAAACCTGATGAGTAACAACAACAAGCTCTAGGTAAGTGTGAAACTTGTCTTAAAGACCACTTACGGCAGATGCATACTCCACCAATATCGTGGCAAGAGTGTGATTGTAAATAGCTTTATGAGCCTTGGACCTCACTCCAAGTTCTGCATTTACCAGTTGAGAAAATTTCAGATTGATAATGCGGTCAAAAGCTCATCCAATTACAAGCAATGCAGCAAGTTTCTTATGTCTCTTGCAAGCTATTTTGACAAATCAAGAGAGGGGAACACTTCAAGGAAACATCAACTCAAGACAATAGTTCAGTATATTTCCGCCGTCCTTCGTGAACTGAAAGAACTATGTACACGGTGCAATGCGATGATAGGGGAATAAGTGAACAACATAGGGCGCCACTTTCCAATAAAGCTACTCCACGAAAACCTACAGGCAAACAGTCCATTACTCAACAAAACCAACCAAAAACAACACAATGCCCGTCAGTTATATGCTCCGAAAACATCCAATTGTACACCAGAGGGCATCATACAGCTATAGTTTGCCCCATTCAGTCAGGCACCGCAGCTCCACCACACAGTCTACAATTTCCCCCCAAACCTGAAACACCTAACCCGCCCAAATTCACAATACAAATCTCACTGTCCAAGCTCAAAACCGACCTACTCAATCCCAGAGCCTCTCTATTCGCGCCTCATCATAATCAAAACTCCCAAACCCGAATCGAGTAAGAGGACCAGGGCAGCAGTTAACCGATGCCACGAACGCGAATTGCGATTACCTCTCGCCCCGCTCGCGGCAACCAAGCACGTCAGAAGAACCACCACCGCCCTCAACCACGACCCGTTCCGCTCCATTTCCTGCAAAGAGAAAACCGGGATCGAACATCGTCCTCGAGACGAAACACGAAACCACGCCAGCAAAAAGCTCGCTCAAATCTCTGTTACCTCTCATGTACGCAAACGCTTTGCGCGCAATCGAACGGCGAGATCGCCCGTCGAGATAGAGAGAGAGAGAGAGAGAGAGAGAGAGAGAGAGAGAGAGATCGCGATATCCTCGTCCGCGTTGCTCGAATTTGATCTCGATTCTGGTCTTGCGGCTCGGTGGACGCTTTTTATGGCGATTGAAAGCTACGGCGACTAGGGGGTCCAAGAGGAAAAGAGGGGGCACGACGGATTTACGGATCTTTCCTGATTTGCCCTCGGGGCCTTCCCCTGCCGGCGGGGCATATTCGGTGTCAGATTCGGTGATTTCGCCGCTCGCGCGAGGGCAGTGAAGGAAGTTCGGCTGAAATCGGGACGTTGGGAAAGACTGCGCGGCGATTTTCTTCTCCGCTGTACTTTAAAGCCCCGAGAGGATGAGACGTGCCCTTCGGACAAATTTGGGGTTTCTATCTTTCTCTGTTTTGGAGCTTCCCATGATGTCTCCACATCAGCACTTTGACTCGGCTTGGTTCGAAGCAGAATTCCAAAAGGTACACGTAGACTTAGTGTTAGTATTCGTGGAGGTTTATGAAAATGCAAGCGCTACTTCCGTCAAATGTTTTCGAATTCAAAATCCGATCGATCTAATAACTCAACTTATTCAAAATTGAGAAGAATATAATTAAACTCGAGTGACTGGCGGGTGGAGCTTAATCATGAATCATGGCAAAGTTCAAGGATGCAGCTTGCTGTATTGCGTATCAATACTTGAATACTCTAGGTGTACTTATGTTGAACTAGATATAATAGCTTCCATTTTCGAGAACAAACCTACTTATAGAATCGTGAATTGAGAAGTTTTTGTCTAGAATATACAAACTATTTATAATGTGAATACTTTTGGAATTAATCGTTGTCTTAAAAATCACAACTTTATCATCTTAAAATTGCTCGATTGAATATGTGACTTGTACAGACATTGGGATTGAAAATTTTACATGTAAAAAGAATATGAAATAAAATGAGCATGTAACCTTGGACAAAATATATGATCATCGAAAGCAAATTCGGAGGAGCTTAAAAGTCTTTTTCTCTCGCTCTCTTCTTTCATCGTCTCCTTCAACCTTCAGTCATGGGGGGAGGGTTTGAGCTAGTCTCACCCTCCCCCATCTACCGTTGATTAAATTGTGTTTTATTGTTCTTTTCTTATTTTTCTTCTTTCCCAATTTAAATTCGAGAGCTATCTTCTTCTGATTTGATTTCAAATGTGAGAGTTTGAACTTTCCCAATTTAGTTCTAGATTTAGGAGCTATCATCTCTCGATCTAGGTTTTGGAGTTTAATAAATATGCTTTTGGAGATTTGATACCCCGCTGCTCTATCTGCGTACAGGTTCTTTATCTCCAACTTCAGTGGAGATCACGGGAGTTTGGCGTCTCAATGAACCACGAAAATTTGCTCTTCTAGGCATTAGATATGTGTTTGTTGAACTTGTTATCTCTGTACAGTGATAGTATAAAGAAAGCTGAACCTAGGTTCGCACTGCCTGGTAATATTGTAATCATTAGAGAAGAAATTTTTGGCTTGTGCTCATTACTGACGAAGATATGACATCTAGAGATCGGCTGCTGATTATTTTGCTGACAAATCCATTCTTGTGGAACGAGTGTGTATTTAATCCTGCCGATGCTCCATTGATCCTCTTTATTTTCTTGTTTTAGCTTTGTGTGACAATATTATGGGTTTTTCGAAAGTTTACATTTAATCTTGCCGGTGCTCCATTGATCCTCTTTATTTTCTTGTTTTAGTTTTGTGTGACAATATTATGGGTTTTTGGAAAGTTTACGTACTTCTCACATATCCTTTTGAGCAATATTTTCCTTTGACTAAAACAAAAAAACCTCGGACAAAAAGTTAGGAATGTACATTTTAAGAAGGCAAAGTGTTTGAATAAATTTATTATTTATTTCACATTTAGCTCACTAATAATATAAATAAGAAAGTAATGCGTGGTACGTCCCATATTCGGTGGCTCTTGCAAGTTTATATTGGCAGTGGAATATTTATAAAACTACAGTGAAATTAATTCACAAAATAAGTGGATGTTAGAAGCCTCCATTTGTTTTTCAGGAAAAATGATTTAAAAAATAATTTCCTAAAATATTATTTATTTTACTTTAAATAATTATTTGATTGAAAATGTTTTTGTTATTGACGAAAATTAATATTTAAATATTTTCATGGATAATGAGAATATTTTTCGTTCATTTATTTTTGTAAGCGATACAAGTGATAATTTTTAGGAAAATATATTCTAAATCATTCATCGCAAGTCAAACGAAGATTTAAGAAAAAAGTGAGATTCGAGATAAATTATTGCAAAGAGTAAGGCTTCGTTCGTTTCACGGAAAATATTACGTGTCTGGAAAATGTTTTCTAGGAAGCCATTTTCCTAAAAAATGATACCATCTTCGGGTGTTCAACTGATATCTAAAAAAGTCTCGGAAAATATTTTCCATTGTTTGGTATGGAAAAGATTTTCATCATCGCACTACTTTTAATAATTTTTTAATTTTCTTTTTCTTTTTTTTTCCTTCTTGCTCTGCCGATCGCCGACCGCTATCGTGACCAACGACTGGAGAAGAAGATAGAAAAGAGAAAGAAAAAGAACAAAGAAAAAATAATCAAAAATAGAATTAAAAAAAATAAAATAAAAATAATTATAATGAATGATGAAAGAAGGAGGGAGGAAAATGTTTTCCTCTTTTCAAAAAGTGAAAAATATTTTCCTCACTTTTGAAGGTGTTTTGTTCATTGAGAGAAAATGTTTTTCATGGCTAGTTTATTTTTCGTGAAACGAATATCAGAAATTCCGAAAAATGTTTTTTCGAAAGTTATTTTTCATAAAACGAATGAAGCCTAAAATAATCAATTTGTAGAGACTAATCTTCAAAACTTTTCCTTTATATGCAGTATAGATAAATCAATTGCTCAATTGACTTACCTCAAATTTTATAAGCGCAAAACTAATTAATACACCACTCTCTCTTTTTAATCAGTCTCATACACTACCCATTCAAATTACGAAGAAAAAAAACAGAACATGAAAAAACCAAACCCACATCCAAACACGATAACCCAACGATAAAAGGGTCACATAGACTTTATCAAGTTCACAAATTCAAGTCGTATCATACAAACGAACTTCTAACTAGTTATTATTTTGGGCTTTTATTACCTCAACTAAGAAGACAGCAAATTCGTACACTTATGAATATATCGACTAACTATGATTTAAATTATACGTACCGTAACGAGTAACAGTAATGATTATCCCTTCTATTTTTTTGTTTATTAAAAAAAAAGAAACGGCGACTCAGGCGGCAACCCAGGCGGCGAGGCCAAGTCGGACCACCCCCTCAACCCCTCGAGCCGTGCGGGCCACATCCCGCGCGCGAGCCGGCGCTGGCTTCATTTCCCGCGGCGAGAAGCGAAAACGCCACATTTCCCCCGCTCTGACTGGCGGGAAATTTTCGCACCCATTCGCATTACACGAAAATGAAAAGAGAAGAAGCAAAACGACACGACGACCGAAACAATAAAAAAGAAGAAAACCACCCGAAAAGAATAATAATTATAAAAATAATGACAAAAGCGGAAAAACTATTAAAACAAAAAAACGAAAAATCGCAAACCCTCCTCCCCCTCCTCCTCGCTTCCTCCATTTTCGGACACCGTCTACGACTCCCCTCCTCCTCCTTCCTCCCCCCTTTTTAACTTCGGATCGCCACTTCCGATTCCGATTCGGCCTCTCACGCCCTCTCTCTCCATCTCTAGAACGAGCGGCGACGAACTCGATCGATCGACTGACCGACCGATCCGCCGATCTCCGCCGGGGACCAGGTCTCCAGCGCCGACCGCCGCCGCCATGGCGAGGCCATCGAAGCAGCCGGCGTCGTCCGACGAGGCCCTGTCCGACGGCTCAGAGGAGGAGGAGCCGCAGCAGCAGCAGCAGCAGCAGCTCAACGAGCCCGTCGACGATGAGGACGAGGAGGAGCTCGAGGCCGTCGCCCGCTCCGCCGACGAGGACGACGACGACGCCGCTCCTGCCGCCGGCGCGGCCGACGAGAATGGCGAGGCCGACGAGGAGGAGGATGACGACGAGGTTCGGTTGTTTGCCTGCGTGGTTTCTGCTGGAATTTTGGCGCCGGATCTTTTTGTTTGCTTGCTAGGGTTCTCGGGAGTCGGTGCGGTTATAGGTCTCTCTGGTGTTTTGCGCTGGGAAGTGGATGCCTCCTTCGTGTTTGAATACGAGTTTTTGAAGAAGTTTTTAGAATGAGCGTTGGATTTCGATCGAGGATGTTGAGTTAGGACACTCGAGAGACGAGTTGCTGTTCTACTGGTCTCTCGTGATTCTTTTACTGCATTCGTTTTCTGCGGATTGGCGCTTGCTGTATTGATCCTCCGCTTTACTAGCGTGTTGCGCAGAATGAAGTCTAACAATGCACAAGTATATACGTATAAATACATGTTCTGTAAGGTTTACTTAGCACAAGAGCTGAAGCATCTTCGAGGTGGACTTATTTCTTGCTCTTCTTTCGGGGTGTACTATTTTCTGGTGTTACTCTCAGTTGGATGAAGAAGAGTGGAAGTCAGGAGTTTCTCATGATCGTAGTGTAGGCATGGTGTTCAATTTTAAGAGGAATTTCTGTTTATTTACCTTTTTTTTTTGCCTGGTTGGTTGGTTTTGCATCTCCATGGCTAGAGGACTCGAGCAGGTCTGCAACTGTTCATGTTTCTTTGAAACTGATGACTGTGGTTTTCCCCTTTTACTTTAACGTTTACTTGTGATTACAGCTTCATCAGTCACCTCACCATTTGCAAAGTGGGAAACAATGGCAACCATAGCTCGTCTATCTTGCTTTGTTTCTCTCTTTACATACACTACTTAAGTTGGCTAGTGCTTCCATACGTCTGAAATGTTGTTAGATACTTGTAAGAATGACCCAGTGAGGATCAGAAGCGTTGCCGCTATTTATTTATTTTTGTATTCTTTTTCCCCATTCATTCTGCAGGAAGATAATGGTGAAGCAGAAGTTAGCAAGCGTGAGAAGGCCAGGCTCCGTGAAATGCAGAAGTTGAAGGAGCAGAAGATTCAGGACATATTGGATCTGCAAAATGCCGCTATTGACGCTGATATGGTGGTACCTTTACATTTTAAGAATGACTCTTTCTTGCATTATTTGGATCTCGTGTATTGATTATGACTAAAATTTTATTGTTTTTGAAATTATTTTTCAGAAACAAGAAAATGAGATTTGGATCTAACAAAAATGAGGAAATTCAATCAATCGGACCATATTCTAGGCGTAGCATTGATCCAAACTCAGTAACCAAATACAAGTCGACACTCGTCTGTTATATACTCTGAAAACACATCCAACTGTACACCAGAGGGGTCATATAGCTATAGTTTGCCCTATTAAATCAGGCACTACAGCTCCACAACAGAGTCTACGATTTCCCCCCAACCCTGAAACACCTAATCCGCCCCCGCCCAAATTCACAATACAAATCTCACTGTCCAAGCTCTCCAAGCTCAAAACCGACGTACTCAATGCCAAAGCTTGTCTATTCGCACCTTCTCACAATCAAAACTCTTGATCAGAGAATCAGAGCAGTAGCTGATGCCATGGATGCGAATTGCAATTACCTCTTGCCCCACTTGTGGCAATCAAGCATGTCAGAACAACCATCACCTTCGACCAAGAACCGTTCCCATATGAGATAGAGAGATCGATTTTGATATTTGACCGTATTGCTCGAATTCAATCGAGACGCAGGCGGTGAGGCTAAGTCGGACCACCCCCGATCCTCGAGCTGTGGGTCTTCAATTCTTGCGGCGGGAAAGAAATTACATTTCCCCCACTCTGACTGGTGGGAAAATTTCCCACCCGCTCGCATGAACCAAAATCGAAATAAAAATAACCGCTCAAATAATAATAACAACAATAATAAAAGCGGAAAAGTATTTAAAACAAAAATATGAAAAAACGCGAACCCTCCTCTGCTTCCTCCATTATCGGAGAACAAGTAGTGACGATTCGATTGTTTGTCTGCACCGTTTTTTTACTGGATTAGTCAGAATTTTGGTGCCGGATCTCTCGTTTGCTTGCCAGGGGTTTGCGGGGTTGGGTGCAGTAATAGGTCTCTCTGGTGTCTTGCGCTAGGAAGCGGATGCGTGCATCCTATTTGAATACTGAGTTTTTGAAGAAGTTTTAGAATGAGGGTCGGATTTCGGTGGAGGATGATTGAGTCTAGACGGACACTCCGAGACAAGTTGCTCCCGATCTACTGCTCGCTCGCTTGCGATTCTGTTGCTGCCATTCGGTTCTGCAGATTGGCGCTCGCTATATTGATCCTCCGCTTTACTAGCGTATTTGAAACTCTGATGAGTGCGGGGTTTTTCCCCCCCTTTTTTATTTTAACATTTCCTTTGTGATTGAAGCGCTTCATCGATCACCTCACACCCATATACAAGAGTGGGAAACAATGGCGAACACAGCTCGGTCCATCTTCTAGCTCTGTTTCTGTCTCTACTCACGCATAGCTTCTCACGTTGGCAAGTGCTTCCATGCGTCGGAAATGTTGTGGTTCCATATTTGTGTGTATGTGATTCGGTGAGGATCGGAAGCGTCGCCGCTACTTATTTATTTTTTGTGTTCTTTTGGCCCCCCCATCCGTTCTGTAGGAAGATAATGGGGAAACAGAAGTTAGCAGAAGCGTGAGAAGGGCCGGGCTTCGTGAAATGCAGAAGTTGAAGGAGCAAAAGAAGATTCCAGGAATTATTGGATCAGCAAGATGCCGCTATTGATGCTGCTGATATGGTTGCCTTTACATTTTAAGAATGACTCTTTCTTGCATTATTTCGAGCTCACATGTTGGTAGTATTGATTATGATATTAATTTTCTTTTTCTTTTCTTTTTTTTGCGCTAGAGATCCAAGAGGAGTCGATATACAATTTAATCAAAGGATGTTCGCTCCCAAGACTTACTCAAATGTCGATGGCCCAAAAAACGAACAGAGACTTATTCAAACGTGGACATCATTTAGGAAAAATCTCCTCTTATGTTTGGAGAGTTGAGGCCTTAAAAACCGAAACATCATAAACCTCCAACTATGCTTTGACTCAAGTAAGGTCATGTTGCAACTAGTAATGGAGTTGTGTGCTACTTTTTCATATTCGTTATTTCATCGGTGTGTTTGTTTGTAAACTACCTTCGCACATGAAAGCCCACTTCCGATGGCGTGCGTTGCTTCATGGACTCGGATGTTTAGCTTCTCAATTTTCCATAGAGATTCAATTGTCTCCTAAGAAGGGTAAATTTTCTTCGAATCACTTAATAAGATAAAGAAGCATGATCTCAGAACAGGAAAAGAAACAATGCTGTTGAAAGACACAACACAACGACAATTCTTTGAATTTCTACCTTTTGCCTATTTGATTAGGCAGACGAATATATCTAGCACATCCCATCCTTCTCTAGTAGGTGGCGGGACCTAAATGAGCAAACTATTTCTGGGAAGAAACGAAAGTAAAAATTTGCTGAGGGACAAGTGCGTGAGAGCGGCAAAGGGAGACTCTTGAGTTTTTTACCTGATTAGGTAGCAAACTACATCTAGATGTCAAATGCAGCTTTATGCAATTTTACCCCATCCTTTACAAATCTCTTCGACTACTTTGTGAGAAACCCCAAATTTCTGGATCATAACAAATGCTTCAAAAAATTTTCTATAAAAAAAAGGATTTCAAATAACATGAGCAAACCAATAAATTGAGAGTAGCAATGCAGACAAAATGATAAAAATAAGAACAACTTGATTTTGTTCATTTATGAGAAGACACTTATAAATTGGATAAATTGCTTGATAACTGAGTAGTATTTTTCACATGGTTAACAGTTGAGTGCTTTAGTGGTGTACTCTGTGATAATGACATCCTTTTGAGAAAAATAAACAGCATGCAATCAGGTTAATCAGCATGAAAGTGAACTTGAAAACAATATCGGCCGTGTTTGGTTGCAATGGCAAGTTATTCTTTTTCAAGAGCTTCATAACTTCCTGCTCGAGGGTAGCATCTTTGTGCTCTTTAGCATAATGCTGCATTTCAATACACCAAGTTAAGAAAAGAAATGTGTAAATAAAACAAAATGAAAGAAAATCACTTCATATAAGTACATATCATCATTACTGATATATGGTTTGTAGAGCCAATTGTACGGGTCAAACCATAGGCATTATGCTTCCTCAAGGGCCTTCTTAACTACAATTTTGTCAATCCTTATTTTCTATCATTAAGGATAACTGAGGACGCAAATGATAAAATTTCTCTTTTTCAACCCTATTTTTGCCTAGATTTTTTCTATTTCTATTTTCCATATGAGTTTTTGAGTAAAAGTAGCATTTGATAATGATACAGAATTTCTGTTTCTAGAATAGAAATTGATTTGATAGGTTGTTCTTAAATTTTTGTTCCCGGCGAACGGCGACAGATGGTTGGCGGGCGAGCGGCAAACGGGGCAGATGGCGAGCAGAGGTGGTTGACGGTGAGGGCGAGTAATAAAAAAGAATTATTATATCTGTTTCTATTCCAAAAATAGAAAAGTAGAAAATTCTAACTTTTTATTTCTGTCATAAACCTATTTCGGGGCTAAAAATTTATCCCGAAAATAGAAAAATGAAATTATTTTACCAAACGGATTTCTATTCCAAACCTATTTTCGAAAACAAAAAAATAGAAAAATGAGGAAACAGAATGGTTATCATTTGCGCTTTAAATGGGTCATGGTAATTTAAATTCTTACGCAAAATAAGGATTAAGAGATATAAATACTTATTATATTATGTGCTCCCAGTGACAATTGATTGTTGTAATCTCCTGACATGAGACATACTATGGAAGTGCAGTTTGATTTGATTTATTTTGCTTGGAAATAATGAAGAGCCTTATTACTAGAATTAGCTCGAACGGATAACTACTGAAGCTATCAATTCGTAAAAACACATTTTGCCCAAAGTGGGCAAGTATGCACATGAAAAATAGAGTTGTCATGATTGACACTTTTCACCAATTTAAACGCATTGAAGAATGTCGAGCAATTTAACATGTTACTCCCAAAAGACGTTTATACACATTTAACAATGTTATATGTACTTTAAATTAAATGTGGTTTCATAAAATTATATATGAAAACCTCTTTCTTGAACATGTTATATGTGTCCTGTTGCTTTCATCCATGTGCTTAATAGATGTGTCGTATCTTTGTTGGACATAATTTTGGTTTACATAACATTCGACACAACAAGAACATGACACACAAGCACAACTTGCTGCCAGTTGGGTTGTCAAAAGTTCTCGTAAGCAGCTCAATACGTTCTCCAAGCATGGTAGGCTTTAGGTAATAACATCATTAAAAAACAGAAATAATACAATAAAATGATTGCCTTGACCATAAGGTTAACAAGTGCCAACAATCGAATGCAGAAGAGAAATTAGGTAAAGATATTAGCAAGATACAAAATTGTTGAACTTGGCACAAATATTGTGTCGGTAAAGCTTCCCAAAGTCATGAGCCCTTGCACGCACACATGCTTTTGTGACTGCCCGACATAGGGTCGCAGTTTTAAATTCCCGTGAATTCGAAGATTTGACAATCGTGTCTTCAACATCAAATATTTGAAGGAAACACAACGACGACTATATAAATATGACATCTCTATTCACGAGCAAATTTCCTAATAGCATAATCGTTCCTGATCTATTATATATACTCTCTGCTTCAACTTGACCGCACCAGGTACATATCCCTTGAATGAGATATTCAGATTTAAAGCCCCCTACTAACAAAGAACCATTGCTCTGGCATCTACAATCCACGTCGAAATTCCTCAGCAGCAAAAAAGAAAAGCCTAACAGACAACAAGCACGCTGCCTGCGAAACCAAGGGGCTGAGCACTAGAGGAGAAGGAGCTGTGATTCTTAAATTCCACGGCTTGGTTGTCATAAGGAGAGATGAATCCAACTGAAGCTGAGATGAATCGGAGGCTTGAAAATGCAGTAGAGTCTGTGAGCTCTTGAGACAGCGTGCATGGGTTTGACGCCATCGAATCACGAGTCGACAAATTCTCGAGCCTGAAGGTCGTGTTGTTTTTTTTTTTGGGCCATATGAAGGTCGTATTGTTGCCGAGCGAGTTTTTGATACTTTTATAAGCTTTGAGGAATAATACTTCTGATCCCTCAATCTATTTATGATAATAAATACTTGAACAAATTGAACTAACATTCTTCTCTCGCCAAAAAAAAAATAACATTCTTAAGTCTACTCCAAATTCTAGGACATCTTTTTTCTTTTCTTCGTTAATTTTCTTACGTTGCATCACATATTCTTGGTTCATTATCAAGACCATAACTTATCAGTATTTTTACTCCACCAGCAATTGCACGTTGAAATTTTATTTCTCCCTCAAAATCTGAATTTGACTCATCATATTCAGTGCATTTCATTTGTTGCCGAGCGAGTTTTTGATACTTTTATAAGCTTTGACTCAAAGCACTCTGGGTCCGTTCGAAGCTCCTTCTCCGGCATCGTAGTTCAATCACAGTTTGTGACCAGTAAGCGGACCTTACCTTCATATGCTCTGCTCTCAGCTATTCTTGGAGAAACAAAAAAGGCGGACAAGTCTAATTGAGACTTGTGTGAAATCGTCTCTGATTAATGATTTATTAATGATCTGAACTCATTTTGATGCTGTTGTGATAGCTCGGATTGGAATAGATGCTTCGATGTTGTAGTTAGATCTCTTGTCCGAGCTGGTCACCACGTGTTTGATGAAATGCCTGCATCGCATCAGTATGAATATAGCGTCGAATCTGAGCGAGTTCATCTTGTCTGCTTTAATGATTCAATGTACTGGTTGTATAGGCTGCAGAAAAAATCATATTAAGTTAAATATGGAAGTGTTTTAGCAATACGGGTTGGGTCAGGTATGGGTCGGGTATGGGTCAAGAAAAATACATTACATATAAATGGGTTATAAACAGGTTGATGGGTCAGTTTGGGTCGGGCCATTTATGACTCGACCCAAACCCGACCCAACTCACCCATTTGACACCACTAGCTTTGAGGAATAATACTTCTGATCACTCAATCTATTTATGATAATAAATACTTGAACAAAAACATACCTTTTTTATACTAGTAGATATTGCATTGAACTTTCTTCTCTTGCCAAAAAAAAATTAACATTCTTAATTCTACTCCAAATTCTAGGACATCTTTTTTCTTTTCTTTGTTAATTTTCTTACGTTGCATCACATATTCTTGGCTCATTACCAAGACCATAACTTATCAGTATTTTTACTACACCAGCAATTGCACGTTGAAATTTTCTTTCTGCCTCAAAATCTGAATTTGACTCATCATATTCAGTGCATTACATTCTTTGGCTTTGAACAAGGTTCGCAACAGACTTGAACTTCGGCATTCTACTTTTCCTAATATGTGCATTAACAAAATCCCTACCCTAAAGAATGGTAACTGGGCCACGCCGGCCCAGAACCAGCACAGACCGGCCCTCTTGGGCCCGAGCCCATGAGGGGCCGTACCAGACAGGCCCGTTAGCAATAAGGGGCTGTGCCAATGCCCGGGCACTGGCCTAGGGCCATTTTTTTTTTAGGAGTGATTGTAGTCTGAACAAAAAAGTGAAGATAGCAACACTAATTTAAGATCTCAATGATGATTTTTCATGAATTTGATTATGAAAGAAATTCCTCGTAGAAAAGGCAAATAAGGGGCAAAACAGGAAGGAGGAGTTATGAACTTGTACTTGCCACCGAAATGCATCCTCCATGTGTTTTTTTTTTTTATTATCCTTTTTTTTTTTGGTAAGGATTTTTTTGATTATCCTTGTGTGCTTCTTTTGACTAAAATCTTGCGGACAGCACAAAAGGCATGCTAAAGCATTGGTGGCTCTTCTTCTTTTCCACATTAGCATGACCCCATCTTCTTTTTCTTTGCCTTATTGCTTTATACCTTTCCATTATCACATTACTTTTAACAAGATTTTCCCTCGCATTCTCTGGAGCAGTTTCGCCGACTGCTGAGGTCCCCATGAAATAGTTTTATGCTAGCAATTATGGATTTTTTTTTTCAATTTTGTTAAAAAAATGTGCATTATTACTCAATAAGCACTTGCTCTCCATCATTTGAAGTTTGACCAATAGTCCTGGTTATTTATGAGTAATGTTAATTAGTATGATATATTAATTGACATGACCAAATCTAAAATTAACATTTAGCGAGTGAATATATAGATTTATGAAAATAAATACTAAAAAAAAAATACTATACAAGCGTGAAAATCTGGATAGTCCTCATTTTCTTTTAAAAAATAGCACTTTTGGAAAAAGTGAGTTTTTCGGATCTCATTAGCCTAATGTTCTAGAGAATCTTGACCTTTCCACTTGCTATTAAAAATGTCCCGAATATTCAACTTTATCACGGAGAATATAAGCTTTCAGTTTAATATTAAGAAGTGATGAAATCTTAATTTTCTTTAAAAATGTTCCCACCTTTCAACTTTATCAAAGTTAATTTAGATATTGTAGGAGGATGTCCATAACTTTCTATACTTACGTAAAGCCAAAAACTTGAATTTGGTTTCCTCCCTCAAAATATTCATTGTACCCTTGACATATATTATTCTGAGGTAAAATTGTTGTGTAATGAATGGGCAGAGAAGGAAAGCATTGTTTTTATTTTTTCGTTGACTACTACATGCACCAACAGGATTTGAAGATGGACAGAGGAAACAGAATAAACTAATGACAACTTCTCTAAACGTGGAAGTGGAAGTTGTGAATCAGAGCTTGCTACTGACTAC
The DNA here is from genome assembly GCA_031216285.1 of Syzygium syzygioides. NCBI lineage: Eukaryota > Viridiplantae > Streptophyta > Magnoliopsida > Myrtales > Myrtaceae > Syzygium > Syzygium syzygioides. The sequence continues at coordinate 31,759,064 of CM062249.1, forward strand.
CCATTACAAGTGATGTATGTAGGTTCTGTATCTTTGGCACCACGATTGGACAGTTCAATCTGATAAAATCAAGAGGCGACGGCGGTCGCTGTATACCATCATCGAATGAGTCGGGGTTAAATGCACTCTCTTAACTTTGGACAGCGAAATTCTGTCAGAAATATAATTGAATAGGCTGCAAAATCAGATTGAAAATGCAAGGAACACCTTATCTATTGTCGTCTCTGAACTGCAATTTGGTCCATCTAAAATGCGTGAGCCAAAAGATCCTCTCTGCAAAAACTAGTCATCTGAGGATTGTTCCCAGAATTCAATTGTTGATGATGCACCTATTCTCTCAGATACACTTACTTTTTGGGGAAAGAAAATAATCATTATCTGAAAGTACAGGAATGATAACATTCAAATCAAAGAACGAGCAGAACTTCAAATGGTTCGGGGACCTTCACGAGAGAACTTCAGATGCTGGTTGCTCGAGACGTGATTACCGCACTTGTCTTGCTTCTCAGTGGAATTGGCTGAAACTAACATGGCAACCTTAATGGCCCACATAGGAGACAGATCTGCAGCTAGTGCATTCAATCTCCAATTCTGTCATACTTTAACAGAGGGTGCCTTCGGTGGTTAGTTCTTCCATATTCACTTTCACCTCCAAGCCTGTGTTTAATAAGGAACTAACCATGGCCGGGATATTGGCTTTGAGAGTAGCAGCCAATGCCTACATGAGCGAAGAAAATGCGAGGTTGTAAAAACAGAGATGGTTAAATGCAACATATATACAACTAGCAAAAGGAATGATTGGGAAAATATTACCAGAGCAATATATAACTACAAACAAGTAATGTTTCTACTTCTACCCAAAGTGATAAGGATATTTAGTCAAAGTACCTTGTGGTCATCTTCTTTCTTCCGTTTGATAACCTCGACAGGCCACTCGCTGACAAGCTTTTGAAGTTCAACCATAATGCTGGACCTCTTATCATCAGGTAAACTCTGGCATCAATCCAAGGCATTCACTTCATGAGAACTAAGAAGCGACATCTGAACAAACAGAGCCTATGTAGGTGTATTTCCAACTTTATCTACTTCAGGAGCCTAAGATGATCTTTCGAACTCACTATTAGGACCATGGAACTCACTTGTGTAATTTAAACCAAACACTACAGCAAGCACCAAATATGAAACCCAAATCAACCAGTCACCCTCAACGAGAGGATCTGTCACAGTAATTTTATCCGAGCACATTATGGGGGACAATTCAGTATGTCTTCCACTAATTGTTTTATTCCTTAACAGGATATGGAAAATTAAAGGACTAGTTCAAAGGTGGAGATAATTTAGGATACAAGTACTTGAGCTAGGAGATCATCCCAGATGGTGAGCATATCAAAATTAGCTATAGTTGCTCTGAGAAGTGAAGCACCACCTGATTCAAGACATGAATCACTGTAGCAGCCTCCTCAGGTTTTCCTAAATCCCTGCAGAAAACATTGGATATAAAACCATTTAGTTCACCACAAAACAAGTAAATGACATTCAGTTAAATTTTAATCTTGCACAGGAGTGCTAAAAGCCACAATAAATGCTTCCAAATAAAGAAAAGTAGTCATATCTCCTTTGTGTGTTGACAATGAATATTATTATGCCTATGGGTGCTTCATGTCCTAGGGTGTGAGCCAAAATTTGGTTTATTCAAGCATGGACTCTCACTTTTTTTGGCCATAGACCTCTCAGCTGGTTTACCAAGAACTTTGTACTGATATCTATTACAACTTTACTGTTTTCCCATGATCAGATTTTCGCATGCAAGAAGACCAAGTGCTTTCAGGGTCTGATATTTGTGATTTCAACAGTCTGTGTTTGCAAACTACCTTCGCACATGAGAACCCACTGCCCTTGGTGTGCTGCTTCATGGACTCAGATCTTAACTTCTCAATTTTCCATAGAGATTCAACGTCTCCTAAAAAAGGTAATTTCTGTCAAACCACTAAATAGGATATAGAAGCAAAATCTCATAACAAATAAAGAAACAAAGACGTTGGAAGACACAGTGTAGTGAAAATTCTTTTTATTTCTTATTTCTACCTTTATGTTTAGGGAGAGAAAGAAATCATTGTACAGAAGAATATATTCTAGCACATCCTGTCTTTTGTAGTAAGTAGCAGGACCTGGATGAGAAAACTATTTGTGGGAAGAAAAAGAAAATATAAATTGCTGAGGGACAAGGGCTAAAGAGCGAGTGTTTCTCACCTGCTTTTGCAGCAAACTCCATCCAGATGTCAAATGCAGCTCTATGCAATTTCACCCCAACCTTGACAAATCTCTTCGAATACTTTGTGAGCAACCCTCAATTGTCTGTATCATAACAAATGCTGCAAAATTTTTCCATGGAAAAAAGGACTTCAAATAACACGAGTAAACTATAAGATTGAGAGTAGCAATGCGGACAAAATGATTAAAATAAAAACAAGTCGATTAAACAGCACAAAAGCAGGATAAACAGCACGGAAGTGAACCTGAAAACAATATTGGCTGTGCTGGGTAGCAACGGCAAGTTATTCGTCTTCAAAAGCTGCATAACTTCCTGCATGAGGGTAGCATCTTTGTGCTCTTTAGCATATCGCTGCATTTCAATACCATAAGTTAGCAGAAGAAATATGTAAATAAAAAAAATGGAAAAAAATAATCACTTGATGTAAAAACACGCCATCATTACCAATAAATGGTTTGCAGAGCCAATTGTAGGGGTCAATCCATAGACATTATGCTTCCATAAGGCCTTCTTACCTACAATTTTGTCAACCCTTAGTTTCTATCATGACGGACTAAGGCACCATGCAATTCAAATTCTTAGCCTATATAAGGATTGCTGCAATTAATATAGATTCTAATTATATCATGTACTCCCAGTAACAATTAATTGTTGCAATCTCCTGACAGGAGTTATACTATGGAACTACAGTTTTTTTTTGTGGTCAAAATACTATGGAACTACAGTTTGATTTGATTTATTTTGCTTAAAAATCATGAAGAGCTTAACTACTAGAATCAGCTCGAACTGATAACTACTGAAGCTATCAGTTCATAAAAACACATATGCACAAAGTGAATGCTCTTTGCTAAGTTTCAACAATGAATACAATTACTTGAACTGGAAGTGTCATGCAAGAAATCAAAGTCTTAGAGAGCCAGCAATGTGCGGAAAGACCCATTTACAGAATAAGTGTTTGATACAGTTGGATTGAGCTTAATAATGTCCGAGTAATAAATGAGTTAACAAGTTTGTACATGAAAAATAAAGATGTCATGATAGGCACTTTGACCCTTTAAACACATGGAAGCATGTCAAGCAACTTAACGTGTTACTCACACAAGACACGTTTATACGCATTTAACAATTTTATATTTAATTGAATTGAATGTGGTTTCACACATTCATATATGAAAAACTATTTCTTGGATATGTTATATGTGTCGTGTAATTTCCATCCACTTGCTTAATAGATGTGTTGCATCTGTGTAAACAAATTTCTGGTTTACATAATTGACGCAGCAAGGAAAAAAAAAACACAAAAGCACAACTTGCTACCAGTGGGGTGGTCAAAAGTTCTCATAAGTGACTGAATTTGTTCTCGAAGCCTGACAGGCTTGAGGTAAAAAGATCATTTGAGAACAGACAACATGCAATAAAATGATTGTGCTAATGATAGGGTCTACATGTAGCAACAATCGAATGCAGAAGAGGAATCAGGTAAAGATATTAGCAAAATACACAATTTTTGAACTTGGCACACAACTCGTGTAGATAAAGCTTACCAAAGTCAAGAGCCCTAGCACACACGCATCCTTCTGTGACTTCCCGACAAAGGTTGCAGTTAAAATTCTCATGAATTCGAAGATTTGAAAATCTCTGCAATGAAAGGAAAAAACATGTTAATTTATCAACTATTCAATAATTAAAACTTTACTTCTCAAATGGAGCAAGAAGTCAACTGACAAATCAGCGTAGGTTCTGCAAGACATCAAGGAGAAGCTTAATATCCTCTCCGTTCTTGCAATTTTCAATCATCGACCACGTTCATGCGTTTGGAGCCATTGCTCTTTTCGTATTAATGGATTCAATAATTTTATCATACATCTCCTTCACGGTCTCTGCGTAATATAACAAGAACCAAATATCAGAGAAAGAACTACACAATTTGTCAAGCCACATATTAGATGGAGAAAAAGGAAAAACCTGTGGGTGGTTCCTCCTTTTCAGCACTTGCATCAGAAGAATACGGTAAACGCAAAATGATTCAATAAGGGGCTGCAGGCAATCTATTACCATGAACTGGCCCTGTGAATTCCAACGACATCACATCAAAACCCTTTACTGCCAAGAGAAACGCAGCTCCCTCTTGTACCAACAAGGAAACAAACTAATTCAACCCAGAACCGACATTCAAGAACATGAAGCAACTCGACTCGACAAAACAATTCGACACGATCGATTCCATTACACAATCACGTCTCTGATATCATATAAACGAAGCAAACACAATGGACACGATTAAAAAAATAATGGCATTTCAATTAACAAGCACAATCCTCACGGCATAATCATCCCTCCGTTTCAACTTGACCACACCAGGGCACACATCCCTCGAATGAGTCATTCAGACTCCTCCATCAATCATCAAATTCTCCACCCCCTCATATCTAGACATCAAACCCACACACACACACACACACACACACTAACAAAGAACCATCACTCTGGCATCCACAATCCACCGTCGAAATTCCTCTGCCGGACGAGAAGAAGAGCACGCTACCTGCGAAACCGAGGGATCGAGCAGCGGCGGAGAAGGAGGAGGAGGAGCTGCGGTTTCGACATGCCTGCGCACAAATCTGAGCGCATTCCGCGACTTGGCAGTCGTTCGGGGGGATGAATCCGGCCGAGCCTAGATGAACCGGAGACTTGAGAATGCGGCGGAGCCTGCGAGCTCTCGAGGCGGAGTGCATGGCTCCGGCGCGATCGAATCGACGAGGTTGTCGTGTTGTGTGCGATGAGCGAGGTTTTTCTCTTTGGCTTGTTCAGGGTTTTACGAGGAGAAGGGAGGAGGAAGAGATGCCGTGATGTTCTCCTGTGGCGGCGTCCACGGCCGCTTACGGTGCGGAACAATCGAAAACTTTTTGCAAATGACACTCTCAAGTGGAAGAAGATAGTGTTTAAGATAATGTAGAGAGGATAAATGTTTAGAAAATGCTTATTATTTAGCCAAAAAATATATTAAATTATGGCGAGTTGAGAGAAATTCAAATTCCATCTGGGAAGTAAAGTATTTGTGGGATTAATTGATAATATCTTAATTATTCATTTACTGACATTATTACAATTCATCTTCACGAAAAGATGAGATTTAGCTTTCTAACATGCTTGCTCTTCGATTTTGGTTGACCGGATAAAAATCAGGATATGATATGTTTTATCCTATCCTGTGTTTGGTAGTGGTCCAGGATAGAATAAGGTCAGATATAGACCGGATAAAAAAATATGAGGGGGTGGGATAGACCCGGATAGGATTTCTAATGCCTATTTTTGTAGAAACCTTACGCTTCACTCGCCGTCATCTTCATCCCCACACCTTGTGCGCTTTCACCAAAATAATTTCTTGACTTTTTTTCCTTCACTGACTCCTCTGGACCTGTGAATAGCAAAAAAAAAAATTATCCTATCCGACTTTAAATCCGTAGTCCACCAAACAGTAGACAGGATATGAAGAAATTCCATGATTTCTTATCCTATCCTATCTAGTCCTATTATATTTTGAAATCCGGACGACCAAACGTAGTGATTCAGGAAAGAATTTGCACGTGTATTTGGAATATCGTACAAGTTCAATTTCCTACATGATTAAGTGCAAATAATTTCATTCTTGACGGCCCCATGAAGTTTGATTCATGAGGTCAATCAATATAGGGTAAATATAAAAAAAAACAATATCTTGTTTTATCCAATAACTTATCACATACCTATAGTTTTAAAATACCAAATACATATGAATTTTACCTCCGAAGACCACTTTGCCCTTTTGCATTAATTAGCATCGTGTTCCTATTATTAAAAAAATGTGATTTTCTCTCCAACAATGTCTATCCTCAGGTCCTAAATTCTTACGCCCATAAAAATTAAATCACTCAAATGTGGAGCTAGAGACTAAAAAATGATTACGCGAAAGGACAATTTGGTCTTTTCAAATTTTGGATTTTGGTTAGGTGTATGCCAATGTCAATTGTAAAGTAAGTTTTTCGTTTCGCAGTAAGGTTGGGTTGGGAAAAAAACAAAACACCGATAATAAGAAACGAACTGTCGCTTTCTAGATTCAAGGGAAATGCTCCCCTTTTTAACTTGAGCTGCGACTGTCTCCTCTCCACCCTCATTCCACAACAGAAAAAACTCCTTCCTTTTGTCCACCACGGAAATAAATCGCTCAAGCAAAATCAAAACTGCAACAAACGAAGAACACAAAAGCCGAAACTTCGTTACAATCTGATGCATAGAGGGACAGAGAATCGATCCTCCAATCTAATTCCTTTCGATCGACATTCTTCTGGACGCAAATGGGTTGCGGGAAGTCGAAGCCTGATGTCGCCACCGGAAACACCATTACCAAAAGCAGGAGTTCGAGTGCCAATCCAGAGAAGAGCAAACAAATGGAACAGAACGTCCCTTGGACGGGAGCAATTGGGATTGACATGGTATTACTTGAGCAACAAGAAATCGATAATGTGGTGAGCCAACTGCAGCTGATGTTAAGGACATGAATGAACATCACGAGCCCGAACAAGAAGAAGAGAACAAAGAAGAAGGAACACAGGCCGAGGATGAAGACAGAGAGGAAGAGAAGCGTGTAGAGGGAAAAAAAAGGAGATTGAGCCGGAGCAGGAGCTAGAGCTGGAGACGGAAACGGTGGTAGAGGAGGAAGAGGCAGAGCCAGGGAGATTCATATCCCGTGATTCGCCAGATCATTACTTCTCTTCGAGAAGAGACGAGGAAGCACTGGAAGGGATTGTGTCCGAGGGGCTCTCCTCTGATTAACTCTCCCCGGCATGAACCGGTCAAAGAGGGCGAGTATGGTAAAGTGGTGGTGGAAGAGAAGAATGCAACTGGACGGGAAAAGGCAGAGGAATTGAGGGAGAAGGAAAATAACTCTGCTCCAGATGAGGTACTTGAATGAATCTGGTGAGAATTTAATTGCTGAGTTCTAACAATAGAGACATGTATTCAGGATCATAAGATCACGCGTGCAGGTTCGCAGACATTTGTCTTGACACAGATTATGTTTATGCTAATCTACACAGCCCGTTCTTTTCCCTTGATTTTGATACATTTACTATGCATTTGAACATTGACATGAAGACAAAGAAGTTCAAACATCTCAGACTGACTGTTTAAGCTGGTTTTCTGATTGAGATGGTTAACTCTTAGCAAGGTAGATGGAACTATGTTTCTGTGCAGGAAGTTGTGCCTCATTTAGCAACTAGAGAAGTAGCGAAGAGCAACTGAATCGAAGAAGCGGCATCACAAGAATCCCAAAACTAAGCTTTAGCAGCCTTTTATGCCTTAGTTACTTAAAAGTACAGTGATGTAGTTCGGTTCTCGACACCAAAAATTGTCGAACAGAGAACAGACTTAAGGGTTGGAGCCACGGGATGTAACTTATAGGATTTGTTATGTGTGCATTGGGGTTGGAGAAATGATCATTGCTCCTACATATAACTCCCCGAATTGCTTTCACCTTACGGTTTCACACTATCAGAAGAAGAAGTTGAAAACAAAGGGACCCTTGAATCACACAAGGTGATTGAATCATAATGACAGAGTCATGGAGGCTAGTTTTAAACTACTTAAATTAATACACTAGTTCATATGTAATTCGAGCGTCGAGCTAAACTTGAAATAATAACTGAATATTGGCACTTTGCATTTATTTTAACACATCAGATGAAAATGTCTGCAAGTCCTTGGCTGAGAAAAACTTGAGTCCATTTTGTTTGTTTCAAGGAAAATATGACGCAATTGAAAAATATTTTCTAACAACTCACTTTATAGGAAAATGGCCATGTTTTCCTATGTTTGGCACAAATTCAATAATAAGTTGCAAAATGATTTTCGTCATTCGGAATACAAAACTGAATTGTGTTTTTTGTTAGGGAATGAATTATCTTTTCCGGAGCACTTGGTTCCATTGCTTGATTTCTATGCTTCGTTGGATAGTTGTGTGTTGAATTGATGCATCTCCAATTCATTCATACGAATAACTATTTTAGCAAGGTCACCATGATTGTAAGTCAGATTTCCTTGTAAAATTCTCACAAGCAGTTGGTGGGCTTGTTCTAATAAGCATCACAAATCCAATTTGATCTACCAACTCGAACCATATCCGTAGAACCAACAGTAGAGATCAAACAAATAAATAAATGAAATCCAATATATCCTGTCCTCAGCCAAAAACGGATAAGTGCAGAAAAAGTCATGGGGCTCAACAAAATTGGTAATGAGAGGGAGATGCACATCTAGCCGATTTCCAGTTTTAATTTGGAGGGGTCATTTTCGATGTAAGAGTGCGTTCATTTATCAGAAAATGAGTGATTTGAAAATTATCTTCCAAAAAATTATCGCTTATATCATCTACAAAAAATAAATAAATGAAAATTTTTTTCATCGCCCACGAAAATAGTTATGTATAGATTGTTATTAATGATGAAAATATTTTCCATTAACTAATTTATTTTAAACAATATAAGCAATTATTTTTTGAAAAATATTTTTTAAATCACTCATTTTTCGCGAAGCGAGTGCACCCTAATTGAACTAAAGTTTTCTGTCCAGCGATATCTTTTTCCCAGATGAACTTATTTCCCCCCCAAACAAACAAATGAAAATATTTTTATGCGAATCATTTTCTTCAGAGCAAACGAAGCTATTCTATTATAAAGTGGAGGGCCACATCTCTAAAACTAACATCCAAAAGAGCCAACTAACGCCCTTAGATATCAGAGGAATCATATTTATTTGTCCTAATCGTAATCTATGAGCTTGGAGACTAGTGCTAATACGTTTTTAAAAATAATTCCATGTGGACATCATATTTCTAAGATGGCCGACAATGTGGGCATGTGCCTGTCCTAATTTTGATAGTTTAATTATATAGGAAGTTGATGTTTTGTGTCCATTCTTCCCTAGATGGAGCGAACTCTCAACCACCACAATTAGATTATTGAAAAGGTAGGTTACATTGGAAGCATCCGCGACATAACTGATGAACCTTCTACAATGCATATAGCACAAAACCACACTACTATTGCAAACGATGGAGGGAGGGTACTGTGCATTTTGGACTTGTTAACAGTCAAATTGCGTTGCAATATGATATCAGGAACGGTACCACCGTGTCTAGCAAAGTAGCATAGTTCCCTCGTGGCTCTCGTATGGCATATTTTACTCTTACAGAGAAAGCGAATTGGCAAACGTGCTTAGAGAGAGGCTTTACCTTTTCATCTCTTTATGTTTTTACATTCTAAACTGAAAAAATTTTATATAACGAATTACAAATTAAACTATTGTTTCTATGGTTTTTTTTTTCCTTTTTTGATTGATTATGAATATTTGGTACTATATTTTACGGTCGACGATTGATGAAAGCAGAGATAAGGTAGTTGCACGCTGCTTTCAAATGGACACTTTACATTGAACCATCAATCAAAGGCAAGGTTGGAGCAAACACAGAAAAATTCTTAGATGATTTGGGCAAATATGATTTCAGTGCATCTAAACAGTTGATATTGATTCCTTACCAAAAAAAAAAAACAGTTGATATTGATGGATTCTTTACCGAAAAAAAACAGTTGATATTGATGGATTTCACTTGAAACCTCCACGATCAAAGGGTTGGAATGCATCGGGCTTATATGCACGCAAGAATGGCTCACAACATTTCAATTTTAGTTAATTTTACATGTGAACGATATTTATAATTGTAATCCCCCAATTAAAGGTGTGATTGATGTCGAATTAGGAAAGTGCATGCACATGGAGATAAAGATTAGCCATTTTCTTCTTGTCCGTGCACTGATGCGACCCGATGATATTGGCTTGACAAAGAAGGCGAGGTTCGTTGGGAAGACAAGACGCGCATTTCACTGCTCCAAGTCAAACAACTTTCAATATTGGAGTCATCAATAGACAGCCGCCTAAGAAGACTCGTTCATTAAAAATTTTGTAGTCACCTAGAAACTAGAAAGCATGTGCTCTCCACCCATGATTTCCATTTGTTTGTGTTGATCTTTTGTGCAGAGGAAGGCAAATTAGAGGTGACCACCGATCGTATCCAGGTCAACGCGGGAACCGGTTCGGTTCCTGGTCCGGGGTGCAGAACCGGACCGAACTGGAAAACCCTAATCTCTCTTTTACTCTGCTGCCTCTCCTCTCGCTTGTTTACTTTCTCTCTCTTTTGCTTCACTCTATCCAGTCTCCTCCACTCGACCAACGACTCTCTGTCACAGTCTCACTCTCTCTTGTTCTTTCTCGCTCTCCCCAATCTCCTCCTTTCCGGCGACTCGCTCTCTCCGGCGAAAGGGACTCACTCCGAGAGGTAAGCTCAAGTATTTTTGTCGAGGCTGATAGCTCTGCTTCGTGTTTGTTTGATTGACTCGCAAATCGCGATTTCTGCATCACCATAAAGTTTTTTAATTTCAACGGGTAAGCTCAGCAGGGACTCTCTCGTTTGTTTGTTTGTCGAGGCTAAGCTCTGCTGCTGCTCTCTCTCTCTCTCTTTCAATTTGAACGTGTTTTTCTAGGCTTTTAATTATCGTTTCTGGGGGATTTATGTGGAAATGATCTCGATCCAGTTTAGACAGTAGCTGTTCTGTGAAAGGCTGAAAGCATAATTCAAAACGGTCACTTAAAAGCAAAAGCATTTTGATGATAGGATGAATTGACTCTCGGGTTCATGCCATCTGGTGGAAGTTTGCTTTACTGGCTTTGTACTGCATAGCAGTGTGCCAGTGTTGTATGGTAGCGTCAGAGCATTTCAAGTTAGGGCTCTTGCAGGTTTGTATTCTTGCTTTAAAGTTTCTGGCTCCTTTGAATCCATTTCTCCGAAAACAGTGACAGATAGTGTAATCATGAAGCTATGGCTTGGACCCATTTAATTTCTTAGCACCTTTCTGTCCTTTAAAGGTTGATTGTAACTCTAGTTATTGGGCTTGAGTGTTGGAATATGTTTCATGTGATTTTAATAAACAAATTATACTTTCTGGCGATGCTTTCTTCTTCCGTCAAAGTTGTGGCATTCCCCAGTTTTTTTTTTTTACTGCTTCTTCTTCTTTAGAGGTCTTCAACGCTTTCCTTGCTCTGACAAGTCAAATGCTGAATAGTAGAATCCTTCTAGAGGAGGAGGAGGAACAAGTTGATGAAATACTTGCTCATGTCCAAAAAGTTGCAGAATGCTTGCATCCCAATAACATTTGAACATCATTCTTTTGAAATATTCCATTTGAGGAAGATTCCCCTTAAACTAAGAAGTAACTGGAGAGAAAAAAATGTAGATTTCAGTTATGTTATCATCTTTAGATTTTTGAATCTGCAGTGACGAAATATATGTAGGTTGGTATGTTATGGAAGAATTGGATGTTTGTTGCTCTACTATTTTCTTGTAACTGCTATTCGTGTCGGTTGTAAATAAGGGGATTGTTTTACTTCTCACCATTTGACAAACTGAAAGGATAAGTTTGTGCTTTGAAGGAATAAAAAATTGCAAAAAAAAGGAATAGTTCGGTTCTCGTATAAACCTTTGAACCAGACCGGACTGACAGAATCGGTTCTAGGGTCTATGGGTAGGTGCCATATTCCAAAAATTGGGAATAGGTCCTGACACGATAGGTTCCAGGTTTCAAGTCTGAAACCTACCATTCTCCGAACTGATCACCCTAGAAGGCATCTTCTCTTCATTAAATATCTTGTGTTTGGAATCATTCAGAAAGCATGTGCTCTCCATCCAACCTTTTCATTTGTTTATCTACATCTTTTTGTGCAGCAGGAAGACATCCTCTTTTCATTTTTGCCTATCAAACCAACATGGAGAAAGGGCAAAGTCAGAGCAAGGCAAACAAAGGAATGCGCCGTTTCGTTTCAGGTCGTTCCTTTGCAGTACTTGTTGCGCCGATTCTTCTGTCTATGCTTGTATTCAATCATCTCAAGAAGAAGAAAAAGAGTGCGGAAAAAGAGAGCACTGAGGGAGCATCCGCTCCTATTTTCAGCACTGAGGTTGAGGGTGCATACGACGTATTCTTGAGCTTCAGAGGCCCAGATACCCGCAAGGGATTCACTGATTACCTCTCCCGCAGTCTGCTCAACACAGGGACTATGCCGATACACGTGTTCAGGGACGATAATAGCCTCTCAATTGGCGAGGAATTTGGTTCACAACTTCTCGATGCCATCTCACGGTCTAAGATTTCAATTCCCATCATCTCCGAAAATTATGCTTCGAGCAAATGGTGTCTCCGCGAGCTCATTCATATCATGGACTGCAGGAAGCGCAAGTCACACATAGTGTTGCCCATTTTTTATAAAGTGGATCCAGCGGATGTGCGGTTTCTAAAAGGAAAATTTGGGAAGGCCTTTGATTCGCGTAAGAAGCGTTTTGATAAGTATGATATTCAGGAAGGGCAACGAGCACTTGAAGAAGTGAGTTACTTAAATGGATGGGAATCTGAGAAAATTGCTAACGGGTACTTGCCTTCCACTTGATTTTCTGTTTATAAGTAAGTTTTCTTATTCATGCAAAACCGATGAAATGTGAATGAATTACTTCCACAACAACCTCCGGAATCCCCAAACCAATGAGCTACCATTATGCCTCAAAGACAACAAACACTCCCCAAGATGTCCCCACAACTAAAACCAAAGTAGCCCACAGTGCCCAAGAATTTTACAATTGTCACAAGTACAGAGCAAGAAAAAAAAAACGACAATCCATCCAGCCAATAGGATCAATCACTAGCAATATGGATCTCCAATGCTCAGTCTTGCAAAGCTTGATCATCACCAAATAAATTGATCTCCTATTGCCAACGGGCATTGGCTCAGCTAATATGGATCAAACATTTTGCATTGACTATGTCTAGGTTTGATTCTTGCCGTCAATAACTCCCCATTGGTAGGCCTCTGTAAGTCAAGCGATAAGTCCGCAATATAAGCCTGTGGGATGCCCTAGCCTTAGGGTGGGTTAACATTTCCTCCTCCTAAACGTCTTTTGTGCCCCCCAACCGTGGCACCACCCCCCCCCCCCCCAAAAAAAAAAAATGGACCTCCTATCATCCAACTAGCAGCGATCTTAAGCCTTAAGCAAACGTTATACTTCCAAAGACTCTTGATAAGCCAGGTGCACTACCTTACCTTCTTTCAACATGATCTATCTAATGGCAGAAAAGGAAGGGGGAAAAATGAAATAGCTGCTACACCATCAACCTCCATTCCTATTTGTAAAACCATAACATCTTGCATGTTAATTGGCCCCATCCATCCTTCACATTTAGGTGGGTGTCTGTTGATGAGATTAAGTATAATCGCAAGGTTATCATGAGTTTTGTTGTTTGACAGGCGTGAAGGCGAATTAGTGGAAAAAGTCATCAAAATGGTTCTGAGCAAGTTGCGAACTGATTGTCATCTTGATGTCACTGAGCACTTAGTTGGATTTGATGATCGTGTGAAAAATATTATGAATTGGGTAAACACTTCTTCTGCTAGTGGTGCTCGAATGATTGGAATCTATGGCATGGGAGGGATCGGTAAAACGACTCTTGCCAAGATCATCTACAACGAGCTGTCAAATGACTTTGTGGATTGTAGTTTCGTTCCAGATATTCGAGAAACAGCTCACCGCAATGGTATTGCTTATCTACAAAAGCAACTAATTAAGGCAATGCACCCAATCAAAGATGAAGTGCAAGGACTTGGTGATGGAATTAGTTTGATCAGAGATAGTTTCAAAGGAAAAAAGGTTCTCATTCTTCTTGATGATATAGATCACAAGGATCACCTAAATGCTTTGGCTAGACGACGCGACTGGTTCACTTCAGGAAGTATTATCATTGTTACAACTAGAAATAAAGCTATTCTTGATCAATCTAAATTCAAGGTAGACTACATGTATGAATTGACTGAAATAGATGGAAAGGATTCTTTGATTTTATTTAACAAACATGCATTTCGTGAGGACCAATCATCAAAGGGCTTTGAGAATATCTCTGTTGAGATCATATCCACTCTAGGTAAACTTCCCTTGGCTCTTGAGGTTATAGGATCATACTTGTACAAAAAAAGTCAAGACGTATGGGATGATGTGCTGAAGCAATTGAAAGAACAACCTCATAATGATGTCCAAACTAAATTGAAGATAAGTTATGATGCATTAGAGGAGGGACAGAAGGAAATTTTTCTTCATATTGCTTGTTTCTTTATTGGCAAAGAGAGCAAATTCGCCATGTACATGTGGTACGACTGTGGGTTTTATGCAAGTCAAGCGATTGAAGAGTTGAAACTGAGGTGCTTAATAAAAGTTGAAGATGATGGTATGTTAAGGATGCACGATCAACTCAGAGATCTTGGAAGGAGCATATGGCGAACAAAGGAAAAAAAGGTAACATATGGCACTCCTCCTTTCCCTTTCCCTCATATTTTCATAGATTTCATCTGATCTATTTTAATCATTTATCTTGTATGAACAGATGCTCCTACTTTTCCGGAAAAAATCTATTTAAATATCCATTCATACCCATCTTAGATTAATTGTGACAGCTAATTGGATTATAAATATTCCAAGGATGAAAAACTTGTATTATTTAATTCAAGTTCTTTGATATATCTGTCAAAAATTTAATTCACAATCAATTTAAGATCCTTTAACTACGATACCACACTAAAAATTTCGTTAAAAAGACAAATAATAAATAAACATGAAGTGTAAACACCGTAGATTAGACAAATGATGATTTCTTGATTTAAAAATAGATAATACGTGCCAATTATAATAAGTAATAATTAAGCAAAACAGTAACATTGAAAGAAAATTTCACACTTATCACATGTGATTGCTTTCTAGTATGGCCGAATGTCTTGTGATTTAGGAAACCAATGTTTGATATGTTTTTTTCTCCACTTTGATTTTGAAGATAGCTGTCCTTCTCCTATAGTTATATTTGTCTCTTTTCATTCGTCTTTCCTGTTAATAGATAGAATAGCAAAAACCCCCTTAAGAATTATATTTAAAATGTTTAATTTTTTCTTAAGATTGTATCACGTTGACCTTGTTCATCTCATGGATTAAGTTAGGTGTATGATAAAGAGTGGATTTTCTCATTTTTCCTTCTTTGTTTCTTTCATTGCTGTTGTCTTTTCCTTTTCACGTTTCTTAATAAACGTTTCTTTTCTCTCCAAGTTGTTTTACATATTTATATATTTTGGGGCGATGCCTTTTCGTGCCAAAAGCCACTGGACGAACTTGGCTATTTAGAGGAAAATTACGTGCTTATTATCATTTCGACACCTTTTTATTGATTATATATAATTTTGAGCATGAAGTCAGTTTTCTATACTGAGTTTATCTTTGAATTGTCAATGTTCATGTTGTTACATTATTATGTATACTCCATTTGGGGAAACCTCATTGGTTCATGACTAATCAATGGAGAGGAATTAACCTAGCAATTAGCCAAGAGATGTCGGGGAAGGGAAAAAAAAGCTTTAGATTCTTGATTTCATTTGAAATAGTTCATTCACAAGATTCAATATCACACTCTTTCGTTGATTCATTAACTATCGTTAACATTAACTGAAAGAGCACATCGTATGGGTGTTCAAAAATGAAAAAAAAAGTCAAACCTGTTTGAACAAAGATAAATGTTGGAAGATGCTAATTAGTTAGGAAAAAATTTAAATGATTGTAAGATGTGAGAGATTTCAGTTTAATTTTGAAAAATAAAAAAAATTATGGGACTGAATTCCCATCATTTTGACTGTTTAAATTATGATTTTTTCTATATTGTTATATCTAATTTCTACAATTCATTTTAGTAAATTGTATGCGCATTGTGTGGAAACTTTTGACGACATTTTTGAAATCCCTTTCAATATAGTATAGGTTTTTTTTTTTCACCTAATATACTCCAAAGATTAATGTATAAGGGAATTTAATGAAAGACGGCGTGAGATGATGGTTACAGCAAGATTTAGTGACTTTTTCCTACAAACAAACTTAAGAGAAATTATAGCTATTGCAGTTTTTTCACTAGTTAATTTTTACAGTTCAGATGATGACAAACAAGTCAAACCACAAAATTGAACCAAATAAAAAAAAATCCATATTTGGTTTCAGTGTTTGTAAAGTTCATATTTCGCAAAACAAACTTGTGTTTTGGTGGTTCTGTTTATTCTCAATATTTCCAAGAAACTAATGAAAAAAATGCACTTTTAAGTTATTTTGATGGGTCAATAATTTTAGCTTTTTGATTTTTACTATATATCTCCTGCCCATTGTGTCTTCTCTTCTATGATTGCATTCGGCTGATAAAAAGCATTCCAAGAATGGGAAACGAAAAAAGTCCTTTATCCTATGTAAAAAAAGAAGAAGATAATTCTTTCAATTCAGAGGATATGCTGTTCTTTTCTAACAAAAGTTCATGTGAAAGAAAAAAAGAGTTAAAAGTGTTGTGAAATATGGATCAACTAGTCGTGGACCCGTGCCAAAGATAGTTATGCACACAAAACCAAAATGAGTAAATTAAGCACAAAGATATTATTATAGTATCCCAATCTATCTTTGTTGTGCACATATTGATAGACATATCTTGTTCTTTGGAAAGATAGTTATAATTTATAAATCGACACTTCTTAATCTTTCATTATAGAAAAAACTTAGAAAGTAAACTGCATTCGAAAGACATTCCTATAATTGAATAATAAGGCATATGTATGCGAGTCCACAGGAAACTGATTTGTCGATTCCCACACCATAACCAATTAGACAAAAAAGCAAACAATGATCGACTAAGCAAGAGAGATGATAGAGGCTATTGTAAATGAGAAAATTACTGTCGAGCAAGTTACCTAGTGAATGATGATACTCGGATATAATTACTTTAGAAAGAAAACAGTATTCTTATTTTTTTCAAGTAACTGAAATTAAAAAAAAAAAAGTCTCCTTTTTAGGAGTCGTAAGTTCCTCAAACAATTGTTGAACTACTCAATACTCATGGCATTAGAGGAGGTAAAGTTTGTAATGGCATTCAAGAGATCCACTTACTTATATATTATTAGGTTAGGATTAATGAATGCACTTCGATGAAAACAAACCAAGTGGAGCTAAATAATATTATATGACACCTTTCCTTTGCAATAGATAATCACATGAATTAGACAGAAAAGGAGAATTGGGCGAACCATTTCACCATAAACAGATATGCAACAATTAAGTTAAGTGTTGTTTTCTAACTTTCAATTACACACATCAGTCTTACATAGTCAGTTGATTCTCATAATTTTTTTAATAACGAGAAAGCTTGTTGAATGAAAATTGGGTCGATCGATTGCGCTGAACTTAAGGCGATTTGAGAGAGCAACCCATATTGCTCCACAGTTCCTCACTCGAGCGCAAAGTCCACGAATGGGGCTTGGATGGAGAGCAAATTCTATGAATCTAAGTGCAGGAAAAAGTTTAATGCATTGGAATTGAAATATAAGGAATTGAAAAGACATGAAACAAAATTGCGGCAACACGGAAAGTTACAAGTGAAAGATAGACTTTGGTGTGTTGTACATGTCTGATTTTGCCTCTAAAACCCCTTTTATATGAATGCCTCTTGTGGACAGTATTGGGTTTCTTGTAAAACTCTCATGGATGAGGCTTGCTCCACCTTCCGAAAACTCCTATTTTGTTGGCTATAAGCTCCACTTTGACAGGTTCCAAATCCATCTGCATGAAACTTCCACATGCATCAATTGTCCCCTGCGTTATTTGTCACTTGTATTCTATGACAGTTGTCTATACTATTATTTAAGGGAGATTTTGCTGTAAGTCTCTTAATCAAAATTACATCAAAATCAAGTTAATAATAAATTGAATTAATTTTAAGGGAAAATAATACTAATAGTCCCTAAACTTTGGCCGATTGTGCACTGTCATCCTTAAACTCTTAATTAGTTCAACGTGGTCCTTAAACTAATCACAATTGTTCAATTTAGTCCCTAAATTTTCAATTGGTTCGATTTAGTCTCTCTACTGCCATAATAAAGTCAAATCAGTCCGACAGTATTCACTACTTTACATAGTTACACTGTTGCCCATATCTTACATTAAATTTTCGTTTTGAAATCCATATCCTAAATCAACAGAAAATATCCTATCTTTTTATCATTTTCTTTTTACTTTTTTGGCATTCAAAAATTTTACAATAGTTCTATTTAGATATATTTTATCTTATAATGTCTACAATGGTAAAAGTAGAAGCTAATTTAGAGTTATATTATTTCGATTTTCCTTTCATTTCAAGAATAAGTGTTTTCATAAAGATAATAAAAAATGATATTACTTCATCTATAAATACTGTTACTTATATTAATCTTAATCTTGTTTCTAATATTTTAGATAAATAAAATTTTCAAGCTTTTGTGTTTCGTGTTTTCTTAATTAAATTTAGTTAAATCTATAAATTGGAAATTAAAATAGCTGGAATATCAACCCAGTACAAATAAGGTTCTACTTATACTATTATAGAAATCATGAGCTATAGTGCTTAGATGGAACTATCGGATTATTTCTAAAAACCAAAAAGTTAAAAAGACAATAAAAAATAGCATATTTTTTTTATTGAATGGATTGAAATGAAAACTTATTCTAAACTCCAAACAATAGTGCAAGTATGAAAACTTGTGAATGGTACTAAGGGAATTATTTGTCTTTGTTTT
Source organism: Syzygium syzygioides (assembly GCA_031216285.1). NCBI lineage: Eukaryota > Viridiplantae > Streptophyta > Magnoliopsida > Myrtales > Myrtaceae > Syzygium > Syzygium syzygioides. Next base: position 31,778,076 of record CM062249.1, read on the forward strand.
GGAAGTCGAGGGACTAAATTGAATAAATTAAAGTTTTTGAACTAGGTTGAATATTTAAGAATAGTTCAAGAGCAATATTAAATAAATTAAAAGTCCAAGAATGATATTGCACATTGGGCCAAAGTGTGGAGGCTAGTAATGTAAATTTCCCTAATTTTAAGTAAATATACGGGCTATTTTTGCTTTTTAGCTCTTAAGCACCTCAATCTTTGCTATTGGCTCAAGTTAAGTGCATACTTTGCAAGAACATTTTCTGTTTTCAAAGCAATGCACTTCACAAATGAATTGAAAACCAGGTGCTTCCTTAACTACTTAACAAGTGACCTATGGGCATTGTTTAACAGATTCTATTAAAAAGCAAAAGGTAAAACATTGAGGTGCGTATCTATTAGATTTTTTAAAGCAAGAATAACTTTCCTTTTCATTTTCATGTCAAAACTTACTCTATTGTTCGAATTTCATTATTTCAAGAACATTTAGATACGGCAAGGGTAGAAAGATGACAATTGAACGAGTTCAAGATTTAAAAAAAGTAAAACCTAAAAGTTTAAAAGTCAATTCAGACGCTCAGTTGATTAATTTGATATACAGGGAACTGAAATGTTCCATCAATTGAGAGGGGAGGCTTCAAGTGGAGGCTTTAACGAACAGTTTTCTGAAATAAGATGGCTTCAGTGGCTTGACATTGAACCCAATCTGTCTTTTTCGACAACCGATTCGTTTCTATCGAGTTTAGTAGTGCTGCAGTTGTCATACAACCAGATCACAGAGGATTGGATAGGATGGACTTCAATCATGGTAAGATGTGAAAAAGACATCTCTATGATTTTTTGTTTGTTTTGTTTTGTCGATCAACTCATTTTTTGACAGCTTACTCTCCTTTGTATAGGCGGTAGAGGGGCTGAAAGTTCTCGACCTTGCATGTTGCGAATATCTAACGTGTAGTCCTGATCTCTCGACTTTCATAGAGTTGAAGATGCTCATATTGAGAGGATGTCACCAACTAAAGCAAGTCCACCCTTCTATTGGCAAAGTCAAGAGACTCGTTTCCTTGAATCTGAGTGGCTGTGGCAGTCTCAAGGAGCTACCAAGAGAAGTGGGCAAATTAGAAGAGCTAGAAGAACTTATTTTAGATTCTACTGGTATTATAGAGATTCCTACTTCAATCGGTTATCTGAGAAAGCTGAAGAAACTGAGTGCGAGGACTTGTCAGTCATTGGGAAAAATCCCTAGCTCAATTTGGGATTTACATAATTTGCAATATCTGGATATTAGCGAATCTGAAATTGAAGAGTTACCCGGTGCTATTGACTGGCGGGAAAAACCTGATCTCAAGTTGAAGATTCTCATCTTGAAAGACTGTTACAAACTAAAGGAAGTCCACCCTTTTATTGGCAAAGTCAAAAGCCTTGTTTCCTTGGACCTGAGTGGCTGTGGCAGTCTCAAGAAGCTACCTGGAGAAGTGGGCGAATTAGAAGAACTAGAAGAACTTATCTTAGATTCTGCCGGTATAACAGAGATTCCTATGTCAATCGGTTATCTGAGGAAGCTGAAGAAACTAAGCGCGAGGACTTGTCAATCATTGGGAGAAATCCCTAGCTCAATTTGGGATTTACAGAATTTGCAATGTATGGATATTAGTGAATCTGCGATTGAAGAGTTACCCAGTGCTATTGACAGGCTGAAAAAACCTGGTCTCAAGTTGGAGATTCTCATCTTGAAAGACTGTTACAAACTAAAGCAAATCCACCCGTTTATTGGCAAAGTCAAGAGCCTCATTTCCTTGGACCTGAGTGGCTGTGGCAGTCTCAAGGAGCTACCAGGAGAAGTGGGTGAATTAGAAGAACTAAAAGAACTTATATTAGATTCTGCTGGTATTACAATGATTCCTACGTCTATTGGTTCTTTGAGAAAGCTGAAGAAACTGAGTGCCCGAGCTTGTCCGTCATTGAGAGAAATCCCCAGCTCAATTGGGGATTTACGGAATTTGCAACATCTGGACATTAGTGATTCTGCGATCGAAAAGTTACCCGGCATCCAAAATCTTTCTTCTCTCCAACACCTTAGCCTAGAGGGCTGTCACAAGCTCAGGTCGATATCAGAACTTCCTTCCGGCTTAAAGTTTCTGAGTATCTCTAGTCAGAGTCCCACGTTGCCACAGGGTTGTTGCCCAATCCACTTAGAAACACTTCATGTTTCATGGACGCGATTGTGATCTTAATTACATCCCGGAGCTTCCCTCAAGACTCGTGAAACTTTGTGTTGCCTTAACTCGTTTGTATATGCGACAAAGCAGCAATTGTAAGGTATTTGTCGATCAACTCATTTGTTGACAGCTTATACTCCTTTGTATAGGCTGCAATCAGTTCTATGAGGAAACTGGAGAAACTGAGTGCTCGGTTTTGTTGGTGATTGAGAGAAATCCCTAGCTCAATTGGGGATTTACAGAATTTGCAACATCCAGACATTTTGAATTCCTTTTATGAACTCTTTGATGCGTCAAATTTGACTAATGGCAGATTTCCTGACTAGAACAAACGCATTTATAATTCTCCGTTATGATTGTAAACCCTGTCCTTATAGTTCCCTCAAGCATATTTCCAGTAAGTATGAGAACTGAGCAAAAATGAAAATCAAGGTTCAAGTTTCTCTGGTGGGTGATTAAAAAAATGGAAAGTGGTTTTGTCTGGTCTGTCGTGTGTAGACCAGCTTTCTAAAACCAGTAGTCAGACTATCATTTTGAAAGATAATCAGGTGAGGTAAATCGGTGTTGCTTTTGTGACATGCCTGGTTGGTCTATGTAATGATCAACGCTTACTTTTGGACTTCAAATCACACAGCTGTATCGATGACCTTTTGCATAATTGGGACAATTTTTTGCCCGTTCTGTGAAACAAGCTGGGGCAAGGAGCTCAAGAATTTGCTAATTAGTTTGCATCCCTTTTGATCCTTGCCATGGAATCATTGCATCACATGATTGATCTAAGTGTGGCTAACTTGGCCGAGGAACTTCAATTGCCAGACCAAAGACCGATCAAAATGAAGAGGAATTTTGCAGAGGAAGCATCAGCAACAGCTGAGGGTTATCTTGTGTGCAAATTTTAAAGAGGCTCGTGAGCCAACTGGAGCGTCTTGTGGAAGTTTTGATGCTTGTGAAGATCCAAACACTTGATTTGGTCTCAACAGCACATACTCGAATGATTGTGAATGTAGTATCTTCAATTGAATCGGCTTTCTGTATGCTTATTAGGTTCTACCTTACTCTTAATCAAATATGTACTTGCTGATTTTTTCTTTATGTTACCCCGACGCAGAGTTGCTTGATGCGGTTGTGTTCTAATGATATTACTCTAGAACTCGATGAGGTATGCACTGCCAGTTGTACCATAACTATGAAAGAGTAACTTGTGTGCTTATACTATATGAGCTGTGGAATTTCACTTGAAAATCAGTGTGAAATAATGCATGCTAACAATCTCTTCAATTTCTTTCAGTTTGTTAGCGTGATAATATAACCTTTTGACGTTGTCATTTAGGTTTCTGATTTGATAAGCTCAGTTCTCATGTGTGTTGTGAACCACCTTAGGGTAAATCAAATTCAAGAAAATTATCAAAACAATCATAAACCTATTGCAATTATGCTAATTCAATTTTAAATCTTTTTTTTTGATCAATTGAGTCATAAATCTTTTACATTTGTGTCAATTCAGTCCATCTAGCTAATTTTGGCCAGCCAGCGTTGACCTAAGCGCCAGCCATCCTACATGGGGCCTGGCGCAACCGGCCGCTAACGTAGACAATTTTTAATATTTTTTCGAATTCTTTTATTTTTATTTTCTATTTCCCGTTTTTTTTTCTTTCTCTTTCTTTCTTTTCTTCCCTTCATCTTCATGCTCTAGCAGGCTGTTGGAACTCGGCAATCAACCAGAGGCAAGGGCCAACGAGGTTGACCTTTGTTGGCCCCAAGCGAGGGCTAGCCTTGCCTACCCCTGGCAAGGTTGACCTCGCCTAGCCACTGGCGAGGCCGACCTCACCAAAGGCCGGCAGGCCCTCGCGTTTGGCTAGTTGCCGAGTTTTGGCGACCAACTAGAGGATGAAGAGGAAGAGTAAAAAAAAAAAAGAGAGCAAGAAAAAAAAAGGGAAAAAGAAAATAAAAAATATTAAAATATTATTAAAAATTGTCAACGTCAGTGCTAGCTGCGCTACATCAAAAACGGCTTTTATCCATGTCAACACTGACCTACCAAAATTGGCCAAATAAATTGAATTGACACAAATACAAAAGATTTAAGACTCAATTGTAAAAAAAAAAATTAGGATTGAATTACCACCATTGTAATAAGTTTAGGATTATTTTGGTAATTCTCCCAATGAAATTCCTGAGGGGTTTGTATGGAATGCCGAGTGAGTGCGAATGGTTTCACTTGTGAGGCAGCGGTTGCTCGTGGGCTCTCTCAAATTTGAGGGGTTTGTATGGAATGCCGAGTGAGTGCGAATGGTTTCACTTGTGAGGCAGCGCTTGCTCGTGGGCTCTCTCAAATTTTACTAGTCGCAACTCGATTTTTTCATTTCAATTTTGACAAATTTTTTTTAACTTTAGGAGAAGCTACGAATCTATTATGAGCCGATTAGAGGTCAAATAAAAATGCAAGCGTTCGTTTTGCTTCTACAAATAAGAGATTCGTGCACCGAGACATGATTACTGTTGACTCTTAAATTTTCTCTCAAAAATCTTATTATTTCATCCAGAAAATTAGGATCCGAACCATATTACTAAACAAAATATTTGTATGGCACGATTTTGCTTTATTATTATTATTATTGCTTTTTTCTGCATATTAGAATTAGAACATTTGCGTACAGAAGGAGGCACAATAAAATATTTAGCGGTTAGATATCACCACGTCATCGTGAATCTCGTGATGACGTGGTGTCCATCATCCACTCATATATTGACTCTATATACTGACATGGAATTCGATAAAAAAAAAACACCGAAATGGAAATAAATAAAAAATAAATCTTGTTCAAAAAGATCTTTCAGCCAAGGGAGCTTGCTTCGTTGCCCAGAGAGATAGCTTGGCGTTGCTCGTCCAATCCCAACCACCCCTCCGTCCTCTCCGTCGTTTCTTGCGGCCATGGAGGAGCCGCCGTCACCAGCTCCAAATCTGGAAGTTCGCAGGCTAGTTATGGAGGCACAACTCCACATCTGAACTAGCTCGTCGCTGGCGCCAGCGGCCAGGTTAAAGCGTCCAAGCCGAGTTCTCTCCGTTGTCGCTCGCGGCCATGGACGAGCCGTCGCTGGAAGACACCATCCATGCCGGTCCTCTGTCCAGCCTCTTCCAGCCGCTGTCCGGCAGTCCGACGGCCTCCTCTGATGTTTCGAGCTTCGCGGCGGTGTCTCTCAGTCAATCCTTGATGTCAACGTGGCCGGCGCTTGATCAAAACCTCACCAAACTCTTCCTATACGATTGATTTTTACTAAGTCGGGCTCTTTGAATTGTTTCCTCACTTCAACCTTTACTTCTTCGATTCAGATTTTGGCGAGCTTCCATTGACTGATCCGCGGAGTTCATTGAGGTGACATGGCGGTCAATTAGCTCGATTAAGCATCCCGAAGTCCATTACCAAGGTTGGTACACCTAAACACTACCAGTCTCTAGCAATGCATGTTAGGATTATATGAATGTTTAGGATGTTTATCTCTGGAAATGAACTTTGACATGTTGAATGATGATCAAATCATGCTGAATATGTTCTTAGAATGATGTATGTTCAACATATTGTGCATAGAAATTCATAGGAAGTTGATTGATGATCGATTGACATATGTCGGTCTGTTCTGGAAATTCGACATCTAGTGAGTCAGTGTGCTTAATTGACTTAATCGACTTAGTAAACGTCGAAATTAGGAAATGTGATTTACTACAAAAACAATCTCGACTTCCTAAGCTTCGATTTGATAGATTGCATGTCAAAATTGGACTTTATTTACTATGTGAAACAGGCCACGAAGTCTAGGAGTGGAATATGGAAATTTTGACTTTGATTCTGTCATTGCAGTTTCTGGCATGACCTTGATCTATAGTGTTCGACTTTTCTGATTTTCCGAGTTTAAAATTTCGAAAAATATTCTTCACGATGTTGACACCTATTTTTAATTACCCAAAGTCAATTACACAAAATTAAGGGGTTAATGTCCTTAATTCCTAACCAAAAAAAATTATTTAGTTTCAAATGCATTGCATATAGACATAGGTGCATTTTGCAATATTAAAATATATTTTACCTCTTTTAATTAAAAAAATTTTAAAAAAAATTAATTAAAAATCGGAATGGGTCGGGTTGGGTCAGGGCCGGGCCTACCCGGCCCTCTCTCTTTTTCCCCCCGTGGGCCCAACTCGCTCCATTTTTTTATCTTTTTCTTTCCGTGCGAGCTGGGCCCAACCCAGCCCGCTCCCTCTCTTCCCCAACAGCCCGGCCTTTCTCCCTCTCTCTTTCTTCCTTTGCCTTCCCCTGTCTCGATCGCTGCCTATGGAATGCAGACTTTCTGCCCCACCACGCAACTGCTGCCACCAAAGTCTTGGCCAGTGCAGAGAGCAGTTGAGCGCCATTAAGGCCGCGACTTCTAGGACGGGGCAAGTGGCCGGCGTCGCTATCTAAGCCGGCGAGACAGACAAACGAGCGGGCGGCCATTTTTGAAGAGAAAAACAATGAGAGAGGCAAACCGAGAAGAGAGAGAGAGTCATTTTTTGGTTTGCAGTGTTTAAGGGGGAGGCCAGCGGCCTTGCCGGCGCCAGTAGACCGACCGGCGAGGACCCCCCAGCCACAACCGCGATCGGTCGGCCCCCTCGGGCAAAAACAGAGCACCAATAGAGAGGGAGAGATTGAGAGAGAATTTAAAAGAAAAAGAGCGAGCCGAGAGAGTTTGCAGGTCACCAAGGGACGCTAGCAACCCCGTTGTTACCTGCAAATCGCCGGAAGCTCCCCAGACGCACTGACGACCGGTGAGCCAAACCAATCCCTATCTTGCCCTGTTTTTGTGCATTCGTCGGCCGGGACTCGAGTTGGCCATTTCGCACGAATCCCAACCCATATCGTCGTTCCTTATAGCCCGTGTGTCGTCATCAAAGGTAAGCTAGGCAGCTGGAGCTGACTAGGTCACCGGAGGAGATCGAAACGTGTTGTTTTAGTTTATGCATGCCATGTGTTTGTTAAAATGTCTCAATGAGACTGGTTTTGTTTGAGCTCCGGTCGGCAGAGCCGAGGATGGCTGGAGAGTTAGTTGACCCTAGGGAAGCTCCGGGATGGCCACTAGAGGCCGGGTGAGGTCAAAGTATGACTTGGGTTCGTCGGCTAAGCTCCGACCGACGTTTGGGCTCAAACGAGCCTCGGTTAGAGCTTGGCCGGCGACTACCCTTGCCGGCCATCTGTCGCCCCTAGTCTCTTCAGCCTCGAGATTTGATGAGAATGAGGCCAAAGGCCGGGCGAAATTGCCAGCAAATCGCCGGATTTCTGCCCAGCCGATGGCCTCCCGAGCTTAAAGGCTTGGATTTTTCCCTGAACCTGACGGCAACCCAGCTGGACCGGTTCGCTTGCCTAATAGGGTCGGTTTGACCGACTCAAACCGGCCCTATTTTGGCATTTTCCACCGAACCGGGCCTGATCCGGCTCGAGACTCGAGTCAACGACCCAGGTTGACCCTGACCCAATTTGGATTCGGAGACCCGACCTGGGTCAATGTTTTGGCTTGGGCCTGTTGACCCAGGTCGGTTCCGACTAATTCGGATCAACCGATCCGACCCGGGTCAACATCCTGGGTCGAATCCGTTGACTCGGGTCGGTTCTGACCAACCTGGATCCGCAACCCGACCCGATTTTTTTAAAATGTCATATTATTATTTTATTAAAAATATTTTTAAAATATATATAAAATAAATTTTAAAAAATTTTGAATTTTTTTATTTTATTTTAAAGTTAGGATATAATTTAGATATAGTATTGCATGATGTTTTTCTAAATTATATGATATATCTGAATGTTTTAAATTATTGTTGTATTATTATTATGCATGTTTTTTAATTAGAATTAATTGCATAAATTGTTATATTTTGAATGATGTCACCTTAGTTAGGGTTAGAACCCTAGGCTGCATATCTATCTTGACTACTAATCGTTAATGATTGTGCACTCATTTGATCACCTCACATGTTAGGAGAAAGGTCTTAAAATTAATCCAAATTGCTTGATAAATATTTTCAGAAATAAAAAGGGTAAAAAGGTACCGAAAGGGCATTGATTATTCAACTAGCGTAACCAAGTCCCCGAACTCATTTAATCTCTGGTTCGTAAGAGTAGGGTGGTTCTCCTGTCACCTTACTTAGGTTTATAATCAACCTACCCCAAATTGATTAGTGGCGACTCCTAAATAAAAATTATATGCAGGTTAAAAACTCAAACCCTAAATCGCGATATGGTATAGGCTTGGGAGAGCCCGAGTTAAGTCTTGAACTTAGACTTAGCGCGTACTAGGCAAGACCCTTCTTTTATGTTCAAAAAAAAGCTCGGAAGTCGGTTGCGATAGACTGGCGACTCCGTTGGGGATATGCATTTTTTTTAAATTGAACTTAGGCCAAAATTTTTTTTATCTTGTTTAAAATTTTTTTTGTTTGGCAGCGAGGATTCCAAGTATGACCTTGACATTAAAATATTATTTTTTTCTAGCAGGTTCGAATTGATTGTTTATGAATTGTTATGCATGTTTTAATGATTTAGCACACACTGTTGCACACACAATCACGCTGCCGAACCTGGGCCGTGATAGGGCATTTTAGGATCATGTTAAGAATGATACGACCTCGAACACAAACCTGCGATGTAGAAGTTGTTTTTCTTTTCCCTGAAATTTATTTCTAGAAAAAATTGTAAAGAAATATCTTTAGCCACTATTCGCGTGACTATAAGATATTCCTTTCGATTTGGCCGAGATTAAAAGGATTTGACATCAACGCGAGACTGCGACGGTCAGGCACCCTTTTAGTTTCACTTTGCTAAACCAGTCTATATAGAAATTAAACCTCACTTTTCATGCGCATGTCTCTGTGATTACCATGGTTCCTGGTAATGTAAGTTTTCTATTCATGCACTTTGCAATTTACTTATTTTTGTATATCCCGGTCGGTCCATGATTAGTCTAGCTTAGTTGTGGATTTAATACCGTGATCATTTTGGAAGAAATAGTTACTAAAACTTTTTCAGAATATTTACTTCCAATTCACTCTCTTATTTTTAAAAAAGTGTGTCATAAATCATTATATTTTCCCATGCGATTTCTTGTCGTTTTCAAAAAACAGGGGAGAAAATTTGATGTTTAAGTAAAAAAGGCGCACTCCATGGACACTACCAGCGCCTTGGCCTAGTGGTACCCGGGGGTGAAGGTGGTCCAGAGCGATCGAGGTTCGAACTCTAAGGTCGCCGTTGTAAAAATATATAAATTAAAAAACCTTTTTGCTTTTCTTATTTTTTGCAAAAAATGAATAAACAAGGTTTGTGAATACAGGATTAGACTAAGTCATGGACTAGTCCCTTATGAGGTGTCATACTCATTCATTGCCGCTTCTTGACAGGTAGTTACGAATTACACCCGTTCGTCGAGCAAAAATGGCTAAGGAAAATGTGTCGATTCGTCTCATTAACATGGAAAACGAGATGAAGCAAGTCTTCACCTTTCTCCGACAACTCTCGACATAAGTAGAACATCTGTCAGTCCGCTTGGACCAACTCACCGTAACCCCACTTCGTCATTCAAGACCAGAGGTGATGATTCAAATGGAGCCATTCAGTGTCAACTCGAAAGACAAAGTTTTCATAGCTGACAATATTCTCAAGTCCCCCGATCCTAAGGAATTGAGTACCATACGCCCAAAGTTCATGCAACGTGAACAATACAAATTTGATATAACCGTCTAGGTGACACCATCACAAAGGCAAAACAACAAAAAGCAGTTCACTCCACTCCCTGGATCCCCGTCTCAGGTGTTGGCAATTCTTCAAAAGAAGGGCTTACTCTCTACTAAGCCGACGCGTCCTAATCCTGAGAACTTTTCCAACTATGATTCGTCCGAGAAGTGTGACTATCATATTAGTGAGGTAGGGCATTCAACTGATGAGTGCCACACTTTTAAGCTCCGAATCCAGAGTTTGTTGGACAAGAAAGCTTTCTCATTCCAGACCGGTGGAAGGCATGGGTGCAAGTCTGCTTGAGTAGAACTCCTCTCACCCTTTTGCATGAATCCTTGAAAAAGGAGCTATCCTAGTATTTTGTTTTTTGTCGTTATTTCTACTATAAGAAATGCCTTTTTGAACACCCCCTCCCCTGAGGTTGTAAATCCACTTGTTAAAAATAACTAATGTTTTGAGGGCTTGAGGAAGTATCCCAAACTGGCCCGTTAATGATATCCAGCCATGTAAAGGAAAGTGTTCTGAGACCCGAGCTTCCTCATACTTCCTCGTTTATAAACTTCTGAAAATAAAACAAACATTTTATCATACTTCAAAAGGAACGAAGAAAGAATGGTGGTAGAAAAACGTGCATGCTTATAGCCCTATTTGTTTTTGTAACTTGCTCACTTCGTGTCTCAGAGCATATTCCCTTTTGATTTGTTATTACGAATGGGACATTTGAAAATGACACAAATTGAAAAGCACATCAAACCCTGGTGATGGTGGCAGATCGACTAATCTGATAAGGGTAGTCTAAGCGAAGATCATCCAACTTTCAAGATGAAATGTGGGGCAAATCTCATTACTAGTAATGTGAGATATCAATCCCAGAAAGTCAAAGGGAGTGCTGAGCATTCTTTGACTCCATGATGAGCAAAACATCATTTCATACAAAAGTCGGGGGCAGATCAAGAAGAGATTACCCATATTGAAAGAAAAAGGTATGTCTTATTCCTTAACAAATTTTGGAAATGACATTCTATCCTTTTTCTTTTGTAGAGGATGAACTGAGGAGCATGCTAGACTTTGATGTGCTAGCAAGCCAAATAGAGCACAAATGTTGGGACTTCTCGAACGAAACATGACAAGATACTAAAAGGATGTATCTCGTTCCTTGTCCTAGCCCAAGTTTGTGCAAATAACTAATGTGTTTTTTCCTTCAAATGCAGGAAGCGCTTAATTGGGAGAACAAACTAGGGGGCATGCAATCCCCCGATCCATAAAAAATGGTGTATTTCATTCCTAAAAGTTCATCCATTTTAGTATAGAAACAACACATCCTTTCATTTTATATAGACAAATTTGAGTAAAGGTCCAATACAAGCAGCTGGAAAGGACTTTGCATATAACAAGATAGAGCCCATCATAATCCTGATAGTCATGGAAGTCTCGACGTTTTGCTACAAAGATCCACATGCAAGCAATTGCACATGCCCTGTGCAGTCAGGAAGTAGAGGATTCTTGAAAGTATCCTCAACATGCCAGAGATCAGGAGCACCAGAAGCACTCCTGAATTTTGTTGCAATTCTATGACTATCCACCAACCAGAATGGTTTGTACATGTCACAAAAAGAAGTATGGTCAATCTTCTGAGCACATCGCGCAACAGGAATTGTCAACATCCGAGAAAAGCTCAAAGAGTCATTAGCTTAATCTCAAATGAATGGAGTCACGAAGGGTAATGTTGTATCGTTCCCAATTTCTGTCGCTCAAAGAGCCGTTCATTAACACGGACTTTCTCATTACCTTGTAGGTTTGCCTCACCATTGCAGCGCAAGTAAGTATCTCTTTCCCTAAAAACTCTTCTCATAAGAGTGGAAAGAAACAAAGAAAGAGGAAACATTTAAAGCAAATGGATGCTTATTTCTTCCTCAAGTGCATCACATGGAAAGGAATTTTGCATAGTAATTTTACCCGTTTAATTCATCAATTTCACCTGAAAATTTTGACAATCCAACGAATGGTGTCGAACTACTTGGGTATACTGAACGAGATGTGTCAGGATGATGGAAGGCAATCCTTAGTTTATACACATTCTCACGTACTAATCCCTGGAAAGACGAGTGAAAAGGTTCCATGTCTGCAAGGTAAATGGATTTTTCGCATAAGGCACGGTAGTCAAAATGATGAGAGGTAGTTCATTTCTCTACCCCATACACTACTGCTGATCCTTTGCTTAACCATTTTGGGCGCATACACTTGGAGGTTCCTTTTAAATTACCCCTGTCAAGAATCACCTTACACTGGAATAGCTTGAGATAAATCAGCATCACAGGGGGAATTCAAATTCAGAGGGAGCAAAAAGAGCGTCCCTCCCTTTCTATCACCGCCCCCGTGGCTTCAACTTCATCGTCTTCACGAATCCGGCGGTCCTTGACATGGTCCTCCAGGACAAGCACACCATCGACGGCCGGACGGCTGAGGTTAAGAGGGCTTTGTCAAGAGACGAGCAGCAAACTAACTAGAGCTTATCTAAAATACCAACATATCATTGATAACATCGATGTTCTTATCTATGAACTGAGCAGGATAAGAAGGATGAGGAGTTTGTAATATCTAAAATTTTCTATGATCATCAGTCATAACAGCTCGCACAAGGTGAAAAAGATGAATAAAAATTTTCTTGCTCTTTCTTTCATTAATCTTTGAGTGTTATTATTACAGATAAACTCTCACGATAATTTAAGTGTCATAGGATGACGAAGAGCAGTTCTTTTTCTATCCCATATGCTTATATCCCTTGCTAGCCCAATTGAGCCAGCAATTTCATTTTGTACGAACCTAGTTGGTGATCATCCCCTACACCGGGATAAGGCAAAAGTCACCATAATTTGAGCATCATGGTCTAAAGTGTCAAATAAAGATGAAGACTACAAGAGCCTAATAATATTACTCTGTTCAAACTTATTTAGGCTAGTCCTGACAACACCAAAAGAACAGGCAAAAATGATAAAATCAATAAAGATTAAGGGCGTGAAAAAGTAGTGTGCCTGGTAAAAGCAAGGCTAATGCCCATGAATAAAAAAATTAAAAAAAAGGAGAAGAAGAAAAATGATAAAAAAAAAAAGAGCAAGCGAATTTGTACCCCCAAGCAAATACAAAAGTCTAAGAAGCCAAAGCACGTGATTGCCCAGGAAGTTTTCCAAGAGGATCCTAATAGTGGAGAAGAAGACTGGTGACAATGCTAAAATGATCACCAACTCTTACTCATACACACATTTTTTAGCCCAACGATCATTTCATTCCTCAACCTGTGAACCTAGCCTACGTTACGTCCCTCATGAAATCTCTTCTAACTAGGGCGCTTGAATTAACGTAGAATTTCAAATGTTTATAAGTATCGCTCGAGGAAGTACAAGCAATACTACTTCTATATCATTTTGCAGGATTCTTGACTTGTAAACCCAAAGATGATCACAAAGTATTTTCTTTCATGGCCTTAACTCGGATAGTCTCCTTTGTTAAGCCATTGACCAAGCTTGCATTACAACCCTGAAGAAGACCTCTCAGATTGGTAGTGTCGTACCACTTGCGAGAAAACTCATACTCATGTTGATGTGATGATGGTCAAGTTGAGTGTTTTTAATATTCTCACATTAATGGTCGGGACAAAATAATCCTTTTCAATGAGAGTGAGTGGAAAATCCTTTTTGACTGAAGGTCCCTCATTCAGCATCTCGAGAAGGCCACCTTGCAAGTGAAAATTATCTTAATTGATAATTACCCTCGGTGGATGTTTGGTGATGCAAACATAGCAAAATCATCTTGCATGAACTTTCAAATATACTTTCTGGAATAGCATAGCTTGTCTATCATTGATCAATGCATGCATGTTTGGGCTAGTTATCTTTGACAGGTAAAATATCCTCAAAGACTCAAAGAACACATGACCTTTGGAGTGTCTCCAGAGATGTACCCTAAAAAACTCTCATGTTCCCCAAGTGGAACTGACACGGCATACTTTTGCAGCTCGGAGTTTTAATACCCAGATATACAACACAAAAATTTGGGCACTAGAGAAGCCCTCTTTACCATCCCAAGAGAGGTGTCCCGAAAAAGGACGGTTATTCAGCAGATAATACATCCAAACCTCTAGATAAGAAACCCTAGGTATTTCATCAGAATTCTTTTCAAATCACCCCGAAGGTAAACTAGGTGTTTCTTTGAAAAGAATAGCATTTCTCATTGTGTGACTTGTAGTCAAGATATTTCATACGATATGCATTCTAGAATAGCCTTAATTGTCTATTTCTCCGATGAATGCATATGTTTTTACACAAAAACTTGTTTGATAGGAGACATGCCCTTAAGAGGCAGGAACGTGCCCAAGTAAGTATCTTCTACTCATGTCCGGTTTCAAAAAATCCATGTACCTACGATTGTTATGGTACCCCTCGAACATTGGATTGACCCCTTTGTTCACCAACTGAACATTGGACTGACCCTTCTGTTCACCATGTACCTACCATTATTATGGTACCCCTCCTGAACATGGGATTGACCCCCTTGTTCACGTCAAGCCTTCGCCAGGTACCCCTGATAAGATGTAGGTACTTCGACAAAACAAAACCCAGTTCAAGAGACCGAAGATAGATTCGGGTCCTAGACAAACGAAATCCAATTGAGGCGATCGAAGATAGGTTCAAGTCCTAGACAAGATATTTCCCCAGTCAAGGCGACCGAAGACAGGTTCGGGTCCTAGAGACAGTTTTGAGTCCTAGACAAATAAAATCTAGTTGAAGCAACCGAATATAGGTTCGGGTCCTAGACAAGAGATTTCCCCAGTCAAGGCGACTAAAGACAAGTTCGGGTCCTAGACAAACGAAATCCAGTCAGACAATCGAAGATAAGTTCGGGTCCTAGGCAAGCGATTTCCCTAGTCAAGGCGACTGAAGAAATGTTCGGGTTCTAGACAAACGAAATCCAGTCGAGGCGATCGAAGATAGGTTCGGATCCTAGACAAGCGATTTCCCCAGTCAAGGCGATCGAAAATAGATTCGGGTCCTAGACAAATGAAATCCAGTTGAGGCAATGCAATCAAAAATAGATTCGAGTCCTAGACAAACGAAATCCAGTTGAGGCGACCGAAGATAAGTTCGAGTCCTAGACAAGAGATTTCCCCTATCAAGGTGACCAAAGATAGGTTTGGGTCCTAAACAAACGAAGTCCAGTCGAGGTAACCGAAGATAGGTTCAAGTCCTAGACATGCGATTTCCTCCGTCAAAGCGATTGAAGATAGGTTCGGGTCCTTGACATACAGTATCAACTATCTAGAATTACTCTACCCTTCGGCAAGGTAAGTAACCTCAGGTATGTTTTTATTTTCTTTAGCACACATCGTCTTATCGCAGCATAAAAAATAAGACCCAAGGTCCCGCCAAAAATAGCATTCATCGTACATGCATGGGCCAAATTTAGGTGTCATTTTATCTTTGAATGCAACCTCTGCGAGCTCAACCTCTGCGAGCTCACCTTCAAAGAAAGGCAGCTGTTGATACCTATTTTTAATTGCCCAAAGTTAATTACACAAAATTTAGGGGTTAATGTCCTTAATTTCTAAACAAAAAAAATTATTTAGTTTCAAATGCATTGCATATAGACATAGGTGCATTTTGCAATATTAGAATATATTTTATCTCTTTTAATTAAAAAAATTAAAAAAATCGGAATGGGCCGGGTCGGGGCTAGGTCGACCTGGCCCTCTCTCCTTTTCCCCCTACAGGCCCAACCTGCTCCATTTTTTTTCTTTTTCTTTCCGCGCAAGCTAGGCCCGGCCCAGCCAACTCCCTCTCTTCCCCACCAGCCCGGCCTTTCTCCCTCTCTCTTTCTTCCTCTGCCTTCCCCTATCCCGATCGCCGCCTATGGAATGCGGACTTTCTGCCCCACCACGCAGCCACAACCACCAAAGTCTTGGCCGATGCAGAGACCAGTTGAGCGCCATTAAGGCCGCGACTTCTAGGGCAGGGCAAGTGGTCGGCGTCGCTATATAAGCCGGCAAGAGAGACAAATGGGCAAGCGGCCATTTTTGAAGAGAAAAACAGAGAGAGAGGCAGATCGAGAAGAGAGAGAGAGAAATATAGAGAGAGAGTCATTTTTTTGGTTTGCAGAGATTAGGGGGGAGGCTAGCGACCTTGCCGACGCCAACAGACCGACCGGTGACGACCCCCCAGCCACAACCACGATCTGTCAGCCCCCTCGGGCAAAAACAAAGCATCGAAAGAGAGGGAGAGATTGAGAGAGAATTTGAAAGAAAAAGAACGAGCCGAGAGAGTTTGCAGGTCACCAAGGGACGCTAGCAACCCCATCGTCGTCTTCAGATCGCCGGAAGCTCCCTAGACGGGCCGACGACTAGTGAGCCAAACCGGTCCCTATCCTGCCCTGTTTTTGTGCACCAGTAGGCCGGGACTCACGCTGGCCATTTCGCGCGAATCCAAGCCCATACCGTCATTCCTTATAGCTCGTGTGTCGTCATCAAAGGCAAGCTAGGCCACCGGAGCTGACTAGGTCACCGGAGGAGGTCGAAATGTGTTGTTTTAGTCTATGCATGCCATGTGTTTATTAAAATGTCTCAATGAGACTGATTTTGTTTGAGCTCCGGTCGGTAGAGCCGAGGATGGCTAGAGAGTTAGTTGACCTTGGGGAAGCTCCGGGATGGCCACTAGAGGCCGGGTGAGGTCAAAGTATGACCTGGGTCCGCCGGCCAAGCTCCGACCAACATTTGGGCTCAAACGAGCCTCGGTTGGAGCTCAGCCGGCGACTACCCTGGTCGACCATCCGTCGACTCGTCGCCTCCAGTCTCTTCAACCTCGAGAGCTGATGAGACTGAGGCCAAAGGCCGAGCGAAACCGTCGGCAAATCGCCGAATTTTTGCCCAGCCGATGGCCTCCCAAGCTTAAAGGCTCGGATTTTGGCCTGAACCGGCCGGCAGCCCAGTTGGACCGGTTCGCTCTCCCAATAGGGCCAGTTCAACCCGGTCGAATCGGCCCTATTTTGGCATTTTCCACCGGACCAAGCCCTAACTGGGCTCGATCCGGCTCAGGACCTGGGTCAACGACCCGAGTTGACCCTAACCCGATTTGGATTTGGAGACCCGACCCGAGTCAATGTCCTAGGTCGGATCCGTTGACCCGGATCGAGTTTGACCAACCCGAATCCTCGATTGGATCCGATTTTTTTATATTATTTTTTATTAAAAAATATTTTTTAAAAAATATATATAATAATTTTTAAAAAAATTGATTTTTTTATTTTCTTTTAAAGTTAGGATATAATTTAGACATAGTATTGCACGATGTTTTTCTAAATTATGTGATATATCTGAATGTTTTAAATTATTGTTGTATTATTATTATGCATGTTTTTTAATTAGAATTAATTGCATAAATTGTTGTGTTTTGAATGCTGTCACCTTAGTTAAGGTTAGAACCCTAGGCTGCATATCTATCTTGACTTCTAATCGTTAATGATTGCACACTCGTTTGATCACCTCACATATTAGGAGAAAGGTCCTAAAATTAATTCAAATTGCCTGATAAATATTTTTAGAAATGAACAGAGTAAAAAGGTACCGAAAGGGCATTAGTTATCCAACTAGTATAACCAAGTCCCCGAACTCATTTAATTTCTGGTTCGTAGGAGTAGGGTGGTTCTTCCGTCACCTTACTTATGTTTCTAATCAACCTACCTCAAATTGATTAGTGGCGACTCCTAAATAAAAATTACATGTAAGTTAAAAACTCAAACCCTAAGTCACGATATGGTATGGGTTTGGGAGAGCCCGAGTTAAGTCCCGAACCTAGACTTAGTGCATATTAGGTGAGACCCTTCTCTTATGTTCAAAAAAAAGCTCGGAAGTCGGTCGCAACACACGAAAAATTGCAGCCAACATCTTGAGCTTCACAAAGATACTAATTTCATTAAAATTAAAACTCATTTGGTCATTCAAAGGTCTGATCAATGTGTCGATTGATTTCTGCACTCAGATATGGAAATCTCTCCCCTGAATAACTGAACGTGTTTTGCAGTTTTAATGAACTTGAGGTCTTTGTTTGCAAAAATTTGAAACTGAAAAGTTGTTCATTGGGGTCTTATTTTGTAGACTGAAAATTTTAAGGACTTAACAACGAATTTTAATAGGTCAAATTGACAATAAATCGGATAAGGTCTTTCACAACCTAAAAAACTGTTTTCAATGAAGTTCCTGGGAAAACATGCAATTTTCTTATAGTTCGAGGGTCTCTTTGCAAAATTTAAATAAAAATTGAAACTTGTTAATAACTGAATGAACAATCTGTCTGTTGAATTTGGTGGGCTTTTGAATATTTGAACTATTTTTATCGAATTTTACATCTCACAGGTCTAAACCAGGTCGCAACTGAACTGTTGGGTCATTTTGTCAAATTTCGGGTTTTTCGGTTTAGAATCGGGTCAAATGGTCTATACGAACTTTGAAGAGCACCTCCTAAGCTTTCTAATGACACCTGACCCATTTTAATTGGATTTCATTTGATGGGTTAATTGACTTAAGACATAATCTGTGCGAATTTGGAATTTAAAATGAATGAGTGATCCTTCAAGGGCTCACTTTCCCTTGTGTGATTGATTGTGAATCAAGGTTATACAACCTAAATGTGTGTTTAATTTGATGCATATGCATTTGCTTGCTAGATGTATATTAGGTGCGATGCATGTTTGATGGGAAATCTCTTAGGGTTTGACTAGAATTCAATTAGGGATTAATTGATGTTGACCATCATTATGTGAATACAAATGGTGGCCAATTGTCGCGACCTCCCCACGGGGAATAGGTGTCAACACCAATCATCATTAATCATTAATTAATGAATCATAATCATTAGGAATTTGGGAATTATCAAAATGCATGAAAACCAAAAAGCCGATCCCTAGGCCAATACAATTGTTTTGTATGAGTGATTGCACGTGAATGGATGAATGAAAAAAACGACACCACCGACAACTGCCGGCGGGGAGTGGCGGTGGGCCCCGGATGGCAGGAGGCGAGGGTGAGCGATCAAAAGAGTTTTTATTTCTCTTTTTGTTCCAAAAACAGAAAAGTAGAAAATTTTTACTTCTCATTTATGTTCCAAACTTATTTCTTAACTAAAAATTTGTTTCGAAAAGAGAAAAATGAAATTGCGTTTCCAAACGGATTTCTATTCCAAACATATTCCCTGAAACTGAAAAATAGAAACATAGAGAAATAGAATGGTTATCATGTGTGCCCTTACTAGTCAGATTTTCTTACCAACGTTATTGGAAAGTTACCGCTAACTTTTGAAACCTACCGACACAGGCCCACAATACCCTAGAATTTTGCATAAATTTCCTACTTAGGATCGTATTAGCAAGTTGGCTGATGTGAATTCTGACGCCGAGATGGTATTGTGACAGTTTTAAGAGCTTTGATTCTTCAGTAAAGCTTTTGGGCAATCGCCTGATGAATGTTGTTCGGTCAACAAAGGAACTTAAAAGTTCTTTTCGGAAACTAGCTCTCAAAATTGGCTTGGTATAGATGTATATACTGCCTTTGGAAGTATGGGGGTGAAGTTATGGAAAGGGGAGATCTTCTTCTTGTCGATTGTGCTGTTAGAATACAAGTTTGTTGTGGAAAAAAGATTCGAGAATGTCAGGTATTTACAACGAACTCGAAGTAGCTAGTGATGTGCATTTAACATCCTGTTGCGATTAGGATATCAAGTAGGATTAATGTTGCTTGAACTCCCTAGTCTAGGACGGATCAGCCTGTTCTAAGACTCTTAACCTGTCTTGATTGGATGAATTGCCCGCTTTTTTTTTTACCTTGAAATCAAAATATGTGCTATATTAGATTGCATACCAATTTTTTAAAATAGGGAGAGTATATACCAATTTTTTTTTTTTTGGGGGGGGGGGGGTGGGGGGCGGAGAGGGGGAGGAAGCCATTTCGAAGATAACATTCTCTCTCTCTGGGCCGCACCTCTTTGCCACCTTTTACCGGCTGACCGCTAGCCTCTTCCGGCGATCCACCGCCACTCCGACATTGCCCATAGAGTCTCCTCACCAGTCACAATAGCTGCCATGCCTGAATTCTATCAGAAGCCATCGGAATCGGCCGAAGTTCCTCTCGGCCTTGAAGACGCCATCCATGCTGGTCCTCTGTCCAGCCTCTTCTAGTTGCTATCCGGTGGTCCGACGGGCTCCTCTGGTGTTCCAAGCTTCGTGACGATGTCTCTCAGCCAGTCCTTGACGTCAACGTGGCTGGCGCTTGATCAAAACCTGGCCGAACTCTTCCTATTTGATTGATTTTTATTAAGTTGTTCATTCGCACTTTTGGATTGCTTCCTCACTTCAACCTTTACTTCTTCGATTCAGATTTTGGCGAGCTTCCATTGACTGATCTGTGGAGTTCATTGAGGCGACACGGTGGTCAATTAACTCGATTGAACATCCCGAAGTTCATTACCAAGGTTGGTACACCTAAACACTACAAGTCTCTAGCAATGCTTGTTAGGATTAGATGAGTGTTTAGGATGTTTATTTCTGGAAATGAACTTTGACACGTTGAATGATGATCAAATCATGTTGAATATGTTCTTAGAATGATGTAAGTTCAACATATTATGCATAGAAATTCATAGGAAGTTGATTGATGATCGATTGACATATGTTAGTCTGTTCTGGAAATTCGAAATCCAGTGAGTTAGTGTATTAATTGGCTAAATCGACTTAGTCAACGTCGAAATTAGGAAATTTAATTAACTAGAGAAATAATCTCGACTTCCCGAGCTTCAATTTGATAGGTCACATGTCAAAATTGGACTTTATTTACTACGTGAAACAGGCCATGAAGTCTACGAGTGGAATATGGAAATTTTGACTTCGATTCTATGATTGCTGTTTTTGGCATTACATGAATCTATTCTTCGATTTTTATGATTTTGTTAGTTTAAAATTTCAAAAAATGTTCTTCTCGAAAAACTGTAGCTGACATCTTGAGCTTCACAAAGATACCAATTTTATTAAAATCAAAACTTATTTGTTTATTCAAAGGTCTGATCAATATGCCGATTGATTTCTACACTCATATGGGAATCTCTCCCCTGAATAACTGAACGTGTTTTGCAGTTTTAATGAACTTGAGGTCTTTGTTTGAAAAAATTTAAAACTGAAAAGTTGTTCATTGGGGTCTTATTTTGTAGACCAAAAATTTTAAGGACTTAACAACAAATTTTAAGACGTCAAATTGGCAATAAATCGGATAAGGTCGGTCATATCCTAAAAAACTATTTTCAAATAAAGTTCCTGGGAGAATTCTGACGCCGAGATGGTATTGTGACAGTTTTAGGAGCTTTGATTCTTCAGTAAAGCTATTGGGCATTCGCCTGCTGAATGTCGTTGGGTCAATAAAGGAACTTTAAAGTTGTTCTTTTCGGGAACTAGCTCTCAAGATTGGCTTGGTATGGATGTATATACTGCTTTTGTAAGTATGGGGGTGAAGTTCTGCAAAGGGGAGATCTTCCTGTCGATTGTGCTGTTAGAATACGATTAAGTTTGTTGTTGAAAAAATATTCGAGAATGTCAGGTATGTACAACGAACTCGAAGTAGCTAGTAAAGTGCATTTGACATCCTGTTGCGATTGGGATATCAAGTATGATTAATGTTGCTTGAACTCCCTAGTCTAGAAGGGATTAGCCTGTTCTAAGACTCTCCCTTAACCTGTCTTGATTGGATGAATTGCCGACCTTTTTATTTTTTTACCTTGAAATCAAAATACTTGTTATATTAGATTGCATATATCAAATCGCATGTCTAGTGTTCTAATGGCCGCGGGTCTCATTTGGGCTCGGTTAATATAATCTGCAGATTTATGTGGTAGCACAAAAGTGAACGAATGCAAAGGGCAAAACAGTGGAGCCGACGTTATTGAGATTCAGAATTTATTTTTGAGTTTTCTTTTTCAGAAAAATAAAGGGAACAAATTAAATTGCTGCATGGAATTCCAGACAAAATAATATCTGAGTTTTATCATTTAAAGTTAAGCCTTTACCCATCACTCAGTGAAAGTTTTATATCCATTTTTTGGACGCATAGTTTCACCCATGCATATGAAAATAAAAATACATATGCACCAGTACGTGCAAGGGAAAGAACATCATTTTGGTTCTCTGCATGACGACGATTCAACTAACTACAATATCAATTTTTGCCGCTCGGATTTCGAGCTCAATTTGACAATTGACGCATAAGGAAGGAGGCCTAATCTCATATGACAACAGGCCCAATTCGGTTAAAGTAGGCCAGTAACTTGGAACTCATAACCTGTTTTCGATGTCCAGTACCGTTAGGCAATTGAACTTGTTTTCTTCTAGTCCAGATTTTAGAATTACTTTTTTCTGCTTTTTCAATAGTGTTCTACTTCCCATAGTCTCTGTTTTTTTTTTACCAAGAGCATATTTTAAAGAACTTATCGATCTTATTAGAACACAGGAAATTGCATATGATGATTATCTTTCTCACTTAAAGACCGTATTATATCTTTTGCGCATTCCTAAATCTATCTTTGGGAGCATGGTCTTGTGTTTATAAAAAGTACGATTGGTCGGGAGTGTAGTCAAAAGAATAGCAGTTAATCCCATTCATGTTAATGTTTAATTTATTTTTTTTTTGGGTCAGAATGTTAATGTTTAATTATTAACATGATTAGCAGCCCATGTGACTTCCCTTTTGGTTTCGTCATTGCTTACGACTGCCTAGTCATAAACTACTAATTACTTTATAGGCACTTGCATAGGAAGAAATAAAGAATTAAACAAAAGTTGGTTTAATTATGACTAGGCAGTCGTAAGCAATGACGAAACCAAAAGGGGGGTCACATGGGCTGCTAATCATGTTAATAATTACTTTATAGGCACTTGCATAGGAAGAAATAAAGAATTAAACAAAAGTTGGTTCGGAGTTAATTTAATATTTCATGTTTGGATGAATCAAGATGTCCATATAGTCAAGATCTTGCTACCTTGTGAACGAAGAAAAATATAATTTTGAATAAAAAACAGATATTCATATGATTATCCTTTGTGTATACCTATTAGTAGAGGTTAATGAAAATGGTTAACATCATGAAAAACCTCAAATTTGTACATTTGTGATAATTTTACCAAAAACTAATTTTTTAATCATGAAAAACCCCAAACATATACACTTTTGACAAATTTATTGCAAATTAATTTTTTGACCACTAAAAATCTCGAACTGGTAATTGGTGACAAATTTACCCTTCATTAATATCCATTAAATTGAATTAATACCATAAAAAATCATAAATTGGTGCGCATGTGACAAACGGAGGTAAAACATAAAATTAGTACATCCGTCAATTGCCACATGTCATTCAATAAAGCAATTTGATAGTAAAATTTAACGAAAATAAATTGAGGGTAAATTTGTCACAGGTGTACAAGTTTTGGATTTTTGGTAATCAAAAAATTAATTTTAAATAAAATTATTATAAACGTATTAATTTGAATTTTTTCGCTGTATTAATTCTAAAGAAAATAGGTTAGAGTAAAAATGAAAAGAAGTTGACAGGGGCGAGGTTTGTGGAGCAATCATGTGCTTGCATAGCTCTCTTTCGTCTCCGCGTATGAGAAAGGGTTAATACCACGAAAAATCCTAAACTGGTACAATTGTGACAATTTTACCCCGAACTATTTTTTTTACCATAAAAAACCCCAAACTGGTACACTTGTGACAATTTTACCCCGAACTATTTTTTTGACCACAAAAAACCCCAAACTGGTACACTTGTGACAATTTTACCCCGAACTATTTTTTTGACCACCAAAAACCCTAAACTGGTATACATGTGACAATTTTACCCCGAACTAATTTTTTAATATTATCTTTTTATTTTTCAAATTTTTTTATTAATTTTTTATTTTTTCTTTACTTTTTTTTTCTTTTCTCTTTAACCTTCGGCCGGCGAGGTCGGCCCCGCCGGTTGCTGGCGAGGCTCGACCTTGCCGGCGTTGGGCGAGGTCGGCCTCGCCCTGCAACGGCGAGGGCCCGGCCTCGCTGGTCGTTGGCAAGGCTCGACCTCGCCGGCGTTGGGCAAGGTCGGCCTCGCCTGGGCGAGGCTCGACCTCGCCGTTGCAGGGCGAGGCCGACCTCGCCCAACGCCGACGAGGTCGAGCCTTGCCAGCGGCCGACGGGGCCGACCTCGCCGGCTTCGGCCTCTGGCTGGTCGCCGGTTCAGCGACCGGCCTGAGGTTAAAGAGAAAAGAAAAAAAAAAGGTAAAGAAAAAATGAAAAATTAATAAAAAAAATTCAAAAATTAAAAAAATAATATTAAAAAATTAGTTCGGGGTAAAATTGTCACATGTATACCAGTTTGGGATTTTTGGTGGTCAAAAAAATAGTTTGGGGTAAAATTGTCACAAGTGTACCAGTTTGGGATTTTTTATGGTCAAAAAAATAATTTTGGGTAAAATTGTCACAAGCGTGCCAGTTTAGGGTTTTTCATGGTATTAGTCCTATGAGAAAAGACATGGAGGTGGGGAAAAGAACGAAAAGTTTTCTGATTTATCCGCAACTTCATTAATTGCCGGGCTCTAATCCGATCTAACAAAGAGTCATTGTCTGGTTTTTGTTGACTAGAGAGAAAAGTCCTAATTTGAACAAAAGCAACGTTGTTTCCTAGGGATGACAATACAAATGACCCTTGAACTTTAGCTTACTGTATAATATGATTTATGAACTTTTAATTTATTCAATATGATCCATAAACTTTACCTCAATATAGTTCATGAACTTTTAATTTATTTAAAATTTTGGTGCATGTTCAATTTTGTCCTTAAACTATATGAAAATGTTCAATGTTATCATTCCAATAATTCAAGTTTAAGGATGACATTGAACATTTTTTATATAGTTCAGGGACTAAATTAAACATGCACCAAAGTAGATAGACCGCATTGCATATCGAGGTAAAGTTTATGGATCATATTGAATAAATTAAAAGTTTGGGGACTACATTACATAGTAAGCCAAAATTCAATAATCATTTATGTCATTATCCCTTATTTCGTGTGCACCACAAAAAATTGAAAAAAAAATGTGACAAAAAAGAGATAAGGATGACTACATACTTTGTTTGATTACAAAATTTCTTCCGAATGATAAAAATGGATGAAGCTCTTCGACTCTTCCTTCTTTATAATGACTATTATAACGCATGCTCAACTGCTCACCGCTCTCAGTCAACAAACTAATTAGTTCATTAGTGGACATCCGCATAAGAAGAATAGTTTAATCAAAGATAAATGCCACCATGTTATAAGAAGAATAGGTTTATGGTTTTAAGATTTAGGTTTTAGGATTTTAGGGTTTATGCTAAGTTCAGGTTGATTGTGGAAAGACAAGCATTAGATTATGCTGAGCTTATTCTTGTAAAATGATATTGTTTCTTTTTTTGTTCTAAATCTATTTCCTAACCATTGAATAGAAAAAATTAAAAAATGTATACAAACAAATTTTTATTCAAAATAAAAAAATAGAGAAATAGACTGATTTTTTTTTTGTTTGTTCTACTCTAATTCTCAACTTACTTTTAGAAGTTTACCCTCTTTATAGGACGTGAGAATCGAAATTTATATTTAAAATTAAATATTTCTACCCTTAACTCTCGAGAAGTTCGATTTCCCGCCTCCCCTTTCCTAATTAGGAAGAATTAGGCCGGTTACCGTGCCCCTGGTCCAACGACAGAAAGCCCAAATAGAGCAGAACAGTGGCCTCGGGTTATGCAAAGGAAAAAATGGTGGGACCCAGCCACCGAGAGACGGGGCTGAAAAAAAGTTATATGCTGTCTAATCACATTGCTCCATGTGAAGCTCCTCGGCTCCCTTTTTTTTTTTTTTTTTTTTTATATGGATGGATAGGAGGTATCGGTAACTACCAATCGTATTTGGCTAAGTCCAATGACCCTTCTCGTTAAATAAAAAAAATATTAAATTTTTTATGCACTTGAAAGTGTTTGTCACGGTTACAGCTACCACGGTACTAGATGGGACCAGAGCATCACGTGCTTTGATTCCCACGCAAGTATCGCATTGACTCGAGGGCGCTCGAGCTGAGGTCCAAAAGAAGGCAACGGCTAAACACATGGCCCCCACTCTCGGTCAACAAAATTATCAGTTCATTAATGGAAAATCTGCATAAGAAGAATAATTTAATCGAAGATAAATGTCACTATATTGTTTGTCCAGCTTGACCGGAAAGATGCCCGCACCACACTCTTACCTGGCAAGCATGTGCTCCCCGTTGTTTGGATCTGCTCGTCAGAGTTTCTAATAGAAAGACGTGGTAACCGTTAAATCAGAGGGAGAGTGTAACGCTTATGAAGTTTAGACATCTAAGGGCGCATATGGTAACCATTCATTTCTGCTCCAGAATGCATTCCTGAATAGAAATGCGTTTGTTAAAAAATTTCCGGAATGCATTCTAGAGCAATTTTTGCATTCTGGAGTAAAATTGCGTTTGTTAAAAATACTTGCTTCCAGAATGCATTCTTGGTTCCAGAATGCATTTTCTACTCCAGAATGAGTTTTGGGCAAGAAAAAGAGAAGCTACTTTTTATAGCTTCTTTCTTCCAAAATGCATTCTCTCTATTTTCTCTCTTTTTCTCACTAATTTTTTTTAGAAAATGCATAAAAATTGAAAAATTCCAGAAAAATTCATAAAAATTTCCAGAAAATAAAAAAAAGTCAAGATTTCGAGAAAATAGGAAATTTGGCTAATTTTTTTAAAAAAATATAAAAAAATAAAAAATTTCAAAATTTCACAGAATGGCTTAGAATACCTTTGGTACCTACTTTGAGTGAAATTTAATTTTTTTGAGATACCCAAAAAAATAAAAAAAATTCAAAAAATTCAAAAATTCACAAAATGATTTAAAATACCTTTGGGCACCCACTTTGAGTGAAATTTAATTTTTTTTAGGTGCTCAAAAAAATCAAAAAATCAAAAAATCAAAAATTTCAAAACTTCACAAAATGATTTAGAATACCTTTGGGCACCCACTTTGAGTGAAATTTAATTTTTTTTAGGTGCCCAAAAAAATAAAAAAAATCAAAAATTTCAAAATTTCACAAAATGATTTAAAATACCTTTGGGCACCCACTTTGAGTGAAATTTAATTTTTTTTGAGGTGCTCAAAAAAATAAAAAAAATCAAAAAATCAAAAAATAAAAAATTTCAAAACTTCATAAAATGATTTAGAATACCTTTGGGCACCCACTTTGAGTGAAATTTAATTTTTTTTGAGGTTCCCAAAAAAATAAAAAAAAAATCAAAAATTTCAAAACTTCACAAAATGGCTTAGAATACCTTTGGGCACCCACTTTGAGTGAAATTTATTTTTTTTGAGGTGCCCGAAAAAAAAATAATAAAAAAAGATTTCTGTTCCAGAAATCAATTTCTGGAGCAGAATTAGTCGTGTTTTACCAAACAAATTTCTCCTCTAGAAATCAATTTCTGGCAAGAATTCCAGAAATCAATTTCTGGCAAGAATTTGATTTCTGGAGCAGAATGGATTCCATGCGCGCCCTAACTGGCTGCAGTGCCAGCTAAAGCATAACCCGATGTGCTATTCCTAATGTTCATGGGAAAAATTATCCAAAAAGTGTTAAATCTATTACACTTTTGCCAATTCATTCCTAAACCTTTTAAGTTTGTCAATTCAATCATAAATATTTTCACTTCCTGCCAATTGAATCTATCCGGTCAATTTTGGCCGACCGACGCTGACATGATCGCCACCTGGCGCCGGCCGTCAGGCCAATGCTGACATGGCAATTTAAAAAAAAAAAATTTCAAACTTATTATTTTTTATTTTTTTTTTGACTTTTTCCCTTTGGCCGGTCCGGCAACTGGCCAGAAGCAAGAGCCGGCAAGGTCGACCTCGTTGGCCTCTGGCGAAACTTGCCCCCGCCGGCCACTAGTGAGGGCGAGCCTCATCGGCCCCTAGCTAACGACCGGCCAGAGAGAAGAAGTCAGAAAAAAATTATTAAAAAATTCAAAAAAATATTTAAAATTGCCACATCAGTGTTAGTCAGACGGCCAGTACCTGCCGGTTTCCGTGTCAATGTCGGCAGGCTAAAATTAACGAGATGGACTCAATTGGCAAGAAGTGAAAATATTTAGGACTGAATTGGCAAATTTAAAAGATTTAGTATTGAATTGGCAAAAGTACAATAAGTTTAGAACTTTTTTGACAATTTTCCCAATGTTCATGTCACCACCAAAATTTATATTGACAAAATCTTGGTGAATCACACTTTTTTTTTTTATGAAACCAAGTGTCATACCTAAAATTATAACCACTTTACATCTTCTCAATGCTTCATTCCTTGATTAGCCATATATCTCCTCACATCTCTCATTGCATTAGCTATATTTGAACCGGTACACACAATAGCATACATCAAAATACCAACAATTGAGGCATCTTGTTCATGTACTCTCGCTTTACGCCTATCTTTGGTGACTGCTCCTTTGAGAGCTTGAAGGGATCTCCTAAAAGAGTGCTTTTGGGCTTTGTATTCTAAACTCTAAATTTGTCTAACACCTTCTCAATATACTTTTTTGAGATAATTTATTTTTATCTATCTATCGTGATACTCACCCAAGAATCTGATTTGCTGCTCGCAAGTTCCTCATTCTATTCTCCTTTAATAACACGGGTTTACTTTTAAGGTAGTAATAGTAAGTTATTCCTACGATTTGACTAATAACGTCGATGTGATGGCAAGTTACAACAGAAAGTAATAACTTAAAAATATAGCCCTGCTTTTAAGTTAACGATAATAAATTATTAATCGACAAAATAATTTACAATGCAACTTACGACGTTAATGTAATTGTCATGAAGCTTTTTATAAACTTAATACTCAAAAGTAAATATTAGCGATGCAAATTGTAAGTTGCCGCTAAAGTTAACAACTTACCAACATCGCTACGCCTTTAGTTAGTGTAATAAAAACTCATAAAACTTTTTTTGTAAATTTACTAGTCAAAACTAAATCTTAGTGGCGTCATAGGAAGTAATATTGAATTTAATAACTTACCAGCATAGCTGTGCTTGAGGTAATAATATTAAGTTATCACTAGAGTAAACTGCTTTACAATCGAATCACGAGATCAATAATGTAATACTAACTTATGCAACTTTATTTATTTATATATATTTACCTACTCAAAACTAAAGTATAACGGTGTAAATAGTAAGTTACTAGTGAAATTAATAACTTATCAACATAGCTTCGCTTTTAAGATTATAATACGGAGCTACATCTAGAGCGATTAATTTACCATTCAACTTACAATGTCAAAGTAACCGAAACTCATGAAGCTTTTCATAAATTTACTATTAAAAGCTAAATCTTAGCGGCAGAATACTAAGTAACCACTAAAATTAGTAACTTTGCAATGTAGTTACACTTTTAAGGTAGTAAGTTATCTCTACGGACCAGGGAAATTAGTAACTTTACCGGACCAGTGTATGCTAGCTTATAGCTTATAGTTTTGAGAGTGACTGAGAAAGTGAGGAATTTAGCAATGCCTGATTTATTTAAATGGCTCAAGGTCGACCATATCAACACGTCGTAAAAAGCTCTATCAATACAACTAGTCGTCATAATCACCGGTAAACATATAGATACAATCGAGCGAAATAAAGAAGTACATAAAAGTTAGAAACCTATTATATTGGTGCCAATTTAGCCTTAAACATTTTGCATTTGTGCCAATTGAGTTCATTCGATCAATTTTGGTCCGAAATTGTTGACGTTGACACCCGTCGTCCTACATGGCACGGTTAACGCTGACATAGACATTTTTTAAAGGCCTAATTTCAAAAAAAATATATCAACTTTATTTCAAGTGACAACTCTAGCCCAAACTTTTTTTGTTTCATAAAAAATCACAGAGTTTCACTTAAATCTAAAATCTAGTCCGAATAGTTTGAAAATTTTACATCAGAGTGGCCGGATTTGGAATTCGAGTAAAGGTTGATACTTTTATTGAGACAAAAGAAAATTTCTGGTCATAATTGTCACTCAAAGTAAAGTTGGCATTTTTTTTGAAATTAGCCCTTTTTAAAATAATTTTTTTGATTTTTTCTTTGCTTTTCTTTACTTTTTACTTCCTTTGAACTGAGGGCCGGCAACCCTCGCTGGCACTAGGCAAGGGTTGTGATGCTCTTGCCGGGTGCTAGGTGAGGGCTCACGAGCCCTCACTTGCTAAGGGCCACAACGCCCAAATCTAGCAAGGGCGTTTGCCCAGAGCCAGCAAGGGCCATGACGCCCTCACCCTGTGTTGGCAAGGGCATTGCGGCCCTTTCATAGGACAAGGGTCAGCAGCGCTCAATCCAAAGATAAAAAAAGAAAAGAAAAGCCAAAAAAATTTAAAAATTATATACAAAATATCTACGTTAACATCAGTCGTCCTACATGGCTATGTGGCATGGCAGGCACCTGCTGTGTCACGTAGCCACGTAAGACGACTAGTGTTTACGTCAAAGATTTTCGGCAAAAATTGACCGGATAGACTCAATTGGCACAAATGCAAAAACTTTAGGACTAAATTGGTACAATTGAAAGATTTGAAATTGAATTGACATCAACACTATATGTTTAGGATTTTTTTGACACTTTTCCTTAAAATGTTGGTACGTTAATAACAAACAAACGTTGGTACCCGTAAAATCAAAGTGATGTTAATAATCTACTAAAAATTTATAGTTGTGAAGTTGTCATTTCTTTCGAAAGTTACTACCGTTAACCGATTTTAATAGTAAAATATATAACCAACCCATAATCTACTAGCAGAAAAATACACCCACTTGCAAAAGCAAATAACTGTTTGTAATCTACAAGAATATTTAGCTTGATAAATTGACTATTTCATTAGTGCGTTACTGATAAATAAACATTGCTACTCGTACAATCGAAACAATGTTAACAATCTACTAAGAATTCATAGTGGTAAAATAGTTATTTTATTCATAAGTTACAATTTTTAATTGAGACTACTAACAAAGTATGTAAGCACCTCATAATCTACTAGCCAAAATACTCGTCCACTTATAAAAGCAAGCCATTGTTTGTAATCTACAAGAGTATTTTAATTTGGTAAATCAATTATTCATTAGAATGTTATTGACAAATAGACATTGTTACTCGTAAAATCAAAATGATGTTAATTTCTACTAGGACTTTAGAGTGGTAAAATAGTTACCTTGTTCGTAAGTTACGACCATTAGCTGACACTATTAGTAATAGAATGTAAGCATTTGCAATGCATTAGAGAAAATCCGTCTGCTTGTAAAATCTTAACAAAAAGGATAATCTACTAATTGGTTTGAGGATGAAAAAATTGTTTATTTACTGATAACTTATTAACAGTTGATGTGACTGGAAAGTTATCGGTTAATTTTTACTTACTAACAATATTCTAAATTGATTATCGATTGTTCAATTTACGATGCGTGGAATAAAACTCCATTTTGGCGAATGAAACTTTGGAAACGAGCAAGATTTCAAACTGCAGCTATCCCATAAAATGAATAGTTCTAGTTAATTTTTTGATCCAATCTAGGGAGAGTGGGGCCCATATCCCCAGAAGTGACGTTAAGAAGAAAAAATTTGTGTTCTCGATATTTGAGAAGATTCAGAACTTGTCTTTTCAAGAACAAAACTCTGTACGGTGTTAGGTCAAATTTGAACACACTGCCATGCTCCCTTTGTGATTTGAAACTCTTAGTGAATAATTCATGAAGAAAATATTGGTGGTCTAGTAGTACCAAGTAGGATGCAGTGTACCTATTTCCAGCCAAAAAAAACTAGGGCATACCCAGTCCATCAATTAATTGACACATGTACCGAGTGGGCCCAACATTCAGAAACTCATTTTCCTTTCCTTCTCATTGCAGCAGAACGGGCCCCAGCTGTAACTTTTCGTTGCAGCTCACATTACATCTCTCTCTTTCTTTCCTTCCTCTTCCTATTTCAAACAATTGGCGTCGAACGGTGTAAGACTGACCTCATCGATGAACCCATTCAGAGAAGGTTCAAGTGGAAGCTAAGGCCACGTTAGGTAATATTTTTATTTCTGAGAATAATTTCTTTTTAGAAATAATTTTTTTATTTTTATTTTTTGGATGATTTTTTGAGCAAAAAAATGCGTTTGGTAACTGTACAAAATTTCTACTCCTGAAATAGAAAAATAACAAAAATGCGTTTGGTACAATCAAAAAAATTTATATTCCCAATTTTTTACATTCAAATCTATATCTTTTATTTAACTATAAGTACAAGTTATAAATGAAAAAAATTAATAAGCATGGTTTATTGGTTTGTCTAATCCTTTTTAAGGGTTTAAAACCCCTTTTAATCCCTAAACTAAGGAATCTTCAAAAATACCACTTGGGCACCTCAAAAAATTTAAATCTTACTCAAAGTGGGTGGCCACAAGTATTCTAAGCCATTTTGTAAATTTTTTTTATTTTTTTGGGGTAAAATTTATTAAAAATTTTTACTTTCCCTAAATCTGTTTCTTTTTATTTTCTAGAAACTTTTTTATGAATTTTTTTAATTTTTTCAATTTCGGAAATTTGTAATTTTTTATGGGTTTTCTGAGTTTTTCTGATTTTTATGGATTTTCTCAGAATTTTTATGATTTTTATGAATTTTTGGAATTTTTTAATTTTCTAATTTTTTTAGTGATTTTTCTAAAATTTTCTAATTTTTATGAATTTTCGGAATTTTTTAATTTGTTCTAAGCCATTATGTGAATTTTTTATTTTTGATTTTTTTGGGGAAAATTTTATTAAAATTTTTTTACTTTCCCTAAATCTGTCTCTTTTTATTTTCCAGAAACTTTTTTTATGATTTTTTTAAAATTTTTAAAATTTCATAATTTTGCAAATTTTTATGGGTTTTCTGAATTTTTCTGATTTTTATGGATTTTCTGAGAATTTTTCTAATTTTTATCAATTTTTGGAATTTTTCTTTATTATTTTAAATTTTTTTTATGAAATTTTTTTATTATTCCCACCGGGAATGGACTGGACTGATGCTCTGAGACAGTCTACAGATGATGGAGGATGGAGGTGGAGCTAAGGCCACGGCTTAAGCATTGGACCTTTCTATTTCTTTTTTTGTTTCTAGGAACAAAAAAGTAGAAAAAATCTACTTCTTATTTCTGTTCTAAATCTATTTCTTGGCCATTATTCTATTTCAGGAAATAGAAAAAAAAATACATTATCAATATATTTCTGTTTTTTTTTTATTCCAGAGAACAGAAAAATAGAGAAGTAGAAACGTTACCAAATTCACCCTAAGGGACAAGGTTAGGGAGTGACAACCATTCCGATGGAGCTTCTGGTGATGAAGATCAGGATGATGCTGCTGATCAGGATGAAGAAGCAGAAATTCTTCCCCGCAAGAGGAAGAAGTACCACCGAAACAGTCCGCATCAAATTCAAAGAACTTGAAGCGACTGCCTTTTCCAATTTTTTAGCAATCCTTGGGTGTAAATTTCTTCAATTTGAATGAAAAATCTCAACTCCTTTTCCATTTCCGTTTAGTTTCTCTAAGGAGTGTCTTCGTCCTGACGAGAAACAAAGGTTGGAGCTGAGTAGGAGGCTTGGTTTGGAATCCATACAAATCAAGTTCTGGTTTCAAAACCGAAGGACCCAGATGAAGGTGAAGCCATAATTTTGTCTCAAACAGTCTTTTTTGTCTAAGAAAAAGAATTGCTTTCTAGGAATTTTACTGAGATGTGTTGTTGGTAACTTGACCCAGACTCAAATGTAGCGCCATGAGAATATAATGCAATGAGAAGAAAAGGTAAAAAGGATTGTTTGAAGAGTGGTTGAGAGAGAGAGAGTAATGAAAAGTTTCAGAAGATGCGGCCCAGTCTGCTGCAACGAGAAGAAAAGGAGAAGGAGATTTCGAAGAATGGGGCCCACTCTGAACCAGTCTCAACTAATTAATGGAATAGTGTTTTCTAGCATAAAAATTAATGGAATAGTGTATGTCTTCTCGCACTCGTACTAGAGCATCCAATGTTTTCTCACAATTTATGCTGCTGAGATCTGCGGACAGTCTAACTTTTTTTTTTAAATAAAAACTCTGAACTGTGCGGTGTTAAATGTCTGACAGCCTTCAGACCAAAAAAAAGAACTTTGACAGCCTGGAGTGACGTTGCAATGAGTCGTTTTTATTGACCAGTTCTAGCAAACTGGCCCACGACTCTCTGCATATTTAGTCAATCCTGGTTTCTAATTTTAGTGACTTCCATGGCTTCTAAACTTTTTCCATTGCTGGCTGCCACTGCTTTTGCTGTTAAACTAATGAAGTTTTCTTCAAAGAGAAGATCAAATCAGATCAGGTCAGGACAGCCTTCAGGATATGACTATGAAGTATTCTTGAGCTTTAGAGGATTAGATACTCGAGCAGGTTTTACCGACTTCCTTTACACTAGTCTGATAGCTACAGGAATCCGTGCATTTAAGGATGACGAAGATCTCCGCAATGGGGAAGAGTTTGTCCCAGAACTTCTCCAAGCAATTAATCAATCGAAGATCTCAATACCTATCTTTTCGAAAGGCTATGCCTCTAGCGTATGGTGTCTCAAGGGGCTAGTCCAGATGGTCGAGTGCCAGAAAACTGGAAGACAAAAGATCTTCCCTATTTTTTATGATGTGGCGCCTTCAGAGGTTCGGCACCAAACAGAGGGTTATGCAAAGGCCTTTCTTGCACATGAAAACGAGAAGCGACACGACGAAAAGACGATTCAAGGGTGGAAGGATGCTCTCAGTGCAGTGGGAGCAATAAACGGATGGGACCTGCATAGCAAGAAGGAGAACAGGTGATTGCTTTAAGCATTCCATCTCATGTACCTTGTACCATTAAAACTTGATGTGTTTCAGGTTTCTTTTCTAGATTTGTGTTAGCCCTGTTTAAATTGAATTCTGTGTTATTGAAGTTATACTGCTGAAATCTTGCTAAGTAATGGCACAATCCCAATTTTGTCCCATTTTATTCCAAGCATCATTGTTTTTTCCAGTTTAGTTCATTCATTAACTGTAAGTACCAACGCTAACTCATCTACAATGGAATAAATCCTTGAAGAGCACATTCCGAATTTAATTTGGTCTTGTCAGAACATAGTTAATTCAACACAATTTTCTAACTCATTGTCTTTTGCCTCCAACAAACACTAGGCGAGAAGGACAGTTCGCAAAAGAACTTACCCATAAGGTTTTCAGCGAGTTGGGTTATCTAGAGGTATTAGACTGCTTGGTCCGTGTTGACAACCATGTGGACGCAATCATGGAAAAGATAGGTGCTGGGACAAGTGAAACACGGATTATAGGAATCCATGGGATGGGTGGCATCGGAAAGACGACTATTGCCAAAATGATCTACAATAAGCTTTTACACGACTTCGAGAATTGTTGCTTTCTTTGCAATATTCGAGAAGTGTCAGAACGTAATGGCATTTGCTGCTTGCAGAATCAACTCATCTCTGGCATCCTCAAAACGAAAGGCATGGATATAAAAGACATTGATGAAGGAGCTCAGACAATTAAAGAGAGGATGTCTAATAAAAGAGTCCTCCTGCTTCTCGATGATGTGGCAGAAAAGGGTCATATGAATGCACTTGTAGGAAATTGTGATTGGTTTGGTAAAGGGAGCAAACTCATTATTACTACAAGAAAGAAAGATGTTCTCATTGTTCCGGAAGTGGACTGCACTTATGAGGTTAATGGCATGGATGACTATCAATCTCTTCAACTCTTTAGCAAACATGCTTTCAGAAGAGACTCTCCTTTGATTGAGTATATTGACCAATCCAAGAGGGCAATAGGCATTGCTAGAGGTCTTCCGCTAGCTCTTGAGGTCATAGGTTCACTTTTATCTTGCACCGAAAAGAAAAGATGGGATGACAAATTGAAGCAGTTGGAAAATGTTCCTCCTGTGGAGGTTCAGAGTAAGCTAAAAATAAGTTATGATGCATTAGAACTTCGACAACAACATATATTCCTCGATATAGCTTGTTTTTTCATTGGACATGACAAAGACATTATGGTCCATTTCTGGGAAAAATCTAAATTTTT
Source organism: Syzygium syzygioides (assembly GCA_031216285.1). Classification (NCBI taxonomy): domain Eukaryota; kingdom Viridiplantae; phylum Streptophyta; class Magnoliopsida; order Myrtales; family Myrtaceae; genus Syzygium; species Syzygium syzygioides. Next base: position 31,814,258 of record CM062249.1, read on the forward strand.
TCCAAACGTAGCTATGAAAGTTCTGCAGAACATGTCTTTGATAAAGATTGGAGAGTATAATAAAGTGTGGATGCATGACCAACTCAGAGATTTCGGAAGAGAAATGGCTCGTCAAGAAAGTAAGATGAAAATAGAGAAGCAAAGGAGGGTATGGGATCCCAAGGAAGCATTGGATTTGCTGAGGAGACATGAGGTAAAATCCCCCGTGCGATAAATCTCCATGTTACTTGTGGACATTTTCCTTTTAAAAAAAAATCCAGTTACTTTTTTGTGTTCTCTAGCACTACTGTGACCTACTCAAACCAATATTTTTGCTCTGTCAAGATTAAAGTAACGATAGTACTCCAACTCAACCCCTTAAAATAGTGAACTTGAATAAATGTGTTTCGCTTCAACTCTTTTGTTTCTAAATTTTACCATTGGGCAGGGAAAAACAAAAGTTGAAGCTCTTCATCTACACTTTGACCATGGGCGGCAGTACTGTTTTACTTGTAAAGACTTTGAGAGAATATCAAATGTGCGGTTTCTTCAAGTTAACGGTTCGGAGGAACATTTTCGTGCTGAAGAGAGCCTTCTTTGGCACGAATCACCATCAAATGTTCTTCCGACTAATGTTTTTCGGGAGAATTCGTATCTCCTTCCGCATTTACGATGGCTTTCTTGGCACGGTATTCCCCCAACATTTAAGATTGCAAATTTCTCCATGGAGGAGGTGGTTATTCTTGATCTATCTGGGAGTAAGATTACGCATGATTGGCAAGGGTGGAGTCATATGGAGGTATGTTATATGCTAGACAACACTTATTATTCCGTCTTATCAGATTCAAAAGTAATCTTTGCATGATTTTCCTTTTACAGGCGACGCAGAATTTGAAAGTTTTGAATTTGTCCGATTGCCATTTCTTGGAGAGAACTCCCAACTTCTCTGCTCTTGTAAATTTAGAACGTTTGATCCTACGGGGCTGCAGCGAATTAGTCGAAATTGATTGGTCGATTTGTCAGTTGAAAGGCTTAGTTTCCTTAGATGTAGGGTATTGTCGACGTCTTTGGAGGCTGCCAGAAGAGTTTGGTGGACTATTAGCCTTGAAAGAACTTTGGATTGATCATACTGCAATCGAGAAAATCCCAAATTGTCAAGGATTGAGGAATTTAAGGATTTTCTTTGCATCTTTCTATGAGAAATCTTATGGACTTGTGGAAGAAGATTCGATACCATCGTGGATTGGAAATATAAGCAAACTGGAGACTCTGGACTTGACCTCTAATTATGTGACCACCTTACCAATTGATACTAGTCTCCTTCCTCGACTCCAAAGACTTGCCCTCAACTGCTGTAATCTGCGTTGCCTTCCGAGCCTTCCCTCAAGTTTATTATGCTTAAATTTGAATTCTTGCAAGTCATTTGGTTTCATGGATCTATCGAATTTAAAGAAACTATCATCCCTTGTGATTTCGCACTCTGCAATTTCAGAGATTCGAGGCCTTGATCATTTAGAGAACCTACAAGAATTGGAGCTTGGGAACCTTTGTCAGATGAAGATATTACCTGATCTAAGTAATTTACGCAAATTAAGAAGTCTTCAAGTTCATGATTGTGGTAATCTGGTTGAGATCCAAGGCAACATGCCAGAATCTTTGGAAAAATTGGAGATTTATTCCTGTGGATCTTTACAGAAGTTACCTGATCCATCAAGCTTGAAAGAATTGCAAAGGCTTGAACTACGTAAATGTGGATCCTCAAGTTTATTATGCTTAAATTTGAATTCCTGCAAGTCATTTGGTTTCATGGATCTATCGAATTTAAAGAAACTATCATCCCTTGTGATTTCGCACTCTGCAATTTCAGAGATTCGAGGCCTTGATCATTTAGAGAACCTACAAGAATTGGAGCTTGGGAACCTTTGTCAGATGAAGATATTACCTGATCTAAGTAATTTACGCAAATTAAGAAGTCTTCAAGTTCATGATTGTGGTAATCTGGTTGAGATCCAAGGCAACATGCCAGAATCTTTGGAAAAATTGGAGATTTATTCCTGTGGATCTTTACAGAAGTTACCTGATTCATCAAGCTTGAAAGAACTGCAAAGGCTTGAACTACGTAAATGTGGATCCTCAAGTTTATTATGCTTAAATTTGAATTCCTGCAAGTCATTTGGTTTCATGGATCTATCGAATTTAAAGAAACTATCATCCCTTGTGATTTCGCACTCTGCAATTTCAGAGATTCGAGGCCTTGATCATTTAGAGAACCTACAAGAATTGGAGCTTGGGAACCTTTGTCAGATGAAGATATTACCTGATCTAAGTAATTTACGCAAATTAAGAAGTCTTCAAGTTCATGATTGTGGTAATCTGGTTGAGATCCAAGGCAACATGCCAGAATCTTTGGAAAAATTGGAGATTTATTCCTGTGGATCTTTACAGAAGTTACCTGATCCATCAAGCTTGAAAGAACTGCAAAGGCTTGAACTACGTAAATGTGGATCCTCAAGTTTATTATGCTTAAATTTGAATTCTTGCAAGTCATTTGGTTTCATGGATCTATCGAATTTAAAGAAACTATCATCCCTTGTGATTTCGCACTCTGCAATTTCAGAGATTCGAGGCCTTGATCATTTAGAGAACCTACAAGAATTGGAGCTTGGGAACCTTTGTCAGATGAAGATATTACCCGATCTAAGTAATTTACGCAAATTAAGAAGTCTTCAAGTTCATGATTGTGGTAATCTGGTTGAGATCCAAGGCAACATGCCAGAATCTTTGGAAAAATTGGAGATTTATTCCTGTGGATCTTTACAGAAGTTACCTGATCTATCAAGCTTGAAAGAACTGCAAAGGCTTGAACTACATAAATGTGGATCCAACTCGAACGATCACAATCTTTGAAAGAATTGTGGATCCATTCATTTGGATCGTTGTAGAAGCTGCCTGATTTGTCAAGCTTGAAGGGACTGCAAAAGGTTGTCGTAAGTAATTGTTATAATCTGGTTGAAATTCAATGCGAACTACCATAATCTTTGGAAGAATTAGCGATTTTTTCCTATGAAGCGTTATAGAAGTTGCCTAATTTGTCAAGCTTGAAGGGACTGCAAGGGCTTACCATAAATTATTATGGGAAATTTAATGTGGAGGCAATTTCTTGGCTTTGGTCGGAGAAGTCAGTCAAATTTGTGGGAGAAGACGAAGAATTTGAATTTAAGGGAGAAGATGATGAATGGAATCTGACTTTGAGGGAGAAGATGAGGAATAAGTGCACGTTCTCTCGAAAGCTTCTTGATTCACGGCCACAAATTGTTCCCTTCTGTTCAAACTTTAAACAAATTGAGGTAACTTATTTCATCTGCATCAAAAAACTCTTTCGCGGATGTGGACAGCGAAGTTTTAGCTGCACTTTTTAATTACCTTTTTGCGAGTTGATGTTTGAAAATCTGATGAAGGTATTGAAATTATGGTACCTCCTTACAACCAGAGGGTTCTTAATTATGTATAGATATTAGTTTTCTTTTCAAGTTTGGTTTGAATGTTTTAGCTGTATTTTCCTTTGGATGGTTTCTCCTTGCTTTTGTGTTTCCCAGCTGAAGATATGCATGTTGATTGCATCGTCTTTATTTAATATGTGACAAATTATTAGAGATCCTTGTCGATTTGCTGCTTCACATATTTTCAAGTTGATAACCTAGCTTCGCATTGGAGATAACTTTGTTATACTATAAACAATTAGATGGAATGTGTATTGGAAGGTAATAGTGCTATGGTTGTCATCTTGGAACTTTGCAGCATAATCAACAGATTGTTGCAACTGCGAAGACAACACTATGTATTGATATACTTATGTTCAGTGTATTTTCGAGGAAAGGTGTGCTTCTTAGTGGGATTTACAAATGTTATGGAGAAGTTATAAAATGAAGAAAGAGAAATTTTACTTGGGTAGCAGCATCAATAGTTGGTGCAGCAAAACTTCCATCTCCAAGGTATTATAAATCATCTTATAGTTGAGGCTAAATTCAGTAATATCGGTGCCTAGGACATATGATAAGTCTCACCTGGGATTAGATATACATGAAACTCTTTTTGTGATCTCCATTATTGCCTACATTTTGAAGAATGGTTATGCCTAGGTGATTATCTGCCATAGAGGCCCTTCCATTCACCTTAAGTTATACTAGAGGATTCTTTCAGGTTTTAAGATTGGTAAGAAGTGCTAAAGAAGACATTTCAAACGACCGGCTTTTTGCTAGTTCCAATGTTGCTGAGAGGAATTAAAGTTACATATACTGATCGAAATCTTTCTGCGCAGGGTGTTGTGACTAATTGGGCAGCTGTACAAATGAAGACATTCAAAGTGATGTTTTGCGTCCACTTTTTAATTACCTTTTGTGAGTTGATACCTGGAATTCTTAAGAAGGTATTGAAATTACGGTACCTCCGTACAACCATAGGGTTCTTAGTTATGTACAAACATATGTTTTCCTTTTCTAGTTGGGTTTGGCTTTTTAAGCTATGATCTCTTTGGATGGTTTCTCCTTGCTTTTATGTTTCCCAGCTAGAGGTATGCATGTCGATTGCATCATTATTATTTGATTTATAACAATTCATTAAAGATCCTCGTCGATTTGCTACTTCACATATTTCGAAGTTGATACCCAATGCTTCGCATTGGAGATAACTTTGCTATACTGTAAACAATTAGATGGAATGTGTGTTGGAAGGTCATAGCACTATGGTTCTCATCTACGAATTTTACAGCATAATAAACTTATTGTTGCAATTGTGAAGAAGACAAACTCTGTATTGATATGCTTATGTTCAGTTTATTTTCTAGGAAAGGTATACTTCTTAGTGGGATTTGCAAATGTTATGGAGAAGTTATAAAAAGAAGAAAAAGCAATTTCCCTTGGGTAGTGGCATCAAGAGTTCATGCAGCAAAGCTTCCACCTATGATAGGAGAGGAGAACTATTTAACTTCTAAATCATCTTATAGTTGAGGCTAAATTTCGGTATTATCGGTGCATTGGACATATGGTAAGTCTCACTTGGGGTTTGATATAAATTGACCCTTGTGTGATCTCCATTATTGCTTCCATTTTCTCGAAATGGTTATGCCTAGGTGATTATCTGTAATATAAGCCCTTCCATTCACCTCAAGTTATACTAGATGACCTTCTTAGGTTTAAAGATTGAGAAGAAGTGCTAAGGGAGACACCTCAAACGACTGGGTTTTTGCCGGATTTCGATGTTGCTGAGAGGGATTAAAGTTTAAGAAACCTACCAAAATCATTTTTGCAGGGACCTGTGGCTAATTAGGCAGCTGTATAGATGGAGACCGAAGAAAGGCAAATGATCGATGAAATTTGATGTTGACCGTATTCCCTCTCACAATCTTGGGGTGGTAAACCCTCTGTTCATCTGTTTTGGGGGGTAAAAGGGCTATTTAGGCAAACCTGATTGTGTTTTTATTTCCTTTACCGCAGGCCCGCAAAAATAATTATTACATTTCATCTGAATGGATGTTCTCTTCATTGTTGTGCAATATAACTTGCTTATCAGTACCCAGATGTTCTTTTACGAGGAAACACTTGAAGGGCATGTCTGGACCGGAAAAAAAATTGTGCGTGCTTTAAAGTGGTGCTTGAGGTAGTTAGTTGCTCCTACCAAAATCAGTTCATAAACCTCCCGATGTGAAAATGGTATTCAAGGCAGTCATGGAAATGATACACTCACAACACAAGAAATAGGAATTGTTGGAATTCATGGAATGGGCTGTGTTGGAGAGACGGCTCTCGCCGAACTTATCCACAATCAGCTTTCACATGGTTTTGAGCACTATTGCTTTTTTCCTAACATCTGTGAAACTTCAGAGCTCAAGGGATTTATTTCTTGCAGAGTAGCTTATCTCCAATATCCTCAAAGGAAACTGATAGAAATAAGTAATGTTGATGAGGGGATTGAGACAATTAAAGATAGGCTATTTAGTAAAAGAGTGATGTTGACCAGAAGAATCAATTGAATGCGCTCATAGGTAACATCAATGATATTTGCGCATTACTGAATTCTTCAATGCTGCTTTTAGTTCATCATTGAACATAATCTTTTCCACTGGTCACTTGACATGGCTATTGAGACTCTCTCGGAAGCACCATAATTGCACAACTTCCCTGTCAATTGGAGCTCTTACAAGCCTTGAATACTTGTCTTTGAAAATTGTAGATGCATAGAGAGGCTTCCGGACTCAATTGGCAATCAGCAATCGCTACTTTAGTTGGAGATCTCCTACATGTGCATTAAGAGCTACCCGATTTAATGGGAAACATGAGAAGTTTGAAAGTAGTGAGGATGAAAGATAGTTCCATTGGAAAGATAACTAGTGCCTTATGGATGCTTCCAAATGATTTGTATCTGGCCATTTGACCAGATGCTTAACCCGTGGACAATTCAACTTGTGGAAGATCCAATGCCATGGTGAGTTGTGAGATTGAATAAACTGGAGTCTCGAGCTTGTCGTTTGCTGTTGTAACCACCATATCAAAAGACATTATTCACCTTTCTCAACTTAAAAGACTAGAATTGCGATGCTAATTTGCTGGGCCTCCCAGGGCTTCCCTCGAGTTTATATTATTTGGGGGTTGAATCTTGCTGATGAAAACAACGATGGATCTCTCAAATTTGAAGAGACTATTAGAACTAAGAATTGGGGAGCTTGCAGTAACGGAGATTCAAGGCATTGACTGTTTGGAGAATCTACAAATTCTGGAGCTTTTTGATCTTGAACTACAGGAGAGTTTTCCTCATTTGACTCATTTGAAGAAGTTATAGTAAGATGCACTAGATTATTGTGGTAATATGGATTTTGCTCGTCGCAAACTACCAAAATCTTTGGAAGAATTGTTGATCGAAGGCCCTGCCATCCTTAATGTGTGTTGATTGGCTTGAAATACTTCGCAGAGAGGGATAACGTGTGTGAGGGGTCTGATCGTTTCAACTTTAAGAGGTTCAAATTATGCAATGTCTGGCATTGCTTGGAAGATTCAGGCATTTTTTTGAAAAATTTAGAAGACATGCTCAGCAGAGTTCATTTTCCGATAAGAAGTGCATGTGGTATTTGAAAGGTCCTGCATCCACAACCAAGTTTGTTGTCAAGGAAGATTTGAAACATAAGACAAATTGTGTATTGCCCTGTATCATCTCAGCAGATCCTCATTGTTGTCTTTCCTGGAATCGCTATCTGTTATACATAAATTACAATCACACTTTGGCAAGTTGACTTTTAATTTGATGTCCTTATACCCTTGTATAGTTATTACTGACTGTTTTTGCAATCATTTTCTACCTTTAAGATGGATGGCTGTAATCTGCTCATGAAATGGGACCATGGTTTCTTTTGATCTATTTCATGAGTTTGATTTGGTTTAGATATCTTACTTTTTAACGGTTGTGGTTGGCTAATTGAAATTCCAGTAGAAGACAAGTCAAATTGATGCTAGTGTTACTACATTCAAGTGCATTACTTTTGTTAATTTACACGTTAGTTATTCGCGTGAGATCCTCAGAACTTGCTATTTTGTACTTTAAATTTGAACCTTATAACCATGCCTTATAAAACTAACTTTGTTATACCTTAAACAATGAAGGATATAGTCAAGGGTGTAGGTTATAAGCCGTGGCAGAAGCTTTTTCATTCATTTTGGTTATCCTAAAAGTGGAGCTTTAGGTTTCAACATTGGTAAGGAGAATCGTTAAATGACAAAAGAGTCCTATTTGACGGCCTAAGCTCTTTCTCTCAGTAATAAGTAAGAAAAACTTACGGGTTCTTTCTATAAAGGTAAGTTGTGGCTAGCTCAGTTAACACTTAGAATTGACGACAGTACGTCTTTCCCAACGTTTTGGTGCTATACTTTGGCTTTTACTGTAATGTCCAAACTCCAGCTTATCATGCAGTGTCAAGGACTTAGCTGCTCTCTTGCATGATGTGCTTTAAATGGTCATAATTGGCAATTTACGCTTTGAAATGATAAAGGAATTCTAATGTTAATTCCTGCGTATCAGATATAGAAGGTAAAAGCTTACAACTCTCGTTCCAAAGGCCGATCTGATCATTCTCACATGTCTAAGCCAAGATGATACTAATAGTTTACCTAGTAAAAGTTGAAATTCAGCAAAGGTTGCCAATTGAAATGACACAAACTTCAGACAAGATCATCATTTGTTACCAAGACGGCTTGATTTAACTGTTAATCCGCATAATTTCCTGCCAAGGAACAGTTGAAGTACTTAAATTGTTCCGAGAAATCTTTTATGTGCCAATGAGCCAGTAGTAGAAGGTAAGGTCACTAATTGAAAAATGGTCTCCCTAGATAGTCTTTGTTTCACCTTACAAACCGTGCAAGTCTTAAAGTTCCAGAATTCACACACATCTGCCAAATTTGTGAAGTTCAACACGAGTTCAACCCCCCAAAAAAGAAAAAGAAAAAGAAGGGAAAAAGTAGTGTGATTCAGTTATGGATAGCTCAACTCAGCATCCACACATCCGTCTTTGGTTTTATCAAGTCTAATAAACAAAGCCATTGGCCCAAGATTAGATTGACAGAAAAATTTGCGCGCACATTCATTCAATAGGTATCAGAGTTGTATTTACAAGGATGATACATTCAACTTCATGCTATTTATATTCCAAGTAAATTTCGGTAGAGATCCTATGCATCTTGTGATGGACATGGAAACAGTTTGATGAAATGCATTACGTGAGAAATACCTAATGATCTTTGAGAAATTAGGTACTGACTTAGGAGCATTTTACGTTAAATTGCTCTTGGCATTGGAGTCTTAACGCAACCTCAATGCTGAAGCAGAAGGATTACTGGAAAGCATAAGATTTCCTTTGTCTTCACTTCCATATTCCCTCAATCGGGGGTCCATGACAATTTTGCATGGTCCCCCCATGTCTCCACCATTAATTCGACACCATAGTAGACTAAATGGTTCGCAAGGCTATTACCGATTACTGATATGCAGAAACACACTCTGATCAGTTGTCTGTAAATATTCCTGGTAACAAAGGACTGGCATTCTCTAGAACAAGCTGGTCTGTCACACGACTTATTGCACCTAGTATGATAAATCCACAAAATAATAGCTCGTAACAGGTAGCTACGATTGAAACTACCTCATTACCGCTGCACATTGGATCTTCTCCGGAGCCATCACAAACTTTCTCGACCTGATGAACCAAACTAACAAATCCTATATCATACAGCCATACCTACAACAAAAGAAAGATTCTAATTACATTCGAACGCTGACATAGAAAAGAGTAAAATTAGTCACCGGAGAAGCAGGTGGAATCAAATTATTTTCACATTATCTCACATCAATATGTTTATCCGTGGCTGTCATTGAGCTAGTCGCCAATAATTATAGGCATTAGTAGACATACATGATTTAAATGAGTAATACCTTATAATTGCACAGAGTTAAGACTAGGTCATCAGCCATCATAGAGAGAGAGAGAGAGAGAGAGAGAGAGAGAGAGAGAGAGAGAGAGAGAGAGAGAGAGAGAGTAAATAATACACATTATTACGCGTCTTAAATTTTGGAATTGGTACGAAAAACTCATGATAGCTTTACAGGAACAAGAGGAGTTCCTTAAATATTGTCAAAAAGGTCATGAGTACTACGAACTACCCTGCTTTGTTAAGAAGATAAAAAAACAATTAAAATTTATACACTGAAAAAGGTGAGTACGAACATTGTTCGAAAAAAAAAGACTTCTCCAATTAGATAGGTTGAAAGAAATGCAAAGCAAACGTCAAACGCAGTCAACAACAATTCCCCATAATTTACCTGAAATTCCGTCAAGATCAAACTCATACCTCTCTAGGGAAGTGATGGTATGTTTTCTGTGGGAACCGAGCAAAATACTGAGGCAAATGAGATATAACATCATGCCCATTAGTTATATGTATTGTATTCAGCACACAGTCACTGTAGTAAGACACAATCATTGCATTGCCAATACGAGATTGTCGAAATGTCAAAACCTGGACATTCTGTGCTTCATGATTGACCTGGAAATTAAGTGTCCTTAGTTATATAAGTAAATCAAGTGAGTGCTGGTCTGTAAATCAAGTAAATAAAGGGAGTGTTGCTATTTTATATAAGTAATTACACATAATTCCATAACTTGAATGTTGCTACTCTCCGGAGGGGAAAAACTCCTACGCATCAATAACCATATACTGCATTTCACATTCGAAGGTGAACAATAGAAGCCCTTACGCTCCATGAGGGTTGAAGGTCTAGCATTACTCTGTCAAGATCCCATCCATAATTTTCCCAAAATGAAACCCCACAGCCACAACAAAACCCACCCCACCCTCACCCCAAAGAACAGGTGTTAATAATATGGAATAGTGGGATTGGGTGTGAATTTACAACCAAGGCGCATTTAAATGCTTTCACAAGAAGCACTTGGATGTTGGTGGGGTGAGTCACATCCTGCTAATAACATTAACAAAAAATTCCAGGTTCATGGTGAAATTGCCCCTTGAACCCCAAAACTTACAGTCATTAATATAGAAGGAGAAACTACATCTTAAAAAGGACCACGACGCATGGAAAGGGCCACAACCCATGGGCAAACAAAAATGGCATTTTAAATCATCCAATTGTTCGGACAAGATGTCACAGTTGCTATTAATACTTTGAGAAAAAGGTTTAGTCTAAAGTTCATGCAACCTATGATCCTATCGTAGGCCATGTGAATGTCTGTATAATCTGAGTCCAACGCAAAGTTTAACCCTAAAAAATCACAACTTGTCATGGAGAAGAGAATTAATGGGACGTGATTTCTGGTACCAGTTCCACAACAGGTGCCTAGAAAACTCTGGACCACTCTGTCCAATAAAGCTGAGACAAAAAGCATAAGTTAGACATTTTAAAATTGGCTCCAGCCGACAACATATTTGGCCTGTAGACCGACCGAAAAGAAGCTGCTTCTTTTGGTTAGAGAGAGAGAGAGAGACAGAAACAGCACACAAAACACAGATTTAGGATCAATATATTCTAGTTTAAAATGCTTTAGCACTTCAAGATTACATAAGATAAAATTTGAGCTTCAAGTGCTTGCAAAAGTTATATATCCAGACCATAAACATATCAATAATCCCATAAAGTTTCCAGCAAGTAAACTTTGTAATGATTGGTTGGAAGTCTTTATCCACTATATTAAGGTATTCAACCAACTTGAAGCTCCATGGCTTAACATGTAAGACAATTCACACAACTAAATACGTAGACCATAGGTGGTTCATGTGAAGGGTTGTTTGCAACCCATTCTGCTCGTGTTTTGTCTACAGGTTGATTTACCAAAAATGAAAAAAAAACAAGATGCTGACCAATTGTATATATAAATATGAAGCCATGGAAAGTTCAAGATATCCAGAGTCTCCAGAGTCTAGACTCTTCAAGGCAGAGAATTCCAGTAACTCTTAACAGACCGAAACTGAATAAATGGAAGAACACAATAGAGAAGAACCAATATCCGAACCATAACAATATTTTAATTATGTTACCACAATATCAAGTCCGCAAAAGGTTGCCATAGGCCCTCCCATAGAATGTCTTGTCACCATGACATTAATGTCTCCGTATAAATCCTTGGCTCTTTCAACAGCATCCAAAGTACCAGGTCACATTGTCACATTGTGATATGCATAATAAGTCCATGATGAACCTAAGCAAAGACGATAGAATAATACTGTAACTCTTTCCAATCAGAAATATCCACAACTTGCAAGAGGCTTATCATCTTTAGAAATCACCATGGCACCAGGCATGCCGGGGTAGTTTATGTCGAGCTGTTTCCAGTAGAAAACGTCAACCCAATTCTGTATGCTGTAGACATAAATAGAAGTAACCACTAACTGAAAAGCTCAAACAACTTTTCCAAAAACAAAATTAGTGAAGTATGTGATCTCCTCATGACTCCATCTAAGATTACAAGCACATAACTTTCATGTCTCGGTCGAAATGATTCACTGCTTTCACTTGTTATGGACAGCAGACCCATGTGCTTTGTGTACGCATTCACTGGAGGCTACTCTTCTTGGCTTAAATTTTCAGCAAATCCTTTGCATGTCAAATGTAAGAGGAAGAATTGCTAAACTTAACATGCATACTCCACCACAATCGTCGCAAGAGTGTGATTGTAAACAGCTTTATGAGCCTTGGACCTCACTCAAAGTTCTGAATTTAACAGTAGAGCAGATTTCAGATTGAAAATGCAGTCACAAGCTCATTCAATTACAAGCAATGAGACAAGTTTCTTATGTCTCTAGCAAGCTATTTCAACAAATCAAGTGAGAGGAACACTTGAGGAAACATCAACTCAAAACTATATTTCAGTATATTTCTACCGTCCTTCTTTGTGAACTTAATGGACTAATTTTATTCCCCAAGTAGAAACGGCGGCATGAAATTTGTATTGAACAAATATAAGGAAATTCGATCAATCTGACCAACTTCCAGTTGTAGCATTGATCCAAAATCGGTAATCCAAGAGCTTAACAGAACCAACCAAAGTACAACACAACGCTGTCAGTCAAATGCTTTGAAAGCATCCAAATCTACACCTGAGGGATCATTCAGCTATAGTCTGTCCCATTCAATCAGGCACTGCAGCTCCACAACAGAGTCTACGATTTCCCCCCAACCCTGAAATGCCTAATCAGCCAAATTCACAATACAAATCTCAATGTCCGAGCTCAAAAGCCGACGAACTCAATCCCGGAGCCTGTCTATTCGCACCTGATCACAAATCAAAACTCCCAATCCAAATTGAGTAAGAGGATCAGAGCAGTAACTAATGCCATGAACAGGAATTGCAATTACCTCTCGCCCCACTTGCTGCAATCAAGCGTGTCAGAACAACCATCACTCCCAGCCACGACCCGTTCCGCTCCACATTCTACAAGATAATCGGATCGAACAGCGCCATCGAGAAAAAATGAAACCGCGCCACAGAAAAAATCCAATCTCTGCACGTTTCGCGTAACGCAAACAATTACACGCAATCAAATGGCGCGATCGCGCAGCGAGAATGAGAGATCGATCGCGATCTTTGTCCGCATTGCTCGAATTCGAACCTCGATTCCGGTCTCGCAGGTTCGTGTGGATTCTTATGGCGATTGAAAGCCACGGCGACTTAGGGGCAAAGGAAGGAGAGGACGGTGAATTTTACTGACTTTTTTCCTGATTTGCCCTCGGGATCTTCTTCTGTTGGCGGGCACATTCGGTGATTTCTACGTTCGCGTGAGGGCACCGAAGGAAGTTCAGCTAGAAATTCAAATTTGGGGTTCTGTCTTCTCAGTTTCTCTCTCTTTATGGAGCTTCCCTTTGGTGTCTCCACGTTGGCACTTTGACTCGAGCTTAGTTAAATTAGTTGGGTTCGAACCCGGATTCTGGAAAAACGCCACGTAAATTAAATAATAAGCTCATGTTGACGAGAATGGCGAGGCCGAGTTGGAGGACGATGAGGTTTTGATGTTTGCCTACGCCGTATTTTACTGGATTAGTTGGAATTTTGGTGCCGGATCTGATTCGGCAGATCTCTTGTTTGCATGCCAGGGTTCGCGGCGTCGGTTCTCCTAGCATTTTGTGCTAGGAAGTGGATGTGTTCTTCGTGTTTGAATACGAGATTTTAAGAAGTTTTAGAATGAGCGTGCGATTTCGGATCAAGGATGTTGAGTTAGGACACTTCGAGTCAAGTTGCTGTTTTATTGGGTTTCTTGGGATTATTTCACTGCCGTTTGGTAATGCAGATTCGGGCAACGGAGTTCGAGTGTTTGGAGTCGAAAAAGGAAGACCCGTTTATGTTTTGATAAGGTTCAGAGAAACAACTCTAAAGACTCCAGTATGATCAACCTCCCCAATCCACCATGGCCATCGGATCTTCCACGAGCTCAAGAGGTCAAGCACCTCCACAAAAGCCCACACTCTATGCTGTTACACTAATTTGGTTCGAGAGATCTGGAAGTTGTCTTCATGTGCAATTGCGACAATCGTAATCTTTCAAGACTTGCCGAAAGCCTTGGTACTACGTGTATTTGAGCACATGTCCGTTTCAAGATTGTGAGAGATGAACTCCAGTAGATGTCATTTGGTATTTTCACTGAGCGCTTTTAACTGACTGATGGATTTACCAATTGCCAGTTGTCACCAAGTTTCTACGTTCTTGTAGGATCAAATCTTCTAAATTTGCATGTTGCAGAGAAATTAGGGGTCCCTTCAAGCAATGGCAGCCCGGTCAGATTTAAAATCATGTAAATTATTTGAGTGTTTGATCTTATAAAACCGAATGCTTCATGTGGCTCCTCCCCTTCCAATCATGTGTAATTCCACCCAGAGATAGATTGAAAATAATTAGTCACCCAGTGAAAATTTGCTATGTATGAGATTCGAGGGAAATTATTTAGAGAAAGCCGGTGCAACTGTGGAAGGATAATTGACATCCCCAGAAAACATTGGTTGGAAGAACGTTTGATGAGAAATTGTCTCAAGAAAACCCTCGCTTGCGTACGGACATCTACCTTAAGTCCATTTTTCAGGCTTGCTAAAGAAACAAAGTTCAAATTAATAAGAGAAAGCAAAGGTCCATATGTCTTCGGTGACTTGCATCGACCAAATGCGATACGATGAAATCATATGCAGGCTTTCGTGCTTTTCTTCGAAACAATTTATTTGATAATTGGGTTCGATTGAATGTTTTTGAATAAGCAGGTGAAGAAATAGTCAAACATTAAATAAGATAAGAGGAGGATATTCAATATAGGTTAATCTAGTAACTACACAGGCAATTAAATTGGCATAATCGGATCTATTTATCTGAATTATTGTAGTTAAAGTGGTGAAAATGGTTGCACGGATGCATGCCACGTAACTATTGCATTCGTGTGTGGGTTTGCTATGCCAACTTGGTCTAGTGAGGTGTGTGATCTATCTACTTGAATTTATCTTTGAAAACATCATTTGAAAGGGAGAAGTTGCATACTTGAGATCGGAAAGGAATTGAAACCTTACCAAAGATCGAGTTGCAATCTTAAATGGTGCACAATTGAATTGGGATAAGAAGATCACATGGGAGATAGTTCAAAATCTAATAAGAAATTAGTGCCAGCCTATCATTAAGCACCAAAAGTCATGAATTCTTGAACTTTTACCTTTTTTTCAAGAAATATATTTCAATGAATTTTACCAGTCTCCAACTGCTTTGACTTTATGCTAATGTGGTGCTCCTAGATCATCATAGTATTTCTCATGGGACTTTCGTGAGAAAATTACTTCTTCTAGCATGACCAAAAATGGCGCATCAAGCTTGAATTAAAACCCTTTGTTCCTTTAACGGCGCTAAGTTAATTTACAAAGCTTAGTCAAATTGCGAGGGTAAAATTTGAGTTTACCTTAAAAAAGGGCATGTTCGAAAACACAAAAACATTCTCTATTACTTTTACTTCTGACTTTCCCTATATAATTAGAAAATAAAATAAAAATATTACTCATACTCTATATTTTCTATTGATATTTCTCTCGATATTATATGTACTTTTAAGTTGCGATAACTGCAAGATTTGTAAGTAGAAGAATCGAGAAATATACTTGATCTCCTAAGTTTTGTTGGATCAAAATAAGCCAATGACAAAGCGATTGGATGACTGGATGGCCTTCCATTGAGTCCCTTTTTCACTAACTTAGAGGGACCATCTTAATCCTCTTTCCATTGCAAACAACGCCATTCAATTCAAAGTCGTTTTCACTATCATTTGAGACATTAATCCATCTATAAATTAATTAGAAATCTTGAAAGAATCAATTGACAATAGTTTATTGCGGTAGTTTGAATGGGTTTTTTTTTTGAAGCATAGTTTGGTTCGATGTGACTCTAATTCCTTCAACTGCTACCTTCAATAAATATCTGTAACAAAGGAGAGTTTTGGAGAAAGGTGGCCAAGCAGGCTTTCAGTGAGTTGAAAACGGCTCATTTGATAGTGGCCAAATGCTTGGTCAGAGTTGACAATCACATGAATGAAATCATGAGTATGGTTCGTGTTGTGAAAACAACTCTTGCAGAAATCATCTCCAATCAGCTTTCGCAGGATTTTGCTAATTGTTGATTAAATTTTTTCTAAACACATGTCTAGTTTGTTTTGGCGCAAAAGCACGGCCCTTAATTGGATTCACAGGAGTTGAAGAGAAGCTATACCAATTATTGATTGTATTCAAGAATGTTTCCAGCTGCAAATGGACTTGGTTTAACGTTGTTTAATGTCGAGATAAATATGAAATAATGACTCAAATCCTTTAATTTCTTTTTGGATCGAAAAATCCAAATCCTTTAATTTGAGATGAACACAAGTGTGACAAAATTTCATCCAAGTCCGAAGATTTACCATAGGTAGTCTCGCATTGTCTGCAAGTTGTTTCCTTTTTGCCTTTTTTTTCTATTACAAAAGATAATCTGCAAGTATTAGCTGAGAGGGCGACGAGCCACACCTCTCAAATGGTCCATAACTCAGCTGGACAAAAGCTGAATAGCCGATATTCAATCACTGTGAGGCACTCTAACAAAATCTATCCCCAAAGTAGAAACAGCAGGATTTGAGATTCGCATCTAACAAATATAAGGAAATTCGACCAATCTGACCATATTCCGGGTGGATCATTGATCCAAACTCGGTGATCTAACGGCTTAACAGAACCAACCAAATACAACTCATCGCAGGTCGGTTTTATGCTTTGAAAACATCCAATTGTAGACCAGAGGGATCATTCACTACGATCTTTGTTTGTATTGCTCGAATTCAATCTACGGCAATGGAGTTGAAAGCCGCAGCAATTTGGGGCGAAGGAAGGAGGGGACGACAAATTGACGGATCTTTCCTGATTTGCCCTCGGATCTTCTTCTGTTGGCGGGCATTATTCGGTGTCAGATTCGGCGATTTCGTCATTTACGTGAGGGGGCACTGAAGGAAGTTTCGCTAAGATGGGAACGTTCAGAAAGACCTGCACGGCGATGTCTTGCGTTGTATTTTAGCGTTGACAGTATGAGACGTGCTTTTTTGGACTTTGGGTTCCTTTGATGTCTCCACATTAGCATTTTTTACTCTGGACTGGTTCAATTAGTTGGTTCCAACTTGAATTCAAGTTAATATTTTATCTGTTGTGGAGGTATATGAAAATGTGATTACTCCATTATGATGGCAAGCTTCTCGAGTTAAATATTTTCAAATTCGAGCTCGAATTGATCTAATAACTCGAGTTCTCTAAATTTGAAAAGAATGTAATTCAACCTAAGTGCCAATCAAGTTGAGCTTAATTACGAGTTGTGGAGCCCACCTCTCTTGGGTTGGAGAGACAATATGATGACTTGCTATTATGCAACAATTCTTTGAATACTCTCTAAATGACTTATATTGAATTCGACGCAATAGCTTTTTATTAGATAAATTAACTCCGATTTTGATTCGGGTCATTTTGTCTAAAAACTTACGGGACTATTGACAAAGCGACTACAATCCAAAATCACAGCATTTGTTATCCCATAATTGCTCGATCGGAGATATGAATTGTACGATCATCGGGGTTAAATGTTTTACATGTAGAAGAACACGAAATACAAGAAAAGGTACCCATAAACTTCAAGAACAGAAGAAAAATGAAAAGACAGAAAACAATTTAAAACAAAAATAACGAAACGCGCAAACCCACCTCTGCTTCCTCCAGTTTCGGACACCGTCTCCAATCAAACGGGTACGATTCTCCCACCGTTCAGTCCGACTCTATCCTCCTCCCTTTTTTAATTTCGGATCGTCCCTCGGATTCTGATTCGGCCTCTCTCCGTCTCTAGCCCAAATAGTGACGACCTAGATTGATGATCCATCAACCGATCTCTGCCGAAACTGGTTTTCAGCATCGCCATGGCTGGCGAGACCCTAGAAGGAGCGGGCGTCGTGCAACGAGGTCCTGTCCGACGGCTCCAAGGAGGAGGAGCAGCAACAGCAGCTCAACAATCGTTGACTAACTTGCTAGACGTTGACTTTGTTCGATTCGCATGCTGGTTTTAAGGGACAAACGTCAACGTTCTCTATTTTTAAGGGAAAATACATCTACAAACTACCAAGACGGAAGGGAAAGTTTGACATGGACTTATTGCCTTAAAAGGGATTGCTGTATGACCTCCATTCGGTTAGATCAGGTGGACCTTTCGATGTCGAAATAGTGCTGTTAGATGCTAGATTTCAGGTGCATGTGAATTTACAAAGATTGATCCCCACCACCTCCCAAAGGAGCCTAGTAAAATGGAATGTTTGAGAATACCCTTGATTGATGAGACAATCAATAAAGCATGTGCCTAAATGTCAAGGATTGAAGAGTCCACGAATTCTTAGTGCTTGCCATCGTTCCTCACTGACTACAAAACCTTCAATCGGTCACCTAGCTTCCTTATCGAGGCTTCTCTGCGAGGAGCTAGGATCATGAAGCTACTCGGCTCGATTGGATCCCTCGTAAGCCTTGAACACTAGTCTTCCAGAAACTGCAAGTCAATTTAGACACTACCAGACTCAATCTGGACTTTGGAATCACTTGCTGAGTTTGATAAATTGAACACGGACATAGACAAGCTGTCTGGTTTGGTTGGGAACATGAAGCATTTGAAAGTACTGAAGATGAGCTTCTCCGTCACAAGAACGATAATTAGTGCAGTATGGAAGCAGGAAAAGCTAGAAAAATAGATGCAGATCTTAATGAAAATTTGCTAACAGAAATTCCGTGATATCTGGAGATATTCTTCCCGAAAGATTTTGAAATTGACATGTGCTGAGATACACCAAGTACTGAGGCTCGTAGAAATTCTTATCTGTCTACATGTTCATACCAAGTTGATGATGGCATTTCCAATCTCTCCAACTTGAAAATCTTGAGAGATTTGTCTTTGGGATGCTGAAAGTCTCCTCGCCCTATTGACCCGTCTAAGCTTGTGGAAGATGCTATCCCTCGGTGGATTAGGAGGTTAAACAAACTAGAGTCTTTAGAGTTGTCCTCATTGACAATGATCACCATATCATCATATGTTGCGCAACTTTCTCATCTCAAAGAGAATTGAACTTTCTAATGAATGTATGCAGTGCCTCTCAACACTTCCCTCAAGTTTAACGCCCTTATGAATCAGACATTGCCAGTCAACGCATACATTGATGGACTTATCAAACTTGAAGAAACTATCAGAACTTGTAATTGAGTATTCTGCAGTTACAAAAATTCCAGGCCTTGCGGGTCTAAAAAGTCTTAGAACTTTGGAGCTGAACGAACTCAAGCAACAGGGCAGATTGGATGATCTGAGTGGCTTGAAGAAACTAATGGCTTTACATTTTCATCATTGTGGTAATCTGGTTGACCAGACTTGTTGGAAAATTCGTGGATCTCCTATGGCAACTCAGTCCTGAAGTTTCCTAATGTATCAACATTAAAGAAATTAGAACTGGTAGGCATACTTCACCATGGGTGATTTGTAAATTCAGCATATTATGGAGTTGCTTGATCAAACTTGGCAAGTTTCTGCAAAAGAGAAAAAAAAAATGGATACCTACTCTATTGAGTACTTTTTTTTCTGATAAGAAATACCTCCTATTCTGTTATAGATATGAATCACCAAGAGGTTTATGCAAATCTTCTTTTCATGTGCACTTGGCATGTTGACTTCTTATATGGTTTTGTAATTCTATAGACCCTTGTTCAGATCTTCTTTATTTTAATTTGGTTCGGTTTAGATGTTTTAGTGGCTTTGAATTGCTAATTAACTTTCCTAGTGAGGTCAAGTCAATTTATATAACTTCTGCAATATTTTGTCAATTTACTATGCGGCGATTTATCGGAGGTATCCTTATAATTGCTGCTTCGTATTACTGAATCCGAAGTTGTTCGATACCCATGCTTCACACTAGAGCGCATTAAACTTCGACATACCATAAAGGATAAACTAGTTGTTATAAAGTGTGTGAAATATCTCAGCGCTTACGGCATCACCTCTACGGCAATGACCTCCTCAAAATTGCAAGGTGTAGAAGATAAATACTCTACATCAATAAATGCATGTCCAGTTTGTTTTTCGGGTAGAGGATGGCTCTTAATTGGATTCACAGGAGTTGGAGAGAAGGTGTAACAATTCTTAATTAAATTAAAAAAATGTTTCCAGTTGCAAATGGACTTGGTGTAACATTATCTAATGTTGAGGTAAATCTGAAATAATGACCCAAATTGTTTAATTTCAAATGAATAGAAGTGTGGCAAAAAATTTTCCAATTCTAAAAATTCAACACGGAGTAGTCTCTGCTCTCTGCAAGTTCTTATCTTTTCGCCTCTTTCTTTTCTTTTGTGATAGATGATCCACAAGTATCGAGGGAGTGAAGAGCCACCCCTCTGAAAACATTATCTAAAATAGAGAATCTTCATATTTGAGATTAGGGCGAGTAGATATTTTTTTTTTAATTATTATAGTCATTGGACAGGCTTGTGAGTTTGATCGGGAATTTGGAAATGCTAATTGAGATGGATTCCAAATGGGATCTAATAGGTCACATCATGTTCATGAGCTGATTTACCGCCCTTGTTAGTGGCTCAAAGTTTTAATACGATACTCGATGAATAATTCTACCCATCTATGTCGACAC
The DNA here is from genome assembly GCA_031216285.1 of Syzygium syzygioides. Classification (NCBI taxonomy): domain Eukaryota; kingdom Viridiplantae; phylum Streptophyta; class Magnoliopsida; order Myrtales; family Myrtaceae; genus Syzygium; species Syzygium syzygioides. The sequence continues at coordinate 31,834,975 of CM062249.1, forward strand.
AAGACTGTGGTTACACATTGATTACGCGTACTCTATTTTAATAGTATTTTTGTATAATAATCAGCACAAAGCATGGATTTATATCCAACTACAACGCTTTGTGACGAGCAATTCATTGACACTAACGAGGGGTTAAATGTGAATGATGGTTCACCCCGAAATAAACACGATCTTTTCTTAATTTGATTACTCGCTAGGGGAGTGCTTTGACAAACATCGGGCCGATAATCCCACATGGCTTTTATGTTTCGGAGTTAATTTGGGCCTCGGCCCGATCAGCCCATTAAATTGGATTGACTGGAGCTCACCTCAATTAGGACGGGGGCAAGCGAACTGGGTTCGAAGTTTGATGTTTGCTTTTGTTGACTTCAACTTTGAATGAAACCACACACTTTTTTGTTTGGGGGCAAAAGTTGATTGTAATCCACAAAATTTTTGCATCACATGTCCAGTGATTTTGCCACGTTAAGGAACGTAATAATTGTCAACTTTGACAGGCTGGAGCGATGGTACAAGGAAGCATCCTTACTGACCAATTTTGCAGCAAAATTGGTCCACGGCTCTCTGCATATTCATCCATTCCTTTGGCTTCTAAGTTCAATGACCTACCGAAAAGTCATTCGAAAAATCTTCCTTTTTAGTTCCTTAATGTTCTTTGGTGAAGAAGGAACAAAGGTCTTTGATAGTTAAGGCCCGCATGCATCTATACGAAAAGCCTTTCTTTTCTTTTGATAAGGTAGGAGTTAGACAATGGATCCCACTTAATTTTCTCTTCTTCCCCAAGCTTTGGAGCTAATGGAGGAAGCTCACTTTTGATTCAAATGGAAGGAGTCTGATCTAAATATCTGCAACGAGACTTTTGGACTTTCGTTTTTCTAAAACAAAAGTTTAGTGGAGTATAATCAAAGCTAAAGCTATCGGAGAACACATTTGATCTTTCATTGGTCTCAATTCAAGGAATTTCATACTTCTCAATAGTCTTTTTTGATTCATCGAGTCATTGTGATTAATATCTTCAATCTTAAATTTTTTTTTGTCACTGCTTGGATTTATGTTTGAAAAGACTTAAGAACTTATGAATTCCGGAAAGGAACATTTTTACACCTATGGATCTAGCGAGATTTTATTTTCTATCATGAAACATGGAATATTTAGTTACCACGAAATTGACTTAATAAATAGAAAAAAGACTCGCAAACAAACACCATCTGTTCGGAAAACTTTCCTTTAAATAGTTTAGCATACCATGTCATTAATCAATAAAAAAGTTGATACTGTCTAATTTAACCAAATGGAAATGGAATGTGCTGCATACATAGAGTTTTGCGTTGCATCGAAATACAATCATTAGATTAAAAATTGCATGAGATTGGTCGATATGATTTTGATACGGACGCCAACAATCTGAACCTAAGCTCCCTATGCCTCATTTTAACGGGGCATTAACATTAGCTACCACTCTCAGAAAGAGAGAAAAAAAATAAGACAGAATAGCGTACTGTTGGTGCAAGAAGACTGAAACATCACGGGATTAGAAGGGCAAAGTCAAAAGTCTATGAAGACTTGGACTACAAACAGTCCATGAACCAACTTGCTCGAGAAGGAATCACACCAATGATTCATCTTGCCATTCCCTCCTATCAAATACCATCATATGAAAATTGAAAATCATATAAAAACATATTCTTAGGTGTGTTTATCTCGATGAGAATTTTCTTGTCATAGGAAAATGTTTTTAGGAAATTCAATTTCAGAGAAAGTAAATTAAAAAAAAATTGATTATGGTGAAAACAAGTTGAAAAAATTGATTTTATCGTAATTGGTAATAAGTGAAACCCATTAAAGGCAGCTTGTATCGTTAAAAGTAACATATAATGACTAAGAAACTCAAATCAATACCGTCTTTGTTTATTCTATAGTCCATCAAAATAACAACGATTACAATGAAATTAGGATAGAAATTATGAAACCATATTTGTATAGTATTATATATGACTGTATTTTGGGAATGTAGAAAAGTTGAGCATTGATAAAGTATATTCTTCTCACTTCAATGCGCAGCAAGCAATTAGAGAAAACGATTCCTTCTTACTAGGTCATTGTTCTCTAAGCTTTATTTTTTTTAGTTCATGTTAGACATTTATATCGATCGAATAGTTTTACGTAATTCAAATCCTGAAAAAGTACGGAAATTTTTTTTTCTCAAAAATGGTTTTTCATCGGACATGACCCTAAGTTAAATAAAGAAGATGGTAAAACAAGATGTCAATGACAATTTTCATGAATATAACCATGACAATAAATTCCTCGGGTCATGGGAAAAATCTTGCCGACAACACAAAGGTGTGCTAAAGCATCGGCAGGTCTTCTTTTCCACGTTAGGCAAGGTGGACTTGGGCAAGGCAAGGCGTTTAATAGGTTAAGGTGTGAATTCACGTGGCTGGACTTCTTGGTTCATTGGTGGATCCCATCAAGCGATTTATTGCGATTAACAATATGCACCATTTTAGGAATGGGGAACTAAGAAAAGCTCCAGAGGGTGTATAACAAGGGAATCTGCTTTTGCCTTCAATCTTTGTCCTTTGTATAGGGCAACTTTCTCACTAAATCATGAATTTCGTTGAGAAGCGTATTTGGAAGCCTTTCCGAATTACATTTTCCATCCCTTCATGTCATTTGTCCACAATTGCCACCTACATACTCAACCGACTTCCCATTAAAAAGAAAAATTAGGTCCCTGCCTGAGGGCATTGGAATAATTTGGCAGCAGCAAAATAAACATCCAATTGATAATCAACAACTCGTATGACCTCCGACCAAAAAAAAAACCAACTCATAGACCGGGGGCAGTTTTCCCCAAAATAGCCCCAACCCGAGACCCCCAACCCCGAAGGTGACACTACAATCATGTACAAGCACAGACGCGGTGCGGGCAGGTGTGTGGGCAATCATCACGAGGCGGTGTTGTCCAAAAATCCAATGGATGATATATTTACAGTGCGAAGAAACTTCACAAAGACAGGATTATTAAAATTCAAAAAAATAATGACCGAAAGCACTCGATTGCTCCCATCTTTTTAATATTTTATTTTAGCCACCAAAAGCACTCGATTGCCCCCATATTTTTAGAATCCCGCTAGTTTATCTACCCCGCAATTGTTTTTTTTTTGAATTTTAATCTGGGAGTTTGTTAGGAGCATTCGATCTGTGGTGGTTCAATATATTGTTGTAGTCATTTTCGTTCGACAATGATGTGGAGAATACTGAATCTCAGCGTGCATTGCAACCCATAGTTTTCGGAGGGGAAGATCTTGACGTGTGCCCATCATCGATAATTCTGGCGATCGATCGCTGATTTTTTTTTGATATTGTGACAGATCTCATTTTTTGAGATGAGAGCATGCTTATAACTACAAGCTGTATTTTTTTGTTTTCTGAGTTTTATTTTATTTTAGCCACCGAAAGCGCTCGATTGCTCCCATCTTTAGAATTCCACTAGTTTATTTAGCCCGCAGTTGTTTTTTTCTTTCTTCAGTTGCGTTATGACGGACGGTGGACATAAAATAGAAAAATTGACGTGGGAGGGGCCACTTTTCGTGTTAAAAAACCTGCATTTGTCAACTTTGACGGGCTGCAATGAATCATTCTTATTGACCAATTCTAGCAAACTGGCCCCCGACTCTCTGCATATCTACTCTATCCTGGCTTCTAAGTTTAGTGACCTACAGCGATCTCCATCTGTGGTTCTGGCCTCTAAACTTTTTCCATCTCTAACTGCCACTGGTTTTGCTGCTATACTTTTCAATTTTTTTCTTGAAGAGAAGATCAAGTGAGATCAAATGGAGGGGAGTGCCAAAAAAAGACGCATCTGTGAAAATGATGGAACAGCAGGAGGCGCTTCTTCTACTCACACTTCAACAGAAGGTCAAGGAATGGATACTCCGTCAGGATATGACTATGAAGTATTCTTGAGCTTTAGAGGACCAGATACTCGAGCAGGTTTTACCGACTTCCTTTACACTAGTCTTAAAGATGCGGGAATCCGCATGTTTAAGGATGACGAAGAGCTCCGCGTTGGGGAAAAGTTTGCCCCAGAACTTCTCCAAGCAATTAATCAGTCAAAAATCTCAATACCTATCTTTTCGAAAGGTTATGCCTCTAGCGTATGGTGTCTCAAGGAGGTAGTCCAGATGGTCCAATGCCAGAAAAAGAGTGGACAAAAGATCATGCCCATTTTCTATGATGTGGCACCTTCAGAGGTTCGATACCAAACAAAGGGTTATGCAAAGGCCTTTCTTGATCATGAAAACAAGAAGCGACACGACGAAAAGACTATGCAAGAGTGGAAGGATGCTCTCAGTGCAGTTGGGGCAATAAACGGATGGGACCTGCATAGCGAGAAGAACAGGTGACTGCTTTTAGCATTCGATCTGATGTTCATTGTATCATTAAAACTGGAAGCATATCAATCGGTTTCTTTTTCAGAGTTGTGTTAGTCTTGTTAAAATTGAATTTTATGCTACTGAAGTTATCCCGCAGAAATCACATTAACTAATGGCACAATCCCAATTTTGTCCTATTTCAATCCAAACGACATTTTTTTTCAGTTCAGCTTCTTCATTAACCGTCTGTACCAACGCTAATTCATCTACAATGGAATAAATCGTTGAAGAATACATTTCAAATAGGTCTATAGTTTTCAATTTGCTCTCGTCAGAAAATAGTTTGTTCAACACAGTTTTCTAACTCATTGCCTTTTGACCTCCAACAAACACTAGGCGAGAAGGCGAGTTTGCAAAAAAACTCACGAAGGAGGTTTTCAGAGAATTGAAAAAGGCTTATTTGGTGGTATCAGATTGCTTGGTCAGTGTCGACAACCACGTGGATGCAATCATGGAAATGATTGGTGCCGAGACAAGTGAAACACGGATTATAGGAATTCATGGAATGGGTGGCATCGGAAAGACGACTATTGCCAAAATCATCTACAATCAACTTTCAAAAAATTTTGAAGGTTGTTGCTTCCTTTCTAACGTCCGTGAAACATCAAAACTCAAGGGCATTCACCACTTGCAACATCAGCTCATCTTTGACATCCTCAAGACGAAATGGATAGATATAAGAAATATTGATGAAGGGATTAAGACCATTAAAGACAGGTTGTCTAATAAAAGAGTCCTCCTTCTTCTCGATGATGTGGAAGAAAAGGATCATATGAATGCACTTGTAGGAAACCATGATTGGTTTGGTAAAGGGAGCAAAATTATTATTACTACTAGAAACAAAGAGGTTCTCAAGCTTACCAAAGTGGACAACCTTTATGAGGTTAATGTCATGGATTTCACTCGATCTCTACAACTTTTTAGCAAACATGCCTTCAGAAGAGATTCTCCTTTATACGAGCATATCAACCAATCCAAAAGGGCAATAGGCATTGCTGGAGGCCTTCCGCTAGCTCTTGAAGTCATAGGTTCACTTTTATCTTGCATTGATAAGAAAAAGTGGGATGACAAATTGGAGAAGTTGGAAAAAGTTCCTCATGTGGATGTTCAGAGTAAGCTAAAAATAAGTTTTGATGCATTAGAAGTTCGACAACAACATATATTCCTCGATATAGCTTGTTTTTTTATTGGATATGACAAAGATATTATGGTTCATTTCTGGGAAAAATTTATATATTTTCCAGAAGAAGTTATGGAGGTTCTGCAGAACATGTCTTTGATAAAGATTAGATGGGGTAATAAAGTGTGGATGCATGACCAACTCAGAGACCTCGGAAGAGAAATGGTTCATCAAGAAAGTAAGATGAAAATAGAGAAGCAAAGGAGGGTGTGGGATGCTAAGGAAGCATTGGATTTGCTGAGGAGACATGAGGTAAAATCCCCCGTGTGATAAATCTCCATGTTACTTGTGGACATTTTCTCTTTAAAAAAAAGCAAGATACTTTTTTGTGTTCTCTAGCACTATTGTGACCTACTCAAACCAATATTCTTGCTCTGTCAAGATTAAAGGAACGATAGTACTCCAACTCAGGTCCTTAAAATAGTGAACTTGAATAAATGTGTTTCGCTTCAACTCTTTTGTTTTTAAAATTTTCCATTGGGCAGGGAAAAACAAAAGTTGAAGCTCTTCGTCTCCACTTTGACCATGAGCGGCGGTACTGTTTTACCTATGAGGACTTTAAGAGAATATCAAATTTGCGGTTTCTTCAAGTTAACGGTTCGAAGGAATATTTTCGTGCAGAAGAGAGGCTTCTTTGGCACGAATCGCCATCAAATGTTCTTCCAACTAATGTTTTTCAGGAGAATTCAGATCTCCTTCCACATTTATGTTGGCTTTCTTGGCATGGTATTCCCCCAACATTTAAGATTGCAAATTTCTCCATGGAGAATGTGGTTATTCTTGATCTATCTGGGAGTAAGATTACGCATGATTGGCAAGGGTGGAGCCATATGGAGGTATGTTATATGCTAGACAACACTTATTATTCCGTCTTATGAGATTCAAAAATAATCTTTGCACCTTACCCAAAAAAAAATAATCTTTGCATGATTTTTCTTTTACAGGTGATGAAGAATTTGAAAATTTTGAATTTGACCAAATGCAATTGCTTGGAGAGAACTCCTATCTTCTCTGCTAAGGTAAATTTAAAACGATTGATCCTGCAGCACTGTGAATCATTAACTGAAATTGATAGGTCGATTTGTCATTTGAAAAGTCTAGTTTCCTTAGATGTAAGCTATTGTGAGAAACTTCAGAGGCTACCAGATGAGCTGGGTGGAGATCTTGTGAGCCTTGAATACCTATCTCTGAAATGTTGCAAATCGTTGGAAAGGCTTCCGGATACGATAGGGAATTTGGAATCGCTGATTGAGCTGGATATATCCCAAATGAGGATCAAAGAACTACCCAATTTCATCGAAAAGTTGAAAAATTTGAAAGTAGCGAGGATTGTGATTGCCATGAGTAAAATACTTGATACCCTCTGGACGATTGAGAAGCTCGAAGAAATAGATGTCCAATGTACTGGTCTTTTCAATGTGGAAGTGGAAATTGGCAATTGCATCTATAGAAATCGATCCCTAAGGATCTTGAAATTGCGGGATGCTACAATATGCGTGGTACCAAGGCTTCCTGAAAGTCTTATCATTCTAGAGTTGTCTACATTGCATATGGATACATTTCCAGATCTCTCAAACCTAACTAATTTAAAGGAATTGATGCTACATTTTAGCCGACATGGCCGACATGTTGATGGTGGGGAATCTGATGGGCCTATGGAAGAATATCCAATGCCACGGTGGATTGGGAATTTAAGCAAATTGGAGAATCTGGACCTATTCTCTTGTTTTTTTGTGACCCACTTACCCGCGGATTTTAGTAGTCTCCTTCCCCGACTTCGACGACTTTCCCTCAGATGCCCTAATCTGTGTTGCCTCCTGAGCCTTCCCTCCAGTTTATTAGACTTGGATTTGGACTCTGAACACATGACCGCCGTACCCACAGGTATTAGTAGTCTCCTTCCCGAACTCCTAAAACTTCGACTCCGATGCCCTAATCTGCGTTGCCTCCCGAGCCTTCCCTCCAGTTTATTAGCCTTGGTTTTGGAGTCTAAACACATGACCGCCTTACCCACAGATTGTAGGAGTCTCCTTCCCCGACTCCAAATACTTATACTCTACTGCCCTAATCTGCGTTGCCGCCCGAGCCTTCCCTCCAGTTTATCATTCTTGTGTTTGGTTGGTTGCAAGTCATTTGGTTCCCCCGGGGATCTATCGAATTTGACGAACCTATCAGATCTTCAGATTTTTGGCTGTGTAATCTCAGAGATTCGAGGCCTTGATGGTTCGGAGAACCTAGATTTGCAGCTTTCGGAACTTCAACAGGTGGGGCTATTACCTGATCTAAGTAATCTCAACCAACTACGGCGTCTTCATGTGGACTGCTGCAATAATCTGGTTGAGATTCAAGGCGAACTACCACAATGTTTGGAATCATTGAGTATTTGTGGCTGTGGATCTTTACAGAAGTTGCCTGATCTATCAAGCTTGAAGCAACTGCAATCTGTTGAAATAACGCATTGCGGGAAATTAAATGTGGAGGCAATTTCTTTGCTTTGCTCAGAGAAGGCAGTTAAATTTGTGGGAGACAGACATATTAGAGGTATAAGATGACGAATCTGGATACGAATTTGAATATTGATATGAGGGAGAAGACCAATGGATAAGTGCACGTTGCTCTTGAAAGCTTCTTGATTGCCGACCACAAATTGTTCCCTTGCGTGCAAACTTTAAACGAATTGAGGTAAGTTTTTTGATCTAACAACCAATGTTTTCCCTTTTCTGCAATCAAACTCTTTCACGGATATGGACGGAGAAGTTTCACATGCACTTTTTAATTACCTTTGCGCGAGTTGATGACTAAAAATCTTATGAACGTATTGGAATTATGATACCTTCGGACAACCAGAGGGTTCTTAATTATGTACAGACAGTCGTTCTCTTCTACTAGTTTGGTTTGGCTTTTTTTGCCATATTCTCTTTGGATGGTATCTCCGTGGTTTTATGTTTCCCAATTGAAGGGATGCATGTCGATCTCATCGTTTTTATTTGGTTTGGTTTGTAACAAATTATTAGATATTCTTGTCGATTTGTTGCTTCACATATTTCGAAGTTGATAACCACGCTTCGCTTTGGAGATGACTTTCTTGTACCATAAACAAATAGATGGAATGTGCGTCAGAAGGTCATATAATAACTATGGTTCTCATCCTGGAACTTTACAGCATAATCAATTCATTGTTGCAACTGTGAAGAAGACAGACACCCTCTATTGATATGCTTATGTTCAGTTTATTTTTCAGGAAAGATGTGCTTCTTAGTGGGATTTGCAAATATTATGGAGAAGTCATAAAATGAAGAAAGAGGAATTTTACTTGGGTAGCGGATCAATAGTTGGTGCAGCAAAATTTCCACCTCCAAGGTATCATTGTCTTATAGTTAAGGCTAAATTTTAGTATTATCGTTGCCTACTGCCTATGACATATGATAAGTCTCACTTGGGGTTAGAAATCATGTAAATGAAACTCTTGTGTGATCTTGATTGTTGCCTACATTTTCTAGAAATGGTTATGCCTTGGTGATTATCTATAATAGAAGCCCTTCCATTCACCTCGGTTATACTAGAGGATTCTTTTAGGTTTTGAGATTGATAAAAAGTGCTAAGGGAGAGATCTCAAACTGCCTTTTTGCCGATTTCTAATGTTGCTGAGAGGAATTAAAGTTTGAAAAACTCACAGAAATCTTATTGCGCAGGGAGCTGCGGCTAATTGGGCAGCTGAACAAATGAAGATCGAATAAAGAAAATTGAAAATGACATCCAAAGTGAAGTTTTACGTCCACTTTTTATTTACTTTATGAGTTGATCCCTGGAAATCTGAAGAAGGTATTGAAATTAAGGTACCTCGGTCTAACCAGAGGGTTCTTAATTATATACAAATATATGTTTTCTGTTCCTATTTTGGTTTGGCTTTTTTAGCTATATTCTCTATAAATGGTTTCTCCTTGCTTTTATGTTTCCCAGCTGGAGGTATGCATGTCGATTGCATCATTATTATTTGATTTATGACAATTCATTAGATATCCTTGTCGATTTGCTGCTTCACATATTTTGAAGGTGATACCCTCTGCTTCACATTGGAGATAACTTTGCTATACTGTAAACAATTAGATGAAATGTGTGTTGGAAGGTCATAACACTATGGTTCTCTTCCTGGAATATTACAGCATAATTAACTCATTGTTGCTATTGTGAAGAAGACATTGTATTGATATGCTTATGTTCAGTTTATTTTTCAGGAAAGGTGTGCTTCTTAGTGGGATTTGCAAATGTTATGGAGAAGTTATAAAATGAAGAAAGAGGAATTTTACTTGGGTAGCGGCATCACTAGTTGGTGCAGCAAAGCTTCCATCTGTGACAGGAGAGGAGAACTATTTAGCTTCGCCAAGGTATCATAAATCATATTATAGTTGAGGCTAAATTTCAGTATTATCGGTGTATCGGACATGTGAGAAGTCTCACTTGGGGTTTGAAATCATGTAAATCAACCCTTGTGTGATCTCCATTTTTGCCTCCATTTTCTTGAAATCGTTATGCCTAGGTGGTTATTTGTAATAGAAGCCTAGCTGTATAGATGGAGACCGAAGAAAGGCAGATGATGGATGAAATTTGATGTTGACCATGTTCCCTCTCACAATCTTGGGGTGGTAAACCGAGTATTCATCTCTTTTTTAGGAGTAAAAAAGCTATTTAGGCAAACCTGATTTTTTTTCCTTTATTGTAGGCCCAAAAAATGATTATTACATTTCGTGTAAATGTGTGTTCTCTTCATTGTTATGCAATAGAACTTTCTTATTAGTACCCAGATGTTCCTTTACAAGAAAACACTTGAAGGGATTGTCTGGACCGGGAGAAAAATTATGTGCTTGGAGTGGTGCATGAGGTGGTCTTAGTTGCTCCTGCCAAAACCAGTTCATGGACCTCTCGATGTGAAATGGTGTTTAAGGTAGTCTTTGTCATGAGTATCATAGGCACTCACCACACAAGAAACATGGATTGGTGGAATTCATGGAATGAGCTGTGTAGGAGAGACGACTCTTGCCAAACTTATCTAAAATCAGTTTTCACATGGTTTTGAGCACTATTGCTTTTTCTCTAACATCCGTGAAACTTCAGAGCTTGAGGGCATTCAGTTCTTGTAGAATAACTCATCTCCAATATCCTCAAAGGGAAACTGCAGAAATAAGTAATGTTGATGAAGGGATCAAGACAATTAAAGATAGGATTTTTAGTAAAGGAGTTCTCATCCTTTTTAATTATGTTAACTAGAAGAATCGTTTGAATGCACGCATGGTAACATCTGTGATATTCGGGCATTACTGAATTCTTCAATGCCGAATATCAAGCGCTGAAGGATCTCGAAATTCTTAGTGCTTTTAGTTTGTCATTGAATATCAGTGCATTTTGTTGATCCAAGGCACTACCATCCTTAATGTGAGTTGATTGGGTTGAAATACTTCGCAGAAAGGGATAACATGCATGAGGCCTCTGATCGTTTCAACTTGAAGAGGTTCAAATCATGCAATGTCTGGCATTGCTTAGAAGATTCAACCATTTCTTGAAAAATTTAGGAGACATGCTCAGCAGAGTTCATTTTCCAAGTGCATGTGGTACTTGAAAGGTCCTGCATCCACAGCCAAGTCCGTTGTCAAGGAAGATTTGAAACTTAAACAAATTTCTTATTGTCCTATGTCATCCCAAGAGATATTCATTGTAGTCTTTCCTGGGATCGTTATCTGTTATACATAAGTTACAATCACACTTTGGCAAGTTGACTTGAAATCTATTGTTGTAGGCATAGTTATTACTGGCTCTTTTTGCAACTGTTTTCTACTGAACTTCTCATGAAATGGGACCCTGGTTTCTTTTGATCTATTTCATGAGTTTGATTTGGTTTAAATATATTGCTTTTTGACGGTTTTGGTTGGCTAATTGAGTTACCAGTAAAAGACAAGTCAAATTGATGCTAGTGTTACTGCATAAGAGACAAGTCAAATTGATGCTAGTGTTATTGCATTCAGGTGCATTACTTTTGTCAATTCACACGTGGGTCGTTTACGTGAGATCCTTGGAACTTGCTGGTTTGTACTTTAAATTTTAACCTTATAACCATACCTTGTAAAACTTAACTTTGCTATACCTTAAACAATGAAGGATATAGTCCAACGTGTAGGTTTAATCCATGATAAAAGCTCTTTCATTCACTTTTTGGTTACCTAGGTATGGAGCTTTACGTTTCAACATTGGTAAGGAGAATCGCTAAACGACAAAAGAGACCTATATGATGGCCCGAGCTCTTTCTCATGGTAATAAGTAAGAAAAACTTACAGGTTTTTACCGTAAAGGTATGCCGGGGCTAGCGCAAGTAACTCGTAGATTTGACAACAGTGTATCTTTTCCAACATTTTGGTGCTGTACTTTGGATTTTACTGAAATGTACAAACTACAGCTTATCATATAGTGTCAAGGACTTAACTGGTCTCTTGCACATTGTGCTTTGAATAGTCACAATTGGCACTTTATGCTTCGAAATGATGAAGGAATTTCAGTTTTCCGGTTTTTGCTAATGTTAATTCCGGCATATCAGAAATAGAAGGTAAAAGCTTACAGCTTTCGTTCCAAAGGCCGATCAGATCATTCTTACATGTCTCAACCAAGATGATATAAATTGCTTACCTCCTAAAAGTTGAAATTCAGCAGAGGTTGCCAATGGAAATGACGCAAACTTCAGATAAGATCATTTTTTTCCGAGATGGCTTGACTTATCTGTCCTGCCAAGGAACAGTCGAAGTACTTGGTTGCGCCGAGAAATCTTTTATATGCCAATAAGCCAGTAGTAGAAGGTAAGGTCACTGATTGAAAAGTGTTCTCCCTAGACAGTCTTTGTTTCGCCTTATAGAACTGGTTAATCTCCAAACCATGCAAGTCTAACAGTTCCAAAATTCACAAATTTCTGCCAATTTTGTGAAGTTCAACACAAGTTCAAACCCCCCAAAAAAGACAAAAAAAGAAAGGAAAGAAAAAAGCAGCGTGATTCGGCTATGGATAGCTCAACTCAGCATCCACACATCCTTATTAGGTTTTATCGAGTCTCGTAAAAAATGCCACAGGCCCAAGATTAGCTTGACAGGTAAACTTGTGAGCGCATTCATTCAATAGGTATCACAGAGTTGTATTTACAAGGATGATACATTCAACTTCATGCTATTTACATTCCAAGTGCATTTCGGTAGAGATCCTATGCATCTTGTGATGGACATGGAAACAGATTGATAGAATGCATTACGTGAGCAAACTTCATCCAGAGCTACCTAATGATCTTCACGAAATTAGGTGCTGACTTAGGAGCATTTTACGTTAAGTTACTCTTGGCATCGGAGTCTTAACGCAGCCTCAATGCAGAAGAAGGATTCCTGGAAAGCATAAGGTTTCCTTAGTCTTCGCTTCCATATTCCTTCAATCATGGGTTCATGACGATTTTGCACGATCCCCATGTCTCCGCCATTAATTCTGCACCATAGTAGAGTAAATGGTCCGCGAAGCTGTTACCAGTTACCGATCTGCAGAAACACACTCTGGTAAGTCATCTGTAAATATTTCTGGTAATAAAGGACTGGCATTCTCTAGAACAAGCTGATCTGTCACATGACTTATTGCACCTAGCATGATAAATCCACAAAATAATTGCTTGTAACAGGTACCTACGATTGAAACTACCTCCTTACCTGCTACAAATTGGATCTTCTCCAGAGCCATCACAAACTTTCTCGACCTAATAAACCAGACTACCAAATCCTATATTATACAGCCATACCTACAAAAAAAGAAGGATTCCAATTACATGCATACACCCACATAAAAAAGAGTAAGATTATCACCAAACAAGCCGGTGGAATCAAATTTTTTTCACATTATCTCACATCTATATGTTTACCCGTGACTATCATTGAGCTAGTTGCCAATATTATAGGCATTAGTAGACATACATAATTTAAATGATTAATATCTTATAATTGCACAAAGCTTAAGACTAGGTCATCAGCCATCAGAGAGAGAGAGAGAGAGAGAGAGAGAGAGAGAGAGAGAGAGAGAGTTAGACAAATTATTACGCGTCTTAAATTTGGAATTGATACAAGAAACTCATGATAGCTTTATAGGAATAAGAAGAGTTCCTTAAATAATGTTAAAAAGGTCATGAGTACTACAAACTGCCCTGCTTTGTTAAGAAGATAAACAAACAAAACAGTTAAAATTTATATGCTGAAAGAAATGAGTACGAACATTGTTGGAAAATATAAGACTTCTCCAGTTAGATAGGTTAAAATAAATGCAAAGCAAACGTCAAATGCAGTCAGCGACAATTCCCCATAATTTATCTGACATTCTGTCAAGATCAAAGTCATACCACGCTAGGGAAGTGATGGTATGTCTTTTGTGGGAACCAAGAATAGTTCGGAGGCAAATGAGGCACAACATATGTCCATTAGTTATATGTATACTATTTGGCATGCTGTAGTAAGAAACAAACATTGCATTGCCAATACAAGGTTGTCCAAATGTCAAAACCTGGACAATCTGTGCTTCATGATTTACCTGGAAATTAAGTGTCCTTAGTTATATAAGTAAATCAAGTGAGCAATGGTCTGGAAAAAATAGCTTCACCACACATAATTAGACGGCCAAATAATTTTCTCTCCATGAGGGTTGGAGGTCTAGTGTTACTTTTTCTAGATCCCATCCATAATTTTCCCAAAACCAAACCCCACAGCCACAACAAAACCCACCACACCCTCACATCCAAGAAAAGGTGTTAATAATGTGGAATGGTCGTATTGGGGGTGAATTTTCAACCAAGGAGCATTTAAATGCTTCCACGAGAAGCACTTAGATGTTGGTGGGGTGAGTCATATCCTGCTAATGACACAAACAAAAAATTCCAAGTTCATGGTGAAATTGCCTCTAGAACCCCAAAACTTACAGTCATTAATAGCAAAGGAGAAACTAAATCTTAAAAAGGGCCACTACGCATAGAAAGGGCCACAACCCATGGGCATGATGTCACAATCGGCTTAGAACAATTTTCAGCAAGAAACCAGCAAACAAAAATGACATCTTAAACCATCCAAGTGTTCAGACAAGATGTCACAGTTGCTATTAATACTTCAAGAAAAGGTTTAGTCTAAAGTTCATGCAACCCACGATCCTATCGTAGGTCACGTGAGTGTCTGTATAATTTGTGTACAAGACAAAGTTTGACTCTCAAAAATCACTACTCGTCATGGAGAAGAGAATTAATGGGACATGACTTTGGGGCGCGCACCATTACTGGTACCAGTTCCACAACAGGTGCCTAGAAAACTCTGGACCACTCTGTCCAATAAAGCTAAGACAAAAAGCATAAGTTAGACATTTAGAAATGGTTCCAGCCTACAGCATATTTGGCCAGTAGTCCGACTGAAAAGGAGCTGCTTCTTTTGGTTAGAGACAGACAGACAGAAACAGCGCACAGAACACGGATTTAGGATCAATATATTCTAGTTTAAAATGCATTAGCAATTCAAGATTACATGACATAAAATTTGAGCTTCAAGAGCTTGCAAAAGTTATATATCCAGACCATAAACATATCAATAATCCCAGAAAGTTTCCAGCAAGTAAACTTTGTAATGATTAGTTGCAAGTCTTTATCCACTATATTTAGGTATTCAATCAACTTTAAGCTCCATGGCTTAACATGTAAGACAATTCACACAACTAAATATGTAGACCATAGATGGTTCACGTAAAGGGTTGTTTGCAACCCATTCTGCTTGTGTTTTGTCTACAGGTTGATTTACCAAAAAAGAAAAAAAAACAAGATGCTGACCAATTGTAAATATAAATATGAAGCCATAGAAAGTTCAAGATATCCAGAGTCTCCAGAGTCTAGACTCTTCAAGGTAGAGTTGGCAGAGTTGGCAGAGAATTCCAGGTAACTCTTAACAGACCAAAACTGAATAAATGGAAGAACACAATAGAGAAGAACCAATATCTGAACCCATAACAAGTTTTTAACTATCTTACCACAATATCAAGTCCGCAAAAGGATGCCATAGGCCCTCCCATAGAATGCCCTGTCGCCATGACGTTGATGTCAAATCCTTGGCTCTTCTAATAGCATCCAAAGTACCAGGTCGCATTATCGTATTGTGACAAGCATAATAAATCCATGATGAACCTAAGCAAAGACAATAGAATAAGACTGTAACTCATTCCAGATCAGAAGTATCCACAACTTGCAAGAGGCTCATCATCTCTAGAACCATGGCTATAGGCATGTGGGGCTAGTTTAGGTCAAGCTGTTTCCAGTAGAAATCTTCAATCCAATTCTGTATGCTGTAGACATAAATAGAAGTAACCACTAACTGAAAAGTTCAAATAACTTTTCCAGGGACAAAATTAGTGAAGTATGTGGTCTCCTCATGACTCCATCTAAATTTACAAGCACATAACTTTCATGTCTCACTGGAAATGATTCACTGTTTTCCCTTCTTATGGACAGCAGATCCATGTGCTTTGTGTACGCACTCACCGGAGGCTACTCTTCTTAGCTTAAATTTTCATCAAATCCTTCGCATGTCAAATGTAAGAGGAATAATTGTAAAGTTAACATGCATACCTATGTTCTTGAGTACCTTTGAAAGCTATAACTGCAGCATTAAGGTCCTGGCCACCCCAATAGATGCCTACAGGTAATATATATTGATTAGAAATAAGTACAAAAAATTAGATGAAATTCAAACATAGAGGCATCACAAGCATCGCAAATTGGTAGGCCACTGCAACATGAATTACATACCTATAAGCAGTGCTGGACGTCAACTATCAAATCAATGACTTAGAACCCCTGCTTTCAAATCCGAAGGCATTAATAACCAGTCCGAAGCTAATAAGAGAAGGCAGCATATGCCCACAAAATCTCATCTCAAGAATTGGCCATTTAGTACTGAGGACCTATTCTTTACGCAACCTTAGCAACAATGTCATATTAAAACGTAGTCAAATTACCTTGGTCTTTCCATCACAACTAGGACCTGTCCAACTAAAAAGTTCTGTCAAATCTGATATGTAAACGCGCAAAAAAAAAAGCTTTGCATCTCGTTACAATGTTATTGTATTGAAATGGTGAAACCTGAAGGGTAATAACAAGAAGCTCTGTGTAAATGGGAGAAAGTTTATAAAGAACACTTACTACAGATGCATACTCCACCACTATCGTCACAAGAGTGTGATTGTAAACAGCTTTATGAGCCTTGGACCTCACTCAAAGTTCTGCATTTACCAGTCGAGAAAATTTCAGATTGAAAATGCAGTCACAAGTTCATTCAATTACAAGCAATGAAGCAAGTTTCTTATGTCTCTAGCAAGCTATTTCAACAAATCAAGTGAGAGGAACACTTTAAGGAAACACCAACTCAAAACAATATTTCGGTATATTTCTACCGTCCTTCATGAACTTGAAGAACTATATATGTTCAATGAAATGCGATGAAAGGGGAATAAGTAAACAACATAAGGCTCCTCTTTCCCAAAAGCTATTCCACTATAACCTTCAAGCTACAGTCCATCACTCAACTGGGGAAAAGCTGACTAGCTGACAGTCAATCACTGTGAGATACCCAACAAATTTGACCCCCAAAGAAGAAACAGCAGGATGGAATTTGCACCGAACAAATATAAGGAAATTCAATGGATCCGACCATATTCCAGTAGTAGCATCGATCCAAACTCGGTAATCCAATAGCTTAACAAAACCAACCAAATGCAACACAGCACTGCCAGTCATATGCCTTGAAAACATCCAAATCTACACCAGAGGGATCATTCAGCTATAGGTTGGCCCCCATTCAATCAGGCACTGCAGCTCCACGACACAGTCAACGATTCCCCAACCCTGAAACACCTAAATCCGCCAAATTCACAATACAAATCTCACTTTCCAAGCTCAAAACTGACGTACCCAATACTAGAGCCTCCGAATTAAGTCAGAGGATCACAGCAGTAAACTGGTACATGAACACGGAATGCGATTACCTCTCGCCCCACTTGCGGCAATCGAGCATGTCAGAACAACCATCGCCCTGAACCGCCACCCGTTCCGCTCCATATTCTACAATAGAAACGGATCGAACAGCGTCATCGAGACCACGAAACCGCGCCACAAAGAAATCGAATCTCTGTAACGTTTCACATAAGCAAGCAATTACACGAAATCGAACGCCGCGATCGCGCAGTGAGATAGAGAGATGGATCGCGATCGTCCGTATTCCTCGAATTGAACCTCGATTCCGGTCTCTCAGGTTGGTGGATTTTCTGAAGATTCTCGCGACGGGATGGCAACTTGGGGCGAAGTGAAGGAGAGGATGATGAATATACGACATTTCCTGATTTGCCCTCGGGATCTTCTTCCGCTGTTGGCGGGCAAGATTCGGTGATTTCGCCGTTTGCGTGAGGCTCTGTCTTCTCTCTTTTGCAGCTTCCCTTGATGTCTCCACATTAGCACTTCGACTCAGCTTAGTTGAATTAGCTTTTTTTTTTTATCTATCCTACTATAATTCTCATCTCACTCTCAAACTTTTGCTCTGTCTTTTTGTAAAGTATGAGAATCTGAGAATCGAACCTCACGCCTAAAACTAAACGTCCCCTCCACCAATTCCTGAAAAAGTGAAAATTTGAACCTCCACCTCCTCTATCCTAATGAGAAGGATGACCACTAGAGCATCCCCTAGTATATGAAAATGCAATCACTACTAAATACACTGTAAAGGTGTATTCAACTTTAAAAGGACAACTGTGTTCGGTTACATGTGCTTACTTTTACTCAATTTGGCTTAACAAACGGTGGGAGATGAGAGCTCCCATTGAATCGAAGTAGTTGTGCCTTCAGAGTATAGAACCATTAGTCGCTCTGAATAGCTTTGATTAAAAATGGGGTCCTTAATGTAAGTTTCTAAATATGCAGGCGAGGACTGCCGTTGTGAAGGATGAGAGATTACGTGAAAAAAAAAAAAAACAAAGAGGGTTCCACGATGGCGGGAAGCAACATGAGAAAATAGCGATGCTGATTCTGAAGAGATTACTTGAATCTATGAAAATGTTTGCGAGACTGAATAGAAATGGTAAAGGACGCATTTAGGGAATGATAAGATTCTGATTGGTGCTCAAGACCATTGTGATTGGGATTACCTTATGCTATATGTCTTCATGAATTCCCGTTTCTCCAAGAAATGCACCTTGCCTAGGTGATTGCCAATGAATGAACACATTTCATAATTCATGTCAAGTCGATGCAGAGTCTCTGCAGTCAAACATTTGTATTGTAACGGTAAACCGAGACATTCGTGTGTATAGGAGGCCCAAAAAATTCTCAAATTTACCACAATTTGAGATAAATATATCATAGGTGTACCAATTAGGGGTAAATGTAACACAAATATATTAGTTTGAGAGTTTTTTTTATGAAAATATGGCATGTGCATACTAATTTGAGATTTTTGGTGATAGTAAATCTTTTTTGAAAAAACTAAAACTTTGACTAGTTGTCCAAAGTCACTGTAGACTAGACTAAAGTCACATTGGATCCATGTGAGTTCCATTCACTTGTCGTTATCTACGCAAGCCGCCACGTAGGAACGGAATTGTAAAGGTAGCTATTTTTGGGTCACCAATACAAGTTTGGAAAAAATGATAACACGAAAAATTGAGGCATCGGTGTCACACTGGGTAAAATTTAGGCTTTTTAATGGAATTTTCTCAAGCCCAGTTAGCTTCGTTTGCCAATCGGTGTCCACACAAACGGACACGTCCAAATTTTAATGAGTAGTGAACTTTGACGAAGTTACTGGTACAAGTTTGGGATTTTGACGACACGATCCATTGCCATCAGGAGCTCTCACCTTCGTGCGTCAATGCCCCAGCGACGCTAACTCCTCGCCTATTTAAGTCTTTTGCCACACCTTCGTTTCTCTATATCTCCGTGCAGAGCTCACGGCTTATGTCGATGGAAGTCGCGACCGCCGTCGATTCACTCCAACGGAGGTCGCTAGCCTCGTACGGCCATAGATAGGTGGTCACGTGAGGCAAGCCACCTCCATGACCGCGGTGTCGGAGCTCCACTCGGATTGATTTGCTTGATTTTTGGAGCATCAGACAGAGACAACCCTCAGCCCTGCTTAAAAAATAAATAAACAGATTAACTTCCTCGCCACGAGGGCAATTGGGTATTTTCGCAGCAGCAAAAAGAGGCATGCAGTCATGCACTTGATGATCTAAAGATTCCAGAAAATCATAGGAACAACTCGCATGGCCGGACGTGGGGGGCTTTTTTCTCCAAAATAGCCCCGACTGGACCTGAAAGTGACACTACGATTATGTGCAAGCAAAGGCGCAAGTGTATCCCGTGCAATTTGGGGGCAAGTGCGTGGGCATTCACGGCGACATGGTGTTGTCCGAAAATCCAATGCAAAGATACATTTCACACTGTGCGGTCAGTTTCGGCGCTAAGTAAACTCCACAGATGCAAGATTATAACAATTCAAAAACATAAAAAGGAACGAGAGCGAAATTCTTTTTAATATTTTATTTTAGTCATAGAAGCCACTCGATTGCTCCTCCCATCTCTTCAGAATCGCACTAATTCAAAAAAAGGGCCACGACACATGGGCATGATGTCACAATCGGCTAAGAACAATTTTCAGCAAGAAATCAGAAAACAAAAGTAAAATTTTAAATCATTTGTGTTAGGACAAGATGTTAAACTTGCTACTAATACTTCGAGAAAAGATACAGTCTACAGTTTATGCAACCAATGATGCTACCATAAATGTTTGACTCTAAGGCTCCGTTCGTTTGGCGGAAAATATTGTGTTTTTGTAAAATGTTTTCCCGGAACATAATTTTCCGGTGTTCGGCAACCAATATGAAAAAGTTTCGAAAAATATTTTTCGTCAGCGGCGGCGGCGGCCGGAGACCGGCGGCGGTGGTGGCTGGCGACGATTGACGACCGGTGGCGGCGATTGGCAACCGGCGGCCGCGATCGGTAGCTGGCGACGGCGGCCGAAGGCCGGCAACTGGCGGCGGCGACCGGTGACCGGCGATCAACTTCCTCTCCCACGGAAAACATTTTCCCTCCTATGGGTTTTGCCTTCACTTTGGGGGAAAATGATTTCCTTTTTGTGAAAAGTGGAAATCATTTTTTACAAAACAATAAAGGATTTGGGAGTGGGGAAGGAAAATGTTTTTCCACGGAAAACATTTTCCGCCCCCAAACACCGAAAACTCGAAAATTGTTTTCCGGAAGAATATTTTTCTAGAAACCAACACAACCTAAAAAAATCACCACTTGTCGTGGAGAAGAGAATCAATGGGACATGACTTTGCGGTGGGTACCATTTCTGGTATCAGTTCCAAACAGGTGCCTAGAAAAGTACACTGGACCACTCTGTCCAATAAAACTGAGACAAAAAGGCATAATTTAGACATTTTAGAATTGACTCCAACCTACAATGTATCTGGCCCCAAAGTCCAAAATCCTACTGAAGAGGAGCTGCTTCATTTGATTAGAGAAAAACAGACAGAAACAGCTCACAGAATACAAATTTAGGATCGATAATCCATCTTAAAATGCATTACATGACATAAAATTTGAGCTTCAAGTGCCTAAAAAAGTTATATGTCTGGACCATAAACATATCAACAATCCCATAAAGTTTCCAGCAAGTAAACTTTTTAATAAATAGTTGGATGTCCTTATCCACTACATTTAAGTAGTCAACCAACACTAAGCTCCAAAGCTTAACATATACAACTCAATTCACACAACTAGATACTTCAACAATTGGTGGTTTGAGTGAAGGGCGTTTGCACCTCATTCTGCTTGCGTTTTGTCTGTGGGTTGATTTACCAAAACATAAGAAAACAAGATGCTATGAATGACGAATTGTAAATATAAATATGAGAGCCCTAGAAAATTCAAGATTCACTAAACTCTTCAAGGTAGAATTGGTAGAGAATTCCGAATAACTCCTAACAAACCAAAACTGAATAGTTGGACGAACATGATAGAAAAGAAACTAATAAAATTCACAAGTCCCAACCACAACAATTTTTCAGTTGTCTTACCACAGGATCAAGTCCGCAAAAGGATGCCATAGCCCCTCCTACAGAATGCCCAGTCACCATGATGTTGATGTCTCCATATAAATCCTTGGCTCTTATCACAGCATCCAAAATACCAGGTCGAATTGTCATATTGTGATAAGCATAATAAAATCCATGATGAACCCAAGCAATAGAGTAACATTGTAACTCAATCCAAATCAGAAGTATCCACAGGCTGCAAAAGGCTTATCATCTCTAGAACTTATCATGGCACCAGGCATGCCAGGGTAGTTTATGTCAAGCTTTTTCCAGTAGAGATCTTCAACCCAATTCTGTATGCTATATACATTACTAGAAGCAATCACTAACAGAAAAGCTCAAATTATAAAGAGACGTGACAGAATTTTTCACAAAACAAAATTAGTGAAGTATGTGATCTCCTCATGACTTCATCTAAAATTACAAGAAAGTAACTTTCTTGTGTTGGTGGAAATAATTCACCCTTTTTCCATTCGTATGGACAGCAGACCCATGTGCCTTGTGTCCACATTCACTGAGGCTGCTCTTCTTAGCTTAAATTTTCATCAAATCCTTGGCATGTCAATTGTGAGGGGAAGAATTGCTAAAGTTAACACGTTCTTGAGTACCTCTGAAAGCTATAACCATAGCATTAAGGTCCTTGGCCACCCCAACATATGCCTACAGGTGTAGGATTTAGAAATAGAGACAAACAATCAGATGCAATTGAAGCATAGAGGCATCACAAGCATCTAAATTGATAGGCCACTATAACACGAATTATATGCCTGTAAGTAGTGCTAGACATCAACTATCAATTCAATGACTTTGAACCCCAGCTTTCAGGTCAAAAAGGCATTAATAACGAGTTCAGAAGCTCATAAGACAAGGCAGTATATGCCCACAAAATCTCGTCTCAAGAATTGGCTATTTAGTAGTGAGGATCTATTATTCATGCAACCTTAGCAACAATGCTATATTAAAATGTAGTCAAATTACCATGGTCTTTCCATCACATCTAGGACATGTCCAGCTAAAAAGTTCTGTCAAATCTGACATGTGAACCCGCAATAAAAAGCTTTGCATTAAATTACAATTTTATCGTATTGAAGATGCGTAACAACTACAAGCTTTAGGTAAATATGATTTTTTTTGTTAAAGAACACCTAACGGCATATGCATACTCCACCAATATCATGGCAAGAGCGTAATTGTAAACAGCTTTATGAGCCTTGGACTACAGTCCATTACTCGACAGGACTAAAGCTGAATAGCCGATGTTCAATCACTGTGAGCACTCGACAAATTTTATCCCTAGAGTAGAAACAGCAGAATCAGATTTGCATCGAACAAATATAAGGAAAGCGTAGCATCGATCCAAACTCGGTATAATCTAAGGGCTTCACAGAATCAACCAAATACAACTCAACGCACGTCAGTTATATGCTTTGAAAACATCCAATTGTA
Source organism: Syzygium syzygioides (assembly GCA_031216285.1). Classification (NCBI taxonomy): domain Eukaryota; kingdom Viridiplantae; phylum Streptophyta; class Magnoliopsida; order Myrtales; family Myrtaceae; genus Syzygium; species Syzygium syzygioides. The sequence goes on from CM062249.1 coordinate 31,858,216, forward strand.
CACCGGAGGTATAGTTTGCCCCCATTCAATCAGGTACGCTACGGCTCCACAACACAGTCAACGATTTCCCCCAACCCTAAAACACCTAATCCGCACAAATTCACAACACAAATTTCACCGTCCAAGCTCGAAACACGACGTACTCAATCCCAACGCCTTTTTCTATTTCGCGCCTTCTCACTATCAAAACTCCCGATCAGAGAGAATCAGAGCAGTAGTATGGGATGCCAGGAACGCGAATTGCAATTTACTTCTCGCCCCCCACTTGCGGCAATCAAGCATTGTCAGAACAACCATCGCCCCTCAACCACGCCCCGCGTTCCGCCGCTCCCTATCCTGCAACAGAAACCGAAAGAGAGGACGACGGATTTACGATCTTTCCTGATCTGCCCCTCGGGATCTTCTTCTGTTGGCGGGCATATTCGGCGTCACATTGGGTGATTTCGTCGTTTGCGTGAGGCCACTCAAGGAAGTTCCCCTTCTGCAATCGGGACGTTTTAGAAAGAAAGACTGCCCGGCGGGGTCTTCTGTTGTGTTTTTTTAGCCTCGAGAGAATGGGACGTGCTTTTTTTTGGGAAAATCTTGGGTCCCGTCTTCTTCTCTCCTCTGGAGCTTACCTTTGATTTCTACACATTAGTTGGTTCAAACTAAATTCTAAAAAATATTCTAAATTAAAGTTAATATTATTTATCTGATCACTTATATTCGTGGAGGTATGTGAAAACGCAATTTACTCGATTATGGTCGCAAGCTCTCGCGAGTTAAATTTTTCAAATTCACGCTCGAATTGATGTAATGACTCGAGTTGTTCGAACTCAAGTGACCGACGAGTTGAGGTTAATTGCGAATTATGGAACCCACTTCTCATGGGTTGAGAGAGAGAGTTCGAGAAGGCAACTTGCTATTGTGTATCGATTCTCGAATACTCTCGGAATACTTATGTTGAATTGGATCCAATATTTCCTACGTTTTTTCATATAAATGTACCTCCGGTATTTTGAGTTGAATCGCTTAATCTAAAATTTACAAAAATATTTATAGTGTGAATACAATTGGACTGTTCACCGTTTTAGAAGGTGATGGCATTGTCATCCCACAATTGCTCGGTTGATATATGAGTCGTACAATTATCGGGATTGAATACTTCACTTTACACGTAAAAGATTATTAAATAAAAGAAAAAGTCTATAATCTTTGAGAACAAAAGTCATTGGACTTTTTTCACCGGCTATGTTTGAAGTAAAAAACAAAGTTTGTAACCTCACACAACAGAAGTCACGAATGTCGTTTAAAAAAAATACCAAAGAGTGCGAATGAATTATTATTTTTATATATCGCAGTTAGCTCACACAAACAAAATAAAACAAGAACCCCAATATGCGGTATGTGCGATGTTTGGTGGCTCTCACGGATTTATATTCATAGTCAAATGTTTATAAAAGCACAGAAAAATTAGTCCACGAAACAAAAGGTGGAAGTTAAGAAAAAGTAAAATTCAAGAGAAATTATTGTGGAGAGTAAATTAATCAATTTTGTAGAAATCAATCTTCAAATCTCTTCCTTTATAAGTAATACAGATTATAAACACATCAATCCTTCATTCGACTTAAGTCAAATTTTATAAGCATAGAAACAGATTTATGGAAGAATCATTTTCTGATCAGGCTCATGCATCGCTCGTTCACTATAAGAGAAGAAAAAAAATTTTGAACATTAGAAAGTCGCAATCCAAACCCAAGCATGATAACTCAAATGATGAAAGGATCACACTATCTTCCATTAATTCACTGGTTGGAATCATGCCGTGAGCGAACCTTTGACCGGTTAGTATTTTTAGGTATGCGCAACGTTATGTGAAAGGATTTTCATGCCTTTAACATATTAGTTATGAAGATAAATTCATATACCTATAAATGGACCGAGTGATTATGGCTCAGACAAGACATTCCATAACAAATATAACACTTTATGATAACAAGTATGGATAATCATATTGATGATTTCTTCTCACTTTTTGATTTATCAGAAAAAAAAAAAAAACTGCAACCCATCGGGACTCAGGCGGAAAATTTTCGAGCCGCGGGTCCATCTTGCACATGAGCCCACACTAGATTCAAATACATTCGGACTGGCGGGAAATTTTCGCGCCACTCGCATAAAACGAAACATGAAAGGAAAAAAAAAAACCAAAGCAAAAACCACTCCCCCCGCAATATAAAAGCAGCGAGAGACGATTCTCTCCTCCTCGGATCAAACGACCTTCTGATTCCGACTCTCTCCTCCTCCCCTTTTTAATGCCAATCGCCACTTCCGATTCCGATTCGGCCTCTCTCTCTCTCTCTTCCTAGAGCAAGCAGCGATGACCTCGATCGATCGATCGGTCGATCTCCGCTGTGGCGAGACCCTCGGAAGCAGCAGGCGTCATCGGACGAGGCCCTGTCCGACGGCTCCGAGGAGGAGCAGCTGCAGCTCAACGAACGATTGACCTATGTGGTGAGAGTCTGTCTGTCTGGTTGTTGTTCCTGCTGTTCTGTTCAAAGGCTTCTTCCAGAGAAGTCTTAAGCGCAAGCGAGATCACGGGAGAGGGCAGTCCAAATAATGATGCTGCTACGAACCATTTATTAGCGTGAACGGTGAAAAGATTGGCACCTCTCGGAGGAATTCAAACGAACAAAAAGTATTGTAAGAGCTACCGGTATAAACCCCCGCCTAATTGGTAATCGGGTGCGTGATTTTTGGGGGAAAGTTATGCCGGCTAACTTGCTAGGCGTTGACTTTTGTTGGATGTTCTTTGTTCAGAAGTCCCGTTGGAATCGTTGGATTGTTATCCTACTTTAGCTAATTGAAATGAAATGAGGTTTATTCGATCAAAAAAAAAAAACTTGCTAGGCGTTGACTTTGTTCGGTTCGCATGCTGGTGTTAAGGGACGAGCATCAACAATCTCTATCTTAAAAGGGGAAAATGCATCTACAAACCACCAAGATGGAAGGGAAAGTCTGACGTGGACTCCTGCCTTAAAAGGGATTTATTGTATGACCTTGTATCAGTTAGATCGGGCGGACCTTTCGATGTTGAAATGGTGCTGTTAGATGCTGGATTTCAGGTACATGTGAATCTAGATAGATTGATTGCCACCACCTCCCAAAGGAGCCTGGTTAAATGGAATGTTTGAGAGAACGCTTGATCGTGGAGCTTCCTGACTCGATTGGATCCCTCATAACCCTTGAGCACTAGTCTTTGAGAAACTGCAAATTGATAAAGATGCTACCAGAATCAATCTGGAACTTGGAATCACTTGCTGAGATGGATATGTCGACCGTGGACATAGAAGAGCTGCCTGGTTCGATCGGGATCATGCAGCATTCGAAAGTACTGTAGATCAGATTCTCTGCCATAAGAATGATATAGAGTGCAGTATGCAAGATGGAAAGGCTAGAAGAAATAGATGCGGAGCTTAGTGAGAATTTGCCAATAGAAATTCCAAGGATATCTGGATATATTCATCTCGGAAGATTTTGAAACTGACGTACTGAGATACACCAATTATCGAGGCTTTTAGAAAGTCTTATATGTCTGCATATTCATACTGAGTTGATAATGGCATTTCCAATCTCTCAAACTTGAAAAGCTTGAGAGATTAGTCTTTGGGAAGCTGAAAGTCTCCTCACCCTGGTGACCCGTCAAAGGTCATTGAAGATTCTATCCCCCGGTGGATTGATAGGTTAAACAAACTGGAGTCTTTAGAGTTGTCCTCTTCAACAATGACCACCATGCCACTAGATATTGCATAGCTTTCTCATCTCAAGAGACTCGAACTCTCTAATGAATGTCTGCGGTGCCTCCCAAGGCTTCCCTCAAGTTTATTGCCCTTACGACTCAGACATTGCCAGTCAACGCATACATTGATAGACCTATCAAACTTGAAGAAACTATCAGAACTTGGAATTGAGTACTACGCAGTTACAGAAATTCCAAGCCTTGACAGTCTGAAAAGTTTTAGAACGTTGGAGCTGAACGAACTCAACCAATTAAGCATATTGGACGATCTGAGCGGCTTGAAGAAACTAATGGCTTTTCATTTACATCATTGTGGTAGTCTAGTCGATCGGGCTTTATGTTTCGGTGTCAATGCGGGCCTGGGCCCAATCAGCCCATTGAACTGGACCGCCCGGAATTCACGTTAATTAAGATAGGGGAGACGAAATCGTTTGGAATTTTGATGTTGCTTTTGGTGACTTGACTTCGAATGAATGCAGCATTTATTTGAGGCAGTTGATTATGATCCCAAAATTTCTGCATTTACTCGGGGCAGTTGAGAAACATGATAATCGTCAACTTTGACAGGTTGGAGCGATGTTGTGAGGAAGCATCCTTGTTGACCAATTTTGTAGCAAAATTGGCCCACGGCTTTTTAGTTTAATGACCTACCGAAAAGTCATTTGAAAAATCTTCCTTTTTAGTTCCTTAATGTTTTTTGGTGAAGAAGGAACAAAGGTCTTTGATAGTTGAGGCCCGCATGCATCTATACGAAAAGCCTTTCTTTTCTTTTGATATTGTAGGAGTTACACAGTGGATCCCATTTAATTTTCTCTTCTTCCCTGAGCTCTGGAGCTAATGGAGGAAGCTCACTTTTGATTCAAATGGAAGGAGTCTGATCTAAAAATTCAGCAACAAAACTTTTGGACTATGTTTTTCTAAAACAAAAGTTTAGTGGAGTATAATCAAAGCGAAAGCTATTGGAGAACGAATTCGATCTTCCATCGATCTCAATTCAAGAAATTTGATACTTCCCAAGAGTCTTTTTTGACTCATCGAGTTATCGTGATTAATAGCTTCAATCTTAAATTTTTTTTATGATGCTTGGATATATGTCTAAAAAGACTCAAGAACTCATGAGTTCCATAATGAAACATTTTTAAACCTCCGGATCTAGCAAGATTTTACTCTCTCCTCCTTGGCTGCCCCCACCATGTGCTTCCTCCATGTTGTCCTCATCAAATATCAAATAGGTCCATTTAATCAACATCTGTACTCGATCGAAATCTGAAGGTCTTGCCGGTGTTGGCGCATTCACATCGCTCATGTACTCGCTGGCAAGTGCGAAAGTGACCCTGCAATTATGTACAGGCAAAGATGCAAGCCTGTCTCGAGCGGTATCATCCCTGCAATCTACGGGCAATTGCGTGGGCATTTATCAAGACACGTGTTGTCAGGATTTCCAATGGAAGATGATATTTTCAATTTGTGGTCACTTGAGTGTGAAGTTTGGTTGTCTCCAATTTCTAGAACCTGTACATAGTAGAAGAGCGAAGGCGTACTCGGTCTAATGGCTTGATCAACTTATCAACTTATCCCCCAATTAGCTTTAAAGTTTGCGGAGGGATAAAATTTAGAATGCATTGTTTTGAAGGGGGCCTTTTAAAGTGCCAGGACCAAATTACTTTCAAGTAATACTTTATCAACACCAGTGAATGACTATGAGCTATTCAGTCGGTCTTAAAATTGAGAAACTCTAGCTTGGTGCTGGGAATAGTATTAACCAAACTCTTATCACCTTGATTGTCAAAGTTGACTTTCCTAAACAGTTGGAGCAATTTCGGTCTATTAGCCTTTGCAATATTTCCTTCATTATTATCATTGAGATTACCTTGATTTGATTGCAGAAATTTAAGCTAAACTTGATTTTGCTCAACCAAGTAAGTTTCGTTCCGAGTCATCACATCCAATATAATATCATCATTGCTGAGGAAATAATTTATTAACCGCGCAAAATGAAGGGGAAGTAAGGCTACATGCTAGTCAAGGTGGGTTTGGGCAAGGGGCTTAATAGGTTGAGGCGTGAATTCACGTGGCTGGACTTCTTGATTCATTGGTGGATCCCATCATGCGATTTATTGTGACTAACAGTACGCAGCATTTTAGGAATGGGGAACTAAGAAAAGCTCCAGGGGGTGTATAACAAGGGGATCTGCTTTCGACTTCAATCTGTCCTTTGTTTGGGGTGACTTTCTCACTTGATCATGGATTTGGTTGAGAAGAGTGTTTGGAAGCCTTTCCGAATTTTCATTTTCCATCCCTTCATGTGATTTGTCCACAATAGCCACCTGCATACTCAACCAACTTACCATTAAAAAGAAAATTTGCTCCTTGCCATGAGGGCATTGGAGTAATTTGGCAGCAGCAAAATAGACATCCAATTGATGATCAACAACTCGTATGACCAGATTGGAGGCAGCTTTCCCCAAAATAGCCCCAACTCGACACCCCAACTATGAAGGTGACACTACAATCATGTACAAGCAAGGACGTGGTGCGGGCAGGTGCGTGGACAATCATCGCAACGGAACTACTCGTGATTGCGCACAGACCACATGTCCAGTGATTTTGCCTCGTTAAGGAACGTAATAATTGTCAACATTGACAGGCTGGAGAGATGCTGCAAGGAATCATCCTTATTGACCAATTTTGTAGCAAAACTGGCCCCACTGCTCTCTGCATATTCACCCAATCCTGTGGCTTCTAAGTTCAATGACCTATCGAAAAGTCATTCGAAAAATCTTCCTTTTTAGTTCCCTAATGTTCTGTGATCAAGAAGGAACAAAGGTCTTTGATAGTTGAGGCCCGCCTGCATCTTTACGAAAAGCCTTTCTTTTCTTTTGATAATGTAGGAGTTAGATAGTGGATCCCACTTAATTTTCTCTTCCTCCTCGAGCTTTGGAGCTAATGGAGGAAGCTCAATTTCGATTCAAATGGAAGGAGTCTAATCTAAAAAATCTGCAATGAGACTTTTGGACTTTCATTTACTTAACCAAAAGTTTAGTGGAGCATAATCAAAGCTAAAGCTATCGGAGAATAAATTTGATCTTCCATTGGTCTCAATTCAAGAAAATTGATACTTCCCAAGAGTTTTTTTTGACTAATTGAGTTATCGTGATTTAATAATAACTTCGATCTTAAAAAAAATTTATGACGCTTAGAAATATGTCTAAAAAGACTTAAAGAACTTATGAGTTCCATAATGGAACCTTTTTACACCTTCAGATCTAGCAAGATTTTACTCTCTCCTCCTTGGCTGCCCCCACCCTGTGCTTCCTCCATGTTGTCCTTAATCAAATATCAGTAGGTCCATTTAATCAACATCTGTACCCAATCGAAATCTAAAGGCCTTGTTGGTGTTGGCGCATCGACTTCACTCATGCACTTGAGAAGGTCAGCTAATCAACCACCGGGAATGACCATGGCCATAGGCATGGGGTTTTTAGGGTTTTGGATGGGTGTGAGCAGAGCAAAGGAAGAAACGTGCAAAGTTCAAGGAAGGATCTGAAAGGAAGTTGTCGTGTGAGCAGACCAAAAGTGTAACGCTAAAAAGAAGGTGGACGAATGTAAAAGTCTCAAGCGCGTAGTGGAAAAAGGGCGAAAGCAAAGCAAGATAATATTCCACTTCCACTTTTCTCAATAGTTAAAATTGTAGACCCTTTCTTTTGCATATTGAATTTCAAATAACCTCGATTTCGTGGATTATCTCACTTTTAAGACTCTAAAAATTGTTAAGTTCAGTTTTTTAAATAAAACTTAAAACTTTGACAAGTTGTCCAAAATCACATTCGACTATACTAAAGTCACATCAGATCCACATTAGCTCTATTTACCTGCCGTTGTTCATGCATGCTGCCACATCGGATTTTTATCAATCGTCTTAGACAAAATTGTGATGGAAGGTGCTTTTTGGTAACTAGTACAAATTGGGTTATTAGTAATACAGAAAAAAAAAAGTTGGAGAATCAATGTTACATTGGGCAAAGTATAGGATTTTCTATGGAATTTTTTCAAGCAATGTCCAATTCACGTCAGACTTTTAAGCTCGTCAGTTGTCCAAGCAAACCGCCACATCGGATTTTCAATGTCCGTCTTATAACAAACTTTGACGGAGCCTATTTTTTTGTCCTCATATAAGTTTTAGATTTTGATCACGTAAAAACGATTTGGGCAATTGATGTCATAGTAAATATATAGGTTAGGATGTTTGAGGGAACCGCCACTCGCCATCATTGGATTGCCGCCCGCCCATCACCATCACGAGCCCTTACCTCCTTCGTGCATCGATCTATCCGCGAGTTAACTCGTCGACCTACGTCCATGGAGTTCGCCACCAACAGAGGTCGCCAGCTACGACCGCAAATCCGTGGTTGCATGGGCGCGGGTGTCGGTGGGCCGACTCAGTGAATTCGCTGGATTTTTTGGAGCCACGGAGAGGGGCCCACCGCCCTGTTTTATCATTAAAACCAAATGGCCAAAAAAGAAAGAGAAAAGAAGGAAACTCCTCACCGCGACGGGCATTTGGGTTATTTTGGCAGCAGCAAAAGACAGGATGCAATTGAATGGGGAGCAGAGAGGAAAAGGACGGGCGCGGGGGCGCGCCTTGATTACGGTGGATGGGAGCGGGAGCTGTCGGATGTCGGTGGTCAGGTCACATGGGGGGAGTGATGGTTTCGTGTGTAGTGAAGAAAAGTCAAAGTCTACGAAGATTTGGACTACGAACAGTCCACGATGAACCAGCTTTGCTCAAGAAGGAATCACACATCGACCAAAAACGAAAGGACGAAGAAGAAGAAGAAGAAGAAGAAGAAGAATCACACCACCAATTCATTTTACTTGGCAGTAACATGTAATGACTAATAAACTCAAATTAATGTCATCTTTGTTTAATCTGCAATCCATCGAAATAACAACGATTACAAAGGAATTAGGCTAGAAATTGTGAAATCATATTTGTAAAGTATTATATATGTTCGTGTTCTTGGGAATGTAGAAAAATTGAGCATTAATGAAGTATATGCATCTCACTTCAATGCACTACAAAAAATTAGAGAAAGCGATTCCTTCTTACTAAGTCATTATTCTCTAAACTTATTATTTTTAGTCCATGATAAATGTTTTACATCGATCAAATAGTTTTACGTAATTCAAATACCGAAAAAGTACGGAAATTTTTTATCTCAGAAATGGTTTTTCATCAAACAAACTAACCCTAAGTTAAATAAAGAAGATGGTAAAACAAGATCTCAATAACAATTTTTCGTGAATATAACTATGAAAATAAATTCCTCTGGGCATGGGAAAAAATCTTGCTGACAACACAAAGGCACGCTAAAGCATGGGCGGGGTCTTCTTTTCCACGTTAGGATGACCCATCTTCTTTTTCTTTGCTGTATTGCTTTATGTTTTTTTCATTATCACTTTGCTTTTTTAACCGGATTTTCCTCGGATTCTTGCGGGCCAGTTTCGCGGTGAACGCTGGTTGAGGTCTCTGGTGGGTTTATTACTTTTATAGTTGATTGATCGGTGGCCACCATTTGATAAATGATTTTTTTTTTTGGCCAACAACATTTGATAAGTAGGGCTTTTGAACTTTTTTCATCTCTGAAACATTTCTCGAAGAAAAGATCAAGTGAGATCAGTGGAGGGGAGGCAATGCTTGGTTTATTCATCATTGGATTGATCATAATCCGGACTCTGAAAGCTTTATTATACGTGCCAACTCTTTATGGGTGATTTTGATTGGCTAAAGAACGGTTGATAGAAGATGATTTTGGTAGCTACTGCTTATGTTGGTTGTCGTCAAGTTAGTATCGTGAAATTTTAGTTGCGAAGTTGCTATTTTCTATGGGGAAACACAAAATGTTCAATTGCCACAAAATGATGTAGAAACTTGAAAAATACTTACAAAACAAATACTATCTTTTCAAAGAAACTTTGATATTTAAATAGTCTAACCAATCGTGCCATTAATATTAAAAAAGTTGATACTGTCTAATTTAACTAAATAGAAATTACGAAATTGCCATATACATATAGTTTTGCCTTGTATCGAAATACAATCATTATATTAAAAATTGCAATGGCTACTACTCTCTAAAGAAAAAATAAAATAAAAGAACAGCTTGGGGGGGAGATGTGTGTCACAGAACTAGAACGGCAAAGTCAAAGTATTCGAAGACTTGGACTACGAACAGTCCCTGAACCAGATTTCTCAAGAAGGAATCAGACATCAACCAAAACAAAAAGGAATCACACCAATAATTCATTTATCTGCGCATGTGGGAGAACAAAAACGTCGAAAGAAAATCTCCACGATTAGGCACAGGAAAAACAACTCGTATGACCAGACGGGGGGGCTGTTTTTCCCAAAATAGCCCTGACTCGACACCCAAACCCCGAAAGTGACCCTACAATTATGCACAAGCGAAAACACGCCGGCGGGCGAGTGCGTGGGGCATTCATCGCAACGTAACTCAGTGTTGTCAGAAACTCCACAAAGACAAAGATTATTAAAATTCAAAAGCATAATAACCGAAAGTACTCGATTGCTCCCATCTTTTTAGAATTCCACTAGTTTATTTACTCCTCTATTGTATCTTCCTGTTTTTTCAATTGCGTTATGACGGTGAAGATAAAAGAGAAGAATTGAGTTGGGAGGGGCCACTTTGGTTTTGAAAAAACCTGCATTCGTCAACTTTGACAGGCTGTAATGAAACGTTCTTATTGACCAACTGTAGCAAACTTGAGACCCTGACTCTCCGCATATTTAGCCAACCCTGTCTTCCGCGTTTAATGACCCACAGAGATCTCCGTTTGTTAGTTCTGGCTTCTAAACATTTTCCATCTCTTGCTGCCACTGCTTTTGGTGCTATACTTTTCAATTTTTGTTCCGTGAAGAGAAGATTAAGCGAGATCAAATGGAGGGGAGGGCAAAAAAAAGACGCATCTGTGAAAATGATGGAACAGCAGGAGGCGCTTCTTCTACTCAGACTTCAACAGAAGGTCAAGGAATGGCTACTTCATATGACTATGAAGTATTCTTGAGCTTCAGAGGACCAGATACTCGAGAAGGTTTTACCGACTTCCTTTACACTAGTCTAATAGCTGCAGGAATCCGTGCATTTAAGGATGACGAAGATCTTCGCAAAGGGGAAGAGTTTGCCCCTGAACTTCTCCAAGCAATTGAGCAGTCGAAGATCTTAACACCTATATTTTCGAAAGGTTATGCCTCTAGCGTATGGTGTCTCAAGGAGCTTGTCCAGATGGTCAAGTGCCAGAAAACTGGAAGACAAAAAATATTGCCCATTTTTTATGATGTGGCCCCTTCAGAGGTTCGACACCAAACAGAGGGTTATGCAAAGGCCTTTCTTGCACATGAAAACAAGAAGCGACATGATGAAAAGACTATTCAAGAGTGGAAGGATGCTCTCAGTGCAGTGGGAGCAATAAACAGATGGGACCAGCATGGCGAGAAGAACAGGTAACTGCTTTTCGCATTCCATCTGATGTGCATTGTATCATTAAAACTGGATGCATATCAATTGGTTTCTTTTCTAGATTTGTGTTAGTCTTGTTAAAATTGAATTGTATGCAATCGAAGTTATACTGCAAAATCACGGTAAATGATGACACAATCCCAAATTTGTCCCATCTCATTCCCAGCAACATTTTTTGTCAGTTCAGGTCATTCATTAACCCTAAAGTTCCACCACTAATTCATCTAAATGAAGTAAATCGTTGAATAACACTTTAAATTAGATCTGTAGCTTTCAATTTGGTCCTGTAAGAACTTAGTTTGGTTCAACTCAGTTTTCTAACTCATTGCCTTTTGACCTCTAACAAACACAAGGCGAGTAGGTGAGTTCGTGAAAACATTCACGCAGAAGGTTTTCAATGAGTTGAAAAAGGCTTCTCTGTTACTATCAGACAACTTGGTCAGTGTTGATCACCATGTAAATAAAATCATGGACATGATAGGTGCTTGGACAAGTGAAACACGGATTATAGGAATCCATGGGATGGGTGGCATCGGAAAGACGACTATTGCCAAAATCATCTACAATCGGCTTTTAAAAAATTTCGACAATTGTTCATTTCTGTCCAACATCCGTGAAATGTCAGAAACCAAGGGCATTGAATTCTTGCAGAATCAGCTCATCTATGACATCCTCAAAAACGAATGGACAAAAATAAGAAACTCTGATGAAGGGACTCAGACAATTAGAGAGAGGTTGTCTAATAAAAGAGTCCTCATTCTTCTCGATGATGTGGCTCACAAGAAACATATGGATGCCCTTGTAGGAAACCATGATTGGTTTGGTAGAGGGAGCAAACTTGTTATTACTACAAGAAAGAAAGATGTTCTGATTCCCAAAGTGGACTGCACTTACGAGGTTAATGCCATGGATGACTGTCATTCTCTACAACTTTTTAGCAAACATGCCTTCAGAAGAGATTCTCCTTTAGACGAGCATATCGACCAATCCATAAGGGCAATAGGCATTGCTGGAGGCCTTCCGCTAGCTCTTGAAGTCATAGGTTCACTTTTATCTTGCATTGATAAGAAAAAGTGGGATGACAAATTGGAGAAGTTGGAAAAGGTTCCTCATGTGGATGTTCAGAGTAAGCTAAAAATAAGTTTTGATGCATTAGAAGTTCGACAACAACATATATTCCTCGATATAGCTTGTTTTTTTCATTGGATATGACAAAGACATTATGGTTCATTTCTGGGAAAAATTTATATATTTTCCAGAAGAAGTTATGGAGGTTCTGCAGAACATGTCTATGATAAAGATTACATGGGATAATGGAGTGTGGATGCATGACCAACTCAGAGACCTCGGAAGAGAAATGGTTCGTCAAGAAAGTAAGATGAAAATAGAGAAGCAAAGGAGGGTGTGGGATCCTAAGGAAGCATTGGATTTGCTGAGGAGACATGAGGTAAAATCCCCCGTGCAATAAATCTCCATGTTACTTGTGGACATTTTCTTTTTAAAAAAAAGCCAGTTACTTTTTTCTGTTCTCTAGCACTACTGTGACCTACTCAAACCAATATTTTTGCTCTGTCAAGATTAAAGGAACGAAAGTACTCCAACTCAACCCCTTAAAATAGTGAACTTGAATGTGTTTCGCTTTAACTCTTTTGTTTTCAAAATTTTCCATTGGGCAGGGAAAAACAAAAGTTGAAGCTCTTTGTCTCCGCTTTGACCATGAGCGGCGGTACTGTTTTACCTATAAGGATTTTAAGAGAATATCAAATCTGCGGTTTCTTCAAGTTAACGGTTCGGACGAATATTTTCGTGCTGAAGAGAGGCTTCTTTGGCACGAATCGCCATCAAATGTTCTTCCGACTAATGTTTTTCAAGAGAATTCAGATCTCCTTCCACATTTACGTTGGCTTTCTTGGCACGGTATACCCCCAACATTTAAGATTGCAAATTTCTCCATGGAGAATGTGGTTATTCTTGATCTATCTCGGAGTAAGATTACGCATGATTGGCAGGGGTGGAGCCATATGGAGGTATGTTATATGCTAGACAATACTTATTATTCCATCTTATGAGATTCAAAAATAATCTTTGCATGATTTTTCTTTTACAGGTGTTGAAGAATTTGAAAATTTTGAATCTGACCGAATGCAATTGCTTGGAGAGAACTCCCATCTTCTCTGCTGAGGTAAATTTAGAACAATTGATCTTACAGGGATGTAAATCATTAACTAAAATTGATGGGTCGATTTGTCGTTTGAAAAGCCTAGTTTCCTTAGATGTAAGCTTTTGTAACAATCTTCGGAGGCTGCCAGAAGAGATGGGTAGAGATCTTGTGAGCCTTGAATACCTATCTCTAAAATATTGTGAATCGTTCAAGAGGCTTCCAAATACAATCGGAAATTTGAAATCGCTAATTAAGTTGGATATATTTCAAACGGGGATCAAAATACCTGATGCCGTCTGGACGATTGAGAAGCTCGAAGAAATAGATATCCGATGTACTCGTCTTTTAAATGTGGAAGTGGAAATTGGCAATTGCATCTGTAGAAATCGATCCCTAAGGATCTTGAAATTGTGGAATGCTACAATATACATGGTACCGAGGCTTCCTGAAAGTCTTATCATTCTAGAGTTGTCTACATTGCATATGGATACGTTTCCGGATCTATCAAACTTGACTAATTTAAAGGAATTGAAGCTGTGGTTTAGCGAACATGATGATGGTGGGGAATCTGATGGGCCTGTGGAAGAATATCCGATGCCACGATGGATTGGGAATTTAAGCAAACTGGAGATTCTGGACCTATCCTCTTATTATGTGACCCACTTACCCGCGGATATTAGTAGTCTCCTTCCTCGACTCCAACATCTTTCGATCTCATGCCCTAATGTGCGTTGCCTCCCAAGCCTTCCCTCCAGTTTATTATCCTTGGATTTGGACTCTGAACACATGACTGCCTTACCCATAGATATTAGTAGTCTCCTTCCCCGACTCCAAGAACTTGAACTCTGGTGCCCTAATCTGCTTTGCCTCCCGAGCCTTCCCTCCAATTTATCATTCTTACGTTTGGTACATTGCAAGTCATTTGGTTCCCTAGGGGATCTATTGAATTTGAAGAACCTATCAAATCTTACGATTATTGGATCTGTAATCTCAGAGATTCGAGGCCTTGATGGTTCGGAGAACCTAGATTTGCAGCTTTTGGAACTTCAACAGGTGTGGATGTTACCTGATCTAAGTTATCTCAACCAACTACGGCGTCTTTTTGTGTGCCACTGCAGTAATCTGATTGAGATTCAAGGCGAACTACCACAATCTTTGGGACAATTGAGTATTCATGACTGTGGATCTTTACAAAAGTTGCCTGATCTATCAAGCTTGAAGGGACTGCGATCTGTTGAAATATGGCATTGCGGGAAATTAAATGTGGAGGCAATTTCTTTGCTTTGCTTGGAGAAGGCAGTCAGATTTGTGGGAGACGAGACGAATCAGTGGTAAAAGATGACGAATCTGGATACGAATTTGAATATGGATTTGAGGGAGGAGACTGACGGATAAGTGCACGTTGCTCTTGAAAGCTTCTTGATCGTCGACCACAAATTGTTCCCTCGCGTGCAAACTTTAAACGAATTGAGGTAAGTTGTTTCATTTGACAACCAATGTTTTCCCTTTTTTGCAATCAAACTCTTTTAGGGATATGGAGGGAGCAGTTTCGCATGCACTTTTTAATTACCTTTTCGCGAGTTGATGACTAAAAATCTGATGAAGGTATTGGAATTATGATACCTCCGGACAACCAAAGGGTTCTTAATTATGTACAGACATTCGTTCTCTTCTACTAGTTTGGTTTGGCTTTTTTCGCCATATTCTCTTTGGATGGTTTGTCCTTGGTTTTATGTGTCCCAATTGGAGGTATGCATGTCGATTGCATCGTTTTTATTTGGTTTGGTTTGTAACAAATTATTAGATATCCTTGTCGATTTGTTGCTTCACATATTTTGAAGTTGATAACCTCGCTTTGCTTCAGAGATGACTTCCTTGTACTGTAAACAATTAAATGGAATGTGTGTCAGAAGTTCATATAATAACTATGGTTCTCATCCTGGAACTTTACGGCATAATCGACTAGTTGTTGCAACTGTGAAGAAGACAAACACCCTCTATTGATATGCTTATGTTCAGTTTTATCTTTCAGGAAAGATGTGCTTCTTAGTGGGATTTGCAAATATTATGGAGAAGTCATAAAATGAAGAAAGAGGAATTTTACTTGGGTAGCGGATCAATAGTTGGTGCAACAAAACTTCCACCTCCAAGGTATCATAAATCGTCTTATAGTTAAGGCTAAATTTCAGTAATATCGTTGCCTACTGCCCAGGACATATGATAAGTCTCACTTGGGGTTAGAAATCATGTAAATGAAACTCTTGTGTGACCTTGATTGTTGCCTACATTTTCTAGAAATGGTTATGCCTCAATGATTATCTATAATAGAAGCCCTTCCATTCACCTCGGTTATACTAGAGGATTCTTTTAGGTTTTAAGATTGACAAGAAGTGCTAAGGGAGAGATCTCAAACTGCCTTTTTGCTAGTTTCTAATGTTGCTGAGAGGAATTAAAGTTTGAAAAACTTACAGAAATCTTATTGCGCAGGGAGCTGTGGCTAATTGGGCAGCCGTACAAATGAAGACCAAATAAAGGAAAATGAAAATGACATCCAAGGTGAAGTTTTACGTCCACTTTTTAATTACTTTATGGGTTGATGCCTGGAAATCTGAAGAAGGTATTGAAATTATGGTACCTCCGTATAACCAGAGAGTTCTTAATTATGTACAAATATATGTTTTCTTTTCCTAGTTTGGTTTGGCTTTTTTAGCTATATTCTCTGTGGATGGTTTCTCCTTGCTTTTATGTTTCCCAGCTGGAGGTATGCATGTTGATTGCATCGTTATTATTTGATTTATGACAATTCATTAGATATCCTTGTCGATTTGTTGCTTCACATATTTCAAAGGTGATACCCTCTACTTCACATTGGAGATAAATTTGCTATATTGTAAACAATTAGATGAAATGTGTGTTGGAAGGTCATAGCACTATGGTTCTCATCCTGGAATATTACAACATAATTAACTCATTGTTGCTATTGTGAATATTACAGCATAATTAACTTTTTTTCTGATAAGAAGTGCCTCCTCTTCTGTTATAGATATGAATTACAAAGAGGTTTACGCAAATCTTCTTTTCATGTGCAGTTGGCATGTTGACTTCTTATATGGTTTTGTAATCCTATATGCCCTTCTTCAGATCTTCTTTGTTTTAATTTGGTTTGGTTTAGATGTTTCAATGGCTTTGAATTGCTAATTAACTCACCTAGTGAGATCAAGTCAATTTATATAACTTCCAAGTGCAATATTTTGTCAATTTACTATACGGTGATTTATCAGAGGTATCCTTTCAATTGCCGCTTCATATTACTGAATCCAAAGTTGTTCGATGCCCATGCTTCACGCAGGAGCACGTTAACCTTCGTCATGTCGTATGGGATAAACTAGTTGTTATAAAGTGTGTGAAATATCTCAGCACTTACGGCATCACCTCTACGGTAATAAGCTCCTCAAAATTGCAAGGTGTAGAAGACAAATACTCTACATCGATAAACGCATGTCCAGTTTGTTTTTTGGGTAGAGCAAGGCTCTTAATTGGATTCACAGGAGTTGAAGAGAAGGTGTAACGATTCTTAATTAAATTTAAAAAATCTTTCCAGCTGCAAATGGCCTTGGTTTGACATTATCTAATGTTGAGGTAAATCTGAAATAATGACCCAAATTGTTTAATTTCAAATGAATAGAAGTGCGGCAAAATTTTTTTCCAATTCTAAAAATTTAACATGGAATAGTCTCTCGCTGTCTGTAATTTCTAATCTTTTCGCCTTCTTTTTTTTTTCTTTTGTAATAGATAATCCACAAGTACTAACCGAGAGAGTGAAGAGCCACACCTCCGAAAACATTATCTAAAATAGAGAATTTTCATATTTGAGATTGGGGCGAGTCGATATTTTTTTTAATCATTATAATCATTGCAGAGGCTTCACTAAACTTTTGCCAGTCATTGGAGAGGCTTCCGAGTTTGATCGAGAATTTGGAAATGCTAATTGAGATGGATTCCAAATCGGATCTAATAGGTCACATCTTGTTCGTGAGCTTATTTACTACACTTGTTAGTGGCTCAATGTTTTAATACGATAATCGTGAATAATTTTTCCCATCTATGTTGACACAAGACTGGGCTTACACATTGGTTTCGTGTACTCTACTTTAATAGTATTTTGTATAATAATCAGCACAAAGCACAAATTTTGTGACATTCTGAAATCCGACCAACTTGGGATTTATGAAGTGAATGGTTTATGAACGTACTTGTAGTTAGATCTGGTTCGAAATTAATTACTCTGGGGATACTAACCGTTAGGGAAAGGCTAATTAGGGATTTAAATTCACGCGACCAAAGAAACTCGGTCGTGAACCGACTTTCGACCATAAAATTGTCGAGGTGACATTTTGAGCCAGTGTAGGCCGATCCAAGGATAGTCAGGGATCAATTCGCTACTGTCATATTAGTGGATCGCGGGTGATTCCACTTAACCACGAGATGAACTGACGAACGATCCTAAACCTATACCAACCGATCGTGCCCGTCGAGACTAGCGATCGATCCTCGTGATTAAGTGACAACCGAAGTCGTCACGACCCGAGTGAGCTTGAACGTGGCTTGATTCAGTATCGGCCATGGGTCAAATGTGCGAATTTCCCAAAAGCCACTCGTTAGTTCGAGATATATCCAAGTTACGTTAATTAGATTTATTCATTAATTAACGAACAAGATTTGGTCTCGGAAATTATGAATGTCACGACAGGATAGTTGGACGACGTTGTTATTGGCTTAGTCAGCCTCAAATTTGTCCGGATACTTCAGAAAATTCGAATTCTGACGAGAAATGAAAAATGACCGTTTTACCCCCGAGACTTTGTTAAGGCCAAGTGTAAATGGGAAACGGCATTTTGGTCATTTTACCCTAACTTTAGAAATGACAATTTTTGGACAATTTTGCCCTTGGACTTTTTGAGAAATCTCCATTTTACCCTTGGATATTTTGGAAAAGATTTGATCTCGACCGTTGAAATCAAGATAAGAACAAATCTTGGCTGTCGATTGGAAATGTGAAAGAGGGGTATGATGGTCATTTTTCCAAAGGGACACCAATTATTGGCCTTGGGTTATTTAATCCCAATTTTTTTCTCTCTCTCCTCACTCTCTCCCCTCTCGGCTCACTTCCTCTCTCCCTCTCCCTCACCGACCAACCGCCCCTCTCCCCCTTGCTGTGCCGCCGTCGTCCGGCCGCCGTCCGCCCGTCGTCGAGCCGCACCCCACCCTCACGCCGCCATCCCTCTTCCCCTCCCTCTCAGCGATCTCTCTCTCTCCCCCTCCCGTGGCCGTGACTTGGCCGGCCAAGCAAGCCGTCGCCACCGCCGCCATCGTCGATCGTCGCCATTTAGCCGCTTGCAAGATCGCCGTGCAGCCGCCGTGTGGCCGCCGGACTGCCGCCCCTCCTTTTCTGCCCGAGCTAGCCTAGGACTTCGTGTAAGTTACATTCTAAACACTATTGAGGATATCGGGTATTAACGAACCTGTTTAGACACGGTTTAGTGTAGTTTAGGGGCTGATTTGAATGTGGGGCCTTAGGGATGAATTTGTGACATTTTGGGGAAAATTTAAAGGCCAAATAAGGGCTGTGAATGGCTGGTTTGATTGCTGGAAATTTCTGTTCGGTGCGTAGATTGGGTGTTTTGGTTCGGCAATTAATTGCGTGAAATTGCCGTGTTATGCCATGATCGTTGTACCATGGTTTTGTGGTGAAAAATAGTGTATTATATGATGGTTGTATGTATGTATGCGGGCTGAATTGTGATGGTTGATTTGGGTACGTTTGAGTGCACGTATTTAATACCCGAGTATGTGAATGTGTGAGATTTGAGGTGTGTGATGTGCATGTGATCACTAAAAAGCCCTGAGGCGTGTTGACACTGGGTATAGATAAAATACGGTATGTTGGTATGTTCGTGTGATCACTAATCCCTAAGGTGTGTTTACGCGGGGAATTGAACCGACCTGAGGCGTGTTTACGTGGGTCATAATATGACTGTGGGGCCTGAGGTGTGTTTACGCGGGCCGTGGAAAAAGATTGAAAGTGAGAATTTGATCGGGCCTGAGGCGTGTTTACGCAGGTCGCGATAGGAATATGTGATGTGGCAAGTGGAAAGTGAGATCGGGCCTGAGGCGTGTTTACGCGGGTCGCGATAGGAAAGTGTGATGTGACAAGTGGAAAGTAAGATCGGATCTGAGGTGTGTTTACGCCGGTCGTTAGCAAGTTAAATGAAAATGGTGTGGCAGTGCATGAATGAGTGTGAAATGTGGAGTTCGGAAATGTCGTTTGTACAACGTGTGCTTTTGGGCATGAGAATAGCGGGGTATGTGCATGTGATATTTGAGACTAATGTGCAGGTCGAGCCCAGGTAAGTGCAATTATATGCGTGATATGTATGTATTGATTGATTGGGTGTTTGTACTTGTCTGGAGATACGCGGTAGCTTAAGTGGGGTTTAGGCTGTCAACTTATTGAGATGTGTTTCATGGTTATTTCAATCAAATCATTTCAGAACCCCGACCCAAGTCATGAATCCGCCGCTGCCCCAGCATTTTGGAATACCGATGCACACCGACCATAATATTGTAGAGTACCCGATAGATGAGAATCTGACTTGGGTTAAACATACTACCATAGTTTGGGTAGACGTAGGGCTTCCTCCTTGGCAGGCCCACACCTACACCGCTTGGATGTTCAGAGACGGGATGGATGAGTTTGGCCTCGTCCGTGGTTTCGATGTTCCGTTTTACGGAGTAGGGGATTGGGATCCGTCAGCCATACCCCCTCCTGACGGTGAGATGGCTAGTCTAGAAACTAGTCTCGTTCAGTCTGGACATTAGCCTGTGCCTGCAACGCCTAAACCGTCAGTAGGTGAGCCTCACTCGAAGCCAGAGGAATCACAGGCAGGATATGATTCTATGGAAGTGGCTCTCAATGTAATACCAGAGGAGGAGCTCGAAGAAGAAAACCCCGAAGAAGAGCCCGAAGACATACCAGAAGAACAACCCAAGGACGAGCCAGAAGGATACCCCGAAGTGGAACCAGAGGACGAACTAGAGAAGGAGCCAAAGAATGAGTCGAAGGATGAGTCGAAGGAAGAGCCGGAAGAGGATTCTAATGAGGTGGAGCAGATTGAGATTCCATTAGAGCCGGGTGAGGAGGAGAACAATCCGACGGAGATCGAGGCTTGTTCGAAGTCCTCGGACGAGTAGGTAGCTTAGAGGGATTCGGACTCGAGTCCTGAGGAGTCGGACTCGGAGTGGACGCCTTCTAGAGAGCGTAGGGGCTAGTTCTAGGGGTTAAGTAAACCTTTTGAAGTGTCCCGTTTTTGGAATAAGGTATACCCAGGCTACTAATCTTTTTGGTGTCGGTGGTGAATAGTATAGACGTTCGGTGTGCGTGTGTATCATGTGGATTGTATATGGTGAATATGGATATTGTATAAGTTCGAATAAGTAATAGATGTATATTCTCTCTTGTATCCCTGGTAAATTATAGTCCGGGTGTTTGTGGCTTTCGCTAGTGCTTTATAACTCTGATGTGATTGTTTCGGTCGACGATGTTCCTGGGACGTCGCATTAATTCGACCGAAGAGGGATGTCGCGAGCTCGATAGGGTTCGGGGGGTGACAAATTTTATGTCTAACTGCAACGCTTTGTGACAAGCAAATTATTGACACTAACGAGGGGTTAAATGTGAAGGATGGTTCATCTCGAAATAAACGTGTGATCTTTTCTTAATTTGATTGATCGCTAGGGGAGTGCTTGATGAAGATCATGCCCGATAATTTCCATCGGGCTTTATGTTTTGGAGTTAATTCGGGCCTGGGCCTGATCAGCCCATTAAATTGGACCGACCAGAGTTCACTTAATTAGGATGGGGGGAAACGAACTTGGTTGGATGTTTGATGTCTGCTTTTGTTGACTTCAACTTTGAATGAATCCGCATGCTTCTTTGTTTTGGGGGGGGGGGGCAAAAGTTGATTCTAATCCCCAAAATTTCTGCACCACATGTCCAGTGATTTTGCCGCGTTAAGAAACGTAATAATTGTCAACTTTGATAGGCTGGAGCGATGCTGCAAGGAAGCATCTTTACCGACCAATTTTGCAGCAAAACTGGCCCATGGCTCTCTGCATATTCACCCAATCCTGTGGCTTCTAAGTTCAATGACCTACCAAAAGCGAAAAATCATTCAGAAAAATCTTCCTCTTTTGGTTCCTTAATGTTCTGTGGTGATGAAGGAACAAAGGTCTTGATAGTTAAGGCCTACATCTATACGAAAAGTCCTTTTCTTTACCCTTAAAAAGAGTAGGAGTTGAACCTGAACAGGTCCTTAAAAGGCTCAATGGGCAAAAGTTAATTCTAAACCCCAAAATTTCTGCACCACAAGTCCAGTGATTTTGCCGTGTTAAGGAATGTAATAATTATCAACTTTGACAGGCTAGAGCGATGCTACAAGGAAGCATCCTTACTAACCAATTTTGCAGCAAAACTGGCTCACGGCTCACTGCATATTCACCCAATCCTGTGGCTTTTAAGTTCAATGACCTACCAAAAGCGAAAAGTTCATTCACAGAAATCTTCATCTTGTTGGTTCCTTCACGTTCTGTGGTGAAGAAGGAGTGAAGGTCTTGATAGTTAAGGCCCGCGTCTAAACGAAAAGTCCTTTTCTTTACCCTTAAAAAGAATAGGAGTTGGGCAGCGGATCTCACCTATTTTCTTTTCTTACCCAAGCTTTTGCGCTAATGGGTGAAGCCCAATTTCAATCCAAATGGAACGAGACTTATTTAAAAAAAGGTCAATACCATGAAAAATCTCAAACTGGTACACTTGTGACAAATTTACTCTAAATTAATTTTTTGACCATAAAAAACTAAAACTAATACACCTGTGATAAATTTACTTCAAATTAATTTTTTGACCATAAGAAACTCAAACTTATACACCCATGACAAATTTACCCTTAGTTCGTTTCCGTTAAATTTTACTGCCAAATTATTTTGTTAAATGACACATGGCAGTTGACTAATTTACCAATTTTATGTCTTATCCTTCGTTTGTCACAAGTGTACCAGTTTGTCATTTTCCGTGGTATTAATTCAATTTAACGAAAACTAATGAAGGGTAAATTTGTCACAAATAAATCAGTTTGGCGTTTTTGGTTGTTAAAATACTAGTTTGGGGTAAATTTATCATAGGTGTATCAGTTTTGGATTTTTGGTGGTTAAAAATTAATTTGGGGTAAAATTGTCACAAGTGTATCAGTTTAGGTTTTTTATGGTATTAAACCTCAAAAAATCTGTAACGAGACTATTGGACTTTCGTTTTACTTAAACCGAAGTCTAGTGGAGTATAATCAAAGTTAAAGCTATCAGAGAACAAATTTGATCTTCCATTGATCTTAGTTTAAGGAATTTGATACTTCTCAATAGTCTTTTTTGACTCATCGAGTCATTATGATTAATATCTTCAATCTTAAATTTTCTTTTTGGTCACACTCGGATTTATGTCCGAAAAGACTTAAGGACTTATGATTTCTGGAACGAAACATTTTTACATGTTCAGATCTTGCGAGATTTTATTTTCTATCGTGAAACATGGAATGTTTAGTTACCACAAAATTGATGTAGAAAATAGAAAAATACTTGCAAGCAAACACCATCTATTCGGAAAACTTTCTTTTAAATAGTTTAGCATATCATGTCATCAATCAATAAAAAAGTTAATGCTATCTAATTTAACTAAATGGAAATGGAACGTACCACATACATATAGTTTTGCATTACATCGAAATACAATCATTAGATTAAAAATTGCATGAGATTGGTCAATATGATTTTGATACGGACGCCAACAATCTAAACCTTAAGCTCCCTATGCCTCGTTTTAACGTGGCATTAATATTAGCTACCCTTCTCGGAAAGAAAGAAGAAAAAAAGATGGAACTGCGTACAGTTGGTGCAAGAAGATAGAAACATCACTGAATTAGAGGGTCCAAGTCAAAGTCTACGAAGACTTGGACTACGAACAGTCCATGAACCAACTTGCTCAAGAAGGAATCGCGCCAATGATTCATTTTATTTGGTACTTTGTGCCTCACAGTCAGACTTCCATAAACGTAGAAATTTCATCAAAAAGATTAAAAAACAAATGTCACTAGATCACTCGGTAAAATTCAATACTGATTCATTTGTTCTCTCATCCACCTTCAAAAATCACATGATAACAAATTGATCTCTGATTCTCATATTCATCAATAATTTCGTCTTGTGATTTCCTCCAATCAAATACCATCATATGAAAATCGAAAATCATATAAAAACAAACCCTTAGGGTGTGTTTATCTCACTTTGAAAATGTTTTTAGGAAATTCATTTTCTGAGAAAGCAAACCAGAAGAATTTGATTATGGTGAAAACAAGATGAAAAAATTGATTTTATCCTAATTGGTAATAAGTAAATCCACTAAAGGCGGCTCATATCGTTAAAAGTAACATGTAATGACTAATAAATTAGAATCAATATCATCTTTGTTTATTCAGTAATCCATCAAAATAACAACGATTACAAAGAAATTAGGATAGAAATCAAGGAAAACGATTCCTTCTTGCCAAATCATTTTCTCTAAACTTATTAGCCCATGTTAAATGTTTTCCATCGATCGAATAGTTTTACGTAATTCAAACACCGGAAAGTATGGAAAAAAATTTCTGAAAAATGATTTCTCACCAAATAAACTAACCCTAAGTTAAATAAAGGAGGAAGAATGGGAGGGACAGTTCCATCTGTTTTCTTTCTTTTTTTGGGAAAGTTATTACCCTTCGGGATAAAATTGTACAAGTGTTTGCAAGCTCACGTTGTTGATAGTAGTTAGATTTGAATGACGGCAGACCATATAATTGGTTCCAATGAAGAGATCCAAAGTGAACAATCATATCCCTTCATATTCTTTCTTGTCCCAAAAAGGAGAGAACAAAAGTGAAGTGCCTAAAAGAAGTTGGACGAATGTTAAGGCCACCTTTTGATGAAATGATTTTTCTTTCTTTTGGCCGGTAGCATTTGATGAATGACTTCATAACACAAATTCAATGATTTATGGGGATTTTCAATGATAATCTGTAAAATAACATGAGTTCACCGTTTCGCACAATAGGTTTTACTTAATGGTGTCTTAATTACAGTTGCTATCAATATGTGGTCTTTTTTTTTTTCATCAATGTTGTTAAAAAAGATGTGTGCTTTTACTCTATAAGCACGGGCTTTTCTTCATTTGAAGTTTAACAAAATAAATCCGGCCTTTTTACAAGTAATGTTTATAAGTATACTAAAATTAATTTATTAAGTGATATTGATCAAATCGTCTTAGCAAGTGAATGAATGGATTCCTGAAAATAGATACTATACAAGTTTGAAAATACAAACGGTTCTCATTTTCTTTTATAAAAAAGTCATTTTTGGAAAAATTGAATTTTCCAGATCTAGAGAATGTTGAGCTTTCCAAATTGCTATTAAAAATGTCCTTAACTTTCTACTTTATCATGGAGAACATAAATTTTCAGTTTTGTAGTAAGTTGACATGGAATCTTAATTTTCTTTGAAAATAGTCTTGACCTTTCGATTTTATATTGCAGCAAGATGTCTATATCGCAGATTTGACAAATAAGTTTAGTAGATAATTTTAGAGTTTCTACCTTGGCCCCTTGTCTAACGTATGCCATCACAACACTTGTCTTTTATTTCTTGGTTTTATTTCTTGGCCTGATCAGCCCATCAAACTGGACCAACCAGAGTTCACCTTGATTAGGATGGGGGAAACGAACTTGGTTGGAAGTTTGATGTCTGCTTTTGTTGACTTTGACTTTGAATGAATCCGCCCATTTATTTGTTTGGATGGCAAAAGTTGATTGTAATCCCCAAAATATCTGCACCACATGTCCAATGATTTTGCCGCGCTGTAAGGAATGCAAATAATTGTCAACTTTGACAGGCTAGGAGCGATGCTTCGAGGAAGCATTCTTATTGACCAATTTTGCAGCAAAACTGGCCCATGGCTATATCCATATTCAGCCAATCCTTTGGCTTTTCCAAGTTCAATGACCTACCGAAAAGTCATTCAAAAAAATCTTCCTATTATTAGTTCCTTAATGTTCTGTGGTGAAGGAGGAACAAAGGGTCTTGATACTTAAGGCCCCCATGCATCTATACGAAAAGTCTTTCTTTTCTTTGATAAGACTAGGAGTCAGGCATTGGGTTCCAACCTATTTTCTCTTCTTCCCCTGAGCTTTTAAGCTAATGGAGGAAGCTCGATTTCGATTCAAACGAAAGGAGTCTGATTTAAAAAAACCAAAAGCTTAGTGGAGTATAATCAAAGCTAAAGCTATCAGAGAACAAATTTAATTTTCCATTGGTCTCAATTCGGGGAATTTGATACTTCCCAAGAGTTTTTCTTTACTCATCGAGTCATCGTGATTTAATATCTTCAATCTTAAATTTTTTGTTGGTCACACTAGAATTTTGCTTGAAAAGACTTAAGAACTTGTGAATTCAAGAATGGAACATTTTTACACCTCCGGATCTAACAAGATTTTATTGTCTATCGTGAAACGTGAAATGTTTAGTTACCGCGAAATTGATTTAGAAACTTCGAAAAATACTCGCAAGCAAAAACTTTATTTTCTAAATAATCTGGCCAATCATGGCATCAATCAAATAAAAAAATTGATACTGTCTAATTTAACTAAATGGAAATGGAATGTGTCATACACGTATAGTTTGGTATTGCATCGAAATGTAATCATTAGATTAACAGTTGCATGAGATTGGTCGATTTGATTTTGATACGGACGCCAAAAATCTAAAACCTAAGCTCCCTATGCCTCGTTTTAACGTAGTAGTAACATTAGCTAACACTCTCGGAGAGAGAGAAGAAAAAAAGACAGAACAACGTACGGTTGGTGCAAGAAGACTGAAACATCACGGGTTTAGAAGGGCAAAGTCAAAAGTTTATGAAGACTTGGACTACGAACAGTCCATGAACCAACTTGCTCGAGAAGGAATCACACCAATGATTCATCTTGCGATTCCCTCCAATCAAATACCATCATATGAAAATTGAAAATCATATAAAAATAAACTTTTAGAGTTTATTTATCTTGGTGAGGATTTTCTTGTCATAGGAAAATGTTTTTAGGAAATTTAATTTCAGAGAAAGTAGATTAAAAAAATTGATTATGGTGAAAACAAGTTGAAAAAATTGATTTTATCGTAATTGGTAATAAGTGAAATCTATTAAAGGCGGCTTGTATCGTTAAAAGTAACATATAATGACTAATAAACTCGAATCGATATCGTTTTTGTTTAATTTGTAATCCCATCAAAATAACAACGATTACAAAGAAATTAGGATAAAAATTATGAAACCATATTTGTAAAGTATTATATATGATCTTGTTTTTGGGAATGTAAGAAAATTGAGCACTGATGAAGTACATTCTTCTACTTCAACGCAGCAAGAGATCAGGAAAAACAATTCCTTCTTACCAAATCGTTATTCTCTAAGCTTATTGTTTTTAGTCCATGGTAAACATTTTATATTGATCAAATGATTTTATATAATTCAAATACCGGAAAACTACGGAAATTTTTTTTCTCAAAAATTCAAACAAACTGACCCTAAGTTAAATAAAGAAGATGGTAAAACAAGATCTCAATGACAATTTTTCATGAATATAACTATGAAAATAAATTCCTCTGGGCAAGGGAAAAAATCTTGCCAACGACAAAAAGGCACACTAAAGCATTGGCAAGGTTTTCTTTTCCGCCTTAGGATGACCCATCTTCTTTTTCTTTGCTGTATTGCTTTATGTCTTTTCATTATCACTTTGCTTTTTTAACCAGATTTTCCTTGGATTCTCGCGGGCCACTTTAGCCGTGAGCACCGGTTGAGATCTCCAGTGGGTTTATTACTTTGATAGTTGATTGATAGGTGGCGACCATTTGATAAATGATTTTTTTTTTGGCCGGCAGCATTTGATAAGTAGGGCTTTTGAACTTTTTTCATCTTTGAAATGTTTCTCGAAGAAAAGATCAAGTGAGATCAATGGAGGGGAGACAATGCTCGGTTTATTCATCATTGGATTGATCATAATCCGGGCTCTGAAAAGCTTATGATATTATATGTGCCAACTCTTTACGGATGACTTTGGTTGGCTAAAGAACGGTTGATAGAAGATGATTTTGGTGGCTGTTGCTTATGTTGGTTGTCGTCGAGTCAGTATCGTGAAACTTTAGTTGCGAAGTGGCTATTTTCTATGGGGAAACACAAAATGTTCAGTTACCACAAAATTGATGTAGAAACGTGAAAAATACTTACAAAATAAACACCATATGTTCAGAGAAACTTTAATCTTTAAATAGACTAACCAATCGTGTCATCAATCATCGGAAAAGTTAATACTGTGTAATTTAACTAAATGGAAATTATGAAATTGCTGTATACATATAGTTTTGCCTTGCATCTAAATACAATCAATAGATTAAAAATTGCAATAGCCACCACTCTCCAAAGAAAAAATAAAATAAAAGAACAGCGTGGGGGGGAGGAGATGTGTGTCACAGAACTAGAAGGGCAAAGTCAAAGTATTCGAAGACTTGGACTACGAACAGTCCGTGAACCAGATTTCTCAAGAAGGAATCACACAACGACCAAAACAAAGAGGAATCACACCAATAATTCCTTTATCTGCGCGTGTGGGAGAACAAAAACATCAAAGAAAATCTCCGCGATCGGGCACAGGAACAACTCATATGACCAGACAGGGGGCTGTTTTCCCCAAAATAGCCCTGACTCGACACCCAAACCCCGAAAGTGACCCTACAATTATGTACAAGCGAAAACGCGCCGCGGGCGAGTGCGTGGGGCATTCATCGCAACGCGGTGTTATCAGAAACTCCACAAAGACAAAGATTATTAAAATTCAAAAGCATAACAACCGAAAGCACTCGATTGCTCCCATCTTTTTAGAATTCCACTAGTTTATTTACTCCGCAATTTTACCTTCCTGTTTTTTTTCAATTGCGTTATGACGGTGAAGATAAAAGAGAAGAATTGAGTTGGGAGGGACCACTTTGGTTTTGAAAAAACCTGCATTCATCAACTTTGACCACAAAAATACTCAAATTAGTACACATATAATAAATTTACTCAAAATTAATTTTTTGACCACAAAAAACCCCAAACTTATACATTTATGACAAATTTACCCTATGTTAAATTGGATTTTTTTTTGGTAAAGATATGTTAAATTGGATTAATACCATAAAAAATCAAAAATCAGCACACATATGTAACAGCCCAAACCGGTATACCCGTTAATTGCCACGTGTCATCCGATTTAAAAATTTGACAGCAAAATTTAATAGAAATTAACGGCTGGTAAAATTGTCACAGGTATACCAACTTGGGGTTTTTGATGGTCAACTTTTTTAGATAAATTTATCACAAATGTATCCATTTTGGATTTTTTATGATATTAGTCTTTTTTTTTTTTACTTCCTCAAAGCTAGTGCAATGTGGACATTGTTTAGGAAATGCCAGATGAAGGACAGTGGCCTTTTCCGATTTCGAGAGAATATTCTTTCGGAAGCTTTTATGAAATTGCAATTGAATATTGTCAGGGGTACAAAAAAAAAGTAGGCATTGAGCACTGTGAAGCGTGAACCCCGAACACTTGCACGTTCGCTCCTTGAGACTTGAGACTACCTTGGCTTCTTCTTGTACTTACTCCATTCTGGTCTTGAGCGCTCGCTCTCATCTCTGCTATTCCACCATTCGCCTGTGTGTTTCAAGCTTGAAACCTTCTTGTTGCTAACTTACAAAACATTCATAAATTACCACTTCTTATTAAATTTTATCACTGTGATAAGTAAATTACTAAGATTATGAAAATTTTACCAACATTCCAAATGAAGTAGTAAATCAACTCATTTGAATTTTTATCAGTGCTGTAAATAAAATACCAGCATTATTGGAAATTAACCAACATACCAATAAAGCAGTAAATTACCGACTCCTACAAAATTTCACGAGGGTGGTGAGTAAATTACCAACACAATCAAGAATTTACAAACATTATATGGAAGTATTAAATTACCAACTCTCTTAAATTTTACCATTGCGTTAAGTAAATTACCAGCACTATCAAGAATTCACCAACATACCAATTAAGTGGTTAATTACCAACTCTTCATATCAGTATCGTAAATAAATTACCAACACTATCAAGAATTTAACAAGATTCTAATGAATTAGTAAATTGACATAGCTGTAGAACCAACAGTAGAGATCAAATAAATTAATAAAAAAATCCATATATCTTATCCTTGGCCAAAAATGGATAAGAGCATAAGGAAAATCATGGGGCTCAACACAATCGGCTAGTGTGTGTATGAGAGAGAGAGAGAGAGAGAGAGAGAGAGAGAGAGAGAGAGAGGAAATTCAATTTGGGATAAGTGTATTGGAAGTCCTAAAACTTATTGTCACGAAAATACAATTGAGTTCCAAAACTTTTAAAAAGTATAATTAAGTCCTAAAATTTGTCACGAAAGTATAATCGAGTCTTAAAATATTTAAAAAGTGTGATTAAACCCTAAAACTTGTTATCAAAGTACAATCGAATACAAAAAATTTCAAATAGTACAGTTAACAGAAGGATTTGATTTGACCAATTTGACAAGTTTTATGACTTGATTACACTTTTTGGAAGTTTTAAGACTCAATTGCACTTTCATGATAAAAGTTTTAAAAGTTTTAGGACTAAATAGTACTTTCGTGACTAGTTTTAGGACTTTCAATGCATTTATCCCATTCAATTTTAAAGAAAGTGAACCATTTTCTAGTGTTTTTTTGTTTTTTGCATTGAAAAACAAGTTGAAAAAATTGGTTTTGTGTAATTGTAATTAGTGAATCTACCATCGTACTAGTTAAATACATGGAAAATGTCACGCCCCGAATCCCATCGAGCACGCGACATCCCTCTTCGATCGAATTAGTGCGACGTCCCAGGAAACGTTGTCGACCTGAACGAACCCATCAGAGTTTAATCGCGGCGAAAACAACAAACACTCATACAATGATTTACCAGGGGTACTAGGGAGAATAAATTGCCAAACAACCAAATCTTATACTATACCTCGATTTAAGTACAATATGCCACAACCGCCATTTACAAACCACAAAGCAAAATATGCACACTGAACTAATAAACTGCAAACCACCGATATCACAAAAAGATTAGTAGCCTGGATAAACACTATACCAAAAATGGGACACTTCCAAGCTCTTCCTCAATTCCAAAACTAATTTTTACGCCCTCTAGATGGCGTTCACTCTGACTCACTCTCTTCGGAATCCTCATCCGAATCCTCGTTAGGCACATGCTCATCCAACGACTCCGAATCAGCCTCAATCTCGATCGGATTATCCTACAACATCATGATCAGTGTGCATAACAATCCCAAAACACTGAGGAGGCAGCGGCGAAAGGTTCATGGCTCGGGCGGGTGCTCTGAAATGGTTTGGTTGATACAACCATGAGACACTTTTCAATAAGTACACAATCTAAACCTTACCTAGACTACCACGTATTCCAGACAAGTCCAGACACCGAATCAAGCAACACAAAAACAACATCCACACAATCGTACTTACCTGGTTCTCGATATACGCAATTTGCACGTTAGTCTTACATTCACATTTACAAATCGCATGCGCTTTCCAACCCAATCTCATGCTCGAAGGCACACGTCAACCACACCACATTCCCAAACTCCACAATTCACACTCGTTCACGCACCACCACATCATTTTCATTTAACTTGCCACATCGCACCATCTTGTGCTCAATCACTTTCCTCAGCCCGCGTAAACACGCATCAGGCCTACATGATCGCTACCTGCATAAATACGCCTCAGGCTAGATCCCATTCTCACTTTTTTTCCTCAGCCCGCGTAAACACACATCAGGCCTACATGATCGCGACCCGCGTAAACACGCCTCAGGCCCGATCCCATTCTCACTTTCTTTCCTCGGCCTACGTAAACACGCCTCAGGCCTACATGATCGCGACCCGAGCATAACACGCCTCGGTCCAATCCCACAGTCGTATCACGAACCGTGTAAACACACCTCAGGCCGGTTCAATTCCCCACGTAAACATGCTTTAGGGATTTAGTGATCACACGAACATATAAACACACCATATTTTATCTGTATCCCACGTAAACATGCCTCAGGGCCTTTTAGTGATCACATGCACATTACGCGCCTCAAATCTCACACATGGACATACTCGGGCATCAATTAAATGCACATCAATGCATCAATTCGGGCCATTTCAATTCAGCCTACATACACACATACAACCATCACAAATCACGTCATTTTCTCAACCAATCGCAGCACAACAATTCCCGGCACCACACAACAATTTCACGCAATTACGAATCAAATCAAATTATCTACTCGCCAATCCAAACAGAATTTTCCAGCACCTAAATCAACCATTTCCAGCCCTCAATTGGCCTCTAAATTATCACCAAAACACCTCAATCTCGTCCCTAAGGCCCGCAATCAAATAAGTCCCCAAATTACCCTAAACCGCGTCTAAACGGGTCCGATAATACCCGATGTCCTAGGCAAGGGTTAGATTGCGACTTACTTGGAAATTTCCAAGCAAAATTAACCTATCCAAGGCTGACTAGGCGGTTGGAACAAGGCGGCTATGGTGGTGACCTTGCAGCGATGACGATCGGCAACAGCGGCAGTGGCTTGGCTTGGGCCGGCTTGTCCACGGCCACGGAAGAGAGAGAGAGAGTGTGTGTGTGTGTGTGTGTGAGCCGAGAGAGAGAGAGAGAGGGAAACGGCGGTGGCGTGAAGGTGGTGAGGGCGAGGCTTGGCGACGGTGGCACGGCAGATGGCGGCCGGACGGCGGCGGCCCGGCCAAGGGGAGAGGGGCAATCGGCGGTGAGGGGGAGGAGAGGGAGTTGCCGAGAGAGAGGGAGAGTGAATGGGGGGGAGAGAGAGAGGAAAATGGGTTTAAAAATCAATAATTTGTGCCCCTAATCGTAAAATGACCATCTTGCCCCTCTCTCTACTTTTCAATCGACGACTGAGATTGAATCTTTTCCAAAAATATCCAAGGGTAATTTGGAAATTTCATAAAATTCCAAGGGTCAAAATTGTCCAAAAATTGTCATTTCTAAAGTTAGGGCGAAATAACCAAAATGCCCTTCCCCAATAACACTTGGCCTTAGCAAAGGTCCAGGGGTAAAACGGTCATTTTCCATCCTTCGCCGAAATTCAGTTTTTATGAAGGATTTGGACAATTTTCAGACTGAACATTCCAATAATAACATCGTCCAAATGTCCTGTAGCGACTTCCTAAATTTTTTATACCCAATTTGGTCTCAATTAATAACTGAATTTTATATAACGTAACTTGAACGTGTCTCAGACTAACGGGCGGCTTTTGAGGAAATTCGCATATTCGACCCATGACTGATACTAAATCAAGTCACGTGCAAGTTCATTCGGATCGTGATGACCTCGGTTGTCAATTTAATCGCGAGGATCAATCGCTAGTTCCGACGGGCGCGATCGTTCGGTATAGGTTCTGGATGGTTCGTCAACTCACCTCGTGGTCAAACAGAATCACCCGTGATCCACTCGTATGACAATAACGAACCGGCCCATAACTATCCTAAGATCAGCCTACGTTGGCTCAAAATGTCACATTGACAATTCTATGGTCGAAAGTCAGTTCAAGACTGAATTTCTTTAGTCACACGAATTTAAATCTCTAACGGTTAGTATCCTAGGAATAATCAGTTTCGAGTGAGACCTAACTACAAGTACGTTAATAAAACCACTCATTTCGTAAATCCCAAATGGGCAAATTTCAGAATGTAATAGAAAAGACTCGAGAGAAACCCCCAAAACCCGCCCAGCTAACAAATACGCTTTCTTGCTTGAAATTTGACTGGAATCAAGTCTTTTTTTAATCAAAGTCTATGAACTTAGAGCCCTGTCCTAATGCTTTTTTTAAGACTTATACTTTATGCTATGTGAACAATCGTAGACTTTGAGCATTAGCACAGAGTCTATGAACCTAGAGCCCTGTGTCGATTCCATTTTCGAAAGTTTCTGAGCATTATGTGTGCCGATTCCACTGGATTTTATGCTATGCGATTCAAATCGGAGCATCTTTTAAACAATTGTTCACATAACATAAAGTCTAAGTCTTAAACTTTTTCTTTTAAAAATATCCTAATATTCTAGAGGATCTTGAACTTTTGCTTTTAAAAATATCCTAAACTGTCAACTTTATCAAGGAGAATTTCTAGCTTTGTATTAAGATGTCATGGAAAATCAATTTTCTTTGAAAATGTCCCGAATTTTCAATTTTATCAAATTAATTTAGATATTGCAACAGGATGTCTATTCCATAGATTTGAAAATAAGCTTAATAGATAATTTCAGAGTTTCCATCTTGGCCCCCTGTCTGATGTACACCATAACAGCACTTGTCTTTTATTTTTGGTTTTAGGGAAAATTCCTAATAAGGGCTTGAAATGTCCTCATTTTCTTAAATAAAAGTTTGAAGTTGACATTATTTCAAATTACGGCCTGAAATGGCCAAGGCGACTACAAATAAGAGCTTGACCTCGTCAGCCGGTTAAATATTCCAACCGATTAAGTGTATTTTCATCCAAAAATAATTTTAATTACTTCGATAGTTGATTGATAGGCAGCCACCATTCAATAAATGATTTTTTTTGCAAGCATCATTTGATAAGTGGGGCATCTGAACTTTTTTCATGTCTGAATTGTTTCTCGAAGAAAAGATCAAGTGAGATTAATAGAGGGGAGGCAATGCTTGGTTTATTCATCATTGGGTTGATCATAATCTGGACTGTGAAAAGCTTATGATGGTGTACGTGCCAACGCTTTACAAGCGACTTTGGTCGGCTAAAGAATGGTTGATAGAAGCTGATTTTGGTAGCTGTAGCTTATGTTGGTTGTCGTCAAGTTAGTATTCTGAAACTTTAGTTGCAAAGTGGCTATTTGCTATCGTGAAACATGGAATTAGTTATCACAAAATTGATTTAGAAACTTAGAAAAACACTTCCAAACAAACACTATCTATTCAGAAAAGCTTTGATCTTTAGATAGTCTAGCCAATCATGTCGTCAATCAATAGAAAAGTTGATACTGTCTAATTTAACTAAATGGAAAGTTCGAAAGTGTCGTATGAACATAGTTTTGCCTGGCATCAAAATAGAATCATTAGATTAAAAATTGCATGAGATTGGTCGATATGATTTGGGTTACTACCACGAAAAATCACAAACTGGTACACTTATAAAAAATTTACTCCAAACTAATTTTTTTATCTCAAAAAACCCCAAACTTGTATATCTATGACAATTTTACCCTCTTTTAAATTTTACTGTCAAATTTCTAAGTTGGATGACACATGGCAGTTAGCGGGTATTCCAGTTTGGGATTTTACCGTCACATATGTACCAGTTTGTGATTTTCTGTGGTATTAATCCAATTTAATGGAGGGTAAATTTATTATAAATGTACCAGTTTTGGGTTTTTTGTGGTAAAAAAATTAGTTTGGGGTAAATTTGTCACAGGTATACCAGTTTGGGGGTTTTCGTGGTCAAAAAATTAATTTGACATAAATTTATTACAAAACGTACCAATTTGAAGTTTTTTGTGGTATTAACCCATATGATTTCAATGCGGAGGACATCGACAATTTAAACCTAAGTAAACCATGCCTTGTTTTAACGTGTATTAACATTAGCTACCACTTTCCGAAGAAAAATAAAATAAAAGAACAACGTACAGTTGGTGCAAGAAGACTGAAACATCACGGGACTCGAGTAGCAAAGTCAAAGTCTACGAAGACTTGGACTGCGAACAGTCCACAAACCAACTTGCTCAAGATGGAATCACACCAACGATTCATTTTATTTGGTACTTCGTGCCTCACAGTCAGACTTCCATAAACGTAGAGATTTCATCAAAAGATAAAAAAAAAAGAGTAACTAGATCACTCTGTAAAATCCAACACTAATTCATTTGTTCTCTCATTCATCCGCAAACATCACACGACAACAAATCGATCTCCAATTCTCATGTTCATTGATAATTTCGTCTTACGATTTCCTCAGATAAAATACCATCATATAAATTGAAAATCATATAACAGCAAGCTTTTAGAATGCTATTATCTCACCGAGAATTTTATTGTCGTGGGAAAAGGTTTTTAAGAAATTCAATTTCAAAGAAAGTAAATCAGAAAATTGTGATTATGGTGGAAGCAAGTTGAAAAAAATTGATTTTATCGTAATTGGTAATATGTGAATCCACTAAATGCAGCTTGTATTGTTAAAAGTAACATGTAATGACTTAAAAACTGATATCGTCTTCGTTTATTCTGTAATCCATCAAAATAACAACGATTACAAAGAAATTATGACATAAATCAGAGAAAACGATTCCTTCTTGCCAAGTCATTTTCTCTAAGGTAATTATTTTTAGCCCATGGTTAATGTTTTCCATCGATCGAATAGTTTTACGTAATTCAAACACTGAAAAGTACGGAAAAAAATTCCCGAACAATGATTTTTCATCAAATAGTTTGACCCTAAGTTAAATAAACAAGGAGGAATGTAAGGGAGAATTCCATCTTTTTTTTTCTTTTTTTGCGGAAAGTATTACTCTTTGGAACAAAATTGCGCAAGTGTTTGCAGGCTAACATCGTTGATAAATCCAGACCCAAAAAAAAAGAAAAAAGAAGTTATTGATAAGTGTTAGATTTGTATGACGATAGACCACATAATTGATGCCAATAAAGAGATTCAAAGTGAACAATCATATCCCTTCATATTCTATCTTGTCCCGAAAAGCAAAATAGAAAAAGTGAAATGCTAAAAAGAAGGTGGACAAATGTTAAGGTCTTGAGTGCATAGCAAAAAAGGACAAAAGCAAAGCAAGAATATATTCCATTCCACTTTTCTTAAAAGTTAAGTTGAAAAAGGCTTACTGGACTGCTTGGTCAGTGTCGATCACCAGGAGATAAATTCATGAATAATAATAGGTGCTCAATCAAGTGAAACACAAATCATCAGAACCTATGAGATGGGTGGCATTGAAAAGATAACTATTGCCAAAATCATTTACTATTAGCTTTTGTGCGATTACAAGAATTGTTACTTTCTTCCGGATATCCAAGCCCCCGCGACTAAAGTCAGAACAAAAGTGAAGATGGTAAAACAAGATCTCAAGGATGATTTCTCGTGAATATAACTATGAAAAGGAATTCCTCGGGACAAGAATGGGCAAAACAGGAAGGAGCAATAGTGAATGGTTTCTTGCCACCGAAATGCATCCTCATGTTGTTGTTTTTCTTCTTCTTCTTTTGCCTTGCGGGCTACTTTTGACTAAAGTCCTGCCGACGACGCAAGAGGCGCACGCTAAAAAGCATTGGTGGGTTTTCTTTTCCACGCTAGCATGACCCATCTTCCTTTTCTTTGCTTTATACATTTTCATTATTATCACTTTGCTCTTTTAACAAGATTTTCCTCGGATTCTCTCGGACCGTTTTGCCGTGAATGACGGTTGAGGTCCCCGGCGGGTTAATTACTTCGATAGTTAATTGATAGGTGGCCCCCATTTGATTAGATGATTTCCTTTTTTTGGCTGGCAGCATCTGATGAATGATTCCATAGCGCAAATTCAATAATTTCTGGAGATTTTCAATGATAATTTGTAAAATAACACACGTTCGCCGTTTCGCATGACGGGTTTTACTTAATGGCAATTTAATTACAATTGCTAGCAATATGTGGTTTTTTTTTCCATCAATGTTGCTAAAAAGATGTGCACTTTTACTCAATAAGCACGAGCTTTTCGTCATTTGAAGTTTAACAAAATAAATCCAGGTTATTTACAAGTAATGTTAATAAGTATACTAAAATTGATATATTAAGTGATATGGATCAATTCATCTTAGCAAGTGGACGAATGGATTCGTGAAAATAGATACTATACAAGTGTGAAAATACAAACGGTTCTCATTTACTTTTATAAAAATGTCATTTTTGGAAAAACTGAATTTTCCAGATCTAGAGAATCTTGAGCTTTCCAAATTGCTATTAAAAATGTCCTTAACTTTCTACTTTATCAAGGAGAACATAAATCAGTTTTGTATTAAGTTGACATGGAATCTTAATTTTCTTTGAAAAAGTCCTGACCTTTCGATTTTATATTGCAACAAGATATCTATATCGCAGATTTGACAAATAAGTTTAGTAGATAATTTCATAGTTTCTACCTTAGCCCCTTGTCTAACGTATGCCATCACAACACTTGTCTTTTTTTTCTTGGCCTAATCAGCCCATCAATGTCACGCCCCGAACCCCATCGGGCACACGACACCCTTACCTGGTTGATTTGCGCGACGCCCCAGGAATGTCGCCGACCTCAAATAACCATCAGAGATTTAAAGCCACAACGGAATTCACAGTTAATCCCTAACAAATAAAATTGAAGATAATTGGGAGAATATACATTTCTAGTACTCGATCAAACTTATTCCACCATATTTACAATAGAACAAACCTTAGTTTACCAGTACACACATTCCTAAAACCTTCGAAAGTAAGAACAAAAACAGATGACCTGGCATACTAACTTCCAAAAATGTTACCCTTCTGAAATCCAACGGAAACTCTGCCACATCGTACTCCATGTGCACTGATATCCCAAAACGTATGGCGGCGGCGGTTGAGGGTTCATGGGTCTGGCGGCGGCGGCGGAGGGTTCATGGGTCCTGTCGGGATTCTGAAATTGTTGGTTAAAACAACCGTGAGAACACTTCTCAATAAGTTCACCCCTAAACCCAATCTAGGCTATCACGTACCTCCAAATAATCACATAGACACACATGCATTCGTACACATCAAACCATTACATTTCAGGCACATCAAATAATATAGTCAAACTTAAACATGTGCACACCAGTACTCAATCACAATCACATCATATGCAAACACATGCATGTATCGTTCTCATCCCACTATTCCTTTCATTCTCATTTTCACTTTCACATCCACTTGCCAGTAACCCGCGTTGAAGTACACGCCTCAGGCACACTGCGATCATCCACTTTCCACTTTCACTCGTCAGTGACCTGCGTTGAAGTACACGCCTCAGGCACACTGCGATCATCCACTTTCCACTTTCACTCGCCAGTGACCTGCGTTGAAGTACACGCCTCAGGCACACTGCGATAACTTTTCACAACACTTCAGGCCTGCGTACTTGTACACGCCTCAGACCATGTTTCTTGCCCGCGTAAATGTACACGCCTCAAGCTCAACATCTACCACCTACTGCGCAACACGCGTTGAAGTACACGCCTCAGGCTGGCAGTCTTCCGATTATACCGGGCATCGTCTTGCGTTGAAGTACATGCCTCAGGACGACATGATTCTCTCAATCACGCATGTGCCATGTTGCGCACTATTTCTCGTTCTTTCACACATTCAACAATTACTTGCCACATAAATAGCCAGTCACATGTGGCCCGCGCAGACAACAAATACACACAATCCATGCTCATCAAACATTTGGCATGGCCAATTTTATCAATTAAATCAATTTGGCACAACGTGCACCCAACAAGCATTTTCAATTAGCCAAATTGCACAAATACACGCTCAAATCCACCACCACAATTAAATTATTTTCCAAACGCACATTAAACACAGAAATCGCTATTTTTCTTCCATCAAACGACGTCAAATCGATTCCGGTCCTTCACGGGACTTTCTCATCATAAATTCTCAGTTCTAAAAATCCAACTTGCATCCCGATCGACCCATCACGGCCCCGTGAACAGTAAATCAATGCCACTGTTATTTTCTAATTTCTAATAATTAATGCCCGAATTAAATCCTAAGGCCCGTCATAAAATTTCCACTACCAATTCATACAATTCCGCACCTAACTTTATATAGATTTCGCCCAAAATCGCTCGTCGATATCCGAAGTCCTGAATTGGGTTTAGAGCGCGACTTACCCGCGTTCTAGTGGCGTCAGATTAATTCCGATCCTTCATGGGACTTTCTCGCCATTAAATATCGGTTCTAAAAATCCAACTTGCGTCCCGAACCGAGCATCACAGCCTTGTGAACAGTGAATCACAGCTCGTAAACAGTGATTCTTAGCTTGAAATTCCCTCAAATCGTCCTCCAAAAATTCCAAATTAATTCCTTAAGGCCCGCCATACATTCCCGGTCTAAAGCCCCAACATTTCGCACCCGCACAAGTCCAATTTCACCCAAAATCAAATTATTCGGCGATACCCAAGATCCTAAATCAGGATTAGAGTATAACTTACTGCGTTCTAGGCTAAAACGGCTAGAACGGAAAGCGATGGCGCTCTACGGCGAAGACGAACAACTCACGGTGGCTTCCGGCTTGCACGGCGGCAGTCCGGCGGCGTTGTTGTTCTTGCACGGTCGGAAATGGGTCATGGGGAGAGAGAGAAAGAGTGGGAGAGAGCAAAAAACGGTGGCTGGTGGTGGTGGCTTGGGGCTAATACGGTGGCTAGGCGACGGCTTGAGGGTGGTCAGCGCGTGCGGCAGCGCCGCCGTGGCTTGGGTGTGAAGGAGAAAGAAAGATTGGAAGGAGGGGGATTGCTCTCAGTAGAAAAAAAAGAAAAGGAACCGAATGGGAGGAGGGGGGTTTTTACGGGGAGAATGAGAGGTCAATATGAGTTAAATAGTGTCTTTGACCCAAGAAATATCTAAGGCAAAAATGACCAAAATGCCACTTGCCCCTAAAACTAATCCTTTATAAATCCTTAAGGGCAAAATCGTCACTTTCTCCATTTCTCGTCGAAATCAAATTTTTCCGAAAGATTTAAGCGCACCAAAAATTAACACGTGTCACGTGCAACGTCGTCCTAATGTTTCGGTGTGACTTCCTAATTTTTCGGTGTCCAATTTGGGCAAAATTTTCATAATTAAATTCTATTAAACGCAACTCGAGCGTTTCTCGAGCTAACAGGCGGCTTGCTGGGGAAATTCGCAGAATCGACTCATGACTGATACTGAATTGAGTCACGTGCAAGTCCGTTCGGTGCATGACGACCTCGGTTGTCATTAAAATCGCAAAGATCAATCACTTGATCCGAGGGGTACGATCGTTCGGTATAATTTCAGAATCATTCGTCAAGTCGTTTCGTGATCCAACGGAATCACCCGCAATCCACTACTAGGACAGTGACGAACTGACCCCTAAATATCCTTGGATCCACCAATAGTGGCTCAAAATATCACTTACGCGATTTAATAGTCGAAATCCTTTCACGATCGAATTTTCTTTAGTCGTGCAAAATTTAATTCCCCTATTAGCCTTTCCCTAATGGTTAGCATTCCCAGAAATGATCAGTTCCGGGCAAGAATTTACGCGATTTACTAGTCGAAATCCTTTCACAATCGAATTTTCTTTAGTCGTGCAAAATTTAATTCCCCTATTAGCCTTTCCCTAATGGTTAGCATTCCCAGGAATGATCAGTTCCGGGCGAGAATTTACCAGCGAGCACATTTCAGAAAACTCAGTTATTTCATAATTTCCAATTGGCGGAAATTTCGGAATGTCACAATCAAACTAGACCGACTGGAGTTCACATTGATTAGGATAGGGGGAAATGAACTTGGTTGGAAGTTTGATGTCTGCTTTTGTTGACTTCAACTTTGAATGAATCCGCCCATTTATTTGTTTGGGTGGCAAAAGTTGATTGTAATCCCCAAAATATCTACACCACACGTCGAGTGATTTTGCCGCATTAGGGAATGCAAATAATTGTCAAATTTTGACAGTCTGGGAGCGATGCTTCAAGGAAGCATCCTTATTGACTAAATTTGCAGCAAAACTGGCCCACGGCTCTCTCTCCATATTCAGCCAATCCTTTGGCTTCTCCAAGTTCAATGACCTACCAAAAAGTCATTCAAAAAAATCTTCCCTTTTTTAGTTTCTTAATGTTCTGTGGTGAAGGAGGAACAAAGGGTCTTGATACTTAAGACCCCCATGCATCTATGCAAAAAGTTTTTCTTTTCTTTTGATAAGAGTAGGAGTCAGGCAGTGGGATCCCACCTATTTTCTCTTCTTCCCTGAGCTTTTGAGCTAATGGTGGAAGCTCGATTTCGATTCGAATGAAAGGAGTCTGATTTAAAAAGAATTTGCAATGAGACTTCTAAACTTTCGATTACTAAACCAAAAGCTTAGTGGAGTATAATCAAAGCTAAAGCTGTAAGGACCTTGGCCCCACCACGCTTCCGCTGTGCCACTCCTTGTGTAATATTGTCCACTTTGGACATTAAGTCCTCACGGCTTTAAAACACGTTGTCTTAGGCAGAGGCGCTCTCTGGCCCTTCCTCTCCCAAGCCCAATATTGTCCTCTTTGGGGTGCAAGCCCACAGGCCAGACCCACCCCTTAAGGCTTTGTTCTCAGCACAGCGGAAGCTTGTGTGAAACGCGTTACACAAAGGTTAGGGGCCAAGCCTTATAAGCAATCCCAGGACTCCCCCCTAAGCGATGTGGGACAGAGACATGCCCCCTTGCCATATGCCAAGAGCCGCTCCTTGTCCAGGCCCTCTGGCCCCGGCGACCACTCCTTGCCCTCGTCGGACCAGGTCATTACATTCTCCCCTCTTTCAAGCACAGCGTCCTCGCTGTGGCCCCACACGTGGTCGGGAGTTGGCTCTGATACTATTTGTAAGGACCTCGGCCTCACCACGCTTCCACTGCGCCACTCGTTGTGTAATATTATCCGTTTTGGACACTAAGTCCTCACAGCTTTAAAACGCGTTGTCTTGGGCAGAGGCGCTCTTTGGCCCTTCCTCTCCCAAGCCCAATATTGTCCTCTTTGGGGCGCAAGCCCACAGGCCAGACCCACCCCACAAGGCTTTGTTCTCAGCACAGCGGAAGCTTGTGTGAAACGCGTTACACAAAGGTTAGGGGCCAAGCCTTATAAGCAATCCCAAGACTCCCCCCATAAGAGATGTAGGACAGAGACATGCCCCCCCTTGCCATATGCCAAGAGCCGCTCCTTGTCCAAGCCCTCTGGCCCCAGCAACCACTCCCCGCCCTCGTCGGACCGGATCGTTACATTTTGTAAGGACCTCGGCCCCACCACGCTTCTGCTGCGCCACTCCTTGTGTAATATTGTCCGCTTTGGACACTAAGTCCTCACGATTTTAAAACGCGTTACCCAAGGATTAGGGGCCAAGCCTTATAAGCAATCTCAAGACTCCCCCCCTAAGCGATGTGGGACAGAGGCATGCTCCCCTTGCCATATGCCAGGAGCCGCGTCAGACCGAGTCGTTATATTCTCCCCTCCTTCGAGCATAGCGTCCTCGCTGTGGCCCCACACGTGGTCGGAAGTCGGCTCTAATACCATTTGTAAGGACCTCGGCCCCACCACGCTTCCGCTGCGCCACTCCTTGTGTAATATTGTCCGCTTTGGACACTAAGTCCTCACGGTTTTAAAAAGCGTTACACAAGAGTTAGGGGCCAAGCCTTATAAGCAATCCCAGGACTCCCCCCCTAAGCGATGTGGGACGGAGACATGCCCCCCTTGCCATATGCCAAGAGCCGCTCCTTGTCCAGGCCCTCTGGCCCCGGCGACCACTCCCTGCCCTCGTCGGACCGAGTCATTACAAAAGCTATCAGAGAACAAATTTAATTTTCCATTGGTCTCAATTCATGGAATTTGATACTTCCCAAGAGGTTTTTTGACTCATCGAGTCATCGTGATTTAATATCTTCAATCTTAAATTTTTTGTTGGTCACACTAGGATTTATGTCTAAAAAGACTTAAGAACTTGTGAATTCAGGAATGGAACATTTTTACACCTCCGGATCTAACGAGATTTTATTATCTATCGTGAAACATGAAACGTTTAGTTACAGCGAAATTGATTTAGAAACTTAGACAGATACTCGCAAGCAAAAACTTTCTTTTCTAAATAATCTGGCCAATTATGGCATCAATCAAATAAAAAAATTGATACTGTCTAATTTAACTAAATGAAAATGGAATGTGTCATATACATATAGTTTGGTATTGCATCGAAATGTAATCAT
Source organism: Syzygium syzygioides (assembly GCA_031216285.1). Lineage (NCBI taxonomy): Eukaryota > Viridiplantae > Streptophyta > Magnoliopsida > Myrtales > Myrtaceae > Syzygium > Syzygium syzygioides. Next base: position 31,901,962 of record CM062249.1, read on the forward strand.
TAGATTAATAGTTGCATGAGATTGGTCGATTTGATTTTGATTCGGACGCCAACAATCTAAAACCTAAGCTCCCTATGCCTCATTTTAACGCAGTATTAACGTTAGCTACCACTCTGGAAAGAGAGAAGAAAAAAAGACAGAACAGCGTACCGTTGGCGCAAGAAGACTGAAACACCACGGGTTTAGAAGGGCAAAGTCAAAAGTCTGTGAAGACTTGGACTACGAACAGTCCATGAACCAACTTGCTCGAGAAGGAATCACACCAATGATTCATCTTGCGATTCCCTCCTATCAAATATCATCATATGACAATTGAAAATCATATAAAAACAAACTTTTAGAGTGTGTTTATCTCGGTGAGGATTTTCTTGTCATAGGAAAATGTTTTTAGGAAATTTAATTTCAGAGAAAGTAAATTAAAAAAAATTGATTATGGTGAAAACAAGTTGAAAAAATTGATTTTATCGTAATTGGTAATAAGTGAAATCCATTAAAGGCGGCTTGTATAGTTAAAAGTAGCATATAATGACTAATAAACTCGAATCGATATCATCTTTGTTTAATCTGTAATCCCATCAAAATAACAACGATTACAAAGAAATTATGATAAAAATTATGAAACCATATTTGTAAAGTATTATATATGATCTTGTTTTTGGGAATGTAAGAAAATTTAGCACTGATGAAGTATATTCTTCTCACTTCAATGTAGCATGAGATCAGGAAAAACGATTCCTTCTTACCAAATCGTTATTCTCTAAGCTTATTGTTTTTAGTCCATGGTAAACATTTTATATTGATCAAATAATTTCACGTAATTCAAATACCGGAAAAGTACAGAAATTGTTTTCTCAAAAATGATTTTTCATCAAACAAATTGACCCTAAGTTAAATAAAGAAGATGGTAAAACAGGATCTCAATGACAATTTTTCATGAATATAATTATGAAAATAAATTCCTTTGGGTAAGGGAAAAATCTTGCCGACAACAAAAAGGTACGCTAAAGCATTGGCAGGGTCTTCTTTTCCGCGTTAGGATGACCCATCTCCTTTTTCTTTGCTGTATTGCTTTATGTCTTTTCATTATCACTTTGCTTTTTTAATCAGATTTTCCTTGGATTCTTGCGGGCCACTTTCGCCGTGAACGCTGGTTGAGGGTCTAGTGGGTTTATTACTTTGATAGTTGATTGATAGGCGGCCACCATTTGATAAATGATTTTTTCTTTTGGCCGGCAGCATTTGATAAGTAGGGCTTTTGAACTTTTTTTTATCTTTGAAACGTTTCTCGAAGAAAAGATCAAGTGAGATCAATGGAGGGGAGACAATGCTCAGTTTATTCATCATTGGATTGATCATAATCTAGACTCTGAAAAGCTTATGATATTGTACGTGCCAACTCTTTATGGGTGACTTTGGTTGGCTAAAGAACGGTTGATAGAAGATGATTTTGGTAGCTGCTGCTTATGTTGGTTGTCGTCGAGTCAGTATTGTGAAACTTGAGTTGCAAAGTGGCTATTTTCTGTGGGGAAACACGAAATGTTCAGTTACCACAAAATTGATGTAGAAACTTGAAAAATACTTACAAAACAAATACCATATGTTCATAGGAACTTTAATCTTTAAATAGACTAACCAATCGTGTCATCAATCATCAGAAAAGTTGATACTGTTTAATTTAACTAAATGGAAATTACGAAAATGTCATATACATATAGTTTTGCCTTGCATCGAAATATAATCATCAGATTAAAAATTGCAATAGCTACCACTCTCCAAAGAAAAAATAAAATAAAAGAACAGCGTTGGGGGAGGGGAGGGGTGTGGGGGTGGGGAGATGTGTGTCACGGAACTAGAAGGGCAAAGTCAAAGTATTCGAAGACTTGGACTACGAACAGTCCATGAACCAGATTTCTCAAGAAGGAATCACACATCGAACCAAAACAAAAAGGAATCACACCAATAATTCATTTATCTGCGTGCGGGGGAGAACAAAAACGTCATAGAAAATCTCCGCAATTGGGCACATGAACAACAACTCATATGACCAAACGGGGGGCTGTTTTTCCCAAAATAGCCCGGACTCGACACCCAAACCCCAAAAGTGACACTACAATTATGTCCCAGCGAGAACTCGCCGCGAGCAAGTGCGCGAGGGCATTCATCGCAACGCGGTGTTGTCAAAAACTCCACAAAGACAGAGATTATTAAAATTCAAAAGCATAATAACCGAAAGCACTCAATAGCTCCCATCTTTTTAGAATTCCGCTAGTTTATTTACTCCGCAATTGTATCTTCCTGTTTTTTCAATTGCGTTATGACGGTGGAGATAAAAGAGAAGAATTGAGTTGGGAGGGGCCACTTTGGTTTTGAAAAAACCTGCATTCGTCAACTTTGACAGGCTGTAATGAAACGTTCTTATTGACCAATTGTAGCAAACTGGAGACCCTGACTCTCTGCATATTTAGCCAAACCTGTCTTCCACGTTTAATGACCCACAGAGATCTCCGTTTGTTAGTTCTGCCTTCTAAACTTTTTTCCATCTCTAGCTGCCACTGCTTTTGCTGCTATACTTTTCAATCTTTTCTTGAGGAGAAGGTCAAGTGAGATCAAATGGAGGGGAGTGCCAAAAAAAGACGCATCTGTGAAAATGATGGAACAGCAGGAGGCACTTCTTCTACTCACACTTCAACAGAAGGTCAAGGAATGGCAACTTCATATGACTATGAAGTATTCTTGAGCTTCAGAGGACCAGATACTCGAGCAGGTTTTACCGACCACCTTTACACTAGTCTAATAACTGCAGGAATCCGTGCATTTAAGGATGATGAAGATCTCCGCAAAGGGGAAAAGTTTGCCCCTGAACTTCTCCGAGCAATTAAGCAGTCGAAGATCTTAATACCTATCTTTTCAAAAGATTATGCCTCTAGTGTATGGTGTCTCAAGGAGGTAGTCCAAATGGTCGAGTGCAAGAATAATGGGGGACAAAAGATCATCCCTATTTTTTATGATGTTGCGCCTGCAGAGGTTCGGTACCAAACTGGGGATTATGAAAAGGCCTTTCTTTCACATGAAAGCAAGAAGCGATATGACCAAAAGACTATCGGAGATTGGAAGGCTGCTCTCCGTGCAATTGGGGAAATAAACGGACACGACCTGCAAAGCATGCCCAACAGGTGACTGCTTTTAGCATTCCTTCTCATGTGCCTTGTATCATTAAACTTGATGCATTTTAATTGGTGTCTTTTCTAGATTTGTGTATTAAATTGTGTGCAATTGAAGTTATACCGTAAAATCACACTAAATAATTGCACAATCTCATTTTTTGTGCCATTTCATTCCCAGCAACATTTTTTGTTAGTTCAGGTCATTCATTAACCCCAAGTGCCTCTGCTAATTCATCTAAATGGAATAAATCGTTGAAGAACAGATTTAGAATAGGTCTGTAGTTTTCAATTTGGTCTTGTCAGAACTTAGTTTGTTTCAACTCAGTTTTCTAACTCATTGCCTTTTGACCTCCAACAAACACCAGGCGAGAAGGTGAGTTCGTGAAAACATTCACGCAGAAGGTTTTCAATGAGTTGAAAAAGGCTTCTCTGGCAGTATCAGACTACTTGGTTGGTGTCGATAACCAAGTGGATGAAATCATGAAAATGATGGGTGCTGGGACAAATGAAACACGGATTATAGGAATCCACGGGATGGGTGGCATCGGAAAGACGACTATTGCCAAAATCATCTTCAATAAGTTTTTACACGATTTTGAGAATTGGTGCTTTCTTAGTGATATTCGAGAAACGTCAAAAAAAAATGGCATTCATCACTTGCAGAATCAACTCATCTCTAAAATCCTCAAAACCGAATGCATGGATATAAAAGACATTGATGAAGGAACTCAGACAATTAAAGACAGGTTGTTGAATAAAAAAGTCCTCCTCCTTCTCGATGACATGGATCACCAGGATCATATGGATGCACTCGTAGGTAAGTGTAATTGGTTTGGTACTGGGAGTAAACTTATTATTACTACTAGAAACAAAGATGTTCTCAAGGTTCCTGAAGTGGATGGCCTTTATGAGGTTAAAATCATGGATTCCGATCAATCTCTTCAACTTTTTAGCAAACATGCCTTCAGAAGAGATTCTCCTTTAAATGAGTATATCAACCAATCCAACAGGGCGATAGGCATTTGTGGAGGTTTGCCACTAGCTCTTAAGGTCATAGGTTCACTTTTATCTCGCACCGAAAAGGAAAAGTGGGATGGCAAATTGAAGGAGTTGGAAAATGTTCCTCCTAAAGATGTCCAGAAAAAGCTGAAAATAAGTTATAATGCATTACATAATCGAGAAAAGCATATATTCCTTGATATAGCTTGTCTTTTCATTGGATATGACAAAGACATAATGGTTCACTTTTGGGATAAATCTAAATTTTCTATGGACAACCCTATGGAAGTTTTGCAGAACATGTCTTTGATAAGTATTGAAGAGGACAATAAAGTGTGGATGCATGACCTACTCAGAGACCTCGGAAGAGAAATGGTTCTCAAAGAAAGTAACTTGAAAATAGAGAAGCAAAGTAGGGTGTGGGATCCTAAGGAAGGATTTGATTTGCTAAGGAAACATAAGGTAAACCCCCCCCCCCAACTTCATGGATTTTTTTTAATAAAAAAAGCCAGTTACTTTTTGTATTACAGGAATGATAGTATTGAACTCAGCCACTTAATATAGTGGACTTGAATAAATGGGTTTCCTTTCAACCTTTCTGTTTTTTCAATTTTCCTTTGGGCAGGGTTATAAAGAAGTTGAAGCTCTTCGACTCTACCTTGACTATCCTCGGCAGTATTGTTTTACCCATGAGGGCTTTGAGAGCCTGTCAAAACTAAGGTTCCTTGAAGTCGACAATTGGGCGGAAAATTTCTGTGCAGAAGAGAGGCTTCTTTGGCACGATTCGCCATCAAATGTTCCTCCAGCTAATGAGAATTCATATCTCCTTCCACAATTACGATGGCTTTCATGGAAACGTATTCCCCCAACATTCAACATTACAAATTTCTCCATGGAGGATGTGGTTATTCTTGATCTATCTTGGAGTAAGATTACTAATGATTGGCAGGGGTGGATCCATATGGAGGTATATTATATGCTAGACAACACTTCTTATTCTGTCTATGAGATTCAAAAGTAATCTTTGCATGATTTTTCTTTTACAGGTGATGAAGAATTTGAAAATTTTGAATCTGACCGGATGCAATTGCTTGGAGAGAGCTCCCATCTTCTCTGCTGAGGTAAATTTAGAACGATTGATCCTAAAGAGCTGTAAATCATTAATTGAAATTGATAGGTCGATTTGTCATTTGAAAAGCCTAGTTTCCTTAGATGTAAGCTATTGTGAGAAACTTCAGAGGCTACCAGATGAGTTGGGTGGAGATCTTGCGAGCCTTGAATACCTATGTCTGAGATATTGCGAATTGTTGGAGATGCTTCCGGATACAATCGGAAATTTGGAATCGCTGATTGAGCTGGATATATCCCATACGAGGATCAAAGAACTACCCGATTCCATCAAAAAGTTGAAAAATTTGAAAGTAGCAAAGATTGTGATTACCATGAGTAAAATACTTGATGCCCTCTGGACGAATGAGAAGCTCGAAGAAATAGATGTCCGATGTACTGGTCTTTTCAATGTGGAAGTGGAAATTGGCAATTGCATCTATAGCAATCGATCCCTAAGGATCTTAAAATTGGAGTATGCTGCAATATACGTGGTACCGAGGCTTCCTGAAAGTCTTATCATTTTAGAGTTGTCTAAATTGCATATGGATACGTTTCCAGATCTCTCAAACCTAACTAATTTAGAGGAATTGAAGCTGTTGTGGTTTCGCAAACATGATGATGGTGGGGAATCTGACGGGACTATGGAAGAATGTCCAATGCCACGGTGGATTGGGAATTTAAGCAAACTGGAGGCTCTGGACCTAAACTCTTGTTTTTTTGTGACCCACTTACCCACGGATTTTAGTAGTCTCCTTCCTCGACTCCAAAAACTTTCCCTTAGATGCCCTAATCTGCGTTGCCTCTCGAACCTTCCCTCGAGTTTATTATCCTTGGATTTGAGCTCTGAACACGTGACCGCCTTACCCACAGATATCGGTCTCCTTTCCCGACTCCAAAGACTTCATCTCTACGGCCCTAATCTGCGTCGCCTCCCGAGCCTTCCCTCCAGTTTATCATCCTTACATTTGGTAGGTTGCAAGTCATTTGGTTCCCTGGCGAATCTGAAGAACCTATCATATCTTCATATTATTGACTCTGTAATCTTAGAGATTCGAGGCCTTGATGGTTCAGAGAACCTAGATTTGCAGCTTTCACAACTTCAACAGGTGGGGATATTACTTGATCTAAGTAATCTCAACCAACTACGGCATCTTTCTATGCACCGCTGCAGTAATCTAGTTGAGATTCAAGGCGAACTATCACAATGTTTGGAAGAATTGAGTATTTGTGGCTGTGGATCTTTACAGAAGTTGCCTGATCTATCAAGCTTGAAGGGACTGCGATCTGTTGAAATATGGTTTTGCGGGAAATTAAATGTGGAGGCAATTTCTTTGCTTTGCTCGGAGAAGGCAATCAAATTTTGGGGAGAGGAGACGAATAAGAAGGAGAAGATTGATGACGAATCTGGATACAAATTTGAATATGGATATGAGGAAGAAGACTGACGGATAAGTGCACGTTGCTCTTGAAAGCTTCTTGATCGCCGACCACAAATTGTTCCATCGCGTGCAAACTTTAAACGAATTGAGGTAAGTTATTTCATCTAACAACCAATGTTTTCCCTTTTCTGCAATTAAACTCTTTCACGGATATGGACAGAGAAGTTTCACGTGCACTTTTTAATTACCTTTTCATGAGTTGATGACTAAAAATCTGATGAAGGTTTTGGAATTATGATACCTGCGGACAACCAGAGGGTTCTTAATTATGTACAGACATTCGTTCTCTTCTACTAGTTTGGTTTGGCTTTTTTTGCCATATTCTCTTTGGATGGTTTCTCCTTGGTTTTATGTTTCCCAATTGGAGGTATGCATGTTGATCGCATCGTTTTTATTTGGTTTGGTTTGTAACAAATTATTAGATATCCTTGTCGATTTGTTGCTTCACATATTTCGAAGTTGATAACCTCGCTTCGCTTTGGAGATGACTTCCTTGTACTGTAAACAATTAGATGGACTGTGTGTCAGAAGGTCATATAATAACTATGGTTCTCATCCTGGAACTTTACAGCATACTGTGAAGAGGACAGACACTTTGTGTTGATATGCTTATGTTCAGTTTATTTTCCAGGAATGATGTGCTTCTTAGTGGGATCTGCAAATGTTATGGAGAAGTCATAAAATGAAGAAAGAGGAATTTCACTTGGGTAGCGGATCAATAGTTGGTGCAGCAAAACTTCCACCTCCAAGGTTATCATAAATCATCTTATAGTTAAGGCTAAATTTCAATATTATCGCTGCCTACTGCCTAGGACATACGATAAGTCTCACTTGGGGTTAGAAACCATGTAAATGAAACTCTTGTGTGATCTCGATTGTTGCCTACATTTTCTGGAAATGGTTAAACGTCAGTGATTATCTATAATAGAAGGCCTTCCATTGACCTCGATTATACTAGAGGATTCTTTTAGGTTTTAAGATTGACAAGAAGTACTAAGTGAGAGATCTCAAACTGCCTTTTTGCCGATTTCTAATGTTGTTGAGAGGAATTAAAGTTTGAAAAACTCACAGAAATCTTATTGCGCAAGGAGCTGTGGTTAATTGGGCAGCTATACAAATAAAGACCGAATAAAGGAAAATGAAAATGACATCCAAAGTGAAGTTTTACGTCCTCTTTTTAATTACTTTATGAGTTGATGCCTGGAAATCTGAAGAAGGTATTGAAATTATGGTACCTCCGTATAACCAGAGGGTTCTTAATTATGTACAAATATATGTTTTCTTTTCCTAGTCTGGTTTGGCTTTTTTAGCTATATTCTCTGTGGATGATTTCTCCTTGCTTTTATGTTTCCCGGCTGGAGGTATGCATGTCGATTGCATCGTTATTATTTGATTTATGACAATTCATTTGATATCCTTGTCAATTTGCTGCTTCACATATTTCGAAGGTGATACCCTCTGCTTCACATTGGATATAACTTTGCCATACTGTAAACAATTAGATGAAATGTGTGTTTGAAGGTCAAAGCACTATGGTTCTCATCCTGGAATATTACAGCATAATTAACTCATTGTTGCTATTGTGAAGAAGACATTGTATTGATATGCTTATGTTCAGTTTATTTTTCAGGAAAGGTGTGCTTCTTAGTGGGATTTGCAAATGTTATGGAGAAGTTATAAAATGAAGAAAGAGGAATTTCACTTGGGTAGCGGCATCAGTAGTTGCAGCAAAGCTTCCATCTGTGACATGAGAGGAGAACTACTTAGCTTAGCCAAGGTATCATAAATCATATTACAGTTGAGGCTAAATTTCAGTATTATCGGTGTATTGGACATGTGAGAAGTCTCACATGGGTTTTGAAATCATGTAAATCGACCCTTGTGTGATCTCCATTATTGCCTCCATTTTCTTGAAATTGTTATGCGTAGGTGGTTATCGGTAATAGAAGCCTAGCTGTATAGATGGAGACCGAAGAAAGGCAGATGATGGATGAAATTTGATGTTGATCATGTTCCCTCTCACAATCTTGGGGTGGTAAACCTTGTATTCATCTGTTTTGGGGGGTAAAAAAGCTATGTAGGCAAACCTGATTTTTTTTCCCTTTATTGTGGGCCCAAAAAATGATTATTACATTTCAGCTAAATGTGTGTTCTCTTCATTGTTATGCAATAGAACTTGCTTATCAGTACCCAGATGTTCTTTTATAAAAAAACACTTGAAGGGATTGTATGGACCGAGAGAAAAATTGTGTGCTTAGAGTGGTGCTTGAGGTAGTCTTAGTTGCTCCTGCCAAAACCAGTTCATGGACCTCTCGATGTGAAAATGGTGTTCAAGGTAGTCTTTGTCCTGAGTATGATAGGCACTCACAACACAACAAACATGAATTGTTGGAATTCATGGAATAGGCCTTGTTGGAGAGATGACTCTCGCCGAACTTATCTACAATCAGCTTTCACATGGTTTTGAGCACTAATGCTCTTTCTCTAACATCCGTGAAACTTAAGAGCTCGAGGGCATTCAGTTCGTGCAGAATAAGTCATCTTCGATATCCTCAAAAGGAAATTGATAGAAATAAGTAATGTTGATGAAGGGATCAAGACAATTAAAGATGGGCTTTTGTGAAGGAATTCTCATCCTCTTTGATGATGTTGACTAGAAGAATCGTTTGAATGCACTCATGGGTAACATCTGTGATATTCGGGCATTACTGAATTCTTCAATGCTGAATATCTTTTGGCCGGTGTGGTTGGCCTGTTAATATTGCACTTGTGGCATTCTAGCCTTCTATAATCGTACACCTTGTACCCGTTGGAACGCCTTCCTTGTTCCCTTAGGTACAAGAGTACGATCTCTCATTTTTGTAATTGGTGCGTTAAAAAGTTTATATACATTTTACCTTACCAAAAAAAAATATATCTAGTGTTGAAGGATCTCAAAATTCTCAGCGCTTTCTGTTTGTCATTGAATATCAGTGCTTTTTGTTGATCGAAGGTACTGCCATCCTTAATGTGAGTTGATCGGGTTGAAATACTTCGCAGGAAGGGATAACATGCGTGAGGCCTCTGATCGTTTCAACTTGAAGAGGTTCAACCAATGCAATGTCTGGCTTGCTTAGAAGATTCAGCCATTTCTTGAAAAATTTTGAAGACATGCTCAGCTGAGGAGTTCATTTTCCAATAAGAAGTGCATGTGGTACTTGAAAGGTCCTGCATCCAAAGCTAAGTCTGTTGTCAAGGAAGATTTGAAACTTAAACAAATTTCTTATTGTCCTATGTCATCTCAAGAGATATTCATTGTAGTCTTTCCTGGGATCGTTATCTGTTATACATAAATTACAATCACACTTTGGCAAGTTGACTTGAAATCTATTGTTGTAGGCATAGTTATTACTGGCCGTTTTTACAGCCGTTTTCTACCTTTAAGATGGACGTTGTAAACTGCTCATGAAATGGGACCGTGGTTTCAGTTGATCTATTTCATGAGTTTGATTTGGTTTAGATATATTACTTTTTGACGGTTTTGGTTGGCTAATTGAGTTACCAATAAAAGACAAGTCAAATTGATGCTAGTGTTATTGCATTCAAGTGCATTACTTTTGTCAATTTACACGTGGTCATTTATGTGAGATCCTTGGAACTTGCTGGTTTGTACTTTAAATTTGAACCTATTAACCATGCCTTGTAAAACTTAACTTTGCTATACCTTAAACAATGAAGGATATAATCAAACGTGTAGGTTTTAATCCGTGATAAAAGCTCTTTTGTTCACTTTTCGGTTACCTAGATATGGAGCTTTAGGTTTCAACATTGGTAAGAAGAATTGCTAAACAACAAAAGAGACCTATATGTCGGCCTGAGTTCTTTCTCTTGGTAATAAGTAAGAAAAACTTATGGGTTCTTATTGTAAAGGTAAGCTGGGGCTAGCGTAGGTAACTTGTAGATTTGACGATGGCGTATCTTTATCAACGTTTTGGTGCTGTACTTTGGCTTTTATTGTAATGTACAAACTATAGCTTATCATATAGTGTCAAGGACTTAACAGGTCTCTTGCACAATGTGCTTTGAATGGTCACAATTGGCAATTTATGCTTTGAAATGATGAAGGAATTTCAGTTTTCCAGTTTCCACTAATGTTAATTCCGCCATATCAGAAATAGAAGGTAAAAGCTTACAGCTTTCATTCCAAAGGCCGATCAGATCATTCTTACATGTCTAAATCAAGATGATATAAATTGCTTACCTCCTAAAAGTTGAAATCCAGCGGAGGTGGCCAATTGAAATGACACAAACTTCAGATAAGATCATTTTTTTCCAAGATGGCTTGATTTATCTATCCTGCCTAGGAACAGTCGAAGTACTTGGTTGCACCGAGAAATCTTTTATGTGCCATTAAGCCGGTAGTAGAAGGTAAGGTGACAGATTGAAAAGTGTTCTCCCTAGATAGTCTTTGTTTCACCTTATAAAACCGGTTAATCTCCGAACCATGCAAGTCTAACAGTCCCAGAATTCACAAAGTTCTACCAATTTTGTGAAGTTTAACACGAGTTCAACACCCAAAAAAAGAAAAAAAAAGGAAAGAAAAAAGCGGCGTGATTCGGCTATGGATAGCTCAGCTCAGCATCCACACATCCTAATTAGGTTTTATTGAATATGGTAAAAAACGCCACGGGCCCAAGATTAGATTGATAGGTAAACTTGCGAGCGCATTCATTCAATATGTACCACAATTGTATTTACAAGGATGATGCATTCAACTTCATACTATTTACATTCCGAGTGAATTTCAGTAGAGATCCTATGCATCTTGTGATGGACATGGAAACAGATTGATGGAATGCATTACGTGAACAAACTTCATCCAGAGCTACCTAATGATCTTCACAAAATTAGGTGCAGACTTAGGAGCATTTTACGTTAAGTTACTCTTGGCATCGGAGTCTTAACGCAGCCTCAATGCAGAAGAAGAAGGATTCCTGGAAAGCATAACGTTTCCTTTGTCTTCGCTTCCATATTCCTTCAATCGTGGGTCCATGATGATTTTGCACGATCCCCATGTCTCTGCCATTAATTCTGCGCCATAGTAGAGTAAATGGTCCGCGAGGCTGTTAACAGTTACCAATCTATAGAAACATACTATGATAAGTCATCCGTAAATATTTCCGGTAATAAAGGATTGGCATTCTCTAGAACAAGCTGATCTGTCATGTGACTTATTGCACCTAGCATGATAAATCCACAAAATAATTGCTTGTAACAGGTAGTTACGACTGAAACTACCTCCTTACCTGCTGCAAATTGGATCTTCTCCAGAGCCATCACAAACTTTCTTGACCTAATAAACCAGACAACCAAATCCTATATTATACGGCCATACCTACAAAAAAAGAAGGATTCCAATTACATGTGAACACTCACATAAAAAAGAGTAAGATTATCACCAAACAAGCAGGTGGAATCAAATTATTTTCACATTATCTCACATCAATATATTTATCCATGACTGTCATTGAGCTAGTTGCCAATATTATAGACATTAGTAGACATACATAATTTAAATGATTAATACCTTATAATTGCACAGAGCTTAAGACTAGGTCATCAACCATCATAGAGAGAGAGAGAGAGAGTGAGTGAGTGAACAATACACATTATTACGTGTCTCAAATTTGGAATTGGTACGAGAAACTCATGATAGCTTTATAGGAACGAGAAGAGTTCCTTAAATATTGTTAAAAAGGTCATGAGTACTACGAGCTACCCTGCTTTGTTGAGAAGATAAAACAAACAAAACCTATAAAATTTATACGCTGAAAAAAATGAGAGTACGAACATTGTTGGAAAAAATAAGACTTCTCCAGTTAGATAGGTTGAAATAAATGGAAAGCAAATGTCAAATGCAGTCAGCGACAATTCCCCGTAATTTATCTGATATTCCATCAAGATCAAAGTCATACCATCCGAGGGAAGTGATGGTATGTCTTTTGTGGGAACCGAGAATAGTACGGAGGCAAATGAGGCACAATATATGTCCATTAGTTATTTGTATAGTATTTGGCATGCAGTAGTAAGAAACAAACATTGCATTGCCAATACTAGGTTGTCCAAATGTCAAAACCTGGACAATCTGTGCTTCATGATTTACCTGGAAATTAAGTGTCCTTAGTTATATAAGTAAATCAAGTGAGCGCTGGTCTGGAAAAAACAGCTCCACTACACATAATTAGACAGCCAAATAACTTCAACCCTTTCTCTCCATGAGGGTTGGAGGTTTAGTGTTAATTTGTCTAGATCCCATCCATAATTTTTCCCAAAACTAAACCCCACAGCCACAACAAAACCCACCCCACCCTCACATCCAAAAAAGGTGTTAATAATATGGAATGGTGGTATTGGGGGTGTATTTTCAACCGAGGTGCATTTAAATGCTTCCACAAGAAGCACTTGGATGTTGGTGTGGTGAGTCATATCCTACTAATGACAAACAAAAAATTCCAGGTTCATGGTGAAATTGCCTCTAGAAACCCAAAACTTACAATCATTAATAGCAAAGGAGAAACAAAATCTTAAAAAGGGCCACTACGCATGGAAAGGGCCACAACCCATGAGCATGACGTCACAATCAGCTTAGAACAATTTTCAGCAAGAAACCAGCAAACAAAAATGACATCTTAAACCATCCAAGTGTTCAGACAAGATGTCACAGTTGCTATTAATACTTCGAGAAAAGGTTTAGTCTAAAGTTCATCCAACCTATGATCCTATCATAGGCCACGTGTCTGTATAATATGAGTTCAAGACAAAGTTTGACCCTAAAAAATCACTACTTGTCATGGAGAAGAGAATTAATGGGACATGACTTTGGGTGGGTACCATTTCTGGCACCAGTTCCACAACAGGTGCCTAGAAAACTCTGGACCACTTTGTCCAATAAAGCTGAGACAAAAAGCATAAGTTAGACATTTAGAATTGGTTCCAGCCTACAACATATCTGGGCAGTAGTCCGATTGAAAAGGAGCTGCTTCTTTTGGTTAGAGAGAGAGAGAGACAAACGGACAGAAACAGCGCACAGAACACAGATTTAGGATCAATATATTCTAGTTTAAAATGCATTAGCAATTCAAGATTACATAAAATAAAATTTGAGGTTCAAGTGCTTGCAAAAGTTATATATCCAAAACATATCAATAATCCCATAAAGTTTCCAGCAAGTAAACTTTGCAATGATTAGTTGGAAGTCTTTATCCACTATATTTAGGTATTCAACCAACTTGAAGCTCCATGGCTTAACATGTAAGACAATTCACACAACTAAATACGTAGACCATAGGTGGTTTAGGTAAAGGGTTGTTCGCAACCCATTCTGCTTGTGTTTTGTCTACGGGTTGATTTACCAAAAAAGAAAAAAAACAAGATGCTGACCAATTGTAAATATAAATCTGAAGCCATAGAAAGTTCAAGATATCCAGAGTCTCTAGAGTCTAGACTCTTCAAGGCAGAGTTGGCAAAGTTGGCAGAGAATTCCAGGTAACTCTTAACAGACCAAAACTGAATAAATGGAAGAACACAATAGAGAAGAACCAATATATGAACCATAACAAGTTTTTAACTATCTTACCACAATATCAAGTCCGCAAAAGTATGCCGTAGGCTCTCCCATAGAATGCCCTGTCACCATGACGTTGATGTCAAATCCTTGGCTCTTCTAACAACATCCACAGTACCAAGTCGCACTATCGTATTGCGACAAGCATAATAAATCCATGATGAACGTAAGCAAAGACAATAGAATAAGATCGTAACTCATTCCAAATCAGAAGCATCCACAACTTGCAAGAGGCTCATCATCTCTAGAACCATGGCTATAGGCATGCTGAGGTCGTTTAGGTCGAGCTGTTTCAAATAGAAATCTTCAACCCAATTCTGTATGCTGTAGACATAAATAGAAGTAACCACTAACTGAGAAGTTCAAACAACTTTTCGAAGAACAAAATTAGTGAAGTATGTGATCTCCTCATGACTCCTTCTAAATTTACAAGCACATAACTTTCATGTCTCAGTGGAAATGATTCACTGTTTTCCCTTCTTATGGACAGCAGACCCATGTACTTTGTGTACGCACTCACCAGAGGCTACTCTTCTTAGCTTAAATTGTCATCAAATCCTTCGCATGTCAAATGTAAGAGGAATAATTGCTAAAGTTAACATGCATACCTATGTTCTTGAGTACCTTCGAAAGCTATAACCACAGCATTAAGGTCCTGGCCACGCCAATAGATGCCTATAGGTAATATATATTGATTAGAAATAAGGACAAAAAATTAGATGAAATTCGAACATAGAGGCAACACAAGCATCACAAATTGGTAGGCCACTGCAACATGAATTACATACCTATAAGCAGTGCTGGACGTCAACTATCAGATCAATGAATTAGAACCCCTACTTTCAAATCCAAAGGCATTAATAACCGGTCAGAAGAAGCTAATAAGAGAAGGCAGCATATGCCCACAAAATCTCATCTCAAGAATTGGCCATGTAGTACTGAGGACCTATTCTTTTCGCAACCTTAGCAACAATGTCATATTAAAACGCACTCAGATTACCTTGGTCTTTCCATCACAACCAGGACACGTCCAACTAAAAAGTTCTGTCAAATCTAACATGTAAACCTGCAAAATAAAAAGCTTTGCATCTTGTTACAATGTTGTATTGAAATTGGTGAAAGCTGAAGGTAATAACAAGAAGCTCTAAGTAAACGGGAAAATCTTTATAAAGAACACTTACTACAGATGCATACTCCACGACCATCGTCACAAGAGCGTGGTTGTAAACAGCTTTATGAGCCTTGGACCTCACTCAAAGTTCTGCATTTACCAGTAGAGAAAATTTCAGATTGAAAATGCAGTCACAAGCTCATTCAATTACAAGCAACGAGACAAGTTTCTTATGTCTCTAGCAAGCTATTTCGACAAATCAAGTGAGAGGGACACTTAAGGAAACATCAACCCAAACCAATATTTTCAATATATATCTGCTGTCCTTCGTGAACTTAAAGGACTAATTTTATTCCCAAAGTAGAAACAGCAAGATGAAATTTGTATCGAACAAATATGACCATATTCCAGACGTAGGATTGATCCAAACTCGGTAATCCAAGAGCTTAACAGAACTAACCAAATACAACACAACACTGTCAGTCATATGCTTTGAAAACATCCAAATCGTACACCTGAGGGATCACTCAGCTATAGTCTGTCCCATTCAATCAGGCACCACAGCTCCACAACACAGTCAACTATTCCCCCCCCAAACCTGAAATGCCTAATCAGCCAAAATTCACAATTCAAATCTCACTGTCCAAGCTCAAAACCAACCCACTCAATACCAGGTCCTGTCTATTCTCACTATCAAAACTCCCAAATCCGGATTGAGTCAGAGGGATCAGGGCAGCAGTAACTGATGCCATGAACGCGAATTGCAATTACCTCTCGCCCCACTCCACTCGCTGCAATCAAGCGTGTCAGAACAACCATCACTCCCAACAACGACCCGTTCCGCTCCACATTCTACGAGAGAATCGGATCGAACAGCGTCATCGAGAAAAAACCGAAAACCGCGCCACGGGAAAAATCCAATCTCTGCACGTTTCGCATGCACAGACAATTACACGCGATCAAATGGCGCGATCCTGCAGCGAGATAGAGAGAGATCGATCGATCGCCATCTCTGTCCGCATAGCTGGAATTCGAACCTCGATTCCGGTCTCGCAGGTTCGTGTGGATTCTTACGGCGATTGACAGCCACGGCGACTTGGGTGCAAAGGAAGGAGGAGGACGGTGAATTTTACTGATTTTTTTTCCTAATTTGCCCTCGGGATCTTCTTCTGTTGGAGGGCACATCCGGTGATTTCGTCGTTCGCGTGAGGGCACCGAAGGAAGTTCAGCTAAGAAACTTCAAATTTGGGGTTGTATCTTCTCAGTTCTCTCGCTCTTTATGGAGCTTCCCTTTGGTGTCGCCACGTTGGCACTCTGACTCGAGCTTAGTTCCATTAGCTGGAATTTTGGTGCCGGATCGATCAGATTCGGCGGATCTCTTGTTTGCTTGCTATGGTTCGCGGAATAAGTTGCGGTTATAGGTCTCTCCTGGCATTTTATGCTAGGAAGTGGATGTGTGCTTCGTGTGTGAATACGAGATTTTAAGAAGTTTTGGAATGAGTGTGGGATTTCAGATCGAGGATGTCGAGTTAAGACACTTCGAGTCGAGTTACTGTTCTACTGGGTTTCCTGGGATTGTTTCACTGCGATTCAGTAATGCAGATTCGGGCAACGGAGCTCGAGCGTAGGAAGTCGAGAAAGGAAGGCCCGTTTATCTCTTGATAAGGTTCGGAGAAACGACTCTAGAGATTGTCAGTAATCTTCTGTTGTGTTTTGGCAAAAGGACACTATAAAGTGTCATAATTTGTGTATGGCGCTCACTTTGGTGCCATAACTTTTTTTCGGATCACTTTGGTGCCAAGTTGGAGGAAAAACAATCACTTAAGTGTTATAACTTTTTTTTGGATCACTTCAATGTTAAAATTTTTGAAAAACGATCACTTAAGTGCTAAAATTTTTTAAAAACAATCATTTAAGTGCTAAAATTTTTTAAAAACGATCACTTACGTGCCAATCTTCGGCGAGACTCCGGCGAGCCACGTCAGCTTCAGAAATTAATAAAAAAATGCCACATCGGATTTCTGGTGAAAAATTGTGTACGGCACTGGAGTTGGCACTTAAATGATTGCTTTTCAAAAATTTTAGCACTTAAATGATCGTTTTTCAAAAATTTTAGCACTAAAGTAATCCAGACAAAAGTTATGGCACCAAACTAAGCTCCGTACACAAGTTATAGTACTTGTAGTATTCTTTTGCCGTTGTGTTTTAGCCTTGAGAGAATGACACATGCTTTTTTGGAAAATTTTGGATCCTGTCTTCTTCCCTCCTTTGGAGCTTACCTTTGATTTCTACACACTAGGACTTTGACTCGGCTTGGTTCAATTAGTTGGTTCAAACTAAATTCTAAAAAAAATTCTAAATTGAAGTTAATATTATTTATCTGTTCATTTATATTCGTGGAGGTATGTGAAAATGCAATTACCCCATTATGGCCGCAGGCTCTCTCGAGTTAAATTTTTCAAATTCATGCTCGAATCGATATAATGACTCGAGTTGTTCCGACTCAAGTGACCAATGACTTGAGGTTAATTGTGAATTATGGAACCCACTTCTCTTGGGTTGAGAGAGAGAGTTCGAAGAGGCAAATTGCTATTGGGTATCGATTCTCAAATACTCTCGGAATACTTTCGTTGAATTGGATCCAATATTTCCTACGATTTTTCGGATAAATGTACCTCCAGTATTTTGAGTTGATTCGCATAATCTAAAATTTACAAAATATTTATAGTGTGAATACAATTGGACCGATCACTATTTTATAAGATGATGGCATTGTCATCCCATAATTTCTCGGTTGATATAACATTCTGAATTTCGACTTATTTTCGGGATCAATAAAGTGTAAATTAATTCTCATTTAATTTTAGAAAGTCTCACCCGGACCTGATCAATCACGGGATACTAACCTTATGGGAAAGGCTAAATAGGAATAGGTACGTGGACCGGGGACCCGATCGCGAGTTGGGCACGGACTTCGAAGAACGCCGAGGGAATATTTTGGACCAACATGGGCCGATCTTAGGAAGATGATGGATTCGATTCGGCCAATGATGTACGATCGGATCGCGAGTAATTCCGCAGGACCGGGAGTACACATGGCAAACGATTCCCGAACTAACCTAAATGACCGAGACCTCCAGTACTAGTGATAATTCCTCGCGCTCTCTCGAAAATCGAGGCCATTACGATTCAGATAACTCTAGGTCGATACGCGTAATACATAAACAGCCACCCATTAGTGAGAGGCTCTAGAATTTTAAAATGAGCAAATTTAATCACGAGATTGGACCCGAACTTCGACGTCGAAATTTTGTGGACGTTTACAATTATTTTGCAGGACCAATGTCGTTTTGGTGTGCCCACGCACATTTGGGGCTAATCTAGCCAGAAATTGGAATTTCGACGAAAATGGTGGAAAATTACGGTTTTGCCCCTGTGGGCACCGGGACTGGATTCGGAGGCCGTTTGAGGTTATTTTTTGCGGCCAAGCCCATTTTGGGGCATCCACACACGTTTAGAGTGGTTCCGGTCAAAAATTGAAATTTCGACAAAAATTGAAAAAATAATATTATTTTATTCCTGAAACTTCGCAGTCGATTTCCGAGGGCTTAAAAAGTGAATTTCGCGAATCCGACGCCATATTATGTTGGCCACACACATATGGAACGCGTATGTGCGAAAATTGGAATTTCGCCCCGGGGCCGGAAAAATGACGGTTTTGCCCCTGGGCCGGTATTAATTCCGAATTTTTTTTGAAAAATTTTGGGATAATTACCATAGGATTTTCAGCTCAATTATTTGACCAAAAGACCACTTTGCCCCTTATTTTTTGATAGGGTTGAATTAGAACCGTCGGATTAGGGGTATTTTGGTCAAAACCGACGGATAGGCGACACGTGGCGCTTGTGGGCTGCCCTTTTTGACCAAGTCTGATCACTCTCTCTCTCTTCACTTCTCCCCCATGTCCAGACCAGCAGACCAGCATCTTCTCTTTCTTTTTCCTCTCTTTTTCTTCATTTTCTCTCTTGATTTTGCCTCGCCGGAGCTTGTCGCCGGCCACCGGAGCGCCGCCGCCGACCACCGTGCCCCGCCGTCGACCCCCACAGCCCCCAGTCACAGCCTCGCCTTAGCCCGACCTCTCTCTCTCTCCCTTTCCCTCTCTTTTTCCTTCTTTTTCTCTCCCGGGTTTACACCGCCGCCACTTCGGAGCCTCGCCAGAGCTTTGCCGGAGCTCCGATCGTCGCACCGTTGCCACCCAGTCGACCAGCACGCCCGTACGTTGCCGTCTAGCCCAGTCCGTACAAGCATCCGTACAGATTTACTGTTCCAGTCCGTACGCCCGTCCGCGGCCGTCGCCGTCATCTCGCTAGCCACCGCCCTCTGCCCGTCCGTTCAGCCGTGAATAGTATCGCAGTGAACAGTGCGCAGTGAACAGTACCGCATGAATAATGCACGTGAACAGTAACCGTGAACAGTGCGCGCCCCCGATAATTCCGCCGCCGGTTTCACTGTTCATCAGTGATCAGCCGCCGTTCCCCGTCGCTGTCGTCCAGAATTAGGTGAGTATATTTCCTAAAACCGGATTAGGACTGATTGTGCATTTTTTGTACTGGCCTAGGTATTATCAGTGTAGTCTGGACTGATTTAGGAGTATCGGTATAAAATTCAGACTGGATTGAGGATCAATTGATGGAATAAATTCAAGAAAAATTAGTGGGATTATGAGAACTAATTATTGGGCTAATTCGGATTAGTTGGTGATTATGTGATTGGACTGCCAGGTGTGCTCGAACTGATTGACTGGTTGATTTTTGTACCCAATTGTTGAGAAATTTGAATAATGTCATGTCGCGTGACTGTGTGGCCGTCTCGTGTGGAGTGTGGTTGGCCATTAATGGCTTGACTGGATTATTGAATATTATTGAATTATTCATTGTGAAATTAGGCCGCATGGTATTAATTGGCCAGTAAATAATTATTGCGGTAAGAAATTAACTGAATGTTTGAATTGTGCTAATGCTCGTGTTGCATTGTGTTGCATTTCATGGCACGCATAGTGAATGCCGGGAATGAGGCGTGTGATAAATTGTGCGAGAATGCGTGCCTGTCATGAGCATGTGATCACCTAAATGCCCTGATGTGTGTTACGCGGGGTTCAGATAATAATTGGCTCTATGTTCGTGTGATCACATTTCGCCCTGATGCGTGTTACGAGGGGTGTGCCATCCAAATGCGTGTTACGCGGGACGATGCCCGGTACGTTCGGAAGACGACTATCCTGATGCGTTTTACGCGGGCTCTGGTTCGTGAGGAGATCGGTGTTGCGCTTGATGCGTTTTGACGCGGGCTACAGACACTGGCCAGTTGATGCGTTTTGACGCGGGCCACAAAGTGTTGTGATTAAATAAGAGAGACCTGATGCGTTTTACGCGGGTCATATTAAATAATAATTTGAGAAAGTCCCAGTATGCCAGTGTGGGCTAGTGAGCCAAGACATGAATGTGGACATTTGCATGCATAAGAATGCGTGGGCCAGAATGCGAGCATGCGGGACTCAGTGAATGACACGTGATATTATCACTATTGAGTACGAGCATGCGTTTGACGTACGCGTGAACCGAGTGCTTGGGTGTGTGATTTAATTATATGATTATTATGAATAACCTGCAGGGTCAGCTAGGTAAGTGATCTAGGCCAGAGGACCTAGATTGGAGTTTATTTATGAGTTGGACTACAGTGTTGTTTTGTGCTGTCAGTCAGAAGATTGCATGTTAGCCTAACCTAGGTTTAGGGGGTTATACTTATTGAAATTCGTCTCACGGTTGTGTAAACAGAAACATTTTCAGATCCCCAGCAGTAGGATGCCGAGATCACCACCTCTTTTTGGATTACTGCGTTTTATTCAGCTGCCGTCGAGCATGCACCTCGGTGGAGACGGAGCAGAACGGAGAAGTGGCTGTTTGGTTATTACTAGCTGTTGGTGTTTCCTTTTTAGTTGTAGTGAACATTGTAAAAAGGTTTTCGTTGGTAATACTAGTGTATATACTTTCTGGGATGCTTGACTGCTATTTAGTTATTCTACCTTGGTCTCATGTATTATATTGTACGGGTGTATATGTTTAATTATATACGTTGCTTCCGCATGTGTTTGATCTCTGTATGGGTATGAGTCGGCGACGCTTCCTGGGAGCGTTGCATCATAATCGACCGCGACGGGATGTTGTGTTCCAGTGGAGTACGGGGCGTGACAGTTGATATATGAATCGTACAATTATCGGGATTGAATACTTTACTTTACACATAAAAGATTATTAAATGAAAGAAAAGGTTATAATCTCTGAGAACAGAAGTCATTGGACTTTTTTCACCAGCTATGTTTGAACCAGCTATGTTTGAAGTAAAAAAAAAAAGTTCAAAACCTCACACAACAAAAGCCACAAATGTCGTTAAAAAAAATACCAAAGAGTGCGACTGAATTATTATTTTTATATATCGCAGTTGGCTCACACAAACAAAATAAAATAAGAATCCCAATGTGCGGTATGCGTGATGTTTGGTGGCTCTCACAGATTTATATTCATAGTCAAATGTTTATAAAAGCACAGAAAAATTAGTACACGAAACAAAAGGTTGAAGTTAAGAAAAAGTGAAATTCAAGAGAAATTATTGTGGAGAGTAAATTAATCAATTTTGTGGAAATCTTCAAATCTCTTCCTTTATAGGCAATATAAATTATAAACACATCAATCCTTCATTTGACTTAATTCAAATTTTATAAGCACAAAATAGATTTATAGAACAATCATTTTTTGATCAGGTTCATGCACCGCTCGTTTGGTATGAAAGATGAGAAAAAAAAATTGAACATTAGAAAGTCGCAATCCAAACCCAAGTATGATAACCCAAATGATGAAGGGATCATGCTATCTTCCATTGATTCACAAGTTGGAATCATGTCGTGAGCGAACCTCTGACTGATTAGTATTTTTAGGTGTTCGCAATGTTTTGTTGAAGGATTTTCAAGCCTTAAACATATTAGTTACGCTGATTAATTCACAAGATGGACTGAGTGGTTATGGCTCAAACAAGACATTCCATAACGAATATAACACTTTAGGATAACAGCAAGTATCGATAATCATATTGATGATTTCTTCTCGCTTTTTAATTTATCAGGAAAAAAAAAACTGCAACCCATCGGGACTCAAGCGGAGAGGCCAAGCCAAACCACCCCCAAATCATCGAGCCGCGGGTCCATCTTGCACGTGAGCCCACACTGACTCTTTCCTCCTCTGCTTCGTCCATTTTCGGACACCAACTCAGATCAAATGACCTTCTGATTACGACTCTCTCCTCCTCCCCTTTTTAATGCCAATCACCACTTCTGATTCCGATTTGATCTCTCTCTCTCTCTCTCCCTAGAGCAAGCAGTGATGACCTCAGTCAATCAATCAGTCGATCTCCGCTGAAACAGGGTCTTCGCATCGCCATGGTGAGACCGTCGGAAGCAGCAGGCGTCATCCGATGAGGCCCTGTCCGACGGCTCCAACGAGGAGCAACAGCAGTAGCTCAATGAACGATTGACCTACGTGGTGATAGTCTGTCTAGTTGTTGTTTCGGCTGTTGTGTTCAAAGACTTCTTCCAGAGAAGTCTGAGCACAAGTAAGATCACGGGAGAGGGCAGTCCAAATAATGATGCTGCTATGAATTATTTATTAGTGTGAACGGTGACATGATTGGTACCTTTCGGAGGAATTCACACAAACAAAAAGTATTGTAAGAGCTACCAAAGTAAACCCCCACCTAATTGGTAAGCGGGTGCATGATTTTTGGGGGAAAGTTATGTCACTAACTTGCTAGACATTGACTTGGTTCGATTCGCATGCTGGTTTTGAGGGACGAGCATCAACAAATGTCTATCTTTAAAGGGAAAAATGCATCTACAAACTACCAAGATAGAAGGGAAAGTCTGACATGGACTCCTGCCTTAGAAGGGATTTGTTGTATGACCTCGTATCAATTAGATTGGGCGGACCTTTCGATGTTGAAATGGTGCTGTTAGATGCTAGATTTTAGGTACATGTGAATCTAGATAGATTGATCTCCACCACCTCCCAAAGGAGCCTAGTTCAATGGAATGTTTGAGAGAACGCTTGATCGTGGAGCTTCCTGACTTGATTGGATCCCACATAAGCCTTGAGCACTAGTCTTTGGTAAGAAATGGATACCAGACTCAATCTGGAATTTGGAATCACTTGCTAAGTTGGACCACCGCCCTGATCCTCGAGCCGCGCGGGTCCACATCCCGCGCGCGAGCCGGCGCTGGCTTCACTTCCCGCGGCGGGAAACGAAAACGCCACATTTCCCCCCGCTCTGACTGGCGGGAAATTTTCGCACCCATTCGCATTACACGAAAATGAAAAAAAACAGAAGGAAAAAACACCACGACGACCGAAACAATAATAATAAAAAAGAAGAAAACCACCCCGAAAAGGATAATAAAAATAATGACAAAAGCGGAAAGACTATTAAAACAAAAATACGAAATATCGCAAACCCTCCTCATCCTCCTCCTCGCTTCCTCTATTTTCGGACACCGTCTCCGACTCCTCTCCTCCTCCTTCCTCCCCCTTTTTCAAATTTCGGATCGCCTCTTCCGATTCCGATTCGGCCTCTCACGCACTCTCTCTCTAGAAGGATCGGCGACGAACTCGATCGATCGACCGACCGACCGATCCACCGATCTCCGCCGGGGACCAGGCCTCCAGCGCCGGCCGCCGCCGCCATGGCGAGGCCATCGAAGCAGCCGGCGTCGTCCGACGAGGCCCTGTCCGACGGCTCCGAGGAGGAGGAGCCGCAGCAGCAGCAGCAGCTCAACGAGCCCGTCGACGAGGAGGACGAAGAGGAGCTCGAGGCCGTCGCCCGCTCCGCCAGCTCCGCCGACGAGGACGACGACGACGCCGCTCCTGCCGCCGGCGCGGCCGACGAGAATGGCGAGGCCGAGGAGGAGGTGGAGGATGACGACGAGGTTCGGTTGTTTGCCTGCGCGGTTTCTGCTGGGATTTTGGCGCCGGATCTTTTCGTTTGCTTGCTAGGGTTTGCGGGGGTCGGTGCGGTTATAGGTCCCTCTGGTGTTCTGCGCTCGGAAGTGAATGTCTCCTTCGTGTTTGAATACGAGTTTTTGAAGAATTTTTTAGAATGAGGGTTGGATTTCGATCGAGGATGTCGAGTTAGGACACTCTGAGAGACGAGTTGCTGTTCTACTGGTCGCTCGTGATTCTTTTACTGCATTCGTTTTCTGCAGATTGGCGCTTGCTGTATTGATCCTCCGCTTTACTAGCGTCTTGTGCAGGATGAAGTCTAACAATGCACAAGTATATACGTATAAATACATGTTCTGTAAGGTGTACTTTGCACAAGAGTCGAGGCATCTTCGAGGTGAACTTATGTCTTGCTCTTCTTTCGGGGTGTACTATTTTCTGGTGTTACTTTCAGTTGGATGAAGAAGAGTGGAAGTCAGGAGTTTCTCTTGATGGTAGTGTACGCACGGTGTTCAATTTTAATATTGTGCATGCCAGAAATTACGCCTTCTTTGAGAGGAATTTCTGTTTGTTTTACCTTTTTTTTTCCTGGTTTGTTGGTTTTGGATCTCCATGGCTAGAGGACTCGAGCAGGGCTGCAACTGTTCATGTTTCTTTGAAACTGATGACTGGGGTTTTCCCCTTTTACTTTAACATTTACTTGTGATTAAAGCTTTCATCAGTCGCCTCACCATTTACAAAGTGGGAAACAATGGCAACCATGGCTCGTCTATCTTGCTTTGTTTCTCTCTTTACATACACTACTTAAGTTGGCTAGTGCTTCCATACGTCTGAAAATGTTGTGGTTAGATACTTGTAAGTATGACCCGGTGAGGATCAGAAGCGTTGCCGCTATTTATTTATTTTCGTATTCTTTTTCCCCATTCATTCTGCAGGAAGATAACGGAGAAACGGAAGTTAGCAAGCGTGAGAAGGCCAGGCTCCGTGAAATGCAGAAGTTGAAGAAGCAGAAGATTCAGGACATATTGGATCAGCAAATTGCCGCTATTGATGCTGATATGGTGGTGCCTTTACATTTTAAGAATGACTCTTTCTTGCATTATTTCGAGCTCGTGTATTGATTATGACTAAAATTTTATTGTTTTTGAAATTATTTTTCAGGAACAAGAAAATGAGATTTGGATCTAACAAAAATAAGGAAATTCAATCAATCGGACCATATTCTAGGTGTCGCATTGATCCAAACTCAGTAACCAAATACAAGTCGACACTCGTCTGTTATATACTCTGAAAATACATCCAATTGTACACCAGAGGGGTCATATAGCTATAGTTTGCTCTATTAAATCAGGCACTACAGCTCCACAACAGTCTACGATTTCCCCCCAACCCTGAAACACCTTATCCGTCCCCGCCCAAATTCACAATACGAATCTCACTGTCCAAGCTCTCCAAGCTCAAAACCGACGTATTCAATCCCAAAGCTTGTCTATTCGCACCTTCTCACAATCAAAACTCTTGATCAAAGAATCAGAGCACTAGCTGATGCCATGGATGCGAGTTGCAATTGCCTCTCGCCCCACTTGCGGCAATCAAGCATGTCAGAACAACCATCACCCTCGACTGAGACCCGTTCCCATATGAGATAGAGAGATCGATTTCAATATTTGACCATATTGCTCGAATTCAATCAAGACGCAGGCGGTGAGGCTAAGTCGGACCACCCCCGATCCTCGAGCTGTGGGTCTTCAATTCTTGCGGCGGGAAAGAAATCACATTTCCCCCGCTCTGACTGGCGGGAAAATTTCGCACCCACTCGCATGAACCAAAATCGAAATAAAAATAACCGCTCAAATAATAATAACAACAATAATAAAAGCGGAAAAGTATTTAAAACAAAAATACGAAAAAACGCAAACCCTCCTCTGCTTCCTCCATTATCGGAGAACAAGCAGTGAGGATCCGATTGTTTGTCTGCACCGTTTTTTTACTGGATTAGTCGGAATTTTGGCACCGGGTCTCTCGTTTGCTTGCCAGGGGTTTGCGGGGTTGGGTGCGGTAATAGGTCTCTCTGGTGTCTTGCGCTAGGAAGCGGATGTGTGCATCCTATTTGAATACTGAGTTTTTGAAGAAGTTTTAGAATGAGGGTTGGATTTCGGTGGAGGATGATTGAGTCAGGACGGACACTCCGAGACAAGTTGCTTCCGATCTACTGCTCGCTCGCTTGCGATTCTGTTGCTGCCATTCGGTTCTGCAGATTGGCGCTCGCTATATTGATCCTCCGCTTTACTAGCGTATTTGAAACTCTGATGAGTGCGGGGTTTTTCCCCCCTTTTTTTATTTTAACATTTCCTTTGTGATTGAAGCGCTTCATCGATCACCTCACACCCATATACAAGAGTGGGAAACAAAGGCGAACACAGCTCGTCCATCTTCTAGCTCTGTTTCTGTCTCTACACACGCATGGCTTCTCACGTTGGCAAGTGCTTCCATGCGTCGGAAATGTTGTGGTTCCATATTTGTGTGTATGTGATTCGGTGAGGATCGGAAGCGTCGCCGCTATTTATTTATTTTTTGTGTTCCTTTGCTCCCCCATCCATTCTGTAGGAATATAATGGGGAAACAGAAGTTAGCAAAAGCGTGAGAAGGGCCGGGCTTCGTGAAATGCAGAAGTTGAAGGAGCAAAAGAAGATTCCAGGAATTATTGGATCAGCAAGATGCCGCTATTGACGCTGCTGATATGGTTGCCTTTACATTTTAAGAATGACTCTTTCTTGCATTATTTCGAGCTCACATGTTGGTAGTATTGATTATGATATTAATTTTCTTTTTCTTTTCTTTTTTTTTGCGCTAGAGATCCAAGAGGAGTCGATATACAATTTAATCAAAGGATGTTGGCTCCCAAGACTTATTCAAATGTCGATGGCCCAAAAAACAACAGAGACTTATTCAAACGTGGACGTCATTTAGGAAAAATCTCCTCTTATGTTTGGAGAGTTGAGGCCTTAAAAACCGAAACATCATAAACCTCCAACTATGCTTTGACTCAAGTAAGGTCATGTTGCAACTAGCAATGGAGTTGTGTGCTACATTTTCATATTCTTTATTTCATTGGTGTGTTTGTTTGTAAACTACCTTCGCACATGAAAGCCCACTTCCGATGGCGTGCGTTGCTTCATGGACTCAGATCTTTAGCTTCTCAATTCCGTAGAGATTCAATTATCTCCTAAGAAGGGTAAATTTTCTTCGAATCACTTAATAGGATAAAGAAGCATGATTTCAGAACAGGAAAAAAAATAATGCCGTTGAAAGACACAACACAATGATAATTCTTTGAATTTCTACCTTTTGCCTATTTGATTAGGCAGAAGAATATATCTAGCACATCCTGTCCTTCTCTAGTAGGTGGCGGAACCTGAATGAGCAAACTATTTCTGGGAAGAAACGAAAGTAAAAATTTGTTGAGGGACAAGTGCGTGAGAGCGGCAAAGGGAGACTCTTGAGTTTTTTACCTGATTAGGTAGCAAACTACATCTAGATGTCAAATGTAGCTTTATGCAATTTCACCCCATCCTTGACAAATCTCTTCGACTACTTTGTGAGAAACCCCAAATGTCTGGATCATAACAAATGCTTCAAAAAAATTTCTATTAAAAAGAGGATGTCAAATAACACGAGTAAACCAATAAATTGAGAGTAGCAATGCAGACAAAATGATAAAAATAAGAACAACTTGATTTTGTTCATTTATGAGAAGACACTTATAAATTGGATAAATTGCTTGATAATTGAGCAATATTTTTCACATAGTTAACAGTTGAGTGCTTTAGTGGTGTACTCCATGATAATGACATCCTTTTCAGAAAAAACAACAGCATGCAATCAGGTTAATCAGCATGAAAGTGAACCTGAAAACAGTATCGGCCGTGCTGGGTTGCAATGGCAAGTTATTCTTTTTCAAGAGCTTCATAACTTCCTGCGCGAGGGTAGCATCTTTGTGCTCTTTAGCATAATGCTGCATTTCAATACACCAAGTTAAGAAAAGAAATGTGTAAATAAAACAAAACGAAAGAAAATCACTTCATATAAGTACATATCATCATTACCGATATATGGTTTGTAGAGCCAATTGTACGGGTCAAACCATATATAGACATTATGCTTCCTCAAGGGCCTTCTTAACTACAATTTTGTCAACCCTTAGTTTCTATCATTAAGGACAACTAAGGGCGCGAATGATAAAATTTCTCTTTTTCAGCCCTATTTCTGCCTAGATTTTTTCTATTTCTACTTTCCATATGAGTTTTTGAGCAAAAGTAGCATTTGATAATGATACAAAATTTCTGTTTCTAGAATAGAAATTCGTTTGATAAGTTGTTCTTAAATTTTTGTTCCTGGCAAACGGTGATAGACGGCTGGCGGGCGGGCGAGCGGCTGAGGATAGGGAGGATGGTAGGCAGAGGCGATGAACGGCGAGCGCGAATAATAAAAAAGAATTATTATTTCTGTTTCTATTCCAAAAATAGAAAAATAGAAAATTTTAACTTCTTATTTCTGTTATAAACCTATTTCTAGATTAAAAAATTATCCCAAAAATAGAAAAATGAAATTATTTTACCAAACGGATTTCTATTCCAAACCTGTTTTCGATAACAAAAAAATAGAAAAACGAGGAAACAAAATGGTTATCATTCGCGCCTTAAATGCGCCATGATAATTTAAATTCTTAGGCAAAATAAGGATTAAGAGATATAAATACTTATTATATTATGTGCTCCCAGTGACAATTGATTGTTGTAATCTCCTGACATGAGACATACTATGGAAGTGCAGTTTGATTTGATTTATTTTGCTTGGAAATAATGAAGAGCCTTATTGCTAGAAGTAGCTCGAACGGATAACTACTGAAGCTATCAGCTCGTAAAAACACATTTTGCCCAAAGTGAGCAAGTATGCACATGAAAAATAGAGTTGTCATGATTGACACTTTTCACCAATTCAAACGCATTGAAGCATGTCGAGCAATTTAACATGCTACTCCCAAAAGACCGTTTATACACATTTAACAATGTTATATGTACTTTAAATTAAATGTGGTTTCACAAAATTATATATGAAAACCTCTTTCTTGAACATGTTATATGTGTCCTGTTACTTTCATCCATGTGCTTAATAGATGTGTTGTATCTTTGTTGGACATAATTTTGGTTTACATAACATTCGACACAACAAGAACATGACACACAAGCACAACTTGCTGCCAGTTGGGTAGTCAAAAGTTCTCGTAAGCAACTCAATACGTTCTCCAAGCATGGTAGGCTTTTAGGTAATAAGATCATTAAAAAACAGAAATAGTACAATAAAATGATTGCCTTGCTCATAAGGTTAACAAATACCAACAATCGAATGCAGAAGAGAAATTCGCTAAAGATATTAGCTAGATACAAAATTGTTGAACTTGGCACAAATATTGTGTCGGTAAAGCTTCCCAAAGTCAAGAGCCCTTGCACGCACACGTGCTTTTGTGACTGCACGACATAGGGTCGCAGTTTTAAATTCCCATGAATTCGAAGATTTGACAATCGTGTCTTCAACATCAAATATACGAAGCAAAACACAACGACGACTATATAAATATGACATCTCTATTCACAAGTAAATTTCCTGACAGTATAATCGTTCCTGATCTATTATATATACTCTCTGCTTCAACTTGACCGCACCAGGTACACATCCCTCGAATGAGATATTCAGACTTAAAGCCCCCTACTAACAAAGAACCATCGCTTTGGCATCTACAATTCACGTCGAAATTCCTCAGCAGCAAAAAAAAAAGCCTAATAGACAACAAGCACGCTGCCTGCGAAACCAAGAGGCTGAGCACTAGATGAGAAGGAGCTGTGATTCTTAAATTCCACGACTTGGTTGTCATAAGAAGAGACGAATCCAACTGAAGCTGAGATGAATCGGAGGCTTGAAAATGCAGTAGAGTCTGTGAGCTCTCGAGATGGCGTGCATGGGTTTGACGCCATCGAATCACGAGTCAACGAGTTCTCGAGCCTGAAGGTCGTGTTGTTTTTTTTTTTTGGGCCATATGAAGGTCATGTTGTTGCTGAGCGAGTTTTTGATACTTTTTTGAGGAATAATACTTCTGATCACTCAATCTATTTATGATAATAAATACTTGAACAAAAACATACGTTTTTTATACTAGTAGATATTGCATTGAACTAACATTCTTCTCTCGCCAAAAAAAAAAATTTAACGTTCTCAATTCTACTCCAAATTCTAGGACATCTTTTTTCTTTTCTTCGTTAATTTTTTTACGCTGCATCACATATTCTTGGTTCATTACCAAGACCATAACTTATCAGTATTTTTACTACACCAGCAATTGCACGTTGAAATTTTCTTTCTCCCTCAAAATCTGAATTTGACTCATCATATTCAGTGCATTACATTTCTTTGGCTTTGAACAAGGTTCGCGACAGACTTGAACTTCAGCATTCTACTTTTCCTAATTTGTGCATTAACAAAATCCCTACCCTAAAGAATGGTAACTGGGCCACGCCAGCCCAGAACCAGCACAGACCGGCCCTCTTGGGCCCGAGCCCATGAGGGGCCGTACAGACCAGGCCCGTTAGCAATAAGGGGCCGTGCCAATGCCCGGGCACTGGCCTAGGGCCATTTTTTAGGAGTGAATGTAATCTGAACAAAAAAGTGAAGATGGCAACACTAATTTAAGATCTCAATGATGATTTTTCATGAATTTGATTATGAAAGAAATTCCTCGTAGAAAAGGCAAATAACGGGCAAAACAGGAAGGAAGAGTTATGAACTTTTTCTTGCCACCGAAATGCATCCTCCGTATGTTTTTTTTTATTATCCTTGTGCACTTCTTTCCACTAAAATCTTGTGGACAGCACAAAAGGCACGCTAAAGCATTGGTGGCTCTTCTTCAATTCCACATTAGCATGACCCCATCTTCTTTTTCTTTGCCTTATTGCTTTATACCTTTCCATTATCACATTACTTTTAACAAGATTTTCCCTCGCATTCTCTGGAGCAGTTTCGTCGACGGCTAAGGTCCCCACAAAATAGTTTTATGCTAACAATTATGGATTTTTTTTTCAATTTTGTTAAAAAAATGTGCATTATTACTCAATAAGCACTTGCTCTCCATCATTTGAAGTTTGACAAATAGTCCTGGTTATTTATGAGTAATGTTAATTAGTATGCTACAATTGATATATTAATTGACATGACCAAATCTCAAATTAACATTTAGCAAGTGAATATATAGATTTATTAAAATAAATACTATACGAGCGTGAAAATCTGGATAGTCCTCATTTTCTTTTTTAAAAAATCACTTTTGGAAAAAGTGAGTTTTTCGGATCTCATTAGCCTAATATTCTAGAGAATCTTGACCTTTCCACTTGCTATAAAAAATGTCCCGAACATTCAACTTTCTCATGGAGAATATAAGCTTTCAGTTTAATATTAAGAAGTGATGAAATCTTAATTTTCTTTAAAAATGTTCCCACCTTTCAACTTCATCAAAGTTAATTTAGATATTGTAGGAGGATGTCCATAACTTTCTATACTTGCGTAAAGCCAAAAACTTGAATTTGGTGTCCTCCCTCAAAATATTCATTGTACCCTTGACATATATTATTCTGAGGTAAAATTGTTGTGTAATGAATGGGCAGAGACGGAAAGCATTGTTTTTATTTTTTCGTTGACCACTATATCCACCAACAGGATTTGAAGATGGACAGAGGAAACAGAATAAACTAATGACAACTCCTCTAAACGTGGAAGTGGAAGTTGTGAATCAGAGCTTGCTACTGACTACCCATTGCTAACAAGTGATGTATGTAGGTTCTGTATCTTTGGCACCACGATTGGACAGTTCAATCTGATAAAATCAAGAGGCGACGGCGGTCGCTGTATGCCATCATCGAATGAGTCCGGATTAAATGCACTCTCTTAATTTTGGACAGCGAAATTCTGTCAGAAATATAATAGAATAGGCTGCAAAATCAGATTGAAAATGAAAGGAACACCTTATCTATTGTCGTCTCTGAACTGCAATTTGGTCCATCTAAAATGCGTGAGCCAAAAGATCCTCTCTGCAAAAACTAGTCATCTGAGGATTGTTTCCAGAATTCAATTGTAGATGATGCACCTATTCTCTCAGATACACTTACTTTTTGGGGAAAGAAAATAATCATTATCTGAAAGTACAGGAATGATAGCATTCAAATCAAAGAACGAGCAGAACTTCAAATGGTTCGGGGACCTTCACAAGAGAACTTCAGATGCTGGTTGCTCGAGACGTGATTACTGCACTTGTCTTGCTTCTCAGCGGAATTGGCTGAAACTAACATGGCAACCTTAATGGCCCACATAGGAGACAGATCTGCAGCTAGTGCATTCAATCTCCAATTCTGTCATACTTAAACAAAGGGTGCCTTCGGTGGTTAGTTCCTCCATATTCACTTTCACCTCCAAGCCTGTGTTTAATAAGGAACTAACCATGGCCGGGATATTGGCTTTGAGAGTAGCAGCCAATGCCTACGTGAGCGAAGAAAATGCGAGGTTGTAAAAACTGAGATAGTTAAATGCAACATATATACAACTAGCAACACGAATGATTGGGAAAATATTACCAGAGCAATATATAACTGCAAACAAGTAATATTTCTACTTCTACCCAAAGTGATAAGGATATTTAGTCAAAGTAAGCACCTTGTGGTCATCTTCCTCCTTCTGTTTGATAACCTCGACAGGCCACTCGCTGACAAGCGTTTGAAGTTCAACCATAATGCTGGACCTCTTAGCATCAGGTAAACTCTGGCATCAATCCAAGGCATTCACTTCATGAGAACTGAGAAGCGACATCTGAACAAACAGAGCCTATGTAGGTGTATTTCCAACTTTATCTACTTCAGAAGCCTAAGACGATCTTTCGAACTCACTATTAGGACCATGGAACTCACTTGTGTAATTTTAACGAAACACTACAGCAAGCACCAAATATGAAACCCAAATCAACCAGTCACCCTCAACGAGAGGATCTGTCACAGTAATTTTATCTGAGCACATCATGGGGGACAATTCAGTATGTCTTCCACTAATTGTTTTATTCCTTAACAGGATATGGAAAATTAAAGGACTAGTTCAAAGGTGGAGGTAATTTAGGATACAAGTCCTTGAGCTAGGAGATCATGCCAGATGGTGAGCATATCAAAATACCTAAAGATGCTCTGAGAAGTGAAGCACCTGATTCAAGACATGAATCACTGTAGCAGCCTCCTAAGGTTTTCCTAAATCCCTGCACAAAACATTGGATATAAAACCATTTAGTTCACCACAAAACAAGTAAATGACATTCAGTTAAATTTTAATCTTACACCGGAGTGCTAAAAGCCACAATAAATGCTTCCAAATAGAGAAAAGTAGTCATATCTCCTTTGTGTGTTGACAATGAATATTATCATGCCCATGGGTGCTTCATGTCCTAGGGTGTGAGCCAAAATTTGGTTTATTCAAGCATGAACTCTCACTTTTTTTGGCCATAGACCTCTCAGCTGGTTTACCAAGAACTTTGTACTGATATCTATTTCAACTTCACTGTTTTCCCATGATCAGATTTTCGCATGCAAGAAGACCAAGTGCTTTCAGGGTCTGATATTTGTGATTTCAACAGTCTGTGTTTGCAAACTACCTTCGCACATGAGAACCCACTGCCCTGGGTGTGCTGCTTCATGGACTCAGATCTTAACTTCTCAATTTTCCATAGAGATTCAATGTCTCCTAAAAAAGGTAATTTCTGTCAAACCACTAAATAGGATATAGAAGCAAAATCTCATAACAAATAAAGAAACAAAGACGTTGAAAGACACAGTGTAGTGAAAATTCTTTTTATTTCTTATTTCTACCTTTATGTTTAGGGAGAGAAAGAAATCATTGTACAGAAGAATATATTCTAGCACATCCCGTCTTTCGTAGTAAGTGGCAGGACCTGGATGCAAAAACTATTCGTGGGAAGAAAAAGAAAATATAAATTGCTGAGGGACAAGGGCTAGACAGCATCAAAGGAAGACAGAGCGAGTGTTTCTCACCTGCTTTTGCAGCAAACTCCATCCAGATGTCAAATGCAGCTTTATGCAATTTCACCCCAACCTTGACAAATCTCTTCAAATACTTTGTGAGCAACCCTCAATTGTCTGTATCATAACAAATGCTGCAAAATTTTTCCATGGAAAAAAGGATGTCAAATAACATGAGTAAACTATAAGATTGAGAGTAGCAATGCAGACAAAATGATTAAAATAAAAACAAGTCGATTAAATCATATATAAAAAACACTTCTAAATTGGATAAATTGCTTGATAACTATGTAGTATATTTCATACAATATTTAAGTGCTTTAATGGCGTACTACATGATAATAACATCCTTCTCAAGATAAACAGCACGGAAGTGAACCTGAAAACAATATCGGCTGTGCTGGGTTGCAACAGCAAGTTATTCGTCTTCAAAAGCTTCATAACTTCCTGCATGAGGGTAGCATCTTTGTGCTCTTTAGCATATTGCTGCATTTCAATACCATAAGTTAGCAGAAGAAACATGTAAATAAAACAAATGGAAAAAAATAATCACTTGATGTAGATACACGTCATCATTACCAATAAGTGGTTTGCAGAGCCAATTGTAGGGGTCAATCCATAGACATTATGCTTCCATAAGGCCTGCTTACCTACAATTTTGTCAACCCTTAGTTTCTATCATGACGGACTAAGGAACCATGCAATTCAAATTCTTAGCCTATATAAGGATTGCTGCAATTAATATAGAGTCTAATTATATCATGTACTCCCAGTAACAATTAATTGCTGCAATCTCCTGACATGAGTTATACACTGGAACTACAGTTTTTTTTTTTGTGGTTAAAATACTATGGAACTACAGTTTGATTTGATTTATTTTGCTTAAAAATCATGAAGAGCTTAACTACTAGAATCAGCTTGAACTGATAGCTACTGAAGCTATCAGTTCATAAAAACACATATGCACAAAGTGAATGCTCTTTGCTAAGTTTCAACAATGAATACAATTACTTGAAGTGGAGGTGTCATGCAAGAAATCAAAGTCTTAGAGAGCCAGCAATGTGTGGAAAGACCCATTTACAGAATAAGTGTTTGATACAGTTGGATTGAGCTTAATAATGTCCGAGTAATAAACGAGTTAACAAGTTTGTACATGAAAAATAAAGATGTCATGATAGGCCCTTTGACCCTTTAAACACATTGAAGCATGTCAAGCAACTTAACGTGTTACTCACACAAGACACATTTATACACATTTAACAATTTTATATGTAATTGAATTGAATGTGATTTCACACATTCACATATGAAAAACTATTTCTTGGATATGTTATATGTGCCGTGTAATTTCCATCCACTTGCTTAATAGATGTGTTGCAT
The DNA here is from genome assembly GCA_031216285.1 of Syzygium syzygioides. NCBI lineage: Eukaryota > Viridiplantae > Streptophyta > Magnoliopsida > Myrtales > Myrtaceae > Syzygium > Syzygium syzygioides. Next base: position 31,937,927 of record CM062249.1, read on the forward strand.
CTGTGTAAACAAATTTCTGGTTGACATAATTGCTGCAGCAAGGAAAAAAAAACACAAAAGCACAACTTGCTACCAGTGGGGTGGTCAAAAGTTCTCATAAGCGACTGAATTTGTTCTCCAAGCCTGACAGGCTTGAGGTAAAAAGATCATTTGAGAACAGACAACATACAATAAAATGATTGTGCTAATGATAGGGTCTACAAGTAGCAACAATCGAATGCAGGAAAGGAATCAGGTAAAGATATTAGCAAAATACAAAATTTTTGAACTTGGCACACAACTCGTGTAGATAAAGCTTACCAAAGTCAAGAGCCCTAGCATGCACGCATCCTTCTGTGACTTCCCGACAAAGGTTGCAGTTAAAATTCTCATGAATTCGAAGATTTGAGAATCTCTGCAATGAAAGGAAAAAACATGTTAATTTATCAACTATTCAATAATTAAAACTTTACTTCTCAAATGGAGCAAGAAGTCAACAGACAAATCTGCGTAGGTTCTGCAAGACATCAAAGAGAAGCTTAGTATCCTCTCCGTTCTTGCAATTTTCAATCATCGACCACATTCATGCGTTTGGAGCCATCGTTCTTTTCGTGTTAACGGATTCAATAATTTTATCATACATCTCCTTCACGGCCTCTGCGTAATATAACAAGAACCAAATATCAGAGAAAGAACTACACAATTTGTCAAGCCACATATTAGACGGAGAAAAAGGAAAAACCTGTGGGGGGTTCCTCCTTTTCAGCACTTGCTTTGGAAGAATACGGTAAACGCAAAATTATTGAATAAGGGGCTGCAGGCAATCTATTACCATGAACCGGCCCTGTGAATTCCGAAGAAATCACATCAAAGCCCTTTACTGCCAAGAGAAATGCAGCTCCCTCTTGTACCAACAAGGAAACAAACTAATTCAACCCAGAATCGACATTCAAGAACACGAAGCAACTCGACTCGACGAAACAATTCGACACGATCGATTCCATTACACAATCACGTCTCCAATATCATATATACGAAGCAAGCACAATGGACACAATTTAAAAAAAAAAAAAAGACATTTCAATTAACAAGCACAATCCTCACAGCATAATCATCCCTCCGTTTCAACTTGACTACACCAGGCGCGCACATCCCTCGAGCGAGTTATTCAGACTTCTCCATCAATCATCAGATTCTCCACCCCCTCATATCTAGACAACATCAAACTCAACCTAAAAAAAAGCACCCCCAACACTAACAAAGAACCATCACTCTGGCATCCACAATCCACCGTCGAAATTCCTCTGACGGACGAGATGAAGAGCACGCTACCTACGAAACCGAGGGACCGAGCAGCGGCGGAGAAGAAGAAGGAGGAGCTGCGATTTCGACATGCCCGCACAAATCTGAGCGCATTCCACGACTTGGCAGTCGTTCGGGGGAATAAATCCGGCCGAGCCGAGATGAACCGGAGGCCTGAGAATGCGGCGGAGCCCGCGAGCTCTCGAGGCGGCGTGCATGGCTTCGACGCGATCGAATCAACGAGGTGGTCGTGTTGTGTGCCGAGCGAGGTTTTTCTCTTGGGCTTGTTCAGGGTTTTTACGAGGAGGAGGAAGAAGGAATACGGTAATGTTCTCCTGTGGCGGCGTCCATGGCCTCGGTGTGGAACAATCGAAAACTTCTTGCAAATGTCAAATGGAAGAAGATAGTGTAATATATGTAGGGAGGATAAATGTTTAGAAAATGCTTATTATTTAGCCAAATAAATAAATAAATAGAATTATGGCAAGTTGAGAGAAATTCAATTTCCATCTGGGAAGTAAAGTATTTGTGGGATTAATTGATAATATCTTGATTATTCATTTACTGACATTATGACAATTCATCTTCACAAAAAGATGAGATTAAGCTTTCTAACATGCTCGCTCTCGGTCTATTTTGATTTAGTGGTTCAGGAAAGAATTTGTACGTGGATTCAGAATATTGTATAATTTCAATTTCCTATACAATTAAGTACAAACAATTTCATGACGACCATATGAATTTTGGTTCATGAGGTTGATTGATATTGGGAAAATCTCATAAGCATTTCCCGCTTTTTATCCAATGACTTATTACATGCCTCTAATTTAAAATACCGAATACATATATGAGTTTTGCCTTTGGAGATCACGTTGCACTTCTGCATCAATTAGCCTTGTGTTCCTATTATAAAAAAAAATTTCATTTTCTCTAAAAAAAATATTTATCCCTAGGTCCTAAATTCTTATGCCCATCACAAGCACTCAAAATCAACTGAAAATTAAATCACTCAAACGTGGAGCTAGAGACTAAAATAAGTCTCTGAGAAGGGATAATTTGGTCTTTTCAATATTGTATTTGCTCGGGTGTATGCGAATGTTAAGTGTAAAGTAAGTTTTTCATTGAACTACCCATAATAAGGTTGGGTTGGAAATAAAAACGAACCGATAATAAGAAACGAACTGTCGTTTTCTAGATTCAAGGGAAATACTCCTCTTTTTAACTTGAGCTGCAACTGTCTCCTCTCCACCCTCAATCCACAACAGAAAAAACTCCTTCCTTTTGTCCACCACGGAAATAAACCGCTCAAGCAAAATCAAAACTGCAACAAACAAAGAACACAAAAGCCGAAACTTCATTACAATCTGATGCATTGAGGGACAGAGAATCAATCCTCCAATCTAATTCCTTTCGATTGACATTCTTCTTGACGAAAATGGGTTGCGGGAAGTCGAAGCATGATGTCGCCACCGGAAACACCATTACCAAAAGCAGGAGTTCAATTGCCAATCCCGAGAAGAGCAAACAAGTGGAACAGAACGTCCCTCAGATGGAAGCAATTGGGAATGATGCGGCATTACTTGTGCAACAAGAAATTGATAATGCGGTGAGCCAGGACACAGGGACTGCAGCTGATGTTAAGGACGCAACGGAACATCCCGAGCCCGAACGGGAAGAAGAGAGCAAAGAAGAAGAAACAAAGGCTGAGGATGAAGACAGAGAGGAAGAGAAGCACGAAGAGGAAGAAAGGGAGATCGAGCTGGAGCGGGAGCTAGAGCCGGAGATGGAACCGGTAGCTGAAGAGGAAGAGGCAGAGCCAGGGAGATTCATATCCCGCGACTCGCTGGATCATTACTTCTCTCCAAGAAGAGACGAGGAAGCACTGGAAGGGATCTTGTCCGAGGGGTTCTCCTCCGAGTACAACTCTCCACGGCATGAACTGGTCAAGGAGGGCAAGTACGGTCAAGTGGTGGTGGAAGATAAGAGTGCAACTGGACTGGAAAAGGCAGAGGAATTGAGGGAGAAGGAAAATGGCTCGGCTCCTAATGAGGTACTGGAATAGATCTCTGAGAATTTAACTGCTGAGTTCTAACAGTAGAGACACGCATTCAGGATCATAAGATTATGTGTGCAGGATCGAAGACATTTGTCTTGACGCGGATGATGTTTATGCTAATTTACAAAACCCGTTCTTTTCCCTTGATTTTGATACATTTACTATGCATTTAAACATTGATGTGAACACCAAGAAGTACAAACTTCTCAGACTGACTGTTTGAGCTGGTTTTCTGATTGAGATGGTTAGCTCCAAACAAAAATGACGGAACCATGTTTCAGTGCAGGAATTTGTGGCTCATTTAGCAACTGGAGAAGTAGCGAAGAGCAACTGAATCGAAGAAGCAGGATCGCAGCCTTTTATACCTTAGTTACTTAAAAATTATGGTGATGTAGTTCAGTTCTCGATGCCAAAAATTGCCGAACAGAGAACAGACTTAAGGGTTGGAGCCTCGGTTGTAATCTATAGGATCTAATAGTGTGCATTGGGGTTGGAGAGATGATCATTATTCCTATATATCACTCCTTGAATTACTATCACCTTGCCTCGTTACACTCTATCAGAAGATGAAGTTGAAAACAAAAGGATCCTCGAATCACATAAGGTGATCAAATCGTAATCAAAGAATAACAGAGGCTAAGTACCAAAAAAAATTCACTTGTGCAAATGCAATTTGAATGTGGAGCTAAACTTGAAATAATGACCGAGTATTGGCACTTCATTTTTATTTTAACACATCAAATGAATAGCAGTGCATCGTTCGGTGGTTTATTCTGCTCAGAATTCTTATAGACTAATGGTCTTACATGTCTGCAAGTCTTGGCAGAGAAAATTGAGGTTGTTAGTCTCTTGGAAGTGGAGGGCCGCATCTCCAGAACCAACATCAGGAAGAACCAATTTTCGTGCTTACATATGAGAGGAGCCCTTTCTTTTCTTAATTGTAGTCTATGACCTTGGAGCCTAGTGCCGATACATTTTTAAGAATCATTCAATGTGGACATCTTTATTTCTGAGATGCGTGACAATATTACCATGTGCCTGTACTAATTTTGATAGATTAATTATATAGGAAGCTGATGTTTTTTTTTTTCCATTCGTCCCCAGATAGAGGAGACTCACAATTACTGTAATTAGATTATTGAAAAAAAATTATACTGGAATCATCCGCGAAATCGCTGATGAACCTTATATCATGCATTAGATGCTAAAAATCACAAGACTACAAATACTGTTTGGCTGTACATTGGAAAAGAATGGAGTGTATACTGTGCATTGTTGACTTTGTCACAGTGAAATTACCTTGCAATATTCTATTGAAACAGTATCGCCGTGTCTAGCAAGCTAGCTTCTAATTGGTCATATCTGGTGATTGTCTTTTCTGCTGATCTTTTCAAGGATTTCTTCGAGAGAAGACTTTGAGTAGGCATCACTGAAGATGGCGCTGCTAAAAAATGAAGCGGCTGTAAACAATAGAATAGCAGACCCGGCCATTGTATATAAACTTGATAGAAATTCAGGATAAGGTGGTTTCATTGGAATTGACTACGAGGTGTTCTTGAGCTTTAGAGGACCAGATACTCGAGTATGTATTACTGACTTCCTTTACATTACCCTGATTGATGTGGGAATCCGTGCTTACAGAGATGACGAAGAGCTGCGCAACGGGGAAGAGATTGGCACGGAGCTTCTCCGAGCAATCAAGCAGTCGAGAATCTCCATACCCATCTTCTCAAAACTGTTGAAAATATGTCTCGAGTTTGAGGCCGATAGACGAAACCCGACCCAAAATAAATTAAAGAAAAAAATCTGGAAGGTGGATATTTGGATTTCAAGTTGCTGATTTGTTGAGTCCAACAAAAGTTCCAGTAGATTACGGAAATCAATTTCGTATAAAGGTTGGTCAACAAAATAGGAAAGTGGACTGGTTTCCTTCTTTAGCTCAGCATGTGTCAATAAAGGAAATAACAGAAGTCAAACTTTTAGCGTGGGACTCGGCAAAGGGCAGCATATATTAACTAATATATATATGAACATAAAAGTCAGGGGATCCTTCTTCACGTAGACTTGAAGTGCCGAAGTCTTGGTGGCTGCTGTTGATGAATACGCGAAGATTCTTGAAGCGCCGCGGTTGATGTGAAGACATTCGTGAGTGCTTGGTAGTGGGTATTTTTCGTAGTTTTTTCGTTCGTGAATTATGTCCAAGAAGAATCAGTGTTCAAGCGATTAAATCTTGTGTTAAGATTTGTGTATAATTCTTTTGCGAGATTGAGAGATTATTTTGTAAGGAATTGTTGGGCTAAACACTGCGTGAGTTATTGGGTGTAATTGGGGCTTGGGAAATACTGAGAGTGTTTGAATGACTCGAGTGTGGTTGTAATCTCCGTTGTATCGCTTGATCTATAGTGGAATTCCGCGCTGCTCTCCCCGTGGATGTAGGTCACTACGACCGAACCACATAAATCTGGTGTCTGATTTATTTTCTTATTCTGTCAAATTTATTGTTCGATCGCTTGGCTTCCGCAACAATTGGTATCAAAGCTTGGCTTGGCTAAGTTGAAGTGGATCGATGGCAATAGAAGAAGGAAAAGTGAGAATCGACAGATTTGATGGGAAGGATTTTGGTTTCTAGAAGATGCAAATTGAGGATCAACTATATCAGATGAAACTGCACGTGCCCCTGTCTGGGGAGAAGCCAGAGACGATGAAGCAAGCTGATTGGGAATTGCTGGATAGACGAGCTTTGGGTGTTATTCGGCTGACGTTGGCTCGTAACGTCGCGTTTAACATCGTGAATGAGAAAACCACTGCGGGTTTGATGAAAGCCCTGTCGGACATGTACGAGAAACCCTCTGCAATCAACAAAGTCTACTTGATGCGACGTCTGTTTAATTTAAAGATGAGCGAAGGTGCATCAGTTGCTGATCATATTAATGAATTCAATGTGATCGTTAGTCAATTGAGTTCAGTTGATATTGACTTTGAAGATGAGGTACGTGCTTTGATTCTATTATCCTCATTGCCTGATAGTTGGAATACTACTGTTACTGCTGTTAGTAATTCCTTTGGGTCGACAAGTTTGACGTTTGATGGTGTTCGAGATTTAATTCTGAGTGAAAACATTCGTAGAAGAGAATCTGGCGAACATGTATCTGCTACTTTAGTCGGTGAAAATAGAGGAAGAACTGGTACACGTGTTAGCAGAAGTAGTATGAACTCAAATAGACGAAATCAGTCTAGGACTGGTGGTATTGTCTGTTGGAGCTGTGACAAGAGGGGGCATCTTAGAAGGGATTGCCTTAAGCTGAAGAACGACAAAAGTAAGGGAATTAGAGTTGATCCTACGGATGATATTGCAGCTATAGCTGATGATAATTCGGATGATGCTGATTATATCTTGTTTGTCACTAATAATTCGTCGTTTGGCGGATGGATTATGGATTCTGGTTGTTCTTTTCATGCTACACCAAACAGGAACTGGTTTACTACTTATCAGTGCACAGATAGTAGTAAAGTGCAATTGGCGAACAATTCTGAATGCGATGTTATTGGTGTTGGTAATGTCAGAATCAGAATGCATGATGGTATTGTGTGGACATTGACTGGAGTAAGGCATGTTTCAGAGTTGAAGAAAAATCTGATTTCCCTGAGTGCCTTGGATTCAGCAGGGTATCGGTATTCTTCAGAAGGTGGAGTTCTGAAAGTTATTCGAGGTGCCTTGGTGATAATGAAAGGAATCAAGCATAGTGGCCTGTATGAGCTTCAAGGAGAGACAATGACAGAATTCGCTGCGGAGACGTCGAATGCATCGGTTCGAGAGTCTGAATTGTGGCATATGCGTTTGGGACACATTAGTGAGAGAAACTTGAAGGTTCTAAGTGAAAGAAATTTGCTCTGTGGTTATGTGGCTAACGAACTGAATGTATGCAGGTGCTGTGATTTATATCAATGGCGAAAAGTGCAGTTTAGTACGATTGTCAGAGAAACCACGGATATTGCAGAATTAATTCACTTGGATGTTCGCAGGTTGTCGCGATTTCCTTTAAGGAAGAGTGCCAGATTTATGTTAACAGTTGTTGATGACTACTCGAGGAAGACGTGGGTGTTTGTGCTTAGGCACAAGTTTGATGCTGTTGTCAGGATCAGGCAGTTAAAAGCTTTGATCGAAAAGGAAACTGGTAAAACGATCAAGCAGGTGTAGACTGACAATAGTATGGAGTTTTGCTTGGAGCTGTTAAACAAATTCTGCATGAAGGAAGGCATAGTGAGACACCGCACTAGTGTCAATGAACCACAACAGGTTGCAGAGTTGATGAGCAAAGTATTACTAGAGACGGTCCATAAAATGCTCTCTAGTGCTTGTATGGCTAGAAGATTTCTAGCGGATGCGCTTAGTACGGCGAGCTACCTGAAGAATAGATCCCCATCGACTGCGATTGAATGTCGGACTCCCGAAAAAGTGTTGTCAGGTAACGTTGCTGATTATTCTGTTCTTAGAATATTTGGTTGTCCATGTTATGTTCGAGTTAGTGATGGTAAGCTCGATAGAAGGACAAGAAAGTGCATGTTCCTAGGTTATGCACAAGGTGAGCGGGGCTATAAGTTGTGGTGCATGGAATTAAATTCACATGTTATCAGCAGAGAAGTTACATTTGATGAGTCTCCAGTACTTCTGGCTAGGAGTGTTGATAGCAGTGTTCACACGGATCTGGACGGTGTTCAGCTTGAGGTGGAGTTGCAACCAGAAACTCCTGAGGTAGCGGGCACTAGCGAAGTAATCGACACGGATAGTACTTGTAGCGAGGTGGAGCCTACTGAGCTAACGGTTGCTGTAACTGCTGAAATTGACAAGGTATGTATTCAATCTTCGAACAGATATGGATGCAACGATGATTTTGCTTTATCTGCAATTAAGGAGATTGTATCGGAAAATCTTTGCGGAGCAGTTAAAGGTGCATGTGGAGTTAGTATTTTGATGAGGTCCACGGCTATGGCGAAGTTCAAGCGAGGCTTGGACTTGGAAAACGACTGTGGCTGTTGAGCCCATTGGGGCTGTGGGAGAGTAGTAGCGAAATTCGGATTCTATCAAAGTGATTGTGACTTGGCTCGAACATCGAGCCAAGGTGGAGATTGTTGAAAATATGTCTCGAGTTTGAGGCCGATAGACGAAACCCGACACAAAACAAATTAAAGAAAAAAATCTGGAAGGTGGATATTTGGATTTCAAGTTGCTGATTTGTTGAGTCCAACAAAAGTTCCAGTAGATTACGGAAATCAATTTCGTATAAAGGTTGGTCAACAAAATAGGAAAGTGGACTGGTTTCCTTCTCTAGCTCAGCATGTGTCAATAAAGGAAATAACAGAAGTCAAACTTTTAGCGTGGGACAAAGCAAAGGGCAGCATATATTAACTAATATATAAATGCACATAAAAGTCAGGGGATGCTTCTTCACGTAGACTTGAAGTGCCGAAGTCTTGGTGGCTGCTGTTGATGAATACGCGAAGATTCTTGAAGCGCCGCGGTTGATGTGAAGACATTCGTGAGTGCTTGGTAGTGGGTGTTTTTCGTAGTTTTTTCGTTCGTGAATTATATCCAAGAAGAATCAGTGTTCAAGCGATTAAATCTCGTGTTAAGATTTGTGTATAATTCTTTTGCGAGATTGAGAAATTATTTCGTAAGGAATTGTTGGGCTAAACACTGCGTGAGTTATTGGGTGTAATTGGGGTTTGGGAAATACTGAGAGTGTTTGAATGACTCGAGTGTGGTTGTAATCTCCGTTGTATCACTTGATCTATAGTGGAATTCCGTGCTGCTCTCCCCGTGGACGTAGGTCACTACAACCGAACCACGTAAATCTGGTGTCTGATTTATTTTCTTATTCTGTCAAATTTATTGTTCGATCGCTTGGCTTCCGCAACAAAAACGATATGCCTCTAGCAAATGGGGTCTCAAGGAGTTGGTGCAGATGGTGGAGTGCAAGAAAACCAAGGGACGGAAGATCATGCCTTTTTTTTTATACCGTGGAACCTTCTGAGGTCCGATACCAAACTGGCGGGTATGGACAAGCCTTCCTTGAGCATGAAAACAAGAGGCGATACAATGATGGAATATAATGCAACTCAATTCTGGTTGAGTCCTTGCAGAATTTGTCTTATTTTGAGAATTGAAGTTGAACGTATTTCTAGAAAAATTAGAAATCATTCAGAAATCATGCCAAAAGTGGCATTTTTCACTGGAATTTGACTCCTTCTAAGCTTAACTAGATGTTATAAGTCCACTTTCATCCTTTTCTTGTTGAACAATATTATTGAGCTTGTATAATTTCAACAAGGATTCTGTCCAAACGGGGTGTTAAGTTTTCTAATTTGGTTTGGCCAGACAAATCGTTGTTCAACCCAATTTTCTAATTCAATGTGTTTTCAACTCCAAAAACATGAAGGTGACTTCATGAAAACAATCATCAAGAAGGTTTTCAGTTTGTTGAAAAAGAGTTATTTGGTATTATCGGATGTTTGGTTGAATTAAACAATTACGTGAGTGAAATAATGAGAATGATACGCCCTCAGACACATGAAGAACGGATTGTTGGTATCCATGGAATGGTTGGTGCTGGAAAGACTAACTTTGCTAAAATCATCTACAGTCAACTTTCACCTGATTTGGAGGAGTGTTGTTTCCTTTCTCACATTCAAGAAACTTCAGAGGTGAAGGGTGTTGAGTACTTGCAGAATCAGCTGATCACCAACATCCTCAAAAGGAAATGGACAGATATAAGTACACAGATGAAGGGATTAAGATGATTAAAGATCGGCTGTGTTGTAAAAGGCTTCTCCTTCTCCTCGATGATGTTAACAAAAAGAATCAATTGAATGCACTTATGGGCAAGCGCGATTGGTTCGGTGAAGGAAGTAAGCTTATTGTCACTAGTAGAAACAAAGAGGTTCTCAATGTTCCTGAAGTGGATTGTACCTATGGACTTAACTGTATGGATTTCGACAAATCTCCTCAACTTTTGGCAAACATGCCTTTAAAAGAGATCGTCCTTTGGATGATTATCTCGCCCACTCTAGAAAGGCGATAGGCATTGCCTGAGGTCTGCCTTTAGCTTTCGAGGTTATAGGTTCGCTTTTATCAGGCAGCAAGAAAGAAAAGTGGGATGTCATACTGAAAAAGTTGGAAAAAGTTACTCATGAGGAAATCAGTAGTAAGCTAAAGATAAGTTACGAGGCATTGGATGATTGACAAATGCACATCTTTCTTGATATAGCTTGTCTTTTCATTGGATGTGACAAAAATATTGTGATCCAAATGTAGATTGACTGAACTTTTTCCGGAAGAAGCTTTGGATGTTCTGCAGCATATGTCCTTGATAAAGATTGAAGAAAAGAATAAGTTGTCAATGCATAATCTATTAAGGGACATGGGGCAAGAAATCATCTGTCGAGATAGTAATATGGTGACAGAGAAGCAGACTACATTGTGGAATCACAAGGAAGCATTTGATTTGCTGATGACGAACCCGGTAAAAGCTCCCTGCTACCACTTACAATTTGGCTACTCTCTCTTTTATGATAGCATAAAGCATGAGGGGTTAATAATGTATTTCCTTTTTGGCAGGAAAAGTAAAAGTTGAAGCGCTCTGTCTCAAGTTTCGCGGTGAGGCACAACACTGTTTTGCAGATGAGGAGTTCATGAGACTTCCAAATCTAAGGTTCCCTGAAATTAATGGCGGAATGAGCTCAAACGGTCTATGGAACTTTGGAATCAGAAAAAAAACACCTTGAAGTCATGCTTGGCGCAGCAGCGAGGAGCTTATGGCAGAATTTTCATCTTCCGATCAACTTTTTCCAGAAGAAGTCACATCTATTTCTGATTGCGATGGCTTTCTTGGTATAATATCCCTCTAAAGTTTGATATAGCCAAATTATCTGCGAGGAATCTAGTTGTTCTCGATCTATCATGGAGCATCATTACCTATCGTTGGGACGGTTGGACCCATATAAAGGCGTGACATATGCTAGGAATCTCTACTGTCCACTAGGTTGTGTCCGTTAAATCCAGAACTTGATCTGTCCATGATTTTTGTATCTTTTTTGTTGTTGCAGATGGCGAAGAGATTAAAAGTTCTGAGTTTGTCGTGATGCGTTACTTTGGTTAAAACTCCCGACTTCTCTGCACTTGCAAATTTAGAACGACTGTCACTAACGAACTGTGCAAACCTGGTTGGAGTCGATAAATCCATTGGTCGGTTATGGCGCTTGGTTTTCTTAGACGTTGGCTGCTGCCCGAACCTTTGCGACTTGCCAAATGAGATTAACAAGCTAAAATCTTTGAAAGTGCTCCTTATTCATTCAACATCAATATGGGACACTAGACTTCGAGCCTGTGGCATGGCATCGTTGGCCCACCCGAGAAAACTTAGATAGCAAAAAGAGAACATAGAAAATTTATGCTGTTGTTTCATGTTCGTTGCTCTTTGTATTACGTTCTTTCTCGCAGTTTCTGGGACATTTGTAATATTTCATTCCCTGAAAACCGAATTTTGTTTCGTGAATGGTACATATGTAACATTGATAGCAAATTCTAAATCATTTGGTAAATTCATCTGCTGACATCTAAAGTTTTGCCTAAAGAACTTCGCATTTCATAAGTAGAGACAACTTTCGGTTAGCCTGTTTATACTTGAATTTGAAGAATTAAGGGCGAAGGAACGTAGTCTTGGTTTGACAACTTATGGCCGGCCATTTAAGGGCAAAACAGAGGATTAAACTTTTGGTCGGCACGTGCTAAATTGTGCTAAATCGAGCTTTTTATCCCCAGAATATGCTCAGCCTAATGAGGGACTACGAATCTCACCAGTGATGTGAAACAAGGGATGGGTGAGTTGTGCACATGAGAATAAGAAATTTGGAAGGAAATCAATTGGAAACGAACTGAGTAGCCGGCCATATAAGGAAGGAAAAGATAGAAATTCTTTCCTCGTACTTGTGGGAATTGGCTAGAAATCGAGGATTCAAAGAATGGTGACAACATAATGTTATTCTAATAGTAGCCCAAATACTGATACGTTAGCAAAGCCCTACAAAAATGGACAAAAAAAGAAAGAAATCCAAGAGGGAAACGAACATTTTCTAACCTAGATTGGCAGCTGGGAATCTCGGCATTTCAAGGGCAAATCACGGGAGCGAATTCTTGGTGATTGCAAAAATTCGCAGGAGGGAATTCTTGGGTTGCTTGACATATCATTTATCACATAAGAGAGAGCTTTAAGGGAGAATTGAAAAGCAACTATCATTCGACAAAAGAAATGATGGACCACTTCAAGACGTTCATACATACGTAACTTGGAAACAAAACAATTAAGAGAACGTATGACCCCTTCTCATCGTTTCATTGAGCTCGATTCATAAGTATATTGATCTGCAGTGACACCACTACTTGAAGAAAAATTAAGTTCTTTTGCTAAGCTTCGATAGGCAGGCACCCTAACGGACTACCAACCGACATCTCCATCTCACCCTGATGCACACCCTTGTCCTCCCTCGAGATCTCCTCCAATGACCTGCCTTTGGTCTCGGTCACCATGAACGTGCAACGGAACCCTAGCATGTTTGTGAACGCCAAAATCAACACAGTGGGTTTTATTTTATGTGTACGACCATCAAGCATGTAGCTCTGGACCCCAAAGGCAACGACCAGTGCCTCGACCTTACCTGCCGATGCGCTCATAGTGTGGCATTGGCATGTAGACCTAACGCGGGTTGGGAACAGCTCAACCAGGAGAACAAAGACCGTGTTGTTATGACACTCAAGTGATCAAAAAAAGGTTATGGTACTCAAGTAAACACCATACAAAAATTATGGCACTTATGGTGTCATTTTTCCAATTATATAAGAAGCTAATTTTTGCGTCCATTCTTCCCTAGATAGATTAATTTCATTTTTAAGGGGTTGTTTGTTTTAGGTTGGAATTTTTTTCTAGAAAATTCAATTTCCAAGGAAGTGAATCATTTTCTAGTGTTCGTTTGTGATGTAAAGAAGTTGAAAAAGATTAGTTTTGTGGTATTTAATGATAAGTGAAATCTACTAAGGCTCCGTTTGTTTTACAGAAAATAAATAATTTGTAAAATATTTTCCTAAAAATGATCACATAGATCGCTTAGAAAAAATGAATAAACGAAGAATATTTTCATTATTCACGAAAATGTTTAAATATAAATTGTTGTTGATAATACAAATATTTTCCATTGACTAATAATTTCAAACATATAGGCGATCATTTTTTAAAAATGTTTTCTAAATCATTTATTTTTCGCGAACCAAACAAAGCCTGTGCATGCACCTTGTATCATTAACAATTGCTTTGAGGGAAAACAGTTTCCTTCTTGTGAGAGAGAAAACCATTTTCCCCAATCTAAATTTGTTACTTTCAGCCTATGGAAAACTTTTCCATTGCTTGAGTAGTTTTCTGTATGCTAGAAAGTCCGAAAACAGTTTCCTGAAAATGATTTTTGGTCAATCAACACCCTAAAAATCATTTCACTAAGCATTTTTATTTTTGAGATGCCGACAATGTTTCCATGTGCCTACCACCACGAATAAATTACCGAAAAAAAAATTATATAGGAAGCATCCGTGAAATTGCTTATGAACCCCATATAATGCAGTAGATGCCGAAAAACACAAACCACCCTACTGTTTAGCTGTACATTGGAAAACAATGGAGAGTGTGTGCTGCACATTCTTGACTTTGTCACATTCAAATTACATTGCGATATCATATCGAGACAGTATCACCATGTCTAGCAAACTAGCATAGTCCCCTAGCAGCTCTCATGGTTCTTACATATATATATTTTCTTAAACAAAAGGTTCTTAAAAAGGACAGGCACGATATTCACAAGACTTTGTTGATATAGGAAAACCCTGTAAATGAAAAAAAAGAAAGAAAGTATGGACTTCGTATTACATGCACTAAAAAAGTGACTCACAATCAACCACATTAACATGTAGAAGTTTCCGTCAATACAAATAACCATCAATATCAACGGTATACAACTACATACAACGGACCGGCATACACTTGACAGTTCCATGAATATGTTGCTAGCAAGCACAGCTGAAGTACCTATTAAGTACATTCTTTCTGGTAATATGAAAGCTTTGGGCAAGAATTCAAACAGCCACCGAATTGCAGGGTTCTCATTCTGATTTTGCCCATCAAGTAAAAGGCTGTGTCAGTAATTAAATATGAACTCAAACAGAAGAGTGGAGGGCCAAATCTCCAGAACCAACCTCAGAAAGAGGCAATTTTCGTTCTTAAGATCTGAGAAGAGACAACCTTTTATCGAAGCGGCTGAGCTTGGTCGGTCTTGGAGACCAACTAATGCATCACAGCACGTGAAATGTTGCTGATACTCATACTATCTTTTTTTTTCCTTACCGTAGTCCGCAGGAGTTTGGAGGCCCTCCCATAGAATGCCCTGTCACCATGACATTGATGTCTCCATATAAATCCTTGGCTCTTCTAACAGCATCCAAAGTACCAGGTCGCATTGTCGTATTGTGACAAGCATAATAAATCCATGATGAACCTAAGCAAAGACAATAGAATAAGACCGTAACTCATTCCAAATCAGAAGTATCCACAACTTGCAAGAGGCTCATCGTCTCTAGAACCATGGCTACAGGCATGCTGGGGTCGTTTAGGTCGAGCTGCTTCCAGTAGAAATCTTCAACCCAATTCTGTATGCAGTAGACATAAATAGAAGTAACCACTAACTAAAAAGTTCAAACAACTTTTCCAAGAACAAAATTAGTGAAGTATGTAATCTCCTCATGACTCCTTCTAAATTTACAAGCACATAACTTTCATGTCTCAGTGGAAATGATTCACTGTTTTCCCTTCTTAAGGATAGCAGACCCATGTGCTTTGTGTACACACTCACCGGAGGCTACTCTTCTTAGCTTAAAGTTTCATCAAATCCTTCGCATGTCAAATGTAAGAGGAATAATTGCTAAAGTTAACATGCATACCTATGTTCTTGAGTACCTTCGAAAGCTATAACCGCAGCATTAAGGTCCTGGCCACGCCAATAGATGCATATAGGTAATATATATTGATTAGAAATAAGGACAAAAAATTAGATGAAATTCAAACATAGAGGCATCACAAGCATCGCAAATTGGTAGGCCACTGCAACATGAATTACATACCTCTAAGCAGTGCTGGACGTCAACTATCATATCAATGAATTAGAACCCCTACTTTCAAATCCAAAGGCATTAATAACCAGTCAGAAGCTAATAAGAGAAGGTAGCATATGCCCACAAAATCTCATCTCAAGAATTGGCCATTTAGTACTGAAGACCTATTCTTTACGCAACCTTAGCAACAATGTCACATTAAAACGCAGTCAAATTACCTTGGTCTTTCCATCACAGCCAGGACATGTCCAACTAAAAAGTTGTGTCAAATGTGACATGTAAACCTGCAAAATAAAAAGCTTTGCATCTAGTTACGATGTTATTGTATTGAAATTGGTGAAACCTGAAGGTAATAACAAGAAGCTCTAAGTAAATGGGAAAATCTTTCTAAAGAACACTTACAGCAGATGCATACGCCACGACCATCGTCACGAGAGCGTGATTGAAAACAGCTTTATGAGCCGTGGACCTCACTCAAAGTTCTGCATTTACCAGTAGAGAAAATTTCAGATTGATAATGCGGTCACGAGCTCATTCAATTACAAGCAATGAGGCAAGTTTCTTATGTCTCTAGCAAGCTATTTCGACAAATCAAGTGAGAGGAACACTTAAGGAAACATCAACTCAAACCAATAATTTCAGTATATATCTGCCGTCCTTCGTGAACTTAAAAGAACTAATTTTATTCCCAAAGTAGAAACAGCAGGATGAAATTTGTATCGAACAAATATGACCATATTCCAGACGCAGCATTGATCCAAACTCGGCAATCCAAGAGCTTAACAGAACTAACCAAATACAACACAACACTGTCGGTCCTATGCTTTGAAAACATCCAAATCGTACACCTGAGGGATCACTCAGCTATAGTCTGTCCCATTCAATCAGGCACCACAACTCCACGACACAGTCAACTATTCCCCCCCAACCCTGAAATGCCTAATCAGCCAAAATTCACAATTCAAATCTCACTGTCCAAGCTCAAAACCAAACCACTCAATACCAGGGCCCGTCTATTCTCAATATCAAAACTCCCAAATCCGGATTGAGTCAGAGGATCAGGGCAGCAGTAGCTGATGCCATGAACGCGAATTGCAATTACCTCTCGCCCCACTCCACTCGCCGCAATCAAGCATTGTCAGAACAACCATCACTCCCAACCACGACCCGTTCCGCTCCACATTCTACGAGAGAATCGGATCGAACAGCGTCATCGAGAAAAAACCGAAAACCGCGCCACGGGAAAAATCCAATCGTCGCACGTTTCGCATGCGCAGACGCGATCAAATGGCGCGATCGCGCAGCGAGATAGAGAGTGATCGATCGATCGCGATCTTTGTCCGCATTGCTCGAATTCGAACCTCGATTCCGGTCTCGCAGGTTCGTGTGGATTCTTATGGCGCGATTGAAAGCCGCGGCGACTTGGGTGCAAAGGAAGGAGGAGGACGGTGAATTTTACTGACTTTTTTCCTGATTTGCCCTCGGGACCTTCTTCTGTTGGCGGGCACATCCGGTGATTTCGTCGTTCGCGCGAGGGCACCAAAGAGTACGAATGAATTATTATTTTTATATATCGCAGTTGGCTCACACAAACAAAATAAAATAAGAATCCCAATGTGCGGTATGCGCGATGTTTGGTGGCTCTCACGGATTTATATTCATAGTCAAATGTTTATAAAAACACAGCAAAATTAGTACACGAAACAAAAGGTTGAAGTTAAGAAAAAGTGAAATTCAAGAGAAATTACTGTGGAGAGTAAATTAATCAATTTTGTAGAAATCTTCAAATCTCTTCCTTTATAGGCAATATAAATTATAAACACATCAATCCTTCATTTGACTTAATTCAAATTTTATAAGCACAAAACAGATTTATAGAACAATCATTTTTTGATCAGGCTCATGCACCACTCGTTTGCTATGAAAGAAGAGAAAAAAAATTGAACATTAAAAAATCGCAACCCAAATCCAAGCATGATAACCCAAATGATGAAGGGATCACGCTATCTTCCATTGATTCACAAGTTGGAATCATGTCATGAGCGAACCTCTGACTGATTAGTATTTTTAGGTGTTCGCAATGTTTTGTTGAAGGATTTTCAAGCCTTAAACATATTAGTTACTATGATTAATTCACAAGATGGACTGAGTGGTTATGGCTCAAACAAGACATTCCATAACAAATATAACACTTCAGGATAACAGCAAGTATGGATAATCATATTGATGATTTCTTCTCGCTTTTTAATTTATCAGGAAAAAAGAAACCGCAACCCATCGGGACTCAGGCAGAGAGGCCAAGCCGGACCACCCCCAAATCATCGAGCCGCGGGTCCATCTTGCACGTGAGCCCACACCGACTCTTTCCTCCTTTGCTTCGTCCATTTTCGGACACCGACTCAGATCAAACGACCTTCTGATTACAACTCTCTCCTCCTCCCCTTTTTAACGCCGATCACCACTTCCGATTCCGATTCGGCCTCTCTCTCTCCCTAGAGCAAGCAGTGATGACCTCAATCAATCGATCAGTCGATCTCCACTGAAACAGGGTCTTCGCATTGCCATGGCGAGACCGTCGGAAGCAGCAGGCGTCATCCGACGAGGCCCTGTCCGATGGCTCCGAGGAGGAGCAGCAGCAGCAGCTCAATGAACGATTGACCTACGTGGTGATAGTCTATCTAGTTGTTGTTTCGGCTGTTCTGTTCAAAGACTTCTTCCAGAGAAGTCTGAGCGCAAGTAAGATCACGGCAGAGGGCAGTCCAAATAATGATGCTATGAACCATTTATTAGTGTGAATGGTGACATGATTGGTACCTCTCGGAGGAATTCACACAAACAAAAAGTATTGTAAGAGCTACCAATGTAAACCCCCACCTAATTGATAAGCGGGTGCATGATTTTTGGGGGAAAGTTATGTCGACTAACTTGCTAGACGTTGACTTGGTTCGATTCGCATGCTGGTTTTAAGGGACGAGCATCAACAAATGTCTATCTTTAAAGGGAAAAATGCATCTACAAACTATCAAGATAGAAGGTAAAGTCTGACATGGACTCCTGCCTTAGAAGGGATTTGTTGTATGACCTCGTATCAGTTAGATTGGGCGGACCTTTCGATGTTGAAATGGTGCTGTTAGATGCTAGATTTTAGGTACATGTGAATCTAGATAGATTGATCTCCACCACCTCCCAAAGGAGCCTGGTTCAATGGAATGTTTGAGAGAACGCTTGATCGTGGAGCTTCCTGACTCGATTGGATCCCACATAAGTCTTGAGCACTATTCTTTGATAAGAAATGGATACCAGACTCAATCTGGAATTTGGAATCACTTGCTGAGTTGGATATGTAGAACGTGGATATAGAAGAGCTGCCTGGTTCGGTCGGGATCATGAAGCATTCGAAAGTACTGAAGATGAGCTTCTCTGCCATAAGAGTGATATAGAGTGCAGTATGGAAGCTAGAAAAGCTAGAAGAAATAGATGCGGAGCTTAGTGAGAGTTTGCCAATAGAAATTCCAAGGATATATGGAGATATTTTTTTTTTTGGTAACCTAGGGAACCCCCGCACGGCCGACAGCCGGGGAGTAAACCCTGGGGGCGACACGTGCTAGTCACCACACACGTGTCACCGGTTAAGTCACCCTGCGGCGCCCGGGATTCGAACACTCAACCTTTTGCGAGAGGAAGAGTGCGCGCTCCAGCAGCGCCACCCAAGCGGGTGGTAAGGATATATGGAGATATTCATCTCGGAATATTTTGAAACTGACATGTGTTGAGATATACCATGTATCAAGGCTCCTAGAAAGTCTTATCTGTCTGCACATTCATACCGAGTTGATGATGGCATTTCCAATCTCTCCACCTCGAAAAGCTTGAGAAATTTGTCTTTGGGAAGCTAAAAGTCTCCTCACCCTATTGACCCGTCTAAGGTTGTGGAAGATGCTATCCCCCGATGGATTGGTAGGTTAAACAAATTGGAGTCTTTAGAGTTGTCCTCTTCGACAATGACCACCAAATCACTAGATATTGCGCAGGTTTCTCATCTCAAGAGACTCAAACTCTCTATTGAATGTCTGCGGTGCCTCCCAAGGCTTCCCTCAAGTTTATCGCCCTTTTGAATCAGACATTGCCAGTCAACCCATACATTGATAGACCTATCAAACTTGAAGAAACTATCAGAACTTGTAATTGAGTACTGCGCAGTTACAAAAATTCCAAGCCTTGACAGTCTGGAAATTCTTAGAACTTTGGCACTCAACGAACTCAGCCAACTGGGCAGATTGGATGATCTAAGTGGCTTGAAGAAACTAATGGCTTTTCATTTACATCATTGTGGTAATTTGGTCGACCGGAATTGTTGGAAAATTTGTGGATCTCCTCTGACAACTTAGTCCAGAAGCTTCCTAATGTATCAACGTTAAAGAAATTAAAATGGATAGGCCTTCACCGTGGGTGATTTGGAAATTCGGCACATTATGGAGTTGCTTGATCAAACTCGGCAAGTTTCTGCAAAAGAGAAAATAATGGATGCCTGCTCTGTTAAGTACTTTTTTTTATAAGAAGTGCCTTCTCTTCTATTATAGATATGAATTACAAAGAGGTTTACGCAAATCTTCTTTTCATGTGCACTTGGCATGTTGACTTCTTATATGGTTTTGTAATCCTATATGCCCTTGTTCATATCTTCTTTGCTTTAATTTGGTTTGGTTTAGATGTTTCAATGGCTTTGAATTGCTAATCAACTCACCTAGTGAGGTCAAGTCAATTTATAAAACTTCCAAGTGCAATATTTTGTCAATTTACTATACAGTGATTTATCAAAGGTATCCTTTCAATTGCCGCTTCATATTATTGAATCCGAAGTTGTTCGATGCCCATGCTTCACGCAGGAGCACGTTAACCTTCGTCATGTTGTTGGGATAAACTAGTTGTTATAAAGTGTGTGAAATATCTCAGCACTTACGGCATCACCTCTACGGCAATAACCTCCACAAAATTGCAAGGTGTAGAAGATAAATACTCTACAGCGATAAACGCATGTCCAGTTTGTTTTTTGGGTAGAGCAAGGCTCTTAATTGGATTCACAGGAGTTGAAGAGAAGGTGTAACGATTCTTAATTAAATTTAAAAAATCTTTCCAGCTGCAAATGGCCTTGGTTTGACATTATCTAATGTTGAGGTAAATCTGAAATAATGAACCAAATTGTTTCATTTCAAATGAATAGAAGCGCGGCAAAATTTTTTTCCAATCCTAAAAGTTTAACATGGAATAGTCTCCCGCTGTCTGCAATTTCTAATCTTTTCGGCTCTTTTTTTTTTCTTTTGTAATAGATAATCCACAAGTATTAACCGAGAGAGTGAAGAGCCACACCTCCGAAAACATTATCTAAAATAGAGAATTTTCACATTTGAGATTGGGGCGAGTCGATATTTTTTTTAATCATTATAATCATTACAGAGGCTTCACTAAACTTTTGCCAGTCATTGGAGAGGCTTCCGAGTTTGATCGGGAATTTGGAAATGCTAATTGAGATGGATTCCAAATGGGATCTAA
This sequence comes from Syzygium syzygioides, assembly GCA_031216285.1. Lineage (NCBI taxonomy): Eukaryota > Viridiplantae > Streptophyta > Magnoliopsida > Myrtales > Myrtaceae > Syzygium > Syzygium syzygioides. The sequence continues at coordinate 31,959,019 of CM062249.1, forward strand.
CAGGTCACATCTTGTTCGTGAGCTTATTTACTACACTTGTTAGTGGCTCAATGTTTTAATACAATAATCGTGAATAATTTTTCCCATCTATGTTGACACAGGACTGGGCTTACACATTGGTTTCATGTACTCTACTTTAATAGTATTTTGTATAATAATCAGCACAAAGCATAAATTTTATTTCTAACTGCAATGCTTTGTGGCAAGCAAATTATTGACACTAATGAGGGGTTAAATGCGAAGGATGGTTCACCCCGAAATAAACGTGTGATCTTTTCTTAATATGATTGATCGCTAGGGGAGTGCTTTTGTAACGACCCGATCCGACGAGGGCGGGGAGTGGTCGCTAGGGCCAGAGGGCCTGGACAAGGAGCAGCTCCTGGCAGGCTTCTAGGATGGCAAGGGGGGGCATGTCTCTTGTCCCACATCGCCTAAGGAGGGAGATCTTGGTGAGTTTATAAGGCTTGGCCCCTAACCCTTGTGTAACGCGTTTTAAAACCGTGAGGACTTAGTGTCCAAAGCGGACAATATTACACAAGGAGTGGCGCAGCGGAAGCGTGGTGGGGCCGAGGTCCTTACAAATGGTATCAGAGCCGACTCCCGACCGCGTGTGGGGCCACAGCGAGGACGCTGTGCTCGAAGGAGGGGAGAATGTAACGACCCGGTCCGACGAGGGCGGGGAGTGGTCGCTGGGGCCAGAGGGCCTGGACAAGGAGCGGCTCCTGGCAGGCTTCTAGGATGGCAAAGGGGGCATGTCTCTTGTCCAACATCACCTAGGGAGGGAGATCTTGGTGAGTTTATAAGACTTGGCCCCTAACCCTTGTGTAACGCGTTTTAAAACCGTAAGGACTTAGTGTCCAAAGCGGACAATATTACACAAGGAGTGGTGCAGCGGAAGCGTGGTGAGGCCGAGGTGCTTACAGCTTTGATGAAGATCAAGCCCGATAATTTCCACCGGGCTTTATGTTTTGGAGTTAATTCAGGCCTGGGCTTGATCAGCCCATTAAATTGGACCGACCGGAGTTCACTTAATTAGGATGGGGGGAAATGAACTTGGTTGTATGTTTGATGTTTGCTTTTGTTGACTTCGACTTTGAATGAATCCACATGCTTCTTTGTTTGGGGGGGCAAAAGTTGATTCTAATCCCCAAAATTGTTGCACCACGTGTCTAGTGATTTTTGCCGCATCAAGGAACGTAATAATTGTCAACTTTGACAGGCTGGAGCGATGCTGCAAGGAAGCATCTTTACCGACCAATTTTGCAACAAAACTGGCCCACGGCTCTCTGCATATTCACCTAATCCTGTGACTTCTAAGTTTAATGACCTACCCAAAGCGAAAAGTCATTCAGAAAAATCTTCCTCTTTTGGTTCCTTAATGTTCTGTGGTGAAGAAGGAACAAAGGTCTTGATAGTTAAGGCCTGCATCTATACGAAAAGTCCTTTCCTTTACCCTTAAAAAGAGTAGGAGTTGAACCTGAACAGGTCCTTAAAAGGCTCAATGGGAAAAAGTTAATTCTAAACCCCAAAATTTCTGCATCACAAGTCCAGTGATTTTGCCGTGTTAAGGAACATAATAATTGTCAACTTTGACAGGCTAGAGCAATGCTACAAGGAAGCATCCTTACTAACCAATTTTGCAGCAAAACTGGCCCACAGCTCTCTACATATTCACCCAATCCTGTGGCTTCTAAGTTCAATGACCTACTGAAAGCGAAAAGTCATTCAGAAAAATCTTCCTCTTTTTGGTTCCTTAATGTTCTGTGGTGAAGAAGGAACAAAGGTCTTGATAGTTAAGGCCCGCATCTATACGAAAAGTCCTTTTCTTTACCCTTAAAAAGAGTAGGAGTTGGATCTAAACAAGTCCTTAAAGGGCTCAATGGGCAAAAGTTAAATCTAATCCCCAAAATTTCTACACCACATGTCCAGTGATTTTGCCACGTTAAGGAACGTAATAATTGTCAACTTTGACAGGCTGGAGCAATGCTGCAAGGAAGCATCCTTGCTAACCAATTTTGCAGCAAAACTGGCCCACGACTCTATGCATATTCACCCAATCCTGTGGCTTCTAAGTTCAATGACCTACCAAAAGCGAAAAGTCATTCACAAAAATCTTCGTCTTCCTGGTTCCTTCACATTCTGTGGTGAAGAAGGAACGAAGGTCTTGATAGTTAAGGCTCACATCTATACAATAAGTCCTTTTCTTTACGCTTAAAAAGAGTAGGAGTTGGGCAGCAGATCTCACCTATTTTCTCTTCTTCCCCAAGCTTTTGCGCTAATGGGTGAAGCCCAATTTCGATCCAAATGGAATGAGACTTATTTAAAAAAGGGTCAATACACGAAAAACCTCAAACTGGTATATCTGTAACAAATTTACTCCAAATTAATTTTTTGACCATAAAAAACTTAAACTTATACACCCATGACAAATTTACCCTTAGTTCGTTTCCGTTAAATTTTACTGCCAAATTATTTTGTTAAATGACACGTGGCAGTTGACTAATTTACCAATTTTATGTATTATCCTCCGTTTGTCACGGGTGTACCAGTTTGTTATTTTCCGTGGTATTAATTTAATTTAACGAAAACTAATGAACGGTAAATTTGTCACAAATAAATTAGTTTGGGTTTTTTGGCGGTTAAAATATTAGTTTGGGGTAAATTTATCATAGGTGTATCGGTTTTGGGTTTTTTGTGGTCAAAAAATTAATTCGGGATAAAATTATAACAAGTGTACCAGTTTAGGTTTTTTGTGGTATTAAACCTCAAAAAATCCGTAACGAGACTTTTGGGCTTTCGTTTTACTAAAACCAAAGTCTAGTGGAGTATAATCAAAGCTAAAGCTATCAGAGAACAAATTTGATCTTCCATTGATCTTAGTTTGAGGAATTTGATACTTCTCAAGAGTCTTTTTTGACTCATCGAGTCATTGTGATTAATATCTTCAATCTTAATTTTTTTTTTCGTCACACTCAGATTTATGTCTAAAAAGACTCAAGGACTTATGATTTCCGGAACGAAACATTTTTACATGTCCGGATCTTGCGAGATTTTATTTTCTATCGTGTAACATGGAATGTTTAGTTACCACAAAATTGATGTAGAAAATAGAAACATACTTGCAAGCAAACACCATCTATTCGGAAAACTTTCTTTTAAATAGTTTAGCATATCATGTCATCAATCAATAAAAAAGTTGATACTATCTAATTTAACTAAATGGAGATGGAACGTGCCGCATACATATAGTTTTGCATTACATCGAAATACAATCATTAGATTAAAAATTGCATGAGATTGGTCGATATGATTTTGATACGGACACCGGCAATCTAAACCTAAGCTCCCTATGCCTCGTTTTAACGTGGCATTAACATTGGCTACTCTTCTTGGAAAGAAAGAAGAAAAAAAGATGGAACTGCGTACGGTTGGTGCAAGAATAGAAACATCACCGAATTAGAGGGTCCAAGTCAAAGTCTACGAAGACTTGGACTACGAACAGTCCATGAACCAACTTGCTCAAGAAGGAATCGCACCAATGATTCATTTTATTCGGTACTTTGTGCCTCACAGTGAGACTTCCATAAACATAGAGATTTCATCAAAAAGATTAAAAAATAAATGTCACTAGATCACTCGGTAAAATTCAATACTGATTCATTTGTTCTCTCATCCACCTACAAAAATCACATGATAACAAATCGATCTCCGATTCTCACATTCATTGATAATTTCATCTTGCGATTTCCTCCGATCAAATACCATCATATGAAAATCGAAAATCATATAAAAACAAACCCTTAGGGTGTGTTTATCTCGTTTTGAAAATGTTTTTAGGAAATTCATTTTTTGAGAAAGCAAACCAGAAGAATTTGATTTCTTATTACCACCCGCCTGGGTGGCGCTGCTGGAACGCGCACTCTTCCTCTCGCAAAAGGTTGAATGTTCGAATCCCGGGCGCCGCAGGGTGACTTAACCGGTGGCACGTGTGTGGTGGCTAGCACGTGTCGCCCCCAGGGTTTACTCCCCGGCTGTCGGCCGTGCGGGGGTTCCCTGGGTTACCAAAAAAAAAAACGAATTTGATTATGGTGAAAGCAAGATGACAAAATTGATTTTATCCTAATTTTTTTTTGTCCACTAAAGGCGGCTCATATCGTTAAAAGTAACATGTAATGACTAATAAAGTAGAATCAATATCATCTTTGTTTATTCAGTAATCCATCCAAATAACAATGATTACAAAGAAATTAGGATAGAAATCAAGGAAAACGATTCTTTCTTGCCAAATCATTTTCTCTAAGCTTATTAGCCCATGTTAAACGTTTTCCATCGATAGAATAGTTTTATGTAATTCAAACACCGGAAAGTACGGAAAAAAATTTCCGAAAAATGATTTCTCATCAAATAAACTGGCCCTAAGTTAAATAAAAGAGGAAGAATGGGAGGGACAGTTCCATCTGTTTTCTTTCTTTTTTTGGGAAAGTTATTACCCTTCGGGATAAAATTGTACAAGTGTTTGCAAGCTCACGTCATTGATAGAAGTCAGATTTGAATGATGGTAGACCATATAATTGGTTCCAATGAAGAGATCCAAAGTGAACAATCATATCCCTTCATATTCTTTCTTGTCCCGGAAAGAAGAGAACAAAAGTGAAGTGCTAAAAAGAAGTTGGACGAATGTTAAAGCAACCTTTTGATAAAATGATTTTTCTTTTTTTTTGGCCGGCAGCATTTGATGAATGACTCCATAACACAAATTCAATAACTTATGGGGATTTTCAATGATAATCTATAAAATAACATGAGTTCACCGTTTCGCATAACAGGTTTTACTTAATGGTGTCTTAATTACAGTTGCTATCAATATGTGGTCTTTTTTTTTCATCAATGTTGTTAAAAAAGATGTGTACTTTTACTCTATAAGCACGGGCTTTTCTTCATTTGAAGTTTAACAAAATAAATCCGGGCTATTTACAAGTAATGTTAATAAGTATACTAAAATTAATTTATTAAGTGATATTGATCAAATCGTCTTAGCAAGTGAATGAACGGATTCGTGAAAATAGATACTGTACAAGTTTGAAAATACAAACGGTTCTCATTTTTTTTTATAAAAAAGTCATTTTTGGAAAAATTGAATTTTCCAGATCTAGAGAATCTTGAGCTTTCCAAATTGCTATTAAAAATGTCCTTAACTTTTTACTTTATCATGGAGAACATAAATTTTCAGTTTTGTATTAAGTTTACATGGAATCTTAATTTTCTTTGAAAAAGGTCCTGACCTTTCGATTTTATATTGCACCAAGATGTCTATATCGCAGATTTGACAAATAAGTTTAGTAGATAATTTCAGAGTTTCTACCTTGGCCCCTTGTCTAACGTATGCCATCACAGCACTTGTCTTTTATTTCTTGGTTTTATTTCTTGGCCCGATCAGCCCATCAAACTGGACCGACCGAAGTTCACCTTGATTACGTTGGGGGGAAATGAACTTGGTTGGAAGTTTGATGTCTGCTTTTGTTGACTTCGACTTTGAATGAATCCTCCCGTTTATTTGTTTGGGGGGCAAAAGTTGACTCTAATCTCCAAAATTTCTGCACCACATATCCAGTGAGTTTGCCGCGTTAAGAAACACAAATAATTGTCAAACTTTGACAGGCTGGGAGTGATGCTTCGAGTAAGCATCCTTATTGACCAATTTTGCAGCAAAACTGGCCCACGGCTCTTTGCATATTCATCCAATCCTTTGGCTTCTGCAAGTTCAATGACCTACTGAAAAGTCAATCAAAAAAATCTTCCTCTTATTAGTTCCTTAATGTTCTGTGGTGGCTGACCAAAAAAAAAATGTTCTGTGGTAAAGAAGGAACAAAGTGTCTCGATACTTAAGGCCCCATGCATCTATACGAAAAGTGTTTCTTTTCCTTTATAAAGAGAAGGAGTTAGGCAGTGGATCCCACCTATTTTATCTTTTTCCCTGGGCTTTTGAGCTAACGGAGGAAGCTCAATTTCAATTCAAATGGAAGGAGTCTGATTTAACAAATCTGCAGCGAGACTTTTGGACTTTCATTCAGTAAAACAAAAGTTCAGCGGAGTATGAGCAAAGCCAAGGCTATCAGAGAACAAATATAATCTTCCATTGGTCTTGATTCAAGAAATTCAATACTTTCCAAGAGTTTTTTTTTAACTTATCGAGTCATTGTGATTAATAACTTCAGTCCTAAATTTTTTTTTGTCACGCTCGGATCTACGTTTGAAAAGACTCAAGAACTTATGAATTCCGGAATGGAAACATTTTTACATCTCTGGATCTAGCGAGATTTTATTTTTCCTCCTTGGCTCCCCCACCATGTGCTTCCTCCATGTTGTCCTTATTAAGTATCAATCGGTCCGTTTAATCAACACCTGTAACTATCGAAATCTGAAGGTCTTGCTGGTGTTGGTGCATTCACATCGCTCATGCACTTGCCACCAAGTGCGAAAGTGACACTGCATTTATGTACGGGCAAAGACGCAAGCGTGCCTCGAGCAGTGTCATCCCTGCGATTGGCAGGCAAGTTCGTGGGCATCTATCGAGGCACGTGTTGTCCGGATTTCCAATGGAAGATGATATTTACAATCTGTGGTCAGTTGAGTGTGAAGTTTGGTTGTCTCCTATGTCTAGAACCTGTACATAGTAGAAGAGCGAAGGCTTACTCGGTCTATTGGCTTAATCGACTTATCAACTTATCCCACGATTAGCTTTTGTTGGAAACGGATGCGGAAACGAAAAGACAGAACACCAGAAATTTACGTGGTTCGATCACGAAGTGATCTACGTCCACGGGCGAGGCACGACAAAATTCCACTATAATCAAAGAGAGAGTACAAAATTTCAGAAGTCGAAACAACGATAGAACCTCACGGCTCACCGAAACTCTCTGAAAACAAAACTCTCTCTAAACAATGAGAAAACCTAGCCATAGTACAAATAGGTCTCCCGAAAATTGGCCCAACCCTTCGCGTCGCGAACCAAATTTCAATTTCCTTTCCACTTTTCGGGTCGCACAAAAATATGTCGGGTCGGGTCATGAACCGGACCGAGTACATTAAATTCAAGACATATTTAACAGCTTTAAAGTTTGTGGAGGGATAAAATCTAGATTGCAATGTTTGGAAAGGGGGCCTTTTAAATTGCCAGGACCAGATGACTTTTAAGCAGTATTTTATCGACATCAGTGGATGACTGTGAGCTATTCTGTCGGTCTTGAAATTGAGAAACTCTTGCTTGGTGCTGGGAATTCAGAAAGTATCAACCAAACTCTTATCACCTTGAATTTCAAAGTTGACTTTCCTAAACGATTGGAGCATGTCGGTCTATTAGCCTCCGTAATATTTCCTTCGGTGTTGTCATTGAGATTATCATAATTTGATTGCAGAAATTTAAGCTAAACTTGACTTCAACCAAGTAAGTTTCGTTTCGAGTCATTACATCCAATATAATATCATCATTGCTAAGGAAATCATTCATTAACCGCGCAAAATGAAGGGGAAGGAAGGCTCCATGCTAGTCAAGGTGGACTTGGGCAAGGCAAGGCGTTTAATAGGTTAAGGTGTGAATTCACGTGGCTGGACTTCTTGGTTCATTGGTGGATCCCATCAAGCGATTTATTGCGATTAACAATATGCAGCTTTTTAGGAATGGGGAACTAAGAAAAGCTCCAGGGGGTGTATAACAAGGGGATCTGCTTTTGCCTTCAATCTTTGTCCTTTGTATAGGGCGACTTTCTCACTAAATCATGAATTTCGTTGAGAAGAGTATTTGGAAGCCTTTCCGAATTACATTTTCCATCCCTTCATGTCATTTGTCCACAATTGCCACCTACATACTCAACCGACTTACCATTAAAAAGAAAAATTAGGTCCCTGCCATGAGTGCATTGGAATAATTTGGCAGCAGCAAAATAGACATCCAATTGATTATCAACAACTCGTATGACCTCCAACCAAAAAAAAACCACCTCATAGACCGGGGGCAGTTTTCCCCAAAATAGCCCCAACCCGACACCCCCAACCCCGAAGGTGACACTACAATCATGTACAAGCAAAGACGCGGTGCGGGCAGGTGTGTGGGCAATCATCACGAGGCGGTGTTGTCCAAAAATCCAATGGATGATCTATTTACAGTGCGAAGAAACTTCACAAAGACAGGATTATTAAAATTCAAAAAAATAATGACCGAAAGCACTCGATTGCTCCCATCTTTTTAATATTTTATTTTAGCCACCGAAAGCACTCGATTGCCCCCATCTTTTTAGAATCCCGCTAGTTTATTTACCCCGCAATTGTTTTTTTTTTAATTTTAATCTGGGAGTTTATTAGGAGCATTCGATCTGTGGTGGTTCAATATATTGTTATAGTTATTTTCATACGACAATGATGTGGAGAATACTGAACCTCGGCGTGCATTGCAACCCATAGTTTTCGGAGGGGAAGATCTTGACGTGTGCCCATCAACGATAATTCTGGCGATCGGTTGCTGATTTTTTTTGGATATTGTGACAGATCTCGTCGTTTGAGATGAGAGCATGCTTATAACTACAAGCTGTATTTTTTTGTTTTCTGAGTTTTATTTTATTTTAGCCACCAAAAGCGCTCGATTGCTCCCATCTTTAGAATTCCACTGGTTTATTTACCCCACAGTTGTTTTTTTCTTTCTTCAGTTGCGTTATGACGGACGGTGGACATAAAATAGAAAAATTGAGGTGGGAGGGGCCACTTTTGGTGTTAAAAAACCTGCATTTGTCAACTTTGACGGGCTGCAATGAATCATTCTTATTGACCAATTCTAGCAAACTGGCCCCCGACTCTCTGCATATCTACTCTATCCTGGCTTCTAAGTTTAATGACCTACAGCGATCTCCATCTGTGGTTCTGGCCTCTAAACTTTTTCCATCTCTAACTGCCATTGGTTTTGCTGCTATACTTTGCAATTTTTTTCTTGAAGAGAAGATCAAGTGAGATCAAATGGAGGGGAGGGCAAAAAAAAGACGCATCTGTGAAAATGATGGAACATCAGGAGGCGCTTCTTCTACTCACACTTCAACAGAAGGTCAAGGAATGGATACTTCATCAGGATATGACTATGAAGTATTCTTGAGCTTTAGAGGACCAGACACTCGAGCAGGTTTTACGGACTTCCTTTACACTAGTCTTAAAGATGCGGGAATCCGCACGTTTAAGGACGACGAAGAGCTCCGCGTTGGGGAAAAGTTTGCCCCAGAACTTCTCCAAGCAATTAATCGGTCAAAAATCTCAATACCTATCTTTTCGAAAGGTTATGCCTCTAGCGTATGGTGTCTCAAGGAGGTAGTCCAGATGGTCCAATGCCAGAAAAAGAGTGGACAAAAGATCATGCCCATTTTCTATGATGTGGCACCTTCAGAGGTTCGATACCAAACAAAGGGTTATGCAAAGGCCTTTCTTGATCATGAAAACAAGAAGCGACACGACGAAAAGACTATGCAAGAGTGGAAGGATGCTCTCAGTGCAGTTGGGGCAATAAACGGATGGGACCTGCATAGCGAGAAGAACAGGTGACTGCTTTTAGCATTCCATCTGATGTTCATTGTATCATTAAAACTGGAAGCATATCAATCGGTTTCTTTTTCAGAGTTGTGTTAGTCTTGTTAAAATTGAATTTTATGCTACTGGAGTTATCCCGCAGAAATCACATTAACTAATGGCACAATCCCAATTTTGTCCTATTTCAATCCAAACGACATTTTTTTTCAGTTTAGCTTCTTCATTAACCGTCTGTACCAACGCTAATTCATCTACAATGGAATAAATCGTTGAAGAATACATTTCAAATAGGTCTATAGTTTTCAATTTGGTCTCGTCAGAAAATAGTTTGTTCAACACAGTTTTCTAACTCATTGCCTTTTGACCTCCAACAAACACTAGGCGAGAAGGCGAGTTTGCAAAAAAACTCACGAAGGAAGTTTTCAGAGAATTGAAAAAGGCTTATTTGGTGGTATCAGATTGCTTGGTCAGTGTCGACAACCACGTGGATGCAATCATGGAAATGATTGGTGCTGAGACAAGTGAAACACGGATTATAGGAATTCATGGAATGGGTGGCATCGGAAAGACGACTATTGCCAAAATCATCTACAATCAACTTTCAAAAAATTTTGAAGGTTGTTGCTTCCTTTCTGACGTCCGTGAAACATCAAAACTCAAGGGCATTCACCACTTGCAACATCAGCTCATCTTTGACATCCTCAACACGAAATGGATAGATATAAGAAATATTGATGAAGGGATTAAGACCATTAAAGACAGGTTGTCTAATAAAAGAGTCCTCCTTCTTCTCGATGATGTGGAAGAAAAGGATCATATGAATGCACTTGTAGGAAACCATGATTGGTTTGGTAAAGGGAGCAAAATTATTATTACTACTAGAAACAAAGAGGTTCTCAAGCTTACCAAAGTGGACAACCTTTATGAGGTTAATGTCATGGATTTCACTCGATCTCTACAACTTTTTAGCAAACATGCCTTCAGAAGAGATTCTCCTTTATACGAGCATATCAACCAATCCAAAAGGGCAATAGGCATTGCTGGAGGCCTTCCGCTAGCTCTTGAAGTCATAGGTTCACTTTTATCTTGCATTGATAAGAAAAAGTGGGATGACAAATTGGAGAAGTTGGAAAAAGTTCCTCATGTGGATGTTCAGAGTAAGCTAAAAATAAGTTTTGATGCATTAGAAGTTCGACAACAACATATATTCCTCGATATAGCTTGTTTTTTTATTGGATATGACAAAGATATTATGGTTCATTTCTGGGAAAAATTTATATATTTTCCAGAAGAAGTTATGGAGGTTCTGCAGAACATGTCTTTGATAAAGATTAGATGGGGTAATAAAGTGTGGATGCATGACCAACTCAGAGACCTCGGAAGAGAAATGGTTCATCAAGAAAGTAAGATGAAAATAGAGAAGCAAAGGAGGGTGTGGGATGCTAAGGAAGCATTGGATTTGCTGAGGAGACATGAGGTAAAATCCCCCGTGTGATAAATCTCCATGTTACTTGTGGACATTTTCTCTTTAAAAAAAAGCAAGATACTTTTTTGTGTTCTCTAGCACTATTGTGACCCGCTCAAACCAATATTCTTGCTCTGTCAAGATTAAAGGAACGATAGTACTCCAACTCAGGTCCTTAAAATAGTGAACTTGAATAAATGTGTTTCGCTTCAACTCTTTTGTTTTTAAAATTTTCCATTGGGCAGGGAAAAACAAAAGTTGAAGCTCTTCGTCTCCACTTTGACCATGAGCGGCGGTACTGTTTTACCTATGAGGACTTTAAGAGAATATCAAATTTGCGGTTTCTTCAAGTTAACGGTTCGAAGGAATATTTTCGTGCAGAAGAGAGGCTTCTTTGGCACGAATCGCCATCAAATGTTCTTCCAACTAATGTTTTTCAGGAGAATTCAGATCTCCTTCCACATTTACGTTGGCTTTCTTGGCACGGTATTCCCCCAACATTTAAGATTACAAATTTCTCCATGGAGAATGTGGTTATTCTTGATCTATCTGGGAGTAAGATTACGCATGATTGGCAAGGGTGGAGCCATATGGAGGTATGTTATATGCTAGACAACACTTATTATTCCGTCTTATGAGATTCAAAAATAATCTTTGCACCTTACCCAAAAAAAAATAATCTTTGGATGATTTTTCTTTTACAGGTGATGAAGAATTTGAAAATTTTGAATTTGACCAAATGCAATTGCTTGGAGAGAACTCCTATCTTCTCTGCTATGGTAAATTTAAAACGATTGATCCTACAGCACTGTGAATCATTAACTGAAATTGATAGGTCGATTTGTCATTTGAAAAGTCTAGTTTCCTTAGATGTAAGCTATTGTGAGAAACTTCAGAGGCTACCAGATGAGCTGGGTGGAGATCTTGTGAGCCTTGAATACCTATCTCTGAAATGTTGTGAATCGTTGGAAAGGCTTCCGGATACGATAGGGAATTTGGAATCTCTGATTGAGCTGGATATATCCCAAACGAGGATCAAAGAACTACCCAATTTCATCGAAAAGTTGAAAAATTTGAAAGTAGCGAGGATTGTGATTGCCATGAGTAAAATACTTGATACCCTCTGGACGATTGAGAAGCTCGAAGAAATAGATGTCCAATGTACTGGTCTTTTCAATGTGGAAGTGGAAATTGGCAATTGCATCTACAGAAATCGATCCCTAAGGATCTTGAAATTGCGGGATGCTACAATATATGTGGTACCGAGGTTTCCTGAAAGTCTTATCATTCTAGAGTTGTCTACATTGCATATGGATACGTTTCCAGATCTCTCAAACCTAACTAATTTAAAGGAATTGATGCTACATTTTAGCCGACATGGCCGACATGTTGATGGTGGGGAATCTGATGGGCCTATTGAAGAATATCCAATGCCACGGTGGATTGGGAATTTAAGCAAACTGGAGACTCTGGACCTATTCTCCTGTTTTTTTGTGACCCACTTACCCGCGGATTTTAGTAGTCTGCTTCCCCGACTCCGACGACTTGCCCTCAGATGCCCTAATCTGTGTTGCCTCCCGAGCCTTCCCTCCAGTTTATTAGACTTGGATTTGGACTCTGAACACATGACCGCCGTACCCACAGGTATTAGTAGTCTCCTTCCTCGACTCCAATTCCTTACACTCGGGTGCCCTAATCTGCGTTGCCTCCCGTGCCTTCCCTCCAGTTTATTATCCTTGCGTTTGAACTCTGAACAATTGACCGCCTTACCCACGGATTTTAGTAGTCTCCTTCCCCGACTCCAAATACTTATACTCTACTGCCCTAATCTGCATTGCCTCCCGAGCCTTCCCTCCAGTTTATCATCCTTGTGTTTGTTTGGTTGCAACTCACTTGGTTCCCAGGAGGATCTATCGAATTTGAAGAACCCATCAGATCTTTGGATTACTGACTCTGTAATCTCAGAGATTCAAGGCCTTGATGGTTCGGAGAACCTAGATTTGCAGCTTTCGGAACTTCAACAGGTGGGGATATTACCTGATCTCAATTATCTCAACCAACTACGGCATCTTTCTGTGTATAATTGCAGTAATCTGGTTGAGATTCAAGGCGAACTACCACAATCTTTGGAATCATTGAGTATTCTTCGCTGTGGATCTTTACAGAAGTTGCCTGATCTATCAAGCTTGGAGGGACTGCGATCCGTTTCAATAAAGGGTTGCGGGAAATTAAATGTGGAGGCAATTTCTTTGCTTTGCTCGGAGAAGGCAATCGAATTTCAGGGAGACTGAGATGAATCAGAGATATAAGACGACGAATCTGGATACGAATTTGAATATGGATCTGAGGGAGGAGACCGACGGATAAGTGCACGTTGCTCTTGAAAGCTTCTTGATCGCCGACCACAAATTGTTCCCTTGCGTGCAAACTTTAAACGAATTGAGGTAAGTTATTTCATCTGACAACCAATGTTTTCCCTTTTCTGCAATTAAACTCTTTCACGGATATGAACGGAGAAGTTTCGCATGCACTTTTTAATTACCTCTTCACGAGTTGATGACTACAAATCTGACGAAGGTATTGGAACTATGATACCTCCGGACAACCAGAGGGTTCTTAATTATGTACAGACATTCATTCTCTTCTACTAGTTTGGTTTGGCTTTTTTCGCCATATTCTCTTTGGATGGTTTCTCCTTGGTTTTATGTTTCCCAATTGGAGGTATGCATGTCGATCGCATTGTTTTTATTTGGTTTGGTTTGTAACAAATTATTAGATATCCTTGTCGATTTGTTGCTTCACTTGTTTCGAAGTTTATAACCTCGCTTCGCATTGGAGATGACTTCCTTGTACTGTAAACAATTAGATATCAAAAGGTCGTATAATAACTACGGTTCTCATCCTGGAACTTTACAGCATAATCAACTCATTGTTGCAACTGTGAAGAAGACAGACACCCTGTATTGATATGCTTGTGTTCAGTTTATTTTCCAGGAAAGATGTGCTTCTTAGTGGGATTTGCAAATATTATGGAGAAGTCATAAAATGAAGAAAGAGGAATTTTACTTGGGTAGCGGATCAATAGTTGGTGCAGCAAAACTTCCATCTCCAAGGTATCATAAATCGTCTTATAGTTAAGGCTAAATTTCAGCATTATCGTTACCTACTGCCTAGGACATATGATAAGTCTCACTTGGGGTTAGAAATCATGTAAATGAAACTCTTGTGTGATCTCGATTGTTGCCTATATTTTCTAGAAATGGTTATGTCTCGGTGATTATCTATCATAAAAGCCCTTCCATTCACCTCGGTTATACTAGAGGATTCTTTTAGGTTTTGAGATTGATAAAAAGTGCTAAGGGAGAGATCTCAAACTACCTTTTTGCCGATTTCTAATGTTGCTGAGAGGAATTAAAGTTTGAAAAACTCACAGAAATCTTATTGCGCAGAGAGCTGTGGCTAATTGGGCAGCTGCACAAATGAAGATCGAATAAAGAAAATTGAAAATGACATCCAAAGTGAAGTTTTATGTCCACTTTTTATTTACTTTATGAGTTGATCCTTGGAAATCTGAAGAAGGTATTGAAATTAAGGTACCTCGGTCTAACCAGAGGGTTCTTAATTATATACAAATATATGTTTTCTATTCCTATTTTGGTTTGGCTTTTTTAGCTATATTCTCTGTAAATGGTTTCTCCTTGCTTTTATGTTTCCCAGCTGGAGGTATGCATGTCGATTGCATCATTATTATTTGATTTATGACAATTCATTAGATATCCTTGTCGATTTGCTGCTTCACATATTTTGAAGGTGATACCCTCTGCTTCACATTGGAGATAACTTTGCTATACTATAAACAATTAGATGAAATGTGTGTTGGAAGGTCATAACACTATGGTTCTCTTCCTGGAATATTACAGCATAATTAACTCATTGTTGCTATTGTGAAGAAGACATTGTATTGATATGCTTATGTTCAGTTTATTTTTCAGGAAAGGTGTGCTTCTTAGTGGGATTTGCAAATGTTATGGAGAAGTTATAAAATGAAGAAAGATGAATTTCACTTGGGTAGCGGCATCACTAGTTGGTGCAGCAAAGCTTCCATCCGTGACAGGAGAGGAGAACTATTTAGCTTCGCCAAGGTATCATAAATCATATTATAGTTGAGGCTAAATTTCAGTATTATCGGTGTATCGGACATGTGAGAAGTCTCACTTGGGGTTTGAAATCATGTAAATCAACCCTTGTGTGATCCCCATTATTGCCTCCATTTTCTTGAAATCGTTATGCCTAGGTGGTTATTTGCAATAGAAGCCTAGCTGTATAGATGGAGACCGAAGAAAGGCAGATGATGGATGAAATTTGATGTTGACCATGTGCCCTCTCACAATCTTGGGGTGGTAAACCGTGTATTCATCTGTTTTTGAGGAGTAAAAAAGCTATTTAGGCAAACCTGATTTTTTTTTCCTTTATTGTAGGCCCAAAAAATGATTATTACATTTCGTGTAAATGTGTGTTCTCTTCATTGTTATGCAATAGAACTTTCTTATCAGTACCCAGATGTTCTTTTACAAGAAAACACTTGAAGGGATTGTCTGGACCGGGAGAAAAATTATGTGCTTGGAGTGGTACTCGAGGTGGTCTTAGTTGCTCTTGCCAAAACCAGTTCATGGACCTCTCGATGTGAAATGGTGTTTAAGGTAGTCTTTGTCATGAGTATCATAGGCACTCACAACACAAGAAACATGGATTGTTGGAATTCATGGAATGAGCTGTGTAGGAGAGACGACTCTTACCAAACTTATCTAAAATCAGTTTTCACATGGTTTTGAGCACTATTGCTTTTTCTCTAACATCCGTGAAACTTCAGAGCTTGAGGGCATTCAGTTCTTGTAGAATAACTCATCTCCAATATGCTCAAAGGGAAACTGCAGAAATAAGTAATGTTGATGAAGGGATCAAGACAATTAAAGATAGGATTTTTAGTAAAGGAGTTCTCATCCTTTTTTATTATGTTAACCAGAAGAATCGTTTGAATGCACTCATGGTAACATCTGTGATATTCGGGCATTACTGAATTCTTCAATGCCGAATATCAAGCGCTGAAGGATCTCGAAATTCTTAATGCTTTTAGTTTGTCATTGAATATCAGTGCATTTTGTTGATCCAAGGCACTACCATCCTTAATGTGAGTTGATTGGGTTGAAATACTTCGCAGAAAGGGATAACATGCATGAGGCCTCTGATCGTTTCAACTTGAAGAGGTTCAAATCATGCAATGTCTGGCATTGCTTAGAAGATTCAACCATTTCTTGAAAAATTTAGGAGACATGCTCAGCAGAGTTCATTTTCCGAGTGCATGTGGTACTTGAAAGGTCCTGCATCCACAGCCAAGTCCGTTGTCAAGGAAGATTTGAAACCTAAACAAATTTCTTATTGTCCTATGTCATCCCAAGAGATATTCATTGTCGTCTTTCCTGGGATCGTTATCTGTTATACATAAGTTACAATCACACTTTGGCAAGTTGACTTGAAATCTATTGTTGTAGGCATAGTTATTACTGGCTCTTTTTGCAACTGTTTTCTACAAAACTTCTCATGAAATGGGACCCTGGTTTCTTTTGATCTATTTCATGAGTTTGATTTGGTTTAGATATATTGCTTTTTGACGGTTTTGGTTGGCTAATTGAGTTACCAGTAAAAGACAAGTCAAATTGATGCTAGTGTTACTGCATAAGAGACAAGTCAAATTGATGCTAGTGTAACAGTCTGAATTTTCGATCCTTTTCCTGGGATTTAAGAAATGAAATTGATTAATGCACTATAGTGAGATCTCACCCGGGACCCGCGCATTCTCGGGATGCTAACCTTAGGGGTAAGGCCAGTACGGGATTGAGTTCGCACGACCAAAAAACTTGACCTTGGTTCGATCTTCGACCATATCGATTGACGAGGGAATGTTTTGAGCCAACCGAGACCGATCTATTTGATTGATCGTGTCCGAAGGGCACTAGTGACAGACCCTCGCAATTATATGACAATCGAGGTCGCCTTGGTTCGAGCAAACTTAAACGTGATTTGACTTAGTGTCGGTCACGGGTCGAGAGCGCGTAATCCTAATGAGCCACCCGTTAGCCAGAGATAAGCTAAAGTCGCGATTGGTCAATTTTAGTCATTTCTTGGAATTCGGGCCCGGGAATCGAGAATTTTGAAAGTGACAATTTTGGGCGGCCGATGACGTTTTTGGCTTGGCCAACCTTGGGGCCACCCATTTCTGTAAAAAAATGGATTTCGGTCCGGGGCCGGAAAAATTACGGTTTTGCCCCTGTGGGTACCGGGGCTGGATTCGGAGGTCGTTTGAGGTTATTTTTCGCGGCCAGGGTCATTTTGGAGTGGCCACGCACATTTAGAGTGGTTTTGGACAAAAACGGGAATTTCGACAAAAATTGAGAAAATAATATTATTTTATTCCCGGAACTTCGCAGTTGATTTTCGAGGACTTAGAAAGTGAATTTCGCGATTCCGACACCATATTAGGTTGGCCACGCATATGTGGAACGCGTATGTGCGAAAATTGGAATTTCGGTTCGGGATGGAAAAATGACGAAAATGCCCCTAGGCCATTTTTTAATTAATTCCGAATTTTGGATTTAATTTTGGGATTAACCAAGGTGAGTTAGCTTAACTCAGGTCTGGTCAGCCCATGGTTAAGGACAAATGACCAAAATGCCCTTGAATTATTGGATTTGGATGAATTTGGGCCTTTGGATTAGGGGCAAAATTGTCCAAGGGGCTTAGATCTTGACACATGGATTCCACCCACTCATTGTTGACCCTTTGACCAGACTTATCTCTCTCTCTCTCACGCACAGCAGACCATTCAGCCATTTTTTCCCCAAAATCTTCTCTGTTTCCTCACGTTTCCATTTCTGCAAGTTGCGTTTCTGCTCAAACTGGTACTGTTCACGCCGGAACAGTACCGGCCGGAGCTGTCCCCAGCAAGCCAGCATCACCAGCAACCCATCCCACCTCTGTGCAGCCACCACAGCCCAGGTTTAGTCCAGAATCAGCCTGTTTTTCTCTGTTTTTCTCTGTTTTTCTCATTCCCGGTATGCAAACAGTAACGCCGGAGCTTCGCCGGAGCACCGATCGCCGCACCGTCACCACCCAGACGTCCGGCACCTTCATACGTCTCTGTCCAGACCAGTCCGTACAGTGCCCGTACGGATTTTACTGTTCACGCCGTACGGATTTTACTGTTCATCCGTCGGAAAACCGTCTCGCCGTCGCCGGCACGTCGCCGGCCACCGTTTTCCAGCCGTCCCGTTCAGTCCGTACATAATTACTGTTCACGTACTGTTCATAGTACTATTCATCCGGTACTGTTCATCCCGGTACTATTCACCGCCGGTCCGTACATCGCCGGTGACGCCGCTGCCGCTGTTTCAGCCAATTCCAGCCCCGTCCTGTCTCGCGTTTCAGCGTAAGTGTTTTCCCCAAATGTCATTTAGGACCTCGGGTATTTCTAGACTCGTTTAGGACCCGGTTTAGACGAAATTGTGAATAATTGTGACTGATTGACGAGGGGAATTCGAGGTTTAGGAGGCTCGGTTAGGACTGTGATATTGAGGATCGATCGGGGTTGAATTGTGTGATTAATTGGAATTGTATTGGCTTAATTGGATTAAATGTTTGTGTGCTGTGGTTGGTTGGTTCTGAATTGTGCATTCGACTGAATGTGATGCAGTGGTGTGCCATGTGTGTGGCTGAGATGTGTGGTGGCGTGAAAATGTGAATGTGCATTGAATTCGTGTGATAAGCGTATGTGGGTCGTGGAATGTGTTCGTGTGATGAGAATACGTGCATTTGTGATGTGTATGAGGTGTGAGATTGTGTGTGATAACGTGTTTGAGTGGACGTGTGGTACGTGTGGAATGAGTGGAACGAAGGTACGGATGTGTAGGATTGATTGGCAAAGTGGATCCGTCCTGAGGCGTGTTCGTTTACGCGGGACGATGCCGTCCCTGACGAGGTGACGATGCCCGGCCTGACGTGGTCAGAAGACCGTTGGCCTGATGCGTTTTACGCGGGCGCGGTAGAAGGAAAGTGTGTGTAGGATTCCGTCCTGAGGCGTGTACGTTTACGCGTGACGATGCCGCCCTGACGAGGTGACGATGCCCGGCCCGACGGGGTGACGATGCCTGACGAGGTCAGAAGACCGTTGGCCTGATGCGTTTTACGCGGGCGCGGTAGTGGTGGAAAGGTTGAGAATGAGCAAGAATTGACGGAACGAGTGAAACTAAGAAAGTGACGTGTGGTGTGAGTTCGTGTGCGAGTGTGTTTGTATCGCGTGATGTGATGCTTAATTATGGGGTAAAAACTGCTAGGCACGGTATGGGACGTGCCCAAGTGGGTTTTATTTTATAATTGAGACACGTGCGCGTCTGTGATTCATTGATGCAATATGTTGGCTGTGTTATTGCCTAACGTGCAGGAGCGTGTATGTTGGATTCCAGGTAGGGTCGTGTGTGGTTGTTAGTTTATTTGATGGTCGTGTGTTACGTGTGTTTTCGTCTGGCGGTACGTGAGTGCCTACGTGGGGTTTGGGGTTGTACACTTATTGAGATTCGTCTCACGGTTGTATAACCGACATTTTCAGACCCCCAGCCATAAACCCGGGAAGTGCGCCTTTTCTTTTTGGACGGTCGAGGAACCGCTTTTGATGCCCGGTAGAACTGCAGGCGAGTATCCGGAGACTCAAGCCCGAAGAATCAGGATCACGTTGGAGAAGGGCGACCCTTAGGTTTTTCCTTAGGGCATTTAGGGGTTGTGTAGATTGAGTAGACCGATAACGAAGTTAGGGTAACCAGACCCCTGATCTTTTGTTAAATCGGTGACTGGATGTTTAATTGTTAATTATGTCTGTAATATGATGTTTGTATATTTGGTACTGTTTAAATATGTTGCTGTTGGATTGTTCTGTTGTTCTACCCTGTTGTCGTCATTATTTGTCCGGGGTTTTGTTGTTCGCTTCCGCATGTGGCTCTGATGTTTGGGTTGGGTCGGCGACGTTCCTGGGACGTCGCATCATTTCGACCGGAGCAGGGGGTGTCGCGAGCTCGATGGGGGTTCGGGGCGTGACAGCTAGTGTTATTGCATTCAAGTGCATTACTTTTGTCAATTCACACGTGGGTCATTTACGTGAGATCCTTGGAACTTGCTGGTTTGTACTTTAAATTTTAACCTTATAACCATACCTTGTAAAACTTAACTTTGCTATACCTTAAACAATAAAGGATATAGTCCAACGTGTAGGTTTAATCCATGATAAAAGCTCTTTCATTCACTTTTCGGTTACCTAGGTATGGAGCTTTACGTTTCAACATTGGTAAGGAGAATCGCTAAACAACAAAAGAGACCTATATGATGGCCTGAGCTCTTTCTCATGGTAATAAGTAAGAAAAACTTACAGGTTTTTACCGTAAAGGTATGCCGAGGCTAGCGCAAGTAACTCGTAGATTTGACGACAGTGTATCTTTTCCAACATTTTGGTGCTGTACTTTGGCTCTTACTGAAATGTACAAACTATAGCTTATCATATAGTGTCAAGGACTTAACTGGTCTCTTGCACATTGTGCTTTGAATAGTCACAATTATGCTTCAAAATGATGAAGGAATTTCAATTTTCCGGTTTTTGCTAATGTTGATTTCGGCATATCAGAAATAGAAGGTAAAAGCTTACAGCTTTCGTTCCAAAGGCCGATCAGATCATTCTTACATGTCTCAACCAAGATGATATAAATTGCTTACCTCCTAAAAGTTGAAATTCAGCAGAGGTTGCCAATGGAAATGACGCAAACTTTAGATAAGATCATTTTTTTCCGAGATGGCTTGACTTATCTGTCCTGCCAAGGAACAGTCGAAGTACTTGGTTGCGCCGAGAAATCTTTTATATGCCAATAAGCCAGTAGTAGAAGGTAAGGTCACTGATTGAAAAGTGTTCTCCCTAGACAGTCTTTGTTTCGCCTTATAGAACTGGTTAATCTCCAAACCATGCAAGTCTAACAGTTCCAAAATTCACAAATTTCTGCCAATTTTGTGAAGTTCAACACAAGTTCAAACCCCCCAAAAAAGACAAAAAAAAGAAAGGAAAGAAAAAAGCGGCGTGATTCAGCTATGGATAGCTCAACTCAGCATCCACACATCCTTATTAGGTTTTATCGAGTCTCGTAAAAAATGCCACAAGACCAAGATTAGATTGACAGGTAAACTTGTGAGCGCATTCATTCAATAGGTATCACAGAGTTGTATTTACAAGGATGATACATTCAACTTCATGCTATTTACATTCCAAGTGCATTTCGGTAGAGATCCTATGCATCTTGTGATGGACATGGAAACAGATTGATAGAATGCATTACGTGAGCAAACTTCATCCAGAGCTACCTAATGATCTTCACGAAATTAGGTGCTGACTTAGGAGCATTTTACGTTAAGTTACTCTTGGCATCGGAGTCTTAACGTAGCCTCAATGCAGAAGAAGGATTCCTGGAAAGCATAAGGTTTCCTTAGTCTTCGCTTCCATATTCCTTCAATCATGGGTTCATGACAATTTTGCACGATCCCCATGTCTCCGCCATTAATTCTGCACCATAGTAGAGTAAATGGTCCGCGAAGCTGTTACCAGTTACCGATCTGCAGAAACACACTCTGGTAAGTCATCTGTAAATATTTCTGGTAATAAAGGACTGGCATTCTCTAGAACAAGCTGATCTGTCACATGACTTATTGCACCTAGCATGATAAATCCACAAAATAATTGCTTGTAACAGGTACCTACGACTGAAACTACCTCCTTACCTGCTGCAAATTGGATCTTCTCCAGAGCCATCACAAACTTTCTTGACCTAAGAAACCAGACTACCAAATCCTATATTATACAGCCATACCTACAAAAAAAGAAGGATTCCAATTACATGCAAACACCCACATAAAAAAGAGTAAGATTATCACCAAACAAGCAGGTGGAATCAAATTATTTTCACATTATCTCACATCTATATGTTTATCCGTGACTATCATTGAGCTAGTTGCCAATATTATAGGCATTAGTAGACATACATAATTTAAATGATTAATACCTTATAATTGCACAAAGCTTAAGACTAGGTCATCAGCCATGAGAGAGAGAGAGAGAGAGAGAGAGAGAGAGAGAGAGAGAGAGTTAGACAAATTATTACGCGTCTTAAATTTGGAATTGGTACGAGAAACTCATGATAGCTTTATAGGATTGAGAAGAGTTCCTTAAATAATGTTAAAAAGGTCATGAGTACTACAAACTGCCCTGCTTTGTTAAGAAGATAAACAAACAAAACAGTTAAAATTTATACGCTTAAAAAAATGAGAGTACGAACATTGTTGGAAAATATAAGACTTCTCCAGTTAGATAGGTTGAAATAAATGCAAAGCAAACGTCAAATGCAGTCAGCGACAATTCCCCATAATTTATCTGACATTCTGTCAAGATCAAAGTCATACCACGCTAGGGAAGTGATGGTATGTCTTTTGTGGGAACCAAGAATAGTTCGGAGGCAAATGAGGCACAACATATGTCCATTAGTTATATGTATACTATTTGGCATGCTGTAGCAAGAAACAAACATTGCATTGCCAATCAAGGTTGTCCAAATGTCAAAACCTGGACAATCTGTGCTTCATGATTTACCTGGAAATTAAGTGTCCTCAGTTATATAAGTAAATCGAGTGAGCAATGGTCTGGAAAAAATAGCTTCACCACACATAATTTAGACGGCCAAATAATTTTCTCTCCATGAGGGTTGGAGGTCTAGTGTTACTTTTTCTAGATCCCATCCATAATTTTCCCAAAACCAAACCTCACAGCCACAACAAAACCGACCACACCCTCACATCCAAGAAAAGGTGTTAATAATGTGGAATGGTCGTATTGGGGGTGAATTTTCAACCAAGGAGCATTTAAATGCTTCCACGAGAAGCACTTAGATGTTGGTGGGGTGAGTCATATCCTGCTAATGACACAAACAAAAAATTCCAAGTTCATGGTGAAATTGCCTCTAGAACCCCAAAACTTACAGTCATTAATAGCAAAGGAGAAACTAAATCTTAAAAAGGGCCACTACGCATGGAAAAGGCCACAACCCATGGGCATGATGTCACAATCGGCTTAGAACAATTTTCAGCAAGAAACCAGCAAACAAAAATGACATCTTAAACCATCCAAGTGTTCAGACAAGATGTCACAGTTGCTATTAATACTTCAAGAAAAGGTTTAGTCTAAAGTTCATGCAACCCATGATCCTATCGTAGGTCACGTGAGTGTCTGTCTAATCTGTGTCCAAGACAAAGTTTGACTCTCAAAAATCACTACTCGTCATGGAGAAGAGAATTAATGGGACATGACTTTGGGGTGGGTACCATTACTGGTACCAGTTCCACAACAGGTGCCTAGAAAACTCTGGACCACTCTGTCCAATAAAGCTAAGACAAAAAGCATAAGTTAGACATTTAGAAATGGTTCCAGCCTACAGCATATCTGGCCAGTAGTCCGACTGAAAAGGAGCTGCTTCTTTTGGTTAGAGACAGACAGACAGAAACAGTGCACAGAACACGGATTTAGGATCAATATATTCTAGTTTAAAATGCATTAGCAATTCAAGATTACATGACATAAAATTTGAGCTTCAAGAGCTTGCAAAAGTTATATATCCAGACCATAAACATATCAATAATCCCAGAAAGTTTCCAGCAAGTAAACTTCGTAATGATTAGTTGCAAGTCTTTATCCACTATATTTAGGTATTCAATCAACTTTAAGCTCCATGGCTTAACATGTAAGACAATTCACACAACTAAATATGTAGACCATAGATGGTTCACGTAAAGGGTTATTTGCAACCCATTCTGCTTGTGTTTTGTCTACGGGTTGATTTACCAAAAAAGAAAAAAAAAACAAGATGCTGACCAATTGTAAATATAAATATGAAGCCATAGAAAGTTCAAGATATCCAGAGTCTCCAGAGTCTAGAATCTTCAAGGTAGAGTTGGCAGAGTTGGCACAGAATTCCAGGTAACTCTTAACCGACCAAAACTGAATAAATGGAAGAACACAATAGAGAAGAACCAATATCTGAACCCATAACAAGTTTTTAACTATCTTACCACAATATCAAGTCCGCAAAAGGATGCCATAGGCCCTCCCATAGAATGCCCTGTCGCCATGACGTTGATGTCAAATCCTTGGCTCTTCTAACAGCATCCAAAGTACCAGGTCGCATTATCGTATTGTGACAAGCATAATAAATCCATGATGAACCTAAGCAAAGACAATAGAATAAGACTGTAACTCATTCCAGATCAGAAGTATCCACAACTCGCAAGAGGCTCATCATCTCTAGAACCATGGCTATAGGCATGTGGGGCTAGTTTAGGTCAAGCTGTTTCCAGTAGAAATCTTCAATCCAATTCTGTATGCTGTAGACATAAATAGAAGTAACCACTAACTGAAAAGTTCAAATAACTTTTCCAGGGACAAAATTAGTGAAGTATGTGGTCTCCTCATGACTCCATCTAAATTTACAAGCACATAACTTTCATGTCTCACTGGAAATGATTCACTGTTTTCCCTTCTTATGGACAGCAGATCCATGTGCTTTGTGTGCGCACTCACCGGAGGCTACTCTTCTTAGCTTAAATTTTCATCAAATCCTTCGCATGTCAAATGTAAGAGGAATAATTGCTAAAGTTAACATGCATACCTATGTTCTTGAGTACCTTTGAAAGCTATAACAGCAGCATTAAGGTCCTGGCCACCCCAATAGATGCCTACAGGTAATATATATTGATTAGAAATAAGGACAAAAAATTAGATGAAATTCAAACATAGAGGCATCACAAGCATCGCAAATTGGTAGGCCACTGCAACATGAATTACATACCTATAAGCAGTGCTGGACGTCAACTATCAGATCAATGACTTAGAACCCCTGCTTTCAAATCCGAAGGCATTAATAACCAGTCCGAAGCTAATAAGAGAAGGCAGCATATGCCCACAAAATCTCATCTCAAGAATTGGCCATTTAGTACTGAGGACCTATTCTTTACGCAGCCTTCGCAACAATGTCATATTAAAACGTAGTCAAATTACCTTGGTCTTTCCATCACAACTAGGACCTGTCCAACTAAAAAGTTCTGTCAAATCTGATATGTAAACGCACGAAAAAAAAAGCTTTGCATCTCGTTACAATGTTATTGTATTGAAATGGTGAAACCTGAAGGGTAATAACAAGAAGCTCTGTGTAAATGGGAGAAAGTTTATAAAGAACACTTACTACAGATGCATACTCCACCACTATCGTCACAAGAGTGTGATTGTAAACAGCTTTATGAGCCTTGGACCTCACTCAAAGTTCTGCATTTACCAGTCGAGAAAATTTCAGATTGAAAATGCAGTCACAAGTTCATTCAATTACAAGCAATGAAGCAAGTTTCTTATGTCTCTAGCAAGCTATTTCAACAAATCAAGTGAGAGGAACACTTTAAGGAAACACCAACTCAAAACAATATTTCGGTATATTTCTACCGTCCTTCATGAACTTGAAGAACTATATATGTTCAATGCAATGCGATGAAAGGGGAATAAGTAGAACAACACAAGGCTCCTCTTTCCCAAAAGCTATTCCACTATAACCTTCAAGCTACAGTCCATCACTCAACTGGAGAAAAGCTGACTAGCTGACAGTCAATCACTGTGAGATACTCAATAAATTTTATGCCCAAAGAAGAAACAGCAGGAAGAAATTTGTACCGAACAAATATAAGGAAATTCAATCGATCCAACCATATTCCAGTAGTAGCATTGATCCAAACTCGGTAATCCAATAGCTTAACAAAACCAACCGAATGCAACGCGACACTGTCAGTCATATGCCTTGAAAACATCCAAATCTACACCACAGGGATCATTCAGCTACAGGTTGGCCCCCATTCAATCAGGCACTACAACTCCACGACACAGTCAACGATTCCCCAACCCTGAAATACCTAAATCCGCCAAATTCACAATACAAATCTCACTTTCCAAGCTCAAAACCAACGTACCCAATACTAGAGCCTCCGAATTAACTGGTACATGAACACGGAATGCGATTACCTCTCGCCCCACTTGCGGCAATCGAGCATGTCAGAACAACCATCACCCTCAACCGCCACCCGTTCCGCTCCATATTCTACAATAGAAACGGATGGAACAGCGTCATCGAGAAAACGAAACCGCGCCACAAAGAAATCGAATCTCTGCGACGTTTCCCATAAGCAAACAATTACACGAAATCGAACGCCGCGAATCGCGCAGTGAGATAGAGAGATGGATCGCGATCGTCCGTATTCCTCGAATTGAACCTATATTCCGGTCTCTCAGGTTGGTGGATTTTATGAAGATTTTCGCGACGGTATGGCGATTGAAAGCTACGGCAACTTGGGGCGAAGGGAAGGAGAGGACGATGAGTATGCGACATTTCCTGATTTGCCCTCGGGATCTTCTTCTGTTGTTGGCGGGCAGATTCGGTGATTTCGCCGTTTGCGTGAGGGCACTGAAGGAAGTTAGTCTAGAAATTCAATTTCGGGGTTCTATCTTCTCTCTTTTGCAGCTTACCTTTGATGTCTCCACATTAGCACTGCGACTCATCTTAGTCGAATTAGTTTTTTTTTTGTCCGTCTGTCCTATTCTAATTCTCATCTCACTGTCAAAATTTTGCTGTCTCTCTGTAAAATATGGGAATCTGGGAATCGAACATCATACTAGAAACTAAACATCCACATCACCGGTTCCTGAAAAAGTGAGAATTCAAACCCTCCACCTCCTTCATTCTAATGAGAATGATGGCCACTAGAGCAATCCTAGTATATGAAAATGCGATCACTACTAGACGCACTGTAAAGGTGTATCTAACTTTAAAAAGATAACTATGTTCGGTTACATATGCCTGCTTTTTCTCAATTTGGCTTAACAAACGGTGGGAGATGAGAGCTCCCATTGAACCGAAGTAGTTGTCCCTTCAGAGTATAGAACCATTAGTCACTCTGAGTAGTTTTGATTAAAAATGCGGTCCTTAATCTAAGTTTCTAAATATGCAGGCGAGGACTGTCGTCACGAAGGATGAGAGATTACGCGAAGAAAAAAAAAAAAAAAGAGGGTTCTACGGTGGCGGGAAGCAACATGAGACAATAGGATGCTGATCCTGAAGAGGTTACTTGAATATGTGAAAATGTTTGCGATGCTGAATAGAAATGGTAGAGGACGCATTTAGGGAATGATAAGATCCTGATTGGTGCTTAGGACCATTGTGATTGGGGGATTACCTTATGCTATATGTCTTCATGAATTCTTGTTTCTCCAAAGAAATGCACCCTACCTAGGTGATTGTCAATGAATGAACACATTTCATAATTCTTGTCAAGTCGATGCAGAGTCTCTGCAGTCAAACATTTGTATTGTAACGATAAACCGAGACATTCCTGTGTATAGGAGGCCGTAGCTCATTGTCCAAAAAATTCTCAAATTTACCACAATTTGAAATAAATATGTCATAGGTGTGCCAGTTAAGGGTAAGTGTAACACAGATATACTAATTTGAGAGTTTTTTATGAAAATATGGCATGTGCATACCAATTTGAGGTTTTTGTGGTAGTAAATCTTTTTTAAAAAAACTTAAACTTTGACTGGTTGTCCAAAGTCACTCTAGACTAGACTAAAGTCATGTTATATCCACATCAACTCTATTCACCTGTCGTTATCTACGCAAGCCGCCACGTAGGGACGGAATTGTAAAGGTAACTATTTTTGGGTCACCAATACAGGTTTGGAAAAATTGATAACATGAAAAATTGAGGCATTGGTGTCACAATGGGTAAAATTTAGGCTTTTTAATGAAATTTTCTCAAGCCTGGTTAGCGTTGTCTGCCAATCAGTGTCCACACAAATGGACACGTCCAAATTTTAATAAGTAGTGAACTTTGACGAAGGTACTGGTACAAGTTTGGGATTTTGACGACACGACCCATCGCCACCAGGAGCCCTCACCTTCGTGCGTCGATCCCCCAGCGTCGTTAACTCCTCGGCCGTTTGAGTCTTTTGCTACACCTTTGTTTCTTTGTATCTCCATGTAGAGCTCACGACTTATGTCAACGGAAGTCGCGATCACGTCGATTCAATCCAACAGAGGTCGCTAGCCTCGTACGGCCATAGATACGTGGTCACGTGAGGCAAGCCACCTCCATGACCGCGGCGTCGAAGCTCCACTCGGGTTGATTTGCTTGATTTTTGGAGCATCGGAGAGAGAACCCCCAGCCCTGCTTAAAAAATAAATAAACAGATAAACTTCCTCCCCACGAGGGCATTTGGGTATTTTCGCAGCAGCAAGAAGAGGCATGCAGTCATGCACTCGATGATCTAAAGATTCCAGAAAATCACAGGAACAACTCGTATGGCCGGACCGGGGGGGTGGGGGGGGGGGGCTTTTTTCTCCAAAATAGCCCCGACTGGACACCATAACCCTGAAAGTGACACTACGATTACGTACAAGCAAAGGCGCAAGTGTGTCCCGTGCAGTGCCATTCCTGCAATTTGGGGGCAAGCGCGTGGCAATTTACAGCGACACGGCGTTGTCCGAAAATCCAATGCAAAGATACATTTCGCACCGTGCGGTCAGTTTCGGTGCTAAGTGAACTCCACAGATACAAGATTATTACAATTCGAAAACATAAAAAAGAACGAGAGCAGAATTCTTTTTAATATTTTATTTTAGTCACCGAAGCCTCTCGATTGCTCCTCCCATCTCTTCAGAATCGCACTAATTCAAAAAAAGGGCCACGACACATGGGCATGATGTCACAATCGGCTAAGAACAATTTTCAGCAAGAAATCAGAAAACAAAAGTAAAATTTTAAATCATTTGTGTTAGGACAAGATGTTAAACTTGCCACTAATACTTCGAGAAAAGGTACAGTCTACAGTTTATGCAACCAATGATGCTACCATAAATGTTTGACTCTAAAAAAATCACCACTCGTCGTGGAGAAGAGAATCAATGGGACATGACTTTGGGGCGCGTATCATTTCTGGTACCAGTTCCAAAACAGGTGCCTAGAAAAGTACACTGGACTACTCTGTCCAATAAGGCTGAGACAAAAGGCATAATTTAGACATTTTAGAATTGGCTCCAACCGACAATGTATTTGGCCCCATAGTCCTACTGAAGAGGAGGAGGAGCTGCTTCATTTGATTAGGGAAAGACAGACAGAAACAGCGCACAGAATACAAATTTAGTATCGATAATCCATCTTAAAATGCATTACATGACATAAAATTTGAGCTTCAAGTGCCTAAAAAAGTTATATGTCTGGACCATAAACATATCAACAATCCCACAAAGTTTCCAGCAAGTAAACTTTTTAATAAATAGTTGGATGTCTTTATCCACTACATTTAAGTAGTCAACCAACACTAAGCTCCAAAGCTTAACATATACGACTCAATTTACACAACTAGATACTTCAACAATTGGTGGTTCGCATGAAAGGCGTTTGCACCCCATTCTGCTTGTGTTTTGTCTATGGGTTGATTTACCAAAACATAAGAAAACAAGATCTATGAATGATGAGTTGTAAATATAAATATGAGAGCCCTAGAAAATTCAAGATTCACTTAACTCTTCAAGGTAGAATTGGCAGAGAATTCCGGATAACTCCTAACAGACCAAAACTGAACAGTTGGACGAACATGATAGAAAAGAAACCAATAAATTCACAAGTCCCAACCACCACAATTTTTCAGTTGTCTTACCACAGGATCAAGTCCGCAAAAGGATGCCATAGCCCCTCCTACAGAATGCCCAGTCACCATGGCGTTGATGTCTCCATAAAAATCCTTGGCTCTTATCACAGCATCCAAAATACTAGGTCGAATTGTTGTATTGTGATAAGCATAATAAAATCCATGATGAACCCAAGCAACAATCAATAGAGTAACATTGTAACTCAATCCAAATTAGAAGTATCCACAGGTTGCAAGAGGCTTATCATCTCTAGAACTTACCATGGCACCAGGCATAACAGGGTAGTTTATGTCAAGCTGTTTCCAGTAGAGATCTTCAACCCAATTCTGTATGCTGTATACATTAATAGAAGTAATCACTAACAGAAAAGCTCAAATTATAAAGAGACGTGACAGAATTTTTCACAGAACAAAATTAGTGAAGTATGTGATCTCCTCATGACTCCATCTAAAATTACAAGAAAGTAACTTTCTTGTCTTGGTTGAAATGATTCACCCTTTTTCCGTTCGTATGGACAGCAGACCCATGTGCCTTGTGTACACATTCACTGAGACGGCGGAGATCCACAAATTTTCCAACAATTCCGTCCTTAGCTAGTGGCAATGTGCCTATAGTAGAAGGTAAGGTCACACAGACTGGGAATTGGTCTCCCAAGGCACTCTTTGTTTCACCGTATAAAACCGGTTAATTGCCTAACCGTGCAAGTCCCACAGTTCCAAAGTCCACACATCTGCCAAAATTGTGAAGTTCAATACGAGTTCAAACACACCCCCCCCCCCAAAAAAAAAAACAGGAAATAGCTACATGATTCAACTATAAATAGCTCAGCTCAGCATCCACACATCCTTATTAGGTTTTATCAAGTCTGGTAAACAAAAGCCACAGGCTCAAGATTAGATTGACAGGTAAACTTGCGAACGCATTCATTCAATAGAAGTCACAGAGTTGTATTTACAAGGATGACACATTCAACTTCATGCTATTTACATTCGGAGTGAATTTGAGTAGGGTGCTTATGCATCTTGTGATGGATATGGACAACTGATTGATGGAATGCATTTCATGACTGTCATCACAGAGGTCCCTGATGATCTTTGAGAAACCAGGTACTGACCCAGGAGCATTTTAACTGAAATTGCTCTTACCATCAGAGTCTGAAGGCAGCCTCAATGCAGAAGCAGAAGGATTCTTGGAAAGCATAATATTTCCTCTGACATCTTCAGCTCCATATTCCTTCAATCACAAACCCCACATCCCAGCCATTAATCCCACACCACAGTAGACTAAATGGTCCATGATGCTGCTACCAGTTACCGATCTCAAGAGACGCACTCTCATCAGTCATCCACATATATTCCTGGTAACAAAGGACCAACATTCTCTAGAACAAGCTAGTTTGTCCCATGACTTATTGCGTCTAGCATGACAAATCCACAAACTAATTGCTTGAACAAGTAGCTACGACTGAAGCAACTTCACTACTTGCTGCATGATGGATCTTCTCCAGAGCTATCACAAACTTTCTCAACCTGATAAACCAGACTACCAAATCCTATATTACACAGCCATACCTGCAACGAGGGGAACATTCCAATTACATGTGAACACTGACATGGAAAAGATTATGATTAGTGGCCAGAGAAGCAGGTGGAATCAAATCATTTTCACATTATCTCACATCAATATGTTTATCCGTGGCTGTCATTGAGCTAGTGGCCAATCATTATAAGCATTAGTAGACATGCAATAATTAAAATGCATATAATTGCACAGAGCTTAAGACTAGGGTATTAGCCATCAGAGAGAGAGACAGAGACAGAGACAGAGAGAGTATAAAGCAGACATTATTACGCTGTCTTAAACTTTGGAATTGGTATGAAAAAACTCATGATAGCTCTTGCAGGAATGAGAGTTACTCAAACATTTCTGAAAAGTCATGAGTACTACTAACTACCCTGCTTTGCTAAGAAGATTAAAAACAAGACAGTAATATTTTATATGCTAAAAAAAGAGAGTACATACATTGTTGGAATAAATGAGACTTCACCAGTTAGATAGGTTGAAAGAAATGCAAAGCAAACATCAAATTCAATCCACGATAATTCCCCATAAAGTATATGGTATTCTGTCAAGATCAAAGCCTTACCGCTCTTGGGAAGTGATGGTAAGTCTTCCGTGGGAACCAAGAATAATACAGAGGCAAATGGGGCACAATATCATGTCCATTAGTAATACGTATTGTATTTGGCACACGGTCACTGTAGTAAGACGCAAACGCTGAATTGCCAATACAAGGTTGTCCAAATGTTAAAAGCTGAACATTCCGTGCTTTATGATTGAC
The DNA here is from genome assembly GCA_031216285.1 of Syzygium syzygioides. NCBI lineage: Eukaryota > Viridiplantae > Streptophyta > Magnoliopsida > Myrtales > Myrtaceae > Syzygium > Syzygium syzygioides. The sequence goes on from CM062249.1 coordinate 31,991,255, forward strand.
CTGGAAATGAAGTGTCACCAGTTATATAAGTAAACCAAGCGAATGCTGGTCTGGAAAAAACAGCTTCAGCACACATAATTAGACAGCCAAATAATTTGAATGTTAATACATCAATGGCCCTTTCGGGACTGAAAAAAAACACTACGCATCAATAACCATATCTCGCATTTCACATACAATGTTGAACAATAGAACAGCCCTTTCTCTCCATGAGGGTTGAAGGTCTAGCGATACTTTGTCAAGATCCCATCCATAATTTTCCCAACACCAAACCCCACACCCACAATAAAACCAACCCCACCCTCAGCCCCAAGAAAAGGTGTTAATAATATGGAATAGTAGGATTGAGGGGTGAATTTACAGACAAGGCGCATTTAAATGCTGCAACAAGAAACAATTGGATGTTGGTGGCGTGAGTCACATCCTGCCAATGACTTCAACAAAAAATTCCAGGTTCATAGTGAAAATGCCCCTTGAACTCCAAAACATACTATCATAAATAGCGAAGGAGAAACTAAATCAAAAAAAGGACCACGACGCATGGGCATGATGTCACAATCGGCTAAGACCAATTTTCAGTAAGAAACCAGAAAACAAAAGTAAAATTTTAAATCATTTGTGTTAGGACAAGATGTAAAACTTGCTACTAATACTTCGAGAAAAGGTACAGTCTACAGTTTATGCAACCTATGATCCTATCATAGGCCACATGAATGTTTGACTCTAAAACAATCAGTACTTGTCATGGAGAAGAGAATCAATGGGACATGACTTTGGGGTGGGTACCATTTCCGGTACCAATTCCGCAACAGGCGCCTAGAAAAGTACACTGGACCACTCTGTCCAACAAAGCTGAGACAAAAGGCATAATTTAAACATCTTAGAATTGGCCCCAGCCTACAACGTATCTGGCCCCGTAGTCCGACTGAAGAGGAGCTGCTTCATTTGATTAGAGAAAGATGGACAGAAACAGCGCACGGAACACCAATTTAGAATCGATAATCCCTCTTAAAATGCATTAGCACTTTTAAGATTACACGACACAAAATTTCAACTTCAAGTGCCTAAAAAAGTCATATTTCTGAACCATAAACATATCAACAATCTCATAAAGTTTCCAGCAAATAAACTTTTTAATGAATAGTTGGATGTCTTTATCCACTACATTTAAGTATTCAACCAACTTGAAGCTCCAAAGCTTAACATATTCGACTCAATTCACACAACTAGATACTTCAACAATGGGTAATTCGTGTGAAGGGCTGTTTGCACCCCATTCTGCTTGTGTTTTGTCTATGGGTTGATTTACCAAAACGTAAGAACACAAGACGCTATGAATGACGAATTGTATATATAAATATGAGAGCCCTAGAAAGTTCAAGATCCACTAGACTCTTCAAGGTAGAATTGGTAGAGAATTCCGAATAACTCCAAACAGACCAAAACTGAACATTTGGAAGAACAAGATAGAAAAGAAACCAATAAAATTTACAAGTCACAACCACAACAATATTTCAATTGTCTTACCACAAGATCAAGTCCGCAAAAGGATTCAATAGCCCCTCCCAAAGAATGCCCAATCACCATGACGTTGATGTCTCCATATAAATCCTTGGAACTTATGACAACATCCAAAATACCATGTTGAATTGTCGTATTGTAATAAGCGTAATAAAATCCATGATGAACCCAAGCAACAATCAATAGAGTAACACTGTAACTCAATCCAAATCAGAAGTATCCACAGGTTGCAAGAGGCTTATCATCTCTAGAACTTACCATGGCACCAGGCATGCCAGGGTAGTTTATGTAAAGTTGTTTCCAGTAGAGATCTTCAACCCAATTTCGTATGCTGTAGACAATAAATAGAAGTAATCACTAACTGAAAAGCTCAAATTATAAAGAGACGTGACAGAATTTTTCATAGAACAAAATTAGTGAAGTATGTGATCTCCTCATGACTCCATCTAAAATTACAAGAAAGTAACTTTCTTGTCTCGGTGGAAATGATTCACCCTTTTTCCGTTCGTATGGACAGCAGACCCATGTGCCTTGTGTACACATTCACTGAGGCTGCTCTTCTTAGCTTAAATTTTCATCAAATCCTTGGCATGTCAATTGTGAGGGGAGGAATTGCTAAAGTTAACATGGATACCTATGTTCTTGAGTACCTCTGAAAGCTATAACCATAGCATTAAGGTCCTTGGCCACCCCAACATATGCCTACAGGTGTAGGATTTAGAAATAGAGACAAACAATTAGATGCAATTCAAGCATAGAGGCATCACAAGCATCTAAATTGATAGGCCACTGTAACACGAATTGTATACCTATAAGCAGTGCTGGACATCAACTCTCAGTTCAATGACTTCGAACCCCAGCTTTCAGATCAAGAAGGCATTAATAACCAGTTCAGAAGTTCATAAGACAAGGCAGCATATGCCCACAAAATCTCATCTCAAGAATTGGCTATTGAGTACTGAGAATCCATTATTCACGTAACCTTAGCAACAATGCTATATTAAAACGTAGTCCAATTACCTTGGTCTTTCCATCACATCTGGGACATGTCCAGCTAAAAAGTTCAGTCAAATCTAACATGTAAACCTGCAATAAAAAGCTTTGCATTAAATTAAAATTTTATCGTATTGAAATGGTGAAACCTGATACGTAACAACAACAAGCTTTAGGTAAATGTGAATTTTTTGTTAAAGAACACTTATGGCAGATGCATACTCCACCAATATCGCGGCAAGAGTGTGATTGTAAACAGCTTTGTGAGACCTTGGACTACAGTCCATTACTCAACTGGACTTAAGCGGAATAGCCGATGTTCGATCACTGTGAGCGCTCTAACAAATTTTATCCCCGGAGCAGAAACAGCAGAATGAGATTTGCATCGAACAAATATAAGGAAAGCGTAGCATCGATCCAAACTCGGTAATCTAAGGGCTTAACAGAATCAACCAAATACAACTCAACGCACGTCAGTTATATGCTTTGAAAACATCCAATTGTACACCGGAGGTATAGTTTGCCCACACTCAATCAGGTGCGCTACGGCTCCACAACACAGTCAACGATTTCCCCCAACCCTAAAAAACCTAATCCGCACAAATTCACAGCACAAATTTCACCGTCCAAGCTCAAAACACGACGTACTCAATCCCAGCGCCTTTGTCTATTTCGCGCCTTCTCACTATCAAAACTCCCGATCAGAGAGAATCAGAGCAGCAGTAAGTGATGCCAGGAACGCGAATTGCAATTTACTTCTCGGCCCCCACTTGCGGCAATCAAGCATTGTCAGGACAACCATCGCCCCACGACCATGACCCGTTCCGCCGCTCCCTATCCTGCAAACAGAAACCAAAGGAGGGGACGACGGATTTACGATCTTTCCTGATCTGCCCTCGGGATCTTCTTCTGTTGGCGGCCATATTCGGCGTCACATTGGGTGATTTCGTCGTTTGCGTGAGGCCACTCTAGGAAGTTCCTCTTCTAAAATCGGGACGTTTTAGAAAGAGAGACTGCCCGGCGGGGTCTTCTGTTGAGTTTTTTAGCCTTGAGAGAATGAGACGTGCTTTTTTATGGAAAATTTTGGGTCCCGTCTTGTTCTCTTCTATGGAGCTTCCCTTTGATTTCTACACATTAGCACTTTGACTCGGCTTGGTTCAATTAGTTGGTTCAAACTAAATTCTAAAAAATATTCTAAATTAAAGTTAATATTATTTTATCTGATCATTTATATTCGTGGAGGTATGTGAAAATGCAGTTTACTCGATTATGGTCGCAAGCTCTCTCGAGTTAAATTTTTCAAATTCATGCTCGAATCGATGTAATGACTCGAGTTGTTCGAACTCAAGTGACCGACGAGTTGAAGTTAATTGTGAATTATGGAACCCACTTCTCATGGGTTGAGAGAGAGAGTTCGAGAAGGCAACTTGCTATTGTGTATCGATTCTCGAAAACTCTCGGAATACTTATGTTGAACTGGATCCAATATTTCCTACGTTTTTTCAGATAAATATACCTCCAGTATTTTGAGTTGAATCGCTTAATCTAAAATTTACAAAAATATTTATAGTGTGCATACAATTGGACTGATCACCATTTTAGAAGATGATGGCATTGTCATCCCACAATTGCTCGGTTGATAAATGAGTCGTACAATTATCGGGATTGAATACTTCACTTTACACGTAAAAGATTATTAAATAAAAGAAAAAGTCTATAATCTTTGAGAACAGAAGTCATTGAACTTTTTTCACCGGCTATGCTTGAAGTAAAAACCAAAGTTTGTAACCTCACACAACAAAAGTCACGAATGTCGTTTAAAAAAAATACCAAAGAGTGTGAATGAATTATTATTTTTATATATCGCAGTTAGCTCACACAAACAAAATAAAACAAGAACCCCAATGTGCTGTATGTGCAATGTTTGGTGGCTCTCACGGATTTATATTCATAGTCAAATGTTTATAAAAGCACAGAAAAATTAGTACACGAAACAAAAGGTGGAAGTTAAGAAAAAGTGAAATTCAAGAGAAATTATTGTGGAGAGTAAATTAATCAATTTTGTAGAAATCAATCTTCAAATCTCTTCCTTTACCTATTATAAACACATCAATCCTTCATTCGACTTGAGTCAAATTTTATAAGCTAAGAACATATTTATGGAACAATCATTTTCTAATCAGGCTGATGCACCGCCCGTTCACTTGAAAGAAGAGAAAAAAAAATTGAACATAAGAAAGTCGCAATCCAAACCCAAGCATGATAACCCAAATGATGAAGGGATCACGCTATCTTCCATTAATTCATAGGTTGGAATCATGTCACAAGTGAACCTCTGACCAATTACTATTTTTAGGTGTTCGCAACGTTACGTGGAAGGATTTTCAAGACTTTAACATATTAGTTACGATGTTAAATTCATATACCTATAGATGGACTGATTGGTTATGGCTCAAACAAAACATTCCATAATGAATACTTTATGATAACAGCAAGTAGGGATAATCATATTGATGATTTCCTCTCACTTTTCAATTTGTCAGGAAAAAAAAAATCGCGACCCATCGGCACTCAGGCGGAGAGGCCAAGCTGGACCACCCCAAAATCAATGAGCCGCGGGTCCATCTTGCACTGCCGTGGCAAGACCCTCGAAAGCAGTAGACGTCATCCGACGAGGCCCGTCTGACGGCTCCAAGGAGGAGCAGCAACAGCTCAACAAACGATTGACCTATGTGGTGACAGTATGTATGGTTGTTGTTTCTGCTATTCTGTTCAAAGACTTCTAAGATCACGGGAGAGGGCAGTCCAAATAATGATGCTGCTACGAACCATTCATTAGCATGAACGGTGAAATGATTGGCACCTCTCGGAGGAATTCAGACAAACAAAAAGTATTGTAAGAGCTACCGGTGTAAACCCCCGCCTAATTGGTAAGCGGGTGCATGATTTTTGGGGAAGTTATGTCGATTAACTTGCTAGACATTGACTTTGTTCAATTCGCATGCTGGTTTTAAGGGACGAACATCAACAATTTCTGTCTTTAAAGGGAAAATGCATCTACAAACTACCAAGATGGAAGGGAAAGTCTGACGTGGACTCGTGCCTTAAAAGGGATCTGTTGTATGACCTCGTGTCAGTTAGATCGGGCGGACCTTTCGATGTTGAAATGGTGCTGTTAGATGCTAGATTTCAAGTACATGTGAATCTAGATAGATTGATCTCCACCACCTCCCAAAGATGCCTAGTTCAATGGAATGTTTGAGAGAACGCTTGATCGTGGAGCTTCCTAACTCGATTGGATCCCTCATAACCCTTGAGCCCTAGTCTTTGAGAAACTGCAAATTGATAAAGATGCTACCAAACTCAATCTGGAATTTGGAATCACTTGCTGAGTTGGATATGTCGAACATGGACGTAGAAGAGTTGCCTAGTTCAGTCGGGATCATGAAGCATTCGAAAGTACTGAAGATGAGCTTCTCTGCCATAAGAATGATATAGAGTGCAGTATGGAAGCTGGAAAAGCTAGAAGAAATAGATGCAGAACTTAGTGAGAATTTGCGAATAGAAATTCCAAGGATATCTAGAGATATTCATCTCGGAAGATTTTGAAACTGACATGTGCTAAGATACACCAAGTACCTAGGCTCCTAAAAAGTCTTATCTATCTGCATATTCATACCGAGTTGATAATGGCATTTCTAATCTCTCAACCTTGAAAAGCTTGAGAGAATTGTCTTTGGGAAGCTGAAAGTCTCCTTACCCTGTTGACCCGTCTAAGGTTGTGGAAGATGCTATCCCCCCGGAAGATCGGTGGGTTAAACAAATTGGAGTCTTTAGAGTTGTCCTCTTCGACAATGACCACCATATCACTAGATATTGCGCAGCTTTCTCATCTTAAGAGACTTGCACACTCGAATGAATGCCTGGGGTGTCTCCCAATGCTTCCCTCAAGTTTATCGCCCTTATGAATCAGACATTACCAGTCAACGCATGCATTGATAGACCTATCAAACTTGAAGAAAGTATCGGAACTTGTAATTGAGTATTGCACAATTACAGACATTCCTAGCCTTGAGAGTCTAGAAAGTCTTAAAGCATTGGAGCTGAACGAACTCAACCAACTAGGCAAATTAGATGATTTGAGTGGCTTGAAGAAACTAATGGCTTTTCATTTACATCATTGTGGTAATCTGTTCGATCGGAATTGTTGGAAAATTTGTGGATCTCCTCCGGCAACTCAGTCCTGAAGCTTCCTAATGTATCAACGTTAAAGAAATTAAAACAGATAGGCATACTTCACCGTGGGTGATTTGGGAATTCAGCACTTTATGGAGTTGCTTGATCAAACTTGGCAAGTTTCTCGAAAAGGGAAAACAATAGATACCTGCTATGTTGAGTACTTTTTTTCAGATAAGAAGTGCCTCCTATTCTGTTATAGATATGAATTACCAAGAGGTTTAGATCCTCTTTTCATGTGCACTTGGCATGTTGACTTCTTATATGGTTTCGTAATTCTGTATACCCTTGCTTTTTTTTTTTATGACCGAGGTGTCCGCGCGGCCGGCGAGCTTACGCTCAAACCAGTGGTGAAGCTTGACTAGTCCTCGGGGGGTTAGCGCAGCATCCCACTGCCACGACTCTCCACTTAAATCACCAACACCTACAAGGTTTGAACTCAGGACCTCTCGTGAAAGGAACTGAGCGCAAACCATCGTGGCCACCGATGGGTGGATTATATACCCTTGTTCAGATCTTCTTTGTTTTAGTTTGGTTTGGTTTAGATGTTTGAGTGGCTTTGAATTGCTAATCAACTTACCTAGTGAGGTCAAGTCAATTTATATAACTTCCAAGTGCAATATTTTGTCAATTTACTATACGGCGATTTGTGGGAGGTATCCTTATAATTGCTGCTTCATATTACTGAATCTGAAGTTGTTCGATGCCCATGCTTCATGCAGGAGAACTAACTTCATCATACCGTATAGGAAAAACTAGTTGTTATCAAGTGTGTGAAATATCTCAGCACTTATGGCATCACCTCTACGGTAATAACCCACTCAAAATTGCAACGTGAAGAAGATGAATACTCTACATCGATAAACGCATGTCCAGTTTGTTTTTCGGGTAAAGCATGGTTCTTCATTGGATTCACAGGAGTTGAAGAGAAGGTGCAACAATTCTTCACTAAATTAAAAAAAAATGTTTCCACTTGCAAATGGTCTTGGTCTAACATTATCGAATGTTGAGGTAAATCTGAAATAATGATCCAAATCGTTTAATTTCAAATGAATAGAAGTGTGGCAAAAAAAAAATTCAATTCTAAAAGTTTAACATGGAATAGTCTCACGCTGTACGTAAGTTCTTATGTTTTCGCCTCTCTCTTCTTTTGTAATAGATAACCCACTAGCATTAATCGAGAGAATGAAGAGCCACACCTCCCAAAATATTATCTGAAATAGAGAACTTTCATAATTGAGATAGGGGGGAGTCAATATTTTTTTTAATCATTACAGTCATTGGAGAGGCTTCACTGAACTAATGCCAGTCATTGGAGAGGCTTCCAAGTTCAATTGGGAATTTGGAAATGACAATTGAGTTGGATTCCAAATGGGATCCACTAGATCATATCAGCTTCGTGACTTTATTTACCGTACTTGTTAGTGGCTCAAAGTTTTAATAGGAAACTCGTGAATAATTTTTTCCATCTACGTCAACAGAAGACTGTGCTTACACATTAGTTTTGTGTACTCTATTTTAATAGTATTTTGTATAATAATCAGCACAAAGCATGGATTTATGTCCAACTACAGTGCTTAGTGATGAGCAATTCATTGACACTAACGAGGGGTTATATGCAAAGAATGGTTCACCTCGAAATAAACGTAATCTTTTCTTAACTTGATTGATCACTAGGGGAGTGCCTTGTCGAAGATCGAGCCCGATAATTCCACATGGCTTATGTGTCGGAGTTAATTCGGGCCTCGGCCCAATCAGCCCATCAAACTAGACTGACCGGAGCTCACCTCAATCAGGACGGGGGGAAACAAACTCGGTTGGAAGTTTGATGTCTGCTTTTGTTGACTTCGACTTTGAATGTATCCGCACACTTATTTGTTTGGGGGCAAAGGTTGATTATAATCCACAAAATTTCTGCACCAAATGTCCAGTGATTTTGCCGCATTAAGGAACATAATAATTGTCAACTTTGACAGGCTGGAGCGATGCTGCAAGGAAGCATCCTTGCTGACCAATTTTGCAGTAAAACTGGCCCCACGGCTCTTTGCATATTCACCCAATCCTGTGGGAAGTTCAATGACCTACCAAAAAGTCATTCAGAAAAATCTTCCTTTTTAGTTTCTTAATGTTCTATGGTGAAGAAGGAACAAAGGTCTTTGATAGTTGAGGCGCGCATGCATCTATACGAAAAGCCTTTCTCTACTTTTGATAAGGTAGGAGTTAACACAGTGGATCTTACTTAATTTTCTCTTCTTCCCTGAGATTTGGAGCTAATGGAGGAAGCTCAATTTCGATTCAAATGGAAGGAGTCTGATCTAAAAATCTACAATGAGACTTTTGGACTTTCGTTTACTAAACCAAAAGTTTAGTGGAATATAATCAAAGCTAAAGTTATCGGAGAACAAATTTGAACTTCAATTGGTCTCAATTCAAGGAATTTGATACTTCCCAAGAGTCTTTTTTGACTCATCGAGTTATCGTTATTTAATAATTTTGATCTTAAAATTTTTTTATGACGCTCGGATATATGTCTAAAAAGACTTAAAGAACTTATGAGTTCAAAAGTGGATCATTTTTACACCTCCGGTTCTAGCAAGATTTTACTCTCTCCTCCTTGGCTGCCCCCACCATGTGCTTCCTCCATGTTGTCCTTATCAAATATCAAATAGGTCCATTTAATCAACACATGTACCCGATCGAAATCTGAAGGTCTTGCTGGTGTTGGCGCATTGACTCCACTCATGCACTTGAGGAGGCCAGCTCATCAACCACCAGGAATGACCCTGGCCATTGGGCATTGGGTTTTTAGGGTTTTGGATGGGCGTAAGCAGAGCAAAGGAAGAAATTTGCAAAGTTCAAGGAAGGATCTGGTAAGGAGTTGTCGTGTGAGCAGATCAAAAGCGTAATGCTAAAAAGAAGGTGGACGAGTGTAAAAGTCTCGAGCGCGTAGTGGAAAAAGGGCGAAAGCAAAGCAAGATTATATTCCAATTCCACTTTTCTTGAGTGTTAAAATTGTAGACTCTTTCCTTTGCATATTGAGTTTTAAATAAGCTCGTTTCATGGATTATCTCACTTCTAGGACTCTAAAAATTGCTAAGTCCAGTTTTTTTTAATAAAACTTAAAACTTTGACAAGTTGTCCAAAATCAGTTTCGACTATACTAAAGCCAGTCGGATCCACACTAGCTCTATTTACCTGCCATTGTTTCTACATACTACCACATTAGATTTTCATTGGTCGTCTTAGACGAAATTGTGACGTAAGGTGCTTTTTGGTAACTAGTACAAATTAGGGTATTAGTAATACAGAAAAAAAAATAAACAGAAGAATCGATGTCACACTGGGTAAAGTATAGGATTTTTTATGGAATTTTTTCAAGCAACGTCAAATCGAAGTTAGATTTTTAAGCTCATCAGTTGTCCAAGTAAGCAGCAGCGTCGGATTTTCAATGCCCATCTTATACCAAACTTTGATGGAGCGAATTTTTTTTTTGGGTCCTCGTACAAGTTTTGAATTTTGACGACGTGAAAATGATTTGAATAATTAGTATCACAGTGAATATATAAGTTAGAATGTTCGAGGGAAAAACCACTCGCCGTCATTGAATTGCTGCCCGCCCATCGCCAGCACGAGCCCTTACCTTCGTGCGTCAATCTATCCGTGACGTAACTCCTCGAGCTACGTCCATGGGATTCGCCACCGACCGAGGTCGCTCGCTACGACCACAAATCAGTGGTTGCATGGCCACGGGTGTCGGGGTGGCCGACTCAGTGAATTCGCTGGATTTTTTGGAGCCACAGAGAGAGGCCCACCGCCCTGTTTTATCATTAAAACCAAATGCCCAAAAAAGAAAGAGAAAAAGGATGGAATTCCTCGCCACGAGGGGCATTTGGGTTTATTTTGGCAGCAGCAAAAGACAGAATGCAATTGAATGGAGGAGGAGGAGGAAAAGGACAAGGGGGGGGGGGGGCGCGACTCAGTGAATTCGCTGGATTTTTTGGAGCCACGGAGAGAGGCCCACCGCCCTGTTTTATCATTAAAACCAAATGCCCAAAAAAGAAAGAGAAAAAGGATGGAATTCCTCACCACGAGGGGCATTTGGGTTATTTTGACAGCAGCAAAAGACAGAACGCAATTGAATGGGGGAGGACAGAGCAGAGAGGAAAAGGACGGGAGGGGGGCCCGTGTGATTGTGGCGGATGGGAGCGGGAGCTGTCGGCTGTCGGTGGTCAGGTCACATGGGGGGGAGTGATGGTATCGTGTGCAGTGAAGCAACGTCAAAGTCTACGAAGACTTGGACTACGAATGGGGAGCAGAGAGGAAAAGGACAGGGGAGGGGGGGCCGTGATGTGATTATGGTGGATGGGAGCGGGAGCTGTCGGCTGTCGGTGGTCAGGTCGCATGAGGGGGAGTGATGGGAATCGTGTGTGGTGAAGAAAAGTCGAAGTCTACGAAGACTTGGACTAGCAACAGTTCATGATGAACCAGCTTTGCTCAAGAAGGAATCACACATCGACCAAAAACAAAAGGACGAAGAAGAAGAAGAATCATCACACCAACGATGCATTTTATTTGGAAGTTCGTGCCTCACGGTCAGACTTCCATAAACGTTGAGATTTCATAAAAAAGGATATAAAAAAAAAGGTCACTGGATCACTATGTAAAATCCAATTTTATTTGTTCCCTCATCAACTCGTAAAAATCACACGACAACAAATCGATCTCCATTTCTCATGTTCATCGATAATTTCATCTTGTGATTTTTTCTGATCAAATATCGTCACATGAAAATCGAAAATCATAAAAAAACAGATTCTTGGGGTGTGCTTATCTCGATGAGGATTTTCCTGTCATAGGAAAATGTTTTTAGGAAATTCAATTTCAGAGAAAGTAAATTAAAAAAATTTGATTATGGTGAAAACAAGTTGAAAAAATTGATTTTATCATAATTGGTAATAAGTGAAATCCATTAAAGGCGGCTTGTATCGTTAAAAGTAAAATATAATGACTAATAAACTGGAATCAATATTGTCTTTGTTTAATCCGTAACCCATCAAAATAACAACGATTACAAATAAATTAGGATAGAAATCAAGGAAAACGATTTCTTCTTGCCAAGTCATTTTCTCTAAGCTTATTACTTTTAGTCCATGGTAAACGTTTTCCATCATCGAATAGTTTTACGTAATTCAAACATGAGAAAGTATGGAAAATAATTTCCGAAAAAATAATTTTTCATCAAATAAACTAACCCTAAGTTAAATAAAGGACGAAGAATGTGAGGGACAATTCCATCTTTATTTTTTCCTTTTTTTGGGAAAGTATTACCCTAAGGAGCAAAATAGTAAAAGTGTTTGCAAGCTAAAGTAGTTGATAATCCAACCAAAAAAAAAGTCATTGATAAATCCAGACCCAAAAAAAAAGGTCGAGTTGTTGATAATTGTTAGATTTGTATTGCGGTAGATCATACAATTGATGCCAATAAAGAGATTCAAAGTGAAAAATCATATCCCTTCGTATTCTATTTGTCCTGAAAAGGAGAAGAACGAGAGTGAAGTGCTAAAAAGATGATGGACAAATATTAGGGTCTCAAGTGCGTAGCGAAAAAAGGACAAAAGCAAAGCATTAATATATTCCATTCCACTTTTCTTAAAATGAGTTGGAAAAAGGTTTGTCTGGAAATATCAGATTGCTTGGTCTGTGTTGATCATCATCAGTCAAATAAAATCATGAAAATAATAGGTGTTCAAACAAGTGAAACACAAATCATCAGAACCTATGAGACGGGTGACATCGGAAAGATGGCTATTGCCAAAATCATCTATTACCAGCTTTTGCACGATTAAGAGAATTCTTGCTTTCTTTCGGATATCCAAGCCCCACGACTAAAGTCAAAACAAAAGTGAAGATGGTAAAACAAGATCTCAAGGACGATTTCTCGTGAATATAAAACTATGAAAAGGAATTCCTCGGGACAAGAAGGGGTAAAACAGGAAGGAGCAATAGTGAATGATTTCTTGCCACCGAAATGCATCCTCGCATTCTTTTTTTTTTCCTCTTTTCTTTTTGCCTTGCAGGCTTCTTTCGACCAAAGTCCTGCCGACAAAGCAAAGGCGCCCGCTAAAAAGCATTGGTGGGTCTTCTTTTCCACAGTAGCATGTGACCCGTCTCTTCCTTTTATTTGCTTTATTGCTTTATATCTTTTCATTATTATCACTTTACTCTTTTAATGAGATTTTCCTTGGATTCTATCGGGCCCATTTTGCCGTGAATGACAGTTGAGGTCCCCTTTGGGTTAATTACTTCGAAAGTTGATCGATCGCCGGCCACTATTTGATAAATGATTTCTTTCTTTGGGTGGGCAGGATATGATAAATGATTCCATAACACGAATTCAATGATTTTTGGAGATTTGCAATGATAATCTGTAAAATAACATGTATTCACTATTTCACATGACGGGTTTTACTTAATGGCATCTTAATTACAATTGCTAGCAATACATGACTGTTTTTTTTGTCATCATTGTTGTTAAAAAAGATGTGCACTTTTACTCAATAAGCACAAGCTCTTCGTCATTTGAGGTTAACAAAATAAATCCGGGTTATTTTCAAGTAATGTTAATAAGTATACTGAAATTGATATAGTAAGTGATATTGATCAAATCATTTTAGCAAGTCAATGAATGGATTTATGAAAATAGATACTATACAAGTGTGAAAATACAAACGGTTCTCATTTTCTTTTAAAGAAGGTTTAATTGGAAAAACTGAATTTTCCATATCTAGAGAATCTTGAACTTTCCAAATTGCTATTAAAAATGTATTGAACTTTCGACTTTATCACGGAGAATATAAATTTTCAATTTTGTATTAAGTTGACATGAAATCTTAAATCCCGACCTTTCAATTGTATCAAGTTAATTTAGATATTGAAGCAAGATGTTTGTATCGTAGATTTGACGAATAAGTTCAGTAGATAATTTCAGAGTTTCTACTTGGCCCCTTGTCTAACGAATGCCATCATAGCAATTGTCTTTTATTTCTTGGTTTATTTCTTTTCGTTGCTTCTGCAACGACTATAGGCGCAGGCTTACTGGGGAAATAGCCAATTCCCCTAGTTTCTAAGATCATTGGTGCCCCTCGGTCAAGATGTTTTTGTGGCCCATAGGAACAAGACCCACTTTACTTAATACTAGTGGTATTGGCTATTTTCCCAGCCAAAATTGCTCCGAGCACAACTTTTTTGTTGAAGAGACGAGACTTACCCTCGTACGAAAAACCCTTGCTATTCCTACTCATCCTATAAAAAATAGTAAAATATGGGAAAATTCAAAATTATTGAACCCAAAATATAAAGATAAAACACAATAGATTTGAGATAGAAGTAGTTTTTAGAATCATAGTAATTTAAATATTAATTAGGCGAATTTTGCTACTATATATATAAGGAAGTAGCTTTTATAAATGTCGTGGAATTAGAATTCTTAAATTTCTATGACCGAAAGAAGTTCTATTGAAGTCCTAAACGTTATCTATTTATACTAACGTAAAGCTAAAGCCTTGAATCTGGTTTCCTCCCTCGAAATATTCGTTGTATCCTCGATAGATATTATTCTCTTTGGTGAATAAGATGATGTAAAACTGTCTTTCAATGGAAAGAGGTGGAAACCATTGTGTTTTTCTTTTCTCTGCCACTATATGCACCAATATAATTGAAGATGGATAGAGGAAATGGAAGAAGCTAATGACAACACCTATAAACGTGGAAGTGGAAGTCGTGGATCAGAGCTTGCTACTAAAACTACCCCTCAGCTGCAAAAGCAAAAACTCTTCGGATTCCTTATTAATGGCGCACGTAGCGCTCCTCTCTAGTAGTTCCTTAGTATTCTGTGGGAAAGGAACAAAGGTCTTGATAGCGAGACCCGCATCTATACGAAAAGTCTCTCTTTTCCTTTCACGAGAGCAGGAGTTAGGCAGCGGATCCCACCCACTTTCTCTTCTTCACCGAGCTTTTGAGCCAGTGGAGGAAGCTCGATTTCCATTAAAATGGAAGAAGTCTGATTTAAAAAAATTTGCAATGAGACTTTCGGACTTTCGTTTTACCAAAACAAAAGTTCAGTGGGGTATAATCAAAGCTAAAGCCATTGGAGAACAAATTTGATCTTTTTTTTTTTTTTGGTAAAGAAACAAATTTGATCTTTCATTGATCTCAATTCAAGAAATTTAATACTTTCCATTTCCAAAAGTCTTTTTTCACTTGTGGATTCCTCATGATTGATAACTTTTAGGATCTATGTCTGAAAAGACTAAAGAATTTACATATTCCAGGATGGATGGCAACATTTTTTCACCTCTGGATCTCGCGAGATTTTACTCTCTCCACCTTGGCTGCCCCCACCTCATGCTTCCTCCGTGTTGTCCTTATCAAATATCAAATAGGTTCATTTAATCAACATCTGTAGCCGATCGAAATCTGAAGGTCTTGCTGGTGTTAGCGCATTAACTCCCACTCATGCACTTGAGGAGGCCAGCTCATCAACCACCGGGAATGACCGTGGCCATGGGCATGGGGATTTTGGGGTTTTGGATGGGTGTGAGCAGAGCAAAGGAAGAAATGTACAAAGGTCAAGGAAGGATCTGGAAGGGAGTTTGTCGTGCGAGCAGACCAAAAGTGTAATGCTAAAAAGAAGGTGGAGGAGTGTAAAAGTCTCAAGTGCCTAATGGAAAAAGGGCGAAAGCAAAGCAAGATTATATTTCAATTCCACTTTTCTTAAGAGTTAAAATTGTAAACTCTTTCTTTTGCTTATTGACTTTCAAATAAGCTCGTTTCTTGGATTATCTCACTTGTAGGACTCTAAAAATTGCTAAGCCCAGTTTTTTTAATAGAACTTAAAACTTTGACAAGTTGTCCAAAATCAGTTTCGACAAAGTCCCATCATATCCACATTAGCTCTATTTACTTGCCGGTGTTCACGCATGCTACTGCATCAGATTTTTATAAGTCGTCTTAGACGAAATTGTGACGGAATGTGCTTTTTGGTAACCGGTACAAATTGGGGTATTAGTAATACAGAAAAAAAGAAGCAGGAGAATCGATGTCACACCGGGCAAAGTATAAGATTTTTTATGGAATTTTTTCAAGCAACGTCAATTCCATGTCAAATTTTAAAGCTCGTCAGTTGTCCAAGCAAGCCGTGGCGTCGGATTTTCAATGTCCGTCTTATACCAAACTTTGATGGAGAGTATTTTTTTTTGTCCTCGTACGAGTTTTGGATTTTGACAATGTAAAAAAAATTTGGACAATTAGTATCACGGTGAATATATAGGTTAGGATGTTCGAGGGAACCGCCACTCACCGTCATTGAATTGCCGCCCGCCCATTGCCATCACGAGCCCTTACCTTCGCGCGTCAATATATCTGCGAGTTAACTCGTCGACCTACGTCCATGGAATTCGCCACCGACCGAGGTCGCTAGCTACGACCACAAATCCATGGTTGCGTGGCCGCGGGTGTCGGTGGGGCCGACTCAGTGAAGTCGCTGGATTTTTTGGAGCCACGGAGAGAGGCCCTCGGCCCCGTTTTATCATTAAAACCAAATGCCCCAAAAAAGAAAGAGAAAAAGGAGGGAATTCCTCGCCACGAGGGGCATTTGGGTTATTTTGACAGCAGCAAAAGACAGGATGCAATTGAATGGGGGAGGAGGAGGAAAAGGACAGGAGGGGCCGTGTGATTATGGCGGATGGAGCGGGGAGCTGTCGGCTGTCAGTGGTCAGGTCACATGGGGGGGAGTGATGGTATCGTGTGCAGTGAAGCAACGTCAAAGTCTACGAAGACTTGGACTACGAATAGTCCATGATGAACCAGCTTTGCTCAAGAAGGAATCACACATCGACCAAACACAGAAGGACGAAGAAGAAGAAGAATCACACCAACGATTCATTTTATTTGGCAATTTGTGCCTCAGAGTCAGGCTTCCGTAAACGTAGAGATTTCATCAAAAAGATTTTAAAAAAAAATGTCACTAGATCACTCTGTAAAATCAAACATTGATTCATTTGTTCCCTCGTTCACCCGCAAAAATCACACGACAACAAATCGATCTCCATTTCTCATGTTCATCGATAATTTCATCTTGCGATTTCCTCCGATCAGATACCATCATATGAAAATGGAAAATCACATAAAAATAAACTCTTAGGGTGTGTTCATCTCGATGAGCATTTTGTTGTCGCGGGAAAATGCTTTTAGGAAATTCAATTTCAAGGAAAGTAAACCGTGAGAATTTGATTGAGGTGAAAACAAGTTGAAAAAATTGATTTTATCGTAATTAGTAATAGTGATATCCGCTAAAGGCGGCTTGTATTGTTAAAAGTAATATATAATAACTAACAAACTCAAATCGATATCGTCCTTTTTTAATCCGTAATCCATTGAAATAACAACCATTACAAAGAAATTAGGATAGAAATTATGAAACCATTTGTAAAGTATTATAGGTGATCATGTTTTTGGGAAGGTTGAAAAATTGAGCATTAATGAGGTATATTCTTCTCACTTCAACGGACATCAAGAAATCAAGAAAAACTATTCCATCTCACCATGTCGTTGTTCTCTAAGCTTATTATTTTCAGTCCATGGTAAACATTTTACATCGATCGAATACTTTTATGTAATTCAAATACCGGAAAAGCATGGGAATGTTTTTTCTCAAAAATGGTTTTTCATCAAACAAACTAACCTTGAGTTAAATAAAGAAAATGGTAAAACAAGATCTCAACGACAATTTTTCATGAATATAACTATGAAAATAAATTCCTCTGTGCACGGGAAAAAATCTTGCCACCACAACAAAGGTGCGCTAAAGCATTGGCGGGGTCTTCTTTTCCACATTAGGATGACCCATCCTCTTTTCCTTCGCTGTATTGCTTTATGTCTTTTCATTATCACTTCGCTTTTAACTAGATTTTCCTTGGATTCTCGCGGGCTAGTTTCGCCGTGAACGATGGTTGAGGTCCCCGATGGGTTTATTACTTTGATAGTTGAGTCATAGGCGGCCATAATTTGATAAATGATTTCTTTTTTTTTGGCCAGCAACATTTGATAAGTATGGCTTTTGAACTTTTTTCAGCTCTGAATCGTTTCTCCGAGAAAAGATGAGGTGAGATCAATGGAGGGGTGGCAATGCTCGGTTTGTTCATCATTGGATTGATCATAATATGGATTGTGAAAAGCTTGTGATATTGTACGTGCCAGCACTTTACGGGTGACTTTGGTTGGCTAAAGAACGGTTGATAGAAGATGATTTTGGTAGCCGCAGCTTAGGTTGGTTGTTGTTGAGTCGATATCGTGAAACTTTAGTTGCGAAGTGGCTATTTTCTATCGTGAAACAAGGAATTTGATATCACAAAATTGATTTAGAAACTTAGAAAAATACTTTCAAACAAACACTATCTATCTATTTAGAAAAACTTTGATCTTTAGATAGTCCAGCCAATCAGGTCATCAATCAATAGAAAAGTTCATACAGTCTAATTTGACTAAATGAAAAGTACGAAAGAGTCATATGAACATAATTTTACCTTGCATCGGAATACATAAATATTGCATGAGATTGGTCGATATGGTTTCGATACGAAGGACTCCGACAATCTAAACCTAAGTAAATGATGCCTCGTTTTAACGTGGTATTAACATTAGCTATCACTCTACAAAGAAAGAAAAATAAAATAAAAGAATAGCGCACGGTTGGTGCAAGAAGACAGAAACATCACGGGATTAGAAGGGCAAAGTCAAAAGTCTAAGAAGACTTGGACCACGAATAGTCCACGAACCAACTTGCTCAAGATGGAATCACACCAACGATTCATTTTATTTGGTAGTTCATGCCTCACAGTCAGACTTTCACAAACGTAGAGATTTCATCAAAAGAAAAAAAAATGTCACTAGATCACTCTATAAAATCTAATGTTGATTCATTTGTTGTCTCATTCACCTGCAAAAATCACACGACAACAAATCCATCTCCAATTCTCATGTTAATCGATAATTTCATCTTGCAAAATCCTTCAATCAAATTCTATCATATGAAAATAAAAAAATCATATAAAAACAAACTCTCAATATGCATTTCTCTCCTTGAGAATTTTTTTGTCGCAGGAAAATGCTTTTAGGAAATTCAATTTTAGAGAAAGTAAACCAGAAGAATTTGATTGTGGTAAAAACAAGTTGAAAGAATTAATTTTATCGTAATTTTTGATATGTGAAAATCCTTTAAAGGCAACTTATATCGTTAAAAGCAACATGTAATGATTAATAAACTCGAATCGATATCGTCTTTGTTTAATCTGTAGTACATCAAAATAACAACGAGTACAAATAAATCAGGATAGAAATCAGGGAAAACGATTCCTTCTAGCCAAGTCATTTTCTCTAAGCTTATTATTTTACGCCCATGGTAAGCATTTCCCATCGATCGAATAGTTTTATGTAATTCAAACACTGGAAAGTACATAAAACAATTTCCCAAAAATGATCTTTCATCAAACAAACTCATCCCCAAGTTAAATAAAGGAGGAAGAACGTGAGGGACAATTCCATCTTTTTTTTTTCTTTTTTTGGGAAAGTATTATCTTTCGGAACAAAATTGTACAAGTGTTTGCAAGCTAACGTTATTGATAGAAGTCAGATTTGATTGTCGGTAGACCATATAATTGATTCCAATGAAGAGATCCTAAGTGAACAATCATATCCCCTCATATTCCATCTTGTCCCGAAAAGGAGAGGAACAAAAGTGAAGGGCCAAAAAGAAGTTGGACGAATGAATGTTAAGTTCTCAAGCGTGTAGTAAAAAAGGACAAAAGCAAAGCAAGAATATCTTCCATACCACTTTTCTTAAAATGAGTTATAAAAGGCTTATCTGGAAGTGTTGGATCACCGGGTAGATAAAATCATGGAAACGATGGGTGCTCAAACAAATAAGACACGGATTTTTGGAATTTATGGAATGGGTGGCATTGGAAAGACGACTATCACCAAAATCTTCTACAATTAGCTTTCGCACGATTTCAAGAATTGTTTGCTTTCTTCCCGATATCCAAGCCCAGCGACCGAGGTCGGAACAAAAGCGAAGATGGTAAAAACAAATCTCAATTGATGGAGGGATCTCCCTATAAGTTCTCTAAGTGTTCCCTCTCTCTAGGAAAGATAAATATTCTGAGGGAACTTATGGAGGCCTTGGGTGGCGAAGGTAGACATCATGTCATATTCGGTTGGCCACACTTGAGATAACGAGGGGAAGCATTGCACAACGCTCCTTCTGGATCAACCTGTGCTTCGCACATTGTCTTTTTAACCAACGTGTCGGAGCAGTACTCCTAGTTAAGAAGACACTATGAAAAGGAATTCCTCTGGAAAAGAGGGGGCAAAATAGGAAGGAGCAATAGTGAATGATTTCTTGCCACCAAACTGCATCCTCATGTTGTTGTTGTTGTTTTTTTTTTTTTTTTGCCTCGCGGGCTTCTTTTGACTTAAGTCCTGCCAACAACGCAAAGGCACGAGATTTTTGTCGAATTCTCGCGGGATCGTTTTGTCGTGATGACCGTCGGGGTCCCCATCGGATTAATTACTTCCATAGTTGATTGATCGGCAGCCACCATCTGATAGATGACTTTTTTCTTTTGGCCGGTAGGATCTGATGAATGATTCCATCACATAAATTCAATGATTTCTGGGAATTTTTAATGATAATCTGTAAAATGACATGCATTCACTGTTTTGCTTAACTGGTATTACTTAATGGCATCTTTATTACAATTGCTAGCAATATCTGGTCTTTTTTTTTCATTGATGTTGTTACAAAAGATATGCGCTTTTGCTCTATAAGCATGGGCTCTTCGTCATTTAAAGTTTAACAAAATAAATCCGGGTTATTTACAAGTAATGTTAAATTGGTGGGTGTGTGCGGGTGTGGGGAGCCAAAAACGTCGGAGAAAATCTCCACGACCCGGCACAGGAACAACAACTACTCATATGACCAGATGGGGAGGGGGCTGTTTTCGCCAAAATAGCCCCGACTCGACACCCCAACCCCGAAAGTGACACTACAATTATGTGCGATTATTTACCCGCAATTGTATTTTTCTTTTTTTCAATTGCGTTATGACGGTGGAGATAAAAGAGAAGAATTGAGTTGGGAGGGGCCACTTTGGTTTTGAAAATACCTGCATCTGTCAACTTTGACAGGCTGTAATGAATCCTTCTTGTTTGACCAATTCTAGCAAACTGGCCCTCGACTCTCTGCATATTTAGCCTATCCTGTCCTCTACCTTTAATGACCCACAGGGTTCTCCATTTGTAATTCTCGTACTCACGCTTACACTAGTGATCATGGCTTCCAAACTTTTTCCATCTCTTGCTGCCCCTGCTTTTGCTGCTATGCTGTTCATTTTTTTCTTGAAGAGAAGATCGAGGGAGATCAATGGAGGGGGGGCAAATAACAATGCAGCTGCAAACGATGGAACAGCAGGAGGCGATTCTGATACTCACACGTCAACAGGAGTACCTGAAATACCTACTTCATCAGGATATGACTATGAAGTATTCTTGAGCTTCAGAGGATCAGATATTCGATCAACTTTTACCGACTTCCTTTACACTAGTCTTGATGGTGCGGGAATCCGCACATTTAAGGACGATGAAAGCCTCCGCGTTGGGGAACAGTTTGAACCAAAACTTCTCCAAGCAATTAATCAGTCGAAGATCTTAATACCGATCTTTTCAAAACATTACGCCTCTAGCGTATGGTGTCTCAAGGAGCTAGTCCAGATGGTTGAGTGTGAGAAAACTGGAAGACAAAAGATCATGCCCATTTTTTATGATGTGGCCCCTTCGGAGGTTCGACACCAAACTGGGGGTTATGGAAAGGCCCTTCGTGCACATGAAAAGAAGAGAAGATATGGCAAAGAGATTATCAGTCAATGGAAGGCTGCTCTCAGTGCAGTTTTGGCAATAAACGGATGGGACCTGCATAGCAAGAAGGAGAACAGGTGATTGCTTTTAGCATTCAATCTTACGTACCTTGTACCATTTAAACTCGATGTGTTTCAATTAGTTTCTTTTCTAGATTTGTGTTAGCCTTTTTGGAAATTGAATTCTGTGTTATTGAAGTTACACCGCAAGAATCACGCTAAGTAATGGCACAATCCCAATTTTGTCCCATTTTATTCCAAGGAACATTTTTTCCGGTTCAGTTCATTCATTAACTGTAAGTACCAACGCTAATTCATCTACAATGGAATGAATCCTTGAAGAACACATTAAGAATATGTCTCTAGTTTCAATTTGGTCTTGTCAGAACATAATTTGGTTCAGCACAGTTTTATAACTCGTTGCTTTTTCATCTCCAACACTAGACGAGAAGGTAAGTTCACCAAAACGGTTACCCAGAAGGTTTTAAGTGAGTTGAACAAGGCTAATCTGGTGGTATCAGACTGCTTAGTTAGCGTCGACAACGACGTGAATGCAATCATGGAAATGATAGGTGCTGGGACAAGTGAAACACGGATTATAGGAATCCACGGGATGGGTGGCATCGGAAAGACAACTATTGCAAAAATCATCTACAATCAGCTTTCAAAAGGTTTTGACAATTGTTGCTTTCTTTCCAACATCCGTGAAACGTCAGAAACCAAGGGCATTCCATACTTGCAGAATCAGCTCATCTCTGACATCCTCAAAAAGGAATGGACAAGCATAAGAGACTCTGCTGAAGGGACTCGGACAATTAGAGATAGGTTGTCTAGTAAAAAAGTCCTCATTCTTCTCGATGATGTAGATAACAAGAAACATATGGATGCACTTGTGGGAAACCATGATTGGTTTGGTAAAGGAAGCAAACTCATTATTACTACTAGAAAAAGAGATGTTCTCAAGGTTCCTCAAGTGGACGATCGTTACGAGGTTAACGTCATGGATGACCATCGATCTCTTCAACTGTTTAGCAAACATGCCTTCGGAAGAGATGATCCTCTAGATGAGTATATCGACCAATCCAAGAAGGCGATAGAACTTGCTGGAGGTCTTGCATTGGCTCTTGAGGTCATCGGTTCGCTTTTATATGGCGAAAATAAGACAATGTGGGATGCCACATTGGAGAGGTTGGCAAGTATTCCTAATGCGGACGTTCAGAGTAAGCTGAAAATAAGTTACGATGCATTAAATGAAGAAGAAAAGACTATATTCCTTGATATAGCTTGTCTTTTCAGCGAATATGACAAAGACATTTTGGTTCATTTCTGGAATGCATCTAAACTCTTCCCGATAGTAGCCATGAACACTTTGCAGAACTTGTCTTTGATAAAGATTAAAGAGCATAATAAAGTATGGATGCATGACCAGCTCAGGGACCTCGGAAGACAAATAGTTCACCAAGAAAGTGGGAAGAAATTAGAAAAGCAAAGTAGGGTATGGGATCCCAAAGAAGCATTGGATTTGCTGCGGAGACCTAAGGTAAAATCCCTCGTGCACTATATCTTCAAGTTACTTTTGAACATTTTCTTTTCAAAAAAAAAAAAAAACCAGTTACTTTTTGTGTGGTCTAGAACCATTACGACTTCCTCAACCTATATTTTTGCTCTTTTAAGATTACAGGAATTGTAGTACTGAACTTCAACTGATATATGTAGTGGACTTGAATTAATGTGTTTCCCTTCAACTTTTTTGTGTTAAAATTTCACCTTTGGGCAGGGGAAAACAGAAGTTGAAGCTTTACGTCTCGAGTTGGACGATCAGCGGCAGTATCGCTTTACCTACGAGGGCTTCAAGAGCCTGTCAAAACTAAGGTTCCTTGAAGTGTACGGTTCGATGGAAAATTTCTGTGCAGAAGCGAGACTTCTTTGGCACGAATCGACATCAAATGTTCTTCCAGCTAATGAGAATTCAGATCTCCTTCCACAATTACGATGGTTTTCATGGCGTGATATTCCCCCAACATTTAACATTACAAATTTCTCCATGGAGGATGTGGTTTTTCTCGACCTATCTGAGAGTAAAATTACGCATGATTGGAAGGGGTGGAGCCATATGGAGGTATGTTATATGCTAGATAACATTTATTGTTCCGTCTTATTAGATTAGTTATCTTTGCATGATTTTTCTTTTACAGGAGATGAAGATTTTAAAAGTTCTGAATTTGACCAATTGCCATTGCTTGGAGAGAACTCCCAATTTCTCTACTCTTGTAAATTTAGAACGTTTGATCCTACAAGGCTGTAGCAAATTAGTCGAAATCGATGGGTCGATTTGTCAGTTGGAACACCTAGTTTCCTTAGATGTAAGGGATTGTCGGTGTCTTCGGAGGCTGCCAGAAAAGCTTGGTGGACTAGAAGCTTTGAAAGAACTCCGGATTGATGAGACTGAGATCGAGCAAATCCCTAATTGTCAAGGAATGAGGAATTTAAGGATTTTCAGTGCATCTAAATGTTTGTCTTTTATGCTTCCCCCCACAATCGGAGATCTTACAAGTCTTGAATACCTATCTCTGAAAAATTGCAAACAGTTAAAGTGGCTTCCAGATTCAATCGGGAATTTGAAATCGCTGATTGAGTTGGATATAAGCAAGACGAGCATCAGAGAACTACCTGATTCCATCGGACACTTAGAAAATTTGAAAGTAGTGAAGATGACCTGCGATTCCACAAGCAAAATACCCAATTCCTTTTGGATGATTGAGAAGCTCGAAGAAATAGAAGTCACGCGTCCACAAGTCACACGTCCACGGCCTACGAAGGGTTTCCATGTGAAAATTGGCGATTGCATCCACAAATATCAATCCCTGAGGATATTGAAAATGCATGATGCTAGAATATACGTAGTACCGCAGTTTTCGAAAAGTCTTGTCGATCTACAATTGGGAAGATTGTACATGAAGATGTTTCCAGATCTATCAGACCTGACTAATTTAAAGAGATTATGTCTAGAGTTTGCCCCACGTGATGATGATGGGCCTGTGGAAGAAGAGTCCATAAACACCAAAGAAATAAAAACAGAAGAAGAAGAAGAGTCCATGCCATGGTGGATTGGGAAGTTGAGCAAACTGGAGATTCTGGCCCTCACCTCTGATTATGTGACCACCTTACCCACGGATATAACTCTCCTTCCTCGACTCCAATTCCTTACCATCAGCTGCCGCAATCTGCGTGACCTGCCGAGCCTTCCCTTCAGTTTAATATGCTTGTATTTGGAGTCTGAATACGTGACCACCTTACCCACAGATCTTAGTCTCCTTCCTCGACTCCAACAACTCAACTTCAAATGCCCTAAATTGCCTCACCTCCCGAGCCTTCCCTCCAGTTTATCATCATTAATTTTGTTCCATTGCGACTCACTTTGCTCGATGGAGGATCTATCGAATTTGAAGAGACTATCAGATCTTCAGATTCTTCATGGTGCAATCTCAGAGATTCGAGGCCTTGATTGTTTGGAGAACCTACAAGAGTTGGAGCTTCGGGACCTGCAACAGGTGGAGATATTACCTGATCTAAGTAATTTCAACAAACTAAGAAGTCTTCAAGTAAGCGAATGTGATAGTCTGCTTGAGATTCAAGGCCAACTACCACAATCTTTGGAAGAATTGGATATCTTTTCATGTGAATCTTTACAACAGTTGCCTGATCTTTCAAGTTTGAAGGGACTGCAAAAGCTTGACATAATTGCATGTGGTAATCTGGTTGAAATTCAACTGGAATTACCACAGTCTTTGAAAAAATTGCACATTGATTCCTTTGGATATTTACAGAAGTTTCCTAATCTGTCAAGCATGAAGGAACTGCGAAAAGTTGTCATAAGTGGTTGTGATCGTTTGGTTGAAATTCAAGGCGAACTACCACAATCTTTGGAAGAATTGGGGATTTATTTATGTGAATCTTTAGAGAAGTTGCCTAATCTGTCTAGCTTGAAGGGACTGCAAAAGGTTACAATATCAGATTCTGGGAAATTAGATGTGGAGGCAATTTCTAGGCTTTGCTCGGAGAAATCAATCAAATTTGTGGGAGAAGACGAGGGAGAAGACGACGAATGTGAATATGAAGACGACGAATAAGTGCACCTTGCTCTTGAAAGCTTCTTGATCAATGACCACAAATTGTTCCCTTGTGTTCAAACTTTAAACAAATTGAGGTAACTTATTTCATCTGACAACCAATGTTTTCCCTTTTGTGCAATCAAATTCTTTCACCGATATGAACATAGAAGTTTCACATTCACTTTTTAATTACATTTTCACACGCTGATGACCGAAAATCTGACGACCAATGTTTTCCTAGCTGGGGTTATGCATGTCAATTGCATTGTTTTTATTTGATAGGTAACAAATTGTTAGAGATCCTTATCAATTTGCTGCTTCACATATTGCTAAGTTGATAACCTCGCTTTGCATTGGAGATAACTTCGTTATGTCGTAATGATTAGATGGAATGTGTTCTAGAAGGTCATATAACTATGGTTCTCATCTTGGAACTTTACAGCATAATCAACTCATGATTGCAACTGTGAAGAAGACAGACACTCTGTATTGATATGCTTATGTTCCGTTTATTTTCCTGGGAAAGGTGTGCTTCTTACTGGGATTTGCAAATGTTAGGAAGAAGTTATAAAATGAAGAAAGACGAATTTCACTTGGGTAGCGGAATCAATAGTTGGTGCAATCAAACTTCTATCTGTGACAGGAGAAGGGAACTATTTAGCTTCTCCAAGGTATCATAATTCATCTAATGGTTAAGGCTAAATTTTAGTAATATCGATGCCGAGGACATATGATAAAGTCTCACTT
Source organism: Syzygium syzygioides (assembly GCA_031216285.1). Classification (NCBI taxonomy): domain Eukaryota; kingdom Viridiplantae; phylum Streptophyta; class Magnoliopsida; order Myrtales; family Myrtaceae; genus Syzygium; species Syzygium syzygioides. Next base: position 32,017,833 of record CM062249.1, read on the forward strand.
GGGGTTAGAAATCATGTAAATGAAACTCGTGTGTGATCTCCATTATTGCATACATTTTCTAGAAATGGTTATGCCTAGGAGATTATCTGTTATAGAAGCCCTTCCATTATCCTCAAGTTACACTAAGGATTCTTTTAGGTTTTAAGATTGACAAGAAATGCTAAGGGAGACACCTCAAACAGCCAACTTTGTGGCGATTTCTATCTGAGAGGAATTCGAGTTTGAGAAACTTACATAAATCTTTCTGTGCAGGGAGCTATGGCTAATTTGGAAGCTGTACAAATGAAGACCGAATAAAGGAAAATGAAGATGACATCTAATGTTGACTAAATTCCCTTCATAATCTTGTGGTGATAAACTGTGCATTCACCTGTTTAGGGACAGAAACTTGGAGATTAGTGAGGGAAGTCATTGCCTATTGATGAAATCATTGAATCTGTTGAACTCCATGTGAAGTTTCAATTGAATGGTTAACCCTTTTTTCAGAGAAATCATTAGAGCAGGGTGAAGGGATTCATTGTGAAATTTGGGGCATCGTACATAATGCTATTCAAGGTAGTCTATCTCATGAGTGTGATAGGCACTCACAACACAGGAAACACGAATAATTGGAATTCATGGATCCGACAGTATAGTAAAGTCGACTCTTGCCAAAATTATCTACAATTAGCTTTCACATGGTTTTGAGCATTGTTGCTTTCTTTCTAACATCAGTGATACTTTAGAACTCAAGGGCATTCAGTACTTGCAAAATCAACTCATTTCCTATGTCCTAAAAAGCAAATTGATAGAAATAAGTAATGTTGATGAAGGGATCAATACAGTTAAAGATAGGCTATCTAGTAAAAGGTTCTCGTCCTTTTTTATGACGATGACCAGAAGAATCAATTGAATACACTCATGGGTAACATCTATGACATTCAGGCATTATTGAATTCTTCAATGCTGAATGTCAAGCATTAAAGGATCTCGAAATTCTGAGTGCTGCGCATTGTTCATCATTGAAGAAGATAATCTCTTCCATTGGTCATTTAAACATCTCTATCAAGGCTATCTCTCAGAAGCACTGTAATTACATTTCTCCTGTCAGTTGGAGCTCTTACAAACCTTGAATACTTGTCTTTGAAAGAATGTAGATGTATATAGAGGCTTACGGACTCAATTGGCAATCTGCAATCACTACTTAGGTGCATATCTCCTACACGTGCATAAAGAGCTACGTCACTCAATGGGAAACATGAAAAGTTTGGAAGTAGTGAGGATGAATAATTGTTCCATTGGAAAGATATCTAGTGCCTCATGGATGCTGTAAAAGCTTGAAGAAATAGATGCAGCACTCGGTGAAAGCCTGCAACTGGAAATTCCTAATGATATTTCTAGACATTCATCTATGAGGATCTTGAAATTGACATTGATTGAAACATGTCGAGCACCAAGGCTTCCTCGAAGTCTTGTCAGTTTACACATTGATACATTGATGACAACATTTTCAGATTTCTCAAATTTTATGAGTTTAAATAAGTTGTATTCGGCCATTCGACTAGATACTTACCTTGTGGACACTAGTCAACTTGTGGAAGATCCAATGCCGTGGTGCATGATTTTGGGGAAAGTTATGTCGACTAACTCGCTAGTGTTGATTTTGTTCGATTCGCATGCTGGTTTTAATGGACAAACATCAAGATAGAAGGGAAAGTCTGACATGGACTTTTGCCTTAAAAAGGATTGCTGTGACCTCAATTCAGTTAGATCGGGTGGACCTTTCGATGTCAAAATGGTGCTTTTAGTTGCTAGATTTCAGGTACCCGTGAATTTAGAAAGATTGATCTCCCCCACCTCCCTAAGGAGCCTGGTAAAATGGAATGTTTGAGAGAACCCTTGATTGACGGGACATCAATAAAGCATATGCCTGTATGTCAAGGATTGAAGTGTCTACTTCTCCGTGCCTGCTACCCTTCCTCACTGACTATAAAACCTTCAATCGGTCACCTAACTTCCCTATCGAGGCTTTCTCTACAAGGAGCTGGGATCATGGAGCTTCCCAACTCAATTGGATCCCTCGTAAGCTTTGAACACTAGTCTTTGAGAAACTGAAAATCAAAAGAGATGCTACCAGACTCAATTTGGAATTTGGAATCGCTTGCTGAGTTGGATATGTTGAACATGGACATAGAAAAACTGCCTGGTTCGTTCCGGAACATGAAGCATTTGAAAATACTGAAGATGAGCTTCTCTGCCATAAGAACAATACATAATGCAGTATGGAAGCTGGAAAAGCTAGAAGTTATAGATGCAGAGTTTAGCAAAGATTTGCCAATAGACTATGATATCTCGAGATATATATCTAATAAGATATTGAAATTGACATGTGCTGAGATACACCAAGTACCCAGGCTCCCAGAAAGTCTTCTGTCTGCATTTTCATGCCGGGTTGATGTCCGGTCTCTGTTGAGAGATTTGTCCTGGGGAAGCTAAAAACTCTTCACCCAGTTGACCCATCTAAGCTTGTGGAAGATGATATCCCCAGGTGGATCAGTAGATTAAACAAACTGGAGTATTTAGAGTTGTGCTCTTCGATAATGACCACCTTATCTCCAGATATTGCACAGCTCTCTCATCTCAGGAGCCTTGAACTCTCTAGTGAATGTCTACGGTGCCTCCCAAGGCTTCCCTCAAGTTTACCGTCCATAAATATCAGAGATTGCCCGTCAATTCATACATAGATAGACCTATCAAATTTGAGGAAACTATCGGATTTTTAATTGAGTATTGTACAGTTATAGAGATTCAAGGCCTTGAAAGTCTGGAGAATCTTAGAGCTTCGGGGCTGAACGAACTCAACTGATTGAACAGATTGGTTGAGCTGAGTGGCTTGAACAAACTAATGGCTTTTCATTTACATCATTGTGGCAATCTGGTTAGCTGGAATCGTTGGAAAACTTGTGGATCTTCTCCGGCAATTCTATACTGAAGTTTCCTAATGTATCAATGTGGAAGAAACAAAAACTGATAGGCATACTTCAATATGTGTTGCTTGATCAAACTCAGCGAACTTCTGCAAAAGATAAAAAAAAAATGGAGACCTGCTCTGTTGAATACTTTTCTCTGATAAGAAGAGCTTCCCATTATGTATTGATATGAATTACAAAGAGATCTATGTAAATTTTCTTTTCATGTGCACTTTGCATGTTGACTTGCGATATAGTTTTGTAACTGCATGTACCCTTGTTCAAATCTTCTCTGTTTTATTTTGGTTTACAGAAAGTTCCAATCCAGAAATAAAGCTCCAATCATTACCTTGGTTGCCATAACGATGAATTTGGTCATCCTATGATGTGATTTAATCACAACAATGAATCTGGTAAAAATGTAGTCCTTTTTCAACAACCAAATGAGCAAAAAATAGTTCATACTCGAGTTGAACGAGGTTCTAAGCAAACCATGGGTTAATCTAGTATATGAATTGATAGAATGTGAGTGCAGATTAGTCCCACGACATATTCTATTCTCTTGCACTCCTATATACAAACTATCTCGTGTGTGAACTATCTACTTGAATTTATCTTGTATTTTAGTTTAAACACCACTACGTTCCTAATCCTGTCACACACTCCAGAGGGACTCTTGAATAGAGTCCAAAACCGGGTCAGTTAAGTACATGGAAAAGAGAAACCCCCCTGGACTGGCCCAGGCACCAAACGTGCTTGTTCTGACATTAGGTAACGTTTAGCTAAATAAGAAAAAATGACCCAAATCGTTTAATTTCAAATGAACAGAAGTGTAGCAGTATCTCAACAGTCAGAAAAATTTCTAATGGTTCATGCATCCGGTGAAGGTTTCAGCAATGAATTTTATTCCACTCCACTTTTTGTCCATCGACATTTCCTAGTCTTCAGCAATGTCGGGCACTGTTGGTGCCCTGCGTCTGATTAACAATCCAAAACTGTTCTGTAATGGCTCTGATGATCCAACTGAGCGAACGTAAAAAAAATTGAAAGAAGGGAAATGAAAAAGGAAAACTACTCGCGGTGGAGACTAATTGTTACAAAGCATCTCAAAATTACACGACTCTACCAAATCTAAGCAAAAGCCTTGAGTCGGTTCCGTGGTCTACATATATATTTGGTTTTGGCAGAGGGGGTTATCATTGTGGGAGTCCACACGTGAGGGTTGTTTGCGATCGGGGCAGCGATGCCATGATGCTTGGAGTGCAACGTCAACGTCGCGAAGCTGCAATATTCTCCTTGATTTAAAGACAAACAATGAAGAAGATATATGCAAGTGCGGATATAACAATGAAGGACATTTTGATAAGTTAACTATAAAAAGGGTGTTTTTAATCTAAGAAGGTGTAAATATAGCACCAACTTTTTGGTAAACCAATTGTAATAAACGTAGTATTTTTTTATTTTTAAATTCATTTTTTTGGCATATCACTTACAAGTAGGCCTAGCACCTTGGTACTAATACATAACATTTATATGCTTATCTGGTTAGGAGAAAAACTTATATCAGTTGATGATAATTGAAACTCTTCAGCAGTTCAGCTCACTAAAATTAGTATCTATACTCTTTAGGAAACACATCCTTCTTTTCCCCTAAATATCTTCAATTAATAATTTTGTAAATATTCAAATCAATGGACAAATGTGTAAATTAATAATTCTACTTTATCAATCGTGCATTTCAATTTTAAAGTCGAATCATTCTATCTTATAAGTTATAAATAATCTTATAAAAACGTTAAAATCCTGTAAAAGTTTTATCTTTCCACATTTACGTGGTTTCAATTCTTCATACTATTATGAATAATATCTTTTGATTCACCAATAATTCAAATATTTTGTAATAAGGGAATTGTGCCAAATCTTTTAAATGATAGTTTTTCGTATACACGCAACGCGGGTACACTTTTGCTAGTAGTACTAGAAAGGAACCTTGTTATTGATTATAAAGATCATATATTAGTACACACGAAAATATTGACTAGAAGAAACAAGGAGAGAAACAAAAGGAACTAATTTTTAATGAAAAGATAAATAATACTTTTATAGGCTTTGAGGAATAATACTTTTGATCACTCAATTTGATAATATGAGCTTGGTTATTTTTCTCTATTTCTGATAATAAATACTTAAACAATAACATAAGTTTCTGGTACCCAGAGATATTGCATTCATGACAATGGTAAACTAACATTCTTCTCTCGCCAAAGGAAAAAATAACATTCTTAATTCTACTCGAAATTCTGGGTCATCTTTTTCTTTTCTTCGTTCATTTTCTTACGTCACATCACATATTATTGGTTCATTACTAAGACCATAACTTGTCAGTAGTTATACTACACCAACAATTGCACGTTGAAATTTTCTTTCTCCCTCAAAATCTGAATTTGACTCGTCATACTCGTGCGGTACATATTTCTTTGGCTTTGAACAAAGTTTGCAACAGACTTGAACTTTAGCATTCTACTTTTGCTAACATGTAAATCAACAAATCCCCACCCTAAGAATGGTAACTGGGCCATGCAGGCCCAGACCCGGCACAGACCGGCCCTCTTGGGCCCGAGCCCCGTGAGGGGTCGTGCCAGGCCAGGCCCGTTAGCAATAAGGGGCTGTGCCAATGCGCGGGCACTGACCCAGGGCCATTTTTTTTTTTTTATTTCAGGGGTGATTGTAGTCAGAACAAAAAAGTGAAGGTGGTGACTGTAATTTAAGATCTCGGTGATGATTTTTCATGAATTTAATTATGAAAAGTACTGGAAAAAGAAGGGGCAAAACAGGAAGGAGCAGTTATGAACTTTTTCTGGCCACCGAAAAGCATCCTCATGTTTTGTTTTTCTTATCCATGCGCGCTTTTCTGACTAAAAGCTAGCGGACAGCACAAAAGGCACGCTAAAGCATTGGTGGCTCTTCTTTTCCGCATTAGCACGACCTTGTCTTCTTTTTCTTTGCTTTATTGCTTTATATCTGTCCATTATTGCTTTTGCTTTTTAACAAGATTTTTCCTCTGATTCTTTGGAGCAATTTCGCCATGAATAACGGTTGAGGTCCCCAAAGAAATGGTTTTATGCTAACTATTATGGATTTTTTTTTTCAATTTTGCTAAGAAAAGTGCAATTTTACTCAATAAGCACTTGCTCTCCATCAATTGAAGTTTGACAAATAAGTCCAATTTAATGTTAATTGGTATGCCAAAATTGATATATTAATTGACATGACCAAGTCTTAATTTAACATTTGGCAAGTGAACATGAGGATTTATGTAAATAGATACTATAACAGCATGAAAATTTGGATAGTTTTTATTTTCTTTTATAAAAAATCATTTTACGAAAAAGTGAAAGTTTCCGGTGGTTTTTTTTTTTGTCGAAAAAGTTTCAAAATCTCATTAGCCTAATATTCTAGAGAATCTTGAACTTTCCACTTGCTATATTACAAATGTCCTGAACATTCAACTTTTTCACGGAGAAAGTAAGTTTTCAGTTTAATATTAAGATGTAATGAATTCTTAATTTTCTTTAAAAATGTCCTAACCTGTCAACTTTATCATGTTAATTTAGATATTGTAGGAGGATTTCCGTATTGTCGATTTGACAAATAAGTTCAATTGATCAATTTAGAGTTTCTATCTTGATATTGCTTTATTTCTTTCTGTTGCTTTTGTGATGACTATAAGCGCGTGGATTCTATTCCCGGTCAATGAAGTATCAATTTATATCTAGCCTAATAAGTTTAAATTATTGGTGCGATTCTGATTGTTAACTTATTTATTTAAAAATCTCCTGACCATTCAACTTTATCAAGTTAATTTAGATATTGCAAGAAGATGTCCATGTTGTTGATTTGACAAATAAGTTCAATAGATCAATTTAGAGTTTCTATGTTAGCCTCGTTTGATGTATAACAGCACTTGTCTTTTTTATTTATTTCTTTTCGTTGCTTCTGCAATGACTATAAGTGTGTGGATACTGTTGCTAGTCAGTGAAGTATCAATTTATATCTAGGTTGATAAGTTTTAACTATTGCTGCAATTTTGATTGCTATCTAATTTCTTTAAAAATATCGTGTCCTTTCAACTTTATCAAGTTAATTTAGATATTGCGGGAGGATGTCCATTTCGTAGATTTGACAAATAAGTTCAATAGATCAATTCAGAGTTTTTATCTTGGCCCCATCTGACGTATGACATCACTTGTCTTATTTTTTTGTTTTATTTCTTTTTGTTGCTTCTGTGACGACTATAAGCAAGTGGATACTGTTCATGGTCAATGAAGTATCAATTTATATCTAGCCTGATAAGTTTGAATTATTGGTGTGATTGTCATCGTTAACTTATTTATTTAAAAATTTCCTGACCTTTCAACTTTATCAAGTTGATTTAGATATTGCAAGAGGATGTCTATATCGTAGATTTGACAAATAAGTTCAATAGATCAATTTAGAGTTTCTATCTTAGCCTCATTTGACGTATAACAACACTTGTCTTTTTTTATTATTATTTCTTTCGCTGCTTCTACGACGACTATAAGTGCATGAATACTGTTCCTAGTCAGTGAAGCATCGATTTATATCTAGCATGATAAGTTTGAATTATTGTTGTGATTCTAATTGCTATATAATTTCTTTAAAAATATCATGTCCTGTTAACTTTATCAAGTTAATTTAGATACTGCAGGGGGATGTCCATATCGTATACTTGACAAATAAGTTCAATAGATCAATTCGGAATTTCTATCTTGGCCCCATCTGGTGTATAACAGCACTTAACGTTTTTTTTTTGTTTTATTTCTTTTCGTTGCTTCTACGACAACTATAAGTGTGTGGATATTGTTTCTAGTCAAACACTACAAAAAAAGTTGGTTTTAGTAATGAATTTTGCCACGAAAAATTTGGTAAACGAATTTGCAATGAAATTAGTGATGGAAAAAAATTCGTCGCTAATAGACGTACCAATTTAGGGTTTTTTGTGGTATTAACCCATATAATTTCAATGCGGAGGACACCGACAATCTAAACCTAAGTAAACCATTCCCCGTTTTAACGTGTATTAACATTAGCTACCACTTTCCAAAAGGAAAATAAAATAAAATAAAAGAACAGCGTATAGTTGGTGCAAGAAGACTGAAACATCACGGGACTAGAGTGACAAAGTCAAAGTCTACGAAGACTTGGACTGCGAACCGTCCACGAACCAACTTGCTCGAGATGGAATCACACCAGTGATTCATTTTATTTGATACTCTTCGTGCCTCACAGTCAGACTTCCACAAACGTAGAGATTTCATCAATAGATAAAAAAAAGTCACTAGATCACTCTGTAAAATCCAACACTAATTCATTTGTTCTCTCATTCACCCGCAAACATCACACGACAACAAATCGATCTTCAATTCTCATGTTCATCGATAATTTCATCTTACAATTTCCTCTGATCAAATACCATCATATAAATCGAAAATCATATAACAACAAACTTTTAGAATGCAATTATCTCGCTGAGAATTTTATTGTCGCGGGAAAAGGTTTTTAGGAAATTCAATTTCAAAGAATGTAAATTAGAAAATTTTGATTATGGTGGAAACATGTTGAAAAAAATTGATTTTATCGTAATTGGTAATATGTGAATCCACTAAATGCAGCTTGTATCATTAAAAGTAACATGTAATGACTAAGAAACCGATATCGTCTTCCTTTATTCTGTAATCCATCAAAATAACAACGATTACAAAGAAATTAGGATATAAATCGGGAAAAATGATTCCTTCTTGCCAAGTCATTTTCTCTAAGGTAATTAGTTTTAGCCTATGATTAATGTTTTCCATCAATCGCATAGTTTTACGTAATTCAAACACTGAAAAGTACGGAAAAAAATTTCTGAACAATGATTTTTCATCAAATAATATGACCCTAAGTTAAATAAATGAGGAAGAATGTAAGGGACAATTCCATCTTTTTTTTTTCCAAAAGTATTACCCTTCGAAACAAAATTGCGCAAGTGTTTGCAAGCTAACGTCGTTGATAAATCCAGACCCAAAAAAAAAAAGAAGTCATTGATAAATGTCAGATTTGTATGACCATAGACCACATAATTGATGCCAATAAAGAGATTCAAAGTGAACAATGATATCCCTTCATATTCTATCTTGTCCCGAAAAGCGGAAGAGCAAAAGTGAAATGCTAAAAAGAAGGTGGACAAATGTTAAGGTCTCATGCGCATAGAGAAAAAGGACAAAAGCAAAGCAAGAATATATTCCATTCCACTTTTCTTAAAATTTATGATGAAAAAGGCTTATTGAGAAGTACTGGACTACTGAGTCAGTGTCATCAATCATCAGGAGATAAAATCATGGAAATGATAGGTGATCAATCAAGTCAAACACGAATCATCGGAAGTTATGGGACGGGTGACATCGAAAAGACGACTATTGCCAAAATCATTTACTATCAGCTTTCACGCGATTATAAGAGTTGTTGCTTTCTTCCAGATATTCAAGCCCCCGCGACTGAAGTCAAAACAAAAGTGAAGATGGTAAAACAAGATCCCAAGGACGATTTCCCGTGAATATAACTATGAAAAGGAATTCCTCGGGACAAGAAGGGGCAAAACAGGAAGGAGCAATAGTGAATGATTTTTTGCCACCGAAATGCATCCTCATGTTGTTGTTGTTTTTCTTCTCCTTTTGCCTTGTGGGCTACTTTTGACTAAAAGTCCTACCGACGACGCAAGAGGCGCACGCTGAAAAGCGTTGGTGGGTTTTCTTTTCCACACTAGCATGGCCCATCTTCCTTTTCTTTGCTTTAGATCTTTCCATTATTATCACTTTGCTCTTTTAACAAGATTTTGCTCGGATTCTCTTGAGCCGTTTCGCCGTGAATGACGGTTGAGGTCCCCGGCGGGTTAATTACTTCGATAGTTGACTGATAGGTGGGCCCCATTTGATTAGATGATTTCCTTTTTTTGGCCAGCAACATCTGATGAATGATTCCATGACACAAATTCAATAATTCTGGGGATTTTCAATGATAATCTGTAAAATAACACACTTTCACCGTTTCACATGACGGTTTTTACTTAACAGAAATTTAATTACGATTGCTAGCAATATGTGATCTTTTTTTTCATCAATGTTGTTAAAAAAGATGTGCACTTTACTCAATAAGCACGCGCTCTTCGTCATTTGAAGGTTAACAAAATAAATCTGGGTTATTTACAAGTTATGTTAATAAGTATATTGAAATTGATATATTAAGTGATATTGATCAAATCATTTTAGCAAGTGAATGAATGGATTTATGAAAATAGATACTATACAAGTGTGAAAATACAAACGGTTCTCATTTTCTTTTAAAGAAGGTTTAATTGGAAAAACTGAATTTTCTAGATCTAGAGAATCTCGAACTTTCCAAATTGCTATTAAAAATGTCTTGAACTTTCGACTTTATCACGAAGAATATAAATTTTCAGTTTTGTATTAAGTTGACATGAAATCTTAAGTCCTGACCTTTCAATTGTATCAAGTTAATTTAGATATTACAACAAGATGTTTATACCATAGATTTGATGAATAAGTTCAGTAGACAATTTCAGAGTTTCTACCTTGGCCCCTTGTCTAACGAAGACTTGGACTTCAAATAGTCCATGATGAGCCAGCTTTGCTCAAGAAGGAATCACACATCGACCAAAAACCAAAAAAAAAAAGGAAGAAGAAGAATCACACCAATGATTCATTTTATTTGGCAATTCGTGTCTCATAGTCAAGCTTCCATAAACGAAGAGATTTCATCAAAAAGATTAAAAAAAAAAATGTAACTAGATCACTCTATCAAATCCAACACTGATTCATTTATTGTCTCATTCACCCGCAAAAATCACACATCAACAAATCCATCTCCAATTTTCATGTTCATCGATAATTTCATCTTGCGATTTCCATCGATCAAATTCTATCATATGAAAATCGAAAATCATATAAAAACAAACTCTTGAGGTGCGTTTGTCTCCCTGAGAATTTTTTTGTTGCTGGAAAATGCTTTTAGGAAATTCAATTTTAGAGAAAGTAAACCAGAAGAATTTGATTGTGGTAAAAACAAGTCAAAAATCTCACTAAGGGCAGTTTATATCATTAAAAGTAACATGTAATGACTAATAAACTCGAATCGATATCGTCTTTGTTTAATTTGTAGTCCATTAAAATAACAACGATTACAAAGAAATCATGACAGAAATCGGGGAAAACGATTCCTTCTAGTCAAGTCATTTTCTCTAAGCTTATTTTTTTTAGCCCATGGTAAACGTTTCCCATCGATCGAATAGTTTTATGTAATTCAAACACTAGAAAGTACGGAAAACAATTTCCCAAAATTGATCCTTCATCAAACAAACTAACCCCAAGTTAAATAAAGGAGGAAGAACGTGAGGGACAATTCCATCTTTTTTTTTTCTTTTTTTGGGAAAGTATTACCCTTCGAAACAAAATTGTACAAGTGTTTGCAAGCTAACGTCATTGATAGAAGTCAGATTTGAATGTCAGCAGACCATATCATTGATTCCAATGAAGAGATCCTACGCAAACAATCATATCCCTTCATATTCTATCTTGTCTCGAAAAGGAGAGGAACAAAAGTGAAGGGCTAAAAAGAAGTTGGACGGATGAATGTTAAGGTCTCAAAAGCATAGCGAAAAAGGACAAAAGCAAAGCAAGAGTCTCTTCCATACCACTTTTCTTAAAATGAGTTATAAAAGGTTTATCTGGAAGTGTTGGACTGCTTAGTGTAGATCACCAGGTAGCTAAAATCATGGAAACGATGGGTGCTCAAACAAGTAAAACACAGATTATCGGAATTTATGGGATGGGTGGCATCGGAAAGACAACTATTGCCAAAATCATCAACAATCAGCTTTCGCACGATTTCTAGAATTGTTTGAACAAAAGCGAAGTTGGTAAAAACGATCTCAATGGTGGAGGGATCTCCATGTAAGTTTTCTCCGTATTCCCTTTCTCCGGGAAAGACAAATATTCGGAGGAAACTTATGGGGGCCTTGAGTGGCTAAGGTAAACACCATGTCATATTCGGTTGGCCGCATTTGAGGTGATGAGGTGAAGCATTGCATAACGCTCCTTCTAGGTCAACCTGTGCTTCGCACATTGTCTTTTTAACTGACGTGTTGGTCTAGTACCCTCGGTTAAGAAGACACTATAAAAAGGAATTCCTTGGGAAAAGAAGGGGCAAAATAAGAAGGAGCAATAGTGAATGATTTCTTGCCACCGAAATGCATCCTCATGTTGTTCTTTTTTTTTTTGCCTTGCGGGCTTTTTTTGACTAAAGTCTTGATGACAACGCAAAGGGACAAGATTTTCCTTGGATTTTCGCGGGACCGTTTAGCCATGAATGATCGTTGGGGTCCCCATTGGGTTAATTACTTCCATAGTTGATTGATCAGCGGCCACCATTTGATAGATCATTTTTTTCTTTTGGCCAGCAATATCTGATGAATGATTCCATCACACGAATTTAATGATTTCTAGGGATTTTCAATGATAATCTGTAAAATGACATGCTTTCACCGTTTCGCTTAACGGGTTTTGCTTAATGGCATCGTAATTACAATTGTTAGCAATATTTGGTCTTTTTTTTTCATCGATGTTGATATAAAAGATGTGCGCTTTTACTCTATAAGCACGGGCTTTTCGTCATTTGAAGTTTAACAAAATAAATCCAGGTTATTTACAAGTAATGTTAAATTGGTGGGTGTGTGCGTGTGTGGGGAGCCAAAAACGTCGAAGAAAATCTACGCGATCCGGCACAGGAACAACAACTCACATGACCAGACAGGGGAGGGGGCTGTTTTCCCCAAAATAGCCCCGACTCGTCACTCCAACCCCAAAAGTGACACCACAGTTATGTGCAATTATTTACCCCGCAATTGTATTTTTCTTTTTTTAAATTGCGTCATGACGGTGGAGATAAAAGAGAAGACTTGAGTTGGGAGGGGCCACTTTGGTTTTGAAAAAACCTGCATTCGTCAACTTTGACAGGCTGTAATGAAACGTTCTTATTGACCAATTCTAGCAAACTGGCCCTCAACTCTCTGCATATCTAGCCTATCCTGTCTTCTACGTTTAGCGACCCACAGAGATCTCCATTTGTAATTCTCGTACTCACTTGTGATCATGGTGGCTTCTGAACTTTTTTCATCTCTTGCTGCCCCTGTTTTTGCTGCTATGCTGTTCATTTTTTTCTTGAAGAGAAGATCGAAGGAGATCGAGGGAGGGGAGGCAAATAACAATGCAGCTGCAAACGATGGAACAGCAGGAGGCGATTCTGGCACTCACACTTCAACAGAAGTACCTGAAGTGGCTACTTCATCAGGAACAAATAAGGATGCAGCTGCAAACGATGGAACAGCAGGAGGCAATTCTGGCACTCACACTTCAACAGAAGTACCTGAAATGCCTACTTCATCAGGAGCAAATAAGGATGCAGCTGCAAACGATGGAACAGCAGGAGGCGATTCTGGTACTCACACTTCAACAGAAGTACCTGAAATGCCTCCTTCATTAGGATATGACTATGAAGTATTCTTGAGCTTCAGAGGATCAGATACTCGAGCAGGTTTTACCGACCACCTTTACACTAGACTTAAAGATGCAGGAATCCGCACATTTAAGGACGACGAAGATCTCCGCGAAGGAGAAGAGTTTGCCCCTAAACTTCTCCAAGCAATTAAGCAGTCGAAGATCTTAATCCCTATCTTTTCGAAAGATTATGCCTCTAGTGTATGGTGTCTCAAGGAGGTAGTCCAAATGGTCGAGTGCAAGAATAATGGGGGACAAAAGATCATCCCTATTTTTTATGATGTTGCGCCTGCGGAGGCTCGGTACCAAACTGGGGATTATGAAAGGCCTTTCTTTCACATGAAAGCAAGAAGCGATATGACCAAAAGACTATCGGAGACTGGAGGGCTGCTCTCCGTGCAGTTGGGGAAATAAACGGACACGACCTGCAAAGCATGCCCAACAGGTGACTGCTTTTAGCATTCCGTCTCATGTGCCTTGTATCGTTAAACTCAATGCATTTTAATTGGTTTCTTTTCTAAATTTGTGTATTAAATTGTGTGCAATTGAAGTTATACCGTAAAATCACACAAAATAATGGCACGATCTCATTTTTTGTCCCATTTCATTCCCAGCAACATTTTTTGTTAGTTTAGGTCATTCATTAACCCTAAGTGCTACTGCTAATTCATCTAAATGGAATAAATCGCTGAAGAACAGATTTAGAATAGGTCAGTAGTTTTCAATTTGGTCTTGTCAAAACTTAGTTTGTTTCAACTCAGTTTTCTAACTCATTGCCTTTTGACCTCCAACAAAACACCAGGCGAGACGGTGAGTTCGTGAAAACATTCACGCAGACGGTTTTCAATGAGTTGAAAAAGGCTTCTATGGCAATATCAGACTCTTTGGTCAGTGACGATAACCAAGTGGATAAAATCATGAAAATGATAGGTGCTGGGACAAGTGAAACACGGATTATAGGAATCCACGGGATGGGTGGCATCGGAAAGACAACTATTGCCAAAATCATCTTCAATAAGTTTTTACACGATTTTGAGCATCTTTGCTTTCTTAGTGATATTCGAGAAATGTCAAAAAAACACGGCATTCAACACTTGCAGAATCAGCTCATCTCTAAAATCCTCAAAACCGAATGCATGGATATAAAAGACATTCATGAAGGAAATCAGACAATTAAAGACAGGCTGTTGAATAAAAAAGTCCTCCTTCTTCTCGATGATGTGGAAGAACATAATCATATTACAGCATTTGTAGGTAAGCGTGATTGGTTAGGCAGAGGGAGCAAAGTTATTATTACTACAAGAAACAAAGATGTTCTTGGGATTCCTGAAGTGAACTGCAATTATGAGCTTAGCTGTATGGATGACGATCAATCTCTTCAACTATTTAGCAAACATGCTTTCAGAAGAGATTATCCTTTGGATGAGGATATCGAACAATCCATGAGGGCGATACGCATTGCTGGAGGTCTTCCCCTTACTCTTGAGGTCATAGGTTCATTATTATGTCGCACTAAAAAGGAAAAGTGGGATATCACACTGAAGAAGTTGGAAATTGTTCCTGATCTGACAGTTCAGAGTAAGTTGAGAATAAGCTACGATGCATTAGATCCTCGGCAACAGAATATATTCCTCGATATAGCTTGTCATTTCATTGGATATGACAAAGACATTCTGGTTCATTTTTGGGATAAATATAACTATTTTTCGAAAGTAGACGTGGAAGTTTTGCAAAACATGTCTTTGATTAAGATTATAAAGGATAATAAAATGTGGATGCACGACCAACTCAGAGACCTTGGAAGAGATATTGTTCATCAAAAAAGTAAGACGAAAATAGAGAAGCGAAGTAGGGTGTGGGATCCTAAAGAAGGATCGGATTTGCTGAGGAGACGTAAGGTAAAATACCCCTCATATAAATTCCTAGTATTTATGCATTTTTTTTTCAAAAAATAAAAAGCCAGTTACTTTTTGTGTTGTTTAGCACCATTACGACTTCCTCAACCTCTATTTTTGCTCTTTTAAGATTACAGGAATGATAGTACTGAACTCAACCGCTAAATATAGTGGAATTGAATTAATGTGTTTCCCTTCAACTTTTTTGTTTTAAAATTTTACCTTTGGGCAGGGGAAAACAAAAGTTGAAGCTTTATGTCTCAAGTTGGACAATCTGTGGCAGTATCGCTTTACCTATGAGGGCTTTGAGAGCCTATCATATTTAAGGTTCCTTGAAATGGGCGGTTCGATGGAAAATTTCTGTGCAGAAGCGAGGCTTCTTTGGCACGAATCGACATCAAATGTTCCTTCAGCTAATGAGAATTCAGATCTCCTTCCACAATTACGTTGGCTTTCTTGGCACGGTATTCCCCCAACATTTAAGATTGCAAATTTCTCCATGGAGAATGTGGCTATTCTTGATCTATCTCGGAGTCAGATTACGCATGATTGGCAGGGGTGGAGCCATATGGAGGTATGTTATGTGCTAGACAACACTTATTATTCCCTCTTATGAGATTCAAAAGTAATCTTTGCATGGTTTTTCTTTTCACAGGTGATGAAGAATTTGAAAGTTCTGGATCTGTCCTATTGCCGACACTTGGAGAGAAACCCCAACTTCTCTGCCCATTCAAATTTAGAACGATTGATCTTAGAGGGCTGTGCATCATTGACCGAAATTGATAGATCGATTTGTCAGTTGAAACACTTAGTTTCCTTAGATGTAAGCAATTGTGAGAATCTTCAGAGTCTACCAGATGAGCTATGTGGAGATCTTGCAAGCCTTGAATACCTATCTCTGAGTGATTGCGGATCGTTGGAGAGGCTTCTAGATATGAAGAATCTATCCAGCTTGAAGAATCTATCATCTCTCCGCATTTCGGGCGCAGCAATTGCCGAGATTCCAGGCCTTGGTTGTCTGGAGGACCTAGCAGATATGAAGCCTGAGAGGCTTGGACACGTGAAGATACTACCTGATCTAAGCACTTTTAACAAACTGACGAGTCTTTGTGTATGGCGTTGTTCTAATCTGGCTGAGATTCAAGGCGAATTACCACAATCTTTGGAAATATTGAAGATTCCTTACTGTAAATCTTTACGGAAGTTGCCTGATCTGTCAAGCTTGAAGGGACTGCGAAAGGTTGAAATAGTGGGGTGCAAGAAATTAGATGTGGAGGTAGATGATGCCGAAACTGAATCTGAAGATGAGGGAGAAGACGACGAATCTGAATCTGAGGGAGATGATGCCGAATCTGAATCTGAAGATGAGGGAGAAGACGACGAATCTGAATCTCGGGGAGAAGACGACGAATAAGTGCACGTTGCTCTTGAAATCTTCTTGATCCACGACCACAAATTGTTCCCTCATGTTCAAACTTTAAACAACTTGAGGTAACCTATTTCATCTGACAAATAATTGTTTTCCCTTTTCTGCTATCAAATTCTTTCACATATATGAACAGAAAAGCTTCACATGCACTTTTTTAATTTTCTTTTCACGAGTTGATGACTGAAAATCTGATGAAGGTATTAAAATTGTGATACATCCGTACAACCAGAAGGTTCTTAATTATGTTCAAATATTCATTCTCTTTTTCTTGTTTGGTTTGGCTGTTTTGGCTATATATTATTGGGATGGTTTCTCCTTGCTTTTATGTTTCCCAACTGGAGGTATGCATCTTGATTGCATAGTTTTTATTTGATATGTGACAAATTGTTAGAGATCCTTCTTGATTTGCTGCTTCATATATTTCGAAGTTGATGGCCTCGCTTTGCTTTGGAGATAACTTTGTTATGGTGTAAACAATTAGATGGAATGTGTGCTGGAAGGTCATATAACTATGGTTCTCATCCTGGAACTTTACGGCATAATCAACTCATCATCGCAACTGTGAAGAAGACAGACATTCTATATTGATATGCTTATGTTTAGTTTATTGTCCAGAATAGGTATGCTTCTTACTGAGATTTGCAAATGTTAGGGAGAAGTTATAAAATGAAGAAAGACGAATTTCACTTGGGTAGTGGCATCAGTAGTTTGCCTAGAAAAACTTCCATCTGTGACAGGATAGAGGAACTACTTAGCTTCTCCGAGGTATCATAAATCACCTTATAGTCAAAGGCTAATATTTCAGTATTACTGGTGCGTAGGACATATGATAAGTCTCATTGGGGTCAGAAATCATGCGAATGGATTCTTGTGTGAACTCCATTATCACCTACATCTTCTAGAAATGGTTGTACCTAGGTGATTCTCTGTAATAGAAGCCCTTCCATTCACCTCAAGCTGTACTAGAGCACTCTTTTAGAGTTTAAGATTGACAGAAAGTGCTAAGGGAGACATCTCAACAACCTGCTTTTTTGCCGGTTTCTAATGTTGCTGAAAGAAATTAGAGTTTGAGAAACTTACAGAGAGCTTTCTATGCAGGGAGCTGCAGCTAATGGGGCAGCTGTACATATGAAGACCGAATAAAGGAAAATGCGGATGACATATAATGTCAACTAAATTCCCTTTCACAATCTTGGGGTGGTATTCACCTGTTGAGAGACAGAAACTTGAATATTAGTGACGGAAGTCGTTGCCTATTGATGAAATTGTTAAATCTGTTAAACTCGGTTTGAAGTTTTAGTTGAATGTTTGGCCCTTTTTTCTGGATAAATCATTAGAGCAGGGCAGAGGGATTCATTGTGCAATTTGGGGCATCGCACGTAATGTTTTTAGGGTTAAAAGGGCTATTTAAGCAAACCTGATTGTTTATTAATCCATTTTGTAGGGCCATAAGAATGAATATTGCTATTCATTTGTATGTGTTCTCTTCATTGACAGGCAATACAAATTGCTTATCAGTACCCAATTATTCCTTTACAAGGAAACACTAGCAGGGCACGTTGAGAAAAATTGTGTGCGCTTAAAGAGGTGTTCACAGTAGTCTTAGTTGCGCCTGCCAAAACCAATTCATGGACCTTTTGATGTGAAAATGGTGTTCAAGGTAGTCTTACTTATGAGTACGACAGGCGCTCACAAAGCAGGAAACACAAATTGTTGGAATTCAATTGAATGGGCGGTGTCATAAAGCCGACTCTCGCCAAAATTACCTAAAATCAGTTTTCACATGGTTTTGAGCACTGTTGCTTTGTTTCTAACAATCATGATACTTCAGAGCTCAAGAGCATTCAGTGCTTGTAGAATCAACTCATCTCCGGTGTCCATAAATGGAAATTGACTAAAATAAGTAATGTTGATGAAGGAATCAAGACAATTAAAGGTAGGCTATCTAGTAAAAGAGTTCTCTTCCTTTTTGATGATGTTGACCAGAAGAAACAATTGAATGTGCTTGGGGAAATATCTATGATGTTTAGGTATTATTGAATTCTTCAATGCTGAATATCAAGTGCCGAAGGATCTCAAAATTCTTAGTGCTTCACACTGTTCATTATTGAAGATAATCTCTTCCATTGGTCACTTGACATCTCTATCAAGGCTATCTTTCAAAAGCACCATAATTACACAACTTTCCCTGTTGATTGGAGCTCTTACAATCCTTGAATACTTGTCTTCAAAATAATGTGAATGTATAGAGAGGCTTCCAGACTCGATTGGCAATTTATGATCACTACTTGAGTTCGATATTTCCTAAGCGTGCATTAAAGAGCTACCTGACTCAGTAGGAGACATGAAAAGTTTGAAAGTAGTGAGGATGAACAATTGTTTTATTGGAAAGATACCTAGTGCCTTATGGTTGTTGTAAAAGCTAGAAGAAACAGACGCAGCACATGGTGAAAGCTTGCAACTGGAAATTCCACATGACATTTGCAAAAATTCATCTTTGAGGATCTTAAAATTGACACTGACTGAAACATACCAAGTACCAAAGCTTCCAGAAAGTCTTGTTAGTTTGCACATTAATACATCGACGACGATATTTCCAGGTTTCTCAAACCTTACAAGTTTAAATAATTTGTATCTGGCCATTCGACCAGATGCTTACCCCGTAGACAATTGTCAACTTGTGGAAGATACTATGCCACGGTACATTGTGAGATTAAATAAATTGAAGTCTTTAACATTGTCATCTGCTGTTGTAACCACCTTATCAACAGATATTGGTCAGCTTTTTCAACTCAAAAGACTAGAACACTTGTGTGCTAATTTGTTGTGCCTCCCAAGGCTTCCCTTGAAGTTTATCTTATTTATGTGTTGAATCTTGCCAGTGGATGAGAATAGCAATGCATCTCTCAAATTTGAAGAGACTGTCAGAGCTAAGAATAGAGAACTCTACAGCATCAGAGATTCAAGGCCTTGACTATTTGGAGTATCTACCAATTCCAAAGCTTTTCGATCTTGAAAAAGGGAGAGAGTTTCCCTAATCCGACTCATTGGCAGAAGTAGAAGTTAGTTACACTAGATTATTGTAGTAATGTGGACTTTGCTTGTCGCAAACAACCAGAATCTTTGGAAGAATTGTTGATTGACCCTGCCATCCTTAATGTAAGTTGATTGAGTAGAAACACTTTGCAGAGAGGGGATAACATGTGTGAGACCTGACTGTTTTAACTTGAAGAGGTTCAAATGATGTGAGGCCTGGCATTGCTTAGGAGATTTGGCCATTTCTTGAAAAATTGAGAAGACATGCTCTACAAGGGAGTGCATTTTCCAATAAGAAGTGCACGCGGTTCTTGAAAGGTCCTGCACTTACAACCAGATTTGTTGTCAAGGAAGCTTGGAAACTTAAGCAAATTGCTTATTGCCCTACGTCATTCTAGCAGATATTCGTTATTGTCTTTCCCGGAATCGTATTCTTTATACTAAATTAGAATCATAATTTGCCAAATTGACTTGAAACTTGTACACTTGTATAGTTAATTGCTAGCCGTTTTTTCAACCACTTTCTACCTTTAAGATGGATGGCTATAAACTACTTATGAAATGGGACCATGGTTTCTTTTGATTTATTTCATGAGATCGATTTGGTTTAGATATATTCCCGGTTGACAATTTTGGTTGGCGAATTAAGTTTTCAATAAAAGATGAGTCAAATTGATGCTAGTTTACTATATTCAAGTGCATTAATTTTGTCAATTTACATGTTCGTCTTTTATGTGAGATCATCGGAAGTTGTTGGGTTGTACTTCAAATTTGAAGCTGATATCCATGCCTTGTAAATATTAACTTTGTTATACCTAAAACAATGAAGGGTATATTCAAATGTATAGGCTTTAATCAGTAATAGAAGCTTTGCCATTTGCCTTTTGGTTATCCTAGGGATGGAGCTTTAGGTTTCCACATTGATAAGGAGAACCGCTCCCGACAAAAGTCCTATATGACCACCTAAGCTTTTTCTATCGGTAACAAGAGAAATTTACAGGGTCTTTTTGTGTAGGTTAGTTGTGCCCGTGGCTAACTCACTCAATATCTCTTTTCCAACACTTTGATGTTGTACTTTGGCTTTTATCATAACGTACAAACTCTAAATTATCATATGTTGTCAAGGAATTAGTTGGTCTCTTGCACAATGTGCTTTGAATGGTCATGATGAGCAATATATCCTTTGAAATGACGGAGGAAATTTAGTTTTTCAGGTTTCTACTAATGTTAATTCTTGTATATCGGCCAAAAGAAGGTAAAAGCTTACACTCTACTTCCAAAGGCTGATCAGTTTTACAAGTCCAAGCCAAGATGATATAAGTCGTTTACCTCCTAAAAGTTAAGATTTAGCAAAGGTTGCCAGTGGAACTGATGCAAGACAAGGTTGATTTCGAAGATGGCTTGAGCATAACCCCCTGCCGGGAAAGAGTTGAAGCACTTGTGCCAAGAAGTCTATTGTGACAATGTGCCTATAGCAGAAGGTAAGGTCACAGATTGAGAAGTGGTCTCCTTTGGCACTCTTTGTTTCACCTTGTAAAACTGGTTAATTGCCCAACCGCGCAAGTCTCACGGTTCCAAAGTTCACACATCTGCCAATTTTGCTACATGATTCAACTATAAATAGCTCAGTTAAGCATTCACACATCCTTATTAGGTTTTATCAAGTCTGGTAAACAAAGCCACAGGCCTAAGATTAGATTGACAAGTAAACTTGCGAACGTATCTATTCAATGGAAGTCACGGAGTTGTATTTACAAAGGATGACACATTCAACTTCGTACTATTTACATTGAGAGTGAATTTGAGTAGAGCTCTTATGCTTGTGATGGATATGGACAACAGATCGATGGAATGCATTTCATGACCGCCATCACAGAGGTCACTGATGATCTTTGAGAAAAAAGGTGCTGAACCAGGTGCATTTTAACTGAAGTTGTTTTTGGCATCAGAGTCTGAAGGCAGCCTCAATGCAGAAGCAGAAAGATTCCTGGAAACAATAAGATTTCCTTTGACATCTTCACCTCCATATTCCTTCAATCGTGCGTCCATGACGATTTTGCACGATCCCCATGTCTCAGCCATTAATCCCACACCATAGTAAACTAAATGGTCCGCAAGGCTGTTACCAGTTACTGATCTGCAGAGACGCACTCTCATCAGTTGTCCACATATATTCCTGGTAACAAAGGACCAACATTCTCTAGAACAAGCTGGTCTGTCACACGACTTGTTGCGTCTAGCATGACAAATCCACAAACTAATTGCTAGAACAAGTAGCTACGACTGAAACAACATCATTACCTGCTGCATGATGGATCTTCTCCAGAGCTATCACAAACTTTCTCAACCTGATAAACCAGACTACCAAATCCTATATTATACAGCCATACCTGCAACAAAGCGAACATTCCAATTACATGTGAACACTGACATAGAAAAGATTATGATTAGTCACCAGAGAAGCAGGTGGAATCAGATCATTTTCACATTATCTCACATCAATGTGTTTATCCGTAGCTGTCATTGAGCTAGTCGCCAATAATTATAAGCATTAGTGGATGTTGACATACAATAATTAAAATGCATATAATTGCACAGAGCCTAAGATGCCTAAGACTAGGTTAAGACAGCCATCAGAGAGAGAGAGAGAGAGAGAGAGAGAGAGAGAGGTAGAGAGGTTAAGACGATCTTATCAGCCATCAAAGAGAGAAAGAGTATATAGCAGACACTACGATGCGTCTTAAACTTTGGAATTGGTATGAGAAAACTAATGATGGCTCGTGCAGGAATGAGAGTTACTCAAACATTTCTGAAAAGTCATGAGTACTACAAACTATCCTGCTTTACTAAGAAGATAAAAACAAGACAGTTACATTTTATACGTCGAAAAAAGAGAGTAAATACATTGTTGGAATAAATGAGACTTCACCAGGAAGATAGGTTGAAAGAAATGCAAAGAAAACGTCAAATTCAGTCAACGACAATTCTCGATAATTTATATGATCAAAGCCTTACCTCTCTAGGGAAGTGATGGTAAGTCTTCTGTGGGAACCGAGAATAGTACGGAGGCAAATGAGGCACAATATCATGTCCATTAGTAATACGTATTGTATTTGGCACGCGGTCACTGTAGTAAGATGCAAACACTGCATTGCCAATACGAGGTTGTCCAAATGTTAAAACCTGAACATTCCGTGCTTCATGATTGACCTGAAAATAAAGTGTTCCCCATTTATACAAGTAAATCAAGTGAATGTGCTGGTTTAGAAAAAACAGCTTCAGCACTCATACTAGACAGCCAAATAACTTGAATGTTAACACATCAATGGCCCTTTTAGGACTGAAAAAGAAACAATATGCACCAATAATCACATATCGTTTTTCACATACAATGGTGAACAATAGAACAGCCCTTTCCCTCCATGAAGGTTAAAGGTCTAGCGTTACTCTTTCAAGATCCCATCCATAATTTTCCCACCACCAAACCTCACACCCACAATAAAACAATTCCACCCCCAGCTCCAAGAAAAGGTGTTAATAATATGGAATAGTGGGATTGGCGGTGAATTTACGAATGAGGCGCATTCAAATGCTGCCACAAGAAGCAATTGGATGTTGGTGGCATGAGTCACATCCTGCTAATGACATAAACAAAAAATTCCAGGTTCACGGTGAAAATGCCCCTTGAACTCCAAAACTTATTGACACAAATAGCAAAGGAGAAACTAAAATGTCGTTTGGTAAAAAATCCTTTGTGAAGCTATTTTGGCCCAAGTAGTGTTTGGCAAATTTGCTTTGCAAAGGGCTTTGGGAATTTTCTTTTTTATTAAAAAAAAAACTTACCCTACCCTTTGCCGGAGCCGGCGAAGGGCTATGGCCGCCAGGAAGGGGCTATGGCCGCCGGCGAGCTAGATTTGGGGCCGGCAGCTATTGCCCAAGGTCGAGTGACCCCCTGCGAGCCAGATCTGCCGCCGCCGGCCGTCACCCGAGGCCGGGCGACCCTTGGCGAGGGTCGCGTGACCCGCCTGGAGCCGTGCAACCGCCCAGGCGCCGCTGGCCTGGGTCGTGCGACCTCGCCGGCTCAATCCGGTGTCGGCCGCCCTCCCTTGCTAGCCACCCTCACGCAAAAGATGAACAATAATAAGAGGGGAAAAACCGAAATAAACCAGAATAAGTGAGTAGTTTGGGGCAAAAAAAATTGGGTTTAGCATTTTGGCAAATGCTGGCTTTTGGCCGAAAGCCCATTGGGAATGCTTGCCAAACGGTTCAGCATTTCCCCAAGGGACTTTCAAGGCCGAAAGCCCCTTCTCAAAGCTGAACCAAACACCCCCTAAATCAAAAAAAGGGCCACAACACGCGGGCATGCAGTCACAATTGGCTAAGAACAATTTTCAGCAAGAAATCAGAAAAAGTAAACTCTTAAATCATTTGTGTTAGGACAACATGTTATACTTGCTACTAATACTTTGAGAAATGGTATACTCTAAAGTTTATGCAACCTATGATCCTATCAGAGTCCACATGAAAGTTTGACTCTCAAAAAATGACCACTTGTCGTGGAGAGAGAATCAATGGAAAACGAAATTTGGGGTGGGTACCATTTTTGGTACCAGTTCCGCAACAGGTGCCTAGAAAAGTACACTGGACCACTCTATTCAATAAAGCTGAGACAAAAAGAAAAATTTAGACACCTTAGAATTAGCTCCAGCCTATAAAATATCTGGTCCAGTAGTCCAATTGAAGAGGAGCTGCTTCATTTGATTAGAGAGAGATGGACAGAAACAGCGCATAAAACACAAATTTAGGATCGATATACAATCTATCTTAAACTGAGTAGGCACTTTAAGATTACATGACATAAAATTTGAGCTTCAAGTGCCTAAAAAAGTTATATGTCTGGACCATAAACATATCAACAATCCCATAAAGTTTCCAGCAAGTAAACTTTGTAATGGATAGTCGATGTCTTTATCCACTACATTTAAGTACTCAACCAACTCGAAGCTCCAAAGCTTAACATGTACGACTCAATTCACACAACTAGATACTTCAATAATTGGTGGTTCACGTAAAGTGCTGTTTGCACCCCATTCTGCTTATGTTTTGTTTATGAGTTGATTTACCAAAAACGTAAGAAAACAAGATGCTATGTATGAAGAATTGTAAATATACATATGAGAGCCATAGAAAGTTCAAGATCCACATAAAGAGCCTAGACTTTTCAAGGTAGACTTCGCAGAGAAATCCAGAAAACTCTTAACAAACCAAAACTGAATAGTTTGAAGAACACGATAGAAAAGAAACCAATGAAATTCACAAGTCCCAGCCATAACAATTTTTCAATTTATCTTACCACAAGATCGAGTCCGCAAAAGGATGCCATGGCCCCTCCCATAGAATGCCCTGTCACCATGACGTTGATGTCTCCATATAGATCCTTGGCTCTTATAACAGCATCCAAAATACCAGGTCAAATTGTCGTATTGTGATAAGCATAATAAAATCCACAATGAACCTAAGCAACAATTAATAGAGTAAGACTGTAACTTAATCCAAATCAGAAGTATCCACAGGTTGCAAGAGGCTTATCATCTCTAGTACTCACCATGGCACCAGGCATGCCAGGGTAGTTTATGTCATGCTGTTTCCAGTAGAGATCTTCAACCCAATTCTGTATACTGTAGACACAAATAGAAGTGATCACTAACCGAAAAGCTCGAATGAAAAAGAGACGTGAGAGAAATTTCACTGAAGAAAATTAGTGAAGTATGTAATCTCGTCATGACTCCATCTAAAATTACAGGAAAGTTACATGATTCACCCTTTTTCCCTTCATATGGACAGCAGACCCATTTGCCTCGTGTACATATTCACTGAGGCTGCTCTTCTTAGCTTAAATTTTCATCAAGTCCTTTGCATGTCCATTTAAGGGGAAGAATTGCTAAAGTTAACATACATGCATACCTATGTTCTTGAGTACCTCTGAAAGCTATAACCACAGCATTAAGGTCCTTGGCAACCCCAACATATGCCTACGAGTGGTTTAGAAATAGAGACAAACAATTGGATGCAATTCAAACATAGAGGCATCACAAGCATCGCAAATTGGCAGGCCACTGTAAAACAAATTATATACCTGTAAGCAGTGCTGAATGTCAACTATCAGTTCAATGACTTCAAACCCCTGCTTTCAGATCAAAACGCATTGATAGCCAGTTCAGAAGCTCACATAACAGAACAGCATATGCTGACAAAATGTCATATCAAGAATTGGCTATCTAGTACTAAGGATCCATTCTTCGCACGACCTTAGCAACAATGTCATATTAATAAGTAGTCAAATTACCTTGGTCTTTCCATCACATCTAGGACATGTCCAACTAAAAAGTTCTATCAAATCTGACATGTAAACCTGCAATAAAAAGCTTTGCATTAAATTACAATTTTATTGTATTGAAATGGGGAAACCTGATGAGTAACAACAACAAACTCTAGGTAAGTGTGAAACTTTTCTTAAAGACCACTTACGGCAGATGCATACTCCACCAATATCGTGGCAAGAGTGTGATTGTAAATAGCTTTATGAGCCTTGGACCTCGCTCCAAGTTCTGCATTTACCAGTTGAGAAAATTTCAAATTGATAATGCGGTCAAAAGCTCATTCAATTACAAGCAATGCAGCAAGTTTCTTATGTCTCTTGCAAGCTATTTCGACAAATCGAGAGAGGGGAACACTTTAAGGAAACATCAACTCAAGACAATATTTCAGTATATTTCCGCCATCCTTCTTCGTGAACTGAAAGAACCATGTACACGGTGCAATGCAATGATAGGGGAATAAGTGAACAACAAAGGGCGCCACTCTCCAATAAAGCTACTCCACGAAAACCTACAGGCAAACAGTCCATTACTCAACAAAACCAACCAAAAACAACACAATGCCCGTCAGTTATATGCTCCGAAAACATCCAATTGTACACCAGAGGGCATCATACAGCTATAGTTTGCCACATTCAGTCAGGCACCGCAGCTCCACCACACAGTCTACAATTTCCCCCCAAACCTGAAACACCTAACCCGCCCAAATTCACAATACAAATCTCACTGTCCAAGCTCAAAACCGACCTACTCAATCCCAGAGCCTCTCTATTCGCGCCTCATCACAATCAAAACTCCCAAACCCGAATCGAGTCAGACGATCAGAGCAGCAGTTAACCGATGCCACGAACGCGAATTGCGATTACCTCTCGCCCCGCTCGCGGCAACCAAGCACGTCAGAAGAACCACCACCGCCCTCAACCACGACCCGTTCCGCTCCATTTCCTGCAAAGAGAAAACCGGGATCGAACATCGTCCTCGAGACGAAACACGAAACCACGCCAGCAAAAAGCTCGCTCAAATCTCTGTTACCTCTCATGTACGCAAAACGCTTTGCGCGCAATCGAACGGCGCGATCGCCCGTCGAGATAGAGAGAGAGAGAGAGAGAGAGAGAGAGAGAGAGAGATCGCGATATCCTCGTCCGCGTTGTTCGAATTCGATCACGATTCTGGTCTCGCGGCTCGGTGGACGCTTTTTATGGCGATGGAAAGCTACGGCGACTCTGGGGGGCAAGAGGAAAAGAGGGGGGACGACGGATGTACGGATCTTTCCTGATTTGCCCTCTGGGCCTTCCCCTGCCGGCGGGGCATATTCGGTGTCAGATTCGGTGATTTCGCCGCTCGCGCGAGGGCAGTGAAGGAAGTTCGGCTGAAATCGGGACGTTGGGAAAGACTGCGCGGCGATTTTCTTCTCCGTTGTACTTTAAAGCCCCGAGAGGATGACACGTGCCCTTCGGACATATTTGGGGTTTCTATCTTTCTCTGTTTTGGAGCTTCCTATGATGTCTCCATATCAGCACTTTGACTCGGCTTGGTTCGAAGCAGAATTCCAAAAGGTACACGTAAAATTAGTGTTAGTATTCGTGGAGGTTTATGAAAATGCAAGTGCTACTTCTGTCAAATGTTTTCGAATTCAACATCCGATCGATTTAATAACTCGACTTATTCAAAATTGAGAAGAATATAATTAAACTCGAGTGACTGACGGGTGGAGCTTAATCATGAATCATGGCAAAGTTCAAGGATGCAGCTTGCTGTATTGCGTATCAATACTTGAATACTCTAGGTATACTTATGTTGAACTAGATACAATAGCTTCCATTTTTGAGAACAAACCTACTTATAGAATTGTGAGTTGAGAAGTTTATGTCTAGAATTTACAAACTATTTATAATGTGAATACGTTTGGAATTAATCACTATCTTAAAAATCACAACTTTATCATCTTAAAATTGCTCAATTGAATATGTGACTTGTACGGACATTGGGATTGAAAAATTTACATGTAAACATTATACGAAATAAAATGAGTTTGTAACATTGGACAAAATATATGATCATCAAAAGCAAATTCGTAGGAGCTTAAAAGTCTTTTTCTCTCGCTCTCTTCTTTCATCGTCTCCTTCAACCTTCGGTCATGGGGGGAGGGTTTGAGCTATTCTCACCCTCCTCCCATCTATTGTTGACTTAAATTGTGTTTTATTGTTCTTTTCTTATTTTTCTTCTTTCCCAATTTAAATTCGAGAGCTATCTTCTTCTGATTTAGTTTCAAATGTGAGAATTTGAACTTTCCCAATTTAGTTTTAGATTTAGGAGCTATCATCTCTCGATCTAGGTTTTGGAGTTTAATAAATATGCTTTTGGAGATTTGATACCCCGCTGCTCTATTTACATACAGGTTCTTTATCTCCAACTTCAATGGAGATCACAGGAGTTTGTCGTCTCAATGAACCATGAAAATTTGCTCTTCTATGCATTAGATATGTGTTTGTTGAACTTGTTATTTCCGTACAGTGATAGTATAAAGAAAGTTGAACCTAGGTTCACATTGCCAACTGGTAATATCGTAATCACTGGAGAAGAAATTTTTGGCTTGTGCTCATCACTGACGAAGATATGACATCTAGAGATCGGCTGCTGATTATTTTACTTGACAAATCCATTCTTGTGGAATGAGTGTGTATTTAATTCTGCCGGTGCTCCATTGATCCTCTTTATTTTCTTGTTTGGCTTTGTGTATATTATGGGTTTTTTTAAAGTTTACATACTTCTCACGTATCCTTTTGAGCAATATTTGCCTTCAACTAAAACAAAAAAACCTCGGACAAAAAGTTTGGAATGTACATTTTAAGAAGGCAAAGAGTGTGAATAAATTTATTTATTTATTTCACATTTAGCTCGCTAATAATATAAAAAAGAAAGTAATGCGTGGTACGTGCCATATTCGGTGGCTCTTGCAAGTTTATATTGGTAGTGGAATATTTATAAAACTACAGTGAAATTAATTCACAAAATAAGTGGATGTTACAAGCCTCCACTTGTTTTTCAAAAAAATGATTTAAAAAATAATTTCCTAAAATATGATTTATTTTACTTGAAATAATTATTTAATTGAAATGTTTTCATTATTGATGAAAATTAATGTTTAAATATTTTCGTGGATAATGAGAATATTTTCCGTTCATTTATTTTTATAAGCGATACAAGCAATAATTTTTAGGAAAATGTATTCTAAATCATTCATCGCAAATCAAATGAAGATTTAAGAAAAAAGTGAGATTCGAGAAAAATTATTGTGAAGAGTAAGGCTTTGTTCGTTTCACAAAAAATATTACGTTTCTGGAAAATATTTTCTAGGAAGCCATTTTCCTAAAAAATGATACCATTTTTCGGTGTTCAACTGAAATCTAAAAAAGCATCAGAAAATATTTTCCATTGTTTGGTATGGAAAAGATTTTCATCATTACACTACTTTTAATACTTTTTTAATTTTCTTTTTCTCTTTTTTCCTTCTTCCTCTGCCGGTTGCTGGCCGTCGCCGTGGCCGACGACTGGGAGAAGAAGATAGAAAAGAGAAAGAAAAAGAACAAAGAAAAAATAATTAGAAAAATAATTAAAAAAAGAAAACAAAAATAATTATAATGAATGATGAAAGAAGGAGGGAGGAAAATGTTTTCCTCTTTTCAAAAAGGCGAAAATATTTTCCTCACTTTTGAAAATGTTTTGTCCATTTAGAGAAAATGTTTTTCATGGCTAGTTTATTTTTTGTGAAACGAATATCAGAAATTCCGGAAAATGTTTTTCCGGAAGTTATTTTTGGTAAAACGAATGAAGCCTAAAATAATCAATTTGTAGAGACTAATCTTCAAAACTTTTCCTTTATATGTAGTATAGGTAAATCAATTGCTCAATTGACTTACCTCAAATTTTATAAGCACGAAACTAATTAATACACCACTCTTTTTTTTTTTAATCAGTCTCATACACTACCCATTCAAATTACGAAGAAAAAAAACAGAAAATGAAAAAACCGAACCCACATCCAAAAACGATAACCCAACGATAAAAGGGTTACATAGACCTTCTAAAGTTCACAAATTCGAATCGTATCATACAAACGAACTTCTGACTAGTTATTATTTTAGGCATTTATTATCTCAACTAAGAAGACAACAAATTTGTACACTTATGAATATATCGACTAATTATGATTTAAATTGTACGTATTGTAATGAGTAGTAGTAATGATTATCCCTTCTATTTTTTCGTTTACTAAAAAAAAAAAGAAACGACGACTCAGGCGGCAACCCAGGCGACGAGGCCAAGTCCGACCACCCCCTCTCAACCCCTCGAGCCGCGCGGGTCCACGTCCCGCACGCGAGCCGGCGCTGGCTTCATTCCCGCGGCGGGAAACGAAAACGCCACATTTCCCCCCCGCTCTGACTGGCGGGAAATTTTCGCACCCATTCGCATTACACGAAAATGAAAAAAGAAGAAGAAAAACGACACGACGACCGAAACAATAAAAAAGAAGAAAACCACCCCGAAAAGAATAATAATAATAAAAATAATGACAAAAGCGGAAAAACTATTAAAACAAAAATACGAAAAATCGCAAACCCTCCTCTCCCTCCTCCTCGCTTCCTCCATTCTCGGACACTGTCTCCGACTCCCCTCCTCCTCCTTCCTCCCCCTTTTTTAATTTCGGATCGCCACTTCCGATTCCGATTCCGCCTCTCACGCACTCTTTCTCTAGAACGAGCGGCGGCGAACTCGATCGATCGACCGATCCGCCGATCTCCGCCGGGGACCAGGCCTCCAGCGCCGACCGCCGCCGCCATGGCGAGGCCATCGAAGCAGCCGGCGTCGTCCGACGAGGCCCTGTCCGACGGCTCCGAGGAGGAGGAGCCGCAGCAGCAGCAGCAGCTCAACGAGCCCGTCGACGAGGAGGACGAGGAGGAGCTCGAGGCCGTCGCCCGCTCCGCCAGCTCCGCCGACGAGGACGACGACGACGCCGCTCCTGCCGCCGGCGCGGCCGACGAGAATGGCGAGGCCGACGAGGAGGAGGATGACGACGAGGTTCGGTTGTTTGCCTGCGTGGTTTCTGCTGGGATTTTGGCGCCGGATCTTTTCGTTTGCTTGCTAGGGTTTGCGGGGGTCGGTGCGGTTGTAGGTCCCTCTGGTGTTTTGCGCTGGGAAGTGGATGTCTGCTTCGTGTTTGAATACGAGTTCTTGAAGAAGGTTTAGAATGAGCGTTGGATTTCGATCGAGGATGTTGAGTTAGGACACTCTGAGAGACGAGTTGCTGTTCTACTGGTCTCTCGTGATTCTTTTGCTGCATTCGTTTCTGCAGATTGGCGCTTGCTGTATTGATCCTCC
The DNA here is from genome assembly GCA_031216285.1 of Syzygium syzygioides. NCBI lineage: Eukaryota > Viridiplantae > Streptophyta > Magnoliopsida > Myrtales > Myrtaceae > Syzygium > Syzygium syzygioides. The sequence continues at coordinate 32,049,528 of CM062249.1, forward strand.
GCTTTACTAGCGTGTTGCGCAGAATGAAGTCTAGCAATGCACAAGTATTCACGCATAGATACATGTTCTGTAAGGTTAAATTCGCACAAGAGCTGTGGCATTTTCGAGGTGAACTTATGTCTTGCTCTTCTTTCGGGGTTTACTATTTTCTGGTGTACTCTCAGTTGGATGAAGATGAGTAGAACTTAGGGGTTTCTCTTGCTCGTAGTGTAGGCACGGTATTCAATTTTAATATTGTGCATGCCAAAAATTATGCCTTCTTTGAGAGGAATTTCTGTTTGTTTTACTTTTTTTTTTCCTGGTGGGTTGGTTTTGCATCTCCATGGCTAGAGGACTCGAGCAGGTCTGCAACTGTTCATGTTTCTTTGAAACTGATGACTGGGGTTTTCTCCTTTTATTTTAACATTTCCTTGTGATTAAAGCTTCATCAATCGTCTCACCAGTTACAAAGTGGGAAACAATGGCAACCATGGCTCGTCTATCTTGCTTTGTTTCTGTCTTTACATACACACCTTAAGTTGGCTAGTGCTTCCATACGTCTGAAATGTTGTTAGATACTTGTAAGTATGACCCAGTGAGGATCAGAAGCGTTGCTGCTATTTATTTATTTTTGTATTCTTTTTCCCCATTCATTCTGCAGGAAGACAATGTTGGGACAGAAGTTAGCAAGCGTGAGAAGGCCAGGCTTCGTGAAATGCAAAGGTTGAAGAAGCAGAAGATTCAAGACATATTGGATCAGCAAAATGCCGCTATTGACGCTGATATGGTGCCTTTACATTTTAAGAATGACTCTTTCTTGCATTATTTTGAGCTCGTGTATTGATTGTGACTAAAATTTTCTTGTTTTTGAAATTATTTTTCAAGAATAATAAGGGAAAAGGGCGGTTGAAGTATCTCCTGCAGCAAACTGAGATTTTTGCTCATTTTGCCAAAGGCAACCAGTCCGCTTCACAGAAGATCAAAGGAAGGTACTATTAACAATGACAATTCTCTCTGTATTTTGTGCATTGGAGATATAATTTCTAGTACATATGTTACTTTCGACTGCCCGCTGAACAATTTCTGAATTGGTCCTAACTTTCTTCAGACTTCATAGTTGCTTAATTGGGACTGAAAGCTTTGTTTGATCCTTGATGGACGTTTAGCTTTATATTATCAAATGCCTAATGCCAGATTTCTTTAGAGGAAAGGTGCCTACTGTCCAGTGGTCTAACCCTAGCTAGATTTCCAGTTACATTTGGCGTTAAGGTTCAATATTCAAAGGGAATTGAGATTTGCTAACATTTGTGCAAATGAACCGTTAGTTTGTAACCTTATATTGATTGTTCTCTCCCAGTGGACAAATAAACATCTGCTCATGCTTAAAAGTGGAGAAAACATGTTTGGGAAGTTCAAGTCATAATTTCCCAGACCATTTCTGTGTTTAGCATGTATGATTGTTCATTAACGTTTTTCTTTGCTTAATGTGTAGGGGTCGCCATGAATCTAAAATTACTGAAGAGGAAGAGGATGAAGAATGTCTTAAGGAGGAAGAAGATGGCTTATCTGGTACAGGAAACACGCGGCTGGTGACCCAACCCTCTTGTAATCTCTCTCTCTCTCTCTCACTCTCTCTCTCTCGATTGGTTGAAAGAAGGATAGTCTTTGCTGCTTATATCTCTCTTGTAACCCTGCTTTAACTTGTAGAAGTGGTATTGTTTGCTGCAATTTCAGAAGGCTAGGTAACGAGGGATTGTAAATGTTCTTGGTGTTGACATGATTTCTGATCACTAAGAATTAGAACACTCCAAGTTCTTACTTTGGTTTTGACAAAGTAGAGGTTTTTGACATCCCTTTCCCGACCCTTGTCTAGGCAGGAACCTCATGCACTGGGGACACCCTTTATTGTATTGTCATCTAGCTCTAAAGAGATTCTCTTTTGGTCTGATTTATCCAATTATCTTGCCAACAGGATATCTCCAGCATATATAAGTTCACTGCTTTCTTAAGTTCCATTTGTATTCTTGTTTTGCAGGTATACAAGGGAAGATGAGGGATTACCAGCTCGCTGGATTGAATTGGCTCATAAGATTGTATGAGAATGGCATTAATGGAATACTTGCAGATGAAATGGTAGGTTGCAGGCTGTAGCATTTAGATGTAATAACTTTTTAATATGACTTTGAGCTTGATTTATATTGCACATTCAGCTCATGAGTAATCATGCAATGATCTTTATTTATTATTGTACCTGATATTGGTTGGTCTCAGGGTCTTGGAAAGACGCTGCAGACTATCTCGTTAATGGGCTATCTGCATGAGTTCAGAGGAATTACTGGTCCTCACATGGTTGTTGCTCCAAAATCAACTCTGGGTAACTGGATGAATGAAATTCGCCGCTTTTGCCCAGTTCTCCGTGCTGTAAAGTTCCTTGGTAATCCAGAAGAAAGGGTATAGCTTTCGTGCACTGTTGCTCACTTTTATGGTACATACAAATGCCAAGAAGAGTAATTAATGTAACACTTTTTTACTGCTGCAGAGGTATATACGTGAAGATCTATTGGTTGCTGGGAAGTTTGATGTATGTGTTACCAGTTTTGAGATGGCAATTAAAGAGAAGTCTGCCTTGCGCCGATTTAGCTGGCGATATATAATAATTGATGAAGCCCACAGAATCAAGAATGAAAATTCTCTACTTTCAAAAACGATGAGGCTGTATAATACCAACTATCGTCTCCTCATCACTGGTACACCGCTTCAGGTACATTCTTTACCTTGGATTTGGAAGCTTTGAGAAATTGCTTTTAATCATTGACCTCCTGGTTATCTCTAGGTTATTTTCGACCAAAAAAAAAAATCTCTAGGGTATTTAAGAAATAGGCTTCACTCTTTAGGAGAAGCTGTTCTGAATAGTGAAACTTAATCGGTACATTGTTTTTTTTTTTGGTAAAGAACTTAATCGGTACATTGTTTATATCTAATGCATCACAAATTTGCATTGGATAGATATTTTCATTGTGGAAATATAGGTTATTTCTCCCTTTCTGTCTCCAAGGCAAGTTTCTGTGATGAGGAAATAGAGGTTTTAATTTTACGACATCCATGTCATAGAAACTTTCAAATCTTAATCAAATTTTAGCTCGTCCTCTTTAGTATGCTGAGTAGATTTTACTAGAGTTAATCCCTTGAATCTGCTCAACATTTCTACAAAGATTGGTTCTTTTGCACTGGGTTTTCTTTTTTCAAATTTCGATAAAGTGCTGTTTCTTAGGATGCTGCTGTTGTTCTTTTGCTGCAGAACAATCTCCATGAGCTGTGGTCTCTTCTGAACTTTCTGCTTCCAGAAATCTTCAGTTCGGCAGAAACTTTTGATGAGTGGTTTCAAATTTCTGGTGAAAATGATCAGCAGGAAGTTGTCCAACAACTTCATAAGGTAGGCCTGAAACTATTGCTTTGGAACAGTTTGATGTCTTCATATGATTTCTTACTTTTTCATTTTTCTAAATTAAGGTTCTCCGGCCCTTTCTCCTCCGAAGGTTGAAGTCAGATGTAGAGAAAGGTTTGCCTCCTAAGAAGGAAACAATCTTGAAAGTTGGCATGTCTCAGATGCAAAAACATTATTACAGAGCTTTACTGCAGAAAGATTTAGAAGTTGTTAATGCTGGTGGAGAAAGAAAGCGTCTTTTGAATATAGCAATGCAGTTGCGTAAATGCTGTAATCATCCGTACCTTTTTCAAGGTGCTGAACCGGGCCCTCCTTATACGACAGGAGATCATTTGATAACCAATGCAGGTGAGATTCTATTTGAAGTGGAGTTTGTGGTGCCTCCCTATCAGATAATGGCTGATGCCCTTGTGTATTAATATTAATTGCAGGTAAAATGGTTCTTTTGGATAAGTTGCTTCCAAAACTAAAAGAACGTGATTCTAGGGTCCTTATTTTTTCACAGGTAAAGTGACCTTTGAAACATTATTCTTTCATGAGTGCTGTGAAATAAGGATATGTTTGTATATGTGGTGTTCTTTCCTTTTGAGCATCACGTACAATGTGATTGATTCTTTTCCCTGGTGAATGGCTTGGTTCCAAATTCAGATGACAAGGTTGCTGGACATTCTTGAGGATTACTTGATGTTTCGTGGGTACTTGTATTGTCGGATTGATGGTAATACAGGTGGAGAAGAACGTGATGCTTCCATTGACGCTTTCAATAAGCCAGGAAGTGAGAAGTTTGTATTCTTGTTGTCCACAAGAGCTGGTGGTCTTGGCATTAATCTCGCTACTGCAGATGTTGTCATTCTCTATGACAGTGACTGGTTGGTCTTACCTCTGAGTTTAACTTGAGCTTTCGTGTCCTCCTCTTTTTCATCTCGTGGCTAATATTATGACTTTTCGTTCTTTCAGGAATCCACAGGTTGATTTGCAAGCACAGGATCGTGCACACAGAATTGGTCAGAAAAAGGAAGTTCAAGTGTTCAGATTTTGCACAGAGGTTTGTGTTGCTTGTCTCTATAACTCTGAAGGAAGTTATTTCTATTGTTCTGGTACTAATCACATGGTGACTATTTGTGATTTAGTACACTATTGAGGAGAAAGTGATTGAGAGGGCCTACAAAAAGCTTGCTCTGGATGCCTTGGTGATTCAGCAAGGACGATTGGCTGAGCAGAAAAGTAAGCTGTTACTTAATTAGTACATTCAGTGTGTAGCTGGTTTCTAAGTTGTGCCACTCATATCTTTTGGTATCTTGCTCCATGCAGCTGTCAATAAAGATGAGCTGCTTCAAATGGTCAGATTTGGTGCAGAAATGGTTTTCAGTTCTAAGGATAGCACCATTACAGATGAGGATATTGACAGAATTATAGCCAAGGGAGAAGAGGCAACAGCTGAGCTTGATGCCAAGATGAAGAAGTTTACAGAGGATGCGATCAAATTCAAGATGGACGACAGTGAGTATACTGATGCTTTAAAATATTTCATTAGTTCAATCGCAAAGTTGCTCACATCTGCCCTGTGTCACTGCAGCTGCTGAGCTCTATGATTTCGATGATGAAAAGGTAAATTTGATCCAACGGTCCTTGGTCTATATTAAGTGATCTGTATGGCATCTGCATCAGGCATATCTATGTAGTTTAGGTGGTTTAATTGGGTGCTTCTTAATGCAGGAGGATAGTAAGTTTGACTTTAAGAAAATCGTCAGCGAAAACTGGATTGAACCTCCAAAAAGAGAGCGGAAGCGCAAGTACTGATTTTTTTTAAGTTTCTGCGCATCTAATTTTTCTTCCCTTCACACCTTATCACACCTTACCACATCATATTATTGGCTTCTCTTCCTGAATTAGCTACTCGGAATCTGAGTACTTTAAGCAAACAATGCGGCAAGGTGGACCTGCAAAACCCAAAGAGCCTCGAATTCCTCGCATGCCTCAACTGTAAATTTCTCGAGCTGCCTTCTCTTCGACCAAGGAATGTGTTCTGACATTCTGTAATAATCTTTTGCTTTTATTTTCTGTTGCAGGCATGACTTCCAGTTTTTCAACACTCAAAGGCTGAGTGAGCTATATGAAAAAGAAGTACGCTATCTCATGGTGGGTATAAATGATTTAACATTTTCTGTTGCCATTTACCCGTCTAGCTTGAAACTGTTCTTGAATCTTGACATGTTTATCTATATTCGATTTTGCAGCAAACACATCAGAAGAATCAAATGAAAGATGCAATAGACGTGGATGAGACTGAAGGTACTTTTAGTGCACATTGGTTTCTCTGATGAAGGATCTTGTCATTCTATGCTAACTGAGCATTTAAATTTCAGATGTAGGAGATCCATTGACAGCTGAGGAGCTGGAAGAAAAGGAGAGGTTATTGGAAGAGGTACTTGCCTGAGTGTGTATATTTGTTTAATGGGATAATGTTCCTGTTGAGCCTTTCTTAATATCATATAATTGGTATTTCTTAGGGATTTTCAACATGGAGTAGAAGAGACTTTAATACCTTCATCAGAGCTTGTGAAAAGTATGGACGGAATGACATCAAGAGTATTGCTTCTGAGATGGAAGGTAAAACAGAGGAGGAAGTTGAAAGATATGCAAAGGTTTTTAAAGAAAGATACAAGGAATTGAACGGTGAGTATCCTACTTTGGCAATTTCTTCCATTTTGGCCTTGAGTGGCTAATGTGGGATAATATGATGTCTTGACATACGTTAGGGCCATATTGTGGTATATTGTCTGTTGAACAATGGACTTCAGAAACTGTATAAGAAACTTCATAATTGCAAGAGTTGGGATGTAGACATCGTGCTTCTTTTGCTGAGGACAACCCTGTTACATCTCTGCAAAAACTTTGTCGGACAAGTTGATTGATGATAACATGTTAAATGATACTGGAAACTATTTGGTTTATTATGAAGTGCATGGTTTTGCCTAGAACTCATTGGTGGCCCATCCTATAACAAATAGTACACTGCACTAAGTCTCGCTTTCAGACAGTAGATTCTGATGTGCTTTAATGGGAACAGATTTGTGTGACTTTTCAGAAACATCATGAAATTGTTTACATGTGGCCTCTTCTTGTTTTTGAGCCTGTATTGATTGCTTCTGGATCCTTCGCAGATTATGATAGAATTATAAAAAATATTGAACGCGGAGAGGCTAGGATATCTCGAAAAGACGAGATCATGAAAGCTATTGGAAAGAAATTGGATCGCTACAAGAATCCATGGCTGGAATTGAAGATTCAGTACGGTCAGAACAAAGGAAAATTGTACAACGAAGAATGCGATCGGTTCATGGTCTGAATGTTATCCCATTTATGTGTTTAGGGACAAGTCACCGCAAAATAGTTTGTTCCCATAAGTATTAGTCCTGTTTAACCTTTTTATGATTTTACTGGGTCACTGTCACAGATATGCATGGTTCACAAGCTTGGGTATGGAAACTGGGATGAACTGAAGGCGGCTTTTCGCACATCACCTTTATTTCGGTTTGATTGGTTTGTGAAATCTCGCACAACTCAAGAGCTTGCGCGGAGGTGTGACACACTCATTCGGTTGGTGGAGAAGGAAAATCAAGAATATGACGAGAGGGAGAGGCAAGCCCGTAAAGAGAAGAAGCTTGCCAAGGTTGATTTCCTTCATTAAACTGATAATGACGCCCTCTGGCATATCTTCGTTTTCAATGTGCTGTTGCTTAAGATGGAAGAAGCGTGTCATCCATTAGTGACTAACCATTTGTTTTCTTGAATTTTAGTCTCAGAGCATGACGCCATCAAAACGGGCCGTATCTAGGCAGGCCAACGAGAGCCCAAGTTCCCTAAGGAAGCGCAAGCAATCGTCCATGGATGACTATCTCAGCTCGGTAAGTACCCTGTTTCCCCTTTCATTGCTATTTCCATTTATATTTAGGAGCAATTGGACTCAGCTGACACTGAGAAGCTAACAATGGGGTCTTTAGCAGGGAAAGAGGAGGAAATGAAGGAATTTGGCAGAGCACAAGTATTACAAGAGAAGTCAGTTAATGTTGCCCCCCTCATTGCGACCGTCTACTCCTACTTTTTGAAATTGCGGTGGAAGGTTAAGGGTAGTAATTACATAGCGATATTGCTGAGTATGGTAGTTTTTTGAAGTTGTACACCAAATGATGAATACCAGCTCCAAAATGACCGCATATTTAGACCCTTGTAATAGCTTCCGGTCCGTGGAGCTCTATTCAATTGACATACCTTAGCGGGGACAGGAGAGTTTGTTGTTCATTCTTATCGTTGTTCAGTGGATACTGACCGTCGTTTATATGCGTCACTTACAAAGTTCTTCCCTAAAATGATTATCGTTATAGTAGTTTGTAGCGTCTCCCGTACCGGCAACAACAGAAGAAAGGAAAAGAGAGAAGCAAGCGGGTTTAGAGCTAAAGACACATTAGAGAGAGAGAGAGAGAGAGAGAGAGTGGAAAAAGGGGTGCAGCAATTGGGAATTCCACACCAAATGTTATCATGTACAGAACACATCCAAGGGGGGCAAAAATGAGACATTCTCCCCCTCTCCTTTCACCATGAGCTGGAAATCCTACTTACATATCAAGAGCTTATAGATCCTGCGGCATACGGGCTAAAAAGGGCATTACAGCACCATACTTTCCAATATACCAAAACCATCTCTCTTTTTTTTTTGAACCGTTTTTCTTCCTGTACGTCACATGATAATGTGGATGTTTCAACTAGAAGAATTGACAGAAAAAAAAGGACAAGCAGCATCAAAGTCGGACACAACGAACCCCCTTATTCATAACCCTTAGTTTCAGCCAGAAGCAGCCTTCTTGTGATCAAGTAAAAGCCGACATGGCAGCAGCTCTGAGTCTCGGTGTGCGTCTTATTCGTTTGTAGAATCAAAGCTACCCACTGCACCCGCACGCTTTCTCTCCCTCCAGTTCTCACCCCATACTTTCGCTTCTGCCACCGCGCGCTCTCTGTCCAGGTCACGGTTCCTTGGAGTCTCTCTCCCTCTGCCTGCACTCCCCGGGCTGTCTCTGTGGTAGTCTGCCCGCTCAAGGTCATCCAGACCCCACTTCCTCCCAGACCCACCGCCAGTTTCAGTGCGACCCAGCTCAGCGCCGCTAGTCAATTGCCTTCCTTGGTCTCTCTTTCTGAAATCAGGCGAATTCCTGTGAGTGGAAGGGGAACCACGATACCCATCCGGGCTATCCAAACCGTCAGCCGTGCCCCTCCGGTCATCCCTAACCCTCGGAGTAGAAGGACCCACTCGGTTGCTTTGGCCAGAAGCTGAGTTTGGGTCGTAAGTTTGGGAGGCCAAATATGTAAGAGCTGTCACAACGTCTCCTATTAAAGGCCTCGTGGCTGCCTGTTCTTGTAGGCACATTGCGGCAACTGCTAGAGCTTGGTAAAGTCCACGCATTGGGTACCGCCCTTGTAGTAGAGGGTCGGCCATCTTGGGGAACTTTCTACGGTCTTTGAAGAGCGGCCGAGCCTACAAACCACGTCATATTAGAAGAGAGGATTCTCAGCTTGTATTGTTTCATTGAAAAAACAAAATCCACAAACAATGTCTGTTCCTTGTAAGATGCACAACAAATGATTCAGAAAAATATGAGAAACCTACCCATGCCACAAGATTATGTTCCCCAGGAGCCCTTGAGTTGTCAATTGCCTTGCGCCCAGTTATGAGTTCAAGAAAGACGACTCCAAAGCTGTAGACATCAGATTTTAGAGTTAGTTGGCCGGTCATCGCATATTCAGGAGCACAATAACCATATGTCCCCATAACACGCGTCGAGACATGAGTTTTGTCCCCAACAGGCCCCAGCTTTGCAAGCCCGAAATCTGATAATTTAGGGTGGAAGCCCTCGTCAAGAAGGATGTTGGAGGATTTTAGGTCTCTGTATATAACTGGAGGATTTGCTTTGTCGTGCAAATACTCCAAGCCCTTGGCTGCTCCAGCTGCTATCTTCATCCTTGTGTTCCAGTCCAGAGGCTCCTTATCCGGAGGAAGATCTAAAAAGACAATTCAAATGGCAATTAAATGGCCTCAAGCATTTGCCTACTGTGTATTATTCGAATAGGAGGAAGTCACTGAAATGCCATTATCGATAAAAAAATAATACGTAAGTATTGTGTCCACCTCCCCTGGAGGCAGGTGGTACTGTGTCCACCTCTCCTCGCAGTACGCAAACCGCCTCATTTCAAGCATTCAGCATTTTCCGACTTGCATGTGCTTATATTGCTCCTAAGAATACCGAGTCTTTCCAGGTCAAACCTTTCAAAGGGCCACTTATAGATATTTTGTTGCTAAGGATATCATCTTGATCACCAAGTCTCCTACTTTTGCTAACGCTCAATGCTAAAAAATATCAGCAAGTCATCTTAACCAATTTGTTGTGCAGCTTAAAGCTAAAAGAGAAGTAATTGATTGTTTTTCACTAACATCCATCTGATTAATTCATATGAAGACCTCATTTAATGACTCATCCCCAGACAAAAGAGGAATGATTCGAACAAGGTTGGGATTTCATTCACCTGAAGTAAGTCTTTTCATGGATAGCTGAGGCATTTGTTACTAGGAAAACATGTGAGCAGGAGGACTTGCTAGTTGATGGAAACCAGTGACCCACCTAGCTAATCCATTCATATCGAATGAGTCAACATTAGCCCATTGGATCAACTAGTTATTCAAGTTGTCAACAACAGGGGCTTTGACTTCCAAATAAAGTAGCCATAGATATTCAAACTGGTAAATCAAGATATGACATTTTTCCTTCCAATCATTACCATGCCAACAATGGCCAGTATCAGCTTGACAGCCCTTTCAGCCATGTTACTTGATGAAAGCTCTATACCAATGCTCTAACACGAGTACCAATTTATGGTGAAGTCTTATATCACTATTCTACCTATCATTTTGCAGGGCTTCAGTCATGATTCTAGATTCTCCCTATGGAGGACAAGGGTTGTCAAAGCTTTAAACCATGTCAAAGAATGCGACAATGAGATACCGATGGACCATTTTGAGAGAACAAAAACAAAGTCAATCCTAACTGCACAAAAGGAGAGTCATCGACATAGATCTCTACGGTATGCATGTAAGTGTAGAGATAGATCTTTTTAAAGTAAACAAAGAATTATCAGAGGTATGATGCATAGACCTTCACAATCTGGAAATAGCTAACATTTCTAAAACTATAATTTAGGTTTCATCTGAGAAAGCTTTCTACTTTAATCTGTTTTTCTGTAATAAAATTCAAACAAAGCATTTAAATCGGGCATCTAATTTCCTATCTTATACTCAAACAACAAAGTCAAGATGGACGAGAAAATTGTGCAAAAGCTAAAGGGTGTTTGTTTTACAGAAAAGTAACAATTTTAAAAAATATTCCTAATGCTAATTATTTATATCATTCAGAAAAATTAGTCAATGGAAATTATTTTCATTATGAACAATAATTTATGCCTAAACATTTTTGTTGATGACGAAAACATTATTCGTTCATTCATTTTGAGCGGCAAGGGTGATCATTAAGTGGACAACATTGTCCAAATTATTGATTTTCCCAATAAAAAATGCACTCTAAGAACTTTTTTTTTCCAAAGAGTCATTTGGTGTCTACAACACGTCTAGTATTAACTATCAGCACTGGAAAATTAAGTTGAACATACATTTTCACCAAACTTATACTCCAGTATTAGGAGGATCGCCTTGTCATTTGAAAAATCTTCCAAATGACAGCATGATGTCTTATAGTACAGCAAAGTACTAGAGAGAAATACCATCCAGTGTTTAAACCGGAGAAATATGACATCACTAGGTGGATAAAAACACTTGAAGCCAACTACAAAAGTTCTAATGATGATTTGAGAAAGTTGATATATTACATGCGCTTTTTTATTTGATAGGCTTCCATAAGGAAAGTCATGCCTCTTCACATAAGCCTATGCGTGATATTAAATCCATTTTGCCAATCACTGTGGTTTTAGTAACTTCCATTCCAATTATCATGGTAATATTTATCAAGAATGAACCTTGTATTGGTCTATCTCCTGCCAGGATATAAAGGATTTCAGCAGAAGAAACAGGTGAGCTTGCAGCGGAACTTGAACTGGCTTGGCAAGCCTTTCAAACCACTTACTATAGAAGGAAGCCGCCTTGTATTCAAAAACCATAAGTGGAAGGTTACTAAATCTTGTAACCAAAACAAAAGAATTTTAGTCAATGGCAATTCTGGTTCTTTTATTAATCTCCAACATCTCTCCACCTTCGTCAAAGCCATTGCAGCCTCTTTATTGTCAAGCTTTTCAACCTCTAAAAGTGTCTGCTTAATTTGGTTTCCAACGTTTCCCGCCTTCTAATGACTCCACTGCTTTCAAATATATTTAATCCCCTTCAGCTTCGAGAAAAAAGAAACTGTAATATCCCCCGGCAGAACTATTCTTCCAGCTATTATTAACTACCTCTTCGAAGTCTTCTACTTTTAGACATATTTTTTAATCTAAAAGGAGGTGTGCCCACCTAATACCTCTCACTATGAAAACTATAGGATGGAGATCTAAAGTCAACCAAGGTAGAAGCTTTGGCACGAGTTCGGGTTCTTAAAACTTTTTTTGTTCAGTCGAAGTCTCCCCCAATCACCTAAGGCACTTCCCATTTGCTTTCCATCACAAAAAGCTCGTCCAAGAACAAATTCCTAGCAGAACCTTCTCCTAGAGAATATCTCTCACGTTTAAAACAATAGGATGGTGATCTAAAGTCAACTGAGGTAGAAGCTTTGGCACTGAGTTCAGGTTTTTAAACTTTATTTGTTTAATTGAAGTCTCCCCTAATCACCTAAGGCACTTCCCATTTGCTTTCCATAAGGAAAAGCTAGTCCAAAAGTTCCTGGCCAAACCCTCTCCTAGAGCATACAGCTAAACTTACCCAAGAAATAAGGTTCAGGGAAAAAACAGTTGAAGGAAAAATCAGAGAAAGGTCGTCAGAGGCAATGGGGAAGTCACAAAGTTGTGTAGGTATTTCATAGGTCAGAGAATATTTGGTTCAGGTGAGCAAAACAGAAGAGGCACAGGAAGGGTCAGACGGAGGTTGTTGGAGGTGAAGGCATCTGACATCAGAGAGGTCATCAGAAGTTGGGGTTGCCACCAAAAGGATGGTCGAGAAAGATTGAAGTTTGGATTATCGGCCAGAATTTGGGCGGTTCATCAGAGATACAGGAAGCCCATGGAGGCCATTCTGGGCCCTCCCTCTCTCTCTCTCTCTCTCTCTCTCTCTCTCACACACACACACACACACGCGCGCGCGCGCGCACATTGAATTAGCAAGTCTTTCAAATAAGAAGTCGAAAAGGAAGATTTATTATATTCAAAGAATTGCATTTAGAAGTTACTGAATGCCATTTGAGATTCATCAGCTCCAATACAAACAATGCAAAACGTACAGCTCAAGAAGAAAATTCACCAGAATCTATTTTTCGAAAAGATTTCATCAGTTATGTGTTCTGTTCTAGTGCAATATCAACTTCCACTGCTACTACCATGCTAAAGGCAGCAGTCCACAGCTGCTACTAAATATAGAGCACTCAATTATGAAGTCATTGATGTGGTACCATCATTAACATAATAAAGAATACACGAGGAACTGTGCAATCAGCAACCAGTTATGATGCTACTGCTGCACTCCCAGATACCATCACCAGCTGCTCATGCCTCTCGACCTAATACTTGGCATTAATGTGTTTAAGATTTAACAGCAATGGAAGTTAATGTGTTAGCATCTCCTTGATGCTCTACCTATGAAGTTTGGTTTACCTATCCTCGAATCGTTCCAATTTTACCGGATGTTCCAAAAGAAAAACCTAAGATACAGTTGCTGACTCTCCATAAGCACCATAGACACATCAAGAAGCACAATAAGGAACTTCCATTTTAGTAACATAGAAATGCAATAAGTGATTTAGTATAGCCATACCGTGCAAGTGATCCTCCAATGATCCTAGTGGCATAAACTCATAAACAAGGAGGCGTTGGTCCCCATCAGCACAATAACCGATCAAGTTGACAAGATTCGGGTGGTGTAATAGGCTGAGCATGAGAACCTCTACCAAAAATTCTCTATTTCCTTGAAGGCCATTTCGGTCAAGCTGCTTAACAGCAACTACCTGAACATGTATTTCAGTGGAAACAAAGATCACCGAGAGAGAGAGAGAGAGAGAGAGAGAGAGAGAGAGAGAGAGAGAGAGAGAGAGACAGAGAGGACTAGGCAATTAGAGAACACTATCTGAGAATTTATGCATTCTATCAACTATCTACACTATTTACAACTGCCAAGTTCTAGAATTAAGAAAAAATTATAGTTGTGAACCAAGTGAGAAAAACTTAGGATTCTTAACACAAACATGCCATTGTAAAAACCTCTTTACAGTAGCAGCCTCCGAATAAGATTATAGATATGAATTCTGTTGATGAAATGAATTTACTTGCTAAATAAAATATGTATTGGTGTCATCATAACTTCAGGTGAGATTATTTGCTTACCCAGCCTATGTACAGAACATATGTCCAAAAAATTGTTATGACACACTACAAAAGAATCAGGCATGAATAGGCAAAACTAACCTGGCCTGTACTCTCTAGACGGCCTTTATAGACACGACCAAATCCTCCTTCACCCAGTAGACATTCTGCTCTAAAATTTTTTGTCGCGGCAGCAAGCTCTCGAAAGGTAAATGTTTGCGCAGCAATATGAGCTGTTGGTCCATCTTTTGGCACTGGTGCTTCCTTCTTGGGGTCGGACCCATTTCGAGATTTCGTTTTGTCTGCAAAGAATTTCAGTCATTAAAATCAGGCGAGTTGAGGGAATTGAGTAGAAAAGTAAGCCTTTCAATAAATATGGCATCTCAATAAACATGTCGCATAAATCAGATTAACTAAATAATCAAGAAAGACCATATCTCACGACAAAAGTGAGCTTCCTTATCAGAAGTAGGATGCATATAGTTGGACACAATTGAACACCAAAAACTCTTATTACGAAGCATCACGCACAAATTTAAGGATGCCCTACAGCTCACCAGGGTAACCACTGTTAAAGCTTAATAAATAGTCAGCACAAGAATCTCTTTAAGTCCAATATCAAAAGATGCCCGCCAATACACTTTCCCAAGACAGTGGATTTGATCTTAGCCACCAAAACACGGCTGTACAAAACCAATACCCAACACTAAATTAGTTGGATCTTAACCCTGCACAGAAAGTCTGTTGACTATAATAGTTCGAGACTCATCACAAGAAACTGCATTGGCAGTTTTAAGCTCAAACACTACTTTGACACACCTCTAAGGAAAGAAGAAAAACATTTCATTTAAGGCCAATCAGTTTGCCTTCTTAATGATTCCACTTGAAAAGTTTAAAATTGCGCTCACACAGTATTGACTAGCCTATGTCTCTCCCTTAGCTCATAAGTGCAAAACCCAGAAAATTGTCCACTAAAACCAAATGTCAGGAACTCCTATAACACATTGACAGATCTCAAAAACAATCAATAGCCCCAAGCAACCGAAACAGTCTAGAAACAAGAAACCCCAATTCCCTGAAAAAAGATGAACCGTGAAATGCATCGGATCAAATAAGAACTAGCATCAAAGCCACAATTAGCTCAGGGAGGAAAAATAGACCGACGACAGAAAGGGCAAGAACCAACACCCATTGATCAAGCAAATCCAGAACAAAACTCAAAAACGATTCAAGAATTTCATGGGGAAAAACCCAGAAAGGAAGACCTTTCGCTTTACCTGAGCTGCTGACTCTGCTCACATGATGAGAGTGAGCAGCCGAGGCTTCTTTAGCCGAATCCTTCTTGCTCACTTCCTTCACTCCACTCCCGTCCTTGCCCTTGGATGATCCAAAACAAGGCAAACACCCACCCATATCAAATCAAAAGATTCCCACCACCGCAAGACACCGAAACAATCGAAACCCGACACCGCCCGCGAATCGCCCACCCGCGACCCCAGCTAGGACAACCGCATAGCATCAAAAGCACCAGACTTCAAACCGCGCAAGAGGACACGCAGCACAGTCTCGGCTTCCCCATCTCCCCGAACCAAGACCCATTGAGAATTCCGACCCAAGACCGCTCCTTTCGCTCGCACTCTCGCTGCGGACACGCTCCGGGGGCGAAAGATCAAAGACCCAACAAGCGGAACGAGCAGATCAACAAACCAGAGAAAACACAGCTCGTGGGTACAGTGGTGGTGGTGGTGGTGGTGGTGGGAGAGGAGGAAAAGTAAAAGGTTGAGAGAACTTGAGAGGTAGAGGAAGTTTAATTTTACTTTTTACGAAATGATACATGGAAAGAACACAGCAGAGACATATATGTGGGAAAGGAACGAGGAAGAGTGAATTTGTCTTTAGGGTTGGGGCAGTAAAGTTTGAAGGGAAATTATAGACTTTAGGATTAGGATTAGGATTAGGAGTATAATTAGTTGGTGTTAAATGGGTAGTTAAGAGCCAACAGCTACACGTAATCCCTCCCCCCCCTTGTTGGATTCAAGCATTCAAACCGAAGATGCCGATGTGCCCCCACTCCACTCCCACACACCGCTTTGCTGCTTTTCCCATTTCTCCATTTTCCTTTTTCGGCGTTCACGTTTACGTACCCGAAACGACCATCCCCGTAAGTGCTAAGAAAAATCTTTCCATTCACGTTGATTAGATAAGGCTCTGTTCACGGAATGTCGAGTATAATGCATGACAGGTATGATCCGAACGCGAGACAAAAGGTTGCGTTTTGCGAAAGTCTGAACGTTTTGAGGAAGATAAATTTCTTTTTTTGGGGGGGTCGTAATTGCTGGGTTTTTTGCAAGAGAAAAAAGTTTGGAACCCTCTGTACGTACGCAGTAAAAGAAAAATCGACGGCAAGCGAGTGAATGACCACGGGTCGCCGTTTCCTAAGGGGAAGGGCGGGTGGGGACCCACGCAGCGGGATGTCGTGTGGATGGACATTCGTAAGTCCTAACTAGATCTGTCAAAATGGGTCATAAACCCATTTCTTAACCTATATATTAGTAAATGGATCATAAATGAGTTAGTTATATTTAGTAAATGGGTCATAAATGAGTAGAAGTCTAATATTAGTATTAAATGGGTCATAAATGAGTTTACAACTGATTTAAACTCAAATCATCTCTCTCGCCCTTATTCAACTTTGCGCTCACTCACTTCGTACTCTCATCTCAGTTTGGGTATAAATTTTCCTAGATTTAATTAAACATGAAAGTATTTTAACAATATGGGTCTGATCGGATATGGATTGGATCAAGTATGGGTCAAGAAAATTGCATTACGCATAAATGGGTCATAAATGGGTTAATTGGTCAATTTGGATCGGACCATTTATGAGCCGACCCAAACGCAATCCGACCTACCCATTTGACAGGTCTAGTCCTAACCCATGTTTTCGAAAAAACAAGAACACCGCCCCCCATCAGCAGCGGAGCAGGAGGAAGTCGGGGTGCAAAGATCGTCTGCGGGCGGGAGGAGATTGGACCTCCGTCGGCATCTTCCATCGCAGCCGTCGGATCCCGCGGGGGAGGGGTAGGGGGATGGGGAGCTAAGAAGGTTGGATTACATCGGGAGCGTGCGCTTCTTGATCCAGCGTCCATAAGTTTACTGTGGCCAAAAGAAAAAAGGAGAGCGCAAAAACAAAAGAGAGAGAGAAATCATGGGGGTGTGTAGGAGGACCGTAGGCTCGTGTTCTTTGGCGTAATGATTGTGTACGGTGGGAGGCGATCAGACCTCTCGAGGTCTCTTTCCACCGCGGCCGTTGGATTCGGGAGGCGATGGTGACTTAGAAAAAGTTTGGATTATGTCAGTGTACTTTGATCCGATGCTTACGGCAACGGGTGGCGAAAGCAAGTTGATGAGGGGGGGTGCGTCCAGGATATAAATTTCAACTCGCTAACTTTATACCAAGATCAAAGTCGTACAATCGCGATGCACCGGGGTTTATTGAGGGAGGATTAAAACGAAGAAATTACTTTAATTACATAAGATAAAAAAAAAACGAAACAGTCGAGACTATAATTGAAAAAGGGTACTCTCTTTTATGTGCACATCTAGTTTCAGCGTGTTAGATATAGATGTCATTTTTTTTATGTGTTTTTTTATAATGATAAAAAAATGAAAACGCTAACTAACTCGCTCAATCGGCCATTATTAATGGCATACCCAGCCCCACTTGCATGAGTACATGTTCTTACGGCACTCTCCCTATCACGTGGTCAATGGATGGCCGACTTGCCAATTTTAACCTATTAAGCTATGTTACTCTAATCCCAACTTGACTCGAGTGACCTCGGATTAAAGTTTAATAATGTCACATGTATCGC
This sequence comes from Syzygium syzygioides, assembly GCA_031216285.1. NCBI lineage: Eukaryota > Viridiplantae > Streptophyta > Magnoliopsida > Myrtales > Myrtaceae > Syzygium > Syzygium syzygioides. The sequence goes on from CM062249.1 coordinate 32,067,384, forward strand.
AACTAGGGTCCTTTCGGCGTCCTCATGAGATCGACTATGCCATGCAAGCTGCGCAAGGTAAGACATTCGACGCGGTTTCGGTCTATCAACAATAACAGCGACCCGACTGAAGTAATAAAACTATAGTCGAGTGTGATGCACGGATTAAACGGAACTTGATTACCAATTTGAAGTCATGTTTTGAAAATCAAAGCGGGGATCGAGTCAAGCTTTTGTGTGTGTAAAGTTACAAGACTAAAGAACGTCCGAAAAGGATAGTTGGCCAAAGACGCGAGCCATTTTCGGCCGAGAGACGACTTCAAGAAGATTCTAAGCAGAATTCGGTTTGTTTGAGAAGAACACGCGACGCTGTTCCCACTATGACAAGCAAGTCGCGAGAGAAACTTTGCTGACCCCGTGGGTCAGTGAGTGCTCAATGGTCAAAGAGTTAGATGCAACCACCGCTATCAGTTTCCTGCTATCTCTGTGACTTTTGCGAAATCTCTACAGAAGTGAGAAACTGTTGCCGCTGGGCTGTGACAGACACGAAACAAAAAACTAGGAGGTGCAATCAAACGGAAGAACTATGGGGGACCTTCTCGCGGGAGCTTGCTTCGTCGAAATTAGGCGACGATGAACGGGATGTGCTAGACAAAGCGGGCGGTGGGTAAGAGCACCCGGTTATGCTTTTGGGTTTAGCTAAACCAAACCATCGAGATCGATACGGCTTAGTTGATGCCGACCAGAAAGGTGAGAGGAGGTGGTGGAGTACCTAAAAATAGGAGGCCATGGTGCTTTTTTTTTTTTATGGATCTGCTCTCGCAACCTCCTCTTTAAAAGCCTTCTTTCCGATTTGGGCAAATTCAACAAAAGCAGCTGAGACTCTGATTGCCATGCCGCTGGAGACTTCGCAGTGAACATGTACTTTAACATTGACAAAGTTAATCGCAGTGACAGACAGAACCTTAGCATCAGCCCGTTCAGGTTCAGCAATCAAAGTTGTTGCTCCAAAAGAGCAATATATAGATAGACAAAAAGCAGTTCGGTCGCCGTTGTATTCACAGACTCAATAGTTTATAACAAAAATCCAGCAATAGCACTCCATCACATAGCTACAATTCCAAAGCATGTGCCCCTAGAGCCTAGGATGGACCATATCATCTAAGAGAGTCGAAGCATGAAAAGAAGAGGACATTTGTAAGATGCAACAGCAAAGTAATACTTTTCCTATGGACAACATTATGATAGCTTTCTCCACTGTCTTAGTAATAATATACTGCACTCCAAGTTATCGCACAACCTCTCAATTCAATATAATCTACAGAAAAATTGAATCTTTTACACTCTATATCGATCAAAACTGTGGTTGCCTGCCGACGAGCTCCAAATAGTGCTCCATCTCATGCCGCTTTTAATTCCTTGGCCAAGTTCTCATAAACTCGTATGTCCTGCTCAGGTGAAAAGGGAAGGGCAATTAAAATTTCATATGGAAGCAAATCGGAGATCCTAGCATTCCAAGTAGCGTGATGAATGAGCGAACCAACCATCTTTGATACAGAGGGAGAAATTTTAGTCAGTGCCTGCTCAAAATGAGCTGCCTTTATGGTGCACGGAGAATACGAATGCTGACCCGACAATGTCAACTTCTCTTCGAGAGCAAGCATTGCAGCTTCATTAACCTAAAATTATTGGAAATAAAATTGGTGAATGCTGAAGTCATCCCCAACCATATCAAATGATGTTCAAGTTGTCATCACATGAGAGAGAGAGATTTGATGTGATTGTCAACCTAATGATTGCTAAATGGCAATGATAAAAAGAATGAAGCATTATGAAATAGACAAACCAGTGCAGCAAGATCAGCGCCGCTTAGATTCTGACAGGCTTCCATCTGTCCGATGGCATCTAAATCCACATCGGCATCAACAGGCTTCTTCCTACCTAGAGCTTTCAAGATCAAACCGCGCTCATCAGCGCTTGGCAAGCGAACATAATGAAGTTTTCCGAACCTCCCAGGACGCAAGAGAGCACTGTCTATAACCTCAATTCTGCCAAAATTATGCAATTAGAAGAGAAGTTAGCAAAGTACTCGACATGGTGAAAACCCAAGTCTGTAAATATAAATCAGACCTGTTTGTGGCCCCAATCACAAAAACACCACGTCGATGATCTGCACCGTCCAGCTCTATAAGCAACTGCATAGAAAGTTGTCCACGTTCAATTTCACTGGATAAGATACGGGTTGTTGACAAAAAGACACTCCATAGTTCTCCTCAAGATACTGACCTGATTCAACAGTCGCTCAACGACCCATCCACCTTCTGTGCCACGCTGCTTTGTTAAAGCATCCACCTGCAGATAAAAGTATCAGATATAACATGACTAAGTAAGTAAATGCACAACCAAAGGAATTCAGACAACTAAGCTACAATGACAACACCATCTATTTCACTAGGGTGTTCATGGCTAGAAAGTAGTTAGCTTTGAGGAGATGGATGGCATATCCATGAGTTTCAGGCTCCAGTTGCCCTAAAAAAAACTGAGGAGCAAAATGATGGAATAGTTGCATGAAGTAAAGAGGTTATGTAACTTCAGTTTAGATTCACCGAGTTTTGTCAAAGATCAAGTGAAAAAGAAAATCTTCCATTTTCTATTATTAATTTAACAACAGATTACAAGTTGCAAAGGACACCAATGTTCCTTCTCAGCATTTGACAGTCAGCACTAAAGAAGCAATATTCCTTCAGCACTACAGGCAAAAAACACAATACACAGCCTTTTCACAACAAATTATTTGCAGATACATCTTGTACAAGACAGAGGCAAGAGATAAAGAAGAGGTAAGAGAGAGTGGTAGAGACGCTTCTTGTTGTGAGGCACCATAAAGGCTAGCGGAGGACTACAGAGCCATGCACGCGGATAAGAACAGCAGGTGAGAAGGAGTGGGGGGCAGGTCAGCCCCCTCTCGACTGTTAGTCAGTTCGGTTATAACTGGTCATCAGGCAACAAACTAAGGACCAGCCTCAAAACCAAATCCGAAATAAGCATTCTGATTAGAGAACTGATCAAGCAACCCATCAAATCTTTTCTTCCCTCTATCCCTGCCTCATTTCCCTAATTACTCATTCACCTCTCTCACTTGAGCCATCCCATTCCTGTTCTCAGATAAACAATTCTCTTCTACCAAGAAAAATATCATACAAATTTAAAATGCCTACTATAGGCAATTCAGATATGATTGACATGAAACATTAATTGAGTTTGATGGTGAAAAAACCACCCCCCCCCTCAAGCCCCACAAAAAAAAAACCAAATAAAAAAATCGAAAGAGAAGCGGCTCATCTTTCTAAGGTTGATAAAATCACAAAGAAATTTTTCATCTCTGAGTAAAGCAGTGATTCCTCAAGTAGAACTTAACTGTGCCTATTGCTGGAAAATTTTTCGCACTGATTGAAATAAGAAAAGCCAAGCATGCCAATGGACAATTATGTCTGTCAAAAGTTACAAATTCCAAAAGAAAAAACATTAGATAGCCACAGTGAGAGAGTCTCACAAACCTCATCAAAGAAAAGTATGCATGGCGCACAGGTCCTAGCACGGCTAAACAATGTTCGAATTGCCAGCTCACTTTCTCCAACATACTTGTTCAATAGCTCAGGGCCCTAAACGGTCAAGAAACTCATAAAAATAAGAATTTCAAGTCACACAGGATATGAAAGAGAAAATATCCCCAAAATATCCAAAGGTGAAATAACCGATGAGCAGAAAACTAAAGAAACTTACCTTAATGTGAATAAAGTTTGCTCCTGCCTCATTGGCAACTGCCTTGGCAATCAGAGTTTTACCACACCCAGGAGGCCCAAAAAGCAGAAAACCTGTCTCTAGATCCACTCCAAACTCCTGAAAACCAAATCACAAACGGAGAATGATACTAAAATGGAAACAGAAAGAGCCAAAGGAAGATGATGAGGCAGTGCAACTTCACACCAAGCAAAATTCCAGGGCTAACAACTTAAAAGAGAGGCAAACTTATACAAGGTTGGCAGTGCTCTAACAAAGAAACAAATTTTAATGGTCAACCACACTTTAAAAATGCTGCATCCCTCAAGCTTTGTTGCTGGACTGAAATTTTCACACAGCAAACTAGCAAGGACTCATCCTCCAGGAATCCTGATTGACATTAAACTCAACCACACTTTACGGAAACTGTGCTGTTGAGTATTCATCAGTGGCAGATGATGCCCAAGACTTAGAACTTCAAAGCCACATGCCCAAGAATCCTAAGAACACATGCCTGATGGTACTAACAACTCCTATGCACCTCAAGTATTCATTGGCCTGCTCATGCATTGAATAAAGACAAATCTTTGGATCACGGTTATACTAAATCCAATGCATCAAGTAGTCCCCATTCCTAACAACTAGCCTGAAGAATTTAATAGAGAAAAATTTCCCTCTGCTTTATGAAGCACCCTTCCACTGATCTACTTTCCACTCCTGCTGACTGAAGATAACTACTGTAACAGAATAACAATACTGTTATGGAAACACAAATTGTTTGTCAATTACCTCGTACTCCTCAGGATATTTGATACGTCTAACAATATACCGGTCAAATGCCTGCCTCAAAGAGTCAAGACCTCCCACATCTTCCCACTTAACATTAGGGATTGCAGAAAATCCCTCCCTTCTAGAAGAGGGTTGGATCATTTTCAATGCCTCCTGAAAAGTAAACCATAGATGAATGCAGATCAAGAAGGATTATCAAACAACAGAACCAGAAAAACTATGAATAGAAAATATAATCATGTCTAACAATAAAAATCACAAAAGACGGAATGTGCGATACAACATTTTATTCGCAATCTCCAAGAAGGAATGTCAAGCTGATGTGACAAATATGTCGTTCGGTCTTCAGACTAAAGCACATTTTGCAACGACAAGCTTATTAAGAATGTCTCTATATTTCATAAACATTTCCAAATAAAACAAAGCATGATTTTAAAAATACAAACAGAGAAGAGTAACTCATCACCTCAAAATCAGCCATATTAATAGCGAGCTTCTCCATTTCCTCAGGTAACCAAGGTTGTCGCCACCATTCATCAACACTATCTACATCTATAGAAATTTTAGATACTTCAAGTTTTCTTTCGTCTAAAATTCTCTTCATGGCAAGGTTACCGGCCTTGTTGGCAAGCGCTGCCAAGTCTGCACCAACAAAGCCAGGAGTAGATCTTGCTATTTTAAGAAAATTAAAAGATCCCTCGAGTTTAAGGGTACGTGTGATCACTGAAAGGATCTCAACCCTGGCATTTTCGTCAGGAACGCCTAAACCAATCTCACGATCAAAGCGTCCGGGCCTCCTTAATGCAGGGTCAACAGCATCAGGCCTATTGGTTGCGCCAATTACAAGAACATACCCAGGCTTCGTATCAGAGCTCTCCGTGTCTGCATTCTTATTAGTTGATTTTCCTGGCCTGTGCGATTCATCCATACAAGTCATCAATTGTGTCACAATCCGTCTCTCCATCTCTCTCTGAAGATTTTCTCGCTTCGAGGCAATCGCATCAATCTCATCAATGAATACGATTGAAGGGGCTGTCTTGTGTGCCTTCAAAAAGAGGTCTCGGATGTTTTCTTCGGATGCACCTAGAATTCCAGCCGTTCAAGATAAATAGAGAAGCTTATCATATGGAAATAGAGAGGACACTGAGTTGGTAACAGAAGCAAGCACAAACATAAGCAATGTTCAGACATCACGAGTTCAGCGAGAACGCGAACATAGAGCCAATGACTACCTGATACTTATGATTTTTCCCTACTTAGGCAATGAATTCAGATTTGACAAAACACAATAGACAGCTCCAGAATCCAAATGATAATTCACAGGCAGAAAAATAAAATACTCAAAAGCAAAAAACAACAGATATACCAGAGACGCCGGAAACAATTTCAGTCGCCGAAATCTTGTAAAACGGAACGCCCGTCTCATTGGCGATGGCGTGGGCTAACTTGGTCTTGCCGCAACCGGGCGGCCCGTGCAACAAAATCCCCGCCATCGGACTAACCCCGAGCATCCGCGGCAACTGCGGGTGATACAATGGCACAATCACCTCCATCTTCAGCTCTTCCAGGACTTCCTTCATCCCTCCCAAATCCCTAAACCTCGGCCCTTCCTTCCCCTTCACCGTCACCCCCTCGTTCCAAGCTGAACCCGAACCTCCGCACTTCCCTTCCGCCTCCGCCTTCGCATCGCCCGCGTTCGTCATATCAATCACTCTCCTCGGCTTCTTAGTCGCAATCTCTACCTCGATGTTCTTCTCCTGCCGATCCTTCACATGTGGCTTGGCTTTATCAGGCTTCGCCTCGCCGCCGACGTAGCTCGCTCGGAGCATGGATTTCATCAGGTCGAACTCCGGCTCCATCTTCTGCTCGTAAATCGCATCCTCCGACGTCGATACATCACCGTCTTCTTCGTCTCCATCATCGTCATCGCCATCGTCAACGTCTGGTTCAGTCGACGAAGCCTCCTGGCTGCCCCGCGGCCGTTTCCTCCGAATGTAGTCGTTCTCGAACCGCTGCAGCCTCTCCTCCATCGCGTCCGTCCTCCTCGACTTCTTTCTCGAGGAACCGACTCTTCCGAGCTCGTCGCCGTCATCGTCGTCGCCGTCGCCGTCGCTGCCCTCACGGGAGCTCGGCGACCGCAGCTGCTGCTGCTGTCGCCGCCGCCGCTCCCTTCGCTCCTTCTCGTCGAACGACTCTAGGGTTTCTCGGACGGCGTTCGCGAAGGGGTGGCGCTTGATTCGCCGGTACTCGGGGAACGCATCGCAGAGCTGCTTGACGAGGTCGTCCACGGTGGAGCGATCGTGCTTGTGCGACTCCATTCGCCGGGAGAGGAGCTTCCTGTTCACCACGGACGCCGACGCCGGCGAACTGCCGCCGCCGCCGCGCGGTCTTCTCCGCATCCTCGGCGCCGTCGCGTCGATCAGAACATAGAAGCGGCGGCCACAGAAGCGACGGATTGGAGGCAGGGAAGTCTGTCTACACAACAAAGAAACTATAATTACGAAACCGCCATGCAATCTTGCGATTCACATTTTGGTCCTCTAACTTTTGGAGATTATTTAGTTGAGTCCTCCAACGTTTAAGTTTTACAGTTAGATCCTTCAAGTGGTACACTTTATCAGATCAAGCCCTTTTGTTGTCAACAAATAGTCAATCATACTAATGTTCGACCAAAAAAACAAAGAAATTCATACTGACGGGGCAGATAATGTGGCAAGTAAGGATAAAATAATAAATAAGAAAGTTTGAAATCAAGTTAAACGTTTAAAATTTAAAATAAATCGACAAAAATGAATTTATATATAATAATAATAAGACGTAACCACTGTACCAAAATAATAATAATAATAATAGGATGTAACTTACGCGATGCGCACATGACTGTCTGTCCTCATCCTTGGCTTACACATTGCGTATTTTTCAATCTTTGTGCCAATTCTTTAACCATCGAGTCGACGACCAGATTATTTTTGCGAGTGTCATAACTTTTTCTTTTTTTCGATCACACTAAAGTGTCGCATCGATTGAAAAATCGTTCGCCTGTGATTATACTTTCTATAAATTCCAAATACTTCAGCACGTGAAAGTCTTGCTTTTCATTCTAGTCCTTTTGGCTTTCTACGTGCCGCGCTCGCAGATTACTGATTAGCAAAGAGTTCAGGAGACGGTTAAGGTGGCAGCCGAGAGTTCTCACTGGCGGTGAAGGTCTTCCCCGCTTTCTGAAATATTACCTTGTTTCGCCTCCTTAATCTTCACTGTCGCAAACAAGCTCTGGAACGCATTGAGATGCTAATCAATATGATGGGCTCTCAGCTTAGTACCCACGAACCAGTACTAGTCGTGCGTATCGTGCATTCTACTGGTAAAAAAATCTTCTCCAGATTGAAGGTCGCTCTCGCACTTCTTTATTAGGCAGGTGGGCTGGGCAGGGTATCTCCGTCTGGCATTGCACACGTGAGCTCTCAAAGTTTTTGCCTCTCTACCATTCCTTTTGTTGGGAGAGATGGGAAAAAATAGTTTCGACCATTTGAGTAAAGTGGTCGGCATGGGCCGCGACCCTCTCGCTATGGCTGGTGAGGGCTCGGGCGAGGGCTGCGATGGTCTTGCCAGTGACCGGTGACCTCCGCCGGTCGTCACAGCGGTCTCAGACCGGTCGGCGAAGGGAAATAGAAAAAAAGAAAAAAAGAAAGGAAAGAAAGAAAAAAAGAAAAAAAATATTGTCCACAGCAACTATCACTTGGAAATTGCTGTGTTTTTCATATTGATTTGGCTATTGGGTGTTCTTTACCGTATGGTTCTTCTTTAATCCACCCATGTGATTATTTGCTCTTAAGTAAGAGATAATGTCCCCTATAAAATAAATGATATTCTCTAATCTGAATTTATACAGATTACCATTTATTTTTACATGAAAAATATATTATTCTTTAATATGTTGTGAATTATGGATTATGTACACTAAATTTATTATCATTATCTATAAACGGTTTGTTATGAATTAGTCGGATGCACTTGAACAAATGCTATCGAAAAGCTCCACGTAGGAAAAAAAAAGCACACACACATATGGGCAGAATTCTTTTTTTTTTTTCAAAAAGATATGTTATTATAAAGAAAGAACCAAAAACCCCAAAATTAAAAATTAAATTCGACCTCAAATATTGGGACTTGCTATATATGTAGTACCTACTAGCAATTACTTTTTGTGCACGGGTTATACGAGAAAGAGAGTTGGCTTACAACGGAACTAGTGACAAAATTCACCGAGCACTACACATATAGTTAAATACAAAGCTAGCCCATGAAAGTTCTTAGGCTACATTTCGTAGTCGAGATAAAATTCAAGATAAGATAAATTTTATCTTATTCAGTATTTGATGTCTACCCAAGATAGGATAAAATCGGATATATGAGGAATATAGCCCGGATATAATTATCTCGTTGAAGAGGTGGGATAAACGTAGATAAAATTTTTAATATTAATAATATAAAAGTTATTTTTCTCGAATAACAAAATTATTATATTTATAAAATTAAAATAATATTTGAATATAAGTAATATTTTAATTTTAACATAAAAATAATTTCGTTTTTATTTATTCTTATTTTTATTTAAATATTCAAATTTATTTCTATCTTATGATATATATTTCATACATATAAATAAATACATTTAATATTTATATTTATTACATATTTTAGGTATATTAGTATACTTTACTATTTACTAAAATTTTCTTAGAGAATGGTGGAAGAGGAAAAATAAAAAATAGAGGTAAAAATAATTAAGAAAAATAAGCAAATAAAAATGAATAAGGTTAGAGTGTCCTGAAATATTTTTATTATTTCCGTTTGCCAATTTTTAGGTTCATTTACACCGATACGACATTCATAGTAAATAATAAACATAGTAAGGTATGAAAATATCTAACTTTATTATTGCGATTCACCAAATAATTGATACGATATAGCAAATTTCTTGGGTTTCATATCCTATCTTATTCACTTATATTTCATATCCTATCCTATCTAGTCCTATTTTGATTAGAAATCTAGACGACTTAATGCAACCTTAATGGTATTGCTAGATGTACAATGACTTGAAGTCCAGCACATAACTATTGATTGCATGGTTTTGGGGTAAGAGATCATTAGGCACATCAAATGTCCTGGAATTCGAACAATCCTCGCTTGCACATGGGAAGAAATCACATATCTTCCCATTTAAAGTGATATGAGAAAAAACAGTCTGTTCGATCTCTCCTCTGCCGTGACTACTTTTTACTTATTAACACTGCCACTCAAAGAAAACCTTCAGCCTGCCAAACGACCCGTAGCTTACCTGTTACTACCGACTTCAACAAGGTAGCTAGAAACTTCTGCTCGTGAATAAAAGTGCACGGTGCAACACGAAAAGCAAAAGCTCCATATATCGTAAGATGCCCCCCACACACTACCAAATCAACATGTCAAATCTATCCGGCGCCATGTACTGGCACAGGATTGCCATCCGTCCACCGTTTCTTCGGTGACGGTCCATGAACCTCCAGGAAGGACTCCGCTATGGCAGCAACAACAAAAATACCGTTGATGTAGACAGCAAAGCCAATGCGGAATATCCGCATCTCCTTTTTTATTGCTTCCCTTCGGGATTTGTAGAAGTCGTTCATTTCGCTTCTCTTCTGCTCGATAGCGGCAACGTGTTTGGCAATGTCAATAACCTCCGCCTTACGAATTTTATCCATACGTTCCAAGTCATCACGAGTTCACTAGTGAAGTTCCCATTGCACTCCTCCGAGTCTTCGCTAGTCGAGAGTCTCAATCTTCATGACATTGACGGAAGTACATACATTTCTTCAAAGTCTGCTTCACTGTAACTTCAACGGATCAGAACCCACGACCTCTTGGTCCGACTGGCGAGTATCGAGAAACATTACGAGCATGGTTGAATGGTCACTGCGATTGATGGTACCTTCTCTACCGTGTAGTGCCCAGCTGTAGATCTTACAGTTTGATCGTTTCTATTGGTCTGTTCTGCAATGGGCCAAGGATCAGATCATCCCGTGTTCAAAACGCCGGAGCTGGAGTAGGGATCCTTGCATTGGTCATCCTCTGCTGGGAAAAGCGACGACAAACTCACCACAACCAACGAGCCCAAATCACACAAGAAACCAGAACCGCCATTGGAACCAAGTCCCAGAACCGGAATTAAGAAAAACCACAAATCTTTCTTACCTCACCATCAAAGGCCACAAAACATTGACCTCTGAATCTTGTTCCAGCTCCAAGAGCAAGTATGACAGAGACAGATATTTGCCAACAACGACAATGAACGATCACTCCCAAAACGGGACGGAGACAAGTAGTGTCTAGAGTGAAACTGAGAGGCCTCCTTCCTGTTCACGAGTTCCTCTGTTTTGAGCCTTGCTCTGCCTTTTCTCCTCCATAACTATGTTCTCACACCGGGTTAAAAACCCGAATTGAAGTTTTTGGTTCATGCCGCGTTTTGGTTATTTTGTTTTATTGTATTTTTCCTGATCGAATGTTGTGATCAAACAAAAGGAGAGGGTAATCTTAGGCTTTTGAAAGTAGACTTGCCTTGCAATATGTCTTGGGAAGAGACCTTTCCAGTCATCAATATTATACTAGAAAAATAATTTCCCTCTTAACTGATCGCAAGCTTGGCTTTAAGCAGTACAATAATTGTCGATGAAAATGTGTTTTGCACATGATTTCTGAGAACATGGTGTCTGTTCGGAGTGATATTGCATTCACTGAGATTCTTTAAGCTTGCTTATATTAGACTTTAGGATATTGACTCCCCTCTATCTGCTAACAAAAAGGAGAAGGAGAGTGCTCGCAGAAAAATCCCAGGTTTCTTCAAAATGTACATGCTAGGATATAACTCTCAAAGAATGGGGAGATACCCCTCTCTTATGAACTGTTTTTAACTCAGCAAATTGTTCTAGTTCGTGACTCACATATGGCTATTCATTGCAGCATGTCCCTAGACAGAACACTATCGGAATAGATCCTCCTCAGGCGTCCCATCGGGTGGCAATGGTGCGTGAAGACAATCGGCAAGAATTCGTGCAGGACAACTAGGTCGAAATGAATGACTTTGTGGTGTTCCCCTACCAGAGTTGTGATGTGCCTGGTCTTGTACTCTATGGGCCACCCTCCCGGAGGAGGTAGGAGAAGGAGGCAAAGTCCGGGAGCACAACGGCAACGATGATGATAAGGACTATGAGGAGGTGGAGGAGGACCAGAAGCATGAAGGCAAGGGAAGCGGTCAAAAAAAGAAGATAATAGAAATCATTCTGGTTGGGAATACGGAACTCAACACCTTGACCCTTCCTCTCCATGTCCTCCTATTGGGATCTTGGAACTCAACACCCTGAGGTAACTCAAGTTTGTAATCCTTTACTACAGCGCATGGAACATGCTGCAAGTTGCAGCGCACGGAAATTTATCTTGGGGTGTACGTGCTGCAAGTTGCAGCACATTTTGTGCACTGTACTAAAGGATTTCGAACTCGAGTTCCTCAGGGATCCCAAAGTCTGCAAAGCAGAAGAATAGACAAGTTGCTCGATTGAAAAGTGCCATCGCCTTTGGCAATAAAAGGAATTGGGACTGTCTCTAAGTCTGCAAAGCTTGTTGACTGTGTATGCTTACGAACTTATCTCATTTCTTTATCTATACCTTATAGGAACCTAACCATATATCGCCAGTATCTTTAAAAGATTGTCAGGTGAAGCAATATATACAAATCGAGAACAAATGGAAGCACTACATGTAAATACATTGGCCTAGATCCAGTCCATATGCACTGGATGAACAGACAAACAGAAGTTCCTTTACATTGCTTAGCAATGAGAACAAAAGATTTACATGCCACTTTCCTGAGCATTTTACCATATGGATCAGAAATGTTTTAAGCTGTTCCTAGCACCGCAGCATACAAAACAAGCACGGCAGTAGATGCGCGGAATGCTTAATGACTGCATAGAGATTGGAATGTATTCAACCCATAAAGAATCAAAAGCGCTACTACAATATCGAAAAAAGCTGCAAACGAAAGAAATCGAAACATTACCGTGAAAATCTTGAATTATTAAACATTCAAAACTGGTAGTTGCAAATCACATTATAAGATACCAAATGCTATAATTCTTTGGTATCTCAGTTGCTTCTGCATCTTATTATGACTATCGAGTGAAAACCATCGTGAACTGCACTACATCATTAGATTGGTCTTCATTGGTGGATCAATTAACATGTAGAAGCAATACGTGGAGTAAATTCCAATATAGCAGTAAAGAAGGTAACCACAATAAACTCCAGTCAAGCTTAAACTGAGATAACAGGTCCCGTTGAACAATTCAAAAAGCCACACATTCTGGTCGCATTCAACAGTTCAAAAAGCTGCGGTCGGATAGCACAGATGCAGAGAGCGATACCTACGCCAGAAGGAGAAAGGCTTGGAGTTAATTGCCGTTGCCATCTCCATCGTTGCTGCTTGATCTGCCACCGAGACTCCCTCTGGACGAGCCTTCGCACGAACTCGCAACTGTCGAATCGTGATGGGCGTCGAACTCTAACTTGCGAGGGGACCCAAATCAGTGCCTCGTCGTGCAATCAGTTTGACTGGAAAAGGAGGTCCTTTTGCCAGCATCGAGAACTGTAGTGACCATTTGGAGACTTGGGAGTCCGGTCGCGGCACTAGTTTTCGGGGATTAAGCAGGATTAATTCCGACGCATTTTCTCCGCTGCCTTCTGCCGCATCGCATTCGTTATTAGAGTTTTTGTTTGGTACATGTCATTATGAGATAATCTAATTCTATTTTCAAGTGTCAGATGATTTTCATACTTCGACTCATTTGCTCTGGCTTGAACAGTTTGCCTTTTTAAGTGCAGGTGGAAGACTCCTGCTCTTATTTCCTCCATGAACTTACGTACAGCCTAAACCTGTAATTGATCCAGGAACTTATGACCCAGAAGAATAAAACAACCATTTCTAAAGGGGCCAACATAAGTCGCGTCTCATCCAGTACGCAGTGAATGCAGAATGTAATTCGATCACAACCGCATAATGCTACAGCAATCGAATGTCAATCCAATAGTAGATCGATCACGTTACAGCAAGTCGGATTTAGAGAAGGATTTTGGTCATAAAAACCGCTATTAGTCGCCATCTATGCTCTCCTTGGACATCGTACATGGTGACCCTCGAATTGCTCAACTGGCATACTATCTCCACATCCTTCTCCATTGCATTGCCTTTGTTCCTCCTGCTCTGCAATTTGCTTATCTAGTTTGGCAAGTGAAAGGTCCTCTGTTACCACTGTTCCCTCCTGTTGGACCTGACAAATGATAGATGGTCAGAATCCGCAACGAATGATCAGACAAAGTTCTTTACCTATTGAATTTATGAGACCAATAAAAAGTATCGAAGAGGTTCTTCTGTTGAAAAGGCACATATCAGTTTCTAAGTGTAGTCATACTGTTGACACTACCCAATGAATATGAGCTGTTTCGACTAATGTGGAAGCACGAACAAACTAAATTTGAGCCTGAAATAAATTGCATAACAAACACCTGAACACAGTGACCTTCATGGGAGAGTGATCAGTGAGATGGTTCCACAATAATCGGCAAAGAGAAGATTACAATCCCTCGAAGCTCGAAAAGCTCACGCTCAAGTTTCTTAATCCTAGATTAAACCCAAACTCGCTAGAATCAATCGCAAGAAATGAATTTTCTGACACTCACATATTAAGCATACTAAAAGAGAGATAAGTTTGGAGCATCGGTAAATTATGCAAGTAAAGCTTGGTAATTAAGTTAATTACAAATTAGTAATTTGCATACTATTAATTTCACAAGAGTGTTGGTAAACGTCATAGATAATTAAGATACTTGTTTGATCTCCATATCTCTCATGATTGTGCATATATCTAGGTTATTCTCTATATTTTCTTTTGATTGTGTATATCCTTAATTGATTATCATCTTATTAACTTACATAATCATCTAGTAGTGCCTCGTGTACTCCTCATTATGACATTTACAGCTCTTCTGCATATCTCATAATGGGCCTATTTATACATTTTATTAGATAATTATCTAAGGTAACAATAACCAATTAGGATCAATTATGGACAATCACAAGAAAATATGAAGAGTCTCCTAGATATGTACACAATCACAAGAGATATATAGAATCAAGATAAATATCCTTAATGTCTATAATATCCCCTCAAAGTAGTTTGGAGAAAAAATCGAAAAAAAAGCACTGACGGACCACCGACGCAATTCGGTGTGCTAAAGAGAGTTGACATATGTGGAAAGGTATGCATGAGGGCACTCAAAATAAGAATATGTGGAAGAGAGAAATTCGTTATTTCTGAATATCTCGTAATAAATAGTACATTAGCCTATATATAATTTATAGATGTTACTAGATGATTATAGAAGTTAATAAAATAATCAATTAGGATCAATCAAGTACATGCATGATCAAAAGGAGATATGGAAAATCTCCTAGATATATACATAATCATGAAAGAGATGGAGAATTAAGGAAAATACATAATCATGAAAGAGACGGAGAATTAAGGAAAATGTCCTAATTAGTTCTAACAATAAATATGGTGACGAGCAAGTTACCTTGAAAAATAATCCCTTGTCATTTTTTTTATCAATAATTTTTTACATTTACCAACACTTTTTGAAATTTACCAGCACGGTGAAAAATCCACATTTTTTTGGCGCCGAACAGTAGAATTCCATGTCCTTTTGTTGCTCTCTATAGTGAAATGAACCTTATCTAATGTATTGTAATGAATAAAAAGTCTACATGTGGACTATAACAAACAATGAATGACCCGATTAATTTCCGGCTGGTAAAAAGAGAGATTTATGCACCATTTAATTGGGCTTGAGAAAGGTACCTATTTTTTTCCCCTAAAAAAATTTTGAAAATGGAAATCATAAATATCTCAAGTTTTAGTAATTATAAGAATACTATAAAGGACTTTATACGTTAACAATTGAAGGATTTGACATTTGATAAAATTTAAATTTCAAACACACTGAAAAAAGAAATAAACAAAAAATTAAGAAGAAAAATTACTTTAAAATACACCCTTATAGAGGAAATCCATTACTTAAGCTAATAAGAAATGATTTCAAAGACGAAATTAAATGGGTGTGGATTCATGTCATATAATTACATAGATCATCTTACAAACGACATCGTATGTTATAATAATACTCAAGAAGACCATCATACCTCTATTCCTTAGAGACAAAACATTTCTTTCTAGGTTTTGTTAACATAACAGTCTTTAGGCTAATAATATATTACGAGTCACAAATTTTTGAAGGAATTGACCCCATAACAATTTATAATAATTTGTTATTTTATTTTTTTTTGGTCTAGAACAAACTGTTGTTCTCACTGTAAATTAAAAACCGTCATCCAATCATTTCCTTTTCTTTTATATGTCATGATTTTGCATACATTGACAGCTCAATCTATGAGTCTATTAAGGCTGCATTTGGTGGAATCGTATAAAATACATCAAGCAAGATCATGATACTATTCAATTCTCTTTGACGGCCTATCGATATGTACAATCAATATATGAATTGGACAAGGAGATATGTAAAATAAAGAGTGAGCATATAAGAGAACCAATACAACTTCTCTCCTATCGCGTCGAAAAAGAAAAGAGGAAATAGAAAAAGGGAAACTTGATAAAAAAAAAGTTTCGATATTGAAGAGGTCAGCGTTTGCCATTCTCACCATTGCAGTGCATGCCATTGTTGTTAAAGTCACAATTGTACGAAAAAAGTTAGCTAAAAGGCAATACTTGATAGTCATAAATCTTCCTTCATGTATTTTTTCGTAGTACAGTTAATGTACTTCACAAGCCGAGGTAAGCAAAAGGAAAAAAAAACTAAAGACTCATTGAAACTAAAGACTAGAGCCACAATGCGCCGGCGTCCTTGAGCATTCGCTTGAGCGAGCCACTGAGATGGTAGGTCATGACGGTGTTGGCCGACCCGACGAACTTCCCCCCGATGAAGACGGCGGGGATGGCAGGGCTGCAGCCGAGCCGGGCCAGGGCCCGCTCCATCTCCTTCCCTCTCGAGTCCTCGTCGAGCTCGTAGATGGCCGGGCTCACACCGAGCTCGTAGAACAGGCTCTTCACTGCATGGCACATGCAGCACGTGCTCTTGCTGAATATCACCACCGCCTTCTGCGACGCCAACTTTGACACCCTATCCATCAAATTATACACTAAACAAGACGACGACGACGAAGAACGACAAGATCAAGAAAGACGATGAGTTACACAAGTCAACTACAGAAACTTTTTGAGTTGTTTTAGTATCTGGTAGCTGATGTATGCTTGTGACTTTGTGATGAAGAATGGAGCTGAATGGTCCTGTATATATAGGGGGAAGGTGGTGAATCAAAGTGATCACTAGGGTTTGTGTTGTGGGTACGAGCATTTCCTTTTTCCTCTTCTCTACTTTTGATTTGATAAGTTAAATTATAAAGGGAGCATGGAAAAGGTGGTGCCAGTTCTTTTAAGTTGATGTGAATATGATGATGTAATATAAAGTATGAAATGCTATGGAGTTGATTAGGACGTGTATGGCTTGCTCGCAACAATTCAATACCATTTGCGCTGGGAATCTGCATGCTAGAGAGATAAGGCAAAAGCGCGCTGCCGAAAGTGAATTTTGGCAGATCGAGGGGGAAAAAAGGTCATATGAGCAATTTTAGAAACAGTAATATGTAATATCGATTTACAAGATGACGTGACAAAATGCTAGTGCGTATTTAACGTGTTGAGCCGTATTTATGCGTCAAACAAGAATTTAATTCATTACTTAATAAATTATGTCATAGATGTATCGTCTTAATGTCTCTGGGATTATTCCAAAGTCATGTACGGGACGGGTATCAATTTTTTTTTAGTTTACCTATCATTGGCTTTAGGATGGAGGTTCTCGTGGCATATTTGATTAGGTGGCTTCTTGCGAAAGGACATAAGATGGGAGAATGTCAACTAGGGATACGACATGAGAGAAGAGATGGCAATAGAGGGAGCATCTGAATAAGTGTCGTTGATGCATTACACCGCATGATATGCTATGAAAGAATACGTCATAAAAGATAGGTACAATACAAATGTGATGCTCAAGACGTGACCGATATAACTCGGATTTGAGATGCAAAACATCTGTAATGTTATTCTCCAACATCGAGAGTTCTTGGTGTTTGTTCCGTATAATTGTGACTATGTAGCGTTGTGGCTATGCAATGAGATTTCGTGACTTGTTTATCTACTAGTAAATATTTCAAAGGTGCGGCACCTCAAAACTAGGTGAGGCAGCTTTTGAAAAGTTATTGTAAGTTGTCGCCACAGTTGTGAGGTGATGTTGTGGTAATGAGCTTGCCCGACACCTTGTAAAATTTGCAGCACCTCTTTTCTAAGCTGTAACTGTGACGGAAACTATGCAAACACTTACAAAATTGTGATATCCTAAAGTCCTACATTTTGAAAACTCCTCTCGAGGGTTTAGTCTACATAGACCTAATCAGATCGTAAGATTCGATCTCTAAGATCGCGTAATAATCAAGAGTGATGTATATTTGAGGAAGTCTCCTCTGATCATATATGGATGACAACATGTCATTTGAACATGCCTTAACCTCGGATATCGAATGTATATTAGCCTCTACAAAGGCTGATAGCCTAGGAAATTCATCTGCTTGATAGTGACTAAAGTTTTCAAAAGGTATACATTAGATTATTTCATTACAGCTTCTTCATTTCCATATTATTATTATTATACATGCCAACAATAGTATTTCCAGAATTTGAGCCCTAAAAAGGTAAGAAGACACGCTTAAACAAGCCCTTCAATTTCGAAAAGTGGAACCGCCTTATAACCCCAAGGGTCAAGCTTTTCTTGAACACTCAACCAACCATTTATTTATTGAAGCAAAACCCTAAAGAAATGGCAGTTCAATGCAGCACAGATCAAATCAAACGATGGGCGTAGTTCTTAGTATCACTTTATAGCATCAGAGCCAGATTGATATCTGCACAAACCAAAAAGCCAGCCTGAGAATAGGGTTTTTGCCTAGTGTTGAAGCGATTAGCCTATCATTAGTGGTGGGATTCTAATCATTTAAACTAACAAAAAACAAAGGCGATGTGACTTAAGATTCATGCACGTGTTAATGGTCAGTGAATGGAGAGTGGCATTGTGCTTACAACCTTCTTTAACCTTAGATGCCAGAAACACCGAGAACAACCAGAACCTCAACTAATTCCCCGCAAAAATCTTTGCGAATAGAACAAATCAATCCGATCGACATATAGACAGAACAATATATTGATATCTGGCCATGAAACTGTGCATGTGCTATGAGATCAGATAGAGAGATGATGGGTATAAATGAAAATGCCATCTTGGCGTGTGCCCATGATGTTTTGTCTGATAACATGGGGAATTTTGGCGCTTCAACTTTTTGGAGAGGGGGGTTTTGGATGGCTGGGTATCTACAAAAGCTGAGACAGCAACCCCAAAAGGATGAGATGTGTGGCTAATGGGTATAATGCACATTGTTCCTCTCCCTCTACCTTTTCTGCCTTTAAGCAAGAATCCTATAAAGATTTGTGGGTTGAGAGAGAGAGAGAGAGAGAGAAAGAGAGAGAGCGCCATGTACTTTATTGATGGAACATGAACCCCAAGCCGTGCCCTAATCCGTGTGATGCCACGAACCGCCTTCGCATTCTTATTCTTTTGCCTTTTTATCCCGTTAGGTCACGGCAAATGTGGCGTTCTGTTTTCGCACGAGACCTTATCATTTTCATTTATGCTGTGTTACATTCAATCTACATCAAGAACTAGTGTTTCTTTTTGATGCGCGACGAAAACCCTCATGGTCGTGCACCCGGAAAGAAAAGGTCGACCCGATAGATTTGGCTTAGCATTTAAGGCACGAAATTGCGGGTTCACTTTCCCATGCCATTAAACACAAAAGTTCGATATTAATATGGGTGGGAAAAGTGCTGAATAAGTCCTACATCTTTTGAGAAAGTGCCAATTTAGTCCTAAACCTATTTTTAATGTCAATTTAGTCCCAAACCTTTTGATATAGTGCCAATTTAGTCATTTTGGCCGGATTTTGCTGACGTGGATGTCGGCCGGTCACTGAAGTTGACGTGGACAAAATTTAATAATATTTTAATATTTTTTTGAATTTTTTTTCTTCTCCCTCTAGCCGGTTGCCGGAGCATCGACCGACCGGAGGCCAGAGGTCGACCTCGCTGGCCTCGGGCAAGCCACGCTGGCCACTGGTGAGGCTTGCCCTCGTCGGCGACGGCGAGCCTCATTAGCGCCTGGGTGAGGCCCGACCTCGCCAGATCCGATGAGGTCAAGTCTCGCCCAACCATGGCGAGGCTCGTCTTCGTCGTCGCCGGCGAGGGCGAGCCTCGCATTGGGTTGGCGAGGCTCGCCCGGCCCTCGCCATGGTCGGGTGAGGGTCGACCTCGCCAGAGGTTGCGAGGTCTGGCGAGGGCCGGGCAAGGCCCAACCTCGTTGGATTTAGTGAGGTCGACCCTAACCCGGCCATGGCGAGGGCCGGGCGAGCCTCGCCATGGCTGGGCGAGGCTCGACCTAGCCGGATCTGGCGAGGTCGGGCCTCGCCCAGCCGCCAACGAGGCTCGCCTTCACCTTCGCCATGGCCGGCGAGGGCGAGCCTCAGCAGTGGCCGACGTGGCTTGCCCGAGGCTGGCGAGGTCGACCTCGCTGGCCTCTGGCCTCCGGCCAGTTGCTGCTCCAACGACTGGCTGGAGGAAGAGGGAGAAGAAAAAAAAAATCAAAAAAATATTATTAAATTTTGTCCACGTTAGCTCCGGTGACTGGTTGTCGGCCGACCGATGTCCACGTTAGTAAAATCCGGTCAAAAAGATTGAATTGGCACTATATCAAAAGATTTAGGACTAAATTGGCACCAAAAATGGGTTTAAGACTAAATTGGCATTTTCTCAAAAGGTTTAGGACTTATTCAGCACTTTTCCCTAATATGGGTCATCCACACTACTTTAGCTCGAGTCTTACAAAGCCATAAAGGTCAGTGTGGTATTTTATGGCATTAGAATTTGCCTACCTCAACTTGTGTTTCTTCAAAATGACTGGATAACGAACTTACTGTTTAGGTAGGAGGAATGGCCAAATAATGGAATGAAAAATGCTCATTCAAAACTTTGCTTCAACAAGTCAGTGTTGTTGAGATTAATGTTGGCTCAATTTATCACCCCCAAGTGAAGTGAATCCTCATCGATCTCCCTACCAAATCACGTGGAAGTGAGCTCTCAACTAGATTCAATATGGGATAAGTACACTATAAATCCTAAAACTTGTCATGAAAGTCCAATTAATTCATAAAAATTTCTAAAAGTGAACTCAAGTCCTAAAACTTGTCACAAAAGTGTAATCGAATTCTAAAACTTTAAAAAAGTGCAATCAAATCCTAAAACTTTCAAAAAATGACTTGATTGGACTAATTTGATCAGTTTTGGGACTTGATTGTAATTTTTGAAAGTTTTAGGATTCAATTGCATTTTGTGATAAGTTTTAAGACTTAGGTGCACTTTTTGAAAGTTTTATGACTCAATTGCACTTTCGTGATAAGTTTTAAGATTCGCAATATACTTATCCCATTCAATATTATGTGTGAAGTTTCTAGGCACAAAGGTTGGGCCCAGATATGGTTGGCCCAAGATCTGGCCTAGAAGACCATCGGCCAAGTTATGTAGCCCATAAAGCTATTAAATGTTATGTAAATGCAAAGAATCACCATGAAGATCTTTCCTTACCTACTTTTTTCACCAAAACCTTGCGTTTTACATCGTGAGGTTTTAGATTTCTACACTTCACTTCACATTTTGGAACAGACACTAGGATAAACATTGGAAATTTTTTTTTGAAAAAACTGCTGTCTACGAATTGTCCGTTCTTGTTTTTCTATATCGAGATAGAAAGGCTTAGTGTTTTAAGATTACATGGTGCAAAGTGCAATTTCGAACTGGTGATGGTGGTTATTTTACGCTATGTTTCAATAAAATATCTTCGAAATATACACATAAAAATTTGGACTTTGGTTGAGAAAAATACTTGCTTGTCCAGAAGCATTTCTTTACTGAGAAAAATAGACATGCATGTACTATTCCATCAAGAAAAACTCTGGCCACATTTTGCGTGAACACACTTTCTAAAAAGACATATTACACATCAATTCACAACATTCTTTGCTCAGAAGAAGTTTAGGGCCGCGCCCACCATCCCATTTTAGAAGCCATGTCGAATAGAAGTAAGTTCAGTAAGCTTCAACCAATATATTGTGACCAAACACTCAAGATTCCATTATAACAAAGATCATTGTTGGTACTATCTTGCATGATTTTAGATTTGAGTGTAAGTATTGTTGACGTTCTAAAGAACTAGTTCCCCATGCACCAAAAAAAGAGCATATGGGCAAATACATCTGGTCCGCCCATCTATGTAAAGAATCAAGATTCGACCTTGTAACAACGCATGAAAAAAGTGGGAAATAAAAGTTGAGCATCTTTTTCGCGTCGACGTGATTTTTCACGAGGGAATACATTAGTATGTGATCTTGACCTTTCATGAACGTTATCCCAATGAAACGTGTGGATGAAATGCAAATCTTTCTTTCTTTTACCTTTTTGTTCTTTGGCCTTTTCTAAGAAGTACTAGAAGATCACTTTCCTTTAACGGATGAGAAAAGCACTTTATATGACCATCCTATAAAATAAGGATAAGATCCTTGAGTGAGAGAGAGAGAGAGAGCATCTCGGCCATCGAATTCGATACGATAATGTTACTTCTAAATTGTCAATTTATATCATAATCAATCTAGATGACCCAAATCCTTTATGAAAAACCCCACAACATTTTCTTGTTAAAATTGGAAAACCCAAAAGCTATTTTCACTTTTCCATCAAAATAAAACAAGTAACCTTATTTTCAAAAAAACGCAAAAGCATTCTGAATGCATTAGATAAATATGAATATATGCATAAAGATTTGAAAAGTTAAATATCAAATTAGAATCAAAACTTATTCAAATAATTATATATTATAGGAAAACTTGCAAAAATCATGTTCTAAACAACTTCATATTAGATACCATAGTCACCTACAGTAGTCATGTTTCAAAACCTACAATTCATCCTCATTTTTTACAATTGAATTCAAGTTGCATCTCTCACCCGCATATAGTTTACCAAATTGCCGTTTTATCTCCCAAATTACCCTCACACTGAAAAAATCCACTCACCACATTCTCTCTCTCCCCACTTGAGAGGTTTGCTCAATCCAACACGCCACTACCATGTCTCCCCTTCTCCACTATGCATGCCTCTGTTGCACCTTCGGAGGCCGTCAACGGTAGTCAAAGATAGCCCCGCCAACTCAAGGCCAAAATGAGGTCGAACGACCTTGATTTAGCAGCCATGGCCGAGCTCTGCTACATAGTTTGAGGGTCTCATGTGCTTGTCACAGAAACTCATGGCTCAACTCGACCCTTGTGAGCTCGAGGTCGACCTTGCACAGCCTTGACGATTGCAAACTGCAAGCTTAGGCCGAGCTCATGTGGCCTTGCTATTGCAAGCTCGGAACGATCTCGCCACAGACAGTTTTAGGAATGTTGGGAGAGGGACGTGGGAGGAGGGCAAAGGCGAGGGCATTGTCATTGGCATCATGCTGTGGCGTCGAGCAGCAGCTCAATGCTGTGGGGGTGGTTCTCAATCGTTCCTTTGCTAGCTGCTGAGTGTGAGGAGAAAGAAAAGGCAGAGAAGAGAGTGACAAAGAGATTTTGTGTAAATTTTGCTAGCATGCATGAGGGTAAATAATTCGTTTTAGGTTAGGGATATGTATAATATAGCTAGCAAGGATCACCTAGAGGGGGGGTGAATAGGTGATCTTAAACAATTCTTTAATATTTATGCGGAAATAAAATAAATCACAAAAGAGTCTGAATAAAATTCAGATTCAAATTAGATTATATAGGAGGTGCTCTGATGTACAGAATGTAAAGTAAGAGATAAGGGATAGAGAATCTGCATATAAGTTTATAGTGGTTTTGCTTATAGCAAACCTACGTCCACTCTCCCACGCTTACAGCCTACCGACTGGATTTCACTAAGTAATCAAGAGGAATTTACAGATTTTGAGTGATATCACTCTCGTGTATGATAGGATTCTCTATCTCACACAATCATTCTTACAAAGTAACCCTCAAGATCTAAACTTTTTGGCTCATAAAGACAAGAGAAATTATTGGAGTATGCTCAGACTTTGGACTTGTTGATTCTTGATTCTGTTCATATCCTTCTGCTGCTCGTTGATCTCCTTAAATACTCCTCTACTTCCAAACTAGCCGTTGTACAGCTTTCAGAGGTTCATCTTTCAATCTTTACCTTGGACAGATTTATATAATAAGGATTGAATAGCCGTTGGATGACAAATTCTGAATCCCGCTGACTCTGGTCGCCCATACAATCAGAATCTTAGTTTTCATAAGTAGAGCTTTATCCATAGTAATGCATGCTTATTGTAATCTTTGATTGTTAATCAATTTGATTGAGATTTGAAACAATCAAAGGTTTTCTTTTGTGAAATCCATACTAGATCACTAGCTGTTGTTTTTTGTTCTGACTTTCGCGTCTGAAGAATTTCTACGTTTTCGTCTGCATATGAAAATCTCATCTTTTGCGTCTGCTTCTGAAAAATTTCAGCTTATGTGTCTGCTTTTGAAAAATTTCAACTTCTGCGTCTGAATAATTTCTGCATCTGAACTTTCTCGTTCTGAGTTTGAATAACTTCTACGTCTGAATCTCAGAACTTTAGATTATGTGGGTCTTCAAAGAACTTATTTTTCCAGTTTGTAAAGTCTGAAAAGCTTCCTTCTGAGTTTCCAAAACATATATATGTTCCTGGAATAAAATGATTCTGAATAAGTGTCAGATTTACAATTATCATGAAAGGTTTTGTCAACTTCAAAATCAGTAGGAGTTTTCCTCAACAATCTCTCTCTTTTTGATGGTGACAAAGCTTTCCTGCAGATTGAATCAATTTGAAATTAATTGGAAGTAAATAAGAATATTTAGCACATGAATCATAGATTGAAATTGAAAGAGCAAACTCTGTTGATATCTGTGTCTTTGCTTCCTTTGTACCTGCATATTAAAATATGCATATAATTTCTCTCCCTTTTTGTCATCAGCAAAAATAAAGCAATAATAGAGAGTATAAGGCAATAATCAATTAGTCTAACAAGAAATGTTAGTGTATATTACAGACCAATTGAAAGATATAGGACTTGGAGAGAAATGTTTTTAAAAAATAGGCTATTTTTTTTAAGGAGTACGAATCAGTTGAAAATTCTCCAATATTGAGACAGCCTCCTTAATCTTCGAACGGTATTGACCCATAGCCTTATCCATGTTGGATGAGCATAAAGTAATGGCTTCCTCGAGTTCTGCTTTGTCTGCTGCTGCTTGGAGTTGTTGAGAGTTGTAGTTTTCCTCAACAATTTTTTGTAGATTCTTCATATTCTATTCTAGTGCAGCTTGCTTGTCCCTAATCTCGAGCAGAATAGAGAGGATGTTCTGATTTTCTGAAGGCTGATCTTGGACATTAGCTGGCTTAGATTGATCAAACCCCATGGTTGCTTCTTCTAGAATCTCCTCTTGAACATGTGCTTGTTCTTCAGAAACATGTTATGTAGGAGTTGGTTCTAAAACATTTGGAGTTAGTTCAGAAACATGTTCTGGAGCATCAGCATGGCCTGTATCAAGATGCTCTGCTTCTGCTTCATCATTTTCTTCATGCAGAAGAATTTTTCTTTTCTTGCTATACATCTTTAGTGGGATTGGAGATTCTTTCTTCTTACTTGCTGATCCTGCCTCTTTTCTCTGCCCTGTCTTTTTGACACTTGACTTTTCAGCAGATTTTGCTTCAGACTGATGAGCCTCTTTTCCTTTTATTCTTTCCCTTACATCATCAAATTGCTTCATTTTGGATAGCATTCTTTCTCCAACAAACATACAGGGAACAAGGTTCTGGCGCAATTCATCAGGAATCGATAGTTTTAGGAACATGAAAATTAGAGAGATTAAAGCACCATATGATAGTTGTCCCTTGTCCTTCTGTAATGCCCTGTACATATGAAAGATGATGATATGAGGAAGAAAAAAAGGTTAACCTTTCAAAATGGCCCAGATGAGCTTGATTTTTGATTTGGAGAGGTCAGTTTTAGAGGCAGCCTTAGGCTTCAAGCAATTGATAATGATCTTGTCCAGAATCACCGATCTTCTGGATAAGTCAGAGTAGGAGAAATGCCGGTTTGATCCTTGAGCAAAGTTGGGATTTTCAAACGCAATCTTGGAAGCATTTGCAATATTTACTTCCAATGGAGTAAACTTGGAGTATTTTGCTCCAATTATTCTTGCCATCATATTCGCTTTTAAATCGAATTTTTTGTCACCAACAGTGAATTGGATCTCGTTGGGCGACAAAATAGAGAGATTAGAATAAAAATATGTAGTTAATTCAGCATAAACATTTGCAGATTGAAGGAAAAATTCATAAATGCCTAACTTCACAAACAGGTGCTTGACTGAAATGTTAGCCTTCTCTAGGCAGTCGAAATCCATAGTTCTGTGATTCATGATCCCTCGAGCAAGCAATAACTTATAACAGACATGATGCTCAGAGCTTCTGAATAATCCTCCTGTACCTAGCACACCAAATGCTATTCCTATCTTCATTTCAAAAGTATTAAAAAGTCGAGCATCATCATCAGGAATAGCAAATTTGGTTGCACTAGTAGTTTTAGGGCTATTTTGAACAGATTTTTTGCCAGAGAGTGTTGATGATTCTCCGACTTTTTCTTTGCCCTTTTTGGAAGAGGGCTTTTTTGGTGTAGTGCTGGCCAGAACATTGTCTGTTTTAATACAAAACTGAGAGTAGCTTTCAGCAAGATGCTTTTCAGAGAAAAAATCATTATCTCTAAGACAGTCACGTAGAACCGATGCAGAGGCATTGCTTCTCTTTAACCGCTGATAGGCATTCCATACATCCTTGATACTCTTAAAGTGAAAATCTATTTTACCAAAAGGTTTGGGTGGAGACGATTGTTGAGGTAGTATCACTTCAACAGGATCTTCATGATGATTCGACTCTGTATCTGAAATCTCCATATACTCCGCCGGTGCAGTAGATTTAGAGTCTTGGTTCAGAATGTGTGAAGATCTTCTTTTGAACGACATTTTGATTACTTCTGGAGCAAAAAGTTTCGATCTTTGGAGAAGGAAGACGAGGAGAGTCTTTGAATATTGGGAGGGTTTGAAGAAGAAAAGATTGTACTGATAGGGTTTTGAAAAGAGACGGACGGGTTTATAAATGAGAATGACGGTTTTTAGAAAGAGAAGGTTACTTTTAGAAAGTAAAAAAATAATCCCAAACATTTAGGAAGGAAATAAACTTTTTGAGATATAAGAGATCATGACAATATTATGATTTCTACCTGTCGGGATACCTTTGTCTCTTCAGGTACGAGATTTTTGTGTTCGGCCTCACTTGCTGTAAAATGCGCGTTGAAAAGTTATATATTACTTACTTTAACGAAAAAAAAGACAATATTATGATAATATTTTAAGTTCAATTAATCAAATAAATTGGGATATGTACCTGATTTGCTTCCAAAATTAACAAATGTGAAAGTATCCTGCTAAAAATATTCTCGCCAAACTTTAAACTATGTACGTACCGTTCTTTGAGAGTCTGAGAAATGTTCAGATCGAGAACACTTGAGTTTGAAAAATTCCTGTCTGTTAAACATTTCAAGAGAATGGATAAGTAAAGCACAGTTTGTTTCTAATATACTCAAATGAGGATTTGTCAAGAGGTTTTGTGAATATATCAGCTAATTGATTCTTAGAATCAATGAATTGAATATCCACATCGCCATTTTGAACATGATCTCTAATGAAATGATGCTTGATTTCAATATGCTTTGCACGTAAATGAAGAATAGGATTTTTAGACAGATTAATAGCACTTGTCTTGTCACACTTGATTGCAACACTTGATTCTTCAATGTCAAAGTCTCGCAATTGCTGCTTCATCCACAGAATTTGTGCACAGCAACTTCCTAAAGCTACATATTCTGCTTTTGCTGTTGAAAGTGCAATTGTATTTTGCTTCTTTAAGTACCAGGATACCAACATATTTCCAAGCAGTTGATATGTACCTGTAGTACTTTTCTTGTCCACTTTATATCCAGCTAAATCGGCATCTGAATAATCAGTAAGAGTAAAATCTGAATCTTTGGAGTACCAAAGACCTAGCATTGGATAAGTTCTAATGTATTTGATTATCCTCTTTACTGCAGAG
Organism: Syzygium syzygioides; assembly: GCA_031216285.1. NCBI lineage: Eukaryota > Viridiplantae > Streptophyta > Magnoliopsida > Myrtales > Myrtaceae > Syzygium > Syzygium syzygioides. The sequence goes on from CM062249.1 coordinate 32,095,446, forward strand.
AAATGAGATTCCCTTGGGTCTGATTGAAATCTCGCGCACATACAGACACTAAAAAGTATGTCAAGTCTAGATGCAGTAAGATATAATAAAGATCCTATCATGCTTCTATATACCTTTTGATCAACCTTTTTACCATTTTCATCTTTGTCTAGCTTGGGTGATTGAGACATTGGAATGTCTGTCTTCTTGCAATTTTGCAATCCAAACTTTTTTTTTGTTCAATTTCTGATATCAATGTCAAGTTGCTGATGTTCTCTTTGTGTTTGGATCTAGTCTTGATACCATTTTCTATTTCTCCAATGATGAGATTTTTCGGATGACTGGATTTATGTTTTCAATTTTTGTCAAATCTTTCCTTCTGAATATCTGTAGACTATGAAGGTTCTGGTTGATTCTGAATTGTATCTTCTTTTCCTTCTTCTACAGATTCTACGATCTTTGGAGATTCTTGATGAATTTCTGATAACTCTTGAATGTTGGGAGATGGTTCAGATTCATTTTTGTGAGTCTGAATATTTTCTTCAAACCTTACATTCATTGTTTCTATCACAATCTGAGAGTTCTTGTTGAATACTCTGTATGCTTTGCTTGTAGTAGAATATCCAAGTAAGAATCCTTCATTTGCTTTCTCATCAAACTTACCAGGGTGATCATTTGGATTTTTGAGAATAAAACATTTACAACCAAACACATGAAAATATGAGATATTGGGCTTTCTACCTTTGAAAAGCTCATAGGGGTTTTCTCAATAATAAGTCTGAGAAAAACTCTGTTAATGATATAACATGCTGTAAAAACTGCATCTACCTAGAAATGAAAAGGAATCCTACTTTCAATCAATAGAGTTTTTGTCATTTCTTGCAAGGAACGATTTTCCCTTTCCACAACACTATTTTGTTCTGGTGTATATGGAGTAAAAAAATTGTTTTGAAAGCTATTTTCCTTACAAAAATTTGAAAAACTTCGATTTTCAAATTCTCCCCCATGATCAGTTTTAATGCAGGAAATGATATAGCCCTTTTCATTCTGAACTCCTTTTACAAATTTTGAAAAATATGAAAAAGCTTCATTTTTATGATTAAGAAAGAACACCCAAGTAAATCTTGTGAAGTCATCAATAATAATTAAACAATATTTCTTACCACTAATACTTTGTGTTCTGGTTGGTCTAAAAAGATCCATATGAAGAAGCTGCAAGGCACGATCAGTGGAAATATGATGTATAGATTTAAAAGAACTTCTTACTTGTTTTCCTAGAGAACATGCATTACATAACTCTGATTTCTTGTATTTCAAACCTGGCAAACCTCGAACCAGTTTCTTGTTTGAGATCCTTGAGATTTGTTTCATACTGATATGTCCCAACCTTCTGTGCCACAGATCTTCATCCTCTTTGATTGAGATCAAGCAATGAGTGGAGTTTGGATTGACATCTAGAAGATAGATATTGCCATGTCTTCTTCCCGTAAATGTTTGAAAAGAATCTTTGCTTGTTCCTGAGCATATATCTTCTTGAAAGTTGATTCTGAAACCTGTATCACATAGTTGGCTTATGCTTATCAAGTTATAGTTGAGTCCTTTTACCAATGAAATATCATTGATTGAAAGTCTCCCAATTTCAACCGTTCCTATGCCAATGATTTTTCCTTTGGTATTTCCTCCAAAGGAAACCTTTCCACCATTCAGATTGTGTAGAACAACAAATATGCTTGGATCTCCTATCATGTGTCTAAAGCATTCACTGTATCGGTACCACTTTCTTTTTCTCTTTGTGGTAACCTGCAAAAATTAAAACATCTCAAGTTTTCTTTAGTACCCAAACTTGTTTGGGTCCTTGAGCATTAGTATATGCTGTCTTAACAAAATCTCTTTGAACAGGTCTTCAGACCTTAGGACATTCATTTTTAAAATGTTGTGGATCTCCACATTTTGAGCACCTGACTTCACTTCGGCCAACAGGTTTTGCAAAATTCTTTTTGAAATGATTTTTATAAGCTTGTTGAGGAGGTCTTTGTCTTAATCTCTCCTTGACTTTTGAAAAATCAATTAAGCTATCACTTTCCTTTATAAATCCTAGACGAGATTTGTTATAGTGAACCTTTTGAAAAATTTCCTTTATAGTGAGGAATTTGAATGGAAAGGATATGCTTCAAGGTTTCTAAACCTTTTGAAAACTTGGAAGTAATTTTTGAAATTCCCTTTTTCAAAACAACATTTTCTTTGGAAAGAAAATCTCGACTTTCCTTGATTTGATAAAATTCTTTTTGAAGGAAATCGATTCTTTCTTTTTGATAAATATCCTGTTGCCTTAGTGATGAATTTTCCTTTTTCAAAGAAGAGATTCTTTTAAGAGCAGTCTTAAATTCAAAGCATAATTCATCAATATAATTTGATACTTCAATAGATATTTCAGAAGGTTTTACCTCGATTTCTACTTTAGGATTAGAATCAGAATTTGAGTCTGAATCTGACTTTGCCATTAGACAGAAATTTGAGATATCTTCATTACTATCTTCACACTCTGTGTCACTCTAGGTTTCTACCTTTAAGGCCTTGTTTGCTTTCTCAAATTTGATCTTCTTTTTCAGAAGTGGACAATTAAGCTTGATATGTCCACGTTTCCTACAGTGAAAGCATATTATATCCTTTGATCTCTCTGTCTCATCGATAGACCTCTTATTTTCAAAAGGCTTCTTTCCTTTGAGGTTTCTTTCTCTGATTTTCATTCTCTTATACTTCTTTATGAAGAGAGCTAGTTCTTCATCATCAACATCTTCATCTTCAGAATCTACATCAGAATCAATGTTAGTTTTCAATGTAATTGACTTATTACCTCTGGTTTCATTCTCCTCATTCCGTTTATTAGTCTCATATGATTGAAGAGTTCCAATTAACTCATTCACTGATAGAGGCTTGATCCTTTGCGTCTCACGAAAAGATGTTTTGATGTTATCCCACTGATTTGTCAGTCCTCTAAGAAGTTTGTTGACTTTCAATGCGTCTGCGACTGGTTGTCCTTGATTGGCAAGACCGTTTACTATGTCAGTAAACTTGTCATAAAAATCAGCAATTAATTCTCCAGATTTCATTTTGAAGGATTCATATTGACCAAGCAAAATATTGATTTGAGTTTCCTTGGCTCGATCTGTTCCTTCATAAATAACATAGAGAATATCCCAGATTTCTTTAGCAGATTCACAAGCAGCAATTTTTTTGTATTCAACAAGAGATAAAGCACAATAGAGAATAAATTGCTTTGGAATCTAAAGCTTCTCTTTCAGATATCTCAGTTTGAGATAATGGAAGATCTGTTGCTTTGCTTGCATCTGCCTTTTCTTTTGAATCTGAAGACTTTTGATTGACTCCTTTGATGATGACATCCCATTGCATATGATCAATTGACCTTATGAATGCCTTCATCTTATTCTTCCAGACACTATATTCCTTGCCATCGAAATATGGTGGTCTGTTGTTACTCTGTCCTTCAATGAGTCCTGGAGCACCATAGTTAGCCATGTAGATCGTTAGCTCAGAAGTAAAACACTTCAATAAAATGAGTAACCTTGTTCTGATACCAATTGATGTAGCTAGCAAGATCACCTAGAGGGGGTGAATATGTGATTTTCAATAGTTCTTTAATATTTATGCGGAAATAAAACAAATCACAAAAGAGTTTAAATAAAATTCAAATTCAAGTCAGATTATATAGGAGGTGCTCTGATGTGCAGAATTTAAAGTAAGAGATAAGGGATAGAGAATCTGCACACAAGTTTATAGTGGTTCGACTTATAGCAAGCCTACGTCTACTCTTCCACACTTACAGCCTACCGGCTGGATTTCACTAAGTAATCAAGAGAAATTTACAGATTTTGAGTGATATCACTCTCGTGTATGATATAACTCTCTATCTCACACAATCATTCTTACAAACTAACCCTCAAGATCTAAACTTTTTGGTTCAGAAAGACAAGAGAAATTATTGGAGTATGCTCAGACTTTGGACTTGTTGATTTTTGATTCTGTTCACATCCTTCTGCTCATCGTTGATATCCTTAAATACTCCTCTACTTCCAAACTAGCCGTTGGACAGCTTTCAGAGGTTCATCTTTCAATCTTTACCTTGGACAGATTTGTATAATAAGGATTGAGTAGCCGTTGGATGACAAATTCTGAATCCCGCTGAATCTGATCGTCCATACAATCAGAATCTTGGTTTCCATAAGTAGAGCTTTATTCATAGTAATGCATGCTTGTCGTAATCTTTGATTGTCAATCAATTTGATTGAGATTTGAACGGTTTCCTTTTTTGAAATCCATACTAGATCACTAGCTGTTGTTTTTCGTTCAGAGTTCTGTGTCTGAAGAATTTCTGCATTTCATCTGCTTATGAAAATCTCATCTTTTGCGTCTGCTTTTGAAAAATTTTAGCTTTTGCGTCTGCCTCTGAAAAATTTCAGCTTCTACATCAGAATAATTTCTGCATCTGAACTTTCTCGTTCTGAGTTTGAATAACTTCTACGTCTGAATCTTAGAACTTTAGACTATGTGGATCTTCAAAGAACTTATTTTTCCAGTTTGTAAAGTCTGAAAAGCTTCCTTTTGAGTTTCCAGAACATATATATATTCCTGGAATAAAATGGTTCATAATAAGTATCAGATTTACAATTATCATGGAAGGTTTTGTCAACTTCAAAATCAGTAGGAGTTTTCCTCAACAATGCAAAATGTAGGTTTTGAAATAGTAAGAGGGCATTTGATACAAACAGCAAAATTGAAGAGACATGTAAAATGTAGGTTTTGAAATGTCAGAAGGGCATTTGATATAAAGAGCTGCAGTTACCCCTAAACAAAAGTCATTTAAACCTCTTCAGTTTTCTTGGCTATAACTCTTGCGACTCATATATGTTGATGATTGGGAAAATAACCACAAAAGTTCTAAATCCATTGCACTTATGCTAATTCAGTTCTAAATCTTTCAATTTGGTCAATTTAGTCTTAAATCTTTCAATCTGGCCAATTTAATCCTAAGTCTTTTAACACTTTGTCAATATAATTATTATAATCCATCTGACCAATTTTGATCGAAAATTGATGACGTGGACGCTGGTAGTCTTCTATGACACAACCGATGCTTACATGGGAACTAATTTTTTGAATGCTCATGGCTGGTAGGGGTCACTAGGCCTAGACTGATGGCCAGTAGCCCCCTGCATGCCTTAACACTAAAGAAAAAAAAAAGAAAATAAAAGAAAAGAAAAGAAAAAATTAATAGAAAAATTTAAAAAAATTCATTGGGGACCTCATGACATCCCTCTCCTTTTTCAATTTGGACTCCTCTTTTTAGTGACGCCAGGTGCCAAAAGTTCTGTGTCTTCACTCGATAGAAAAAAGCGAAAAAAAAGACGAAAAACTATCATGTACAAACTCTAATATTAATATGTTAAAAATTAAAACAGATAGACTCAATATAAATATCTGAATAAACCAGTATACTAATTTCTAAGGAAGAAATACTTTTTTTCCATGCATGGTGTGGCAAAACCGAGCTTCTCGTCCTCGTCAGATTGCCAATTATTCCTTTTCTTTTTCGTGAAATAGATATTAGTATCTATTTTTTTAAATATCCCACAAAAGAAAAATCATTTCACTAACGTTTCTTTTCGCAAATTCTTTTTCAGGTATAGAATAAAAGAATCTTGTGTATTTCGGTCCCAAGTGGATGAATCCCATTTTCCCCTTCTCCAACTCAGCAGATGCCTCCGCGATAGATACATTGCAAGAAAAGGCCCCATTAACATGGATAATAATTGTACTAGAGAAAAGATTTGTTACGTACACCTTTTTGCTCTCAAGATCTCTCTTTATTTATGCCGCCACTTGCAATTGCAAATTGGTACTTATATAATTTTTCATCTCGATGTTCAAATAACGATAATAATAATAATAATAATAATAATAATAATAATAATAATAATAACAACAACAATAATAGTAAGAAATCTTTTGAATTTGAATAACCATGGGTTAGAGTTTTATTACGGTGATAAGCAAGTTACTTAATAGCCCGTTCAATCTTACCACTCCATTTCTGATCATGTTCAGATTACATTTGACTCTAATGGGTTCGTGAATAAAAAATCCAAATACAAACATAAGTTACCCCTTCATTATTCGGCAGAAGTTCAATAAAAATTTGAAGAAATTACACTAAACTCTAAAATTGAACATAAGTGGAAGAAATAAAAATTGTTATGCATTTAAGTCTAGAGAATAGGTTGTCCATTAAAATAGGACCAATAGTATGCATAAAAATATGGGTTTTATCTTATAAAAAATAGTCAACAATACAAGCAATCTTGCTTGAAGATAAAAGTTGCATATTTAATATATATTACTTAAACTTTTGCTCGTGGATGTTAGTGATTATGTGCAATCTCAGGTTACATCATATCTCTAATTGATTAACTCTACGGATATATGTATCAACTTAAGATAGTAATGTTAAATTATAACTATTTGGAGAAACTATGAATATATATTATATGTATAGCCTTATATTCCTCGCCACTTTGTCCCTCGTTGTAATGTAAAGTTTGTACCGAGCACATACTTGTTTCTCTGTGAACTAAGAATACTAACCTAAGTATATACACATAACCATAGATATAATCAATCAGAGATATCGCACAAAAAGAGATTACCCATAACCTCAGACGCCGAGATAGTATCCACGAACAAAACGAAGGCACGAAAATTATTGCACCCTTCACTAGTGCAATGATAAAAAAAAAAAGGATAGTGAAGAAAGACAATGTGAAGCAAGCGATATGACGAGAACAAGAAACGGTAAGCCGTACAAAGGACATGCCGGTAGCTTTTCCGTAAGAAAAGAATCGTCATCGTGCAGCACTTACTTTATCTCTATTCGCAACATGAAAATCGTTGTCAAAAATGATCATACGATATATGGCAATATCTAGAAGAACATTCTCATTCTCGTTCATCTGTCAAGCCCTTTTTTCCTAGCCAAGCCAACCCAATCCAGTCCAAATCTTTTACCCACCTCAAACCCAATATAAATAAGCTCCCAATGATCAACGAAAACTCATCAAAACTCAATATCATCCCTCACAAGCTCAAGAATTTGCTCTCTGTCTCTCTCCCTCTCTCCCTCTCATTTTCCTTTACGCGCGCAGCCTCGCATTCATCGTTGGGGAGTCGAATTCTCTTCACGTTTCGCCTTCCATTGTCGAGATAGTAAGGACTATCGATTTCAAGTCGTTCTGACGTATTTTAGCATCACTAGCTTGTGCTTTTGCCAATGGATAGAATCAATAGAATGGTGTCGGAGAGGCCGGTGGTGATCTTCAGCAGGAGCTCGTGCTGCATGTGCCACACTGTCAAGATGCTCTTAAGCGAGTTCGGGGTCAACCCGGTGGTTCACGAGCTGGACGAGATCCCCAGGGGGAGGGAGATTGAGCAGGCCCTCTCAAGGCTGGGCCGCAGCCCACCTGTGCCTGCGGTGTTCATCGGCGGCGAGCTGGTGGGGGGAACCAATGAGGTCATGAGCCTCCACCTCAACCAGTCCTTGGTCCCGAGGCTTAGACAAGCCGGAGCAATTTGGGTCTGATCGACTTAATCAACTGCGCGGAGGTTACTAATAAGTGTGATATCGAGCCACACAAGTTTTGAGGACTGTTACCTATCGAATGCTGTACTAGTAGGGCTACGACTTTTTATCTTCGCTATGTACTCACTTTCATATGGTCTAAGCCTATTGCTGTGATAGTTTTTCTTTCTAAGTATTGATCGATGGAAGCACTGAGTTTGAGAATTTAATTTGTCTTCGTGGCCATCGTGGGGTTGTTATCTACTAGATGATTGAAGTATGCATAATAAAATCTTTTGCGACAAAAAGTAAGTATATATGTGAAGAAATTCAAATGGCCGAAAGAAAATTAAGATGCATCTTTCTAGCTAGGAAATGAAACGACTGATAATAAAAGGTAGAAACCTAGAATTTTAAGTGAAGTACTAGAGGGATATGCGTGCATTTGGTGTGTCTAATTAAAATAACGCATAGATGGAAGACGACTTGTCTCGATTCATAAACAAGCGTACCAAGAATCATTGCCATCGAGCCGAGCACAACACTGTCTCAAAGCTGCTCGTCTCTCTGTCTGCAACCCGACTTAGCTCTAGCTAGCTCGATTACATTGGTGGGTTTTTCCAACTGCATCGAACGCCAAACTTGTGCTTCGCAGCGGTGGCGATGGCCTTTGTGGTGGTGGTGGTTGGCTGTAACAGCGACTACACTGTGGATTGTGGTGACTGGCAAGGTCATTGGGGGCGACGATGGAGATGAGAGAGAAGGGGGAAGATGTATTGGGCTCTGATTACGGTTTAGGATTCCTTTGGCTAGTTTATTCTTGTTTCACTTATTTGTAATGATGAGACATGGATGCTCACCATATGCCCAAACTGCAGCATTCCGCTTGGCTGCAGCATTAACTCACCCTTTCTATACATCTCCAGATTCTCCACCACGATACATCTGCGTGACCATCTTCAATATTTTGCAGTGCATGTCATGCCTAGTGATTGAATTGTTGAGCCAAAGTAGAAGAAAGAATGGGCATCGCCATCTCATGCCGCCGGTCTTTCCCGATTTCTAAATGATGTTGTCGTCAAGTGTTTAGGCATAATGATTCAAACCGATGGCCCTAGTTCAAAACCATTTCGATTGTAGTGTTCTCACATTCACGAGTACTTAAGAGCGCAACATCCCGACGCCAATGAACGCAAGCAAAGAATGGTATTGTTTGTCGATAAATGTTTTACCAGTGTATCAGCCAACAACAACCGTACGAGTAATGTAATAAAGATTAGGACAACTCAAGTAAAAGGGTTTGAATAAGTTCACACCCTCTAAAAGAATCTGTCTAAAGAATTCACGACCCTTCCTGGTCGAGACTATATGGTTAGGTTGCCATGGAGTGCAGACTAGAAGAACTCGAAGTAGAAATTAGTCGCTGCATGTGTCGGTTATGCTCCTAATGTTGTAACCATGTCGCTACAGGGTACTAGAAGTCCTATGAGGAACATAAAACGCGTAAACAATCAAAATATGATGCCAGCTTGACTTTAGATGTGAATTCGTAGGGAAGGATTCAAGAAACTGAGCTTATTTGCCATTTGCAGAATGAAGGTGCTGTGCCTGTTAGTGATTGTTGCATTGAAAATGATTCGCAGTAGCTGTACATCTGGAAGCTCTGAGAATTGGATGCTAATGCCTCGCTTCAATGTAAGATCTATAGGATTTTTACCCTTAGCTTTATGGTGCACTTTGTTGACTAAGCTGATATGTGAAGACACTGCAGCTAACATCCATTTATATGTTCCCTTTTTTTGTTGACAACATGATAGTGGTAGGTGGAGACAGACGCACTCTTCATGGTCCTCCGGATATGACAACGAGAGGAGCCCTAGCTCCAAAAGTTTCTCTCATGGCAATTACCAAGAGCGTTAACCATCGCATGGTAAGAAGAACAAAGCAACGAGCCATGAGCCCTTCCTTTCTTGTCTGATAATCGACCCATAAACTCTTCAAACAATGGAGACTTACAGAGTTTGCACATCCTCGGAAGGACAATTTTAGGTGTGTCATAATGAACGCCTGGAAAATCACATATTTTTAGCGAGAAATGATAGTTATATCTCTGGAATAAGATATTGGCTCACGTTATTTCCACCCCTTAAATCGCTTTAGACACACCTAAAATTTAAATTGTCCAAAATAGCCCTCTCTGAGACCTCATAAATGACAAGATAGATATGAAAGAGGAAAAGCATACATCTATGTGCATATATCAATCTCGAGATTTTTATTCACTTTCATTAAATATTGTTTCTCCTTCTTTTTGTGTGTGAGTGTCAAATAAGACATATTCATTATTATTTTTTTACAAGAGTCCTCTAAAATTCGAGTATTCTAATGCGCTTAGCGGCTGGAATTCTATTTTAAAAGAATATTAACAAAATTATGATGGCTAGAACAATTATTTACAATCTCTCTCTAAAGTTTAATTTCTAATAACTCCCTATCATGTAAATTTTTCTGGTTCAATATCTTTTCTAAGCGGAATTCTTTAGTTAAAATTGTGAGCTCTTTATGATTATAACTTAGGTTTGGGATATGTTTATTAATAAAGGTTAGCAAGAAGGTTCAAACTTATCGCAAACAATCCTCCAATAGAGTTCACCTTAGGTACATTAGTGAGTAGAAGGGAGGAAATGGAGTTTGTTAAAAAACGATTAGAAAATAACATAATGTGGTCGAATAAAACTACATTGTTTTGATTAATACAAATAGTCTTTTCATGACAAACAACTTTTATATTTTCAATAAATAACAACTTTCATCATTTCCATTTGTGACTTTGATCGATAAATTCTCTTGAGGTTATTTCGTTAACTCAATAAATTATGTTTACAACGGTCATTTAGGGAGTGAAAATAACATAAGCGTAAGATATTTTGGGTTTTTAATAGAAAAATCATTGACTATCAATACTTGCTTATTCATAACCATTTCTTCCTTGAGAAAAATAGACATACATGTACTATCCCATCTAGAAAAACAACTCTGACCACATTTTGCGTGAAGCTGCTTTGTTAAAAAATATATGACATATCAAACCACAACATTCTTTGCTCATAATAATATTAGGGCTACACGCACCATCCCATTTTTGAAGCCTTAGGTTAAGCCTTAAATTATCCTATCCTGTGTTTGGTTCCTACTCAATAAAAAGCTAAGATGGATATAAGAAAGATATAACTCGGATAAAAATATTTCATGAGGGAGGTAGGATAAAGGTGGATAGGATTTCTTATATTCATAGTATAAATGTTATTTATCTCAAAAAACAAACTTCTTAAATAAATAAAATTGAATAAAAATTAAATATAAATAATATTTGAATTGTAAAATGAAATAGAAAATTAAAAATAACAGCAATTTTCGTTTCCATTTTTTCACATATTTATTTATATAGTTGCATTTCTTTTTTTAGGATTAATACAACAAAAAAAATTCCAAACTGGTACACATGTGATAAATCTACTTCAAACTAATTTTTTCACCACAAAACCCCAAACTGGCGCACTTGTAACAAATTTACCCTCCATTAGTTTCCATTAAATTTTACCGTTAAATTGCTGAGTTAGATAACATGTGACAGCTGTCAAGTGTACCATTTTGGGTTTTACCCTTTCGTTTGTTACATGTTTATCAACTTGCGAGTTTTCATGATATTAATCCAATTTAACGGAGGGTAAATTTATCACAAAAGTATCAATTTGGGGTTTTTGATGGTAAAAAAATTAGGTTGGGGGTAAATTTATCACAAATATACCAGTTTGGGGGTTTTTAGTGATCAAAAAAATTAATTTTAGGTAAATTTTTCATAGGTATATCGGTTTAGGTTTTTTCATGATATTAACCCTTCCTTTAATCCTACAATATATATTATATATTTAGTATTTATATTCATTACAAACTTTAGGTATATTAATATAGTTTATTATTTAATAAAATTTTATTTCGAAATAATGGAAGGGAATAAAAGAATAAAAAATAAATTAAATAAATAAAATAGAGGGAAAAATAAAAAAATAGTAAGTAAATAAAATGATAATGACACAAATAGTCCCTAAATTTTGGCCCAATGTGTAATGTGGTTCTTAAACTTTTAATTTATTCAATATAGTCCTGAACTTTAGTTTAATGTTCAATATGATCCTTGAACTTTTAATTTGTTCAATGAAATCTCGAGACTAGTGGTACATGTTTAATGTAGTCCTTGAACTATATGAAAATGTTCAATATAATCCATAAACTTGAATTAATGGAGGGATTACATTAAATATTTTTATATAGTTTATGGACTAAATTGAACATGTACAAAAAATTTAGGAACGATGTTGAACAAATTAAAAGTTCAAGGACCACATTGCACATTGGGTTAAAATTCAGGGATCACATTGAACAAATTAAAAGTTCAGGAGCCACATTGCACATGGAGGCAAAGTTTAGAGACTGTTTGTGTCATTTTCCCTGAATAAAAATGAAGTAGGCAAGAAAATCTGAGCATATACTTTTTGAAATCACGAAGGTGAATGATTATATTTTCTCTCTCTTACTAGATTCGGCATTTGCTAGGTGATCTACCTTGTCAACGTTGCTGTAGCATGTTTACATTTTTTTGTCACAGTCGAACTGGTAGCTTTGGAATGCTACAATGAGCTTTTTGCTGTTTAAGATTTAGATCGTACAATAATCATTGATTTATTGTGGAAATATCTCTACTTGTACATTTGTGGTTTCTTTAGCAGTGGATAGTAAGAGATTCTTATCATTTCCATTTGTGCATTTTCAAATTTATTTACGTTGATATGTTGTTCATATAAAACATAGAAAACGATAGAATATGAAAATATCCGGCTTTATTGTTGGCATTCACCAAACAATAGATAATATATAACAAAATCATTGGATTTCATATCATATTTTATCCAGTCCTATTTTGATTAGAAATTCAGGCGACCAAACGTTGCCTTACTCATTGCATGTGGATATTAATTATGTGATGCCGTGTTGAATATAAGCAAGTTCGGTAAACTTCAACCTATTCCATCATAACACATAGGGTTAATACCACGAAAAACTCTAAACTGGTACACCTATGACAATTTTACCTCGAACTATTTTTTTGGCCATAAAAAACCTCATATTGGTACACATATGACAAATTTACCCCGAACTATTAATCACAAAAAACCTCAAACTGGTACATTTGTGACAATTTTATCCCGAACTATTTCTTTGACTACCAAAAACTCCACACTAGTACACCTGTGATAATTTTATCTCCGAATTAATTTTTTGACCACTAAAAACTCCAAACTGATACATTTGTGATAAATTTACCCTCTGTTAGTGTCCGTTAAATTATATTAACATCACAAAAAATCACAAATTGGTAAACTTGTGACAAACAGAAGGGTAAAACCCAAAATCGGTACATATGTCAACTACCAGGTGTCATTAAACTTAGCAATTTGACAGTAAAATTTAACTAAAACTAACGGAAGGTAAATTTATCACATGTGTATCAGTTTGGGATTTTTGGTGGCTAAAAAATTAGTTCGGGGGTTAAATTGTTATAGGTATACCAGTGTGGGGTTTTTGATAGTCAAAAAAATAATTCGAGGTAAAATTATCACAGGTATACCAATTTAGGATTTTTTGTGGTCAAAAAAATAGTTTGGGGTAAATTTATCACAGGTGAATCAGTTTGAGATTTTTCGTGATATTAACCCTAACACATATCATTGTTGGTACTATCTTGCATGATTTCATATTTGTGTGGACGTACTAGCGACATTCTAGAGAACAAGTTCCCCATGCTTGAAAGAGCAAGCATATGAGCAAATACATTTGTTGTGCCCATCTATGTAAAGAACCAAGATTCGACTTCGCGACGACGCGTGAAAAAGTGGGTAACAAAAGTCGGGTAACAAAAGTCAAGTATCTTTTTTGCGTCGACGTGATTTTTCACAGGGGAGAATACATTACTATGTGATCTTGACCTTTCACGAACAATATCTCTCTCACACGTGTGGACGAAATGCAAATCTTTCTCTCTTTTGCTTTTTGTTTTTTGTTTTTGGCCTTTTCTAAGAAGTACTAGAAGATCATTTTCCTTTAACGGATGAGAAAAAGCATTTTATATTACCATCCCATTAAATATGGATAAGATCCTTATGAGAGAGAGAGAGAGAGCATCTCAGCTATCGAATTCAATATGATGATGTTCCTCCCAAAATGTCAATTTACATCATAATCAATCTAGATGACCCAAATCCTTTATAAAAACCCCCCACAACATTTTCTTGTTAACATTGGAAAACCCAAAAGCTATTTTCACTTTTTCATCAAAATAATCCAAGTAGCCTTATTTTAAATAAAAAAAAACGCAAAAAGCATTCTGAGTACATTGGATAAGTATGAACATTGACATTTATATATGCATAAAGATGTGAAAAGTCAAATATCAAATTAAAATCAAAACTTATTCAAATAATTATATATTATAGGAAAATTTGCAAAAACCATGTTCAATTTTACGTCATATTAGATGCCATAGTCACATTTCAAAACTTACAATTTATTCTCATTTTTTACAATGATATTCACGTTACATCTCTCACCCTCACATAATTTACCAAATTATCATTTTATTTCCCAACCTGAGAGGTTTGCTCAATCCAACACACCACTACCATGTCTTCCCCTCTCCACCATGCATGCCTCTATTACACCTTGGGAGGCCGTCGACAGTGGTCAACGGTAGCCACGCTAACTTAAGGCCAAAATGAGGTGGAACGACCTTGATTTAGCAGCCATGGCCGAGCTCTGCTACATAGCTTGCGGGGCTCGCGAGCTTGTCACAGAAACTCATGGCTGGCCTTGGCCCTTGTGAGCTCAAGGCTGACCTCGCACAGCCTTGACGACCATGAATCGCAAGCTTAGGCCAAGCTCACATGGCCTTGCTATCGCAAGCCTGGAATGATCTCGTCACAAACAGTTTCAGGGATGTTGGAGAGGGACGTATGAGAAGGGCATTTGATATAAAGAGCTGCATTAACCCCTAAATAAAAGTCATTTCAAACCTCTTCAATTTTCTTGGCTATAACTATCGGGACTCATATACGCGCCACGCCGTATTGAGGAGTGAAAATCCAATGTATAAATCAAGCAAAATAAAGCACATATTCAAGGATAGAAGTAAAAGAAGATAAAATTGGGGACCTCATGACATCCATCTCCTTTTTCAATTTGGACAACCGGGTGCCAAAGCTGCCAAAAGTTCTGTCTTCACTCGATAGGAAAAAGTGCAAAAAAAAAGACGAAAATTAATATATAAAAACTCTAATATTGATCTGTTAAAATTAAAAATAGATTGACTCAATATAAATATCTGAATAAACCAGTATAGTAATTTCTAAGGAAGAAATACTGTTTTTTCCCATGCATGGTGTGGCGAAACCGAACTTCTCGTAGTGAGATTGCCCCTTATTCCTTTTTCTTTTTTGTGAAATAGATATTAGTATCTATTTTTTAAAAAAATCCCGCGAAAGAAAAATCATTTCACTAACGTTTCTTTTGGCAAATTCTTTTTCGGGAATAGCATAAAAGAATCTTGTGCATTTCGGTCCCAAGTGGATGAATCCCATTTTCCCCTTCTCCAACTCAACAGATGCCTCCGAGATAGATACATTACAAGAAAAAGCCCCATTAACATGGATAATAATTGTACTAGAGAAAAAACTTATTACGCACAACTTTTTGTTATCAAGATCTCTCTTTATATATGCCACTTGCAATTGCATATCGGTACTCTTATAATTCCTCATCTAGATGTTTAATTAACAACAACAACAATAATAATAACAAAAATAGTAAGAAATCTTTTTAATTTGAATAACCGTGGGTTAGAGTTTTATTTTGGTGATAAGCAAGTTAATTAATAGTTTGTTCAATCTTACCATTCTATTTCTTATCATGTTAAGGTTACATTTGACTCTAATGGGTTCCTGAATGAAAAATCCAAATACAAGCATAAGTTACCACTTCATTATTCCTCAGAAGTTCAATAAAAATTTGAAGAAATTACACTAAACTCTAAAATTGAACATAAGAGGAAGAAATAAACATTATTATTCATTTGAGTCTAGAGAGTTCAAGGTTTTCCATGAAAATAAGACCAATAGTATGCATAAAATTGTGGGTTTTATCTTATAAAAATAGTCAACATGCAAGCAGTCTTGCTTACAGATAAAAATTGCGTATGTATTATATATTACTTAAACTTTTGCTTGTGGGTGTTAGTGATTATGTGTAATCTCATGTTACGTCTCTAATTGATTAAGTCTACGGATATATGTATCAACTTAAGATAGTAAACTTAAATTATGACTATGTAGGAGAAACAATGAATATATATATATATATATATATATATATATATATACATATATATAGCCTTATATTCCTCGCCACTTTGTCCTTCATTGTAATGTAACGTACATACCAAGCACATACTTATTTCTCTATTACTAACCTAAGTAGATATAAATAACCATAGATAATTCCTTTACCAAAAAAAAAATAACCATAGATAATTAATTAGAGATATAGCACAAAAAGAGATTACCCATAACCTCAGACGCCGGGATAGTATCGATTAACAAAACGAAGGCCCGAAAATTATTGCACCCTTCATAATTAGTGCAATGATAAAAAAATAAAATGATGGATAGTGAAGAAAGACAATGTGAAGCAAGCAATATGACGAGAACAAAAAACGGTAAGCCGTACAAAGGACATGCAGGTAGCTTTTCCGTAAGAAAAGAATCGTCATCGTGCAGCACTTACTTTATCTCCATTCGCAACATGAAAATCGTTGTCAAAAAGATCATACGATATATGGCAATATCTAGAAGAACATTCTCATTCTCGTTCATCTACCAACCCCTTTTTTGCCAAGCTAATCCAATCCAATCCAAATCCCTTACCCACCTCAAACCGAATATAAATAAGCTCCCAATGATCAACGAAAGCTCATCAAAACTCAATCATTTTTTTTTTGATAATCGAGGTGTCCGCGCAACCGGCAAGCGATGACTCAGCTATAAACCAGCGGTGATGCATGACTAGTCATCGAGTGACGTTAGCGCAGGACCCACCACCACGGCGTCATACTTAAGAATCCTTAACGACTAGACTGGGGTTTGAACTCTGATCACTTCGTGGGGGGACCAGAGCGCAAGCCAACGCAGCCGCTACGGGCGATGGTATCAAAACTCAATCAACATCCCTCATAAGCTCAAGAATTTGTTCCCTGTCTCTCTCTACCTTTCATTTTCCGATACGTGCGCAGCCTCGCATTCATTGTCGTGTAGTTAAATTCTCTTCACGTTTCGCCTTCCATTGTCGAGATAGTAAGGACTATCGATTTCAAGTCGTTCTGACGTATTTTAGCATCACTAGCTTGTGCTTTTGCCAATGGATAGAATCAATAGAATGGTGTCGGAGAGGCCGGTGGTGATCTTCAGCAGGAGCTCGTGCTGCATGTGCCACACACCGTCAAGATGCTCTTAAGTGAGTTCGGGGTCAACCCGGTGGTTAATGAGTTGGACGAGATCCCCAAGGGGAGGGAGATTGAGCAGACCCTCTCGAGGCTGGGTCGTAGCCCACCCGTGCCCACCGTGTTCATTGGCGGCGAGCTGGTGGGGGGTACCAACGAGGTCATGAGCCTCCACCTCAACCAGTCCTTGGTCCCGAGGCTTATACAAGCCAGAGCAATTTGGGTCTGATCGACATAATCAACTGTGCGGAAGTTACTAATAAGTGTGATATCGAGCCACACAAGTTTTGAGGACTGTTACTTATCGAATGCTGTACTAGTAGGGCTCACGACTTTTTGTCTTCGCTATTTACTCACTTTCATATGATCTAATCCTATCACTGTGATAGTTTTTCTTTCTAAGTATTGATCGACGGAAGCACTGAGTTTGAGAATTTAATTTGTCATCGTGGCCATCGCGGGGTTGTTATCTACTAGATGATTGAAGTATACAGAATAAAATCTTTTGCGACAAAAAGTAAGTATTTATGTGAAGAAATTCACATGGCCGAAAGAAAATTAAGATGCATCTTTCTAGCTAGGAAATGAAACGACTGATAATAAAAGGTAGAAACCTGGAATTTTAAGTGAAGTACTAGAGGGATATGTGTGCATTTGGTGTGTCTAATTAAAATGCCACATAGAGGGAAGACGATTTGTCTCGATTCATAAACAAGCGTACCAAGAATCATTGCCATCGAGCCGAGCACAACACTGTCTCAAAGCTGCTCGTCTCTCTGTCTGCAACCCGACTTAGCTCTAGCTAGCTCGATTACATTGGTGGGTTTTTCCGACTGCATCGAACGCCAAACTTGTGCTTCGCGGCGGCGGCGATGGCCTTTGTGGTGGTGGTGGTTGGCTGTAACAGCGACTACACTGTGGATTGTGGTGACTGGCAAGGTCATTGGGGGCGACGATGGAGATGAGAG
The DNA here is from genome assembly GCA_031216285.1 of Syzygium syzygioides. Taxonomy (NCBI): domain Eukaryota; kingdom Viridiplantae; phylum Streptophyta; class Magnoliopsida; order Myrtales; family Myrtaceae; genus Syzygium; species Syzygium syzygioides. Next base: position 32,113,627 of record CM062249.1, read on the forward strand.
AGAAGGGGGAAGATGTATTGGGCTCTGATTACGGTTTAGGATTCCTTTGGCTAGTTTATTCTTGTTTCACTTATTTGTAATGATGAGACATGGATGCTCACCATATGCCCAAACTGCAGCATTCCGCTTGGCTGCAGCATTAACTCACCCTTTCTATACATCTCCAGATTCTCCACCACGATACATCTGCGTGACCATCTTCAATATTTTGCAGTGCATGTCATGCCTAGTGATTGAATTGTTGAGCCAATGTAGAAGGAAGAATGGGCATCGCCATCTCATGCCGCCGGTCTTTCCCGATTTTTAAATGATATTGTCGTCGAGTGTTTAGGCGTAACGATTCAAACCGATGGCCCTAGTTCAAAACCATTTCGATTGTAGTGTTCTCACATTCATGAGTACTTAAGAGCGCAACATCCCGACGCCAATGAACACAAGCAAAGAATGGTATTGTTTGTCGATAAATGTTTTACCAGTGTATCAGCCAACAACAACCGTACGAGTAATGTAATAAAGATTAGGACAACTCAAGTAAAAGGGTTTGAATAAGTTCACACCCTCTAAAAGAATCTGTCTAAAGAATTCACGACTCTTCCTGGTCAAGACTGTATGGTTAGGTTGCCATGGAGTGCAGACTAGAAGAACTCAAAGTAGATATTAGTCACTGCATGTGTCGGTTATGCTCCTAATGCTGTAACCACGTCGGTACAGGGTCAAGAAGGTGCACCTTTCGGATTCGATGCAGGGTAGTAGAAGTCCTAGCTATGAGGAACATAAAATGCGTAAACAATCAAAATATGATGCCAGCTTGATTTTAGATATGAATTCGTAGACAAGTATTCTAGAAACTGAGCTTATTAGTTATTTGCAGCATGAAGGTGCTGTGCCTGTTAGTGATTGTTCCATTGAAATGATTCGCAGTAGCTATACCTCTGGAAGCTCTGAGAATTGGATGCTAATGCCTCGCTTCAATGTAAGATCTATAGGATTTTTACCCTTAGCTTTATGGTGCACTTTGTTGACTAAGCTGATATGTGAAGACACTGCAGCTAACATCCATTTATATGTTCCCTTTTATTGTTGACAACATGATAGTGGTTAGACAGACGCAGTTCCTAGCAGCCTTCATGGTCCTCCTGATATGATAACGAGAGGAGCCCTAGCTCCAAAAGTTTCTCTCATCGGAGGATAATTCTAGGTGTATCTTAATGAATGCCTAGGAAATTATATATATTTTTAGCGAGAAATGATAGTTATATGCCTGGAATAAGAAATCGGCTGCGCTATTCCACCCCTTAAATAGCTTTGACACACCCTATAATTTAAATGGTCCAAAATAGCCCTCCTTGGGACCTCATTAATGACAACATTGATATGAAAAAGGAAAAGCATACATCTATGTGTATAGATCAATCTCAAGATTTTTATTCACTTTCATTAACTATTGTTTCTTCTTCTTTCAGTGTGTGTGTGTCAAATAAGACATGCTCATTATGTTTTTTACAAGAGTCCTCTAAAATTTGAGTACTCTAATAAGTTTAGAACGCGAATGATAACTATTATATTCCTGAAATAGATCTCTAGCCAAAAATAGAATTTTCAATTTCTATTTCCTAGACGAGTTTCTAAACACAGATACGCGTTTGATAACGACATAACATTTTGCTTCCCCGAACAAAAATTCGTTTCATAGGCTTTCTTAAATATCTCCCTAATGCTCTTTTCCATACATCGATGGACGATAGCCGGCAGGGGGTGGCGGCGGCCAATGGTGAGAGGGGAAGGTGAGCGATGAGAAGAGTTTTTATTTTTCATTTTGTTCCAGAAATAGAAAAAGTAGAAATTTTTACTTCTCATTTCTGTTCCAAACATATTTTTAGACTAAAAATTTGTTCCAAAAATAAAAAAAAAGAGAAATTGCATTATAAAATGGATTTTTGTTCCAAACCTGTTCTTGGAAATTGAAAAATAGATTTGGCCAGAGATAGAATGGTTATTCTGTGCACCATTAGTGGCTCGAATTCTACTTCAAAAGAATATTAACAAAGTTATGATGTCTAGAACAATTATTTACAATTTCTCTCTAAAGTTTAATTTCTAATAACTCTTTGTCATATAAAATTTTCTGGTTCAAATTATTTTCAAAGTGGAATTCTTTGGTTTAAATTGTGAGCTTTTTATGATTATAGCTTAGGTTTGGGATATGTTAATTAATAAAGATTAGCAAGAAGGTTCAAACTAATCACAAACAATCCTTCAATGGATTTCACCTTAAGTACATTAATAAGTAGAAGGGAGGAAATTGAGTTTGTTAAAGAAACGAATAGAAAATAACATAACACCGTAGAATAAAACAACATTGTTTTGATCAATACAAATAGTCTTTTTCGTGACAATGTGCACGTTTTATATTTTCAATAAATAACAACTTTCATCATTTTCATTTGTGATTTTGAACAATAAATTCTCGAGGTTTTTTGGTCAACTCAATAAATTATGGTCTAAAGCAGCCATTAGGGTCTAAAAATAGTGTAAGCCTAAGATACTTTGGGTTTTTAATAAAAAAATCATTGATTATGAATACTTGCTTATTCAGAAGCATATCTTCCCTGAGAAAAATAGACATGCATGTACTATCCCATCAAGAAAAACAACCCTGACCACATTTTGCGTGAACCCGCTTTCCAAAAAATATATGACACATTAAATCACAACATCCTTCGCTCACGTAACGCCCACCATCCCATTTTTGAAGCCTTAGCCTATGTTTGATAATCAAGATAAAACTTAAGATATGATAAAATTTATCGTATCTTATGTTTGGTTCTCACCTAAGACAAAATAAAATCGGATACAAGAAGGATATAATTTGGATAAAAATATCCTATGAGGGAGGTGGGACAAAGATGGATAAGGTTTTTTATATTCATGGTATAAAATTTATTTTTCTTGAATAACAAACTTCTTAAATTAATAAAATGAAATAAAAATAAAAATTAACAACAAATAATAGCAACAATTTTCGTTTTTATTTATTTCCATGTTTATTTATACATGCTTTTTTTAAACCTGTAATATACATTAGGAAAAATTCCAAATAAGGGCCCAAAGTGGACTTTATTTTAAATAAGGGCATGAAGTACTATCATTTTCTCAAGTAAGAGTCTGAAGTGAATCTTGTTTTAAATAAAGGTATGAAGTGGCTATGTTAGTCTCAAAAAAGGATCTGACTACACTGGATTCAAGGGCATTTTCATCTTTTAATTTTTTTTAAACTTTTTCCTTTTTTGTATTTTCATTTTCATAAAAAACAAATTCAAAAAAGAAAAAAAGCTAAAGTTAAAAAAAAAAGAGAAGAAGGGAAAAAACAAGCGGGAGGGCTGCCCACTAGCGATGGGGTGGTGGCCACAGGCAGCCCTCTTGCTTGTTTTTTTTAAAATTTTTAATCTAATTTAACTAAAATTTATTTTGAAATTATTTTTTGGACAAAAATGCCCTTTACCGGCTAGTGAGCCGGCAAGGTTAGGCCCTTAATTGGAATTTTCCCTATACATTATATATATTTAGTATTTATATTTCTTACATAGTTTAGGTATATTAGTATAGTTTATTATTTAATAAAATATTATTTGGGAATGATGTAAGGGAATAAAAATAAAATGAATAAAAGAGAGGGAAAATAAAAAAAATAGTAAGTAAATAACCATGAAGAAGAAAATCAAAGCATTATACTTTTCGAAATCACGAAGGTGAATGTTCATAGTTTCTCTCTCCAACTAGATTCAGCATTCGCTAGGTGATCTATCTCGTCAACGTTGCTGTAGCCTGTTTACATTTATTGGGGAAAATTATCCAAAAAGTCATAAACCTAATGTACTTTTGCCAATTCAGTCCTAAACCTTTTAAGTTTGCCAATTTAGTCTTAAATTTTTCACTTCTTACCAATTAAGTTTATTCGACCAATTTTAGCCTGCCAACGGTGACGTGGTTGTTGGCTGGCACTGGTCATTTGGCCAACATTGAAGTGGCGATTTTTTAATTTTTTTTTCCCTTCTTCCCTCTAGCCGGTCCGACAACCGGCCAGAGGAGCATGCCAGTGAGGTTGACCTCGTCGGCCTCTGGCAAAGCTCGGCCCAACCAGCCACTAACGAGGGCGGGCCTCGACCACCATTGCCAGGCTGAGCTCACCTAGCCAAGGGGAGACAAACCTGGGACAGCGCTGGCCGGCCTCACCTTGGCTGGGCGAGGCTCGACCTCACCGAATTTGAGTAGGTCAAGCCTCGCCCAGATAAGGCGAGGCCTGCCTGCGATGGCACTAGTCGGCCTTGCCTTGGCTGGGCGAGGTCAACCTAGTAGTGATGGGCGAGGCTCGCCCTCGCCAGTGGGAGGCGGGGGTGAGCTTCACCAGAGGCCGGTGAGGTTGACCTCGCCGGCCTGCGCCTCTGGCCGATCGTCAAATTGACCGGAGGGAAGAAGGGCAGAAAGAAAAGGAAAGAAAAGAAAGAAAATATTAAAAAATTCAAAAAAAAAATATTAAAAATTTTGAAAAAAATATATTATAAAATTGCAACGTCATTGCTGACCGGACGTTTGGTGCTAATCGGCGGCTATGTCGGCGCCGATTAGCCAAAATTGACCGGATGAACTTAATTGATAAGAAGTGAAAAAGTTTAAGACTGAATTGTCAAACTTAAAAGGTTTATAACTGAATTAGCAAAAGTGCAATAGGTTTAAAACTTTTTAGATAATTTTCCCCATTTATTGTCATAGTTGAACCGGTAGCTCTGGAATGCTACAATGAGCTCTTCTACTATTTAAGACTTAGATCGTAAGATAATGATTGATTTATCGACGAGCATTATCTCTACTTGGACATTTGTGATTTCTTTAATAGTGGATCGTGAGAGATTTTTATCATCTCTGTTTGTGCATTTTTCAAGTTCATTTACATTCATATGCCGTTCATATCAAATAGTGGACATGATAGAATATGAAAAGATCCGACCTTATTACTGCTATTTACCAAACTATAGATAGTATATAACAAAATCCTTTGTTTTTATATCATATTTTATCCAGTCCTATCCTGATTTGAAATCCAAGCGAGCAAACGCATCCTTACTCATTGTAAATCGATATTAATTGTGTGATGCTGTGTTGAATATAAGCAAGTTCAGTAAACTTCAACCAAACACATCTTGACCAAACACTCAAGATTCCATCATAACACAGATCATTGTCGATACCATCTTGCATGATTTCAGATTTGAGTGTAAGTACTAGCGACGTTCTCGAGGACAAGTTCCCCGTGCGTGAAAGAACAGCCATATGGGCAAATACATCTGCTGTGCTCGTCTATGTGAATAACCAAGATTCGACCTCACGACGACGCATGAAAAAGTGGGTAACAAAAGTCGAGCATCTTTTTTGCGTCCACGTGATTTTTCAGGAGGGAGAATACATTACTATGTGATCTTGACCTTTCATGAACATTATCTCTTTGACAAGTGTGGACGAAATGCAAATCTTTCTTTCTTTTGCTTTTTCGTTTTTCGTTTTTGGCCTTTTCTACGAAGTACTAGGAGATCACTTTCCTTTAACGGATGAGAAAAAGCAGTTTATGTGACCATCCAATCAAAAAGGGATAAGATCCTTCTGAGAGAGAGAGATAGAGAGAACATCTCGGCTATCAAATTCAATATGATGATGTTCCTCCCGAAATGTCAATTTACATCATAACCAATCTAGATGACCCAAATCTTTTATGAAAACCCCCACAACAATTTCTTGTTAACATTAGAAAACCCAAAAGCTATTTTCACTTTTTCATCAAAATAAAACAAGTAGCCTAATTTATAAAAAAAGAAAACGCAAAAGCACTCTGAGTACATTGGATAAGTATGAATATTGACATTCATATATGCATAAAGATGTGAAAAGTCAAAATATCAAATTAAAATAAAAACTTATTCAAATTATATATTATAGGAAAAATTGCAAAAGCCATGTTCAAATTTACTTCATATCAAATGCCATAGTCACATTTCAAAACTTACAATTTATCCTCATTTTTTACAATGAAATTCAAGTTGCATCTCTCACCCACACATAATTTACCAAATTATCATTTTATTTCCCAACCCAAGAGGTTTGCTCAGTCCAACACACTCCTACCATGTCTTCCCCTCTCCACTATGCATGCCTGTGTTACACCTTGTGAGACCGTCAACGGTGGTCAACGGTAGCCATGCCAACTCAAGGCCAAAATGAAGTCAAACAACCTTGATTTAGCAGCCATGGCGTAACTCTGCCACATAGCTTGCGGGGCTCGCGAGCTTGTCACGGAAACTCATGGCTGGCCTCAGCCCTTGTGAGCTTGAGGCCGACCTCGCACAACCTCGACGACCGTGAACCGCATTAGGCCAAGCTAATCTGGCCTTGCTTTAGCAATATTGGAAAAAGTCATTTCAAACATCTTCAATTTTCATGCCTATAACTCTTGTGACTCATATATGTTGATGATCATATACGCACCATGCTGTATTGAGAGTCAAAATCCAATGTATAAAGAAAGCAAAACAAAGTACATATTCAAGAATAGTAGTAAAAGAAGATAAAATTGGGGACCTCATGACATTCATCTCCTTTTTCAATTTGGACAACTCTTTTTAGTCACGCCGGGTGCCAAAATTGCCAAAAGTTTTATGTCTTCACTCGATAGGAAAGAATTAAAAAAAAGACGAAAAATATATATATAAAATCTAATATTAATCTTTTAAAAGTAAAAAAAGATTGATTCAATATAAATATCCGAATAAACTGGTATTGTAATTTCTAAGGAAGAAATACTTTTTTCTTTCATGCATGGTGTGGCAAAACTGAGCTTCTCATTGTAAGATTGCCATTTTTTTCTTTTTTTTCACGAAATAGATATTAGTATCTATTTTTTTGAAATCCCACGAAAGAAAAATCATTTCACTAACGTTTCTTTTCGCAAGTTTTTTTTAGGAATAGAATAAAATAATCCTGTGCATTTTGGTCCCAAGTGAATGAATCCCATTTTCTCTTTCTCCGACTCAGCAGATGCCTCCGACATAGATACATCGCGAGAAAAATCCCCATTAACATGGATAATAATTGTACTAGAGAAAAGACTTGTACGTACACCTTTTTGTTCTCGAGATCTCTCTTTATATATGCCACTTGCAACTGCATATCGGTACTCTTATAATTCCTCATCTAGATGTCAAACAACAACAACAACAACAATAATAATAATAATAAAAATAGTAAGAAATCTTTTGAATTTGGACAAGGGCGGGTTAGAGTTTTATTATGGTGATAAGCAAGTCAATTAATAGTTTGTTCAATCTTACCATTCCATTCTTATCACGTTAAGATTACACTTGACTCTAACGGGCTCGTGAATGAAAAATCCAAATACAAACATAAGTTACCACTTCATTTTTCCTCAGAAGTTGAATAAAAATTTGAAGAAATTACACTAAACTCTAAATTGAAAATTAGAGGAAGAAACAAAAATTATTATTCATTTGAGTCTAGAGAATTCAAGGTTTTCCATGAAAATAAGACCAATAGTATGCGCAATGTTAAAAAAAATTGAGGGTAGTGAAGAAAGACAATGTGAAGCAAGCAATATGAAGAAAATAAAAAAGGGCAAGCCGTACGAAGGATACGCCTATAGCTTTTCCGTAAGAAAAGAATCGTCATCGTGCAGAACTTACTTTATCTCTATTCGCAACATGAAAATCGTTGTAAAAAACTATCATATGATGTATGGCAATATCTAGAAGAACATTCTCATTCTCGTTCATTTATCAACCCCTTTTTTCCTAGCCAATCGAATCGAATCCAAATCCTTTACCCATCTCAAACCCATTATAAATAAGCTCCCAATGATCAACGAAAACATCAAAACTCGATCATCATCCCTCACAAACTCAAGAATTTGCTGTCTGTCTCTCTCCTTCTCATTTTCCTATACGTTCGCAGCCTCATCAAATTTGCTTCACATTTCGCCTTCCATTGTTGAGATAGTAAGGACTATTGAATTCAAGTCGTTCTGACGTATTCGAGCATCACTAGCTTGTGCTTTTGCCAATGGATAGAATCAATAGAATGGTGTCGGAGAGGCCGGTGGTGATCTTCAGCAGGAGCTCGTGCTGCATGTGCCACACTGTCAAGATGCTCTTAAGTGAGTTTGGGGTCAACCCGGTGGTTCACGAGCTGGACGAGATCCCCAGGGGGAGGGAGATTGAGCAGGCCCTCTCGAGGTTGGGCCGTAACCCGCCTGTGCCTGCTGTGTTCATCGGCGGCGAGCTGGTGGGGGGAACCAACGAGGTCATGAGCCTCCACCTCAAACAGTCCTTGGTCCCGAGGCTTATACAAGCTGGAGCAATTTGGGTCTGATCGACTTAATCAACAGCGCGGAGGTTACTAATAAGTGTGATATCGAGCCACACAAGTTTCGAGGACTGTTACTTATCGAATGTTGCACTAGTAGGGTTCACTACTTTTTATCTTCGCTATGTACTCACTTTCATATGATCTAATCCTATCCCTATGATAGTTTTTTTTTGCTAAGTATTGATCGATGGAAGCACGGAATTTGAGTTTTTAATTTGTCTTCGTGGCCATCGTGGGGTTGTTATTTACTAGATGATTGAAGTACACAGAATAAAATCTTTTGCAACAAAAAGTAAGTATATATGTGAAGAAATTCAAATGGCCGAAAGAAAATTAAGATGCATTTTTCTAGCTAGGAAATGAAATGACTGATAATAAAAGGTAGAAACCTAAAATTTTAAGTGAAGTACTAGAGGGATATGTGTGCATTTGGTGTGTCTAATTAAAATGCCACATAGATGGTAGACAAGTTGTCTCGATTCATAAAAAAGTGTACCAAGAATCATTGCCGTCAAGTCGAGCACAACACTGTCTCAAAGCTGCTCGTCTCTCTGTCTGCAACCCGTCTTAGCTCTAGCTAGCTCGATTACATTGGTGTGTTTTTCCAATGGCATCGAACCCTAACTTGTGCTTCGCGGCACGGCGATGGCCTTTGTGGTGGTGATGGTGTGGCTGCAACAGCGACTACACTGTCGATTCTGGTGACTGGCAAGGTCATTGGGGGCAACGACGGAGATGAGAGAGAAGGGGGAAGATGTATTGGGCTCTGATTACGATGTAGGATTGTTTTGGCTAGTTTATTCTTGTTTCACTTATTTGTAATGACGAGACATGGATGCTCACCATATGCCCAAACTGCGGCATTCCGCTCGGCTGCAACATTAACTCATCCTTTCTATACATCTCCAGATTCTCCACCGCGATAGATCTGAGTGACCATCATCAATATTTTTCTGTGCATGTCATGCCTAGTGATTGAATTGTTGAGCCAAAGTAGAAGAAAGAATGGGTATCGCCATCTCATGCCGCCGCTCTTTCTTTATTTTTAAATGATATAGTTGTCGAGTGTTTAGGTGTAACGATTCAGGTGTAATGATTCGAACCGATAGCCCTAGCTCAAAAACCATTTTGATTGTACTGTTCTCGCGTTCATGAGGAGTACTTAAGCACGCAACATCCCGATGCCAATGAACGCGAGCAAAGAATGGTATTGCGTTTTACCAGTGTATTAGCCAACAACAACCATACGAGTAATGTAACAAAGATTAGGACAACTCAAGTAAAAGACTTTGAATAAGTTCACACTGTTGATGTTGTCTTGAATTCCATGAAGTTTCGATTGATTAGAGACTCAGAAAAGTCGATCGGGAAGTCTAAGAAGGCTTGGAGCTTGCAGGCTACACATTTCAAATATATTTCCTATCTACATGGGATTTCATGGGAAATAGTCCTAATTCAATGTTATTGGGATATGTCATGATTTTCCGAATATTTAGGGAATAATCACTAAAGATTTATTAGTTAGTTTCCTAAATTGATAAGATCTTTAGGGTGGAATTTCTTTGGATTAGGGAAGTAGAGATCTAGGGATCTATTTCTTCAATATTGAACCTTGTATCAAATATGCTCAAAAATAAGAAATCGTCTCTCTCTCTCTCTCATGGAGGTTGGCGGAATTCTTTCGCCGAACCACGTAAATCTCTATGTTTGAATTATTCTCGTTTCATATCATCTAGTTATGGGGCTCTTCCACACAACTATTGGTATCAGAGCAATCTAGGTTCTCCGTTCCTACACTGCGACTTCTGATTGGATGGCTGAAAAAGGTTCGATCATTCGATTTGATATTGAACGATTCACCGGGAAGAATAATTTTACACTATGACGGAAAAGGATGAAGGATCTGTTGATTCAATAGGGTTTATCAAAGGTTCTTCTGTGTAGATCGAACAAGCTAGTCACCATCACAGAAGATGACTGAGCCGACATGGAGAAGAGGTCGTGTAGTGCGATCCGATTGAACCTATTGGACGAGGCCCTTCAATACGTGGCGGAAATTGAATCTGCTCCAGAGGTATGGCTCAAACTCGAAAGCATCTACATGATGAAATCTCTTACGAACAAGTTGTTCTTGAGGAAGAGATTATATTCGCTTCAGATGAGTGAAGGAGGAGATCTGGTGGAATACCTCAACATGTTCAATCAGATGATCAGTGAACTTACAAGTAGTAAAGTTCGAGGATGAAGATATAGCGCTTCTACTGTTGGCGTCATTGCTGGATTTGTTTGACCACTTTGTGACTACGCTTCTTTATGGCAAGGAAACCCTGGAGATCGGGGAGGTGACTGCTGCCCTAATTTCAAATGATACCTGGAAAAGGACAAGTAGTATAAAATCTTTGGGAGAGGGACTCTTTGGGAAGGAGAAAAACAGTCAAGGAAGAGGAAGACCAACGGATCGAGGATCGACCCGTAGGGGTCGATCAAAATCCAAGGGAAAGTTCAAAGGAAGATGCTATGAGTGTAATGAGAACGGGCATACCAAAAGATTCTGTACAAATAAGAATGAGAAAAAGAAGAACAGCTCGGATGAAGCAAGTGTAGCCGACGGTACTGAGACCAATGATCGGGACATCTTGTCCATATCGTTGGGGAAGGACACCTTCGAAGATTCGTGAATTTTGGACCTTGGATGCACTTATCATATGTGTCCTCATTGAGAAGCCTTTGATGAGTATAAGGCATGTGATGGTGGTTCAGTTCTCATGGGGAATGACACTTCACGCAAGACTGTGGGAGTTGGAAACGTGAAAATCAGGATGTTTGATGGCATGATCAGAACCTGGTGGATGTGCGTCATGTACCAGGTCTAACAAAAAATCCGATTTCATTGGGAGCACTTGAATCCAATGGATGCAAGTACTCGGCTCAAGGTGGAGTCATGAAGGTGATAAAGAGAGCTCTTATTGTTCTAAAGGGACAGAGGCACGGGAACATAAATCTACTTATAGGAACCATAGTGCAAGGTGGAGCATTTGTGTCCACGGATGCTAGCATGGAGATAGATAACAATTATCTATGACATATGCGTCTCGGGCATATGGGGGAAAGAGGATTGATGGAGCTTCACAAGAGGAATGCACTCCAAGGTATGAAAACATGCAAATTAGATTTTTGCAAATTTTGTGTTTTTGAAAAACAATGCAAAGTACGGTTCAAAGTTGCAACTCATATGAGCAAGGGCGTGCTCGAGTATGTACATACGGATGTATGGGGTCCTTCACCAGTAAAGTCAAAAGGCGGAAAGGAATACTTCGTGACATTCATTGACAATTTCTCTTGGAAAGTTTGGTTCTACTTCATGCGACACAAAAGTGAGGTCTTTGACAAGTTGAAAGAATGGAAAGCCTAAGTTGAGACTTCAATGGGGAAGAAGTTTAAGTGCTTGAGATTGGACAATGGAGAAGAATACAAATCAACACCGTTCATGGTGCTTTGTAAGAAAGAAGGGATTAGATGCCACTTCAAAGTTCCAAACACACGCCAACATAATGGCATAGCAGAAAGGATGAACTAGACTTTATTAGAGAGAGCTTGGTGCATGAGGTTGCATGCGGGTCTGAGCAAGGAGTTTTGGGCAGAAGCTGTCTGCATGGCATGTTGTCTTGTAAATCGGTCTCCATCAACTGCAATTAAATGCAAAATTCCCGAAGAGGCATGGATTGGTACAACTGTCGATTATTCTAATTTAAGAATATTCAGTTGTCCTACTTTTGTACATGTGCAGAGTTCGAAGCGCTCGAAGTTGGATTCAAAGTCAAAACAGTGCATATTTCTCGGTTACGAGAAAGGAGTGAAAGGCTACAAATTATAGGATCCAAGTGAGAAGAAAGTTTTGATGAGCAAGGATGTTGTTTTCGATGAATTTGCAATGTTGAAGTCAAGCTGCGTGCCACACGTGACTGCTAAAGAGGAGAGTGATAAATTTATCATTAAGGTGGAGCTTGAAGCTAGAGAATCTGTGGAGAATGGTGAGTCATCCGATGAAGCTCCGGGAGTTAAAGAAACGGTAGAAATTCCTCGTACCATTGCGATGGGTCGAGGAAGGCACACTCTCAAAGCACCGAAGAGGTACAGTTTTGAGGACATGATTGTTTATGCTCTTATCGTGGGCTCCAACGATCCAAGCTCCTATCATGAAGCTTTGAAAAGTGATCACAAAGAAAAGTGGATGACCGCGATGATGGAGGAGATGAAGTCATTATAAAAGAATGAGACGTGGGAACTTGTGAAGAAGCCCAAGGATTGGAAAGTCATTGGCTGCAAATGGGATCTTCGAAGAAAGGAAGCAGCAATAGAGAAAGAGCAAGAGAGATACAAAGCCCGACTTATTGCTATGGGCTATGCACAGAAGGAGGGGATCGATTACGACGAGATATTTTCTCGGCTATAAAACCCACGTCAATTCGTATATTTACTAGCTATGGTGGCCGTGTATGACTTGGAGCTCGAGCATCTAGATATGAAGATGGCATTTCTTCATGGTGACTTCTAGGAGAAAATTTACATGGAGCAGCATGAAGACTTCAAGGTGGAAGGGAAAGAGAATCATGTTTGCTTGCTTAAGAGATCACTTTACGGTTTGAACCAATCTCCGAGGCAATGGAATAAAAGGTTTGATTCTTTTATGCTTCGTATTGGCTACATGAGGAGTGTGCATGATTCGTGTGTCTACTACAGAGTTTTGGATGATAAGTCACTTACTCTGATGATGCTCTATGTTGATGATATGTTGATTGCTACAAGAAACATGAGAGACATCATTTCCCTAAACTCTTAGTTAAGCAACCAAGTTTGAAATGAAGGATCTTAGTGCTGCAAAGAGGGTCCTTGGCATGGAAATCTTTTGAGATAGACGTGTAAGGGTAAATCAGAAGAAGTATGTTGAGAAGGTCTTGGAGTGTTTCAACATGGGAAAAGCTAAATCAGTTTGTACACCCTTAGCAAATCACTTCAGATTATCGGAGAAGCAATGCCCTAGTCCTCATGAGGAGGTTGTAAAGATGTCTCGAGTACCCTATACCAACAAAATAGGGAGTCTCATGTATGCTATGGTTTGTAGCAGACCGGATTTGGCTCATGCAGTGAGTCTCACCGGCCGATACATGAGCAATCTGGATAAGGAGTATTGGGAAGCTGTTAAGTAGATCTTTCGTTATTTGGTTGGAACTACAGAAATGGGTTTGATGTTCAGTTCAAAGGAAGAATAGATCAATTTAGCAGGTTATGTCAATTCGGACTTCGCTAGTGATTTGGACAAGTGAAGGTCCATCACGGGATACGTCTTTACTCTTGGAGTTGGAGCTATTTCATGGAGGGCAATACTTCAATCTACTGTAGCATTGTCTACAACCGAAGCTGAGTATATGGTGACAAATGAAGTTACAAAGGAGGGAATAAGCTGACCGGTTTGGTCATGGAGTTGGGTTTAAAGTAGGAAAGTGCTACACTATATTGCAATAGCCAAAGTGTAATATGTCTCACAAAGAATCAAGTGTTTCCTTTCAGAACAAAACACATTGAAGTTTAGTATCACAAGATTCTAGAATTTATGCAGAATGGTAGCATTGCTTTGAAGAAAATCCATACAAAAGATAACCTCGCGGATATGCTCACGAAGATGGTTACTACGAAGAAGTTCAAGTCCTGTAAGGACTTGATTTCTCTCACCCATCATTAAAGTTGATGGAGGCCGCACCAGTCTAGGTGCGGGCATACCTTTGTGAAGGTACGGTGGAGAGAGAGATATAAACATTTTCTTGGCTCGAGTGGAGGCTTGTGGTTTATTCAAGCCAAAGGTGGAGATATGTTGATGTTGTCTTGAATTCCATGAAGTTTCAATCGATTAGAGACTCGGAAAAGTCGATCAAGAAGTCTAAGAAGGCTTGGAGCTTCCAAGCTACACATTTCAAATATATTTCCTATCTACATGGGATTTCATGGGAAATAGTCCTAATTCAATGTAACTGGGATATGTCATGATATTCCTAATATTTAGGGGATAATCACTAAAGATTTATTAGTTAGTTTCCTAAACTAATAAGATATTTAGGGTGGAATTTCTTGGAATTAGGAAAGTAAGGATATGAAGATCTATTTATTCAGTATTGTACCCTGTATCAAATATGCTCAAAAATAGGAAATTGTCTCTCTCTCTCTCTCTTCCATGGACGTAGGCAGAATTTTTTCGCTGAATCACGTAAATCTCTGTGTTCAAATTATTCTTGTTTCATCTCATCTAGTTAGGGTTCTCTTCCGCACAACACACACCTCTAAATGAATCTGTCTAAAGAATTCACGACTCGTCCTGGACAAGACTAGATGATTTTTTTTTTTGGTCAAACAAGACTGCATGGTTAGGTTGCCATGGAGTGCAGACTAGAAGAACTAAAAGTAGAAATTAGTCGCTACATGTGTCGGTTATGCTCCTAATGTTGTAACCATGCTGTTACAGGGTCAGGAAGGTGAAGCTTTCGGACTCGATGCAGGGTACTAGAAGTCCTATGAGGAACATAAAACGCCTAAACAATCAAAATGTGAGGATGCCAGCTTGATTTTAGATATGAATTCGTAGGGAAGGGTTCAAGAAACTGAGCTTATTTGCCATGGTGCTGTGCCTATTAGTGATTGTTCCAATGACAATGATTCGCAGTAGCTCTGAGACTTGGATGCTAGTGCCTCGCTTCAATGCAAGATCTATCGGATTTTTACCCTTAGCTTTATGGTGCACTTTGTTGACTAAGCTTATATGTGAAGACACTGGAGCTAACATCCATTTATATGTTCCCTTTTTCCATTGACAAGAGGATAGTGGTAGCTGGTGACAGACGCAGTTCCTAGCAGCCTTCATGGTCCTCCTGATATGATCACGAGAGGAGCCCTAGCTCCAAAAGTTTCTCTCATGGCAATTACCACGAGCGCTAAGCATCGCATATTAAGAAGAACAAAGCAACGAGCGACGAGCCCTTCCTTTCTTGTTTAATAATCGAGCCATAAACTCAAACAATGGAGACTTACAACAGAGTTGCAAATTGTGTCATATTGAACGCCTAGGAAATCACATATTTTTAGTGAGAAATGATAGTTATAAGCCCTGAATAAGATATTGGCTCACGCTATTTCCACATCTTAAATAGCTTTATACACGCACTATAATTTAAATGGTCCAATATAGCCCTCTCTAAGACCTCATTAATGACAAGATAGCTATGAAAGAGGAAAAGCATACATCTATGTGCATAGATCAATCTCAAGATTTTTATTCACTTTCATCAAATATTGTTTCTTCTTCTTTTTGTGTGTTTGTCATTATGTTGTTTGCAAGAGTCCTCTAAAATTCGAGTATTGTAACGAGCTTTTTGGCTGGAATTCTATTTTAAAGTAATATTAACAAAGTTATGATGTCTAGAACAATCATTTACAATCTCTCTCTAAAGTTTAATTTCATTTAACTCCTCGTCATATAAAATTTTCGGTTAAAATTCTTTTCTAAGTGGAATTCTTTAGTTAAAATCGTGAGCTTTTTAAGATTGCAACATGGGTTTGGGATATGTTAATTAATAAAGATTAGCAACAAGATCCGAACTTAACACAAACAATATATCCTTCAATAGAGTTCACCTTAAGTACATTAGTAAGTACAAGGGAGGAAGTGGAATTTGTTAAAAAACGAATTGAAAATAATATAATGTGGCAGAATAAAATAACATTGTTTTGATTAATGCAAATAGTCTTTTCATGACAATGTGCCGCTTTTATATTTTCAATAAATAACAACTTTCACTATTTCGATTTGTGATTTTGATCAATAAATTCCCTTGAGGTTATTTCATCAACTCAATAAATTATGGTATACAACAGCCATTTAGGGTGTGAAAATAGCGTAAGCGTAAGATATTTTGGGGTTTTAATAGAAGAATCATTGACTATCAACACTTGCTTATTCATAAGCATATCTTCCCTTAGAAAAATAGACATGCATGTACTATCCCACCGAGAAAAAAAAACCCTAACCACATTTCGCGTGAACCTGCTTTCTAAAAAGATATACGACACATCAAATCACAACATCCTTCGCTTAGAATAACATTAGGGTCACACCCACCATCCCATTTTTGAAGCCTTAAGATATGTTTGGTAACTAGGATAAAATTGAGAATATGATAAAATTCATTATATCCTATATTTGGTTCCTATCAAAGACAAAATAAAGTTGGATATAAGAGTGATATAATATAGATAAAAATATCCAATGAGGGAGTTGGGACAATTGTAGAAATAATTTATTATATTCATGGTCTAAAAGTTATTTTTCTCGAATAACAAACTTCTTAAATTAATAAAATCGAATAATAATTTAATGTAAACAATATTTGAATTGTAAAATGAAAAAGAAAATTAAAAATGACAACAAAAAATGATAATAATTTTTTTTTTGGTAACCCAGGAACCCCCCGCACGGCCGACAGCCGGAGGGGTAAACCTGGGGTGACGCTAGCGCAGGATCCATCACCACGACGCCACACTTAAGAATCCCTAACGACTAGGCTGGGGTTCGAATTCTGATCTCTTCACGGGGGGACAAGAGCGCAAGCCAACGCAGCTGTTGCGGGCGGTGGTAAAAAAAATGATAATAATTTTCGTTTTTATTTATTCCCTTTTTTATTATATTTGCATTTCTTTTAACCTGTAATATATATTATATATTTATTATTTATATTTATTACATGTTTTAGGTAATTAGTATAGTTTATTATTTAATAAAATTTTATTTAGGAATGATGGAAGGGAATAAAAGAATAAACAAATAAATAAAAGAGAGGGAAAAATTTTAAAAAAATAGTAAGTAAAAAAAATGAAGGCAAGAAAATCAAAGTTTTATACTTTTCGAAATCGTGAAGGTGAATGATCGTATTTTCTATCTCCGACAAGATTCGGCATTCGTTAGGAGATCTACCTTGTCAACGTTGTCGTAAACCGTTTACATTTACTGTCATCGTCGAACCGGTAGCTTTGGAATGCTACAATGAGCTCTTTTGCTATTTAAGATTTAGATTGTACAATAGTCGTTGATTTATCGAAGGAGGTTATCTCTGCTTGGACATTTGTGGTTTCTTTAGCGGTGGATGAGATTCTTATCATCTCTTTGTGCATTTTTCAAGCTCATTTACATTAATATGCCATTCATATCAAACAGTGAACATGATAGAACATGAAAATATCCGATCTTAATACTGTCATTCACCAAACAATAGATAGTATATGATAAAATCCTTGGTTTTCATATCATATTCTATCCAGTCCTATTCTGATTAGAAATTCAAGCGACCAAACGCATTACTCATTGCACATGGATATCAATTATGTGATGCCGTGTTGAATATAAGCAAGTTCAGTAAACTTCAACCAATCATATCTTGACCAAACACTCAAGATTCCATTGTAACACAGATCGTTGTTGGTACTATCTTGCATGATTTCATAATTGCGTGTAAGTACTAGCGACGTTCTAGAGAACAAGTTCCCCATGCCTGAAAAAACAAGCATATGGGCAAATACATCTGTTGTGCCCATCTATGTAAAGAACCAATATTCGACCTCACGACGACGCACGAAAAAGTGGGAAACAAAAGTCGAGTACCTTTTTCGCGTCCACGTGATTTTTCAGGAGGGAGAATACATTACTATGTGATCTTGATCTTTCATGAACATTAGCTCTCTGACACGTGTGGAAGAAATGCAAACCTTTCTTTCTTTTGCTTTTCTGGTTTTTAGTTTTTGGCCTTTGCTAAGAAGTACTAGAAGATCACTTTCCTTTAGCGGATGAGAAAAAGCATTTTACATGACCATCCCATTAACTAGGGATAAGATCCTTCTGAGAGAGAGAGAGAGAGCGAGCTTCTCGGCTATCGAATTCAATATGATGATGTTCGTCCTAAAATATCAATTTACATCGTAATCAATCTAGATGACCCCAATCCTTTATGAAAGCCCCCCACAACATATTCTTGTTAAAATTGAAAACCCAAAAGCTATTTTCACTTTTTCATAAATAAAAAAAAAAAGGAAAGCAAGTCGCCCTATTTTCAAAAAAGAAAACGCAAAAGCATTCTCAGTACATTGGAAATGTATGAATATTGACATTCATATATGCGTAAAGATGTGAAAAGTCAAATATCAAATTAAAATCAAAGCTTATTCACATAATTCTATATTATAGGAAAATTGCAAAAATTATGTTTGATTTTAATTGCTTCGTATTAGATACCATATTCGCATTTCAAAACCTACAATCCATCCTCATTTTTTACAATGGAATTGAAGTTGCATCTCTCACCCGCACATAATTTACCAAATCATCATTTTATTTCCCAACCTGAGAGGTTTGCTCAATCCAACACACTACTACCATGTCTCCCCCTCTCCACTATGCATGCGTGTGTTACACCTTCGGAGGCCGTCAACGATGGTCGACCGTAGCCGTGCCAACTCAAGGCCAAAATGAGGTTGAACAACCTTGATATAGGTGCCATGGCCCAACTCTGCTTCATAGCTTGCGGGGCTTGCGAGCTTGTCACAGAAACTCTTGGCCTCAACCCTTGTGAACTTGAGGCCGACCTCGCATAGCTGCTACAACCGCGAACCGCAAGGTTAGGCTGAGCTCATGTGCCTCACTATTGCAATCCTGCAATGATCTCATCAAATACTACTTCAGGGATGCCGAGAGAGGGACATGTGAGAAGGGCATTTGATATAAAGAGCTGCAATTATCCCTAAATAAAAGTCATCTCAAACATCTTCAATTTTCTTGGCTAGAACTCTCGCGACTCATATGTCGATGATCATCTACGCATCATGCCGTATTGAGGAGTCAAAATCCAATGCATAAAGAAACCAAAGCAAAATAAATCACATATTCAAGTATTGAAGCAAAAGAAGATAAAATTGGGGACCTCGTGAAATCTATATCCTTTTTCAATTTGGACAACTTTTTTTTGTGACGCTAGGAGCCAAATCTGCAAAAAGTTCTCTGTCTTCACTCGATAGGCAAAAAAAAGGCGAAAAATTAATATATAAAAACTCTAATATTAATCTGTTGAAAATAAAAATAGATTGACTCAATATAAATATCTGAATAAAGCAGTATAGTAATTTCTAAGGAAAAAATACTGTTTTTTCCCATGAATGGTGTGGCAAAACCGAGCTCCTTGCCATTAGACTGCCATTAATTCTTTTCTTTTTCGTGAAATAGATATTAGTGTCTAATTTTTTTGAAAATCCCGCGAAAGAAAAATCATTTCACTCACGTTTCTTTTCGCGAATTCTTTTTCAGGAATAGAATAAAAGAATCTTGTGCATTTCGGTCCCAATTGGATGAATCCCATTTTCCCCTTCTCCGACTGAGCAGATGCCTCCTAGATAGATACACCGCAGGGAAAAGCCCCATTAACATGGATAATAATTGTACAAGAGAAAAGATTTGTTACGTACCCCTTTTTGTTCTCGAGATCTCTCTTTATATATGCCACTTGCAATCGCATATTGGTACTCTTTTAATTCCTCATCTAGATGTTCAAACAATAATAATAAAAAAAATCTTTTGAATTTTATTATGGCGACAAGCAAGTTAATTAGCGGTGTGTTCAATCTTACCATTCCATTTTTGTCATATTAATTAAGCTTACATACGACTCTAATGGTTCGTGAATGGAACATCCAAATATAAGGACAAGTTGCCAATTCATTATTCCTCAAAAGGTTAATTAAGATTTGGAAAAATTACACTAAGCTTAAAAAAATTGAACACAAGAGGAAGAAAGAAAAATTATTATTCATTTGAGTTGAGAAAATTCAAGGGTTTCCAGGAAAACTAGACCAGTAGTATGACTGTCATGAAATTTAAACATTGTCAAACACATTGCTTAAACTCTTGCTTGTGGGTGTTAGTGATTATGTGTGATCCCTCCAAGTTTCGTGACATCTCTAACTGATTAAATTTACGGACGTGTATTACGGTTGTATATGAAACACTATGAGTTTATATCTTAACCACGGTCTACATATAACCCTATACTCCTCATCTCTTTAACCTTCGTTGTCATATATAGTGTGTATCAAACACACTTATTTCTATATTTCAACAAAGATTATCGACCTCCGTTGATACATATAACCATACATGAAATCAATCGGACATATCGCACCATTCCAAAAGAGATTATACATAAGTTCCAGCACCGGGATAGGATAGACGCACAAAATAAAAGCCTGAAAATCATTGTCACCCCTCAAAAATCAGTGAAATGATAAACAAACAAATGAAGAGATAGCGAAGAGAGACATTGTGAAGCAAGCAACATGACGAACACAAAAGACGGGTTCCATCTGAAGCCGTACAAAGGACACCCCCCATGGCTTTTCCGTAAGAAAAGAATCGTCATCGTGCAGCACTTTGCTTTATCATCTTCTCTCACCAGCTCAAGAACTCACTCTC
The DNA here is from genome assembly GCA_031216285.1 of Syzygium syzygioides. Classification (NCBI taxonomy): domain Eukaryota; kingdom Viridiplantae; phylum Streptophyta; class Magnoliopsida; order Myrtales; family Myrtaceae; genus Syzygium; species Syzygium syzygioides. The sequence continues at coordinate 32,134,607 of CM062249.1, forward strand.
TCTCTCTTTCTCTGTCCCTCCCGTTTTCGTATACGTTCTCAGCGTCGCATTCATCCTCGTGAAGTCGAGTTCTCTTCGCATTTCACCTTCCATTGTCGAAATAGTAAGGACTATCGATTCCGAGTAGGTCGGCGTGTTTGAGCATCGCCAGCTTGTGCTTCTCTGCCAATGGATAGTGTCAATGGAATGGTTTCGGAGAGGCCGGTGGTGATCTTCAGCAAGAGCAAGTGCTGCATGTGCCACACCGTCGAGATGCTCTTCCGCGAGTTCGGGGTCAACCTGATGGTCCACGAGCTGGACGAGATGCCTAGGGGGAGGGAGATAGAGCAGGCTCTCTCGAGGCTGGGATGCAGCCCGACCGTGCCCGTCGTGTTCATCGGCGGCGAACTGGTGGGGGGGACCAATGAGGTCATGAGCCTCCACCTCAATCGGTCCCTGATCCCGAGGCTCAAACGAGCTGGGGCTATGTGGGTCTGATCGACTTATCCAACCGCGAGGAGGATAGCAATAAGTGTGATTTCGAGCCACACTAGCTTTGAAGATAATATAACTTATCAAATGCACTACTAGTTGGGTTACGGACTCTTTACCGTCGCTATGTACTGACTTTCATATGATATAATCCTATATCCATCACTTGTGAGATTCTGTTTTGCCGTAACGAGTGCTCTCTAGCTAATAAAATCAAGTTTGAACTTACATTTTGGATAGTTATTGTTAAAGATAGAAACCGATTTTGTCGTGGCCATTTCCTGTTTACTATGCCTCGGCTGGTTAAAACCAGGAAGAAAAGAAATGGCAAACCTAAACTTTTAAGTGAAGAAGTGGAGTGATATGTGTACATTTGGTGTGTCTAATTGAAAAAATCCACGTAGATGTTAAACAAGAGTTGTCCCGATTCATAAATAAGTGTACAAAAATCGATGTCGCAAGGCCGAGCACGACAGTGTCTAAAAGCTCCTTGTTTCTCTGTCCGTAACACTACTCAGTTCCAGCTAGCTCCATTACACTGGTGAGTAGTTCCAATGGCATCGAATGCTGACCCCTTGTGCTTGGGAATAGAGAGAGGAGAACGTCCGTCGCGGCGGTGATGACGATGGAGATGAGAGAGAAGGGGGAAGATGTATCAGGCTACAATTACGGTTTAGGGTTTCTTTGGTTTGTTTATTTTGTTTAACGTCGAGTATACATAAGGGCAATGATGATGCTCATCACGGGTCTAAACAGCGCTTTTGCTCGGCTGCAGCATCACCTCACCCTTTCTTTATATCTTAGTTTCTCCTTGTTTAACGTCGAGTATACATAAGGGCAATGACGATGCTCATCACAGGTCTAAACAGCACTTCTGCTCGGCTGCAGCATCACCTCACCCTTTCTCTATATCTTAGTTTCTACGAGGCAATAATTTCGAGCAACTGTCTTCAATTTTTTTGCAGTACATAAATCGGATTAAGACTAAGGATCGAATTGTCGAACTGAATTACAAGAAAGAAAAGGTATTGTCATCTCGTGCCGTTATCTTTTGCCGATTTTCAAACAACATTAATTGTTATCGAGTGCTCTAGCATAACCATTAGCGCCGTTGGTTCCGGCTCAAAAACCGTTTCGGTCTGTACCATATTCGTTCACAAGCAGTTCATTGGTCGACTCAAGCGGGCGACACTCCCGATGCCAAGGGAACGCGAGCATACGTTCCTTCACTGTGGAGTCTGTTCGCAAGCAAGCAAAAGATTCGGATTGTTTGTCAATAAACGTTTGTTCACTCGACCGTATAGATCGACAGCAACCGTACGAGCAGTGTACAAGATTAGGACAACTCAAGTAAAATAAAAAGGGTTTGAACACAGCTAAACCCCTCTAAAAGAAGCTTTCTAAACCGTTCAGAAGCGGCACCACTTTAAAAAACGAGAAAAACGAGAACAAACCCGTGTTTAAAACTAGAGAAAATCCTTGTCTCGAAGAAAATGACCCTGCACACCTTGGACTCTTGCACCACCTACGCAATGATGGACTGACTCGACTTGATCAAAGACGGAGACCGGCACTTATCCTAGATTTGTCAAACGAGTAAGTAAGATAAAAAAAATAGTCCAACCCAATTAGATCCATTTCCACGCAATGTCAATATAGTAACTCATATTCGACTCAACCTAATCAATATTACTAAAACACTTCCATATTCAAAATTATTTATGACCTATTTACTAAGTATAATTAATTCGTATAATAATTTAGTCCATCATACACGGATTAAATTGAGCGTGCAATCCATTTCGACGGAATCTAACATCCATCGTTGTACCATTATACTTAACAGGTCTATTTAACAAGAACTGTCTCGATCGTCAATGATACTCTCACCGGAGCAAGCCACAAACAGAACCGCGACATCTCACGCCCACACGTCGGATCACGTATCGGTCTCGTCGGAGTGCTAATGTAACCTAACATTCCCGTCCGAATGAGGAGGAGCTCTTGTCCAGGGGCCCCATCCCATAAGCCCATTACAGGGAGGGCCGTGGTTGGCTGGGGGGGGGGGACCCCTTCCATCCATCGGCCGCGCGTGCACCGCACCGTCCACGGAACCGCGTGGGGGTGTGGGGGGGGAGGGGACAAGGTGGGGGGGGAGCTTCTGGGACCCACCCCTGAGTCCCAATAATAATAAGAAAAGAAGGAAGGAAAACCAGGAAGAGACAAAAAGGAGACCAAAAGGTCAGGGGGGTGTGTCCCGCACGAACGTGGCCCGCCAAAACCGCACGAATTTAATGCAAATCTCGTCAGGACCTTGGAGATTTGAACAATTAACATTCAATCAAGCACGGGTGGAGAAGAGGAGGGCGACAAGGTGGAGCACACCGGGGAGAGTTGAGTGGGATTCGTCGACAACAAGAGCCATTATGTTGATATTCAATTCATCCGAGGTCGACATTCAATCTAGCTAGGACGTCCATTTATCTACTAAATATCGTATAAGATGTTAAAAATCACAACTTTATTCAATCAGATCCGACCGATATCCTATTCGATAAAAAAAAAAGGTCCAAACAATCAAACGCAGCGTGCATTATCTAACAATCATTTTGTTCGATTACGACTTTAATTTTTTTTATTATCATTACAAATATCCTAACATGAATCTAACATCATAAGCTTTTTTTGTCGACTGATATTGTTAGTTCTGCTACGGATCGCCTCGATGCTCCTCTCTTTTCGTATCGTTGCTCTCCGATCCCGGGGCGACTCCTGAGAGCAACGGTGGGGGGCAGCTCAAATCCTAATGAGATCTAAATAGATTTCAAGAGAAAATCGGAGTGGTTCATCAAAAACCCCGCAATCTTTATGTAATACGTATAAGAGCTCCCACGTCCGCTGCACACGCTTTGAGCACGTTAAACAGCAATTGAGGCAGATCTCAAGCACCCTTGAAACAAAGCTCTCGAAGCAATCATCGAGCTACAAAAAAAAATCGACTCGCAAGTACTCGAGGCGACGGAGGAGTCGCCTCCTATTATTTTGCAGTTTTACCACCGTGACATTGTCCCCCTTCCACTTTTCGCCCGAAGAAATTGCCCGTGTAAGTTCGAACAGTTCCTCTTTTTTTTTTTTACTAATTCAATATATAAGATAAGAAAAGCAGCAAACGCCAAAGCCAATCTGCACCATCTCATCTCCCCCCGTCTGTCCTTCTCACACTCTCTCTCTCTCTCTCTCATTCGCGCTCACGCGCACCCTCTACTCTCTCGCCACCGCCACCGCCGAGGCACTGCGGCCTCCTCCATCGGCGCCCGCGCCCGCGCCCGCCGATCTCCGCCGCCGGGGCCGGCGGCACGACGCGCGCGCGCCCCTGAGCAGGATGCTGAATCCGAACTTCGCGTCCTCCTTCGCCGCCGCCTCCTCCTCCTCCTCTTCTCTGATCTGTTCCCACGAGCGCCGTTGCTCGCTCGTTCGCTGAGGGAGCGTGCGAGCTCAGCTCGCCGTCGACGAAGTTTTTTTCCCCGAAGAGGAGCTTGCATCATCTACCTTTCGGGCTCCGAGAGCGTTGGTTTGGGCAGGGATTTCTCGTGCCGATGCTGCTCTTGGGTTGAGTTTCGAGCTTCTGGAGTGTTGACGTGTCGGTGTCGAGATTCGTTTTTAGAGGTTCTCGCCGGGTTTGAGCTCTTGAGGGGGAGAGAGGGAAAATGTTCGGAATCTCGCGCCGAAGGATGAAGCTCGGGAGGTAATGCGCGTCCGGGCGTTGCTTTCCGGTGTCTCGTGCTTTGGTGGTCGCTGTTTCGATTTTGTTTTGGCAGTTGAATGCTGTTGCTTGCTCTAGAAAATTCTTCGGTAGTTCGCTGTGAGAAGGTTCGAGTTATTTTGCGGATGTGGGTCGGCTTGATTAGCTTCATTTGTTTGTGATTACGTTGGGAAGTAGCTTGGTGTAGACTGTAGAAGGCCTGAGCTATAATGCTGATCTGGTTCCGCATAGTTATCTTCATGTGCGCGTGGTAAAAACTTTGGAAGGGAGACTATGTACTGTTAGGTTGCCGGAGAACATATGTGTGGGGTGTAGACTAGAAGAAACTCGAAGTAGAAATTAGTCGTTGCGTGTGTCGGTTATGCTCGTAATGTTGTGACCGTGTCGTTACAGGGTCAAGAAGGTGCAGCTTTCGGACTCGACTCAGGGTACCATAAGTCCTATGAGGCAAATAAAACGCGCGAGCAATCAAAATGTGAGGATGCCAGCTTGATTTTAGATATGAACTCGTAGGGAAGACTGCAAGAAACTGAGCTTATTTGCCCATTTACAGAATGAAGGTGCTGTGCCTGCTGGCGATCGTCCCAGTGAAAATGATTCGCGGAGTCCTTCCTCTACCCCCGAGATTAGTAGCTGTACATCTGGAAGCTCTGAGAATTGGATGGTTTTATCAGTAGCTGGGGAGAAGCCAATGCCTCGCTTCAATGTGAGATCTAACGGAATTTTGACCTTAGCTTTATGGTGCACTTTGTTGACTACGGGCAGACGCTGGAGCTAACATCCATTTATATGTTCCCCTTTTTTTGTTGACAAGCAGCACGCGGCGACAGTAATTGAGAACAAGATGATAGTGGTAGGTGGTGAATCTGGAAATGGCCTACTGGATGATGTTCAGGTATAAAATTATGTCCTTGAAGATTGCATGTTGATTTTGAATTACGTCTCCACTGGATGATGATAACAATATAATTCATGCAACTTTGCCATCTACTAATTATTCCAGGGAGCAATAAAGGTTCTCTTTTCCCTGTTCAGGTACTTAATTTTGACAGACTTTCGTGGACCAAGGCTTCTTCAAAACTTTACCTGTCACCAAGCAGTCTCCCTCTAAAAATTCCTGCATGTCGAGGTCACTCTCTGGTATGAGTAGCTCTCATGCTGCCTCCTGTCGATCCTTCTTTTCAAACATAGTATTGGCGCTTCTATTTTGCATTGTGTATTTTGAATCAGTTCAATATGATTAGTTTATGTCTTGTAAGGATTGCCGATTTACTTTATCTGGAAGCTTACAAATAAGATTTGCAAAGAGAAAAAACCTTGCTGGTAATAGAAGGATATTTCAGAAGTAATGGGAGACAGGTGCATGACATTTCTTGGCTTTTTGCCCAAGGGGTTAATTGATTGAAAATTGGAAAACTAACCAAGTTCATTAAAGTGATAATGGGACTATATCCAAGAAACAGTTCTATAAGGGAACAATCTCTGATAGGATGTCTGAGTAGAAACTTTCCGTTGTGTTTTGAAATGGCATGAAAAGGCATGCAAACTGAGAATTCAACAATGGCTAGGAAGAAGTACTAGCAAGTAAAAAATTCAGCAGCTTCTGGTTCCACCAGAAGTCTAAAACATTTCAAGTCCAAAATCTCCCTGGAAGCTGTGGAGCTAATGAAATTTTAAATTTGTTTACCATTTCTAGGTTTCTTGGGGGAAAAAGGTGCTACTAATTGGAGGGAAAACTGAACCAGGGACTGATAGATTGTCAGGTAAGATCTTTCTTTCGCTGATCATGCTCGTATTGCTTTTTCCTTTTTCCACCTGGTGCTGAATTTACTGCACTGGTTCTTCACAGTGTGGGTGTTTGACACTGAAACAGAGTGCTGGTCTCTGATGGAAGCTAAAGGGGATGTACCGGTACACCTGTTTACGTCAATGAACACTACTTCGATTAAATTCTGCACACTTTGATGATGATGATGATGATGTTGGTGATTTGATTGATCACCTCAGCAACAGCTGAATGCATGTGCTCATGTTCATTTCACTTGTTTGTTTCCATTTGTTTTCAAATATATCCTTGAATTAAAGCATGTCACCTGCTTGTGTTCTCCTTGAAAAGAGCTCCCATCTGAGTATAGATGACATGACATGATCAGAATTCTTAATTAGCTAGCACAAACTAGTTTTAGTGTTACTTAAAAAGTGCATTACATGCACTTCTGTTTTCATGGCATCTTATTTGCAAAAATTCATATTTTTCCCATAGGGTGTTTAACGCTATCATAACAGCAATACACAAGTGTTTTTAAAACTACGTTGCCTCGATTAGTATAGTAATCATGTACATATTGCGTAAGGAAATGTTTACTTCTGTAACTTACCTGACCTTATAGTCTATTCTGTCCTTATTTTTTTCTGACCTGTCAAAAGGGCCTCAAATATAGTAATGAAGGCCCATGATGCTGAGTTTTTATTCATAAAGCCAATTTGCATTGCAGGTCTCTCGTAGCGGTCATTCTGTGGTCAGGGCAAATTCGGTTTTAATCCTCTTTGGGGGTGAAGATGCGAAAAGGAGAAAGCTAAACGATCTACATATGTTTGATCTGAAATCATTGACATGGCTTCCTTTACATTGCACGTAGGTGGATTTCTTTTTTCTGCTTGTCTGTTCATCACATTCTTGTCGTAACCCAGATTTCACGCACATGCAGGGGTTCAGCACCATCTCAAAGATCCAATCATGTGGCTACTCTTTATGAAGATAAAAACCTTTTTATTTTTGGAGGATCATCAAAATCCAGAACATTGAATGACTTGTATTCGTTAGACTTTGAAACGGTGTGTTCGGTCTCTTAAGTTACCATTGTCCAAGACTCAATTTATATCAGCATTCTTGTCTTACTTCAAATGAAAATTAAAGTCACCAGCTTTTGGTTGACCTGCTTTTTGTTTAGATGATTTGGTCAAGAATCAAGATTCAAGGCTTCCATCCATCACCAAGAGCTGGTTGCTGTGGAGTTCTGTGTGGAACAAAATGGTATATCGCTGGGGGTGGGAACAGGAAGAAAAGTATGCATCCCTGGCTAGAGATACCTTTTTTCTCTATGCTAATACTCTTAAACTTTTAAACTGTACTGGCTGAGTCATGTAATATGTTTGGCCCAGATAGACTATAACCATTCTGATTAGGCCCAAAAACAAATAAAGATTACTCTTTTAACTCCACATTGCTTCTCAATTTATTAACTGGAAGATGAGAGAACTTGAGAACCACCCCTTTTGTGACTTGAAGCATCATTTTCTCTTATATTTGTTTGTTCATGTGAGTCGCGTTCTATGAAATTGGTGTTTTGTCTTTTAGCTCTACTGAGTAACAACTTACGACAATGCTCAAGAAGTGTGGCATTGGGCAACTTTTGAATATATGTCTAATCATCTAGCATGCATCAGTTTGGTTAAATAATGGATTGGAGAAAGAGACTTATGATTGAAGTTCTCGCTGGTGTTCCTGAATGTCAAATTATTATCTCATCTTGCTTATGGACCATGTCTTTAACAAATTTCTCCAGGACATTTAGAAACAGTCATCTTTGATGTGTTAAAAGAGGAGTGGTCTGTAGCTGTTGCATCACCTCCATCTTCCATTGCCACCAATAAGGTGATTCATATGTTTCCTTTTCCTGTTTCTTCATACAAGATTTGTGTTGAAGGATATTACTGAATGCTTTTTCTTCTTTCTCAACTCTTATCTAATTGGTCGACCAAAAAAAAAAAAAAACTCTTTATCTAATTGTACGGTTTGTACCCCTGCAATGCTGGGAGATATCACTGTTGTATATTGGCAATGCCATACCAACATATCACAATTCCAAATACTCTTTTCATACTTTACAAAACACAGAACAAGTACAGCATGCTGTTTGTTTTGCAATAAAATATCTAGCATGTGGCAGGACTACCCATTTTCACGTTGACGTTGCCTGCTGCTGTTGTTTACAATCTTTATAACTTCCAGGGGTTCAGCCTCGTGCTTGTACAGCACAAGGAAAAAGATTGTCTCGTGGCTTTTGGGGGGACCAGGAAAGAGCCATCAAATCAGGTTAGGATATTTTTTAGATCATTTTAAAACCAACAGTTCTTCCAATGATTTCTATGCTTTTTTCCGCTTTTTGTCTGTTAGTGGCGAACTTATTTTGATTTCTGAACTCTTGTCAGGTTGAGGTACTAGTCGTGGAAAAGAATGAGAGTCCAATAGACCGAAGACCTGTTGCCAAAAAAGCCTCTAGACCCCTGTTTGGGAGACGGTCATCTTCTAAAGGTCTGGCTACTCAACTAAGTAACGGTTCTTCACAGCGTTCAGTCGATTCAGTTGCTCGACAAAATCTAGCATCTACCATTGAGCAGCATGGTTCAGGCAGGAAGTCATTGTCAGAGTCCATACTTGTTGATCCAAATCCATCTTCTGGCAATGTCTCACTTCGGAAACAGTTTAGCAATGAAGAAGAATATAACAGGACTCAAAAGGTGGCTAAGCGTCTTGAAGATGAAGGTTCATCATTACAGGTCAGTGGCATTACCACTGGATCGCTTAAGTTGAAAGTGTTACAATTTTGCTTATTTCTTGCGTTCTTTCATAGAACTGAAAGCCATGACCTTTTGGTTAATTGTCGTTTTTGTTTTACATCGCAATTTTCGCAACTTAAAACCTAAATATATCAAGCCGTGCTTATGAAGTCATACCATCTCCACTCCAACAATACAGCACCCGGATCACCCTTAATAACAAGAAGGATGGATAAGGGAAGGAGAAAATAAATCACTAGTTTGGAAAAACAGAAGCTTGGGAAGTCTTCCTATTTCAGCCAACTCCTCTTGTATTTTGATATCTTATTAGTTCTTGGGAAGATGACCGAAAGTGGTCAAGTGAGCACATGAAAGGGAAAGCCTTCCACAGTGTCCTCTATAATTTGCTTGGAATGTGTACATCTACTGTATATGAAGGGCTAGGATATACCAATGTTGTCTAAGTGAGAGATTGGGATCCATGTAAGTGTTCTAAACAGGCTTCCAGGACCTATCCCCCGGCAATATTTGTTGTGCATCATTTTCCTCTCTCTCTCTCTCTTATCTTTAAGTGAGAAAAACTCATAGAAAGCAATGGAACTAGGTCTAATCATGCGGACTGCAAAAGTATCGTTTGCTGATGACTGTTTGTCAACATTAAGGAATTATGTCATCAACATTGAGGAAATATTTCATGAACATTACCTGAATTGTCCTGGTATTGCTTACTTTAAAAGTGGTTCAGTTACCTCAGTACGAATTTAACTAATAATGAGTGAATGATTTTGTTTGTTTCAGGCAGCAGAACACATGAAAAACCATTCTGATACTGTCCAAACCAACTCCAATGGATGTAAAAGCATTGGGGAAGAGACAGCTTTGGCATTTGAAGATGAAAACCTGAGTCCCCGCATTAATGGGAATGAGAGCCTTCCGGTTAGCAAAGATGATTTAGTATCCATGGAAACTAATTGTAAAGTTGGAGCACCTCCCTCTACTTCAAGCATATACCAGTTCTACGAAAAAAAAATAGCCTCCCTTATCAGAAAAAATGGAATATTGGAAGGACAGTTGGCGGCTGCATCCACAAACCAAGAAGCTACAGAGAAAAGCTTCTCATCCGTTCTCAAGTCCAAACAGGAGATGGAGAAGAAATTGGCCGATACTATGAAGGAGACGGAGCTGCTGAAGGAAAAGCTGGCTGATCTAGAGCTTACTCACGAAGAAGCAAATAGTTTATCCAATATTGTCCACTCTGACAATGTTAGGCTCGAACATGACGTAGCCTTTCTCAAGGCCATTTTAGATGACACTCAAAAGGTGCACATAAATTGCTAGTCAATTGGGATGTATTCATCTGTGAAAAAATCGCTTATGATGTCATCTTAATTGTTTGTCTTAGGAGTTGCACTCAACTAGAGGAGTCCTTGCAGGAGAAAGAGCCAGGACTTTCCAGCTTCAGGTATGGCTCTCATTCATTTCGGAATTTGTATAGATAAGAGCAGTCTTTTTCACTTTTAGAAATTTCAATACGTGGAGGAAAAATTGCTCTCAATAGCTTAAGATTTGTGTGCTTTTAAATAAAGAAAAGAAAATTGCCTGGTAGAAAAGGCGATGTAGCAGCAGATTGAATCCACGGTGTAATTCCTTTTCACCATTATGCGGCTTAGCTTCTACTCATGTTGAGTTACAATAACTGCTGATGTCGGGCCCCACAATGGCGGTTTTTCTTTAGTCGACAGTGCACTCGTGCCGTGTCCTTGTTCTTATCATTTTCCACTCGCAATGCAGGTTGAAGTTTTCCATCTCAAGCAGAGGTTGCAAACTATGGAAAATAGAGCGCCCACCCCGAGGAAGCCTTTTCATGTTTAGCAGCACAGGATCCTTAGGAATAATGAACAAGTTTTTTCTCGGCAGTATCAAGACGAGCCTGACCCTTGCTATACTTCACTTTGACCGCTGAGTCCCTTGCCTGGGAAGGCAGTGGCGAACGTGCACAAACATGGGGTGAAGGACACGTAAGACAAATCCTGTGATACATATGCTCTTTTGTATATATACGTGTCAAAACAGTTGTAGTGGCCTATTAGGTAACTTGTAGTACATCGTCAATCAATTCATCTAGCGGGTAATTAGCGTGAATCTAGCTAATCCTAGTGCAGAATAACAAACTGTAATGTCTGTGAATATGTGAAATTTTTCATATGCACGCAGCAGTCGGCAAGAATAACATTTTAGTTGTATCTGATAATAAATACCGTGAAATTGGTCGTTGGTACTTAAAAGCAGATCGTGGATTCCACTTCGTATCAAAGAGTAATGGGATGACTGAATGCGCGCACCGTACAGTCAGGTGAGCAAGATGGGCTTTGAGCGGGCGATAATTTGGCAAATATCGTGAGGCCATCGGGCCTGGCGGAATCCATGAAGAGATATCTCTCTTTGTTTTTTATGGCCATTCATGAATAAGAGACTAAACTAGCAAAGCCTTGCTCGACCTGGAAGATGTTGTGCTGTTTGCGACTCAAAAAGCTTTAACGAAATCCCACGCAGTACAGCCAAATAACACCAATCTCTAACAAGCTCATCCGATCCGTCTCCAGCCAAAGCCCCAAAAGGAGTACTCGAATGTTTTCTCGGGTCGAAGTATGTATTCACAAAGTTCCGATTTTTTTTTTCTTGGAAATGGTTAATGACCAAGAAATAGAAACAGAGGCCAACATAACTGTTTCAACTTTGGTCAAGCCGCGTGACCACCAACGTAAATGGACTAACTCGATACCCCAAATAACAAGATGCGCATGTCATAAATTGGGGAACGTAATCCCCAATTGAATTTCCTGCCCAACACACACACACACACACAACAGCATACGTCTCGAATGTTGCATCTTTCTATACTTGGCTGTATTTCTCTCTCTATTCCTTGAGTATATAAAATAACACCATTCATACCCAATTCCCATCTCACGCGCAACATTTTTTGAACTCCCAATAAAAACCTAAAGACAAAAGAAGGATGAAGAACTTCCCAGTGGCAGCAATCCTTGTGCTCGTCTGTTCTTAGCGACGAGTAACTTCCTCTTCCAGAAACGTGTGCTTTTTTTTTATGTTATTTGTATTATATATAAATCTAACTTTTATTTTTTTGGTTGGGGCATGAAGGCGAGGTGATTGTGGGGAAGCATACGGGGGCGTGTCGGTGCGAAGGATTATTACTCTCCCAACTGCCAGGATGACGTGTGCAACACCTTTTGCATTGATAAGATTGGAGCCACAAGTCCCGTTTGGTTCAGCTTTGGGAAGGGGCTTTTGGCCTTGAAAACCCCTTCCCAAAATGCTGAACCGTTTGGTTCTGCTTTCCGAGTCTGAAAAGCCGAAAGCTAACATTTGAAATGCCGAAAGCCCAAAGCTGGTCCGGACCAGCTTTGGACTTTCTGCATTCCACAAATGTTGAAGCCTTTTTTTCTCTTCTCAAATTGCCCTCACTAATAATAAGTAAAATGGATCCAAGTGCCTTTGCTTTGGAATACTGGAAGGACAGTTGGCAGCTGTACTAGCAAACCAAGAAGCTACAGAGGAAAGCTTCTCGTCTCTTCTAAAGTCCAAACAGGAGATGGAAAGAAATTAGCCGACTCTATGAAGGAGATGGAGGTGCTGAAGGAAAAGCTGGCTGATCTAGAGCTTACTCAGGAAGATGCAAATAGTTTATCCAATATTGTCCACTCTGACAATGTTAGGCTCGAACATGATGTAGACTTTCTCGAGGCTGTTTTGGATGACACTCAAAAGGTGCACTTAAATTGCAAGTTAACTGGGATTTACTCCAATGATCACTCTTTCTATTTGAGAAGGGGAAGGTGAGGAGTTCGATGCTCTACTTTCTCAGGGAGGATTAGGGATGGGAACGTTTAATTTCAAATGTGGATTTCGACTCTCACGCCTTGTAAGTAGGCAGGACAAAAATCTGAGAGTGAATTGAGAGTTAGAGTATGACAGACCGAAAAAAAAAATGAGTAGTCCTTCTTCACTTTTAGAAATTTCAGTACGTGGAAGAAGAGTTGCTTTCTAGGGCTGTGGATTTGTATGTCTTTAAGTAAAGAAACAAAGTTGCCTGGTAGAAAAGGCAGTGTAGCAGATTGAATTCATCGTGTAATTTCTCTTCACCATTACGTAGCTTAGCTTCTCTTCATGTCGGGATACAATAACTGCTGATACTGGCCAGGCAATGGCAGTTTTTCTTCAGTCGATAGTGCACTCATGTCGTGTAATTGTTTTTCTTATTTTCCACTCGCAATGCAGGTTGAAATTTTCCATCTCAAGCAGAGGTTGCAATCTATAGAGCCCCCCAAAGGAAACCTTTTCATGTTTAGCAGCATGGCATCCGTCAGAATAATGAACAAATTTTTCTCGGCGGAGTCCTAGCGAGCTGATGATTACATTCGGGCCATTCTGTTCTCACTTTGACCGCTGAGTCTCTTGCCTGGGAAGGCAGGAGCGAATGATCTGGCGAAGGACCCCGTAAGACAAACCCTTTGATTTACCTGCTCTTTGTATATATGACTCAACAGTTGAGGGGGCCTATTAGGTAACTTGTAATATATCATCAATCAATTCATCTTGTGCATAATTAGCACGGATCCAGCTAATTCTAGTGTAGGATAGAAACTGGGCCTAATACCCTAGAAAACCTCAACTTTTTGTCCAGTAACTTGTAATATATTGTAACATTCCAGATTTTGACCCACTTTTGAGATTTATAAAACGCGCGATTTGTCAATGTGCTTATAGTAGAATCTCACCCGAGAACTGATCACTCTCGGTTATTATTTTAAACTAGAGATTTCGCTAGAATCGCACTCGATCAAATTTCGCCGTTATTTAGACCCTGAACTTGGTAGTCAATTTTCGGGAGTTTCAGGACGAAATAAATTGGACGGTGTCGACATTAATGTGGCCCGTATCGAGATTGTCAGGAATAATGGAAAAGTTAGAGTTTTTGGACCAGGTGTGAATTTGGACTAATAGACCCTCTCGTTAAACTTTGGTCAAATTAATTTGGCCTTTGTCCCTTTTTAAGTGCGAGGTCCACTTTGGACCGGTAGACCATTTTCCGTTTTGAGATTAGACCCCCGGTTTGCGTTTAATATTTAAATTTCTATAATTTTTCAAAAAAAAATCTCTCTCTCTCCCCCCCTTGGGAACCCACACGCGCGTCCCATCCCCCCCACCTGCCCTCTGCTGATCTGACCGAACCTCTCTCTCTCTCTTCTCTTCTCTCTCCTCTCTCCTTCCCCTTCTTCTTCTTCTTTGTTCTGGTCGGCCGGGAGCTTCGCCTTCGCCCCGCCTGCTCGCCGACCGTCCGTCCAGCTCCGCCGCGAGCCGCCTCGCCCCGCCGCGCGTCGCGCCAACTGCCGGCCGCCGTCCCGGCTACCCTCTCCCTCCTCCCTCCTTCGCTGGCCTCCCCGAAAAGCCCCTGCTTCTGGTTTCTGCTCCGCTTGAGTCACGCCCGGCCGGAGCTCGTTGCTGGCCGAGCCGCCGCGTCGCCGTGCCACCGCGTGTCACCGTCGTCGCCGTCGCCAGCAGCACCGCCGCCGTCCCGTCTCCCGCCTCGGCCGCTTCTTCCTCTCTCTTTCCCCCGGCCTCCTCCCCGTCCGTCTTGCCCGAGCCGCGCCAAGCCAGCAAGGTCGCGCCCGCGTACGCCGTTCGCCGGTGCTGCTCACCTACTCGCCGGCCGGCCCCCGTGCCGTCTGTGCGACCGACGACCGCCGCGCCGGTCGCCGCCCGACCAGCCGCCGTCCCGGCTGCCTCCTTCCTCCTCCCCCGCGCGCGCGCAGCCAGCCCTTCGCCGTCCCAGCAGTGCCCGTCGCCGGTCGACTGTCCAGCCTCGCCGCCGCGTCGCTGCCGCCCCCGAGCTCGCCTCGTCGCCGCCGTTCCCGTCACTGTGCAATTTCCGGCCGGTCACTGTTCATCGCCGGCGTTACTGTTCATTTCCGGCGCCGGCGACACTGTTCCGTCGACACTGTTCACCCGAGCCCGATTTGGTTCGTCCGGCCCGTTTTAAGCGTAGGACACCCGGTGAGTACAACCCTAAACCCTAATTAGGATAATTTACATTTCTAGACCGGTTTAGGGGTTAATTAGGGTTATTTAGAGGTTAATTTAGGGGTTAAATTGTGGAATTGATTAGGGACTTTGATTGTGGCTGATTTGATGGATTATTCTGATTAATTAATGGAGGATTAGTGGCCCGAGAGGCGCGATAAATGGGTTAGTCAGTTCGGATTAATTTGGCTCGAGTTCGGGTTTTATTTGTGGATTATTTGCGCGCCGTATATTAACTTTTGGTGGTGGTCAATTAGATTGATATTTGGGGAGTATAATAGAATATTTTGGCGATAATTATTGGCCCAGAAATTTCGGTTTGATGGTCGCCCACGGCGAGATTAAATTTGGGCGCGACGCGATTAATTTGAGGACTAGGCGTGTGAATACTGAGATTGGCTGATTTGTGCAATTGATTGGCCAATTGAGCCTCAATTCTGATTAATTTGATGGTGCCTAGTTGCATATCCAGTGAGACCAAGAATAGATTAGCTTGGCGGGCTTCGGGTGCATAAATTTCATGTTGATCCAATCGGGTGTTTTATATGCATAATTTATGTGTCGAAATTGTGCCATGACTGTGTGGGGTGATTTGATTTACTTGGGTTCGTGATTCATTGAACTAAATGCCATTATGAAATTTATGAGTGCCCAAGTGTGGTTATTGCAGTCATGAATGTATATCATGAACATTGGCACGACATATGCATATACGAGTATGCCCGAGTGACATGTGCATTGTGATCACCTAAATTGCCCTGATGCGTTTAACGCGGGGTTCAGATAAAATTGAGGTTTGTGAATGTGTGATCACAATAAACCCTGATGCGTGTTACGCGGGGTAGTGAATGCCGTCCTGATGCGTGTTACGCGGGACGATGCCCGGTACGCCCGGAAGACGACCAACCTGATGCGTTTTACGCGGGCTCTGGTTCGTGAGGAGATCGGTGTTGCGCCTGATGCGTTTTGACGCGGGCTAGAGACGCTGGGCCAGTTGAGGCGTTTTAACGCGGGCCACGGAGTGTTGTGATTAAAGAAATAGACCTGATGCGTGTTACGCGGGTCGGACCTGATGCGTTTAACGCGGGTCGGAGGAGAAATTGAGAAATGGCTGAGTGCTAGTGTGCAAGTATGCGGTAATGCATTGATGAGGCATGAGCATGAGTGCGAGCACTGGCATATGCATAACATGCGTTGTGACATGGGAATGCGTGTACATACACTGTGATCAAGTTCTGTTGCGTGTTTGTTATTATTCCTGGTACGCCTAACCTGCAGGGTCATGTGATTTCTAGATTCGGGCCGAGGGCCTGAGTCATGTACTGTTTAGTTTGTGTGCTGTCTGTCTAGTACTTGTCAGGAGGTGCATGTTAGCCTAGTTTAGGTTTAGGGAATTACTCGCTGAGATTTATTCTCACGGTTGTTGTAAAACCGACATTTTCAGATCCCCGGCCTTGAGGATGACAGGTGTCCTGATGCATTTTTGAGAGAAGTCCCCGGCTAGTTGTAGTGCCTGAGCCCGAGCCACTTATCTCCTTTTGTTAGTAGTGGCCTTGTATTGCTTTTGATTTTTTTGTATACGGGCTGTACTGGGATATTGTAAGTTAATTCCGGTATTAGTACAAATGTTGATTTTTGGGGAAATACCCTTGGTCATGTATTGATATCTGTACGGGTGGTTTTAATTGCTTCCGCATGTGCTGTATATCTTTGTGTTGGGTGTTGGGTCGGCGACGCGTCCTGGGACGTCGCACACAAATCGACCTCTGCGAGGGATGTGGCGCACCGAGAAGTGCGGGGCGTGACATATATCATCAACTTTAGCTTTTGTTCCAATTTTACTTTTTTTCTCATAAAAAACCTTCAACTTTATGTTTAGTTCCAATTCTACCATAAACTTTTATTTGTCTTATAAAAAATCCTCAACTTTAGGTCACGTCTCAATTCTATCATAAACTCTCTTTTTTTGTCCTATGAAAAATCCCACAACTTTAGGTCTTATCTCAATTTTACCATCAAGAGCTAATTTTACTCTAAAACTTTTACAGTATCATAAAAAATCTCAAACTTTAATTTGAGTCACAAACTTCGAAAGATCCACGAAGGGATCTCTATTTTTAGCAAACCTCATCCGATCACCGTCAATCAAAGTCCTTAAAGGGGTTACTTAAAAGGTTTCTCTTTTGGATTCGGCATTTATTCCATAAATCACTTTGCAAACCCTCTCAAATAAGGAAATCTCCACTTGAAAATGGTTTATTACTTGAAAAATTAGGAAAAAGACCAGCATAACCATTTGAACTATCCTGACAGGTGAAGTAACACAAAACCGTACGAGGTAAAACCTACTCATTAGAGTGTGCTAAACAGAGAATCCCCAACTTGTCAATGTCAATGGAGGAGTTGAAAAGAGCTCATTCAATGCAAGAAAAAGAGAAGGGGAAGGTAATCCCCTATTGAATTTCCTGCCCAATACACAAGTGTATCTTTCAATACTTGGTTGTATAACTCTCCATTCCTTAAGTATATAAAATAACGCCATTCACTCCCAATTCCTATCTCACACACAAAAAATTGTGAACTCCCAATAAAAATAAAAATAAAAACATAAGAAGGATGAACTTCTAAGTGGCAGCAATCTTTGTGCCCGTTCTGTTCTTGGCTACAAGTGAGCTTCCTCTTCCGGATACATATGCCTTCAGATATATGTACTGAAATTATTAGAATTATATTATTTATACATGTATAGTTTCCAACCAAAGGACAATCTAATTTCTTTATTTTATATTATTTTTTGGTGGGGGGCATGAAGGTGAGGTGATAATGGGAAGGTATACGGGGCGCGTCTGTGCAAAGGATTATGATTTTCCCAACTGCCAGGATCAAGCGTGCAACACCTTTTGCATTAATAAGATTGGAACCAAGTGGGGTTGGGGAGGTTTGTAGTAAGGATGGATCCAAGTGCCTTTGCTTTCAACCTTGCTAAAAAGTAAATGGCTCCCTCCCTCCCTCCCTCCTTCCTTCCTTCCTTTCTTTCGACACCCATGTCCACTAGGTCATTGGCTTTTCTGTGACCTGCCTTCAATAAAGTGATCATTTTGTGACATTCTCTCTCTCTCCCCTAAATATCACTAATCTCGGTGTAGATTATGTCTGCAAAAGTTATCTTAGGATATCACGTAATTTTATTGCAATCGGAGCTTCATCTCTCTCCGGGATGAGCCATATGGGCATAAGATGTAGACCGACAGTGTCACGAGCAGCGGATTCTTACAATAGTAACAAAGTAATTTGATGAACTGATTGTGCTGAAATTACATGAGTTGAAAAATGCCCGGAATGGCACACGTTGATTGTCGCTTGACAATCAATAAAAATCAGAAGTTTCGAGCAATCGCAATCCTTTTGCATTAAACAAACAACTAACGATTGAAGGGAACTTGACTTGATCTTGGTTCTTGAAGTGGAGGTCTAAAATAATTCGAACACTCAATTCTCGGGTTCAAAGAAGTTTGGTTTTGCCTACATTAAATATGGTGCAGGAAATTGAAGAACATAAACATAAAGTAAAGTAAAACCAAATTGCATTTACATGATAGAAAATTGATATGCGGTTAAACTAATATTTATTACAGACTACCCACTACCTATTTATAGGCTATTGGATATACGACTTTTTATCACACAGACTACCACACAGCATCATTAAAAAAATAAAATGGAAAAATTTGTTCAAAAATCCTAAACCCGTTGTATGGTAGCCAATTTAGTCATAAACTTTTCAATTTAGCCAATTTAATTCTAAAATTTTTTATGATTTTTCAATGTAATCCATCCAGCCAATTTTGATTGGAAATTATTGACATGGCATGCAAGCCCTCACCCAATCGCTGGCAACAGTCGTGGATCATCGCCATGGCCCTTCCAAGAAGAAGAACAGTGGAAAACAGAAAGAAAAGAAAAGAATAAAAATTTATACATATTTTTGGTAAATTTTTAAAAAATTGCAAAAATCGTCAACGTCATTGCCGGTACTGCCACATGGAATGGCTGGCATTACTAAACCACTACATCAACAATTTCCGGTTAAAATTGACCGATACTACATGGGAGAATCGACAAATGGTTAGGACTAAATCGGTCAATTTGAAAAGTTTATAGTTAAATTGGTTGCCGCACAATGGATTTAGGATTTTTTGGATAATTATCCCAATTAAAATGTTACAAGTTTGAAAAAAGACAAGTGCCGTTAATTTCTCACTAACAAATAGGACTTTTGAGAGAATTCTAATAATGATAGAAATGTTTGTGCTTTATTTTTCTGAGGGTGCGAGAAAAAATAAAACAAAAAAATGTGTTGTTTCTAATAAATAATGAAAATTTAAGTTTGAAAATCATGCAGTTAATCTCATTTGCTTTTGGTTGAATTGGGAAAAAATGGGACACCACGAAGAACCGAACAATGAGCCATAGGAGGTAGGAAATTGTCTGAGCACGGTTCTAAGGGAAGAAATCAACCCACGTAGTCTAATCGGGGAGAATAGGCGGTTGGATAGGGAAACTCGGAAATTATGAAGGCTCGATTCGATAAAGCTGCAGAATACTTGCAACTTCCATAATCTCTATCCATTTATAATGAGCCGATTGAATTCGAACCAATTGCAACACAGTAGAAACTTTTGTTGACACAGTTTTGTGGATGTAGAAGACAAATCTCTCGATCAGATGGCAAACAAACTCTGTATTAGGCAAGTCGCAAAATCCAAGACTTAGGTGCTAACAAGTGCTCCCTTACTTAGTTGTAAATTACCCAATTAGTCATAAATCTATTTTACGGATGCTCGTTCAGTTCTAAATTTTTGAATTCTGTCAGTTCAGTCTTAAACCTTTTGATGATTGCTACATGAAATCTTTCCGTCCAATTTTAGCTTGAAGATGCAAACGTACCATGTAAGAGCCAGAGTGTTCGATTATGGATCTCGATGCATCATTGTGGAGATGACTTCCACTTTATAAAAATAGGGTTAATACCACCAAAAAACTTCAAACTGGTGCAGCCGTACCACATTTACCCTAGACTTATTTTCATATCACAAAAAATCACGAATTGGTATACTTTTTTTTTTGGTAAAGACGAATTGGTATACTTGTGCCACATTTACCCTAAAAAAATTCATGCTTATCACAATTTGGGGAAAATGTGGCACGAATACATCAATTTGGGTAAATCTTGAAACGTCCCAGAATATCACACGTGACATGTGTCTTTGCTAAATATATTTTATAACTAGTATTGGCATGGGGAAGCACAAAGAATTGTCCACATCATCCCAAACAATAAAAACTCCCGCGATTAATGATGTGAATATACTTTTTTATGTTAATGCCACTAGTTACCAACTTAACACAAAATTCAAACAAATACAATTCAGGGGTTGATGGTCTCTGGCATCTTCTGATGTCATCATAATTGTTTGTCTTTGGAATTGCACTCAACCAGAGGAGTTCTTGCTGGAGAAAGAGCTAGGACTTTCCAGCTTCTAAGTGTCAGCCTGTTTCATTTCGTAATATGTATCGATAAGGGTAGTCCTTCTTCACTTTTAGAAATTTCAATATGTGGAGGAAGAACTCTTTCAATGGCTTTAGATTTGTATGCCTTCAAAAAAAGATAAGAATATTGCCTGGTAGAAAAAGCGATATAGCAGCAGATTGAATCCATGGTGTATAATTCCTATTCACCATTATGTGGCTTAGGTTCTACTCAAGTTGGGACACAATAACTGTTGCTACCGGCCCCCATAATGGCGGTTCTTGTTTAGTCGATAGTGCACTCGTGCGTGTCTTTGTTCTTATCATTTTCCACTTGCAATGCAGGTTGAAGTTTTCTATCTCAAGCAGAGGTTGCAATCTATGGAAAATAGAGCCCCCACTCCAAGGAAATCTTTTCATGTTTAGCAGCATAGGATCGTTCAGAATAATGAACAAGTTTTTCTTGGCAGAATTTCAAGCAATCGCGGTCCTTGTCGGTTAAAGAGCCAACTAGTGATTGAAGGGAACTCTGACTTGTTCTTGGTTCTTGAAGTTGTGATCTAAAACGATTCGAACACTTAATTCTCGGGTTCAAGAAGTTGATGGCAAGAGATCTCGTGCAAGAAGTTTGGTCTTGGCTCCATTGAATATACACCGCCGGAGAGGTGGGGGAAATTGAAGAACATAAATCATAGCAAAAGCAAACTGTATTTACATGATAGAAAATTGATATGCAATTAGAGTAATCCTTATTAAGATTACACATTGCCTATTTATAGGCTATTGGATATACAACTTTTTATCAAACACACTACCACACAACATCACATAAAAATAAATGAGAAAATTGTCCAAAAAATCATAAACCTATTTGTTTGCACCAAAAAATGACCAAGTCGTCAACATGTACAAGCACGTGGCTATTGCATGGATATTATCATGCACGTGATGCATTGTTGACAACCACAAGGATTGATATTGATATTAACGCACGTCAATAGTTATGACCGATCGATTGTCAATATACAAAGACTAATGGTTAATGATGATCGACAATGATATTGATCAATAAGGATCGCTAAGCTTTCCAGGGGTTAGAAGAAAGCTGAATGCCTAAGGAGCATCAAGATATGGTTACAAGTTCAAAGTCACTAAAGAAAAAAGCAATTAGGATTGCGGAACAACTAGCATGCATTTTTAAAAGATGCAATTGTTCAAGAACAAAATCATGCCATCATGAGAATATGGGTACAAAATTCTCGGAGATGGAGGAACTTGGACACAACCGTTGGAAACTGCTCAGAAGCGGTTATGGGACTACCACTATAAATACCATTGCTCGTCTACTAAAGCACCCCCTTGCGCACAAATCAAACAAAAATGCAACCTGTCGATTATTTTTAATTTCCTACACTATACTTTTAGTTTCCAAACTCGCGTTGTTGATTAAATTCCGACGAGTTTCTTTATCCTGGCTGTTGTGTCATCGATTCAATTCTGGCATAGCATCTTCGCATTCTCAAGCTTCGTCGTTGATTAAATTCCAGCATTGTTTGTTTGCACTCAATTCTGTTATAGAGTTTGTATTTTCCAAACCTTATCGTAGATAAATTCTGGCAAGATTTGTGTCTCTACAGTCTTGTGAAGTTGAAGTTGTTAATTCCCTTATCACCTGTGATATTTTATGTTCGGAGTCACTACAGAACCTTTCTCCCTTAATTAAAAACCAAAGAACGACTTTCCAATAAAGATATTTCATTGCAAGAGAAATTCCAGCGAAACATCATTTTGGCACGTCTGATGGGACCATGTGGCTAATTTGAGGAAATACAATGGTACATACGAGGCATTAACTCGATCCCGACAATGCTAGTGGTAACAATTTACCACAACCTCCTATCAATGAAAGGGTGGGACAATTTAAGTCATCGACTACACAACCAGTGGCAGATTAAGCACAAGGTGGACATGTCAACATCCAAAGACAACTCACCAATGAGCAGAGATGGCAGTTGGAACAAGTCCAGTAATGGTAGCTTCTATGTGGAGGTTGCTTAATGAACACCATAACAAAACACCTAACCACCTGATAAAGTACTCTATCGATGTGGTTAAGCCAATGATTGTCCGTACCTTCCATGAAGTCACGCACAGACAGGGAACATCAAGCCATTTAATTCATATGCAGGCTAATCCTACTAATCCTGCACTTTCGACGTATGTTCCTTCATCTACTACTACGTAAGTTACTTTTCGTACCATAGGAAACAAACCGCCACCTCACCACCACCAATTAGGATTTTGCAAATGGCTGAAACTTTTGATACAACCCACACCAATGAGGCGATATCTGTTGAAGTAAACCCAAATGGTCATAACAATGGCAATTTGGTAAATCAAAATACTCAGTAAAATTTGCCATTGCCAAATATGGAAAACGTATAGCCAGTTGCCCCAATACCTCTGGTTGATAATGTGAGACCAGTTGAGATGATGCCACAATATAACATAGAGCTGGTCTTATAGAGACCTAATGTTGTCATCGATAGCCAAGGTAGACCACCGTCTCCACCTAAGGGGCAGGATGGTCAAAGACCTGTAATAGAATTAATGGCAATGCCCAATCCAGTGTATGCTTCTCAAGGACCAAATATGGTGCTCGACAACCAAGTTAGACCACTACCTTTTCCTGGAGGACAACCTTTTTAAGTGATACCTAGTCAAGATCCCCAACAGGTCCAGCAATACTAGGCCGAGTGATTCAAGGCATAGGATCTGACTCAACGAATATCAAACCCATATACAGAAAGCTATATCCAGAGGGGATGGATATGGTTCCTTATCCAAGAGTTTTTAAGATGCTCGATTTTCACCTATTCTCTGGCAAAGAAGAGCAATCGACAGTAAAGCATGTTAGTCGATTTGTTGCACAATGCGGTGATGCATCTCATGATAATTGTTAGAAGGTAAGGCTTTTCCCCTTATTATTATTCAAGATTGCTTTCACATGGTACACATCTCTACCGATCAATTCTGTACACTCTTAGGAGTATATGAAAATACAATTTCACCACCAGTTCTACAGGTTAGTACCTGATGTGTTTATCGTTGATTTGGCTGCTATTAAATAACAGAATAATTAATTGGTGGACAGTTTATGACTAGATTCAAAACAGCAAGAACCTTTGTTTCGTTGCTAGAAAAACTTTCGTGGAAACAGCCTTTAACGGCCTGAAGTTTTCTTTAAGGGATAAACTGGAAGGTCAGCCATAGAGTGACCTTTTTCAATTGGCCAGAAAGGCGATTAGCCACGAGAACCTACTAAAAAAAAGCAAGAGACCTAGTAAACATGATGTGACCTTTGTAGAAAGGTATAAATCTGAAGATGACTTAGACCAAGGAGAATATGCTAAGATAGTCGTGGCCAAAATGGTTATCGACAAGCCATATGTTTCTCAAGCATTGAGACCAGCCAGAATCAAAGAGAAGTTAAAGGAGAACATCATAGTGTAAGGCATTAGACACTTCGTATTGCTTGTTTTCTTTTGTATTGTTAGACATGAACAAAATGGATGAGATTTTCGGCTTACTTTTGGCCGCTGGCTGAATAAAACTGACCGAAGGCCAAACCATACCGAACAAAGAGGAATTGGCGAACAAGAAACATTGTAAATAGCACCACTCATGGAGCCACAGCATTGCCGATTGCATTTTTTTAGGAAGAATGTCCAGGAAGCAATTCAATGGGGGTGAGATTAAGTTTTTCGATGAAGAAGGAAAAGCCCCAATGGAGATAGACGTCGACCCATTTCCTGTTATAACTGAGATGGTATCGGTTAACTAAAGGGTAAGAAGCCGTGGCAGCCAAATCTGTGTGCTCGGTGGAAGCGGGAAATTGGTCAAAGCTACTATACTCCACCCAAAGAGAAGATACCACAAGGAGAATTCCCTGGCCAGAGCACACAATATAACCGTCGATGAATCATATTAACAATCTTAATACTATGTCGCCCTAAGGTATTCGATCGAATTACCTTCCCTAGATGGAGTTTCTTCTTTGCCGGTTTATGCTAAAGCATCCGCAAAATTTGATAAAGCAACCACAGTGTTGCTATGCAAAATTTCAAATTCGCCTCATTGATTAAATTCTAGCATGTATCTTTATCCAGAGTATTGTGTTATCAATTAAATTATGTGTAACATATTCGCGTTCTCAAGTTTTGTCTTCAATCAAATTCCGGCACAATTGGTTTGCACTCGATTTCATTATAGAGTCTATTTTTTCCAAGGCTTGTCCTTGATTAAATTCCAGGACAGTTTGTCTTTGTACAATCCTATTAAGGTTAAAGTTGTTGTTTTCTTATTACCTATGATATTTTCTATCTGGAATCGCCGTGGAACCTATCTCCATTAATTAAAAACCGAATAACGACTTTCGGTGAATGGTATTTCATCGAAAAACTATTATACGACAGATAATTCAATCATAAACTTTTCAATATAGTCAATTTAGTCATAAACATTTTGACGATTTTCAAATATAATCCTTGACCAAAATTCACTAGCGTGGGCGGCAAGCCCTTGCCCAATAGCCGGCAATGGTCATGGGTCATTGCCGAGGCCATCCCAAGAAGATGAACAATAGAAAAAAGAAAAGAAAAGAAAAAGGAATATAAAAAATCTGAAATTTTTTTTAAAAAATGCAAAAATCGTCCATGTTAACACCTATAGTCCCACGAAAGATGGCTGGCGGATGGCCGGTGGAGAATGGACCACCACATCAGCGATTGGACTACGTTAAAAAATCATCAAAATATTTAAAACTAAATTCTCTAAATTGAAAAAATTTAGAATTGAATTTGCCGCTATAAAATGTCACGAGCTTGAAAGAAGACGACTACCATTAACTTCTCACTAAGGGATAGGACTTTTGAGAAGATTCTAAAAATGGTGGAAATGCTTATGCTTTACTTTTCCGAGGGTGAGAGAAAAAATAAAACTAAAAAAACGTGTTCTTTCTTATTATTAATCAAAATTCAAGTTTGACAATCATGCTATTAATCTATTTTTCTTTTGGTTAACTTGAGAAAAAAAGGGGGCGGCACAAGAACTGAACAATGAGCCATACAAGGTAGGAAACTATCTAAGTATGGTTCTAAGTGAAGAAATCAACCCATCCGGTCCCGATGGGAGAACAAGCGATTCAATAGGTAAACTCAGAAAGGCTCAATTCGATAAAGTTGTCGAATGCTTGCAACTTCCAGTGGCTCTATCCTTTTATAATTAGCTGATTGAATTCGAACCAATTGCAACATGGTAGACAAAACTTTTGTCGACACAGTTTTGTGGAAATAGAGACAGATCACTCAGTCAGATGGCAAACAAACTCCATACTAGGCTAGTCGAAATGCTTCCCTAATTAGTTGTAAATTACCCAATCAATCCTAATCATATTCTATGAATGCTAATTCAGTCATTTGCCAATGTAGTGTTAAAACCTTTTAAATGTTATGAAATATATGAATGAATATTCATTATATTCAATGTACCTATTATGGTATATTTGTAACCTACATTCTATGTACAATCTCCAATGAATGTTCATCTCTCTATTCAATGTATGTATTCAATACATTGACATCAATGATATGTGCATTCTTGTTTTCTTATAAATAGGAGTTTAGTTTTGGTCATTGTGTAAGAAATCAGAACATAATGAAAGGAGAAAATATATATCTTTGGTGTTTATCTGCTTTCTCTACTTAATCTCTATTCTCTATATTATATACTTGCAACGCAATATTTTACAACACGTTATCAGCACGAAGATCTACCAACTGAGTAAATAATTTTTCCAAGGCAAGTGTTCTCTTTGTTTTCATTAATCAACTTATACTTCATCTTCTCCTATCAATTCTTCATTTTTCTTTTTCTTGGCCTGAAGCCAATTTCATTCTAAAAGTATCCTTCTGCTCCTGAAGTGGCGGTGAATATTTGGAAATCCTTCTAATTAATTTAAGGATTCATTTGTTTTGCAAGAATTATGGCAAATATTGAAAAGCCCAAATTCCACATCCTGGAAGTGAGTGGAAATAATTATCTATCCTGGTGCCTTAACATGAAAATGCACCTCCAAGGGCAAGATCTCGCTAATGCAATTACAGAAGACGAAACCTCAAATGCAAAAAATAAAGCAAATGCACTGATTTTTATTCGTCGTCATTTACATAAGAGCCTGCAAACTCAATATTTATCCGTTCGAGACCCTCAGACCCTGTGGAAGAGATTAAAGGATAGGTATGATCATACCAAGACCGTTATCCTCCCTCAAGCACAGTATGACTGGCAAAATCTCATACTACAAAATTTTAAATTAGTGTCTGACTATAACTCCCCTTTATTTGATATTGTTTCTCGACTTGAGTTATGCGGTATTAAGCTCACTGATGCGAAACTGTTAGAGAAAACTTTCTCCACTTTCCATGCTTCGAATATTGTGTTGCAACAGCAATACTGGCAATGTCAATTTGCCACATACTCTGAATTAATTTCTGTGCTCCTCACTGTTGAGCAAACTAATGAATTGCTGCTCAAAAATCATGATCTTAGACCTACTGGGTCAAAAGCATTGCCTGAAGCACATGCTAACTCTGAGAAAAATACTGGCCATTTTAAGGGCTATAAGCGTAGGCAAGAAAATAATCCTCGAAGGGGTGGCAAGAAATTTAACCGCCCAAGGAAATCTAATTTTGACCCAAATCATGACAAAGAAAAGAAGCAAAAGAATGTGACTAATGAAAGTATTTGCCATCGCTGTAGCATGACTGGGCACTGGTCATGTACTTGTCGTATACCAAAGCACTTTGTTGATTTATACCAGACATCTTAAAAAAATGGGGGCAAGGATGGTGAATCTCACACCATTGAAATTAATCCTGCTGCCATAACCACTATTGAGGCCAACAATATCTCTGTTGGTAGGACTCCTCTTGCTCCTGAAGTAGCAAATGCATCCCTAGATGTCTCTGATTTCTTTGAGGACCTCTGATTACTTTGATGAAGCATCAGGCTGGTGGATGACAACTTAGACTTTGAATTTTATGATTCTAATAATTTCTTTTCTAGTTGCTTTTCTTTAAATGTTTTACCTTTTATTGTTCTTTAATATGGTTATGAATGAAATGCTTATGAACCTGATATAATATTTATTATTTTGAAATTTTATTTGACCCTATAACTAATATGAAAAGTTTATGATACTTGACACCTGAAGTTCTCAACATAAATGCAAATGGAAAATACCGAGAAAAAGGAAGATGTTTGTTTGCTTGATAGTACATCAACACATACCATATTTCGTAATAGACACTTTTTCTCAAGTATGACCTTGTGTAAAACACATGTCCATGCAATATCGGGTCCTATTTCGATTATTGATGATTTTGGGAATGCCACAATTGTTTTGCCTAGAGGTATCATCCTGCATATTGAGAATGCGTTTCTAATCAGTAGATCAAAAAGGAATCTGCTTAACTTCAAAGATGTACGCCGTAATGGGTACCATATTGAGACTATTTATGAGCAAAATAAATAATATATTGGCATTACCTCTTATAAGATGGGCCTGAAGACCATCCATGAGAAGCTAGAAGCCTCTTCTATGTATTTGTATTGTGTCATGATTAAGGCCGTTGAAACCTACTCCACCATATCCTAGAGATTGGTAAACCCTAATCAATTTGGATTATGGCATGATCGCCTTGGTCACCCTAGCGCTTCAATGATGCGTAGAATAATTCAGAATATAAAAGAACACCCCACCCTTTAAAGGATACAAAGGTATTGTTGTCCAAAGATTATAATTGTGAAGCTTGTTCACAAGGAAAACTCATTACCAAACCTTCTATAACAAAGGTTAATCTTTAATCCCCCTTTATTCCTGCAAAGAATTCAGGGTGATATTTGTGGACTAATACAATCACCAAGTGGACCGTTTCGATATTTTATGGTACTAGTGGACGCATCCTGTAGATGGTCCCATGTTTGTCTATTATCTACACGCAATGTTACCTTTGCACGTTTACTTGCGCTGATTATAAAGCTCTGGGCACAATTCCCTGATTATCCAATTAAAAGCATAAAGATGGATAATGCTAGTGAATTTACATCAAAAAGTTTTGATACGTATTGTGTTTCACTCGGAATCAAGATTGAGCACCCGATCGCATATTTTCATACTCAAAATGGATTGGCAGAATCCTTGGTTAAACATATCCAAATCATTGCCTGCACTCTATTATTGAGAACGAATCTCAACGATACAGCATGGGGTCATGCAGTTTTGCATGCGGCAACCTTAATAAGATTGCGCCCCACTACTAGTCTCTTACAATCTCCCCTTCAAATGGTTCTTGGTTATGAACCTGATATTTCACATTTACGCACCTTTGGTTGTGCAGTACAGGTGCCTATAGCACCGCCAAAAAGAATAAAAATGGGTCCCCAACGCTGTTTGGGCATTTATTTTGGGTTTAATTCACCGTCCATCATTAAGTTCTTGGAACTAACTACTAGTGATCTTTTTATTGCCAGATTCGCAGATTGTCATTTCAATGAGACTATGTTTCCATCAATTGGGACACCTAAAACTGACATGGCTGTGAAGCAAAACCCAGTTAAGGTTTTCTCTTGGAATGAGAAAAATTTATCTCAATTAGACCTAAGAACTGCTGAGTGTGAAAACAAGGTGCATCACATAATCCATTTACAGGCTATGGCCAATAGACTTCCTGACGCATTTAATGATGTTACTAAGGTAACGAAGGCTCATATTCCAGCTGCAAATGCTCCAGCTAGGATAACTATTCCCGAAGGACAAGCTAAAATAGATCAAAATCCCCCACACTTGAAACGCGGTAGACCGATAGGATCAAAAGACACTGTTCCTCGAAAATGAAGGCGAAAGAATCAGGAATCTGCTCCAAAAGAGCCTGGTGTTGTGCTTACTCCCAAAGAGCTTATTGACCCTGAAGAGGCACAAACCCACGAAAAGATCACCAACCCTAGGAATACTGAAAATTCCATTACATATTATAATGAAATTTGGGATCGGCATGAAATCATCATTGGTGATGCTTTTGCATTCTCAGTTGCTCATAAAATTATGGATGATGATTGTGAGCCGCAATCTATTATTGAATGCCATCAAAGGCAAGATTAGTCTAAATGGGAGGAAGCAATTAAGGCTGAATTAGCTTCCCTAGCCAAACAAGAGGTTTTTGGATCCACAACTCGCATCCCCGATAATGTAAAGCCCGTTGGATATAAATGGGTGTTTGTCCAAAAACGAAATGAGAAAAATGAGGTTGTCAAGTATAAAGCATGACTCATTGCCCAAGGATTCTCCCGGAAACCTGGGATTGATTATGATGAGATACATTCATTTGTGATGGATATGATTACATTTCGTTTTCTCATTAGCCTGGTACTCTCTAAAGGATTGGAAATGCATCTTATGGATGTTGTAATAGCATATCTATATGGCTCATTAGACTCGGATATTTATATGAAAATTCCCGAGGAATTCAAAATGCCTAATGCATGCACTCCCCACAACTTATTCTCAATAAAATTGCAAAAATCTTTATACGGGTTAAAGCAATCCGATCGCATGCGGTGTCAACACCTATGTGAGTACCTTATTAAGGAAAGGTACAAGAATGATCCTATCTGCCCATACGTGTTTATTAAGAAATCAAAAATCAGATTTGCTATTATAACAGTTTATGTCGATGACATAAATTTAATTGGAACTCCAGAAGAGTTAGCTAAAACTGCTGAATATTTGAAAAGGGAATTTGAAGTTAAAGATTTGGGTAAAACCAAACTTTGTCTTGGTCTAGAGCTTGAGCATAAAGCAAATGGAATAATCATCCATCAATCAGCATACATTGAAAGATTACTCAAATGCTTCAACATGGACAAGGCTCACCCATTGAGCACCCCTATGGTTATAAGGTCTCTAGATCTCCAAAAGGATCCATTTCGTCCTAGAGAATCTGATGAAGAGATACTTGGTCTTGAAGTACCATATCTCAATGCAATTGGGGCTTTGATGTACTTGGCACAATGTACGAGACCAAATATCATTTTTGCGGTAAATTTATTGACACGTTTTAGTTCTGAGCCAACTCGGAGACACTGGAATGGAATTAAACATATTTTTCGTTATCTCCGAAGAACTATAGATTTGGGATTATATTATTCCAAGGATTCCACTACCTCTGGTTTAGTTGGATATACTGATGCTGGATATAGATCTGATCCACATAAAGCTCGCTCTCAAATCGGTTATTTATTTTGTTATAATGGCACCGCCATTTCTTGGCATTCTACGAAGCAATCACTAGTAGCTACATCTTCCAACCACTTTGAAAATATTGCTTTATATGAAGCTGGAAGAGAGTGTGTTTGGTTAAGATCCGTTATAACACATATTCACAATTCTTGTTGTTTAACACCGGTTACAAATTCTCCCACTATAATTTATGAAGATAATGCTGCTTGTGTTGCACAAGTTAGGGGAGGATATATCAAAGGTGATAGGACCAAGCATATCTCACCGAAATTTTTCTATACTCACGAACTCCAAGAAAGTTGACAAATTGATGTTAAGCAGATTCAATCCATAAATAATCTTGCAGATCTTTTTACCAAATCATTGCCAACGTCAACTTTTGAGAAATTAGTATATGGCATTGGTATGCGGCGAGTTCATAAGATGCAAGATTGACTAGCCCCAACAATGACTATATAGCTCAAATTGAGAGGGAGATATTATGAACTATGCATTGCACTCTTTTTCTTTCTATCCAGTTTTTTCCCACAGGGTTTTTCCGGCTTAAAGTTTTAACGTGGCAATTTACGCATCTATAAGAGGAAGAGATCTTAAAATTTGTGCTGTGTACTCTTTTTCCCTTTTGTCCGATTTTTGTCCCACTGAGTTTTTCCGGCTTAAGGTTTTTAATGAGGCAGTATCATTCAATGCACATTCATAATATAATGAATACAATGACTATTCAAGGGGGAGTGTTATGAAATATATGAATGAATATTCATTATATTCAATGTACCTATTATGGTACATTTCTAACCTACATTCTACGTACAATCTCCAATGAATGTTCATATCCCTATTCAATGTATGTATTCAATACATTGACATTATTAATATGTGCATTCTTGTTTTCTTATAAATAGGAGTTTAGTTTTGGTCATTATGTAAGAAATCAAAACATGATGAAAGGAGAAAATATATATATTTGGTGTTTATCTGCTTTCTCTACTTAATCTCTATTTTCTCTATTATATACTTGCATCACAATATCTTACAACATTAAAGATTTTCTAATGTAATATTTTTGCCCAATTTTAGCCTAAAGATGCTGACGTAACATGTAAGAGCAAAAGTATTTGATTCTTAATCTCAACGTATCGTTGTGGATATGACTTTCACTATATAAGAATATTACAAAGTTTTACGGTGCACAAGTAGAAACTACAACAAAGGAAATGGTAAATAAAAATATCCTTATATTACAAGATCTGTCAATTCCTTGATTTTAAAATTACCAATAATCTACTCGCAATTTTTTATTGTCATTTCCAGATTCTTCATCATTGTGCTCTCTCTGGTAATTATCTTCTTGATAGCCACATTTGTTGATAAACTAGTTCTTTCATCAAATAGAGAATTTGAAAATTTAAATCTTAATTAAGCAGTTGAAAAGTCATTTATGTGCTCGGAGGGCTATTAAATTTTGGTCCAACACACACATAGATGTAGTTCCTGCACTTAAATAAATTAATGTCATACCATGAAAGGATTTTAAGGCAGAAAAAGATGGAAACCCAAATTAAATTTGCTTCGTACCATATGCATGAGGTTTAAATTTTCTTCATTTATGGAATGTGGCATCTTTCCATATTTTGGCATAACGTCTATTTCTTCAGCATATATATAAGCTGCTCACCCAATTCCTTTCTCATGCTCATACACAAATCAGAACTTCCAAGGGCTGGAAAGAAAAACCAAGACAAAACAAAATGAAGAGCTTCCAAGTTGCTGCCATCCTCGTGCTTGCTCTATTCCTAGCTGCTAGTAAGCTTCTGATTTCTCATACTTCTAACTAATTTTGCTTGCATAATCAGAAACAAAAGCTAGCGTTAATAAGATCTTATGTTTAATATCCTATGAGAAGTAAATTTAACCTTGTGCTTTTCCCATGTTATTTTTAAATGTAGGCAATGTGATGGAAGGTAAATATACAGGACGCGCGTGTGGCAAGGACTATGACTTCCCCAGCTGTAAGGACCAGGCGTGCGATGGCTTTTGCAATGAAATCATTGCAGCCATAGAGAGGCCTCATGGCTTTTGCAATAAGGATGGAGCCAAGTGCCTTTGCTTTCACCCTTGCTAAGTGCCCCTGAAATAGTTACCAATGGGCCAGACTCGCTTTGACCAATAAAGGTGACTGCTTTATGACCTTTGGAAATTGTCTTTGCAATACAGTGAACATTATCAATCTTTTTCTCTAGTCTTGATGTGCATATCCTCTCTTTTGCTTGATGAGGAAGAGGTACATTTAGCTTTGTTACCAAAAATTTGTATCTGAATACACCACCACCCAACTAACTTGCAACACAGAGGTAAATGGCTGAATAGGACGCGTAGACTACAACAAGAAGCATCCAAACTCAAGATAGTGGTAAAATACGACGGCGAACGCTTGTTATTAGCTTGGGTGAAGGTCTCTGGCCGAATCGTCCATTTCCCTATCTCAGAACGTTCGACCAAATACTAGAACTTGCTTAGCAAAAACCGATCACTACGACTTTTAATCTCGTAATCCCCATGGTAATCTTGGAAAAACGCATGGATCGACAGTCGCTTCTACTGCTGATTCTGGCCACCCGAGCACTTCTGCTATTTGATGACTTCAAATTTTCTAATACTTATCGATTCATTTTCATGCATTCCTGATTAATAAAGTGGATTTTACTAATCTCCAGTTGCAACATCACTACAAATATCAAAAGATATTCTACATGTTCAATGAAAATCTAGTCCACGAAATAATCAACTTACGGTAGCATAAAAAAAATATTCCATGCCGGACTAGCAAGACAAGAATTTGCCACTATGGCAACTAAGAAAACTTAAACTTGCAGAAACGGTCGGATTGGGTAGCTAGCACTGATCGGCCCTCTCCACCCTTCTCCAATCAAATTTAGGACAAGGAAGAGACGGCTATCGACAATACTTTCAAAAGGAGGCTACATACAGAATAGAATACTACACTTTTCTTCTTTTGATAATTACACTGAATTATCCGAAGAAACACGAAATCAAGAAGCCAGTTCCAAAAGCCTAAAACTACACAA
This sequence comes from Syzygium syzygioides, assembly GCA_031216285.1. Taxonomy (NCBI): domain Eukaryota; kingdom Viridiplantae; phylum Streptophyta; class Magnoliopsida; order Myrtales; family Myrtaceae; genus Syzygium; species Syzygium syzygioides. The sequence goes on from CM062249.1 coordinate 32,168,478, forward strand.
TACTACACATGCCAAAGTAGCAATACACACCGTCAGTGTCAATGCAAACTACAAATCGCAACCAATGGTTGAGTTCAGACATAAGACTGGGGTTAGCATTAGGGACCACTCCAACAGTGGGGGGACGTGCTTTGTCATTCTTCTTCAGGTTCTTCCTCTTCTTGCAATAGGTTCTCCCTATTATCATGGGCCCAGAAACCACGCACATCAATGAGCATACTGGCTACAGTCCCACCTTGCTTGCAGGTCAGAAGATCCGCCGACGTGATTCTCAGCGGGTCAGCAGGTTTAACCATATCCCAGATTTCATCCCTAACGTCATCGATGCACAGCTCATAGTTCCCACCCTCAATCCATTTCTGATGCACATCCCTGTCCATTGAGAAAGAATAACGCAGAGAGAGAGAAATAAGTGCAAGTTAACAAAACTCAACAAAAAGGAGGCTGTCAAAGTATGCAGTAGTTTGCCCAAAGATGAAAAGTTGGTCCAGCACTGTTCCCATCCCATGGCATTAAACATATATTTTCTAGTCTTATGACCCTCTAAATCTCTAACCACCACCACCCTCCCGCAGTTCCTTCCTTTAAATAATATAAGGGAAAGGAAAGGACACCTGGCCAAATTTACGTAATGTGATTAAAAACAAAGAAGCCTTCATAGTCTGTAAATCAAAGGATTTCAGCACTCGAGAGTTCACATTCAATAATCGTGTCTCTGCAACTTTGAGACTTGCACAACTTCCTTGAGTTACGCAAGCAGGAAACTGCAGAACTTTTCTATAGGAAGACTGTATCAGGTAACATCTCCACATACAGATGTTTCCCCTCTTTTCTTCCATTGGCAACTTCACTTTCAGGATACTCACATATGACACTATAAAAAGGCATGTTCTTCAGTCTCTTTCACACTGTCAAAGCAGACTTTCCTAGTAACTAGATTATTTCGTCAATTTTGGAGCATTGAGCATAAAGAATATAGTCTTAAGTAACAATATGACAAGAGGAAAAGAAGATGGAAATCAAAACACATTTTTCACCTCATATAATGCTTTAGATTGAGTTTAAGAAGCTAAAATACTAAGAGGGAAACCGGTTTAGGACATGGGAGCCATTAAAAGCAACATTATGACAGTTGAAATAAAATATTGACCTGAACAGAGAGTGTATATCAGCCGTTGTGAGAAATCCTCTTCCATGGAGATCAAGACACCGAAAAAGATATGTTAATCCTTCAGGAGTGTCCTTGTTTTCCAGTGCCAGAACAAAGTCGAGAAAGCTCTCAAAATCCATCTCCCGAGAATTCCCTCCACCACTTTTCCCACGACGTATATGCTCATCAAATACTATAAGGAACATTAAGAAAATAAGTTGAATGAAGCCAGCAGATAAACCGAAAATGGAAGTTAAGATTTTCAGGATTTTGCAATTAGCACAGGAAAGCAACTTTGTTTCCTACCTCTTTCAATGAAGATCTCTGTTAGTGAACCATCTGCATATTCTTTGAGCTCCTGCTTGCTCAAAGTTCCATTCATATCTTTGTCAAGTGCCAAGAACATATCTAGGAAAAATGAAAAACGAAATGTGATGATGATATCAACTGCGTGGAGATAAGAGGGATACCAAATACAGAGAAATCCAAGGCACTCACCACATATGCGCTGTGCAGATGTCAAGGAGAACCAATTTTCAGCTTGTTCAGTGTCAGTGACTTCTTCCTCACTCTCCTGATGCAAATTTAATAAAAGAAAATGCCTAAGCATCAATAGAAATCTTCAATATCAATCAATAAACCTTTAATGGTAAAATAAGTGATCGACTCATTGATTAGTTTAAGCTTTAAAATTTCCTTTCTCAACTAGCTCATGCAAGTGCTTGTTTCTTTTCTGCTAGCAAATGGATTTCACTACACATTTGAGAAGAGATTGCTTCCTCATATCCTCCGGTGCTAGACACAATACTTATCCGATCCCCAACCTCCTTATAAACCCTCCCCCTAAAGCATTGACAATTAAAACTGAGCAGCCTCTACCTAACATCTAACAGCCAATACAAATCATTGGAAGTGCACCTGGGGGGTGATTAGCCATCTAAAAGAGATCAAGTACAGGTAATGGTATACAAGATGATTCAATTGAGAAGCCCTCTAAAAGATCGTAAACCAAGAATTGCAATATGCTGTGAAATGGCCAAAAGAAACAAGTGTATATGTTAATCTCCTTCTACCCAGTCTACAAGAGGAAATGAACGGGCATCCACCAGCAGCCTATCGTCAATATAAGGTCTATCCAATAAAAATTGTAGAGAAGAACCAAATGTGTGTGAGACAAAATGTTGTCAACGGAAACTACACCTACTAAAACTCAGCCAATAAGACGCTCCTAGATGACTTTTTAGCAAGTTTCCTTCCCAAAGCCGTTCCAGGTGGCATACCGAACTGGTATTTGCTCGAGTCAAGAAGTATAAAAGAACTTCTCCAACTTAGAATGAAAAACAGGAACTAGGTGACAGCAAAAGGATGTGCAAATGATAAAGCCTTCTTACCATCAGGAACAGGAATTCCCAAAATAAAAAGTGAGCAAATAATCTACAGCCCAGGGGAAGCAGGAAAAGACAGGAGGATTGATGTCTACAACAACTTAAAACTTTTTTATCAGAACATTTGAAAGCGTTGCAAGAAAATCTTCATTTATATCTACCTGGTGCAGTTCCATAAGTTCTTGAAGGCAGTTACTAAGCAGCACCTTCTTTATACATGCTTTCCCTGGAAAGAATTTACGGAATCAGCTGCTTTTAACCGAAGAGGAACTTCAGAGTTCAGACCTAAACATCCAAATATCCTATCCTTACATGGAAAAGAATGTAATAAAAACTAATCCACCATATCTATATAGTCATGTTCCATAAGCCATCTAATATGTCACAGCGATACTGTCGCCAGTTAAATTGGAATTTAAGACTGGTCAACACTGACTTAAAGAAATCCATAAACTCCATCTCGTAGCATTTAGAAAACTGCCAATCTTGACCATCATTAAGCAACAAGAGGTCACTGGTATGACCAGAAATTTTATTTACACACCCTAGTATACCAGATTTAGTACCCAACATAAAAAGGAAATGCACAAGCAAACTCAGATTATTCTAAGGGTGCCACAGTAGTCAATAAAAGAGGAAAAAAGCTTCGATAACAAGTACATTCAAATATAATTCCAATCATGGTTCAATAAAGGAGACAACCATAGACACTACCTGTATAAGATCTAGCCACATACCTCGTCTATGAGGATCACAGAAGAAGAAGAACTTGCGTGCAGCAATGCGGCAGTACATTTGAACAAATGCAGCAGGCATGTCTCGTAGCTGGGCCAAATTAGGAATCAGACCCCTTATGTAAGCCTCCATTTCCTAAAACACAAAACCAGGTCAGCTTCCTCACAAATCCAGACACGTGATAGCAGTTAGACAGACACCATTATGACACTGCAACATAAAAGTCCTCTGACAAAATAGAGAAGTAGAGTAGAAATGAAGCACGAGCAGTATCATACATGAGGTTGAAGGAAACCATCAGAATCTTCATCTAGCTCACTCATATCAATTCTGGCCTGCGTTAGTGAAACCTGAAGAAGAAAGGACACATACATTTTAGCAACAGATAGACTTATATGTTGTTCTAGATAACTGATTCAGGCCTAATATTGAGCTCTGCAATTTGTTAATGAGAATACCATGATCCACAAGCGTTACCCTTTTCTTGACAAGATGGAATTTTATTGATAAAAGAATTGTTCTAGTACATTAAAAATATAAAAGAACAGATAACGATAAACAATCTGCTACACATCAATTTCAAGCGTTCATGTTCAATTATAGGCATAATTACATCCCTTACCAATACACATTCAACACACAGGACAGGAGTCAATACCGACACTGCCAGTGCTCAATAACCAATATGCTGATGAAGCAAGAAATGACTTAATTTAAAATTAACAAGTCATGCACAATGGCCTTGTACTTTTCTTCACCATGCACTTTCAGATTATACATTAACGAAACTATTCACGTGGACTCCACTGACAATCAAATTTTCAGTGGACGCATCAATGAGTAAGACATACCGTGCGCATCACATAGAGGTAGAAAGGAAGAATGGCAATTCGTCCCGACTCATCTTTCTCGAATTTCATGAAATTTGAAGGGCTGAAGAATCGTCGGCATTTGGGGCCTATTTGCTCTGTACATACAGATGCAATATGGCAAAAATCTTCATAGTTCATCTGAAAATGAAGGAATTTTCATAACTCATTCAGAAACCATTATTACAAACACCAAAAGGCAAGCTGCCTATACATGTAAAGCAACAACCTTTTGAAAGAGGTGCAAGGAGGGAGCACTTTTTTTGAAACAGTAACAACAAACTTAATAGAAAGGAAGGGGTATTGCTTGGAGCATACATTTCAATTAATCTCTTGTGCATTCCATCAAAAATCAGCAATACCACCAGTAACAGTCACTGAGAAAATAATCTTCAAATTGCATTAGAAGATGATCAGTACCATTGAGAAAGAGATTGTAAGAGTCAGAAAACAGCTGTCTATCGATGTAAAGCTCTATGGTTTTGAATATATGGAAGAGGATACGAGGAAGCTTTACAATAAGTATTCAATAAATATGAAAAAGAAGGAAAGGGGTAATGCTGGGAGAAAACATTTGAAGCGCTCTCTCTCTCTCTCTAAGAATTTGATCAAAATTTGAAAATAAATCCCACCAGTAACTTTCACTCACAAAATGCAAAGAACACCGCAGACCTGTGAAGACAAAGTCATATAAGACAAGGTACGCAAAAATGGACGATGCTAAAATAAACAGACCTTTTCTGCCCCTGTAGCATCATCGATGACACAATTTTCTCTCAAGCAAACCCACATTGCATCTAGATCATCCGCGTTAAGCAAAAGATCCGATTGCTTCTGCAAAAGTGAGAGATAAATGTGAACTTCTTAAGAGAGAAAAGTACAAACTAGTTGGAAGCTTCTTTAGATTTCTTAAGAACTCTGTTGCCAGTACAATAGATACATACCTTGAGAAACCGGTATTTTGCAAGCCTCTGTACTCTATGACTGATGGATCCTTCTTCTGGTTTCTAAGAGGGTGAGTAGAAAATCAGGATTGATCAGTCATCACACAGAAATATAAGTATACCAAGCAAATGAAATCACATTTTACAATAATTAAGGAAACTTCCAGCCCTTATACTTTTAAACCAACTCTCTGGGAACTTAGTTCAAACGGTGAAAGCAAAACATGAGGCAAATACACTTGTTAACAGGGAATGAAAAACTAAGTATCATATAACCATTCAAAACGATTCTATTGCATACCTTCTTATAAAAACTTGGAATGGTGCCAGCTTCAGCACTTTTTTGTTGCTTCTCCTTGAATATGTCAAGCAAAATCCTCTTGGTCTCAAGTTCTACAAGGGGGAGAAATAAGATGATGATCAACTCCATATGCATGCTATATTTTACAAGTGCATGCAAGCCGTTCCAGGATGGAGGGATCAGGGAGGAAAAACTTCATCTACCCTAATTAACCGTCTCGGAACAGGCATGTTTCAAAAACTGTGTCCAATTCTCCACACCCAACGTAGCTAAGGCCCCCTTCTGCTTTATACCATAGCAGCTGATATGTCATGAAAGATTCAAAACTAAAACAAGAAGAATAAGAGCTCATGTCATTTTTTCTTCCCAATTACGTATCGATATAGAAAACTGGAGCTAATTCCCACTTGCCCACTCAGACACCTCAAGATTAGTCTCCAAAAAAGGGATCACATTTACTCTTCATCGTCATGTTACCCCTACATTTCAATATTATACGGAAAGCAAGACAACATATACCAAACGAAAGAACATGATATCACCAAACCCATCAACCCTATTTTCAAGTCCAAAGCATCATGCCGCCTAACGAATTCGATCTCTCGGCGCCACATAGCTTCAGCAGATCACTAATTGCTAAAATTGAAAAGGATGCTAAGAAGAGGTCACTTCTGGAACGAGAGCTCAAAATCTTTCCTCCCCTCCCCCATTTCACGAGCTCCAATTTCGCCAAATAACAGATAAATAAGCTGCCTCAGCTGGTACACCTCATCACCGAGATCAACCCTAAGATCAATCGGTGAAGTTCCATGGAAGAACGCGCGACACATCGAACGTATTGCATTGAGTAGAAAAAACCAAATCACGCTCGAACGGGGAGGTACGAATGTAAAGGAGGAAACGGACCCATCAAGGCCTCGGAACCGAGGCCGGCGCCGGATCCGATGAAGCGGCGGAGGTTGCGGACCCAGGGCATGGAGGACGCCGGGGGGATCTTCCTCTGCGACATCTCGTGGCTCTCGCCGTCGCTCGAGCCGCCGTACATGGCGGCGACGGGAGGAGCTTCGCGGCTGCGGATTTGGAACTGGGAACTGGGAAAACCCTAGGCGACGCGCATTGCAGTCGAGGCGAGAGAGAGAGAGAGAGAGAGAGAGAGAGAGAGAGAGAGATGGAGGATTCGACTGATGAAACTGAAGAAGATGATCGCAGCTTTTTCAGCTTGCGAGCTTCCTGGAAAAAAAAAGTTGAGAAGCATTTTTTTTTTGTAATTTTTTCCAAAATTTTCCCTTTTGAAAATGGAAATTCTTTTCCCATTTCGAAATATTTATTCCAATTTTCGCCTCGTGTTTCCCTGCCAAGCATCACACGAAAATTATATTCGAGCATCTTTCGCCTGTCTGATTTTTTGCCATGCATCTTTCTTCGCGCTCTTAATGGTGTTTTTGTGAAAAGTGTCAACAAAGCCACTTTCGAAACGTGGAAAGACGTGGAAATTAAGAAAAGATATGAAGGGTCATTTTGAGGATTTTTGGGGGAGAAAATTAAAAGTGCCAAAATCGAAAGTATCCGTGGCCAACCGTGTAAAATGATAGTGAAATGTAAAGATGATAGGAAGATAAAAAATATAATAACTAGTATTTATTGATTGATTGGCGAACCTTTGCTCGAATTACGATCATAATATTTATGAATACTGGCAACGACGGTTAGCAATAATTACAAAGAAAGCCAAATAACAACCTACGCAATTCTTATAATTCAACAACATGTACCGCCTATTATTTGACAATTATGGCCTCATTACTTACCCCGCCTTAACGGTTTATTCCGCAACTTGTAACTCTTCTTCCTGACGGTTTTAACAACCTATATTTCTCGACCATTATCATCAGTGCTTTCCAAAATATACGACTCTATGAACTAGTGGTAGTATTGGCTTCACAGTCAAAATGGATTGTTGTGATTTTGGCCGAAATTGTCAGCCTTATAACTTGAACATTTTATCTTGATCCCGGTTCGTCGATCTCCGTTTCAACTGATTTTCACTTACATCATCTAGTGGCTCAACACTCAGTAATTTTTTCTTGTGTGGCCGGTTGACATCTCCTCATCACCTCCGTCGACTAACAATTGTTGCCAACCAAAAGGACTCGGTAAATTTCATATTAGGCATGCCTTGCTCGGTCTTATTCAATCCAAGATGACAATCAATGACTTGCTCAATTTTGGATATCAACACAGAAATTATTTAAAGGATAATTGTGATTGGCCTTTTTATATTCTAAAAGATAATTGTAATATAAAAACACCCTTGATATCGTGTCATGGAGACTGTTTTCTTAATTGAGATAATTGCTCAAACCCTCTCGAACTTTAACATCATTGGGCAACGGCCCTCACCCTAAAAAAAGTTATTGATCACTCCTTGAATTATAACACAATTACATAATAACCCACATACTTCGAAAAGTTATACATTACCTTTTAAATTATTATTTTCATTGCAGTAGCTAGTTTTTTTGGTCTACGAGGCCATTCGGTATCATAAAAAAAAATAGAGTACCTCATTTTGCTCTACCAAAATAATCTCTACCAAATACTCTTAATTCTATTGGCTATGCCTAATTCCATATTTTAACTTATTTTGTACTTGTCATCTCGTCCCCCGGGTAAAAATGCTTTTAACTTTTCAACTTATTTCGTGCTTTTCAGTAGTCAATGACGGTAACATATCAATCATCTTCTAAATCAAAAGACATATGTTTATGTTTCAGATAAATTACGTTTTCGTGAAAATCTCGAATTTTAAATTTGTTTTATTCCAATATGCAAGCATTTTTCGTTTTTAAATACAATTAATACAAGCTCATGCTAATATGAATTTCCGTATCCCAAACCGCATATGATCTCCGTATCCTTAATCTTACCTTATATAGATTGCTCCGTATCTGACAAACGGGATACGGTTGGCTATCTTTTCCCTTCGCCAAACGTGCGTCATCCCTAGGAGCCTGACCGCGCGTATAAATAGTCTCGTTGGTGCGCACGGCCTCCTCACTGCATATCCTCCGCTAACCTCAATGGCGGCGACCGGTTCTGCCCTCTGAGAGACGGCCGCTCCCATCGGAGCTTGCTCGCCGGCGACCGCATCTGCTTCGACTCCGAGCCTCGAAGGTCGGTACCCAGGACAGAGGATCTTTCGGATCCACCGGTTTTAACCGGCAAAAGCAGTTTAAAGGGACCCTTCGGGACGGGATCGTGCGCGTTTGTCTCGCTCCGTGCAGGTGGGCCGGTAAAACTCGCTTCCCTCTTCGCATCCGATCGACCCTTTATCGTATTCATGTCCACAGCTCAATCTTGGGTCGTTTGTGGGGAGAGGGTGGGGAGTTTTGTTCCGGCGGCGGGACTTGGGCGATCGAAAGGAATGATCTTGCTTGCGTTCTCGTGCTGAATGTTTCGTTAAACTGTTTTTGCCGGCTAAAACGGGTGGATCCGGGACTTTTTCTGGTTTGGGTGGGATCTCGAGGCTTGGATTCGAAGCCGGAGCGGCTGCGGCGAGCATCCTGATGGGGCTGCGCTTTCTCGAGGGCAGAGCTGCTCGGGCATCGAGGTTAGCCGATGGGATGCAGCGGAAGTCCCGGGGTTTCGCGTCCCGGTTTCGATGCGCCTACGGAGGCATCTAGCTTGGACGTGCGGCGCTGGTCATGGCCTTGGCTCTAGTTCTGGTCGGTCTGTAATAAGGTTCGGGGCCGCATTCCAGTGAATTTGATCTTCCATTGACTTGCGCTGTATTGAGATTCGGAGCGGGGGCTTGACTTTTTCCGAGCTCTCTCTGCTGGTGAAGATCAATTTCTGGATGTGTTAGTAGGTTGTTTGTTCCATATCTTTATGGCGTTTGTAATCAACTAACTGTAGAAATTGCTACAATGGTTTACTTGTGTAGTTCTTGTTTGCGGGAGATCTTGCTCTTCGATTTACTTGAGGCATGAAGCAATCTCTGTTCTGAAGTTGTTCTGTTTCTGTGGATCAAGGTACATTAGCATAATGGATACACTACCACCACAAACTGTGAATTGTTATACAGTTTGTGTCTGATCGACTCAAATTGATCCATTTTTTTAGTGTTCCATACTCGATTCATTAATGGATAAGGCGCACTTGTACCTAATTTAGCCCGTGACCCATTTTTCTGAAATGCACGACATATATCCAACCCAAACACAATCCATACCGAACAAATCCGGGCTCCATTTGTAGCAATTTTTCTTGTCAAATTGTTGCCTCCAATTGAAGTAAATACTGGCAATCTGCTCTAACGGTTGCCTCGCAAAATTATTTCCTCTTCGTGCTTGCAGCAACCAATACGAAGGCCAAGCGTTTGAGGGCCTGATGATGCAACAAAGATGCAGGACACAAGACCAGATATAAAGAAGAGAAATCACACCCAATGAAAATACGAAATCCGGTCTCAATGTGTCATCCGCAGAATATGCACAATAAGCTAGCAGAACCGCCACCACTCCATCTTCCAATCCTTTCGAAGGTAGGAAGTCGATCAAGGATTGCAAGTCGAAGTAATAAAAGCAAATCATCTTAGAACTACACCAACATATGCCATAGAACCTTTGCACTCTTGGTTCTTAAAGCATACCAACGTCGATGATCACACTAAAGATCAATGGACTTTTGGAAGCCTCGTCCAAGCATTAGTGAAATTAGGGCAGCACGAGATAGCCCAGATTGCCCTTATTAAGCCTGTGTTACCTTAACCAGGCAAAATTCACAAGAATTCTGATCTCAGTAGAATATGCCGCAGACGGTTAATGATAGAAGCAGTGTTCAGCGGGTCCTTCTAAGGCCAAGACCATCTTCATGCTCGGGAAGGCATGCATGCTCCCATTTGACCATAACTCCACCTTTCCTTTCAGGATCTCCTTTCCACAGATAAGACCTACACTTCTGCTGAATCTTGCGATTGACCATTTGACGCAAATGGTTGTCGAGACTACAAATAACTGATTTAAGCAATTGCAGCTTGTCTGCGTAGGAAAGCTCCTTGGCCGTCGGCACTTATACCTGTCTGTCGGCTGACAATCCTTTGTAGTGATCCTCCCGGACGTCAATGACACATTTAGGTACTTTACAGGTAACTTCCCTCTTTGAAACCCTGTAATAGTACGAAGTCCTGAAACAAACTCCTCAGTCTAACCAGCTGTGACTCTTTATATGGCTAAGTTAAGACATGAGATTCTTGTAAAGTAACTAAAGACATAAAAGTATAAGCCTGAGAGCATCTACATTCCCTATCAAAAACATGATCACATCATCCGCAAACAAAGGTGATTCAACTGAAGCTTTGATCAGAAGGGATGATACTTGATATTAGCAGCAGCAACAACAACTTTAAACAATATAGATAACACTTCCATAGCTAAGTACAAAGGGATAAGGCAAAAGTGGGTCACCTAGTCTCACACCTCCCTTTCCAAGAAAAAATCCCTCAAGTGAACCATTGAAGTTTACAGGGACCCATTTAGATTAGATCAGATCATCAACCGCCCCCTTTGGATGGCAAATTTGGTGGTGATGAGTGAGTAAATAGAGGAGAGATGAGGAAGATATAGAAGCAACGTTATTCGAGTTGCTCAATGCAAGTCCACGAAGCCAGATCAACTAGAAAGTAGGGAGTTCCACTCTTCAGAGTACTATCGGAGATGGGTGACGACGATGCCGGAGATAGCCGGTGAGAGTGGCGGCGACGCTGATCAGTTGGGATCAAAGAGGAGGGCGAGTCATGATCAATGCAATTGAAGAGGGAGAGAGAAAAGAGGAGTGAAGATCGAAGAGGACGGACACCTATTTTCCTAAACAGGTTGAGGACTGAGTGCTCTTTGGAAATCGTTATGACCTATTTTTTAAACTTGAGATGACTCGTGAATAACACACTTCAATAATTTTGGTTAAAGTACGAGTTTGTAACGTATTTGGCAGCTCTACCCCAATTTCGTGGTACAAAAAATCCCAGGTACAGCAATGCCAATTCTATCTTTCATAAATTACTTCTGTCCAATACTTTCAGCTAATATTGGAGGAAAAGTATCGGTTTGTAATTCTTTTGCAACACGAAATAATGTTCAAAGTAAATGTTGTACGAATATACTTGTAAGACATTTGCAATAGAAGACTTAGTCTACGAATGATAACCATTCTGTTTCTTTATTTCTGTTTCAGAAATTGGTTTAAAACAGAAATTAGTTTGATAACACAATTTTATTTTCTATTTCTGGAACAAATCTTTGTTCCAGAAATATCTTTGGAATAAAAAATCAGAAGTTAATTTTTTTTGTTTTTTTATTTGTGGAACATAAATGAGAAGTTAAAATTATTTTTATCGCTCACCCTCGCTACTAGTCAGTCGCTCACCCACTACCCATTGCCGTCCACTTGCCAGCTACCATCTCTCACCGTGGGCTACCGCAAGCCATCGTAGGTCACCGCTTGCCATCCACCGGCCACCATCTCTCGTCACCAGCCGCCCTGCTCCCCACGCCACCCACCTCCCCCAGCCACCGTCTCCCGCCCTTGGTCGGCCCCCCTCCTGCCTTTGGCCATCGCCTACCATCCACCATTCATCGGGATGGCCTCTTGCTGCCCTCCTCCCGTCGCCGCCCTCCTCCCATCGTTGCCCGCTGTCCATAGACCACCGTCTCTCGTTACTAGCCGCCCTCCTCTTTCCGTTGTCCTCCTCCCGTTGTCCTCCTCCCGTTGCCAGCCGCCCTCCTCCGCATTAGCCGCATTGCCATCCGCTTGCTGTCTAGTAGCCGGCCACCTGAGAGAGAGAAAATTTGTGCCGTTATCAAACAAATTTTTGTTTCGGGATCATAAATTTTGTGTTGTTATCAAACGTGTTTTTTTGCTCAGAAACTCATTTAGGAGCAGAAATAGATTAGCCAGAAATTAATTTCCGAAACAGAATAGTTGTCATTCGCACCCTTAGAACACAATTTCCTAAGTTCAAACTCAATCTCACCTGAGCCTGACCACACTTCAAGTCCTTCATGAATTGCAAAGGGCAAATCTTGACCTCATTGTATACCCGACTTGCGGCAATACTATGTACCATTCGTGATTAGAATTTCTTGGTAGGCTGGGGAGACTCTCAGGGTAATCCTCGCAAAGATCGTCTGTCATCACCTTTTTTTATTTTTTTATTTTTTCCAGAGTTAGAATAACAAAGAAAAGGCTCAATAAGCCGATACAGGTGTGTAATCAAGTGAAGTCGAGTCAATAAGAGCACGAAGCTTGACGTCGATTGGAGTAGTAGAACGCTTCCTCTCGCGCTTGGCTTGAATAGAGCAGATCACGATGTTCGAATGGACCCTTGACTCGATAGTCGCCTGATTTTAATGTTTATTTTTGTAACCAATAAATATCTATGAGCAGATAACAGAAATTTGATGGGGGACGACACGAGCGGGCCTCTAAATTCTAGTTTAAGGTTCAATGTCATTCTAGACTATTAATTTCTTAGACGCAATCTCTCTAATATTTATTTCTTGCTTTTTATTAGTTAATGACGGTAACATATCAATCATCTTTTAAATCAAAAGACATATATTTATGTTTAAGATAAAATACGTTTTTTTGTGAAACTCTCTGCTTTAATTTTTTTTATTCTAATATGCAAGCATTTTTCGTTTTTAAATACACCTGATACAAGCTTATGCTAATATTAATTTCCGTATCCCAAACCGTATATGATCTCCGTATCCTTAATTTTACCTTACATAGATTGCTCCGTACCTGACAAACGGGATATGATTGGCCTATCTTTTCCCTTCTCCAAGCGTGCGTCATCCCTAGGAGCCCGACCGCGCGTGTATATATAGTCTCGTTGGTGCGCACGGCCTCCTCACTGCATCTCCTCCGCTAACCTCAATGGCGGCGACCGGTTCTGCCCTCTGAGAGACGGCCGCTCCCATCGGAGCTCGCTCGCCGGCGGCCGCATCTGCTTCGACTCCGAGCCTCGAAGGTCGTTACCCAGGACAGAGGATCTTTCGGATCCACCAGTTTTAACCGGCAAAAGCAGTTTAAAGGGACCCTTTGGGACGAGATCGTGCGTGTTTGTCTCGCTCAGTGCAGATGGGTCGGTAAAACTCGCTTCCCTCTTCGCATCCGATCGACCCTTTATCGTATTCATGTCCACAGCTCAATCTTGGGTCGTTTGTGGGGGGAGGGTGGGGAGTTTTGCTCCGGCGGCGGGACTTGGGCGATCGAAAGGAATGATCTTGCTTGCGTTCTCGTGCTGAATGTTTCGTTAAACTGTTTTTGCCGGCTAAAACGGGTGGATCTGGGACTTTCTCTGGTTTGGGTGGGATCTCGAGGCTCGGATTCGGAGCCGGAGCGGCTGCGGCGAGCATCCTGATGGGGCGGCGCTTTCTCGAGGGCAGAGCTGCTCGGGCATCGAGGTTAGCCGATGGGATGCAGCGGAAGTCCCGGGGTTTCGCGTCCTGGTTTCGATGCGCCTACGGAGGCCCTTCGCCTGCACGTGCGGCGCTGATTATGGCCTTGTCGTGCTCTGGTTTGGTTCTAGTTCTGGTCGGTCTGTAATAAGGTTCGTGGCCGCATACCATTGAGTTCTGGTCTCGACAGAGATGACGATGCCGGCATTCGGAGTGGCAGCTCGACCTTTTCCGAGCTCAGGCTTTGCCGGTGAAGATCAATTTCTGGATGTATTAGTAGGTTGTTTGTTCCATATCTTTATGGCGTTTGTAGTCAACAAACTGTAGAATTTGATACTATGGTTTACCGGTGTAATTCTTGGTTGCGGGAGATATTTTGCTCTTTGATTTACTTGTGGCATGAAGCAATCTTTGTTCTAAAGTTGTTCTCTTTCTGTGCATCAAAGGCACATTAACGTAATGGGTACTAATCAAAAACTGTGAATTGTTATACCGGTTTGTGTCGGTCTACCCAAATTGATCCATTTTTTGAGCGATCCATATGCGACCCCTAAATGGATATGGTACACTTGTACCTGTCGGATTGGATGATCCTTTGTTATGAAATACACGGCCCATATCCAACCTAGATACAATCTATATCGAGCCAATCCGGGCTCCATTTGTAGCAATTTTTCTTGTCAAATTGTTGCCTCTGAAGATTGGGCGATTCTGTGAGTTGGCTCGCCGAGTGAGTGTTGGCATGAAGGTGGTGAGGCGAAGAGGTAGAATGAAGAATGTGTTATGAGCTCTCCAATTGAAGTACTAACAGTTGCTTCACAAAATCATTTCTTCTTCGTGCTTGCAGCAACCAATTCAGAGGCCAAACGTTTGAAGGGCCTGATGATGCAACAAAGATGCAGGACACAAGACGAGATACAAAGAAGAGAAATCACACTCGATGAAAATACGAAATCTAGTCTCAATGTGTCGTCTGCAGAATAAGCAAAATGAGCTAGCAGAGCCACCACCGCTCCATCTTTCAATCCTTTCAAAGGTAGGAAGTCGATCAAGGATTGCAAGCCGAAGTAATAAAAGCAAATTCAGGCACACCATCTGAGAACAACACCGACATATGCCATAGAACCTTTGCAACCTTGGTTGTTACGGCATACCAATATCGATGATCAGGCTAAAGATTGATGGACTTTTGGAAGCTTCGTCCGAGCATAAGTGAAATTAGAGCAGCACGAGAGAGCCCCAAACGCCCTTATTAAGCCCGTGTTACCTTAACCAGGCAAAATTTGCAAGAATCCTGATCTCAGTAGAATATGCCAGAGACGGTTAATGATAGAAGCAGTGGTCAGCGGGTCCTTCTAAGGTCAAGACCATCTTCTTGCTCGGGAAGGCATGCATGCTTCCATTTGACCTTAACTCCACCTTTCCTTCCGGGATCTCCTTTCCACAGATAAGACCTGCACTTCTGCTGAACATTGCGATTGACCATTTTGACGCAAATGGTTGGCGAGACTACAAATAACTGATTTAAGCCTCTTGGCTGTCAGCACTTATACCAAAGGCACATCAAGGTAATTTACAGGTAACTTCCCTCTTTGAAACCCAGTTATAGTATGAAGTCCCACAACAAACTCCTCAGTATAACCATCTGTGACTCTTTATATGGCTGAGTTAAGACATGAGATTCTTCTAAAGTAACTAAAGACATAAAGTATAAGCCTGAGAGCATCTAAATTCCCTTTCAAAAACATGATCACATCATCCGCAGACAAAGGTGATTCAGCTGAAGCTTTGATCAGAAGGGATGATACTTGATATCAGCAGCAGCAGCAGCAGCAGCAACTTCGAACAATCTAGATATCACTTCCATAGCTAAGAACAGAGGGATAGGGTGGGTCACCTAGTCTCACAACTCCCTTTCCCAGAAAAAATCCCTCAAGTGAACCGTTAAAGTTTACAGAAACCCATTTAAATTAAGATCAGATCATCAACCGCCCCCTTTGGATGGCAAATTTGGTGGTGATGAGTGAGTAAATAGAGGAGAGATAAGGAAGATAAAGAAGCAACGTTATTTGAGTTACTCAGTGCAGGTGCGCCAAGCCAGATCAACTGGAAAGTAGGGAGTTCACCTCTTCAGAGGACCATCGGAGATGGGTGGCGATGATGCCGGAGATAGCTGGTGAGGGCGGCGACGACGCTGATCAGTTGGTATCAAAGAGGAGGGCGAGTCATGATCAATGCAATCGAAGAGGGAGAGAGAAAAGAGGAGTGAAGATCGAACAAGGCTGAGCCCTATTTTTAAACTTGAGATGACTCGTATACATCGCACTTCGATGAATTTGGTTAAAGTACGAGTTTGTAACCCATTTGGCAACTCTACCCCAATTTCATGGTACAAAAAATCCCGGGTACAGCAATGCCAATTCTATCTTTCATAAATTACTTATGTCCAACACTTTAAGCTAATATCGGACGAAAGTATCGGTCTTTTGCAAGACAAAAAAAATGTTTGGAGTAAATGTTGTACGAATATACTTGTAAGGCATTTGCAGACTTAGATCCGCAAGCTGGAAAAGGCATGTCCAGTCCGGACACAATTTCCTGAGTTCAAACCCAATCTCACCTGAGCTCGACCACACTTCAAGTCCTTCATGAATTGCTGAGGGCAAATCTTGACCTCATTGTATACCCGACTTGCGGCAATACTACGTACCATTCGTGATTAGAATTTCTCGGTAGGTTGGGGAGACTCTCAGGGTAATCCTCGCAAAGATTGTCTGTCGGCACCTTTTTTTATTTTTTCCCGAGTTAGAATAATAAAGAAAAGGCTAGATAAGCCGATACAGGTGTGTAATCGGGTGAAGTCGAGTCGATAAAAGCACGAAGCTTGACCTCGATTGGAATAGTAGAATGCTTCCGCTCGCGCCCGGTTTGGATAGAGCAAATCATGATATTCGAATGGACCCTCAACTCGATTTTTCGCTTGATTTCGATGTTCATTTTTGTAACCGATAAATATGTATGAGCAGATAATAGAAATTTGATGGGGAACGACACAAGCGGCCCTCTAAACTCTAGCTTAAGATTCAATATTGTTTTCGACTCTTAATTTGTTCAACGCAGCCTCTTTAATATTTATTGTAGTTCATGAATTTTTAAACATTCCCGTATAGTATAAGGACTATAATGAGCATTTTATAAAATTTTAGGAATCAAATTGAATAAAGTAAAAATTTAAGAATGATATTACACGCCGCGTCGAAATTCAGGGACCGCATCCAATAATCCATAAATTTCAAGGTATCTTACAAGTTACAACACGTTATCCATTTCCCTCCACACGGAGTTGCTTCGGACTGTAGAACTCTTCCTTCCTCGAGCCGTCCGATATGGCGACCATGGCGTCCACGTCCCCACTGATCCGCCTCCCTTCCCCGCGATTTCAAGCCCGTCCCGCATCCCGAAAGCGCGCCGGCAGCGGCAACCGGCCTCCTCCGCGCCCTCGCCGGCGGTCCGAGAAGCCGGGCCTCCGCACCCGTTACGAGCCGCCGCCCCGGCCCCGGCGGCCCGTCGCTCCGGCGAGCTCCGGGGCCGAGGCGACCACCTACGCTCGCCTCCCTCCCAGGGAAGACTTCTCGGCCGCGTCTATCGATGCCGTGAGCGAGGTGAAGCTCTCCGAATCTCGCATTGCCCTAATTGATACTGAAGTTGATGGCGTTAGTGGTGAAGTAGGTGAAGAATGTGATTATGATGGCCAGGGAGATGGCACTGATGGGAGTTTGGGGCTTAACTATATGTCGCTCGACGTGTTTGAAGGAGACTCGAGTGCTCGAATTGATGATGGCGGCGATGATGATGATGATGGTGAAGAGGAGGAAGAGGAGGAGGAGGAAGAAGGAGATAGTGATTATGGAGAATTTGAAGATGAGGAGGAAGTGTTAGGGTTTGACCGCGGAAAGATAGTCAGTGGTTACGACAGTGATGGTAATAAAGTCATGGCAATGCTCTACACAGTTGGCGATGATGACAATGAAAATGATGGTTTTGCTGGCGAAAAACCGGGGCTTAAGGACGGCAAGGCGGTGAATTTGGCAGATTTGGAGGGTGAATTGGACGATGAGGAAGCTCAAGTGAAGGAGAAGGGGGTGCCGGCAGTGATGAGGTGCTTTGACCAAGCCAAGATATATGTGAAAGCCGGGGACGGTGGCAATGGTGTGGTGGCATTCCGCCGCGAGAAGTTCGTTCCTTTGGGGGGCCCGTCAGGCGGCGATGGAGGGAGAGGAGGGAATGTTTACTTGGAAGTCGACAGGTCAATGAACTCATTGTTGCCGTTTAGGAACAGCGTGCATTTCAGGGCTGGGAGAGGGAGGCATGGGCAGGGGAGTAAGCAGGCTGGGGCTAAGGGTGAGGATGTTGTGGTGAAGGTGGCCCCTGGGACGGTCGTTAGAGAGGCGGGGAAAGAGGAGGTGTTGTTGGAGCTGTTGAATCCAGGACAGAAGGCATTGTTGTTGCCGGGTGGTAGAGGAGGGAGAGGGAATGCTTCGTTCAAGTCGGGGATGAATAAGGTGCCTCGGATAGCTGAGAACGGTGAAGAGGGTCCAGAGATGTAAGCTTTTAGTTCAGAAACTATACCCTGTCTTTGGAGATTGTTGATAAATATTTGGTTTGCATTGCAGATTGATTTAGTCTTGCTACCACGATGTTTTTGATATCTGCTCTGGTTTGTCACAGAATATAACTTTTGTGGACGAATAACTGTGAGAGTTTATTTGCATAGTCGTATCTTTGTACAATGCAATGGACAATAGAGGTGCTGGCTGCGCTTGATTTTTTTTCCTTTTGTCAGTGAAAGTTATATATATATTGTTACCACCTTCAGGGAGTGATAAGCAATACTTTGTGATTGAGCAAACACATGGAATGGCTATAAAATAGAACTAAGACTTGAGCCACATTAATTGCTAGTCACCCAGAATTATAGCAATTTCAAGTTAACTTTTCAGGAGAAAAACAAAAAATTCTATGATCAAATTCATTATTCAGGAATTGAAACAGAACATTGGTTTGCCAGCAATAGCTGAACGGAGACAGACCATTGGTTTGCCAGCAATGGCCGAAAGGAGGCCTTTTGTCATCATGAACTGGCTCTAATAAATCATGATTTATTGAGCTTTATTAGTTGGGCATATTAACTTAAAAGTATTTTTAATCAATGTTCTCCTCATAAGGCTTCCTCAAGGACATGAAACTAAGGATGGTCTTTTCGTCAGGTGGTTAGAGCTGGAGCTGAAGCTGGTTGCGGATGTCGGAATTGTTGGTGTTCCTAATGCAGGAAAAAGCACCTTTTTAAGTGTGATATGTGCTGCACAGCCGACAATAGCAAATTACCCCTTTACAACTTTACTACCTAATCTGGGTGTAGTATCATTTGACTATGATTCTACCATGGTTGTAGCAGACCTACCAGGTTTACTAGAAGGAGCGCACCGAGGTTTTGGTCTAGGTCATGAGTTTTTACGACACACAGAGAGGTGTTCTACTCTGGTAGGCTCCCTGTTAGAACTTGTTTCTCATTGTTGTCTACACTTCAGTAAGCAGACTATATTGCAGCTCGTGCATTTATCTGTATCTTGGGGCTTTTTATATTTTCCAATGGCGTATGTTGTCTTCTGTTACTGGCCATAAACTTTACAGTTTCTAATTCTATCCATTGGGAAAATACCTGGGAAGACTGAGGATTCGCTTTGTGGTAATGCATCACATTTTATTTTGTTGCGTTTCTAGAAACTAATTCATATCCACGAGCTGCAGAAGGTTTTTAGTTGGGGGTTTTGAGTTTTCTGATTGAATGCTTCATTTCTATTCTGGTTTTGACCTTTGAAGCCAAACATACCACAACCTCATTGTAGATTGTAGATAAGGTTGATTCTAATGGGTGCACAACAAATATGATATGTTGATGGATTAAACTAGCGGGTTGCCCTGTCTCCTCATGGTGTTTCCTCAATTATTTTTGGCTCAAATGACTCAGCTTCATTGGGTATATATAAGCTGTTTGTGGTTCACATTTTAATGTGGCATCATTTCATTGTTCAGTTTGCTTCATCTGTCTCACAATGTCATGTCTTCAAAGTTGTCAAATGGCTAAAGTACTCAAAAAGGTGAAAAGAGAGAAAGGTGAAAGTCTAATGACTAACGGCATAGGAAAGTATGTTAAACAAATTGCATTGACGGAGGTGGAAAGTCAACATTTGCCTATAATTACTCACTTCTACTTGATGCTGTTGTATGTTAGTTGATGCGTTACTTATACATTTGATCCTTAGGTACATGTGGTTGATGGATCATCAGAGCAGCCAGAGCTTGAGTTTGATGCTGTCCGACTTGAGCTGGAATTATTCAGCCCTGAACTTGCAGAAAAGCCATTTATAGTTGCTTATAACAAAATGGATCTTCCAGAGGCATATGAGAGATGGCCATCATTCAAGGAAAGGCTGGAAGCTCGTGGGATTCAAACTTTCTGTATGAGTGCAGTGAAAAGAGAAGGCACTTATCAAGTGATTTCCGCTGCTTATGACGTTCTACGGAAGAGTAAGGAAGCAAAGAGCAGTTTTGAAGGTAAGGCTTGTTGCCTCATGTGCTTCCCCATCTAGCAGTCTTACACTTTTCTTTGATGTCTCTTGTTAATGCTTTCTCATTTTGTTTTTCCTGTGAAGGTTATAGAACAAGTTTGATTCTATGATCTTTTTTTATCCGTCTGATTTGATCTGTGGACAATTGATGAGTTTTATTTGCATTAGGTTGGGTGGATCCCAGCAGTCTGAACCATGTAGCTGAAAAGGTAAAAGATCAAAGAAGTGCTTCAATTAGTGAGTTTGAAATCACTCACGACGGCAGTTCGCGCACTTGGCATGTTATTGGATCTGGGTTACGACGGTTTGTTCAAATGACAAACTGGAGGTAGAATGATGATTACTCAATGGCCATTACTAAGCAATGCTATGTAGTTCTCTTTCCCTTTTTCTGTTTTGATCATCTTAGTGCATGCTGTATTTTTAAGTGCTCATATTCAGATCGTGCAATGCAACTCTAAGACCAAAGAGACTAGGATTGTATTGTTGCGCTGCTTGGTAGTCAGGTTAATTTGGGATTCGCCATACAGAGGAAGGCTCCAGCTCATACCATCAAAATTGGATTACTTGTACCCTTCATCTTGGCACATGTGCTCCCCATATTTGTTTGATTCGCTGACTAATTAGTTGAAGTTCATCTTATTTGTTTTGAGTAACTAATTGTCAGGAATTGCAAAGTCCCTATCAATTTATCTTGACAGGGTCCAATCATATTTTTCATAAGTATTTGGGGAACCTAGGAACTTTTTAGGAGTTGGGAGTTATGAGAAGTCGTGTTGCAAATTTTGTTGTTTTTGTATCTATTGATATCTACCTCTGAGAGCCAGATAATTTGACATACATGTTTGTGGGGATTAGATTAGTTCTACCTGTGTTGGCAGAAAATCCTTTTCCTTCGCCAATTATCTTTTGATCTATTTCGTGAAATGTAGTCAGTATGATTTCTTCACTTGAGAAGTGTTGTTGATATTTTCTATAACAGGTATCTCGATTCAGAGAAAAGGTTCCAGCACGTTTTGGAGGCTTGTGGTGTGAATAAGACTCTCATGAAGCTAGGTGTAAAGGAAGGGGACACAGTCATTGTTGGAGAGGTAGATGTCTGTTAGCTGCTCTCTTATTCTCACATCTGATAATGCGTGGAGTATACATGAATATTGAAACATGCAGAGATAATGCTAAATGGCAAACCTTGGCCCTGTTGCAATTCAAATTGACTTTCTTCAGAGTGTATCCTATTGCAATCTCTAGATTCTTTACATATATTGCCCATCCTTTAATCCAGTGTAGACTTACTTTCATAATGACAATATGTTCCAGAGTGGTCAAATGCGGTTTTGGATATTATTGTGGCTTGAATGAAGTTAATCCCATCAAGAAATTGAGGACTCTTTCTCTTTTATTTCTTTCGCCAGTCTCATGAAGTGGCTTTTCGAGCAAATGCTGGGAAATCCCACATATCCTGTCATTTCTGTGAATATTTTATTCTCTTCTTTATAATCAATCGAGTCACAGTAAGAGGGATCATGTCTCAAATTTTTTCAGTTGGAGATGGTGTGGCATGATTTCACTGAGAGAACTGGTCCATCAACTATAAACAAGGTATCCACGGATTCGATTAGATGGCCTCAGTGGAAATAGCTTGCCTATATTATCAGGTAACTATGTTTTGATTCATGTATTTTATGATCTGAAGACTCTTCTTTGATGCTCTATGCCTGCCATTCTCCTGCTTCCCTCATAAACACGTTTTGTTACTCCACTGCAGTTGGATTACGCTGCACGGCTAAGCAGCTGCTTGTGTGTCATCATGAAAGGGGTAGTGGTACTCTCTGCCTTCAAAAGAATTTGCAGAATTGAGGGTGCAGATTTACAGGTATTGTCTTGTCTGTCTTCTGCATTTTATGACCCATTGGGCATTTCTCGACCACAAATTTGTGTAACAGGACTGTCATAAAATCGATGCATTGTCAACCCGAGAAGATTGATCTGATTCACTTTTTGGCCAATGGAAATCAGGAGCGACAACAGGCAGGAGTGACTTGTCCAAATCTTCGTGTCCGACAGGGCGCAGTACTTCCTAATATTCAGTTAACTTCTAGTATGCTCTCAAGGATTACAAACGTCGGAACCGAAGATCTATGGAATATCATCTTCGTGCTGCGTCTAACCAGACGGGCTACCGATGAAACAGTCTAGTCAGAGAATCTATCAAACGCAAGAGAGTAGGGTTTCTCTAAGAACCATTCCATTATCGTTATTTGTACCCCTGATCCTCGTCATTACGAAGCATGCACCATTACCCCCAGCATCGAATTTGACGCGGGAAAAAAAGATGACTTCATGATTTCTGGAAAAGTTGCTTTCTTGTTATAATGAGCATCCAAGGAGAACTGTCGATGTGCTAATGACCCGCTAACGTATTATGTTCCCTTGCGACCCAAAGAAGACAATGCAAAATATATGTTACTGAAAGTAGACTGAAAGAGAGCATTTCTTCATCCGATTGTGTTGTCTACAGAAGTGAACATGCTGTTGAAAACAGTCGCTTGATGTAGAAACATGAATCTTGCTACTGAGTACAGACGACATGGATGCACTCATTGGGGGTGGTTGCCTGCCGAAGTGACCTCTCATGCGATTCGGCAACGGACTAGATCCCCATGCGTCGTGTCGGATCCTGCACGTTAGAAAACGAATTTGACAGATCAATAGGTCAACCTACCCCCGTCAATGGGGTTAATTCTTCTTTCCCAGATTCAATGCGTCCTTTTCTTCCGAGGTTACTGTGTCAATTGGGCCAACTTTGTACTTTGTTCCCTTAGGGACGTTTTGATTTGTCCCGGGGCAACTGCTTATCTTATATAGTATATACGATGTGAACCAAGGCCATGCAACCGGACCGCCACGGGAACCGGTCTGGTTCTAAATTTCTAGAACATGTCCAGTTCCCTGTTCCGAGTAAAGAACCATCCGAGAACCAGATCAATTGGACCGAATTTGAAATCGTTTTCATAAAGCCTAAAAATCCTAATTTTTCACTCCGCATCTTTTTCTCTATTATCTCTAACATCATTCACATACTTCATGACTCTCTCTCTCGCTCGTGGCTCGCCATCCTCCTCGCTTGCTCGTGGTTCCCCCTCGCTTGTTCGAGCCTCGCAACCCTCACTCGTACCTAACTTGTCGTTGCTCGCTTGGCCACATTTATATTTTTTATTTTGCTGTAAAAAATGAAATAAAAAAAGGAACAAAAGAAGAACTTGTAGATCCTAGAACCGGATTGGAAAAATAGGATAGGTTCCAAGGAAAATAGGGTAGATTCAAGGGTTCAATAATTTATAATCGATTCTAACATAGTAAGTTTCAGGTTTCGAGTTTGAAACCTGACGACCCTCGAACCGATCATCCCTATTGTGAACGAATATTTGAAGTTGAGTAATGCTCGAACCCGTGTCCTAAACGCATCGAAAGATTCTCAAAGAGCTAAATCCGCATAGGCACGTACTCAAATCCTGTCGTACTGAAAAGACTTCGAATGCTTCATAAGCACGGCCCCCTCATCCGAAAGAACAATCGACTAGAATGGGGTACTCCGGAAACATGGAAAGATCTCCGGCCTGCTCATGCCCCGAACAAGTCTTTCTCACCACGAGAAGCTCTAGTCGAACTCAGAAACTGTGGAGGCACTTTTCCTATACAACCTCCTTCCTTTTGGTCCGGTTACTCTTGATTGATGCTAAACACTTTGCGCTCTCCGTGCACGAGCCAAAACGTACGTGGGGGGGAGTTAGGAGCAACAAAATCCGGTGATTAGTAAGTACAACTCTCCCACCTTCGCAATCTCTTAGCCGTCAAATCCTACACGGTTTTCCCGTCAATCAGACGGCCACCTCACTCGCGGTTTCTGAATCTTTTGACTGCCCCCCCTTCCCTCCCCTTTCGCTTTCGCGCCGTTCGATCCCTCCTCCTCCTCCTCGTATCCTGGGGGCAACTGCATGCGAGGGCCGTGCGATCGCGCTCCCCCGGCGCCACGTCACCGTATCGCCCCCCCCCCCCCCCCCCCCCCCCCGACAGCCGCGATCTGGGGCGGGCTGCGGCCGGGAGGGGCCGACACGTCGGCCTGCCGGGGGGCCCCGCCGGTGAGGTGAGGGTTCGATGGACTGGCGTGGCAACAGTGTCCACGTGTCACGTCGGGTTGAAAACCTTTTGACGCGGGGGTGGTGTCGCACGTCCTTGGGGCAGGGTGGGGGATTAGCTGTCGATCGCTGGTTTGCCCTAGACGGTCAGAGTCAGCAAGAAATCAGGTCCGGTGTTGGGGACTCGCCATGGAGCCTGGTTCGTGACCGGAGGTACTAAGGTCATGAGATGTTCCGATGATGCAGCATTCTAAAAGCTTTTGGGGCGGGGGGTAGGGGGGGGGGAATGAGTGGGAGATAGAGTTTTTTCGTGAGTTTAGTGGTTGATTCGATCGAGGACGAGCAAGGTTGATACGAATGGATACATGTCACATGGAATCCAAATAGTATTTTGATGATTGATTACTTACTTTCATCCCGTTACCTATGTGGCTAATACGAAAGATGCTTTTTTTCATGATAACGAGTCAGAAGAATGAAAGTATTGACGATGCAAGAATAGTCGGAGTCGCATCGTCGATATCATCTCCTATGGTCCCAACATTTTTCGACTTTCGATGATGAATTGATTGAACCCTTCATAGCCGTCCTTCCTCAAGAAGCTTAAATGAAGAGGCTCAAGCCAATTGAATTCTTAAAAACACGACGGGTGTTGCTAAGTGGGGGCGTATCAAAAAGATAAAAGGGCATGACGTTATTTTCTTTTATAATTAGAGTCATTTAACTCACGTTATAACGATTAGTAATAAGAGGGATTGAATTTCAAAGGACCGTTTTTGCGAGTTTTAAAAGAAGCCCATAGCCTTTGTACAAAAGAGGAAGTCGAACTAATTAGGTAATTATCAAAGTTATGAAACATCGCATCAATATTCCGAGGGGAGTCAGGAACTCAATGCCTCGAAAAAAGAACCTTAATCATTTGTTCCTAGCAAAGTGTTGTTTGATTTTGCTGTTGCGGATGCTTATGGTGAGGGGGATGACTAGACAATTTTTGGCACCCGCTGAGACACGTGATGAGCAGAACTAAAACGCAAGAGCATTGGCTTTTTCTTAAGCAAAAGGAGGAGACAAGTTGGCCGACTAGAAAAATGGGGTGACATGAGCCCGGCTTATAGGGTGGTGGCACTAGGATTTCTTGGCTTTTGGTGGAGGGACACATGTGTGCGTTTGACCAGAAAGCAGCAGCAGCACAGAAGTTGAACCATGAAAAGGCTCAAAAAAAAAAAAACCCAAGAACAACAACCCCACACAAGTTCAGTCTTGGCAAAGATTGAATCATTCAAAAAAACCATTCTTTTAAGAAGTCTCTCTCTCTCTCTCTCTGTCACTCTCTCTTTCTCTCGTCAAAGTCCAAGTCCTACGAAAAAACAATCTTTTTCCCAGAATTCCGGGCACCCTTTAACAAGAGGAGGAAAAGAAAGAAGGGAGGAAAGGAGGGCTTGTGTGCTTGTGTTTGGAGAATGTGCTTAAAAAGTTCTCAAGCTTCTGACCCCTTTGTCAAAGAGAACTTCACAGGAAAGCAAGAGATGTTGTTGGCCCCTACCCGATGATTTCCTCAAGGAGGGCCACTTGCATGACTTGACCAGCCTTTCTGTCCCTTTAAATGGCAAAGTTCACAACAATAACCTTCCCATCCAAAGAAACTTCCACGTCCTCTCACTTCTTCCACCAACTCTTATGCATTCGGTTTGAGGATGTCTGGTGGTGATGGTATTCGCCAACCTCGCCGTTCCTATTTCAGAGTCCGAGTTTGAATTACCATGCTTGAAAACCCATCTCGGAAGTACTCCCAGGAACACGGATATATATGTTTCAACGGTGCATTCATTGTATACACGAAACGAAAAGGTGGTTGCTCTTTATAAAATTAAGTTAAGTGACTTGGAAAAGGCACTAAATCCGTCATTGTTAGCAAAATTGTATACCTACAACCACTATCTTCCTACATCTGATATGTTTATCGTAAGTAATTTTTAAGAGACTAAGCGAGCATTTACCATTTAAAGTCGCGATACCGTGAAATCGGAGGGGTAGTTCACTAAAAAGTGTTCTTAAAGTGTTGCAATTGTAATGTGTCTGTCAAGTACAACATAAGTTTCTATCTATGTACATGTAGATAGAGTAATGCTCGCATGAGAAAGAGTCATGTGAGACACTCATTTGCGAGTTTTAACCCGCAATTTACTTATAACGGTCAATTTAGCCGATCTCCAATTTTTAGGCATATCTTGTGTGTGTGTATATATATATATCGATTCTATTATGCACTTTAGCAAGTCCATTTGCTAGATCGCTTTAGCGTATCTCTATTGATGCTTAGAGCTGAAGAATTGTCACGAATTTTTCGAAAGAGATTAATGATGCAAAGATACACATCACTACAAAAAGTTAATATAAAGTTTAAAAAAAAAGATGACATTTTTTTATAGGGTACATTACATGACTGTAATACATGGAGTCCCGGTATTTCATGAGAGCATTCGATGTCATCGGGTCCACTTCAGTTTATGCCAGGCATGTCCCCCTTCCCAAATCGAGATTTTTAGTGGAGGAGTCAAAGGTCATAGATTCTAGTTCATGTTGCGCATATACAAATTATAACTTGATTAAAATTAGTTTGTAAATTATGCACAGTGCATCTTGTGACCCTCTCTTCACAACTAGCATTAGAGCGCCATGTGTGCATATTTTTATTTTAGTTACTTCATTCACTTCATTGATAACATGTATGAATTTTATTGCTTGTGTAAATAATTAATTACAGTGGCTGGAATTTTTAACAAAATATATAACTTATGTTATGATAAAGATATTTTCTCGAATGGCTTTTTTTGTGCGTAATTAATATTTTAAAAAACAACATTTTTTACATATATAGTGTGCTTAACGGTGTCATTAACGTACACGTTAAGATGACTTATTTAATCGATATTACTTTAATCATTTAATCACCGTAATGCACGGCCACTTATGATGGTACGTAGGGCAAACGTCCGGTGTGTTTTTTCAAGAAACGACAAGAGACCCAATTAAAACCCTAAGGATTATGACTATAGTTTATGTAATTCCCAATGCCATTTACGTACGTGAAAGATTAATTAAAAGAGGGATGAAATCATGCTTTTTTTTCCTGTTGGAACTTTCAATTAAAAAAGGGTGTGAGTGCCCCACTAATTGCCTTTTGTTTGGGCAGTTTAATCCACATTGCTCATTAAAAAAGATTATTTTCATAAGCTTTGATTGCTCTTTTTGACTATAGCCTTTTTCGGCTTCTTTTATTATGATCAAGTTCAAATAAGCTGACCCCTGTCTCTTTTGATTGTATATTATAAAAAAAGCAAAAAATTATGACAATCAAAAGCATCAGCTTTGGGAAATGTAATGGTGATAAATTTTCTCCCACCTGCCATCAGTCCTTGATAAGTGAGAACAATCATCATTATCATTCTCCAACATTCATTTTCTTTCTCCCCCTTTTTAGAAAAAAATGCGAAAAAATAACAATAATAGTTACATAAAAATTGCGATATACATATATATAATATATATAATATATTTATGTATGTATGAGTTCCTATTGCACAAAATTTAAATAGTGTAAGAATGTCCAACCTAAAATTTTGAGCTAAAAGGTGGAGGAAAATTACGTTATATGAAAAAAACATATAAATCTCATACACAATAAATGTGAAATATTTAAATAAATAACAATTCAAAAAGACCCAATTAAATTCTCTTGATCACTATTTATATGGAACTTAAATATTAAAGATGTAATCGCTATCGCTATTATTCAGCGTGGGAAATGAATAAACTGCAACACTACCTAAGTAATCAACAAGGGAGAAGGTTAATTAGTAACCAAGATACACAAGAAATGTGTCAACGAAAAGGTTATACAAGGACGTAGTGGGGTCCGCATGGAACCACTAATTTCAATGGTACGGATCTAGTTTAGCACATATTCTCATTTATGTAATAATTTGCATATATGAATAGTTTTAATGTGCTACGATTGCCATTGAAGCATCATGAAGTTTTACTCCGAAAAGCTTCAAATTTTCTCCTCTCTTTTGGGCTAGAAAATGTCCTTTTCCATAAATTTTTTAGGTAGGATCAGACTAAGCAAAAGACTTTTGCTAAGCTTTCTCACATATTCTTCAAAGTTCCTAAAGATTTACCTTCCAATGACAAACATCTTGAGCATGGAATAAAGAAAAATCAGCAGATTAAACAACTACTTATTTTCGTTTATGGTGAAATATTCATGGATAAATTCCATAAGGAAACAAATGAAACAGCACTGTAGCTTTGACTTCTTGGACCCTCTTTTCAAAGGAACTTGTTTTGTTTTGTGATTGATGTGGGGGTTTGTTTCCAATTTCAATGACACAGGACAAGAGGAGGTCGAGAAAAAGAAGTTTCTTATATCATAGAAAAATATAACTATTCTTTGCTTTAGTTGGAGATCATCTCAACTGCTCCCTTTGAAAATCATGAAGCAAACAAAAGTTGCCATGAGGGGTGATGGAGCAAAGTTTTGCGCATGAAATGCGGATTTTACATGTGCAACATGATGAGATAAACACTAAATATGATGTCGTACTGACTTCAGTATCTTCGAAATTTCAAAATTTTGATACTCTCAAGGAATATGTGGACAAAAAATTCATGTCATGTTTCCATTTTCCTTTTCTGGCTTTATCTACCCAAGATTCATCTTGAATCCGTGTCCATTGACTTTTTCATTAACCAGCTCCTTTCAGTCTTTCAGCTGTTGTCTTATCTAATCTTCAAATGATTATTCATATGGGAGAGAGAGAGAGAGAGAGAGAGAGAGAGAGAGAGAGAGAGAGAGAGAATGTTTTACTGAATATATAATAATGCAGCAAATGGGTTTATTCTTTTTAAGTATATGACACATGCATCGCACAAAAGCAGATATTAAATATATTTAATAAATAAATATTTGTTTCTCAATACAACCTATAGTGCATCATCAAGTTTTAGATGATTATCCTTCATGTAGACCAATGTGAGAAAGGTTCTAACTCCAGTCGTGTGTAACCTAAAAGGCACAAACTGAGAAATATTAAGGGAATTCTAAATTCTTCCCATACGTTCAATACAAGTCATGATAATTCAGTGCCAAGGATTTGATTGAAGGAAAGTGAAAGAAAAGGAAGATCTTAAAGTAGGTGGAAAACGGAAAAGATGGTTTTCCAACAAAGGACATCTTCACGTCTTTTTTTTCAATCTAAAAATAATAAAAATAAAAAGACCATTAAATCAAGTCAATCACATATCAAGAAATCGTGAGATTTACATTAGACACCATTAGAAATCATAAGTTTTCATCCTATTTATTTTATTGCGATTAATCAATTCGCTATATTATTCATGAAATGAGTCTACCATTTTTCTCAAAGAAAATATATCAATATGAGGTAACACATCCACCTCCTTATAAAAGGTCAGTGCAACTCCTCCGCTCCATGCTCTTATTAGACTTCAGAAACCTCAGCTGTATATTCCTCCAGCGCATCTCTCTCTCTCTCTCTCTCTCTGCGCCATTTCCTTCATTCCTTAGTCAAAACTCTAAAAAACACCGATCAAGATCCTACAAGCTCTTCATCGATGTCCACTTCCAAGGCCTCGGAGACACACTCAAAAGGCCTTGAGCCAGGCTATGCTCAGCTGGGCTTCTGCATCCTCCAGAGGAACACTGCCCCACCGCAGCCTGGGGAGAGGCGGGGCCGTCGGAAGCAGGCAGAGCCAGGGCGGTTCCTCGGGGTGAGGCGGAGGCCATGGGGACGGTACGCGGCTGAGATCCGGGACCCCGCCACCAAGGAGAGGCACTGGCTTGGCACCTTTGACACTGCCCAAGAGGCTGCCCTGGCCTATGACAGGGCTGCTCTCTCCATGAAAGGCACACAAGCAAGGACCAACTTCTTGTACTCTGATCACTATAACCATATCCAAAACCCTAATAGCTTTCACTCTCTTCTTAGCCCCTTCGAGGTCCAAGCACTTCTAACACCTTCCTCACACTTCTTCACCACCGCTGCCGCCGCCAATAGTAGTCAAGCAAAGAACCGACCCACCAATCACAGCAATCCACCTCAGGCCACCAGCACTTACAAGACAACCATAATGCCAGACCAATCCTATGAGGAAACTTGTCCTGAGACTAACTCATGTGATGACTCTGACGCAAATCAAGATAGCAACCATAACGACTTCCTCCTCTTTGGTGATGATGATTATTCAAACTCCGGCTACTTGAACTGCATTGTACCCGACAACTGCTTGAGACCTCCTACTAGTGCTCACGATCCTCCCAATGCAAAGCCTAATATTCTTAGAAGCTACTCTAGCGCTTCAAATTTCATGGGATATTTTGAGGATAACGATTTTTCACTTCCACAAGATGTGATCCCTAACTCAGGAGGTGATCAGATGGCCTGGGGGATGGACTCGGGCGAGCTTGCCGCCGTGATCAGTGGCCCAGCGATGTCAGGGAAGACCGAAGAGGGGTGCATGGGAAGTTTGTGCACCGCGGCCGAGAATAGCAGTTATAGCTTCTTGCCTCAAGCTGCTCCTAATTATTATGGGGAAGCATCAGTCGAATATGGAGGATACTTTCCCTATTGATATAGGTGCAATGCAACTGTGTCATTTGAAGAGCGTGCGTGTGCACTTTGAGGTTGATCGTGTTATTACATCGCAAGAGTTCTCATTTGACTTTTCTTTCTAGGATCTTCGGTAGTAGTGCATGTGTAATTCACATCATCGTCAAGCTTTAATATAACCCATGCTTGATGGAAAACGATATGGCAATGTTGTCTATTTTGATGCAATGCTAATTGCTCATTAATTCATCTATTATGCATTGTTTGGAGCAAATCTCCACCGGCCTCCACATTTGATGTATAACATGGTTGGCTGGCGCTCGTCTCTTGCATGTAAGTTGCTAGGGTTTTAGGAGGATCTTTGCATGTAAGCATGATACATAGTCTCTCTTTTCGGCTGTTTAGCATTGAGGTGACATATTTTCTTCAAAGTATAATAAAACAAGAAAAAGGGTAAGGAAAAATGCTGTATGAACTCAACTTGCGCACACGGATTTTGCTTCACCCAAACAGTAAACTTTTGATTATGTGTGGTTTTGATTTAGCAGCGACTTTAGATGCTTTTATCTAAATTCCAAAAAGGGTAAGGAATAAAAGGAAGTTAAAAATTGAGCAAATACAAAAAAAACATGCTTGAAGTTTTACCCAAAGACCAGAAACTTACCCTTACTTTGAAAATACATGTTTGCACCTTGAGTTTTAGCTCTACATTTCACTTTACATCATGCATCAGTTTTTAGTCTGTTTATTAAGGAAAATGCCATTTTCACCGGAATAGGGCGATGCATCGGTCGGCAACGATGGACACAAAGGTGGTGGGTTGCACCACAATCAAAGGCTGAAGAGCATGGAGGATGGTGTGGCTAACGGTGGTGAGTGGAGAGATTAGGATTTTCGAGGAACTTGAAAAAAAAAAAAGGAGCTTAAAATTCGATCTCTTCATGATGGGCTATTCTTTAGAGGCTTGAAAATACGTTTAAGAAAGTAGAGGTATGAAAGTAAGGCATGTTTTTTGGTTATTTTTCCCTGAAAATCTGACCTTTTGCATATCGATTTAGTTCCTAAAAGTCCATATCTGATGTCAATACAACAGGATAAATTGATTGATGTCTAGGCTTCTTGGTTGTGAAAGAACGATATTTCTGCAAAGAACGAAAATTATTTGCTACTGCTTCTTCTTAATTTATGATGGTCAGGTAGACATATAATCAATCCCATCAAGAATTAACCGATTAATGTGATTGTTAGAGAGAGAGAGAGACAGAGACAGAGAGAGAGAGCAATTAGGGAAGATGTGTATCCTCATGTCTCGTGCATATGATTTTATGAATCCGACGGCGTGAAACTCAACTAGTGACAAATTTGTTTTGGGTAGAACTCAACTAGTGACAACGACAGTTTGATGCCCCTCTTCTCCTGGTCGGGATCTACACGCATCTCTATCTTTCGAGAGATCGTCACGCTTGTTTTTCCTCCTCACAAAAAGGTCGAAAGGTCGATCGCGTGTCTTCAAAAGTCACACAGTACGCGGGAGAATCTATCCATTTGCCAAAAAGCATTTACTACTTCCAAGTATTTTCGGCGAAAATAATTGCTACATTTGGTTGGAGATTACCTATACTCAGCCAATGCTCGTGATCACAGCCATGCTGCAAACGAAGACATTCATCTTCTTGGTGCTTCATGGATGCACACAAGTACATCTCTGCAAATTTCTCACCGGAAATGTGATTAAACATGACATAAAGAAATAGATTGTTTGCAAGTGTAACACTAAACATCTGGTAGTCAATTTGAGTTCTGCCGAATAGAGCTGAGAATGATATTTCCCTTATGAGTTCTGTATCTGCAGTATGGGAAACCTTCTAGCCTCAAGGCTGTCCTTAACATACAGAAACAACCACAGATCAGGATACAAAGGAAAAGCATCTTGTGAGGTAATGCAAAGTAAAGTCATCACAAAGCTTGATTGTATTCCTCGTATGTGTATATCGTAAATAGTATAAAGGATCAAGTCTATCCTTCATTGGCACAAAACCAAAAAGTTACATCTTCTCTACAGAAATTTGCATTGCAGCAATGCCCTCGGTCGACAGATGGACCCAGGATGAACAGAGAAAACCAGAATGATCAAGCGTGACACGAGTTTCACTTTGAAGCTTGTTGCCTTAGTGGAAAGGCTTATAGGCAAACACTCAATTCCCACGATGAATGCCTAAGGACCGGAATTTCCCATTTCGGGGAAAGAATCGGATATAAATAACAAGCTCATGTAGAATCGTGGTGGGTATGCTACTGACTGCAGAAACTTTTTGCAGTTATTTGCGAGGGAAGGTGGATGACTAGACGGGTTTTGCTTTATCTTTGAAGATTGGCCATGTCTTATTCAAAACCTAGACTACGGTATGGCCCTATAATTAAAGAGCAGAGAGATGACCTAAGAGCTACAAAGAAATAATGTCACCTATCCGTTGAATTGCTCATAAGAAAATTGTGACGGTTCTCACTTTGTGGAAGGTCGATCTAAGAGAGGAGCCAGAGAAGTCCTGCTACATTCTTTTAGCCAGTGCTATGACCATCTTTGGTGTTGCAACTAGCTGGATTTGCAGAACTCAGATCAGGCATTTGGGCAGGCGCAGGCCCGCTACTTGGACGTGCTGACCCAACCGATGTAACTGACATGCTTGTTGTCGAGGATGATCTTGTGGGCAGAGAATCTTCAGTGGGTCCGGAGATGATTTCGGCCCTCAACTCTGGAGATGAGTATGACGGATAGAGCATTCCGAAGGACAACCCAGCAGGGAAAGGAGCGATGGGCATGTCTCCAAGAGAAGACACGGATGGATTGTAACTGAGGGACCCAAACGAGTGATCGAATTTGCATGCAGGACCAAATTTGCAGTCTCCACGTGCAAAGTGCATGCAAGGAGGTGCGCCCTGCAAAAGAAACAGCTGCATAAGTTCAGGATCACAAGCAAATTGTAGACACGCAACTTCTAGAGCCTTAAGCACAATGACAAGTACTAGCAGTGCTGTGAACAGAGTGGCAAATACACAGTACATATCACAGATGCCGCTTGATCGGAACTTGCAGGAGCAAAAAGTAAGGGATGATTAGCAATTGGTGACACTAAACGAGAACCAGAAGAAAAATGACAGAAAAAAAAGAAGAATAATCTCCAATAGCCGTGGCCTGCAGGTTATTCCACAATTAGCAACCTGGGTGGAAAACCCAGATTAACCAGAACAATCAACATCTTTCCATAAAAAGGAGCACCCCACAAATGAGAAATACTTAATGAAACCTCAATGTGTTTTTGATTGTCACATCCTTTCAATAAATCAATACAAAAAGATCCATAAAGATATCAAAGGAAACATTCGAAATAGTAGTCATGGTTTATTGTGAGCATACTACCTAATCATATGCTATCAAAATACAAGTACCTATCCCAGTTCCTTAACAAAAGCAACAAGCAATTTTGGACTACGATTGCCATAGCCCTCGGAATATTGGTCACATAATGTAATCTACAGCATCTGCTTTTTTGCAAGTGCAGCTGAGCCAGGGGCTTTGGAATGGAAGATCGTCAAACAATTTAAACCTCTCAAATGTTCTCATTACTTAAGAAGTACAAATTAGACAATTTGAAAAGGTGAAAACATTAGTATTTTTTTCGGTAGCATTAGCACCTTCATCGGCACTAGACAAATGCATTAGGAGAATACATCTATAACTGGTACCAGAAAAAGTAGCAAATCAATTAAATATTTCTTGCTGCAAGCATCTCCTGTACTCAATCTCATGAAACACGAGAACATGTAACTTGTCATATATAATTTACTTCAAGTTATCCATGTGCCACACAGAAATAAGAATATGGCAAGTTGTCCACGAGTATACAGTGGAAACAATTCCGTCATCGATAGCTCCCTAGGCATCTGTACTTCGATGAAGAGTTCAAAAAGTTTCAAAAGGCTAAAAGAGCCAACCAGGGTGAAATACACGATCCAGAACTACCCGTCTTTATCTGAAGGATAATATATTTTGACATATCATTTGATGGTTGGGCATACCTCTTAATAAGTCAATGCAGCAATATTTCATAATAAAATATCCAACAGAATCCACGGGAACAAGAAAGGATTTAAAACTGCACTTAAACGGACACTAAATGGTTATACAGAATGTCCTTGTAGATACTAGGAAGACCATTATTTTCATCCTATTCCATAAGATTTATTAGACTAGAGCTCAAAGCATCCAGCATATTGAGTTACAGATCCAACTGGAAATTGGTTGACCAAGAATTACCCTGAGGCCAAAAGAAATTTGTGCAAAAGGAATTCCTCTTTCAGACTTGCACATATGTTTTCTTCGCCCCCTCTCCTTTTGGTATAACTAACTTGGCAAATTTGTATGCACAAATTGAATGCCAACAATTCCTCTTTCAGAAAGACACTCAATGAACCATCCAGAAAATTCGACTCATCATAAGCCGCAACTGCTCTCAATCTTGAATATAACTATGTCCATGCTTCCCATAGAAATCTCGGCAAAGACAGAAAGCAGGAATGAGATTCTTACCGGACGAAACGGCAGACCAGTGGGGCTAAGAACAAAATTTACATTCAATGCATTCAAGTCCGGTGGATGATGGTATTTACACGAGGATCCATATTTACAGTCCCCTGTCTTCATGTAATGCTGGCATTCAGGTTGCCCGGGTCTTTCTGGAAATGATGTCTCCCTCCGGCCATTGACTGAAGGGCCAAGAGACGAAGGCGAAGGTTGATAAGGCCACGGAAAAGCCTGTGCAGAAGGAGACAACTGTGTTACCCCATAAACAGAACTTGATCCTGAACCAGCTTGAGGACCGGAAGAGGCTAATGGACTCACAGGTGCCTGAGCAAAAGAGATAAGTGATTAAAATGAGCCTAGATCTTGACACGAAAGCAAGAAAATTGGATTTCATCAACCAACCTGATAAGGACTCCAGCTTGAAAATGGAACCATGCCTGGAGAAACCAGCAAAGGGCCATATGGGCCTTGTAAATATGAGGGAACCAAAGGAGGCCTGGCCATGACTACCCCGTACTGCTGCGATGAAGGAACAGATGGGGATTGCACTGCTGGATACGATGAAGGCGCAGCTACAGGGATAGGTGCTGGTGCAACTGGAAGTGGCGGTGATGGCGCATGAACGTGTATGCCTGCTGGTTGTGGATGATGAAATTTACACGTTGCACCGAACTTGCATTGTCCAGTTTTCACGTAGTAGGTACACTCTTTTTCACCCTGCCATACAATCATGGATGCCGTTCAGTGAGCATGAGAGTAAATCCAGCTCATATGAGAAATAGGATATTAAGCTGCAACTCAAATACAAACCGGACGAAAGGGGTAACCATAGTAATTTAGCCGTGCAGGACTGCTGGAACCAGCACCATGCCTAGGATGGTGGAACTTACAGGATGCGCCGAACTTGCACGTACCCGTCCTCACGTAGAACTGCAAACAAAAAAAAAATAAAAAATCTATGTCAGACATGAGAAGAAGAAAGGCTGATCGAACAAGACCAAGAGATACACTTCAACATTCATAAAACGCATGAGCTGAAAGAGTTTCAACAATGTTTCCTCGACCATAGCAAAAACTAAGCAGTGCAACATTAAACAAGCGAAATGATCGTATATGAATACCTGGCAGATCGGCTGGCCTGCTCGTTCTGGGTACTCTGCTCCGCCAGCTCTTGTCGCCCCTACGACCTGCGCAGCATCCGACATCCACATTTCAATAGTAATAATCACCAAACCTATAAGGGTCATCACCTCGTTACCAATCCATACAGATCTTCTAACGATGCTCTGATCACTTTCGAATCCATTGCCATTGAAATCAAATTTAGTAAGCTTGACAACAACGGACAATCCCACCTTATCAATTCTAGTAATAATCCAAAATCGCCAACAAATCTAATCACGGCACCGCCGTAACAAAAAAGAAAACACTACAAGATCGCCACCAAAGTGGCCTCACGAAGCCAAGCGATCACGCCGAGAAGCCGAAAAACCAACCCTGAAAGACAATAAATGGCAACGAGAAGCAATTCCAATAGAGTTACCGCGCTCCGATCACGGGGATGATTGAACCGACACCTGGCGCCGTACCCGCAATAACCAGTCCTGAGGTAGTAGATACAATCGGCTTCGTCGGGCCGCTCCGGGTAAGCCGGGTCGGGCTCGCCGCCGCCGCCGCCGCCGCCGCCGCTGCTCCCCAATCCCATCTGCCACATGGGCTCTGCATTTTTCGGCGCAACCAAGGGATCAAAAACCCCGCCTTCACACCCCGATCACCCACAAAAAAAAAAACAAAAAAGAAGGAAAAAAAAAAGAAGCCAAACTGTCGCCCTCGCCCCTCCGAAACCCAAAATGCAGAGCGGCGGCAGGACTCACCTTCGAGGCCCGTGTCGGCCCCGGAGTCGTCGGGCCACTCCGGCGAGGGATCCGACCGCGAGCCCTCGTGGGCCCCAGCGTACCCATCCATCGTACGGAGACGGAAGGGGAGGGGAAGGGGGGGGCCGATCTTCAAGAAACCAGACCCAGCTCACTCAGAGAGAGAGGACAGGAGAGGGGGAGGAGGGGGACGAATAAATACGGCAGCAAATGGCAGAAGCGCCGCTCAGCTGCTGCAAGAACTGGGCTCCGATCAAATGGGTGGGTGGTGGTATGCTTTAAATTCCTCCCTCCCTCTCTCTCTCTCTCTCTCTCCCCTTCTCTCTCTCTCTCTCTCCAAGAATTACCGCTTCTTCACACCCAGACAACCCAGAGAGACAGACGGGGAGAAGGAGGGGGATTGGTCGGTCCTGTGCTCTCTGCTCTTCAGCTTCTCCTCCTCCTCACACACACACACACACGCACGCACCCACACACACACACCCACACACACACAAGAACTGCTCTCTCTCTCTCTCTCTCTCTTCCTTTTTGGTGGTTCTGGTTTTGGTTTTTGTGGGTTCTCTTGTGTCCCCCTCCTCCTGCTCCCCCTCTCTCTCTCTCTCATCACTCTGATGCTGTGTTGCTCCTGCAGGTTTTAATGGGTTTTTTTTTTTCTCCCCTTTTTTTGCCCCTCTTTCCCTTTTCCCTCTTTTCTTCTTCTTCCTTTTTTTTAGGTGATCTCTTTCCGCACTCGTGCGCGCGTGGGCGATCTCACTGCTTTCCTGTGCCTCTCCGCGCGCGCGCGTGTGGAGGGGAGGAGGGGACGTGGTGGTTTTGCGTACGCGCCAAATTCAGGAGAGATGTTCCCCCCCCTGACAAAAAAGAGAAAAAAAAAGGGCACTCAACAGTCGACCTGCTGAATCGGTTATTATTATTATTATTATTAATTTATTGTTTTATTAAAAAAAATTCGCTTCTCTCTGATTTCTTTTTTATTTTTATTTACTTTCTCGGTTTGGTCCCTCTTTTTTTTTTTTTTTAATGAATCGGACTGTCTGTGAGTTAGAACCGGTAACCAACGAGCTGTTGGCGCTCTGGTTGGGTCCGCTGGAATGTCCGGAACTGGCCTCGCCCCCGCCCGCGTGTCCAGAGATCCGGGCCCCGCGCCCGGACAGATCCGTCATTTCGCCCGGGAGCGAGCGGGGGGGGTGTGGTTGCTGCATGGGTGGTGTAATAAAGGTGGATCCGTCTTCTTCCTTTTTTGGGAAAGACGGTATCCATGGACCGGCGTGCGCGCGTGCGTGCGTACGAGAAGGCACGGCCGTTCTATTTTACGGGTTGAGTGCTTCTCAAGTTACCCCCGGCCCGTTGGACACGTTCCTCCTGCCCCCCCGCCCGGGACGGTCGAGATCGGATTCGTGATCTCGTGAAATGCCGATGACCTTTAGTAGTCTTTGATTATTCGCCGTCCTTGCACGAAAAAAGACCGGATTCGACTCGGTATATCGATGCATTCTCTTAGAGTGATGGACGGTGTTTTCGTTTGAGCGAAAGAATTTTTCGCAAATTAATTTTCCGAACTTTCACGGATTTAGTTCGGTGAAAACGGCCATTTGCGATTTGAGGAAATATATGTGATTAAAGTTGGGAAGATGGATTCCCTAATTATAAAAAAAAAAATTGATTGCATTTTTCCTAAAAAAAGGATTTCCCGGAAAGTATTTATTTTATGATGAAATTTTTCCAAAAACAAGGACGATCTTATTTATTTTGATAATCATCAACAAACGGGATTGCCGGACCCTGCGACAATTGGTCACGTGTTTAAAGAGTCTCACAAAAAAAAACTTTCGATAAGGTATCATTTACTATGATACCTTATTGATATCAAAAGAAATTAGACAACTTTCAATCACTTCAACTTAGCCGAAACTCTCATTGCCTCAAACAAAAAAAAACACGCACACGCACACTTAAAATGGTAAATTAAAATCACCAATGTCAAAACTCTCGCTCTCTTCTTCCTTGACCCTCAGCTTGGCGATATGCCAGGCAGCCATCGCCATATCACGTAGACAAGAGTCTTTCTGCTTCTAATAGACTTAACATCGACTCTACCTCCCTTGCAGCCTCTCTCTCTCTCTCTCCCTGAGATTCAATGTTACCGATGTCAGGGGCAACACAACAATGATTGGAGAGGAACGGTCAAGGCAATTAGGGACTTTAAAGATTTGAATTGAGGACCTCCTGCTTCCATACCATGTGAGATTTGTGAGGTCATTGCCAACTGTTTTAAAGTTTAAGCAGTTAGACTAAGACGTGATTTAACTACTGAGGTTTGTCTCAGTGGCCACCCTTCCTACTTGGGAATGGGAAGGTGAGGAGTTCAAATCCCCACTTTCTCAAGGAGGATTAGGAGTGAGGATGTGCAGTTTCAAATATAGATTTCGATTCTCACATCCTGTAAGAGGCAGATCAAAAGTCTGAGAGTGAGTTGAGAGTTAGAGTAAGACAGATAAAAAAAAAGAGAGAGAGACTAAGATGTGATTTAGTATTTCAATAGTGAAACAAGTGGGATTGAAAAAGAAAAGTCAGGGAGCAAAAGCAGAAAAAGCGATAGGTGATAAATGAGAAGAACAAATCTCAGCCACTGAAAACTACACACGCTAATACGTCATTCATTTACAACGAGTATAAAGAAGATGTCAAAAATGGAGACATCTCAATTTATCATCTCACACGTTAAGACCGAAAAAGAACGATCATGCTTTTCATTAAATCAAAAGGGAATTCCATCACCACAAGAGTCTTACTTTTAGGGGACAGTCTTTGAAAATATTATTAGAAAGGATGAAGTATTGATACATGACTTTGACTACACATGTTCATAGCTAACACCATGGTCTTTATGAATGAATCACAAGCACGACTTTTGCTTGAAAGAGTATCATTTG
Source organism: Syzygium syzygioides (assembly GCA_031216285.1). NCBI lineage: Eukaryota > Viridiplantae > Streptophyta > Magnoliopsida > Myrtales > Myrtaceae > Syzygium > Syzygium syzygioides. The sequence continues at coordinate 32,209,113 of CM062249.1, forward strand.
AATTTCCTGAGCAAGACTCGTAACTATACGTGTTCGCGATTGCTTTAGCTACCGTTCAATTGGTTGAATTATAGTTTTTTTTTATGACATACGCGTAGTGTTATGCATTTCTCAGTTCGCAATAATCGATTATTGCATAAATCGATGAGGGAGACTGCCTTTGTTGATTCATGGCCACGTCACGCACGGATTGAGCCAGAGGCTCGGTGTGGAGCTGTCGATGAAAATCGGTACTCGCCGAGACTGTCTGAACATTAGAAAGATTTGGAGAGCACATTGCGAAATCGCTCCACAATTCCATGCTCGAGTGCAGAGTAAGCGAATGGGGCTCGAGTGGAGCAATGGACGTGCACGAAATTAAACGTTTAGGAAATGTAAATTTGCATTGGAAGTGAAGTTGCATAGGATGAAGTACATGGAAAAGGAAACAACATGGAAGGGAAAAGTGTGGGAATTGGAAGTGCAAGGATAATGGGCTAAGCCCGGGTTCGTTTCGTGTGGGATTTTGGGCTGGGGTTTCGATTGATATTGGGCTGTGATTTAAGCCCCAAAGAGAAGCAAAGATAGCCACATCCATTTAAGCGACAGAATGAAGGGAAAATAGTCGAAACAATCATAAATTTATTATAGATGTCGGTCAATTCAGTTTTAAATTTTTCAATTTGATTCAATTTGGTCCTAGACTTTTTTGACGATTTCTCAATGTAGTTGTTCCGACAAATTTCGACCATGAATTGCTGAGTTGGGGGTAATGCTATGCAGGACGGCTGATATCTACGTCGGTAATTTTCAGTCAAAATTGGCCGGATAAACTATATGGGCAAATCGTCAAAGGGTTGAGAACTAAATTGACCAAATTAAAAAGTTTATAACCGAATTGGCCGATATACAATATGTTTAGGGTTTTGTGGACAATTATCTCACAAAAAGAAACACCAAAGTTAAAATCAGCGTCACTCTTTACTACGCAAACACATAATTAAAAGGTTTTTTTGGAGCAAAGATAATGAAAACTCCTAAGAAATCTAGGAGACATCAATAAAGTTTTTGCTTGTGGTTAGGATAAGTAAATGCCGTCGTCATTAATTTGTTAAAAACCACTTAAAATTACTTTGGGACAAGTGCACTACAAGTCTTAAAACTTGTCACAAAAGTGCATTTGAGTCCTAAAACTTGCAAAAAATTCAATCGAGTCCTATTTCTTATAACAAAAGTGCATTTGATTCCTAAAGTTAACACCGTTAAATTTATTAACGGAAAACTTTGATGTGGCACTGACGTGGTGCTTATTAATCATTTCTCTCTCCTACGTGGAAAATAGTTTAAGCAAAAATGTCCACGTATGCAAAACGACGTCATTTTTTGACGTCCCCCTTTCTTCTTGAACGTCTCTCTTTCCTTTCCCCTGCATCGTCTCCTTCCTTCTTCCTTCTAAACGTCTCTCTGAACCGTATGCTCCAATTCAACCTTTGCCGGAACGACATCTCTTCTTCTTCTTCTTCTCAAATCGATGTCCTCTGATCCCTAAGCCCAGAGTCGTCGTCGTCCTTCTCTCCCTCTAAACGAAATTAACATTTGGTCTCCCTTTGAACCCTAAGCCCCAAATTAAGTTCGACGATCTCGAGTTCCCTTGTGATTTGGATCTCCTCGCGAGTTGGAGTTCGACGCCCATCGTCATTTGGAGTTTAATCATGATCTGAAGTTCGTAGAGTTCGAGTTCGAGTTCGAGTTCTCTTCTTTGTCGATAGCAAGTTCGTGCGAAGACCTGTCTTGCAGGAGTCTCGACGGTGGATCAAGTGGCTTCGACGATGGAGACGGCGACGGAGACTCCTCCTTGCGCAGGTATTGCTCTCTGCATTATAGCATTTGGGTATCAAGCGACATGTGTTTCTATTCCAGTTCGGTCAAGACTTGTGTGTTCGGAGTGATTCGATTTGCGTTGCGATTTGCGATGAGGTAGGGTAGGGTAGGATAGCTGTTTGCCCGAAGGCGCTCTCAAGTTGATGCACAATCAACTATTAGTAGTCGTCCTCCGTCCTCATTATAATGCTTAAACCTCTACCAAAGAGCATGATGAATCAACTATTAGTAGTCATCCTCCGTCCTCATTATAATGCTTAAACCTCTACCAAAGAGCATGACGAATCAACTATTAGTAGTCATCCTCCGTCCTCATTATAATGCTTAAACCTCTACCAAAGAGCATGATGAGTCAACTGAGAGTGATCTAAACTCAAAGTGTAGCTTCCGATATCTTCATAATTGATTCAGTAGACATGGGTTAGATTTTCCATTGATTGTAGAAGTTTAGGTTACCTGGGATCAGTAGACATAAATTCAACTCCGGTGTGAGCTGATGTATGCACCCTTCTCGTAGTAGCCAAATCATGCTATCCTATTTTGGAATGTGAATCAGCTACTTCTCCATTGGTCATTGCAAGTTTAAAAAACTTTGTGCAGCATAATGTGTTCTTCATCATTTGATTCGGTCATCGGTCTTGCTCCAAATATTTTATCTCTGCACTATTTTTTTTTTACTTTTCACATGTTCATTATTTTTGCAAGATTCTTTTTTGCTATGAAGTTCTAGGAGCTGCTTCAATGGCAAAGGCACATCCCCAAGCCAGTGCACAACCTCGGCAATTAAGAACTTATCCTCGAAAGCATGGTGCTGTAAAGCGAAAGGCACCATTACAACCCAAAGGCTAGTTGTTCCCAACCTCAGTCATATCATGTTACAATAGCTCAAAAACATGGTGTAAAGCGAATGACACCGTCACAACCCCAAGCGAGTTCTCAGCCTCAATCATCTCATGCTACAACAGCTCCTCGAAAGCATATTGCAGTGAAGCCAAAGCCACTATCACAATCATAGGCCAGTTCCCAGCCTCAGTCATCTCAGGCTACAACAACTCCTCCAAAGCCTATTGTTACAGGATCATATATGGAAAAGCCCAAGAATTATGAATAATGTGAAGGTCGAACCTACTCGACCTCCAAAGACCATAGAATTGGATTGACATATTTGCTAAAAATGGTTTTTTTACGTGAATTATTGTCAATTATTAGCTGGTTTTTTGTATGAGACATGTAGCTTTGTTTGTTCGGAACTTGGCTGACAACTTTTGGACAGCTTTTGGTCTAAAGCCTAATCAAGTTTCTATTTTTTTAGGTGAATTTATGTCATTTTCGCTAAGCTAATGCAGGCATTTGTTGAACAGAAGCTTTTGTTCTCGATCATTAATCGGTATGTTGAGTATCAGATAGTGCTTGAGTTGCTACTTGCCTTTAGTACACTGAAAGTGCAGACATTTTGTTGAACAGAATATTTATCATCAATCGTTATCAGTATGTGCAGTATCAAAGAGTGCTCGAGTTGCTATTTGTCTGCTATAGCTTGATTTTTGTGTTTCTGCTCAACTTGGGCTTGTACGAACAGCTGTATAGAACAGCATGTAAACGAGAGTTATCTAGATATACATGTCAGGGTGTGGGAATTGGAATGCGATGTACCAATTTGTTAGAACAGCATGTAAACGATAGTTTTCTATGTTCGGGAAAGCCTAGTTTAGGTGTATAAATGTATACTCATTATGTTTAAGAATACGTTAGCACCAACTTTGGCCAATGACAACGTTATTAAATTGCATGAGTGCATGGTTGGTTGATCAGATTGCCTATTTTGGCCATCCAAGATCGAAGTTCAAATTGCGAACAAACTAATCGAACATTACAATCGAAAAATAGGGTAATCTTGAACGTTGTTATTGTTAGTGGTCTGCCTTAAGAATCAATCAATATTGATACTCTAATATTAGTTGTGGATTAGGTAGTGTCGGAAAAATTGACCTTCACTATACTTAGGTAGTTATAATGTCTTGCTAGAGACCGCTTATAACTTGTGGGCCAAAAAAGTTTTGAGCACACTGCTAATGTTTAGTGAACCTACAAGGTCGCACACAATAACGAACGGACTTAATATTTTCTATGCGCCTTGATCTACTTAAGAAGTAGATTTTAATTTATTCTCTTATTTAAATTATCTATGCGGTCGTGCGTGTTATAAGATAACGATTAAACGTGGGCCCAAATCGCCCGGTCTACTTCTTTTAATTCCGCTGGATAATGAGGCTGTATAAATAGATAAGGAATCGTTCTCTGTCTAGGGTTTTTTCGATACAGTATCGAAAACAAAACGGCGTTGAAAAAGGAAAACTTCAAGATCTTTTGCTAGCATGAGGATCGTTGGAGAATTTCGTTCGTGTGTGTGGATACCGGTAGAGGTGCAACACTTGGGGCGCTAATCCAAACACAATCAGTTATCGATTTATTCTCGATCTGTAAAAGGTACGTTTCGAAATTCCCTTTTGATTTCAATATACACATGGATCGTGTCTAGGGTTTTATATTCTGCTGCATTATTTTTGTTGATGAACCCTACAGTTATATGATCAACAGGGACATAATCCATGATAACATTAGATTTCATTCCCATCTCAATTACCCACAACTAGTCTTACAAACTTACAAACTTACATACTTAGAAACAAGGTACTGTGGAAGACTTAGAAAATTCCCACATGAAGAAATCGCAGCAACCCAGACCATCAAACTTAGCACATCCATGAAACCTTTTTCTTGCGTTTTTCCTTGTCTTTGCGGTAAGAATTGGTGATTGAAGACCACAATAGCATGTTGGCTCTGACTCGACCTCATTAGGAGTTACAACACTTGATTCAGATGTTGGCACTCTCATTCTTCTAGTCGTCATATTATAAGAACCTAATTGAAGTATATTACCTGTATTTTGATTCTTTCCAAATATAAGTATATTATCAGTATCTTTAGACAACAAACTACATTAGCACAATCTTTCTCAAAATGGTTCATGGTTGGCATCATATGTCAATTGAGAAGAAACTCCAGAAAACGACAACAAAGTCGAAAATTTCACATATAATTAGGAAGAATCTGACATATAGTATCACCACAAAAAGTATATCAAAATTCCTCAATCTTTCGACACACAAAATCTCCACCATATGGTAAAGCAACTCACTAATAAGGACCAGAAGAGAAACATTTGAAGCTAATATCACGAGTCAAGGCTCAGCTCCACATAAACCAATCAAGAACTCAAGACAAGAACCATTTCTCATGCGGTCGTGAACTGAAATTGGAAACCCAAGTAGCTATCCTACCCTACCTCATCGCAAATCACAACGCAAATTAAGGGTCAAAGCATAGTGGACTTCTTATCTGTTTAAACTTCATGTATTGAAAACAGGAGTCAAAGTTCAATCTCAATTTCACAAAGAATCTTACTGCGAGAAAGGTGTGTACATCAGCACACTCCGAAGTTGAATTTATGTCTATTGATCCCAGGTAACCTAAACTTCTACAATCAATGGAAAATCTAACCCATGTCTATTGAATCAATCATGAAGATATCGAAAGCAGCACTTTGAGTTTCCATCACTCTCAGTTGACTCATCATGCTCTTCAATAGAGGTTTAAGCATTATAATGAGGACGGAGGATGACTACTAATAGTTGATTATGCATCAACTTGAGAGTGCCTTCGGGCAAACAGCTATCCTACCCTACCCTACCTCATCACAAATCGCAACGCAAATAGAATCGTTCCGAACACGCAGGTCTTGACCGAACTGGAATAGAAACACACATCGCTCGATGCCCAAATGCTATAATGCAGAGAGCAATACCTGCGCGAGGAGGAGTCCCCGTCGCCGTCGCCGTCGCCGTCGCCATCGCTGTCTCCATCATCAAAGCCGCTCGATCCGCTGTCGAGACTTTCGCAGGACAGGTCTTCGCACGAACTCGCTGTCAACAAAGAAGAGAACTCGAACTCGAACTCGAACTTCACGAACTTCATATCACGATTAAACTCCAAATGACGATGGGCGTCGAACTCCAACTCGCGAGGAGACCCAAATCACGAGGGAACTCGAGATTGTCGAACTTGATTTGGGGCTTAGGGTTCAAAGGGAGACCAAATGTTAATTTCGTTTAGAGGGAGAGAAGGACGATGACGACTCTAGGCTTAGGGTTCAGAGGACATCGATTTGAGAAGAAGAAGAAGAAGAGATGTCGTTCCGGCAAAGGTTGAATCGGAGCATACAGTTCAGAGAGACGTTCAGAAGGAAGAAGGAAGAAGACGACGCAGGGGAAAGGAAAGAGAGACGTTCAAGAAGAAAGGGGGACGTCCAAAAGCGACATCGTTTTGCATACGTGGACATTTTTGCTTAAACCATTTTCCACGTGGGAGAGAGAAATGATTAATAAGCGCCACGTTAACGCCACATCAGCGTTTTTCATTAATAAATTTGGCGGTGTTAACTTTAGGACTCAAATACACTTTTGTTACAAGTTTTATGACTCAATTGAACTTTTTGTAAGTTTTAAGATTTAAACGTATTTTTGTGATAAGTTTTAGGACTTATAGTACACTTATCCCAATTATTTTTAAAAGTGTAATCAACGAAAGGACTTGATTAGATCGATTTGATAAATTTCAGGACTTGATTGTACCTTCAAAAAGTTTTACGACTCAATTATATTTTCGTGATAAATTTTAAAATTTAATTATATTTTGTAAAAAATTTATAACTCAAATGTACTCTCGCAATAAATTTCAAGGCTTTCAACCGATGCATTTACCCCTAAATTGAAATGACTATTTGTCGTATTTTCCCCTGCTTGAGAGGCATGAGCGGCGTCCGTTCGTCAACACAAGCAAAAACCAACATCATCGTCCTCGTGCGTGCCCCGTCCTCGCCTCCCGTCGCCGGATTCCCAAAACCCCCATGCTCAGCCTCGCTCGCAAAGCCCTCCTCCGACTCGGGGCTTCTTCCGTTCCTCCACCGCCACGAGCTCCAGCGCCGGCTCAAGCTCTCCGCCTGCTCAGACCGGCCTCGACTTCCTCGAGGAAGAAGGCGCACCACCCGTTCACGGCCTCTTACCTCATCGGCTCTTGCGGGCTGTCCCCAGAATCCGCTCTCTCCGCCTCCAAGGCCGTGCAGTTCGCGAGCCCGTCGAGGCCCGATTCCATCCTCGATGTCTTCAGGAACCGAGGTTTGTCCCCGACCCAAATCTCGTACGTCGTCAGGAGATACCCCCGGCTGCTCGTCTCGAGCCCTGGCAACCTGTCCACAAAGCTCGAGTTCTTGTGCTCTAGGGGCATTTCGGGTCAAGAGCTGGTCAAGCTCGTGGTCGCGGTTCCTGGGGTCCTGACCAGGAGCTTGGGCAACCATTTGATACCCACTTTCGAATACATAAGCGGCCTGCTTCAGTCCGATGCTAAGGCTGTACAATCCATCAATAGGAATCCGAGGATCTTGTATAATGACCCTAAAGTGCTGCTTGTCCCTTGCATTGCGATTCTGAGGGACTGTGGAGTGCCTGAAGCGAAAATTAGGTGGTTAGTCCTGTCCCAGCCGAGCACGTTCTTCTGGAGGTCGGACGTGCGGTTCGACGAGGCGGTGAGTCGGGCGAAGGAGATGGGTTTCGATCCTTTGAGGACGAATTTCCTTCTGGCTTTGCAAGTGATCAGGGGGATGAACAAGTCGACGTGGAGGAGGAAGGTCGATGCTTTTGGCAAGTGGGGTTGGTCCGAGGAGGACATCGTCTTGGCTTTTAGGAGGAATCCGTGGTGTATGTCGATGTCGGAGAGTAAAATCGCGGGGGTGATGGACATCTTCGTGAACGAGATGGGGCTCGACCCTTTATATATGGCGCGGCATCCGACAATGATGATGTTGAGCTTGCAGAAGCGAATCGTTCCTCGGTGTTTGGTGTTTTGTGTTTTGCTGTCCAAAGGTTTGATCAGGACGACACGTAGCTTGAGTGGATTCCTCGGTGTCCCAGAGAAGTTGTTCCTGGAGAAGTTTGTGACTGCTAATTTGGGAAAAGCACCCGAGTTGTTGGATCTGTATAATGAGAAGATGCGTACTAGTTCTACCACCTTAACTTTGGGTACTTTGTGAAACCAAATGATTCCGATGACCATGAAACCAACGGAAAAGTGCTGCCTTTCTGAAAGCCCTTAACTGAAGATGGAAGCTGGACGTCCAGCAGGGACGCGTCTGGTTTTCCCTTCTCTCTGCATTCGCATGCTTAGCTAGCTCGCTGATTTGTAATTCTTTTAAATTCTTCTTGCTAACTGTTTTCCCCTGATGCACATTTATTTTTAAGTTCACTTACACGAGGAATAGACCATTTCTAATCAGTTACCGATGGAGGACTTCTTTAATTGTGCCTGCAATTTAATGAAGTGAAACAGAAGTGAATGGTGTGCAGCGGCATCTCTTAAATTGATGAGTTGGAACTTGTTTTTTGTACTGAAACCGAAGTAATCCATAGCATCTTTTAATGAGGATGTTGCTGTGCGTACTAGTCCATTGAATTTCTGATGTTGCGACTTCTTGAAATTCTGCATCACTGCTGAGGATATTGCTGCATCGCACTCTTCCCTGATATCCTGAACCTGAAGTTACTTGTCGCTCAAGATTGTGGAGTCTTAAAATACAATTATGGGAATACATGAGGTTTCTGAGACGCAGATGTTGGTTTTACTACAATGCTGTTCCATCGGAGGCCGGAGTTTTTTTCAACCCGAATTTGCTCGATACAGGTGTGCTGGATGCTACGGATCAGAGGAGGAGACAATGACGGAAAATGCTGCAACTGATTCACTTTCACCTATCTTGTCAGAACTGTAGGGCATGTTTCCTCTTTTCCATTGTTAAGCTGCCGGAACATGCACTGTAGAAAGCATCTGAATTATCTGCCGAGCAGTTGATAGAAGGATCATTTGGATTCCTCAGAGCTTTCAGATTATTAGTACCGGCAGGCCCTGCTAAGCACGTCCTGTTTTGTGATTGCATCTCTTGAGGATTGAATCTTATTGGCTGCTGCGGAGTCAGGGAGACTCTTGAGGTGGTGAGTTTTTCAATCTTCTCAACCGAAAGCTTCCTAAAGTGGGACTTCATTTGCTATGGTTCAATCCTAATATCTTGAACTCGAGTCAAAACAGAGATGTGTTCGATGATGCTATGGACCAATTGAAGTTGCCGGCGTTAATCCTTTTGGATGTGCGCCTGTCTATGCCGGAGATGCTAAAAGAGCAGAAGTGATATGCTACAAGTTGCTGCAACTGATTCATCCATCTGGTGACGGAGCTGATTTTCCTGGCCATCGTTCAAGCTTGTGCAGAAAATGTTGGTTCATTGGCTTCTGGACCATGAAGTACTTTCGAATATTTTCACTTTTCTATGTCGGAGGTGGGATGGAGCGGCATGAATTGAGACGACAGTTGTCGCTGCTACTACATAACAAACGTGATTACATGGCCAATTGATTCATTTTGTTCCATCCTTCTCCGAGTCTATTTCGCGTATACAGTCAATGTCGACAATGGAGACGGTAGCTTTACTCGACCAGGTGACCCCGGTGGTCACAGCATCAGATGCCTCCGACGTGACTCTCAAAGCCATGTTTACAATTAGGGATCTTGGGCTTCCCTCCGCAAACTGAATCGCTTCATCATCTGCTCTGATCAAGTATCGACCTCATCTGGGTGGGTAACATGATGTTCTCTCACCTTGTAAAAATTCAGGTGGGTTGTCTCCAGAATCGGCTTTTTTAGCATCCAAGCTCGTCGATCATCAATCCGTATCAAGACCCCAATGGTCCCCAATTTATTCGAGGACGGGGATTCGGGATCCAAAATTCGGATAAGGTTTGGCCGTCGCATCGCGACAAGCTACTCCTGTGATCAAAAGGCGGATTCTGATTTCAAAGGCAAGGGCCGACACGATTGGGATTGACTTTTAGTAAAGTTACCTTACCTTACGAAGAAGCAATAGTTGCATCCTGCACATTACATCCATGTATCCATGCTACCTGTATCCACCACCATGTTTGGAGCATATGGACGCGTGCCAATTGACAGGGTGGTTATGTAGTACTTGAGATTACTCCTAAGTACCACTGGTTGTGGTGCATTGGGGTTATCTTCTATTGACCCCTTCTGATCCATTGAACTTGAAGAAACCATGGATTCGAATTGGCACACATGAGCTCAGGATATCACATAGATTCTTTGGTGTCTTTTTTTCTAGGACGAGGTTCTTAGGAAAGACGTGTCAAATCGGTCTATGGGGATAAGTTCGATACCGAAACCATAAGTTCCATAAGGCTTGGTGGTGATGAAAAAGCAAATGACGAAAGCTAATAGAGTTATAAATGTGACATTGTCATTGTTTGTGTTTTTTTTTTTTTTTGGGTTGTTGTGCTGGCGTATGCTTCAGAATTGGTTATAAAAGAATCACCATGTTGTGCTATTATTATTCATCCTTTGTCACTCCTAATAAATCATGTTGGAGAAAAAAATTAAATGCAACAGGTCATGCACGTATGGTAGATTTATATCGGATTTACCCTTAATTAATCAATATACTCCAAAAAGCAGAGATAATTTCAAAGTCAGCTCATCTGTTATGTGGACGCTTGTTCCAATTTTATATCTTTCTTCTAAAGTGAGATTCTTAAGAAAGAGAGCGATGTCAAATTAGTCTATGGTAATGAGCTTGATACGGGAACTATAAGCTTCGTGAGGTTTGGTTCGGTGGTAATGAAGAAATCAAGTGAGAAAGGCCACAAGAGATAGACATGCGCTTCCAAATGGATCATACAAGAATCCCCCATATTGTTAATCCTTTCCCACACCTAATAAATTAAGTTGAGGAAACAATAATTGCAATGGCTCACGCTCACATGTGAGAGATACATTGAATTACCCACTAGTCTAGAAGTAGAGAAAATTCGTTAATGATCTAGATTTAACATGAAATTTGCTTTTTCAAAGTTAAACTAATCTCGAAATTTTATTGATTTTTAGAAGTAATGGAATTTAATTGCTTCATATCCTTATCTGTCTATGCAAAAACATCACAATTATAATGTGCTATTGAGGTGCGATGAATGTGGACATTAATTAAAAACACTACACTAATGAAGTTACATATCACGGTTTTGTTAGCTAGTATTTTTAGGATAGTGGTTAATCATACTCACGAGAGAGGGGGGAGGGTGCAAATAATAAGGGAAAATTCTAAATGAGGGCATGCCTAAAGTGCTTTCATTTTCTTAAATAAGAGTCTAAAATAAACTTTGTTTTAAATAAATATCCGAAGTGCCCTCATTTTTTCAAATAAGGACCTAAAACGAATTTTGTCTCAAATAAGAGCCTAAAGTAGTCATATCAATTTTAAAAAAGGACCTAACTTCACTGGCTGAAGGGCATTTTCGTCATTTATTTTTTGAATATATTTTCATTTTTTTTCTTTCTTTTTTCTTTTTCTTTTTTTTCTTTTCCTTTTCCTTTCCTTTTCTTTTTCAATTTTCTTTTTCCTCTTCCCTCCGCTAGCCATTGCTAGGCCTTGTTGATGGCCGGCAGAGGTCGCTAAACTCAGGCGAGATGCCGGAGAGGCTCCTGGGCTAGGTGGGCAAGAACCGCCCTCACCAGCCTAGGCCACCGGCATCGGGCGGGGCCTCACCTAGGCCGGGTCAAGGGTTGGTGACCCTTGCCGCCCTCTCCCACTTCTAACGAGGGCTTACTGGCCCTCGCCTGTGGTCAACGAGGGTCATGGCCATCGTCGCCGCTCCACCAGTGATGGGGTGGTAGCCATAGGCATCAGGAAGTAGCCAGCCAGCCTGTATTTTTTTTTTGTCTTTTTAGTTTTTTTATTTTTAATCTAATTTAACCAAAATTTATATTAAAATTATTTTTGGACGAAAATATCCTTGATCAATCAGAAAATTTGGCTCACGAGTTTAGGCACTTTATTTGAAACTACTATAGCCACTTTAAATAAAGGTTCATTTCAAATCCTTATTTGAAAAAATGAGAGCATTTCAAGCATTTATTTGGAATGTCCCAAATAACAAACTCTCTTTACTTGGGTATGTAACAAGTACTCTGCATCTACTCGCTAATAAAATCCTCAAATTAAATTAGTGATATGCGATAATTACATATTGGCTTTGGAATTTCTTCTCATTTGGTCCGCGAATGCTAATATTTGTATTGTAATATAAATAAATGATAACCAAGGTCATGAATTAGCTTTTGGATTCGCAAATTTTTTTTTTCATTTATGTACATCATACTTCGGGTTGTAAATTTTTATAAATTCAAAAAATTTCTTCAAAGTCTTATGTCTTGTAAATTATATTTACTTGGTTAGTGTAATTTTACCATTCGTTGTTTTTTGGGTTAATACCAAAAATATGATAATCAATTTAGAGTTTTACCCCCTTGATTCTCATATATATTTATCAATTTATAATTTTTCGTGGTATTAATCCAATTTAACGGAGGATAAATTTATCACAAGTGTACTGGTTTGGAGTTTTTGATAATTAAAAAATCAATCTAAGGTAATTTTATTATAAATATATTAATATAAAATTAAGATAAATTTATCACGAGAGTGTCAATTTTAAATTTTTTATGATATTAACCTTGCCTTTTCTCTCTGTTTTCAGGAAGCTCTGGAGTCTTTGATGGTTCGTGACCGGATGTGCTCTAATCAACGAAGGTGATTCAAAAAAAAAAACAATCTGCGAGGGAGAGAAGGAGGAAGAGAGAGGTCAGTCGAATCGAACGTGATCTTGATTGTGATCTTGACTGTCATTGTACTCGCCATTGTCTCAGTCTCTAAGCCCCATGTTCAGTTCGCTCTCTAAAACCCTCCTTCGCCGCCCCCTGTTCTTGCCCACCACCGCTCTCAGATTAATCTCCACCACCAACGCCGCGGCCGCCACCTCGAGTCGATTCTCTTTTGCGGTCTCTTACCTCGTCAATTCATGTGGGTTGTCCCCGGAATCGGCGTTGTTCGTTTCCGAACGCGTCAACTTCGAAACCTCGGCAAGACCCGACGCGGTCATTGACGTCTTCAAGAACCACGGTTTCTCTCAATCCCAGATTTCGGGTATCATTAAGAAGTTGCCTGGGTGTATCTTGGCGAGTCCTGAGAGGACCCTCTTGCCCAAATTGAAATATCTGCGCTCTGTCCGCTTTTCCGGCTCTGACCTGGCCAAATTGATCACTGCTGCTCCCTTACGTATTGGCTAGGAGCTTAGAGAAGCACCTCATCCCCAATTTCGGTAGGCTTCGGGACTTTCTTCGGGGCGATGAGTATGCGGTTACAGCTATTAGACGCAGTCCGAGAATATTGTCACAAGGTTTCGAGGCTACAGTTGATCGTTTCGTCAAGATTTTGAGAGATAAGGGAGTGCGTGAATCGAGCATTGTGTGGTTAGTTAAGTGTCAGTCTAGGACGATGATAACGTTGTGTGGTCACCTCGATGAAATTGTGGAGAAAACCAAGGGAATGGGCTTTGATGATCCTTCTGCAGCAAAGTTCGCTGTGGCTACGTTAACGATCACAGGGATGAGCGAATCGACGTGGGAGAGGAAATTCGATGCTTATAGCAGGTGGGGTTGGCCTAGAGATGATACCATGAGAGCTTTTGTGAAGTGTCCTTGGTGCATGGCCACGTCCGAGGAAAAAATAATGGCAATGATACGATTCTTTGTCAAGGAAATGGGGTTTGAATCTTCATTTCTTCTGCGACATCCTTCGTTGATGTCGCTGAGCTTGGAAAGACGGATTTGTCCTCGATGTTTGGTTTTTAAACGTCTGTCGTCGCATGGTTTGATGAAGACGAAGATTGGCTTGACTTCCCTGTTGACGATTTCGGAAGTAGATTTCCTGGAGAAGTTTTTGACCCCTCATATCGAGGAAGCTTCGGAATTGCTGGATATATGTCGGGAGGAGAAGCATATGGCGATGGGGACACTGGTTCCATGAAATGGCATGGGCTACCAACTAATTCGTTTGTCATTCTTTCCTTGAAGGTTGTCATTCTGTTTATTTTGTGGCTCGAGTTTTGGCTGTCGATTCTTTAAAACTGTATTGTGTATCGATGGAGAACAGCTGCCTGCCATTTTTCTTGTGCAACCATGGGACAATGTCCACTGTTTTGCATTCTCCCTTTAAGTTGGTTCTTTATTCGTAGACTTCGTGTATACCTTGCCTTAAGGTTTAATGTTCATTGGAAACTATGGCCTATGTGATCCCTGATTGTAGGCTTAATAAGATAAAAAAGTTGCTCATGTATGCTGGTTGGTTCATTCTTTATTTGCACAAATTTTTCCAAATTGAGAAGCTTGTGGAAAGCGCGAAAAAGAATGAGGAAACCATAGCTCTAAATGCTTGGAAGCCTGAATGTTCTGATTCACAAGAACTCTTCAGAGTGACAGGTTAAAATTTGTGTGCTTTGTTACGACTACTGTGGCTGTAATGTGCATTGATGTTCTGCATAATGGTTGTACAGCAAAGATAGATTGAAAGTTTGCTCTGGCAAACCCTGCTTCACCGCCCATCATTTTCACCTCCTGCACTCAGATTCATCTCCAGCACCGCTGCCGCCACCTTGAATCAACCCTCTTTTGCGGTCTCTTATTTTGTGAGTTTGTGTGGGTTGTCTCCTGAATCGGTGTTGTTCGTGTCCAACTGTGTCAACTTCAAGGCCGCTTGACCCAACTTAGTCATTCACTTCTTCCAGAACGATAATGGCCTACTATCGATCCCAGATCTGAAAGATCATTAGGGACACTTCCTCAGCTGATCGTGGCCAGTCCTGGGATGACCCTCTTGCCCAAATTCAATTATTTGTGCTCTCTCGGCTTTTCCCACTATAAACCTGGCCAGAGTCATCACTGCTCTTCAAGTATGTTGATGGGAGCTTAGAGAAGGGCCTCATCGCTCTCCGCTCTTTATGGAACGATTGTTATCAGAGTTGCATTTTTTTCATAATTCTCCATGTTGCAGTTACATCATAAGGAAGGACAGTACTACCCAAAAATGCTAATGGTTCAAGATAACTTGTATTTTGCAGAATGTATTTAGTAGAACAGAGCTCTTTATATAAGCTAGAGTGAGTAGGAAGTGTGCATTGTGCGAATTATTGAAAGCTTTATTGCTCGTTGTATCCGTCATGAGATGATGAATAGGAACCAGATTCGGAGGCCGGCAGGTCCACTTCGTGTTTTGTCTAGAAGGCGACGAATAAAGAGTTGCGCATATGAGGAAAAGAGTCTAATGGAAATTTCTCTTTTTTGAATCATTTGTATAGAGGCTTCTGCCTCTTCATTTCATTGACATATTACATAAAGATTACTCGCTGCCTAAAGCCCAAGCCAAATATCCCGGCTACGTAATTATTTTGTTCGCTACTCGCCCAATACATGTCATAGTCGTCTAGGCCGCAACCAAACTCGATGTCGGAGAATCCTCTGGGGGATCTCCTTCCGTCCTTGAAGGTGAAGGAGTCTGACCCGTCTTGTCCCCTGTTGTAATAATTGAAACGTGCAAATCCAAGGTATGTCTTGTTGGAGAGACGAATGTCGTCCTCACATAGCTCAGGAAAACAAAGGCGACTGCCACAGGGGAAGGATCCGTATGTTTGCCATTGACTTTCCGCTGAAGCTATCTTGCCTTATATGGAAGCAACGGGTGCATCCTTCACATTACTCCCATGTATCGACGCGACCCACATCCATAAAAAAATCCAGAGCACATGAACAGGTGCCAATCGACATGATGGTTAAAGAATAGCCAAGATTACACCTAGCAATAAGAGGTGTAGCCCATCAGGGTTGCTTGAAATGGACTCCTCCATATCCATGGAACTCCAAGAAAAACATGGACTCGAGTTGGTGGACCCAAACTCGATCGACAAATCTTGGAAATTCTTTGATATCTTTCTTCTAGAGCGAGATTCTTAAAAGGGAGTATAATGTCGAATTGGTACATGGGATGAGCTTGATACCATAAGTATAGGCTTCGAGAGGCTTGGTGGTAATGAGAAATCGAGTGAGGAAAGCCACTAGATGTGGTATTGTCATCGTTTCTTGTTGTTAGATGTACTCGTCTGCACTTCAGAATGGGATCATATAAGAATCTCCCGCGTTGCTAATCCTTTCTTGCTCCTAATAAATTACGTTTACAAAACAATAAATGCAATAGCTCATGTACATGGGCACAATATCCCTAAAGAGAAATGATTGACTAATAGTATTTAATTTACTGTAAAATTAACAACATATTCTGTACCACAAAAATATAAATAAAAAATAATTATAAATTATTGTGAGGTACACTCCTTCAAGAATTTTTAACTCACGACATGTTATTACTCTGTCATGGCCTAAAGATTGTTATGCTAGTAAAGTCCTATCCTAAAAAATCTCAATCTTTAGATTAAATTTCAATTTTACCATAAACTTTTTTTTCATCTAAAAAAACTCTCAACTTTCACTCAAATCCACCCCTTAACCATCCATCTTACATGTTTGACGTGACAATTCCATGTTGGCGATACATCCACCTCAGCAAGCTAACGTGGATTTAAGCATTGTTCATCGTCTTTGCCATAGAATCCTTGTTGTTAGAGTCCTTGTTATTCCCCTTTTTTTTTGGCGTTTTCAGGGTTTCTTGTAATCTTGAGGAGCTGATTTACGAGCCACGCTTGACCAAGAGAATCAAATTAGTTCTATTTTCCCTTTGATTCTGTTTTCAATGCCTCACTTCGCGATCATTTTGTTATCCTCCATGGGTTGTGAGGTAGTCAAGCCCCCATGAACTCCATATGAGGTCATCGTCCATGGCCACTCGACCTTAAATTCAAGGTCGATGAAGCCTCACAACCCGATCCGAGGTCGTGGAAGCCATGGACAACCTCGACCAAGGTCATCATGCATGGCAGCTCGACCTTTTCTTGTGAAGCTGATAGGCCGAAAGTGTTGTTCATGAAGATTTGCCACGTTCTCGCCCCTTCAGCTTTGCTCGTGGAGATTTCCCTTCATTTCCAAAAAGAAACAGAGAAAAGAAGAAGAAAATGAACAGTAGGCGCAAAAGGGCCAAAAAAGAAGCGATGGATAGGTTGAAGAGTGGAAATGATCGGCACTTAAATTCATGTCAGCATGCTGAGGTGGATTTATCATTAACGTGGAAATGTTATGTCGGATGCGTTGGACTAAGGTTTATGTCGGGCTAGATTTGATATATGAATAAAAGTTTGAGATTTTTTTATACGAAAAAAAGCATAGGGTAAAATTAGAATTGAAATTAAAAATTTGGGGCTTTTTAAGGTTTCGGCCTGCACTCAATTAGAGATACATTCAATTGCCATCTAGTTAATGCACTCTAGAAGTAGAGAATATTCGTTGGTGATCCAATTTAACATGAAATCTGTTCTATCAAAGTCAAAACTAGTCTTGAATATTTTGTGATTTTTTAGAAAGATATGGAATTGATTGCTTCATGTCCATATCTGTCTTTGCAAAAACATAACAATGATAATTTGCTATTGAGGTGGTATGAATGTGTACATCAATTAAAAAGATTTAAACGGAATTTTACATCACGGCTTTATTAGCGAGAGACGGTGAAAATAAAAAAAAAATTTATCTGAGTTCGCAACAAGTATACCGAATTTACCCGTTAATAAAATCCTTATATGAATTTAGTGATTTATGATTATTAAATATTGGCTTTGGAATCTTTCTACGACTGATGATATCCGTATTGTGCTATAAATGATAAACCGAATTCAAGAATTAGCTTTTGAATTCAAAAAATATTTCTTAAAAATCCTTATATTAATTTTTTCGTTTGTGTACGTCATATTTCGGTTTGTAACTTTTTATACATCCAAAAAATATTTCTTAAAATTTTTGTTTATCTGTTTTGAATTATCTTTATATGGATCGTAAATTTCCTCAGCAGAGGTGAAAATTTCCAGATACTGCAGAAGGACCATTTACTTGGTTAGTCTTCTCAGGGAGCTCTGGAGCCTTTTTATGGTTCGTGACCGCAAGTTCTCTGTTCAACGAAGGTGAATCTGCGAGGGAGGGAGCGCAGGAAGAAATGAGAGGTCAGTCGAATCGAACGTGTGCCTTGAGATTGTGATTTGTGCTCGCCGTCGTGTGTTGGTCTTATAAGTCCCATGTTCAGTTCGCTCTCCAGAACCCTACTTCGCCGCCCCCTGTTCTTGCCGACCACCACTCTCAGATTGATCTCCACCACCACTTCCACCTCGAACCGACCCTCTTTCGCAGTCTCTTACCTCGTGAATTCATGTGGGTTGTCCCCGGAATCGGCGTTGTTCGTTTCCGAGCGCGTCAACTTCGAAACCTCGGCCAGGCCCGACGCGGTCGTTGACGTCTTCAAGAACCATGGCTTCTCTCAATCCCAGATTTCGGGCATCTTTAGGAAGTGGCCTCGGCTGATAGTGGCGAGTCCTGAGAAGACCCTCTTGCCCAAATTGAAGTATCTGCGCTCTGTCGGCTTTTCCGGCCCTGACCTGGCGAAATTGATCACTTTTGTTCCCTACATATTGGCTAGGAGCTTAGAGAAGCACATCATCCCCACTTTCGGTAGGCTTCGGGACTTTCTTCGGTCCGAGAAGAGTGCGGTTGAAGCTATTAGAGGCAGTCCGAGAATATTGTCACAAGGTTTCGATGCCACGGTTGATGCTTTCGTCAAGACTTTGAGAGATAATGGAGTGCGTGAATCAAGCATTGTGTATTTAGTTAAGTGTCAGTCGAGGGCGATGATAAAGTGGTACGATCGACTCGATGAAATTGTGGAGAAAACCAAGGGGATGGGCTTTGATGATCCTTCTGCGGCAAAGTTTGCTGTGGCTATGTTAGCGGTCCTGGCAATGAGCGAATCAACTTGGGAGACGAAATTCGATGCTTATAGCAGGTGGGGTTGGTCTAGAGATGATGCCATGAGAGCTTTTGTGAAGAGTCCTTGGTGCATGACATTGTCCGAGGAAAAAATAATGGCAGTGATGGGATTCTTTGTCAAGGAAATGGGGTTTGAATCTTCATTTCTTCTGCGACATCCTCGGTTGATGTCGCTGAGCTTAAAAAAACGGATTCGTCCTCGATGTTTGGTTTTTAAACACCTGTCGTCACATGGTTTGATGAAGACGAAGATTGGTTTGACTACCCTGTTGACGATTTCGGAAGAAGGTTTCCTGGAGAAGTTTGTGGCCCCTCATATCGGGGTTACTCCGGAATTGCTTGATATATATTGGGAGAAGAAGCATATAACTAAGGGGACACTGGTTCCATGAAATGGCATAGGGTACCAAATAATTCGTTTGTCCCTCTTTCATTTAAGGTTGTCATTCTGTTTTTTGTGTGTCTCAACTTTTAGCTGCTAATTCTTTTGAACCGTATGGTGTATCGATGGAGAATGCCTACCATTTTTTTGTGAAACCATGGGAGAATGTCCATTGTTTCATATTCTCCCTTTAAGTTGGTTCTTTATTCGTAGGTTTCCTGTGTACCTTGCCTTGAGGTTTAATGTTTATTTGAAAGCATGGCCTATATGATCCCTGATTGTAGGCTTAATATGATCAAAAAGTTAAGTTGCTTATGCTGGTTCATTCTTTATTTGCGCAAAATTTTTCCAAATTGAGAAGCTTGAGGAAAGTGCCCAAAAGAACCATAGCTCAAAAGGCTTGGAAGTCTGAATCTTCTGATTCACAAGCACTCTTCAGAGTGACGGGTTAAAATTTGTATGCTTTGTTGCAACTACTGTGACTGTAATGTGCATTGATGTTCTGCATAATGGTTGTACCGCAAAGATAGATTGTAAGTTTGCTCTGGCAAACCCTGCTTCACCGCCCACCATTTTCACCTCCCACGCTCAGATTAATCTCCGGCGCCACCACCTCGAATCAACAATCTTTCACGGTCTCTTATTTCGTGAATTTGAGTGGGTTGTCTCCTGAACCAGTGTTGTTCGTGTCCAACCGTGTCAACTTCAAGGCCGCTAGACCCGACTTGGTCATTCATTTCTTCAAGAACAATAATGACCCGCTATCGATCCCAGATCTGAAAGATCATTAGGGACACTTCCTCAGCTGATTGTGGCCAGTCCTGGGATGACCCTCTTGCCCATATTAAATTA
Source organism: Syzygium syzygioides (assembly GCA_031216285.1). NCBI lineage: Eukaryota > Viridiplantae > Streptophyta > Magnoliopsida > Myrtales > Myrtaceae > Syzygium > Syzygium syzygioides. Next base: position 32,229,190 of record CM062249.1, read on the forward strand.
TTTGTGCTCTCTCGGCTTTTCCCACTATAATTTGGCCAAAATCATCACTGCTCTTCAGGTATGTTGATCAGATCTTGGAGAAGGGCCTCATCGCTCTCCGCTCTTTAAGGAACAATTCTTATCAGAGTTTCATTTTTTTCATAACTCTCCATGCTGCACTCACATAACAAGGATGGACGATGCTACCCAAAAAAGCAAATGGTTCAACATAATTGGTATTTTGCAGAATGTATTTTGTAGAACAGAGCTCTTTATATAAGCTAGAGTAAGTTGGACATGGGCATTATGCGAATTAGCGAAAGCTTTACTGTCCCCTGCTGTAGCAATTGGAACGTCCAGATCCAAGATAGGTCTTGTCGTAGAGACAAACGTCGTCTTCACGTAGCTCAGGAAAACAAAGGGGACCGCTACAAGGGAAGACTACCATCTATCAACGCTGCCCGCATCCATTAATAAATTCGGAGCTTATGGACATGTGCCAACTGATAAGGTGGTTAAATAATAGGCAAGATTACACTAGGCAATCAGAGGTCGTAGCCCATCAGGGTTGTGTCCAACGGACTCCTTCATATCCATTGAACTCCAAGGAAAACATGGATTCGAGTTGGCGGACACGAATCGATTGGGAAATATTGGAGATTCCTTGATATCTGTCTTCTAGAGTGAGATTCTTAAGAAAGAAAGTAACGTCAAATTGGTCTATCGGGAAGAGCTTGATACTGGTACTATAGGCTTCGCGATGCTTGGTGGTAATGAGAAATCAAGTGAGAAAAAGGGCAAATTACCAAAAAAGTCCTAAATCTATTGCAATTATATCAATTCAATTATAAATTTTTTTTTATCAATTGAGTCATATACCTTTTACATTTGTGATAATTCAATCTATCCGGATAATTTTAACTGAAAATCGCAGACATAGACGTTGGCCGTCCTATGTATGTGGACAATTTTAATAATATTTTAATATGTTTTTCAATTTTTTTTTATTAATTTTCCCATTTGTTTTCTTTTCTTCTCTTTTCATTCTTCACTTTTTATTTTGCCTTTTTGTTTTCCTTTTCTGTTTTTTTCTTCTTTTTTTTCCCCTTTTGCCAACCATCACTGGACCTCGTCGATGGCCACCAGAGGTCCACAACCTCAAGGGAGGGCTGCCCTTGATGGCCCTAGCAAGGGCTGCCCTTGCCGACCTCGGGCAAGGGCTTCCTTCACCTAACATCGACGAGGCCTAATGATGGGCAGGGAAGGGAAAAAAGAAAAAAACAAAGGAATGAAAAGAAGAGAAAATAAAATAAAAACAAGGAAAAAAGCAAAGAAGAAAAAGAGAAGAAAAGAAAAAAATGGAAAAAGTAAATAAAAAAATAAAAAAATATTTAAATATTATTAAAAATTATCTTCGTTAGTGTCGACTGTACCACATAGGACAACCGGTGTCCACGTCAATGATTTTTGGTTAAAATTGGCCATATGGACTTAATTGGCAAAAATACAAAAGGTTTACCATTCAATTGGTAAAAAAAATTTATGACTGAATTAGCATTAAGATTTTTTTGGTAATTTTTCCCAAGAAAAATCACTGGAGACAGGCGCTTCAGAATGGATCATACAAGGATCCCCTCAAGTTGCTAGTCCTTTCTCGCTCCTAATAAATTACTTTGAGATAACAATATATGCAATACTCTCTAGTTAATGCACTCTAGATTACAAAAAATTCATTTGTTTTTTTGTCTGTCCTATCTTTAAATCTCTTTGCTTTTTGACTTTTGCTTTGTCTCTTACAAAGCGCAAATGTCAAATCCAGTATTTGTGATACTAGCATCCCTACCTAATTATTTTACTAGTGGGGCGCATGCCTATTGGCAAATTTGTTAATGATATAGATTTAATGCGAAATATGCTTTTTCAAAGTTAAACTAATCTTGAATTTTTTTGTGGTTTTTAGAAGATATGGAATTAAGTTGCTTCACACCATCCGTATGGATAGAGCTGTTGGAGCGCACTCTTCCTCTCGTAAAAGGTTGAGTATTCGAATTCCGGGCGCCGCAGAGTGACTTAATCGGTGGCACGTGTATGGTGACTAGCACGTGTCGCCCCAGGGTTTACTCCTGATTGTCGGCCGTGCGGGTTCCCTGGTTATAAAAAAAAAAAAGAATTAAGTTGCTTCATTTCCATTTCTATCTCTCTCTCTTTTCAGGAAGCTCTGGAGTCGGTCTTTGATGGTTCGCGAGCGGAAGTTCTCTGCTCTGCTAAGGCGAATCTGCGAGGGAGAGAAGGAAAAAGAGAGAGGTCAGTCGAATCGAACGTGATCTTGATTGTGATCTTGATTGTCATTGTACTCGCCATTGTCTCAGTCTCTAAGCCCCACGTTCAGTTCGCTCTCTAAAACCCTCCTTCGCCGCCCCCTGTTCTTGCCCACCACCGCCTCAGATTAATCTCCACCACCACCGCCGCCGCCGCCGCCGCCTCGAATCGACCCTCTTTCGCGGTCTCTTACCTCGTCAATTCATGTGGGTTGTCTCCGGAATCGGCGTTGTTTGTTTCCGAACGCGTCAACTTCGAAACCTCGGCAAGACCCGACGCGGTCATTGACGTCTTCAAGAACCACGGTTTCTCTCAATCCCAGATTTCGGGTATCATTAGGAAGTTGCCTGGGCTGATCTTCGCGAGTCCTGAGAGGACCCTCTTGCCCAAATTGAAATATCTGCGCTCTGTCCGCTTTTCCGGCTCTGACCTGGCCAAATTGATCACTGCTGCCCCCTTACGTATTGGCTAGGAGCTTAGAGAAGCACCTCATCCCCAAGTTCGGTAGGCTTCGGGACTTTCTTCGGGGCGATGAGTATGCGGTTACAGCTATTAGACGCAGTCCGAGAATGTTGTCACAAGGTTTCGAGGCTACAGTTGATCGTTTCGTCAAGATTTTGAGAGATAAGGGAGTGCGTGAATCGAGCATTGTGTGGTTAGTTAAGTGTCAGTCTAGGACGATGATAACGTTGTGTGGTCACCTCGATGAAATTGTGGAGAAAACCAAGGGGATGGGCTTTGATGATCCTTCTGCAGCAAAGTTCGCTGTGGCTATGTTAACGATCACAGGGATGAGCGAATCGACGTGGGAGAGGAAATTCGATGCTTATAGCAGGTGGGGTTGGCCTAGAGATGATACCATGAGAGCTTTTGTGAAGTGTCCTTGGTGCATGGCCACGTCCGAGGAAAAAATAATGGCAATGATAGGATTCTTTGTCAAGGAAATGGGGTTTGAATCTTCATTTCTTCTGCGACATCCTTCGTTTATGTCGCTGAGCTTGGAAAGACGGATTCATCCTCGATGTTTTGTTTTTAAACATATGCCGTCGCATGGTTTGATGAATACGAAGATTGGCTTGACTTCCCTGTTGACAATTTCAGAAGTAGATTTCCTGGAGAAGTTTTTGACCCCTCATATCGAGGAAGCTCCGGAATTGCTGGATATATATAGGGAGAAGAAGCATATGGCGACGGGGACACTGATTCCATGAAATGGCACGGGCTACCAACTAATTCGTTTGTCCCTCTTTCCTTAAAGGTTGTCATTCTGTTTATTTTGTGGCTCGAGTTGTGGCTGTCGATTCTTTAAAACTGTATTGTGTATCAATGGAGAACAGCTGCCTGCCATTTTTCTTGTGCATCCATGGGACAATGTCCGTTGTTTCGCATTCTCCCTTTAAGTTGGTTCTTTATTCGTAGACTTCCTGTATTCCTTGCCTTAAGGTTTAATGTTCATTGGAAAGCATGGCCTATATGATCCCTGATTGTAGGCTTAATAAGATAAAAAGGTTGCTCATGTATGCTGGTTGGTTCATTCTTTATTTGCACAAATTTTTCCAATTGAGAAGCTTGTGGAAAGCGCGAAAAAGAATGAGGAAACCATAGCTCTAAATGCGTGGAAGCCTGAATGTTCTGATTCACAAGAACTCCAGAGTGACAGGTTAAAATTTGCGTGCTTTGTTACGATTGCTGTGGCTGTTATGTGCATTGATGTTCTCCATAATGGTTGTACAGCAGAGATAGATTGAAAGTTTGCTCTGGCAAACCCTGCTTCAACGCCCATCATTTTCACTTCCTGCACTCAGATTCATCCCCAGCGCCACTGCCGCCTTGAATCAACCCTCTTTCATGGTCTCTTATTTCGTGAGTTCGTGTGGGTTGTCTCCTGAATCGGCATTGTTCGTGTCCAACTGTCTGCGAAACCCAACTTGGTCATTCACTTCTTCCAGAACAATAATGCCTACTATCGATCCCAGATCTGATAGATCATTAGGGGCACTTGCTCAGCTGATTGTGGCCAGTCCTGGGACGACCCTCTTGCCCAAATTCAATTATTTGTGCTGTCTCGGCTTTTCCCACTATAAACCTGGCCAGAGTCGTCACTGCTCTTCAGGTATGTTGATGGGAGCTTAGAGAAGGGCCTCATCGCTCTACGCTCTTTATGGAACAATTGTTATCAGAGTTTCATTTTTTTCATAAGTCTCCACGTTGCAGTCACATCATGACGAAGGACAGTACTACCCAAAAATGCAAATGGTTCAAGATAATTGGTACTTTGCAGAATGTATTTAGTAGAACAGAGCTCTTTATATAAGCTAGAGTGAGTAGGAAGTGGGCATTATGCAAATTAGTAAAAGCTTTACTGCTCGTTGGATTGGTCATGAGATGATGAATAGGAATTAGATTCACAGGCCGGCGGGTCCACTTCATGTATTCTCTTGAAGGCGACGGATAGGTGCACACTGCGCTTTCCGTTGCCCAGACGTTCGCCTTTCTAAGTCAAGTAATGGTGACCCACCGAAGGCTAGAGCCTCGTAACATGTTGACGAAGACCTCCGAACTGAGCGAGCAAAGCCATGAAGCGTATTCGATCTTTAAAAATATCCTTGCCCAGTATCCTGCCTCAGAAAAGAATGCTGCTTATAATCCGGAAGAAGCCTTCGTGGATTTTTTTAAGCGCCAAGCGAGATGAACATGACCAGACTGATTGGAGGGGTTTGAGGGGGAAGGCTTTAGCAGTTGTCGGTAATGTTGCCAGCAGAATCTTGCCTTCTTTCGTGAATTCATAAATAAAGATTTACCTAGCCACACCTTGATAAAATAAAGAGTGTTTTCTGGGTTTTTTTGTCCTTTCTTTTTATGTTGAAACACAGTACAATCTTTTCAACGGGCTGGGCATTGGCTTAAACTACAATTAAAGGTTAGCGCTAACGAGCAAGAAAAGGCCCCTTAGCCTGTCTATCTAAGGGGCCTTTAATAATATTATATAATAAGAGTTGGCCTAACGATATTGATCATGACCTTGATACGGAGCTCTGGAGCTTCTAACTAGGATGAATGCACTAACGACGGATATGAAATCTGATTTTGAAATTGTCTTTCGTTTGGTACGTGTGGAATAGTAACTAACACAGGAGCGTCTCCATCTCGATCCAAATTCGCCCCCGCGGGGAGGCAGCGTGTAGTCTCGAATAAGTATATGTCAGTGCGGATTCCAAAACGTATGAATCCCATCTCTCAAAAGAGCTACGCACCTGTTAAAAGGCCAAGGCAAGGAAGTGATTTAGAACCATTTTTTTTATGTTAACAATGGAAATTTCTCTTTTTGAATCATTTGTATAAAGGCTTCTGCCTCTTCATTTCATTGACATATTACATATAGATAACTCGCGGCCCAAAGCCCAAGCCAAATATCCCGGCTACGTAATTATTTTGTTCGCTCCACACCAATACATGTCGTAGTTGTCTAGGCCGCGACCAGCCACGGTGATGCAGATCCTTTGGGAGATCCCCTATCGTCCTTAAAGGTGAACGGGTTTGGCCTGGCTTATCCCCTGCTGTAGCAATTGGAGCGTCCAGATCCAAGGTACGTCTTGTTGTAGAGACGAACGCCGTCTTCACATAGCTTTAGGAATACAAAGGGGACCGCCACAAGAGAAGGACCTGTATGATTTTCATTGATTTTCTGCTGAAGCTATCTTGCCTTGTATAGAAGCAACAGGTGCATCCTTCACATAACAATCATGTATCGACACTACCCGCATCCATCAATAAGTTCTAAGCATATGGATAGGTGCCAATTGACGGCGGTTAAAGAATAGCTGAGATTCCGCCTAGGAATCAGAGGTTGTAGCCCATCGGGTTTGCATCCTATGGACTCCTTCCTGTCCATAGAACTCAAGGAAACCATGGACGGGCAAACACGAACTTGATTGGGAAATTTTGGAGATTCTTTGATATCCTTCTTCTAGAGTGAGATTCTTTAGAAAGAGAATAATGTCAAATCGGTCTATTGGGATGAGCTTGATGCTGAAACTATAGCCTTTACTATTGTTCCAGTTTATTGGTGGTGTTTGTATGCACTTTAGAATGGATCATATAAGAATCCCTCACGTTACTAATCCTTTCTCGCTCCTAATAGATTAAGTTGGGGACACAATAAATGCAATAGCTTCCGCGCACATGTTATAAATACATGAAATTTCTTTCTAGTTAGTGCACTCTAGAAGTAGAGAAAATTTGTCAAATGATCTAGATTTAACATGAAATCTGCCTTTCCAAAGTCAAATTAATTTTGAAATTTTTGTGATTTTTAAAAGATATGGAATTTATTGCTTCGGGCTCATGTCTCTCTTCAAAGACATGACAATTCTAATACGGCTATGTTAGCATATGTTTGCTAGGATGGTGGCTAATCACACTCATGAGAGAGACAATACGTACAACAAACTTTTAGTACTCTGAAATCGACTCGCTAGCAAAATACTTATATCAATTTCGAGATTTGCGTCCATCACATATCGACTTTAGAATTTTTTGTTTTTTGGCTTGCAGCCGCTGATAGTACTCTTAGTTTATTATAAATGGTAAATCGGATTCATAAGTCAGCTTTTGGATTCTCAAAATAATTTTTTTAATTGGTGCACATCATATTTCGGTTTTGAAACTATTCATAAATGCAAAAATAAAAATTTTTAGAGATAATGGCACAAATAGTTTCTAAATTTTAGCCCAATGTGTAATTTAGTCCCTGAACTTTTAATTTATTTAATGCAATTCCTGAACATTATTCTAATGTTCAATGTCGTCCATGGACTTTTAATTTGTTCAATGTTGTCCCTGACCTTTTGGTACTTATTCAATTTAGTCCCTAAACCATATGAAAATGTTCAATGTAGTACTTCCATTAATTCAATTTCATGAACTACATTAAATATTTTCATATAATTTAGAGATTAAATTGAACATGTATCAAAAGTTCAGAGATGACATTGAATAAATTAAAAATTCAAGAACCACATTAAATATTAAAATAAAATTTAAAAATTATATTAAATAAATTAAAAATTTTAAAAATAAATTATATATTAAATTAAAATTCAATAACTGTTTATGCTATTTTCCGGACATTTTACTTGGGTAGTGTAAGTTTTACCATTCGCTGTTTCTTCCTTCTCTTTTTCAGGAAGAACCTCGCGAACGCTCTCGCGAAGAACCTGCGAATTCTTGATCATTCGGGACTGGAAGTCGTCTCTGCAACGAAGGTGCATCTGCGAGGGAGAGAAGGAAGAAGAGAGGTCAGTCAAATCGAACGTGTGCCTTGACATTGTGATTGTACTCGCCGTTGTGTCAGTCTACAAGTCCCATGTTCAGTTCGCTCTCTAGAACCCTACTTCTCCGCCCGCTGTTCTTGCCCATCACCACTCTCAGATTGATCTCTACCACCACCTCCACCTCGAACCGACCCTCTTTCGCGGTCTCTTACCTCGTCAATTCATGTGGGTTGTCCCCGGAATCGGCGTTGTTCGTTTCCGAACGCGTCAACTTCGAAACCTCGGCAAGACCCGACGCGGTGATTGACGTCTTCAAGAACCATGGCTTCTCTCAATCCCAGATTTCGGGTATCTTTAGGAAGTGGCCTCGATTGATCTTGGCGAGTCCTGAGAGGACCCTCTTGCCCAAATTGAAATATCTGCGCTCCGTCGGCTTTTCCGGCTCTGACCTGGCGAAATTGATCACTGCTGCTCCCTACGTATTGACTAGGAGCTTAGAGAAGCACCTCATCCCCAATTTCAGTAGGCTTCGGGACTTTCTTCGGGGCGATAAGTATGCGGTTACAGCTATTAGACGCAGTCCGAGAATATTGTTGCAAGGTTTCGAGGCTACAGTTGATCGTTTCGTCAAGATTTTGAGAGATAAGGGAGTGCGTGAATCGAGCATTGTGTGGTTAGTTAAGTGTCAGTCTAGGACAATGATAACGTCGTGCGATCACCTTGAGGAAATTGTGGAGAAAACCAAGGGGATGGGCTTTGATGATCCTTCTGCAGCAAAGTTTGCTGTGGCTATGTTAGCGGTTGTCGGGATGAGCGAATCGACGTGGGAGAGGAAATTCGATGCTTATGGCAGGTGGGGTTGGTCTAGAGATGATGCCATGAGAGCTTTTGTGAAGATTCCTTGGTGCATGACGTTGTCTGAGGAAAAAATAATGGAAGTGATGGGATTCTTTGTCAAGGAAATGGGGTTTGAATCTTCATTTCTTCTGCGACATCCTAGGTTGATGTCGCTGAGCTTAAGAAAACGGATTCGTCCTCGATGTATGGTTTTTAAACATCTATCGTCGCATGGTTTGATGAAGACGAAGATTGGCTTGACTACCCTGTTGACGATTTCGGAAGAAGATTTCCTGGAGAAGTTCTTGACCCCTCATATCGAGGAAGCTCCAGAATTGCTGGATATATATCGAGAGAAGAAGCATATGGCAATGGGAACACTGGTTCCATGAAAATGGCACAGGGTACCAAATAATTCGTTTGTCCCTTTCATTTAAGGTTGTCATTCTGTTTATTTTGTGTCTCGGGTTTTGGCTGTTGATTCTTTCGAATTGTATCGTGTATCAATGGAGAACAGCTGCCTACCATTTTTCTTGTGCAACCATGGGACAATGTCCATTGTTTCGTACTCTCCCTTGAAGTTGGTTCTTTATTCGTAGGCTTCCTGTATACCTTGCCTTGAAGTTTAATGTTCGTTTGAAAGTGTGGCCTATATGTTCCCTGATTTTAGGCTTAATAAGATCATGAAATTAAGTTACTTATGTCTGCAGGTTCATTCTTTATTTGCGCAAAATTTTTCCAAATTGAGAAGATTGAGGAAAGTGCCAAAATAATTTTAGGAAACCAAAGCTCCAAAGGCTTGGAAGTCTGAATCTTCTGATACACAAGTACTCTTCAGATGGTCAGGTTAAAGTTTGTGTGCTTTGTTACAACTACTGTGACTATAACGTGCACTGATGTTCTGCATAATGATTGTAAAGCAAAGATAGATTGTATGTCAGCTCTGGCAAACCCTGCTTCACCGCCTACCATTTTCACCTTCCGCACTCAGATTAATCTTCAGTGCCACCACCTCGGATCAACCCTCTTTCACGGTCTCTTATTTCGTGTGGGTCTGTCTCCTCAATCGGCGTTGTTCGTGTCCAACGGTGTCAACTTCAAGACTGCACGACCCAACTTGGTCATTCACTTCTTCAAGAACAATAATGGCCTTCTGTCGATCCCTGATCTCAAAGATCATTAGGGACACTTCCTCAGCTGAGCGTGGCCAGTCCTGGGATGACTCTTTTGCCCAAATTCAATTATTTGTACTCTCTCGGCTCTTCCAACTATAACCTGGCCAAAGTCATCACTGTTCTTCAGGTATGTTGATGAGAGCTTGGAGAAGGGCCTCATCACTAATTTGGTGCAGTAAGGGATGATCTTCGGTGCCATAAGCAGGCGGTTGTGGCTATTAGCCACTCTCCGCTGTTATTTTATGTAGATTTCGAGACTAGAATTGCTCCTTTTGTCAAGATTTTTAGGAGAGAATGGTTCTAATACATTCATATGCTATATGGACTGGATGGGGTCTGTCATCCTTTAACTCCCTTTTGAGTCTATGGAAAAAGTGCTTCATGATTTATTCATGGGCAAACTAAAAGCTTTTCGGTATCTTGTTCTTGTGAACTGGTTGTTCAACGACAACATAGGCATTTGTGCTTATTAATACTATCTAGATGGAAAATTTCCAGATTTCTTCTCTTCAGATGCTTGCATGGGCTTGGCATGAATTTGTAAATGCAGATGCGGCGTTGGAGTGTAGATTTGGTATAAAGTCCCGTTTTGCACGGGGAAAATAGCGCAACCCTTTACTACACCGCATAGTCAGAGAATCCGAGTGTTCTTCATAGTTCTCGACACGCCATTTTTGGCGGTGGATAATACGGGAAGATCCATCCCCGGGCAATACCGAAGTCATCATAAGACCCTAGGTTGTTCATAACACGTGAGTTGAGTATTGTGCAATGCAACCGCCTATGGTTTGCTTCGTACAAACTGAACAAGGTCTCCTTCAGAAGAAACTTTAAAGGTTGCCTTTCTTGTCAAGCTTTGATCTATAATCGGATGGTCGCTTCGCAACTGTTCTTTCATCTGCCATTAAGTGAGAACTGGATTAATCAAATCCTTCCTCACACGAGCTTAGAAGTACAACACATGAACCGCATCAAACCGCGAAAACATAAGTTTTCGTTTGACGTCAATGTCGTGCTCGTGCCTTTTAGCTTGGGTGGATTGTAGTACGTACTCACGACATGTGCGGAAAACTATCATCACCCACTTTGATCACCAGCCGGTCAATCTCGATGGAATTTCTCTTTAGTTTTGTCAATTGCAACTTTGGGCCGATGAAACTCTTGTTGCCTCTTTCAGCAAGGCAGCAATAGAAAACACCTATTGTTGTCTATTAGCCATCAATTAGACCGAGGGGTATCCTCATCTTCAGTGTCAATTCGGTCGCCCCATCTAGCCACATCCCGCTTTAACAAGACTATGATTGACTACGTAATTTAACGTCACATGGAATGCGCGTGCTAGGAACGATTGGATTGACAAATGTATGTTACACATCACAGATCGGAGGTTGTTCCCCAATGCGAAATGCAGACAGAAATCAGCTCAAATATGCATATGCATCTTCAGTTCAGTTGTTGGATAGTTTCCTTGGCATATTCAACTGCGACAAGAATATTCACAAACCTGGAACCCACAGACATCAAAAGTATGCACAAATACACAATGACTAATAATTCAATGTCCCTCTCCATATGATTTGCTTTGCAATTTTTTTTCCTTCTCTTTCCTGACTATTACATGCCCCAATGCTCCCAAAACATATACAACCACATAAATAATCAGCACATTGGAGACAGAAAACACCATGGGAGGGTGGAATTACCACAAATCTTGAGAGAGAGAGGGAGAGAGGGAGAGAGAGAGAGATGAATTCTCCAAATTTTCTGAAGGCCTTTATCTTAAGCCCGAAATAATTTTGAAAAAGCCAGCTAGCAAGAGGCTGACCCAATTTTAAGGATTGAAGAAGAGTAGTTTGATCGAGTCAGCCGTGGTAAGTCTCCCGTGAAGAATGGCCAGCCGTTGGAGTCTAGACATTGTGATCTCTGCATGGTCAGAACATATCCCTTTCCGGATAATTCCACTCGTCGCCTCTCAATTAACCAAGTAAAAACTTGAAAACATCACCCAGTGTAACAATACCTTCCACGCACTTGCTGCCAGCCTCAACAATGACAAGTCGTCTGATACCTGAAGTAATAGCCATCTCCTTTTTAGCACAATGCAGGGTTCATATCTAGATCTCGCTGTAATATCAGCCATGACAATAACATGCTTCCATGTCATTCTACATCCTTCAATGTAAATATATATAATTGTCCAAGAAGCAGCCCATGGTTTTCTAAGTACAAAAAATAGAGTGGAGGAGAAAAGACAAAGCAGAAAACTACATCTCCAGGACACAACCCAAAACCGATCCGGTGAACACGCTAATCAATTTGGAATCCAAATTTTCCCCGTGTCTAAAACACAGGCATGAAAAAACAAGAACAGCTTATCTGGCTATGCCAACCGAGGACAACCACAACATGGGAACCATAAGCATGTTCCAAACCTACTGCAGAACCCAAGTAGACCAAAACAGTAGACACTCAAAATGAATTTTCCAGAAGACGTGACATATATTTCCTTCTTCAAAAATTCAACCAAAAAAGCATGTCCAATCATGTCGCAAGCAAAAGCTAAGATTAGTCTTCTTATATTAGGAAGATTTGAGCACCACATGAGGCCGCTCAACATGTCAAATTTGTGTTTGTGCACTAACGTGTGTTAATAAATCGATGCATATTAGTAAAGCAACGGGTAGCTCAACAGACCCTGAACCCACTTCTCAACTATGTGTACAACAGTGAGAGCAAGGACTACATGATATGACTGACAAAACACACATACCTGGGTTTGACAATCGCTCCATCACTTTGTGCAGTGAATCAGAGGGCAGACACATTTGACATCTTTGGCATCTGGGATCATAAGGAGTATACGAATCTTGTCCCAACTGCAGTGCCTAATAATAAAAAAGAAGCAAGTCACTGCAGATGAATATTTTCAAACAAAAAGTCGCATGCTTGGACAGATTCAAAAGAGAACTTCTAAATGCATTGATAAGAGAACTTCACAATCCAACAATAGAACTATTCCATGTACCCCACTCAACATGGCAAACAGAGCACTCGAGCTGTGCTGCAAACTGGAAATAGATTCACGTGGTTGCACATCCTATGGTGCTTCACATTTCAATGGTAGCTGTCATACTGAATTCCATCTATAGATATCTACTGAATATATTCAGCTCAAGAAAACCAGCTGCAACAACCTAGTTCCTAAACATTCCATCAAAACCCTAACCCCAGAGCTACAAGAAGTTTGATTTATGAATGAAGAGAGAATGCAGGGGGTTTCACATGGCTCACTTTGTCGCCAGTACAAACTCTTCAAGCATGATCGAAAAATGGAACAGAGAACAGAAATGATCATTGATATGGGGATATGACCATCACTTGTATGCATATAAAACACTTCCTACCATGGTACAATTAACCATGCAATCAAATGTAATGAAATCCTTCATCAGATACTCTTTCCTTCAAAGAAAAACCAGTTTGGTTTTTTGAATAAAAAACCAGACATCAGAAGTGGTTCTCTGTTTAACAGGAAGAGGCACAAATCAAGCAGCGATTAGTATTCTATTCCAACTGGCATGGCCACCTTAATTATGTGTAACATTCCAAAAATAACCAAAGTAGATGATCTAATGACCCAAATCCAGGGCTCATACAAGGATAATAACCTTAGAAGACGATCAAACTACTCAAAGCCAGGGCTCGCACAAGGAAAATAAAACTTAAATGATAATCTGCTTCATTCTTGACAGAAAACGATCGCCATTCAATTGGAACAAGTTCCTTTCTGTTAATATCATCGAAAATATACCAACTCTAAGCATACACAAGATCGCTGTATTCTTTGCTAAAAAATTGACAGGTTAGGTACTTATGAGGGCTAAATAGAAGACAAACAAAAGAAATACCTGCTCTATGGTCATTTCGTGGAGTTTAATGTGGGTATAAGCTTTGTCCTTTGCCAAAGCAGTGATATCACTGCCAAAGTCAAAGCTAAATGTTTAACATAAAAGCAAAGAGGAATATGATTCCAGGAAATGCTAATGTCATTCTCTATATAGAAGGAAATCATGTACTACTGGTGGAAAGAAATGACATACCTCCGTGAGTAAATGTCCAACAAAGAGTCATTGTCATCCACTATGGGAATTGAACTAACTTGTGCTGTCAAAGCATAAAGTTGCATAGCATAAGAACCAAAATCTAAAAGCACCTAATTAATATTTTTTTGCCTCTAGAACATCGACATTACATCAGCAACCAAAACAAGAACTTATGGACGCAAAACCCATTTCCAAGGGTCGTACAATAGTTTCTGCTTTCAAAAAGTTAAAAACAAACAAAATACAACAAGCATGGCTTAAAGTACTCTGTTAACCTTTTTGCATTTTACCATAGGCTGGGCTTTTCCACCTTCAAGTACCTTCAACGGGTGAAGGGAGAAAGTCCACCTCTTAGCAACAGCTTTGAACAATTAAGTAGAACGAAAGTTTCGAGAAGCATATATCACAGTGAAACTTTTTTATCATGAGAATGCAGAAAAGTATGTATCCATAATTAACTGGCAGTAGAAAGCACATACTTTCCAAATTGAAACAACCAGGGCAGTTAAAACTACTTAAAACTAAGGTAATACCTTGAATTAACAAATTGAGGGCTGAACTAAGTGAATCACGATGTCTCAACATGGCTAAAGGCCGTCGATTAGGTTCACCAATTTTCGGAATCCAAGTGCCGATTGGAATTGCATATATTGGCAACTGAAGCACGGGCAGTGAACTAGAACAATGTCTGAAATAACGGCAAAGACCTGTACAAAGAAACAAACATTTCCATCAGTAAACGAATGGAATTATTATGGCCATACTCACTAACAGATGCAGCTTACATTTTAGAATCCCAGAAAGAGAAGCCATATGCAGTAGCTGCGGAAATGAACCATCTTCTGAAGAAGAATGAATAACTGGAACTGAGGCCACGTCATTGTGCAAAATTTTCAAAGTGACATCTTTCAAGTTATCAAATGGCCCAGCCTACACATCAGAAAAGAAAAATCCTATCAAACAAGAAAACACAACAAAAAAGTCGGCAAAGATGTAGAAGACACAAGGTTTAAATCCATGTGAGCTGTCAGTCAAACTCACTCTACAAGCCAAATGAAAAGGTCAATGACACATGAACTCAAGCAAGAGACAAGGTAGTTCATGAACATCATCATATTCAACAAAAATACACTCGTCCACCAACCATCGGTGGACAAGTGTATTTTTGCAAAAGAAAAACTGACAAGATAAGGATATTCTACACCGGCCACTATTTCTGGAAGAGTTCAGGCAAACTGTAAAGATGGGCTGCTGGTAAGTATCACATGCAGTTCACATCAACCTTTTTTTGGTAAGAAACAACACTCCAGCCACTATTTTTTCAAGTGCTCAGTTAACTTTTAAGATGGCCCACTTGTAGGTTTCACATGCAGTTCAATTTCATACGCATTATTTCATCTACCTTTTCCATATAAGAGAAATCCCTTCTCAAAGGGGGGGCTTTGGAAAGGCTCCGCAAAATATAATATTATACAAGAGCGATTCATTGCCAACCAACTTGATTTAACAGATGTATATCCAGGAAGAACATAATCAAATTGCAAAGAACTATAGTCCAGACCAAGACTGATGATCCAAGATGTTGAAGAACTCACATGGACAAGAGGCCTTGAAAATGCTCTTCCATGCCCATCCACTTGTCTGTTTAGATATGCTTTCCCCTCTTTCCATGCGGCTATTGTGTGTGTTTCAAGCTCCTCCTCTGTCAGATTTGATCCATGATTTCCAAGCTGAAAAAGCAGGACAATCTTATGGAAACTATAAAAATTGAGGCAAAACTTAATCAAAAGGAAGAAAGTGAGACTAACATTCAACGGGGGCTAACAACTTTCAATGCCCATCTAATATTTGAAAATTGTTACTATCCTAAAAACTCAAAGGTGGAAAGAAGATTTATAGAATCCCCTTATTGATTAATATGTACATAATGTCACATGGCTGGTTCTGATGAAACGAGAAAAATCTTAAGCCAGCTCTCAGGACATATAAATCCGCATAATGTTTGATTGAAACATTTGGGCTGGAAGAAGAATACTAAAAACGAAAATGCTTAGAGAAAAATATGCAAGTTGAGCGAAAATCAACTTCAATTCGATTTAGTTCTTACCTCTCTTAAAATCAAAATAAAATCCATCGCACTTAAAACTCCAACAAATTGTCCCCGGCGGAAGTCCCAGAGAGGAGCTGTAGGGATCCCCTGCAGACATTGAGCAAAAACAAAGAAATTCCAGATTCTTCATCTTCAACAGAAAGATAAACATGATTTACAGGATGGCGTCAACAAATGGTCATAAAAAGTCTAAGCTATGGATGCTGTCATGAAAAATCTAAACAAAAACTGTCTGAAAAACACAAATGCAATGGCTCTTTGATCCTGCAAGACATCACCAAAAAAGAGCACTTTAAGAACGCTGTGAGGGCTACAATCTTTATCAAAATACTCTACTAACTCAGGTGAGGACAATCTTTGTGGGATCCTCACGGACAACATTTACATACCCTTAGTCAATTAGTCCAAGATATGTAAAGTCTAATTAGAACAACACCCAAAAAAACGAAGAAGAAAATTAATGTGGAAAAGAATACCTGCTCGTATAAAATATGAAATGCTTGCTTCACGGGTAAATCAATGTCCAAGGCAACTACCTGTCATGCATGTACATATTTGGAGAAAGTCTGACTAAGAAAGCTCAAATGGCAATTGAAGTTGCATATAGCCAGAGATCAAGCATCCAAACCTTGCCTGACTCCGGAAGTAACTCATATGCAGTGTGGTTAGTCAAGTATGCGGTAACGCGGTGACGAGAAACCACTAAGTCAGCGTCTGAGATCCTTGGTTCAGCCTCCATTAATGTGCCATCCGTTACGCGGACCTGAGTTTTCTTTAATCAACAAGCTAATCAGTCTACTTGTAGACCAGATATATTATAGAAAAAAAACCTGTAGGCAGATGTAAAAACAAGCAAAAGGAAAATTGGAGCAGCCTTTCGGCCATGAATTAAGACAGAGGGAGAACCGGTAGTGTCAAATACTTTTGAAATTCTCAAGGGACATCTGAAAGACATAATGCACATATCAACTGAAAATTAAACAAACACAGAGTGCAATGCGCACACTCAATTTAATCATCGGATTGAATACAAGCACCTAGCTCTCTATGGAAGAATCTCCATAGAGAGTTTCCCCCCGATGCAAGATGTGCCCCTACACCCAGTTAACTTCAATCAAATCACATAAAACAGAAGCCCAGAGGTATAACAATTGCTGTTGGTCACAAGCTCTCACCATACGCCGTGCCTGTTCATCAACCTCCATGTTCGAACCCGGTGGGGTATCTGGGCTGGGAGTCCCAGGAATATAATTAGCCTCTCTCAAAAAGATAGTGTTCACTATCCCGTAGTCGCTAGTTGCATAAGATTGGTGTTCATCATGTCTCCATTCTCCATCAACAAAAAATTTATACTGCGCCAAAGATGTGCAAGATGTTTAGTCCGTTGAAATTGCATCTTTGAACCATAGAGAAACGAACTATGCTGATGCAGCAAGCCCCGCATGCACCACATCTCAAATTTAACACGTCCATAGGCATCACATACTTGACTATCTTATCACCAGTCACATGACACTAGCATAATCGAAAATGCTTCCAATAATGAGCAAAGAAAGGAAATCCACTCCTCAAACACCGCGAACTTATTGCTAGTGCTAGTGGAGAAAAGTTCCCAAATCAACGTTATTCCCCTCACATTTTACACCTCTACGTCTCCCTTCAGAATATCTAAATCTGCTGCAAACAAAAGATTTGCAAGCTCAAAAAGGAGATGTCCAAGTGGAGGTATTCATGGATCTTTCAGGTGTTCTCTTCCAGAAAATCTAAATCTCATGAATCTAACACTTCCCATAGACACAAAACCTCCAATAATCGTCATTACATGACAACAGATCAAAATCACATGTTGAGAGCCTAAAACAATGTCCACTATCAAACTTCACTACGGTACTTTGGGTCTACACTAATCTTCGAACGTATGGTGCAGAAAATTCAGAGCATATATGCATTCACAAGCGGTGAAAAAACGCATACCTTCTTCCATTCATATCACGAAGGTACTAACAGCCAGAATATGAACACTCGTTCCAGATAACAACAAGAAGGAGAAGCAAGCATAGTATAGCAATCTGACCTGGTGGTATCCAGGAGGTAAGCTGTAAAGAACCTGAAAGACTGTGGGACAACCCTCAACTGGAGTCAGCGGCAGCAACTCAGACCATCTTCACATAATTAACAAGGAGAAAAGAAACAGACAGCCAATTCATCAAATTCAGCAGCAGAGAAATACAACCCCATCAAGCCACTCGAAGTAATTCTTCTCTTCAGATTCGAAATCAAAGATTTTTTCTCAGCCTTGCCTGTTAAAGGAACCGCACAGAAACACGCTCGTACCGCCGTAACGCCACACGAACCTCATCGGAATCAGAACCACGCCCCCGATTCCCCCGGATTCCCTCGGGGTGTCCATGCCCGGACCCTCGAATCGACCGCCAATCGGGCAATAGATTTTCGATCAGCACGCCCCACCCCGCGGCGGCGAGAGCTCGCGCCTCATACCACCAACTCTTCGCTGCAAGACAGAGAATCGAAAACAAGCTCATAAAGACCCCGCGAACCCCGCCAGCGAGAAAGGAGGAAGAAGAAAAAAAACCCAGACCCGAATTCCCACCGATACCCGACAGCTCCAGCTCCAAACTCACCGCCACAGGAGCGAAACGCGACCCTACCCAGCATTCTTTCCCCCAGACCCAGATGGAAAAAAAAAGCCATCTTTAAGGCCATTCCGCACCCGGCCAATCGCGAAACGCACGAAAGCCGCCCAATTTCTCACGACCCAGTACGCACTACATCCCCCAGAACAGCAGCGCGCATGCGCGAGCTCGAAAGACAACCGCGAAAAGAAGAAAACAACAAACAAGACGACGACGACGACAACTCACCAGCGGCAGAATCACGAGCAAGAGGGGGTAGGGGGGCCCCGTCCGCTGCGAAGAAGGAGGACAAGAACAAGAATCCGCGAGAATGCGAGGTGGGTGTGGTGGGGGAGAACGGGAGGAATCAGCTCGTGAATCAATGGAAACTCCTGAAGGAATTGGGAGGACAGAGAGAGAGAGAGAGCGCGAGCGCGAGAGGGAGGAAGGGGAAGGAAGGGGTAGACGTGAAGATCGAGAGACGCAGAGAGAGATGGAGAGAGAGAGAGAGAGGGGGGGGGGGGGGGGTGGTGGGAGGAGAAGAGGGCAAAAAGACCCAGCTGCGATTACGATCGAATCTGAATTTTTCGAGCCCTAAAATGCGAAAAAAAAAAGAAGAAGGAGAAGAAGGACGAAATGTTTTTTGCCTTTTTTCTCTTTTTTTTTGGCTCCTTCCTGCTTCCTCTTCCTCCTCTAGTCCTCCTGCTCCTCCTCTTCCTCTTTGCTCTTTCGATGGCCTCTCGAGTATTTCGGAAGTTGCGAAGCGGAGGATTGATATATGATTGAATTAAGTGCGTTTGCTGTACCGTTGTTGTTCTTGTTGGGTCGTAAGGCCAGGGAGAGGGAGGGGTATTTAACCCTAGCTCTTTTTTTCCTTGATTTTTTTCCCCATTTTTTTTCTCTCGGGAAAAGGGTGAATAATGATTAAAAAAAAGGGTGTGGGTGGCAGGAAAAATGAATTAATAATTAGATAAATTGAAGAAATTGTGGGGGGGGGGGCATTTGTGTGGCGCGCGCGTGATGGGGGACGCGCGCGCCCGCGCGTGTCCTGCGATCGGACGAGCTGCGGAAAGCGAACAAAAAAAATAAAGAAGAAGAGAAAGAGACGGGGCGGAAAAAAAGCGAAAAGAGATGATTGGGTTTTGTTCCGTTGCGAGGGGCCACCCTTCCCACCTCCCCTCCCCCGGGTCCGTCTCGTGTTAAGCCGCGCCTGCCGATGTGCCTTGTTCTTAAGATACTTAAGATTTAAAACCACGAAAAATTCCGAACCGGTAAGCTTATAATAATTTTATTCTAAACTAATTTTTTGAGCACTGAAAATCCTAGACCGGTACTATCGTGATAGATTTAATCTCAGTTTGGTTCCGTTAAATTTTACCGTCGAATTGATTTGTTAAATGACACGCGACAGTTAACTGATGCTCTGGTTTTACGTTTTACCCTTCATTTGTTACGGGTGTACTCGTTTGTGATTTTTTGTGGTATTAATTCAATTTAACGGAAACTAACGGAAGGTAAATTTATCATAAATGTATTAATTTGGGGTTTTTAATTATCAAAATATTAGTTTGGGGTAAATTTATCACAGGTGTACCGGTTTGAGATTTCTCGCGGTAAAAAAATAGTTTTAGGTAAAATTGTCATAAGCGTACCATTTTGGAGTTTTTCGTGGTATTGACCCTAAAACTTGTCGAATCAAAAATTATAATCGAGTCCTAAAACTTGTCTAATTGATTCAATCGAGTCCTAAAGTTAACATCGTCAATTTATCTAACGAAAAATGTTGACGTGGCAATTTTTAATCATTTTCTCTCCTATGTGATGATTTTTTATTATTTTCTCTTATAAATCGAACTAATTTTTTGATCACCAAAAACCTCAAACTGGTATACGCGTGATAAATTTACCCAAAACTAATTTTTTTATCATAAAAAATCCCAAACCGATACACTTGTAACAAATTTACCCTGCGTAAAATTAGATTGATACTATGAAAAATCACAAACTGGTAAACCTAAGACAAACGAATGGATAAAATCCTAAAAATAGTACGTCCGTCAGCTGTTATGTGTCATTTAACTTAACAATTTGACGGTAAAATTTAACGAAAACTAATGAAGGGTAAATTTATCACAAATATACCAGCTTGGGGGTTTTAGCCGTTAAAAAATTAGTTTTAGGCAAATTTATCACGGGTATACTAGTTTGGAATTTTTCATGGTACTAACCCAAATAAAAAAAAATAAGGGTTTGAACTGGAGTCTCGAAGCTAAAGGTAGTAGACCATTGGGAGCCACTATAGTCACGGTGGTCAGCCCAATGACCACCGCCAACTCCATCGTGACCACCGCAATGAATGGCAACCACCACCACTTGGTTACGTGGCAACAATCACGAAGGTGGTCTCAACAGCAAGTGTGACGATCGACCATCCACAACATAGAGAGCACTGTGGTTGCCAATAATGTTTTATTTTGGTTGCCAGTTATTAGGTTGTGAACATTTTGACGATTTGTCAATGTAGTTCATCCAATCAATTTTGGTTAGAAATCATTGACATAGACATTGGTCGTCCTATGTGGAACCGTTGGCACTAACATGGACAATTTTTGCAATTTTCCCTTACCGAGCTTTGGCGAAGGTCCTGGCCCTCGTTGGCCACGGGCACGAGCGGCCTTGTCTAGGCCCTCACCAACTGTGGGTGAGGCAAACCTCGCCTTGCCCTTGTTGGCATCACCTAAAACTGGCCACCAACATAACGAAAAGTAAAAAAAAACAAAATAAGAAAAAAAAAGAAAAAAAATTTAAAAATTGTCCACGTCAAAGCCAACCATACCACAAAGGACGATTAGTGTTTGACTAAACTGCCACGTCAACAATTTCTGATTGAAATTGGCCGAATGAACTACATTGTAGGGGTGAGCAGTTCTTAAAACCTGGAACCTATCTGTTGTAACAAGTTCCTTATTTTTAAAATTTTGGAATCTATCCTACATATTCTGGAACCTATATTCTACCTTGTCATAGGTTCCACATGTATTATTTATTAAAATATTTTATAATCATCACTTACTGCTATAATCAACCGACCATAACTTATATATAGACACATGAAAAGTATGAAACATTAAAAAAATAAAGTTCTTAGTCATATAAAGGAAGTTTATACTAGCGGTTCCATATTATACACTAATTGTCGAACACCCAAAAAATACGACAAAAACGCTCGAAGACATAGACCAAGAAAAGAACAAGTTACAGATTTTGCCTACCTAGAACTTAGAACCTACCGGTCGAAAGAGGTTCCTACTAGTCCGATTCTCAAGTTCCAACCCTACTATATTAGCAAATCATCAAAAAGTTTAGTACTCAATTTGAATACTTGAAAAGTTTATAACTAAATTAGTATAAGTTCAATAGGTTTAAGATTGTTTTTATACTTTTCACAAAAATCACATGACGCGATAACTTTATCCGTTAGAGGCTTCACATTGAGTCAAATTTGAAAGATTGAGGTATTTAATAGAAAAGAAAATTTTAGGTACGGACAAAAATTTGAGCTCTTAATTATCCCTCCTGCGTATTGATTGAGTACCCAAGACATATGGTTCATATGACAAGTCTATCATACTATAGTAAGAGCTCCTAACTATCATCTCTCCTTTTGAAATAGATGAAAAAGTAATTGGGAAAGATCTAATTGACCATTGATCCTAATTAAGATCAAAAAATGCTTCATTTTGGGTTTTGCCCAAACTTCGGGATCCTCGAGATGTAAAGCAACAAGAGGTTATTTTCACTTTCTAGGGAAGACAAATATTTGAGGGGAATGTGGGGGAGAGGGGAAGGAGTGCAGGTACCGGTATATTAAAATAAGGGAAAATTTCAAAAAGGGACCCGAAGTGCTCTTCTTTTCTCAAAAAAGGATTCGAAGTAGAGTTTGTTTCAAATAAGGATCCAAAGCAATCATTTAGTCTTAGATAAGGACTTGACTTTCCGATCGACGAACTGATGCGTATTCCGGCAACTTAGGCAGGGGTTTTTTCGTCCAAAAGTATTTTAATTTTTTTTTTCACTCTTCTTCCCTGTTCATCTTCTTCTTCGTTTGACCCAAGAGGGAGGTGAGCTCAAGAATAACTGAAGATGCCGTTAATCTAGGAGCGATGGTGGGAGGGCTGGCCAAGGTCGCCCTCGCCGGCCACCGTTGAGGGATGGCCTCTTTTGGGCGAGCTGGCGAGGGACGGACTCGCCAGCGGCTGGCGAGGTCGACCCTCGCTAGATCTCGGTGAGGGTCACCTCGCCAGTGGCCAGCAAGGGATGGCCTCACAGCCATCAACGAGGACGGCCCTCACCGCAAGGGCGGTGATCTGAAAGAAGAAGTCAAAGAGAAAAGAGTAAGGAGAAGAAGAGGAGGAGGAACCCATCAAACCTACTACCCAAAACCGAAGCCAAAAGGCCGCAAGTATCACTGGTGACGACAGCCCCCCGCGGGAGGATCCCTCAATCGCCGCGATTCGCAAATCGATCTGAGCGCCCTGCGATCTCCGCACCACATCGTGCATGACGCGCGCCCAACCCCCTCCCCCCACCCCCCGGTGGACATTCCCTCGCTTGTGCTTGCACAGAGAGAGAGAGGGAGAGTATAGTGGTGGTGCTGGCGGTAGTGGTGGTGGTGCTGGTGGTTGTCGTGGGACGAGGAGGGAGAGAAGAGATTGACAGCATCCCTGGAGCTCACCTCCCTCTTGGTTGTGGTGGGATGAGGAGTCAAACGAAGAAGATGAACAGGGAAGAAGAGAAAAAAAATAAATAAAATGCTTTTGGACGAAAATGGAGAAGCTCCGAAAGGAAAGAATGAAAGAAAAACCTATTGCTGAGTCCTTTAGAGAACCTGAAAAGATCTTTGATCAGCAGATGATGATCTCAAACCCCTTAGAATCCTTTCTGAGGGATTTAAGCAAAGGTCAACAACAGAATCCAAAAGCTGATTCAGAACAATATCTACCAAAGTGCACTTCTCAAGTAGCAAAGGTATCAAATTTGCCAAATTCAGATTTAGAATTTGACTCCCTATCATATTCCTCTTCATCTACTTTTTCAATTTCTTCCATTGAATCTTTCCAAGTACCACCAACTACTCCTCCGATCTTCATGGCTGATCCACCAGAACAAGAAATAAAATCAGATCCATCTGAACCAGAGGTTATTGAGATCAATAACCCATCTCATATTTCTGTTTCCTCATCCAAACAGTTTTTCACTTTTGATGATACTCCTTATTCAAAATGGCTAGAAAGATTGGATGAATTCCATGCTTGGTTGAACACCATAGCTCTTACTGTTGAAAGCAAATATGATGTTCTTCTAGAATTTGCTACAAGGTTTACTGGAAGCCTTAAACACTTGTCGCAATCAACTTCTGAAACAGATCAGATGACTTTTCTTCTTCTGTAAGAATTTTCCCAAGCCATTGGAATCATTTACCTATATTTCATAGGAAAACCTGCTGATCTTCTTGAGCTCAAAAGAAGAGAATATTTTGAAAGAAAATGTTGTTCTCTTCAAAAAAGGCACCTAGATCGCCATTACAGGGAGATGCTTAAACTCTTTTATGGCCTAGGAGCTGATCCAAATTTGAAACAAGTCTTCTTAACCTCCATTCCTAAAGAACTCTTCCAACAAGTTGAGAGATCTTTTCTTAACAAGCAAAGAAGAATTGTTGATATCCCCTTTGAAAAACTACAGCAAGAAATCCATCTTTGTCTTGATGAACTCTGCCTCCAAAGACAGATGATGAAAAACTACATCAGAGACGATCGTGAACTTGACGGTGCTTGCTCCAAACAGTATTTGAAGATCAAATGTTTGAAGAAGGATTGTGACCGTTCCTGTGGAGAATATTCAAAGAAAAACAAGTACTTTAAGAAGTATCAAGTGAAAAGATCTAGGCACTTCGAAAGAAAGAAGAAATGGCGGTTACTGCGAAAATGAAGAAACTTTACAGGACGCAAGAAACCAAATCGTTGCTTCATTTGCAATAAGAAGGGCCACTTTGTCAAAAATTGCCCCTAGGCAAAGAAAAATTAGAATTATCTCATTCATAATATCGAACTCGAGATAAGAATCTCTCTTGACAATAATGATATCGAATTCCTGTTCTCTGTCAATGAAAATCCCATTGACCAATACTTTGCATCATTCCTTATCTTACCCCCAGTGAAACAGATTCTGATTCAGAACCCGAAAAACTTGTCCATTTATCATCACAACCAGAAAATCTGGATCCCAGTATACATTCCAGTCAACTTCATTGTCCCCACTTCCCAGTCAAAATCTATCTCTCAAAATTTGCCAAATCAATTTCAGTCATTTCCCTCATAGATACTGGTGCTAGTGTTTCAATCCCAGATACCAAAGTTCTCCCCGAAGAATACTGGACTTCTTGTGTTCGGTATTTCAACTCTGTTTCAGAAGACACTTTTTCCACAAATGTTCGCACCACCCCTATATCTGTTCAGTTTTTCCTCTAGTGTTCCATTACCACCAGAATTCTTGGATCTAATCTTCCAAATAAAAACTTGATTATTAGGTGGGATATCATGACTCAACTTCCAAGCTTAAGAATCGTTCCTAGAAAAGGACTTAGGTATAAAGACCAATTCTCTGAATTTGTCAATATCCAAAGACTCTTTTCCATTCAAATGGGTCTGTTAGATCCAATCATGCAGAAACTGTTGGAATCATGCTTAGAAAATCATTCCGAATTCTCTAAAAAATGTTCTCATCCTTTGTGGAAAAATCCAAATTCTATGTTCGACTCCCCTTCAAGAAAAATGAGGATATAAATCCTACTAAGGCAAGTCATTCAGGAATAAATCCAGAGCATTTGGCTCTTGCTCAAAAGGAATACTCAGAATTATTACAACAAGGCTTTATTAAAACTTCTAATTCTCAATGGGCTTATGAAGCCTTTTATGTCAATAAACATGCTGAGCAAAATCGAGGAAAAATGAGATTGGTAATTAACTACCAACCTCTCAATCTTTTCCTCCAGGATGATAAATTCCCTTTGCCTTCTCGAAATTTTCTTTTTTCGGGAATCACTAAAGCCCATATTTACTCAAAGTTTGATCTTAAAGCCGGATTTTGGTAATTGGGCATTCATCTTGATGACAGACCGAAGACAGGGATTCTGTATCCCCAACAAACACTTTCAATGGCGAGTTCTTCCATTTGGTCTCTAGGTTTTTTTTTTTTGGTAAAGGAAGTTTGGTCTCAAGGTTGCTCCTTCCTTATTCCAAAATATTATGTGTCTCATATTCTAGTCAATCTTATCCAGTGCAGTTGTCTATATTAATGACATATTGCTCTACAGCCTAGACAAAGAATCTCACTATCAACTTCTTGAGCAGTTTGCAGAAATTGTGAAGAAACATGGCATCATGCTTTCTCAGAAAAAGATAACCATTGCCCATACAGAAGTTGAATTTCTTGGCATACACCTTAACAAAGGTACATATTATCTAGGACCGCACATTGCCAGGGAATTGCTAAAATTTCCTGAAAAAAATTTTACAACCCAGCAAGTTCAACAATTCTCGAGATAATCAATTATCTTAGAGATTTTGTTCCAAATATTGCAAGGTTGTTAATTCCTTTGCAACTGATGTTAAAAAAGCATCCGATACCATGGGGAAAGGCACAAACCAAAGCAGTTGCAGAACTCAAAGAAATTATGCAAGATCTTCCCCCTCTGCAAATCCCATCCACAGGCAAGAGAATCTTGCAAACCGATGCCAATGATGAATATTGGGTAGCCATATTGTTCGAAGAACTTCATGGTAAGCGACATCTTTGCATTTACAAAAGTGGCAAGTTTTCTCGAGCAGAAATGCATTATCATTCTACCTTCAAGGAAATTTTGGCAGTAAAAAATGGGATAAAAAAGTTCGAATTCCATCTTATTGGCCACCATTTTCTGGTAGAACGGGATATGACTTCTTTTCCCCAAATGACCAAATTCAAGCAGAAGCAAATCTCTCATCCTCAGCTACTTAGATGGGTTGAATGGTTTTCAAAATACTCTTTCGAAACTAAACACATTGCAAGAAGGAAAAATGTGCTTGCAGATTTTCTCTCCAGACCAAAAGCATCGGCAGAAATCAACATGCATATTCTCAGGCATTCTTTCCCGTTCCGGGCAGACAAGTACAAGATTGAATGGATCCGAGATTGGCCAAGCCTGGAATATCCTCAATAAATAATTGAGTAAATTCAAAAGGATAAGTTTATTGAAAATCTTGACAATCTCATGTGGCAATGCCACACAGACCTTTTTCACCACCATGGAGGATCTATTCTTGACTCTTCTGGATTACACTCGAGGTACCCTTTCATCCACTATTACTTTGGAGAAAAAATGATTTTCCTGATAAACTTAAATGGCTATTATGGTATCTAACCAACAAGTACGTAATAGCTATTGAGTTTCCCACCAGAAAATTTATTCTTCAATTAACCAACTTGCTTCTGGTTGATTACGTTCAACTAAATAAACACGAGAAAAACCTTTTAACTGTGCTCAAATGGTTTTACCCTCCTGTTTATTGGAAACGACTCTTTATTGAAGAGGTGAAAAAAGTTCGAGATGATCCTTAAACACATACTGTTGTACTCTTCCATCGTCCTTGGACTTTTATGCATAATAATAGTACCATTTCCAATACTCCCGCCACAGTGGGTACTACTACCTACAAGCCTCAGTCACAACTCTAGGTTGCACGTGTCTATAAATCGTTCCCTAGTCGCATTGGTTCTATTGAATATAATTACAGGAAACTCCAAATGATCCTATGCCAAGAAAATCACATTATTCCAGAAGAAGCATGGGATTACTTCACACCCGTCTCATGAGATCACGAAGGATCTTCCGCTACAACAAGACAAGCACTCAGAGAATACGAGCACAAACAGGCACAGGCACAGCTCAGATTATCACAAGATCATGAAATGTCAGATATAGGAGATCTAGCACAGTCATCTCCAGATCCAGTGCAGTCTCAGGATCCATGGGGTGGACCACTCTCTCAAGACCCCTATGACTATGGACCATTATCCTTATCCATTGGACTTGACGTAAGCTCTTCCTCTCACTACACATAACTAGAAAATTGGCCCTAGCCAGTTTTGCCTCAACTAGTCTTATCAGAACCAAATCCACAATCAAGCCTTGGCATCAGAATGTGGAATAACCTCCTGTTACTACAAAACACTATAAATATGGATTTTCTAAACCTTTCAACACATGCATCCTCTTCCTCGAACCCAGCGCCAATTATCACTGAAGATAATTTCGAACACATTCTGACACAGAAACAGACAGCAAAATATGAACGTGCAAATAGTTCAAATAGCTTGGATTATGACTATAACTCTGGATGGAGATAAGCTTGTACTATTCCACCTAATCGGCATTGTCCTAACATATCATAGCCGGATCCTGTTCCACCTATGAATAGGTTTTAAGTGTTCTACGAGTAAGTGTGCCAAACAATGTACTTAGTTAGGTAAGGTTTGTTTTATGTGGATACGAGTCCAATAATGTACCCCGTTTTAAGTGTGGTTTGTCTTACCTGGACCTTTGTCCAGTATGTATTCCCCAACGCCTATATAAGGCCATGTAATCCTTCGGTTTGGAATAAGAGGGAAAATTGTAAAATCTCAATTCTCTCACTTTCCATACCTCTCTAAAAATCCTTTTCTTCAAAGCCTGGCATGATCCTTTAAGAAAGGCAGCTCGGCCAGTTAGGTATAACCTCATCCTAGTCACTCTGAGCATCTCTATGTTCTAAGCGTCTCTATGCTCTGAGCCAAATCTCTAGGTAGTTTTGCAGCTAAAAGGCAGTTCCTGAAGGGCTTGAACAAGAGGTTCACCTATGTGGAATAACATACCTGCTGTAAGCTGACCTGGTTTTCCTTGGCTCTCAGTATAGATCCTCTCATTGGTATTAGAGCGTGATTTTATGCCTAACTTGGTTTGTTCCATGCGCTTAGTTGGTGATTGTTCAGTGCTGCGAAGAATCTTTTCTCCTCATCATGACCGATCTAGATACAACTCCAATCCCTCTTACTACTTCTCCATTTTCCGAATGCGATTGCGCATTTCTGTTATATCACTTCTATCTCGCTGAGCAGAAGTTTCGGCTGCAAGGGCAGCTGTAGCAAAAACTAGAGAGCTTTGCGATGGTGGAAGAGAATATCTTATTCTCGAAATAGAGAAGAAATCAGTAGACTTAAATTTTCCTTCTTCAAGGAGATTGATTTGCCTTTTGAGTTTCTCTATTTCATTTTTCGGATTTTCAAGATAATGGTAGCCAAGATGCTGGCCTGATTCCAAGGCATGAAGTCTTTTATGGAAATCCATAAGCATCTTTTTGATAGACTCATCGTACCTTCGGATGTCTTGTTGCACATCAACAATTTTGGAGTCAAGTGTCTTAAAAGCCTGATTTTGTGTCAGGAGAGTTTCTGACTGCCAATTTAGAACAGCCTCAGTAGCAGGCGTTCTTTTTGGCCCTCCACGTTCATCAATATCAGTGGGAGAAGGAATTTTTGGAGCATGAAGATATCGTCGTTGCGAATCAGTGAATTCCTCTGTAGTAGGAAGAGAAAGATAAGAACCTTCAACAGGATTTAAAGGAGGAAGTCAGCTTCATTAAACATGGAGATAAATGGAAGTTGCCCAGTGATTGGATTTTCAGGAAAGACTGGAATTTCAAGTGGATAAGAATTTTTCTTTACCCACTTATAGATGGGTTTGTAGAAAGGGGATACAACAGATTTCTTATATGGGGGTGAAACTAGGGGTGATGGTGGAGATAATGAGAATGATGGGAATGATGAAGTTGATGAAGATGATGGTGGTCCGTATGATACTATAAACTGGTATCCACTATTTTCTCCAAGAGTATCAATAGTAGGGTCGCCATCCAAATATCTTTGGTAGAAGCTGTTCTCGGCCTTCCTAGCTTTTCGCGTAGGCCTGGTAGCTGGATCTACTTCATCTGGGGAATTTGTGCACGAAGAACACTGGCAAAAGGGATCCCATAAGCAATGACCATAAGGGTCTTTATAGTGATGGACAGGATGCCCGTCACTTTTGAAGTATTTAACTGGCTTTTTTGGGTCTGGTTCCTTAGGAAAAGAATTAGGAACACAGGGTTCTATCATCAAAATAGTAGGAAAGATGGAAGGAGTTTCTTCCTTCTCTTTGCGGAATTTGATGGTTACAGTACCATTTCTTTGTCTGACAAATTCAGAGTCTGAAGATTAAAGAGGTTGGCTAATTTGGTAGAACTTTTCATAATTTGTTGTCCATGATTCAGGAAGAAGCTTGGCTAACTTTTCTTTTGGGATCTGCCGAAGAACATGAATGCAAGAGGCCTGATCGTTTTGCATGGAGATGAAGAATGCATCTTCATTTCCATGTTGGAAATTCAGATCTAGAGTATGATTTTGGACTCTATACACCATTTGGTAATGAAGAGTTGCGGTAATAGAATCGGCAGTTTGAGGAGCTACAGTAAGCTAAAGTTGTACTTTTAAGAAAGAAAGTAGCTGGGGATTGGAAAGGGCAATATTAAAATTTGGATAAAGGGTTACAAAGACTATTCCAGCATTTAAAGTAGTTTGGACAGTACCAATACAGGTATGTTGGTTTTCAAGGAACCTAGTATCCAAAAGAGCCATTCTTGCTACGACAGGCAAACCTTTTCTTCCATGAAAGGTAAGAGCAAGATGGACTGCGCCATAGTGAATATGCGAATACCCTTGTTGGATCCACTGTTTGAGAAATTCAGGAGGAATTTGGAGAGTAACAAATTATTCCTTTTCAGAAGCAGGAATTGGATATTGGTCAAATTCTGAACGTATTCCTTGACTTCTTTCGAAGTCTGACGGATGAGATATCGTATAGATCTGATGAGGGAAAAAGATGTAGCAGGTTTAGCAAAAGCTGAGTATGGATTCATGAGAGGAAGTTGCGTTTCGGAAACCTTGGTTTCATCACTAAGAGAGACTTCGTAAAGATAGTCTATCTTAGAAGTATGTGAAGTACGAAACTCGGTTAAAGATGAAGAAGAAGACGATGGAATGAGATGCATCAGTTTGCCGGCCAGCAAGTTAGGTCCTTATTTGAGACTGAATAACTACTTTGGGTCCTTATTTGAAACTAAATGACTAGTTTGGGTCCTCTTTTGAAACAAGCTCCACTTCGAGTCCTCTTTTGAAAAAAGGAGAGCACTTTGGGTCCCTTTTTGAAATTTTCCCTTAAAATAATATTCGTATTTGTGGAACCCGCCGTTACTACAAAGCAAATGGATAGGCTGGAGAGGCTTTGATCGGAGCTTCGGTTCCCTCCCTTTGGTGAGGTTACACTTAACCAAACATCAAGCATCATTAGCTATGTAATTAAGTGAATATTTATCTTTATATAATCTATATAATGATAGACATTAATCAAAGGTCTATCCATGCATCAAATGTTTCGATTTTGTTTTTTGAAAGGTGAGTTATGCATTTTCAATGATTCAAAGTGAGAAATGTGGGTGATAAACCCCATTACATGCCTCAAGAAAACCCAGCCAACAAAATTAACCGTCTCAAAAACCGAACAACAGGACCAAATTTACACAAACCCTCAAAGCAAGGTAGTACAGATAGCATAATCTCTAGGACAGCTGTATATGCTTATCGGTTGTCGCCTTTTTCTTGATTCCTTGAAGACTCTCGAATCTATTCTTTATGACAGATCGAACAGCCGTGATGGCGTTGCCAAATGGACGAAGAGCTTTGAGAATGTAACTTCCCTTTTCTGGCTTTCCCTACTCTGGCTTTCCCTACACAATAAAAGCAAGCATTCTAGCCAAGCTTAATAGGACGTTTCTTCAAATCTTTCCCCTTGACCTGACTGCATCAATCTCCAATTGGATCTTCTCAGAATGGCAAAGTTTTAGCACCTTGGACCGGCTTCGAGAAGAAAAGCGGCGTTCGAAGAACAAACGTGACCTTCGTTCAGGACACATGTTAACACAAAAAACTCGGAGAATCGACAGCGGCAAACCCGTCGCCAATCCCATCGAATGTAGGCAATCCGTTCAGCATTGACAACCGAGAGATAAAGCAATATGGAGGCGAGCTGGGGGAGAACCAGATAACCAAGAAACTAGCACAACTCTGTACCCGCCTGCATTCCAAGCATCTACTTGGAAAACGACCCGTTGGAGGAAGATGTACAAACCACCACATCAGACTGAGCATTGTCACGTAGAATGACTCCACAGATTGGCTCTTGAATAGCCACCAAATCCTCTGATCTTGCTCCCAGCCGTCTCCATTCACCACCTTCGCTATTTAACCGACGAGTATTTAGCTAATGATGAGCTTGCATAATATGTCTAGATAAGCTTGTATGAAACTCAGATTTTGCAAGTGTTTTTATTTGTTCTTCAGACTTTTATTAGGTCCCCTGCCGGTATACAAAATTATTAGTATATTCATCACTGGATGATTAGCGGGAAAAATTACCCAGTCAGTCATAAACCTATCATGCAAATGTCAATCTGGTCCTAAACTTTCCAATCTTGGCAATTTAGTCATAAACCTTTGAAATTCCAATGTAATCCGTCAGACCAATTTTCTCAAAGAAATCGTTGACGTGGTAGTGTGCCACATGAGACGACCGACGATGATTGGATCGCCACGTCAGTAATTTCTAGCGAAAATTGGCCGGAAGAATTACATTGCAATTTTGCGTAAAGATTTACGACTAAATTGGCAAAATTAGAAAGTTTATAATCGAATTGACATCTGTATAATAGGTTTATGATTGATCGAGTAATCTTTCCTCGATTAACATGTGAAAGAATTCAGTTACAGACTCAACTCTAATTACACATACCACTCTTCCATCAGTTAATATGTAAAAATACTGTACATTGGCGATGGACTTATTTTTCTGGTTGAGGGCCTGGATCCCAAATGAATGTGATCTAATCTGGTCACGAATGTGCTCACTTGGGTAGCGAATGATTAACTATTCTGTTCCGGAATAAGTTCCAAAAACAGAAATAGATTTTTTATTTCTAGTTCCAGGATAAGTTTATGAGAAAAGAAACTCGTTTGATAACGGCAAAAAATTTCTATTTCTGGAACAGAAACCCGTTTGATAACAGTACAAAATTTCTATTTCCTAAAATAAAAACCCGTTTGATAAACAACACAAAATTTTATTTCCAGGAACAAAAATCCATTTTTTTAGAAATGGAATAAAAGTAATTAGAAAATCCAAAAAATTCCTAAAAATCTCAAAAAATTCAAAAAATCCAAAAAAATGAAAAATTCTAGAAAAATTCATCACAATTTCCAAAAACTAAAAAAATTCAGATTTTGGGAAAATAGGAAATTTGTTGAATGTTTTCAAAAAAAATCAAAAAATCAAAAATTTCAAAACTTCATAGAATGGTTAAAATACCTGTGGCCACCCACTTTTAGTAAAATTTAAAATTTTTTGGGTGCAAAAAAAATCAAAAGATCAAAAATTTCAAAACTTCGCAGAATAGTTTAGAATACATGTGGCCACTCACTTTGAGTGAAATTTAAATTTTTTAAAGTGTCCAAAAAAATTCAAAAACTCAAAAATTTCAAAATTTCACAGAATAACTTTGAATACTCGTGGCCACCACTTTGAGTAAAATTTTAATTTTTTGAGGTAAAAAAAAGCAAAAAATCAAAAATTTCAAAACTTCATAGAATGACTTAGAATATCTTTGGCCACCCACTTTGAGTGAAATTTAAATTTTTTTAGGTGTTGAAAAAAAAATAAAAACATAAAAAAATCAAAAATTTTAAAACTTCACAGAATGACTTAGAATGCCTCTAGCCACCCACTTTGAGTGAAATTTAATTTTCTTTAGGTGCCGAAAAAAAATTAAAAAACCAAAAATACCATTTGGGTACCTAAAAAAATTAAATTTCACTCAAAGTGGATGACTAGAGGCATTCTAAGTCATTCTGTGAAGTTTTAAATTTTTTGATTTTTTAAAGTTTTTATTTTTTTTTTCGACACCTAAAAAAATTTAAATTTCATTCAAAGTGGATGGCCACAGGTATTCTAAGCCATTCTGTAAAGTTTTGAAATTTTCATTTTTTTGCTTATTTTTATTTTTTTGGCATCTAAAAAAAATTAAATTTCGCTCAAAGTGGGTGGCCACAGGTATTCTAAGCAATTCCGTGAAGTTTTGAAATTTTTTATTGTTTTATTTTTTTTAGCACCTAAAAAATTTAAATTTCGCTCAAAGTGGATGACCACAGGTATTCTAAATCATTCTGTGAAGTTTTAAAATTTTTTATTTTTTACTTTTTTAGGCACCTAAAAAAAATAAAATTTTGCTTAAAGTGGGTGACCATAGGTATTTTAAGCCATTTTGTGAAGTTTTGAAATTTTTTCTTTTTTGCTTATTTTTTATTTTTTTGGCATCTAAAAAAAATTAAATTTCGCTCAAAGTGGGTGGCCACAGGTATTCTAAGCCATTTTGTAAAGTTTTGAAATTTTTTTATATTTTTCGGCACCTAAAATAATTTAAATTTTGCTCAAAGTGGATGACCACATGTATTCTAAGCCATTCTGTGAAGTTTTGCAATTTTTATTTTTTTATTTTTAAAATTTTTTTCGGCACCTAAAAAAAATTAAATTTTGCTCAAATTGGGTAGCCATAGGTATTTTAAAACATTATGTGAAGTTTTTAAATTTTAAGTTTTTTGATTATTTTATATTTTTTGGCATCTAAAAAAAATTAAATTTCGGTCAAAGTGGGTGGCCATAGGTATTCTAAGCCATTTTGTGAAATTTTTTATTTTTTATATTTTTTTCGGAACCTAAAAAAATTTAAATTTCGCTCAAAGTGGGTAACCACAAATTCTAAACCATTTTGTGAAATTTTAAATTTTTCGATATTTTGTTTTTTTTTCCTACCTCAAAGATCGTGACTTCTAGATGAACATATGTTTTGAAGAAAGAGTTCTCTCATAAATGATTCTCATTTTTTGTCTAGAAATAAAAAACCTACTTTTTTTTGTTCGATTTCTGGTTCAAAATCGGTACTGGAACAAAAAGTTATTCTAGAAATAGAAAAATGGAATTGTGTTATCAAACGGGTTTTTGGTCCAAAGCTATTTCTTGGAGCAGAAAATCAGTTCTAGACAGAACCAGAATAGTTATCATGCGCTACCTTAGTCTCTTGATAATAAAGACAACAAAATCGAAGGTACACTTCTAGCTTCAGAAGCTCTAGGAAATAAAAAAGCAAAATCTGCTAACCAATCAGCACACGTGTTACCTTCTCGAAAACACGTCCTAATTAAGCGGTCCTATGATATTTCAAAAATATGATTGTTGATTTCAATCTTCAATAGTGTCATCCCTCTCTTTCTTTAAAACCTAAAAAAATATAAATAAGTCTCGTGATATTTCGTGATCGCATAATTCACACCAATTTGCTGAAATCAAGATAGGACATTGTATAATTTTTTCAAGGGGATACTTATCATATACTAACTAACAAGACTGAATCCGTATC
Source organism: Syzygium syzygioides (assembly GCA_031216285.1). NCBI lineage: Eukaryota > Viridiplantae > Streptophyta > Magnoliopsida > Myrtales > Myrtaceae > Syzygium > Syzygium syzygioides. The sequence goes on from CM062249.1 coordinate 32,264,250, forward strand.
TTCCATTATTTCAACTATGATAAGTAGAAAAAGCAGATCTTTCTTAACGTGGGTCAAGTCGGGTAAAAAATATGTTGACTTGAACCAAACTTGGAAATTTTGAGTTAGGGATTGAACAAATCTTTCTTTGTTCAAGTTGGAAAAGGTCCACCCATACCCTATTTTTCCAAGAGGGTTTGGGCAGGCTTGCGAGCCCGGTTCAATTTTTTAAACTGGGTCTACTCGAAGCTTATAATTTGATTTCGAGTTTATTGATTTATAACATTAAATTGACATGAGAAATGCAAATATAAGGTCATTTAAAACATTGTGTTTGCAATGGAGAGCATTAAGATATTTGAGAGTCTGCTTCATTCTCATATGCTCGGAACGTGTTTTGTGAGTTTTGATATATTAAGGGAGTCGATGGAATTATTTGTCAGAAGTTAGGTTAGAGGAAAAATTATTTAAATTGTTCGGGCCCTGTTTGTTTTTTTTTTGGTTAAAATTTTGGACAAGGAAAAGAAATTGTTCGGGCCTTGTTTGTTTCGACTTACTTTCCCCAAAATTTAAAATATTACTTAAATTTCAAAAAATCGTGGAAAAAAATATTTGTGAATTCGCTTGCAAAAAGTAGGTTTTTCACGAGATTTGGATTAAATAAATAAAAGAAGTAATAATTAATTTAGACAAATTACATATCCGTCCAAATCGGAAATGAAACCATGGCAAAGCTCTTCCTAAATGTTAGAGATCACAAGCTTACATAAGAAGGACTCAAACGTAGACTCGTCAAACGAGTGGATTGGGTTAGGCTGAATTTGGGTTGGGTCGAAAATGGTCCCATCCAAATTGCCCCATTTAACCTATTTTGATCAATTTCTATGCAATACAAATTTAATGACATATTCTGATCCAACTCATGCTCAATCCACTCCATATTATTAAAACACTTCCATATTTAATCAAATTTAGAAAAAACTCGTACATAAATGAGAATACGGAGTGAGTAAGAGCGAGATTGAATGAGGGTGAGAAAGAGTCACAAAGGTAAGTTGGGTTTAAGTAAGTTGAGAATCATTTAACAACCATATTACATTGGGTTTTGCTATTCTAAACCTATTTACGATCTGTTTGTTGAATTTAACTAACTCATATAGCAATTTAGCCTATTATACATAGATTAAGAACTAGGTCTATGACCCATTTTGACATATCTATTTAAATGCGAATTTGCCACATCAACAGCCGCATTAGCCCGTTGTAGCCTAGTCTACCCACATCAAACCCAAATGTGTATCTGCCTCGCATAATTTGTCGACCTTTTCTCTACCATCAGTTGATCAGACTACTGATATCTTCACTAGAACACATTGACTCGAGTGCTTTGGTTTGAATTTTATCTCCAAACTACTTTTGTGCCACCTTATATCTAATGAAAGTTGTTAGAGACATATCTTGGAGATTCTCTGTATCTTTCGTGATCCCCATATCTCTTAGAGGCATTGTACATACATCTCGCATGATTGGGTATTTTTTTTTGATTGATCTTAATTAATTATAATTGATACCGTAATTTTTTATTACTTTAGATAGCGATCTTACAAAGCCTATAAATACATCCCTCTCCTGCATTTCCTCATCTTTCCGCTTTTTTGAACAGTATCAGAAGATTGACTTCTATCCAAAAGCTCTTATTCGTCTCTTCATATTTTACTTTCTTACACCTTCTTCTTTATATAAATATTAAATTACGTGTTCGAAGGATCTTTTGTTTTACCATGATGAATGAAAAATCTTTCCCATCTATCCTGATTTTAAAACTGCATTTGTGTGGTGCTTGTTGCACTATTGTTTAACCAGTTTACCAGCACACTGGATTTATTTCAGCATTTTTCAAGTGTCATCTAATGGTTAAAACGAAGAAGAAAAAATCAGAAGAATTCCAAATAAAACAGTCCCTGCGATGCCTTTAGAGAAGAGAACCATCCTCCTTAATTAGTACAAGACATCGGCTAGCACCGACGTGGATAACTTTTACATTTTTTCAAGCCGGCACACGGTGCGGAAAAAAAGAAAAACAAAAAATAAAAAAAAATTTTGAAAAAAATTGCAAAAATTATCCACATCATCGCGGTCATGCCACGTAAAACAATCAATGTCCATGTTAGGCCGAAAGGACTACGTTAAAAAATCATCAAAAATTTTAGGACTGAAATGGTCAAATCGAAAATTTTAGAACCGAATTGACATCTTCACAATAAATCTAGGGATTTTATTTTTCGTAATTATCTCTATAATTTCTAGCATATTAACCATTCTTAACTTTCGATTTGCAGTCGCAAACTCCTGACTACGTAACTCCTCACCTAAATGAAACCAACGACGAATGGCTCAAATTCAGTAACCGACGAACGCGCGTGAGCGCAAAGATCCAATCGCATCAGGGAAAAAGATCTCCCCGGGGTTAGATCGGATTCGATTTGTTCTGAAGATGCAAATGAGATCTACGAGTTTTTTTTTAACGGCGAATCCACATCATTTAAGACCCGGGTACCTAACGGCCCAATCATTTCGCACGGATAAAAAACCTTGGCTGGGTTATAACCTCCTTTTCTTTTTTTCCTCGCTTATTCAAACCGGCAATAACGCACGGCAAATATTAATAAAAAAAAAAAACCGATATTTTCCGTCCGTTTCGCGCGGAAAACAGCAGCACCAGCAGCCAAAAGCAACCGGTAACGCCAGATCCTGCCCGAAACGCCGCCGTTTCGCCAGCAAAACCACCAACTTCCACCTTCCCCCCCTTCCCCCCCTCCCTCCCTCCTCCACCGCCACCACGCGCCGCTCCCCACGCGCCGTCTCCGACCCCCGCCCACTTCCGCCGCCCGCCGCCCACGGTGCCCCGAAGCGGGAGCGGACCGAGGCGCGCGCGCACGAGCCGCCGCACGCGCGCGCGCAGAAACAAAAAACGGATTTTATAAAGAAAAAAACGGATCGAAATTTTCCCCTTTTTCGCTGCCCCCCAGAAAGTGGCCAAAAAAAAAAAGGAAGAAAATAAATGGAATAAAAAGCAAGGATATTAAGGTGGGGGGGGTGCGAAAAATAAAAGGAGGCAATTAAATAAATTATAGCAATTAATTTGTGCCCGAAAAAGAAAAAAAAATAGGCACAGCACCCTCCCCTGCTGTTTGAGAGAGAGAGAGAGAGAGAGAGAGAAGAAATTCGCAGAGATTTTTTCCGAAGTCTCGCCAATCGCGAGCTTGGCTCTCGAAACCTCCCTCTCCTCAATTCCGAACCATCGCCGCCGATCGGGGCGCCCCCCCCTCCGATCCTCTCCGGCGCGAGCCGCTCCGGATTCCGGCCAATCCGCCGCTGCCCGATAATCTCGCCGGCCGCTTGTCCGGTCGCGTGGTTTTCGGTTTTTTTTTTCCTCTCTTTTTTTTTTTTGGTGTGTACGCCCCCCTTCCGTTCGTGTTCGTCGGAGCTGCCGCCGGCGGGCGGTGGATGAGGGTTTCGGGTGGGGGGGCGGCGGAATCGGGGCGGCGGAGGCATTGGCGGCGGCGAGCTCTGGCGGTTCTCGTCCTGAGGGTTGGAAAAGTTTTCCGTCCCGGGGCGGGGGCGGGGGCGTGAGTGATGTTGGATTTCAGGGAGGGGGGATTAGGGTTAGGGTTTTTGGGGGTAGCTTGGCTTTTTTAGGGCGGGTCGGCGGGGCGGTTGCGTGCGAGATGGATGAGAGCAATACCGAGGTCGAGGAAGGAGAAGCTTGCTATTACGGCGCCGGGGGCGCCGGCGTGGACAGCAACATTAACCCTGATATTGACCTCTCTTACATTGTAAGAGCCCTTTCGCCTTTTGATGTGCCTGCTGGAGTAAAGTTTGAATTTTTTTTTTATGGCTTGATTGGAATTCTGGTTGATGCTGGAACTTTCGGTTAGTGGAGATTGTGAGGGAAGTTGGTTTGGTTGATCAGGTGTTGTTTTTGTGCTCGATCAGTCGAGCGTCACCGGCAATTGGGGGGTGGAGTTCTTTGATTGTCTTAAAGGAACAAGGGAGGCCGGCAATAGGGTGTGAATTGTTTGGCTCTTAATTTAAGCGGAATCTGGCGAACTGAACCTTCACTTTAAATGAGACTCGTTGAATTGGTTTTGCGGGAAGTGAAAATCATTTGCAAAGTGAGGGACAGGAAAAGTCGACTGTAGAAAGTGCCTATGAGATAGTGAGAAGTCTGGATTCTCTTGTGCTGGGTTCATCACTGGTCTCGAATTATAGGCTTTTCAACACGAAATAAGGCTAAAAAATTTCACAAATCACTATTGTAAGGAACTTTTTTGGCAATTGCGGTCATGAAGCATTCTTTTGGACGAGGTCTTGGTAACTGCAAAATTCTTTGATGATCTTTTCTCTCACGAGTTTGTAATGCAATTACAAGTGAGCCTCGAACATAATTTAAACCCAGAAGTGGAGACTTTCGGAGTACTGGGATTGTAATGCACGGTTCAGATATCTCTTCGGTCATTTCAGTTTAATTGCCATATAACGGGAATCATGCTCTTTAGGTTGTTCACGTCTGTGAGGGTTGACAGTCCTTGCAGATGGTAGCCATTTCAATGACAATCATGCCATTTACTTTGTTCACCCAAATGAGACAACAATGAATACACCCACTTCTGTAAGCCTGAGTAGACTCCCCATAGAGTTCTATCTTAATCAAGAAGTGAGAACGTGGCTGAACTTCTGTTGGTTTGACAGCCAAGTTGCGCTAGCCTCATTTTACTGTGTACCAGTTAACCAATTTAATTTTCTGACAAGAAAGCTTTTGTAATGAAGAGGATATGTCTCGAGATGCCTGTAGCAATTCTCGTCATTTTAGAAAATTATAGAGCCCTCATCTTGATTCTTGCTTTTAATTTTGCTCTTAACATCTGGCAAAACTGATGAGAATGATATTTTTCACCAAAGGACGAGAAAATTCAAAATGTTCTGGGTCATTTCCAGAAAGATTTTGAAGGTGGGGTTACTGCAGAGAATTTGGGTAAGTGATGTTGATGGTTATAATCGTAGAAGCAGCAAAGCAGTCAATGACTGAAAGTAATGGCGTGACATGTATTTAATTTGACAGGGGCAAAGTTTGGTGGTTATGGCTCTTTTCTGCCTGCCTACGAGCGTTCAAATCCTATCCGATCGCATCCAAGGACTCCATCAAGAAACAAGATCATGGCTAAATCGCCAAACCATTCTTCCACAGAGGTTTGCGGACATTTAGCTCCTAATTTATCATCTTTGGTTGGAAGATGGAACGCATGTGCTCTCCTTGGAAATAGTGTGCTAAATAGTGTTATGGATTCTGTTGCCATGCAGGGTGTGCATTTTAAAGCTCAAGCAGCTTTATCCCCCTTAGGGAAACCTGGAACTGCATCTGGTGCACCAACTTTACATAATTCAAAGGTTCCACCAAATGATCCTTTGAAGCAAGACTTGGCGTATTGCTCTGAGCTGGTTCCTAACTGTATAACGAAAGAGGAAATTTCAAACAAGCCGGGCAATCAGTCTGATCAACGAACTCTAAAGGTTCGAATTAAGGTGGGTTGTGATCGGAATGCCCAGAAAAATGCTGCAATTTACAGTGGTCTTGGGCTGGATAATTCTCCATCTTCATCATCGGAAAGCAGCTCTGGAGAAAGCGAGGACCTGTCAGCATCATCTGGAGAGATTACTGAGGTGTCTCCTGCTAGCATTCTTCAGGTGAAGGTTCCTTTTGCTTCGGTGTTCTTTTATCTAAGTGGGTTGACGGATGATGTATTGTTATGGACTTATGTATTGTCTATTTTGGTTACACCTATTTCTCGGACAGGTCATGACGTCCTTTCCATTTGCTAATGTCGGCTTGATATCTCCTCTTCATGAGAATTTGCTTTCCTTGACAAGAAAGGAAAAATTCTTTGAGGATAGTAAACCTTTTCAATCCCTTACGGGCAGCAGAAAAGATGTCGCTATATTGGAGGATCATTCAGTCATCCTTCCGGTTGATAAAGAGTTGTCTAAGGGGATTAAGACAATATTAGACAACCGGAACGAAAGTTTAATGCAACGGAGGTATGAAGTGGGAATTGATTTTGATGCTAATAAGACGATATCAGTGAAGAAAAAACTGAAGAATGGGATGTTAGATGGCAAGCAGACGTTCAGTGGCAATGTCAAAAAGATGCCTTTGGCTGATTCTAGCAATGCTGGCGACGTTGAGAGGCCGGCTTCTAAGCCATCTGAAAATCTTCAATTAAACAGAAAGGATAAGGCGAAAGGCAGATCAATAACAGTTTCGGCAAAGGATTTATCATTGAAGCCAATTACTAGCCAGGAGAATGGTGCACAGATGCAGAATGGAAGGAACAGTTTGACTGAGAAGTCGCAAGAATGTGGGCCCGTGAACTCCCTAAATGAGGTTTCGGGTCAACCCAAGGTCAATGGTGAGTGGAAAGGTGAAAAAATTGTTCTTTCAAAAGGTCGTCCTCATTTAACTGAACATAGGGATGATTTTGAGGCAGGGGCTGTGGAGCGTGCAAGATGGGATGCTGTGCAGGATGCTGCATTTGATAAGCAGACCGATACTGACATTTCTCATCATAAGGAAATGCCAGTAATGGAAGTGAAGAAAAAGTCAAAAGATCTTGAGAGCAATGGCAGGGCAGCTGATCTTACGTCGACAGAAAGACCAAAGGTTGCTGTTGGTGCTGGAGTAAAAGATAAAGAGGGAACTAGTAATGCTAGCCGTCCCGCTAAAAAGAAAAAGTTTAAGTTAAAGCCAGATAAGCATATTATGAAGTCTTTCGCTACTCCAAAAGATCCACGAGGGAGCATAAATATGGGACAGGCAGAGAAACCGATGGAATCTGTAACTGTGCCATCCACTGAAAGGCAGAAGGCAACCAACTCTAGCAATCTTCCTGTGGCGCATGATATTCTCTTGAATAAATCCAAGGAAAGATTTAGTGGTGGAAATACATCTGTATCTGGGGTATCAGTAAAAGATGGTCCTGCACGTCTCAGTACAGAAAATGGACTCAATGCTGAAACTACGCCAGCTGTGGTTCAATCATATGTGGAAGATTGGGTTTGGTGTGATCTTTGTCAGAAATGGCGGCTTCTACCCTTTGGTAGGAGACCTGATGACCTACCTGAGAAGTGGGTCTGCAGCATGCTCGACTGGCTGTAAGTTCTCTATACAGCTCTTGGATTGTCGACAATCATGAAAAAATTAGTATGTCTACTGGTATGACTAATTCTTTTATTCATAAACCCCAGTACTTTGTTCAACTTCTATCATCTTGCAGGCCTGGAATGAATCACTGTGACATTAGTGAGGATGAGACCACGAGGACCACGAGGGCCCTTAATGCTCCAGTTCCCGAGATTCAAAGTCATTTGAATGGATCTGCACCTGCAGTCATTCCTATGAACGATCAAGCCCTTGGCAAGAGCAACCAGAATCTCGGTGGTCAAGCCACAGATGGTCTAGGAAAGACTAAACATAGTCTGAAGGATGCTCTGCATTCAGGCAACAGGACCATTCAGCTTCCCAACCCCAAGAAGAACCAGTTCTCAGAGCCTGGCAGAAGCAGAAGCTTGAGTGACATGAGTGGGCGTCCTTCTGATTCAGCATTGAAGAGATGTGATTTGCCTCAGTCAGGCAAGTCAAGTGTTGTGGTCGTGGAGAAACAGTTACCTACATCGAAAAAAAAGAGTGCAGATGGAGGTATTGATGTAAACAGTGGCAGTCTTTTTACGGGTCTCACTCAGGATTTTTCTGTCAAAGTATGTAATTTACTCATTCCCTTGTGTAATTTATGATGTGCAGGTGTTGCCAAACTAATAAAGGTGAAGGGTAAGAGGATGCCCGATCAATATGAGTCTGGACACTCTAAAAGAATTAAGCCAGATAAATCCACTTGTGCTGCTGAACGAGAAATTTCGGCTGCTGAACTTGGGAGAATGGATCTTAGTTTGAGGACTCCAGGATCATCTACAGATATTAAGAAGAATAAGCATCTCCAATCCTTTCCTCCTAGGGAGGCAAAGCAAGATTCAAGAAAAAGAAGATTGGTCTCCATAAGGACTCTTGGAGATCAACCTCAGGTTTCTGCAGGTAGTGCATCGGTAGATTCGAGAGGTGAAGGTAGCAACTCCCGTAGGAAGCGGAAATTTAGCGATAGCATGGATGATGAGAATCGTGATGGGACATTTCATCACTCAGCTCAGAACTTGAAGGTTTTACCTGATGAGATCAGTGATCACATGCTTAGAAAGGAAAAGAAGCTGCGGATATCGGAGACTGCCCTAAAGGAGTCTGGTAGCAGCGATGGTAACAATAAGTCCAAAAAAGAAATTAGGGTCATGAGAGATTTGTTTGGAAGTGATTTCGCTGATTGTGCAGAGGATTTCAATGTGGATAAGGACCAGAAATGGAGAAAAGCCAGAAAGAAGCTTCAACCTGCACATGATTTGACAAGAGGCAATGGAAGACATGAAGAGGTTCCACTTGCTGCAGCTTCTAGCTCTTCAAAAGTATCGGGTTCTCAGAAGATGAAAGGAAACAATGAAGAAGTGAAAGGTTCGCCTGTAGAATCTGTTTCCTCATCCCCTATGAGGGTGTCCAGCTCAGTGAAGTTTAGATCTGTAGGAAGTGATGTCAGAGGTAAAGGTAATGCTGCAACTGGTGATTTTCTAGCGATGGAAGCTGCCAAAAAAAGCGGGGAGGAGAAAGCTAGTAGTGGTAACAAAATTCCTGTGAAGATAAAGAAAGAGAAAGTTTCAGGGGGCTATAATTCTGAGTCTGTAAGGTGTGGTACAGAAGATTACAGAGACAGAAGTGCTAACTACAATTTTACTGAAGATGCTAAGCCAACATCTGGATTGGGAACTGGTCATCTAGATAGTAAAGGTGATTATTCACAGAATGGTGAGTTTCACATGGAAAAGCATGGTTCCAGTCCTAACTCTTACGAGAACAGGGCGCGCAAGAAGTATGCTGGCAGCACTTTGTTTCCTCAGAAGCAAGGGAATGGTTCTATCTTGCGAACTAAGGATAGTGACATGGATTCTGCTTCAGACTTTGACAGAGACAAGGTAAAGGCCATAGATTTCTCATCGAAGGAGCCTGTGTATCAAACTAAGGAGCAAAGGCATGACTCGGTGGTCGTTCTGGACCATGTTGCAGGCAGCCATGAAGCAATGCATGTTGATAGGTGTAGTTCTGTTGAGAGGAATGATAAGAACTGTATTAGCAGGAAGGGATCTTTAGGAAACCTATCAAATGGCAGTATAAGGGATGATCTTCTAAAGCAAAACGAGTGTGACTTGTCAGATGGGAGATTAAATGCTGAATATGGGACAAACATATTGGCTTCTCCACCGCCGAAGCTGGTCCAGGATTCTACAATAGGAAATAAAGCTGATTCCCTGCAGTTAGAGATGAGAAGTGGGAAGTCAATGTCGTTTTCACGTCGTAATGATGATGGCAAACAACAAATATCCACTCATGATTCCTTACCGGAGGGACTGCAGCAAGGTTTATGCATTGAATCTCCACCTGATGCTTCTGGCCATAGTGGTCCATTGAGCAAATTGGGTATTGCTGGTAAAAAGAAAGGAGCCTACAATAGTTCTGGGTGTGCTACACCTGAACACCATGAACTCAAAGATGTTGCTTCAAGTCCATTGAGAGCTAATTTTTCCATTCAGACTGCTGCTAGTGTGCTGCAAGAAGCAAAAGATCTTAGAAATTATGGTGATCGTCTTAAGGTTGTGTTTATGATTGGTCTAGTTTTTTTAGTTTTCAGAAACAGATATGGCTATCTGTTTATTGTTGTCAGAAGACTCTTTAATAGATGTTCTACTATTTCCTGTAGAGCTCTGGATTTGGCTTTGAAAGTAACGAGGCGTGCTTCCAGGCTGCCCTGAAGTTTCTTCAGGGAGCTTCACTTCTAGAAACTTGCAATGGTGACGGTGGCAAACATGGTGAAATGACTCTAATGCAAGTGTACAATGCTACCGCCAAACTTTGCGAGTAAGTGGAAGTGAAAAGCAGTGAATGTTGAGCTCTTGGAATAGCAGAAGTCTTGATTTATGCCAGTCCGCATTTTCTTCACCAGACATTTTATTGTGTGAGGCACTTCTGATGTTTGTGTATAAACAGATCACACCTAATATAATTTCATTTATTGTCTCCATTGCTTACTTAAATTGGGCTAAACTCTTTATGGGGAATTTTTGCTCATAATCTGCTGTATATTATGTTAATACCCCCAAGGAATGCTTTTTACTAATAATCTGCTGTATGTTATGCTAGTACCCAAGAAAATGCTTGCACGGAGCATCTTTGCCTGTTTCATTCATTATATCTATGTAAATGTTTTGAAGCCCCCGTTTCTCATCTGGGGTTAATTCGAACATGCAGCTGTGTGTTGCTAGTTTAAATTATCGGGGCAGGCTGTAGGTTGAGAATGGGATGGTCCTCTTATGTATGGTGCATGAGTTTTTCAGCCTTTTGCTGAAACTTTTGGTTTGCAGATCATCTGCTTGTGAATTTGAGAAAAGCCGAGAAATGGGTGCTGCTGCATTGGCCTACAAGTGCATGGAGGTGGCGTATATGAGGGTCGTCTATTGTAAATATTCAAGTTTGAGCCGAGATCGGCATGAGTTGCAAGCCACACTGCAAATGGTTCCTCAAGGTATTCAAGCTGAGAATTCTCATGTTTGCTGTCTCTTTTTTTGCCCCCTTCTACCTTGCGTTCTTTTAAGCTTTTTGACTTGCTGTCTTGGTTCCAGTCTCTACTAACTTTTAAGTGGACGGGAAGGTGGAAATGTCAAATCTTGATGCTGTCTTGTTCATGGTCTTATCAGGAAATTAGCCTAGTGGAGAGAATATATTAAAAACTAACAAGTTCAAATAGCTTATCTAATGTACTTTAGTTATCCGTATGAAATAATCGAAGATGCACTGGTATATAATTTTTTAAAATCTGGGCAAAAGTTCAAGTTTGAGTGGTTATATATGCTCTTTTTGCGAGTAAAATCTGGTTGCATACTATCACGTTTTTTCTTGATGCTGTCAACATTTAAGCTAATTCTATATTCATGGAAGATATGTTATTTAGAAATTCTGACTGCTGCTCTTCCCTCTGTGGATTGGGGGATAAATGAGACATTTGCTTCATAATTGAAAGCGGTAATTTCATCTCGAAGGGATTAAAAATCTCATCCTCATTTGCCGTTTCTTACACTTTGCTTGTTAACAACGGGAAGGGGGGCAATGAATGGTGGGTGTGGAAAAAATGGGTTTGAACTTGAAGTGCTCCTCCCTCCCTCCCCACAACATGTCAAATTTAATCCTACGTTCAACTCCTACCTCTCGTTTCAACATCTTGGCAAACATAGCCTAGTGTGATTTTAGGAGATGGAACTGGAACGCGATAATCCTCCTTATACTCATTATTTTTTACTTTTTAGGTGAATCACCATCATCTTCGGCATCAGATGTCGATAACTTGAACAATCAAGCTGCACTTGACAAGCCTAATTTATTGAAGGGCGCTGCATCACATGCCATAGGAAATCACATTGTTGCTGCTCGGAACCGTCCCACTATTACTCGGCTGCTTGATTTTGTAAGTTCACTAAAAATTCCTTGCATTTCCTTGGTCGTACTATCGAACTTGCAGCCACTCTCTTCTGCCCTATTTAGGTTGGAATTTTTGTGGCATGTTAAGACTCCGGAAGCTGCTAATAATTTGCTGTCCAATTCTAACACTGGATACTGAAAGTAACTAACATCCTTATTAGAATAGAAGATATCAGTCTATTTGCATACACATAGTTGTATTTAGAATGAGTAGTTGCCATACTAGGGTCATGCTTTGTTGCTGAGGAAATGTTTTGGCTGCTTACCTTTTCGGAGACTGCTATGTGCTTTTCATGATAATTATGAATTGCAGGGATATTCAAGGAATTGTGATGCTCTTAGTTTCTTCTTTTCTGGATGCTGTCACAGAGTTTACTGGCTGGATCATGTACACCCATCTTTAACCACCATGAGTATTGTTAGGATTGTAAATGATCTTGTCCATCTCTGATGGAGCCTGGGTTTCTCCCATCACATTATTTAGATATCCCACCCCATGGGGATGAAATTTTAGGTACATTGTTGGAAATAAATGGGTGACATGCTAGTGTTTTTGCAGACATTTGACGTTAATTGTGCGATGGAAGCCTCAAGAAAATCACGAGTTGCTTTGGCAGCTGCTACTGCCGACCTGGAAGAGGCACAAAACATTGAGCAAGTAACTTGCATTAAAAGGGTAATTGACTTCAGCTTCCAAGATATAGATGAACTATTACGACTGGTTCAGCTCGCAAGGGAGGCCATAAGCCGGTCAGGTATCAATGGTGCTAGGGATTAAGTCGACTCTGTACATACGTGTTTATTGCCCTTGGTGAGCAAGGATTGAGATGGGTAAAATGCTGCCATAAGCACACGGCAACTTGCAGGAAGGCAGGTCACCTAGAGTTACCTCTCTGTACATGTGTACAAAGTGAGATTGATCTGAAATTTTGTAATGTAATTTTAGTGTTTAGATAATTCTAGACGTGGATAAGGCACACAGTTCTCAACCTTAAGTTTCAGTGGTTGGGATAAGAGGAATGAGTTTTTTGCTTTTCTGGCGGTATGATTCAGAATCATGTAACAGATCTTTATTGTTTTTTTGGCTCCACCGACTGGGAGCAGGAAAGGTGAATTATTGTTGAGATCAAAACCAAGTCCACTTTTTTAAGGAGGTTCCCTACTGTCTTGGCGAAATTGGCCATTTATACAAGATTCTGACAATTGGTGGCTGTTCTATTGTTTATTTTTTGGTTCAAATTATAAAGCAGTTTGATGGAAATAGAATATACAATTCTTGGAGACAACGAACTGTGTATGTTGATGCTGTTTCGGCCTTTCTCTTTAGTAACTCCGACTTTCCAGTCATTCTAGCTGCGGGTAAGTAGTTTCTTTAATATGGCGGCACCTCTTTAATCTATTTCTACTATTCTTTTTTTAAGACAAGTTTTGAACCTTTTACTTCTGTGAAGGTTGGTTATAGAGCTTTGCACTTTTATTCTTGCAATTCGATTTTTCCATGTGAAGGGAAGAAACCTGCAGATCTTCTCCAGATGACACTACACCTTCCATGAGATGTTCTGTGGCGCGTAATTCATTTGACTCTTGATATTCTTTTGTTTTCCATGTTTATATGGTCTCTCTGTTAGTGTGCTTCTTTTATTATTAACCTGCGTTGGTCCTGTTTAAATTTTCTCAGGGAAAGTAAGATCTGCCGTGCCTGCATGGATGAAGTAAGCTGATTTTGTCCAACGTCATCAGCGTCTATGCAGAGGTAAACTAACAGCATCTTCTGCGGAATAGAGCTGTCTCTTTGGTTCTTGGAAGGTGTTGGCCTCAGTCGGCTATTTACAGAGATGAGGGGAATTACTTTATGATGAATTTTATTTAATATAATCCTTACCCTTCTTTGTGCACGTTCTTCGTCAGTTTAATTCCTACTGTTTGTCTTGTTGCATGCAGGTTCAGCTGTATCTGAGAAAGTGTTTTCTACATGGTGCCCAGTTAGTTCACTGTAATACGTGCGTTCTACTATGAGATGTTGACATGAGTCACCTGAATAAATGTCTACAAACATGGAATTTTATGAGACTACTATGTTTGGAAGGTGGAGCCTGAAGTTGGTGAGAGCTGTGGTTGATAGCAATGCGATGTCAGGTCCTCCAAAAGTTGTTATATACATTACCAGGCAATTGTTCAATGGTGTAATTTTTTTAGCAGACAAAACTCAGTAGCACTTTCAGCCGATAATCTATACATTATACACATTGTTCTGATTCTGGAAAAAAAGGTGCCGTGGGCATTGATTTACATGTTTCCATACTTGAAATGGATCATCAAGAAAGTGCAGATAGTGGGAATCATGATATCATGAGGCAGGTTATAAGTTTGTGGTGTTAGCAGCTGTTCTCTGGGGTTTGGGTTATTATGCTAGAAAATACCTCTCGAAGTCAAATTGAGTTCTCTTCTTGTTCACTCAGCATGACTGTATTTAGACGGCAAATTTTGCATAACAAGATAGCAATTGAAATTCCTTCTGTTCTTTCTCTCCCCCTGGTGATTTATTTATTTGACTATGTAATCTGGGCTGTATCTCATGTTCAGCCTCTTGCCATTTCCTCTTGATTGCATGTGCTGGCAGGTGTTCGGTCAAGACGGTTACATTTAGTTGTTCTCGTGATGTTTTCAGCGACGAAGAGAACTTTTTACTTGAAATTATCTACCGCAAATTACCTGACTGTAAACGGAAGAAATTTCAACCCCGAGTGGTTCACCGGATGAACTGACCCGAAATGGCCATTTTGGTAACGTTGCAAGTCATGCACACAGGCACGAGTACTAAGCATGTATTGCATGTCTCGGTACCATTCAACATACCTGCAGGTTCATTTCCTGCATTTCCATTAGATTTATTCCATTAAATGCTTGTTGGATTTACTGTCTTGGTCGCTCTTGACTGAATGATCAATGTGCATGGTGCGCTTGGACGAATTCGCAGTTGCTTTTGTCATCAGCAAGGGATTGATTCTGTGGCAGCAGAAATAAAACCTGATTCCGTGGTCAGACATCTCTGTACCTATGCAACTCGTGTGGCCTAATGGAGTTGCGTGAGTTGCAAAAGTTATTGTCCGAGATTCTGAATTCTAGAGTGACGAGCGATATTTATGACATTGATTATGGAGCGAAGAGGATTGAGAGATGCTTCGTAGGAAGAAGGTTCTCATCGTTCTTAATGACATTGATAATAGCAAACAAATAGAATCTCATGAAAAAGCATGCTCTGTGTTTAGGAACAAAGATTATTATCACGACAAGGAATTCAAGTGTGTTGCAATTGAAGGGATATAAGCATGAAATTTTGGACTACGAAATGAAGGAGATGAGTCCTAATCACACGCTTTGGCTTTTCGGTAGGCATGCATTTGGGATGGGCTCTCCTCCAGATGATTATGACGCCCTTTCAAGAGACATGGTCTATACTACGGGAAGACTTCCTTTGGCTATCGAAGTAATAGGCTAGTTACTTAATGGAAAAGGATACCGACATGGAAAGAGAAGCTGGACAAAGTGTGGTAGATGCCTCGCGAGGATGTCTTGGCAAAGTTGAAGGTTAGCTACAATGCCTTGAGTACAAATCTTTCTCGTAAAGCTATGATAGAGGACCTAATTGATTAGTTGTGTATATAGAGCCATAATTCTTTGTTCAAATTCGTCCTTGTGTAATGGGTATGCAATATGCAGTCTGTTATCAACAAGCCTTCAAGGTCAGTCACTTGCAATTTTAGTAATCCATGAAATTTGTAACAATTCAAACAACTTCAGACATCACCAAAAATCCCTGCATGTGCAGGATCCATTTTTAAAATGATGAAATCTGTTCACATCCCTAACAATAAATTCTCTTTCCACAATCTCACTAATGATCTTGAAGGCCTCATGACAAGCCCCACACATTCTCAAGTTCTTCATTATTCTTATGGTAACCCATTTTGGTGTGCTTATCAGGCCAAAAGCCAATGCCAGTCTTTCACTGTGCAAGCTCACCATTTCCTCTTGGCCCTCCTCTTCCACTTCCACAAACACCAATCCCTCAATCCCACCCATATATCCCTTCACCTTCATCTTTCCCTCCAATTCCTTCAGCAAACTCACTACCTCGTTGCGCCTTGGACACCATAGATCTCCGGCATAGAATGTATAGGTTGTATTCTTAATCTCGATCCAACTGCAACCGCGTGCCTTATGAACTCCCGAGTGCTTCATACGAAATCTAAGACCATGGACATTTTTCCAATCTCCAACCATGGCATAAGCATTAGAGAGCGTAATATATGCACCAGATAGTTGTTGATTGGACTCTATTAACCGGTTACTTGCTTCCGCGGCAATCTTGACCTGTCCGTGAAGCCTGCTTGCGGATAGAAGAGTTCCCCACAAGAGAGCTCCCTCTTCGGGCCTCACCTGGATAGATTTCGCCAACTCATAAGCCTTGTCAAGTCGGCCTGTTCGACCAAGCATATCAACTACACATGTATAATGCCTTACGTCTGGGATTATTCCATGTTTTTTATGCATGGACTCCAACATCTCAAGGCCATTATCAACGAGTCCCGAGTGGCTACATGCATGCAGTATCCCGAGAAAGGTCACATCGTTGGGTTTTACACCTCTATCAACCATCTCTTCCAACAGACCTAAGGACAAAATGCTGAGTCCATACTTTGCAGCACCCACAATCATGGAGGTGTAGGGAATGACAGATGGATTTTCTATCCTCCTGAAAACTTTCTCGCAGTAATTGAAGTACCCGCACTTGGCATACATGTCCACCAATGCACTCGCAATAACGTCATTAGTACCGTGACCGTAGCGAATCACCGCTCCATGAGCGATCCTTCCCGAGGCTAGCGAGCCTGAGCATGAACAAGCATTCACAACACTAGCCAGCATGAAATGGTTTGGCAAGCCACATCTCGAATAACTGAACTCCCAAAATAGATGAAGCGCCTCTTTGCCTTCTCCGCTCTGTGCATATGCCACCATCATCGACGTCCAAGAGACAACATTCTTGTCGACCATCGAGTCGAAAACCCGTCTAGCTTCGTCAACTTCATTGCACTTCCCATACATGTCCACCAGCGAAGAACACACCACGAGATTACCACGCAGTCCAAACACCTCGACGTGGGCATGAATTCTCCTACCCATTCCAAGGTTGGCGAGAACCGAGCAAGCATTGGCCGCGGTCGCAAGGGTAAACTCATTAGGCGGCACGTCGCTTCCCCGCCGCATCCTCCCGTACAACCAAAGGGCCGTCGCGGGTCGGCCCACGGCGACGTGCCCGGCCACGAGCGAAGTCCACGACACGACGTCCGGTTCGGGCAATTCGTCGAACAGCCGGCGGGCGCGCTCGATTTGCCGCAGCTTGACGTAGCGGGTGACGAGGCGGTTCGCGGCGGCGGGGTCGCGCAGGAGGCCGGATTTGAGGAGGCGGGTGTGTGCCGAGAATGCAGAGCAAAGATCGTTGCTTTCCGGGTGTTTCCGAGCGTGGAGGGCGGCGCTGCCGTGGTGGAGCTTGGACAGTTGAAATTGGCGCCAATGGCGCGGGTTCTTCAGGGCAAAGGGGAGTATCCATGCGAACGACGTCGTCTTCATACGCGAAGGGGGCGCCTCCGAAGCGCAAAGCTCGTTTTGACACCTCTTATAACGGCGTCGCGGCAAAAACGGACGTGATCGATACGGCGTCGTTGCGTGTTTTGATATGGTTCGCCGACTTTATTCGACATATATGTAATTAAATCAAACATCTTTATATCAATTACACTCATTTTTTTTTACCCTTTTTTTAGGAAAGCGCTCTCATGAAATTAAGGTTTGCTAATATCGCCTTACTAAGAAAATTACCCATCACCTATTATTTGACTTTATTGATTGTGCTCAACTCGTGATCTGGGTCGCGGGGACGGATTTATAAAACTCTACCCATTTTAGTGGTCCTGCTTATGTCTTATTTTCTCAAATCGCGAGATCACAACTTTAAAGTAGGAGAAAAAACGAGAGAGAAAAAAACGTAAACAGTCTTTGAACTTTGGCCCAATATGTTATTTGGTCCATAAACTTTTAATTCGTTCAATGTTATTCCTGAACTTTATTCTTATGTTCGATGTGGTTCCTAAACTTTTAATTTGTTCAATACCATCCCTGAACTTTTGGTACATGTTCAATTTAGTTCCTGAACTATATGAAAATGTTCAATGTAGTCCTTTCATATAGTTTAGAGCCTAAATTGACATGTACCAGAAGTTCAGGGATCACATTGAACAAATTAAAAATTGAGAGACTACATCGAACATTAAGCTAAAGTTCAATGGATTAAATTGAACAAATTAAAAGTTTAGAGATTAAATTGCATATTGGGCTGAAGTTCAGAGACTAATTGTGTCATTATAAAAATAAAAAAAAGATCATTGACAATACGGTCGGTCGAATAAGAACTATCTCTTTATTCAATCAGAAAGAAATTTTGGACGATGCGGTCGATCGAATCATTAAAGCTGTCCCGGAACTTTATTTTTATGTTTGATGTGGTCCTTAAACTTTTAATTTGTTTAATGCCGTTCCTGAACTTTTGGTACATGTTCAATTTAGTTCTCAAATTATATGAAAATATTCAGTATAGTCCTTTCATATAATTCATGGATTAAATTGAACATGTACCAAAAGTCCAGGGACTATATTGAATAAATTAAAAGTTAAGAGATTACATCGAATATTAGGCTAAAGTTTAGGAGTTTAAATTGAACAAATTAAAAGTTTGAGGATCAAATTGCAATTAGACTAAAGTTTAGAGACTGATTGTGTTATCATATAAAAAAAGATCATTGACAATACGGTCGGTCGAATAAGAACCATCTCTTTATTCAATTAGAAAAAAATTTTGGAAGATACGGTCGGTCGAATCATTAAAGCTACAAAACCGCGTGGAATTCTCGCGTTGGAATTCTCGCGTTGGATTGTTTCGACGAGAATCGGTCCAGAAGGGAATGTCACAAACTGGAAAAAAATGGGCAAAGGCAAAGCCAAAATATAAAAAAGAGGCACAAGATGGGAGGACCACAAAGTTAGGTCAAAGGCAGGACCTAAACATAGGTTAATCATGCAAGAACCCCAATAGCCTTCAAAGGTCATCGTAAACAATTACAAAAGAAAAAAAAGTCAGAGAGGGCAGTCCATCCCCAGGAACTGAAAGAGGCCAACGAGAATAATTCTGTTGGTTACAAACTCAAATGCACCCAGACCCCTCTTCAGAGATCATATAGCTATAATTTGGTGCATGTGTGATACAGAGAGAGAGAGAGAGAGAGAGGGGGGGGGATGCTGTAATTTTACTCTTTAGTTCTGCATCCTGATTCCTCGTTGTCCAGCAAATATTTTGGAAATTGCTGTGAGCCCCATTCAAATTGAGTCTACTGAGATGCATATGTGAATTGTGTTCGAGAAATTCCATATCGGATAATTAATGTGGTATGGAACAGTTGTTATATCCAAATTGATTTATAACTCATTAATTTAAATTTTTGAGTAAATATAGTTAATGGGTTCAGAATTGGGCTTCTCCTTGGCAATCTCTCCGGACAAAAGGTATTGGGTTTTTACTGTAACTTCCCAACAAGTTCAAGAGCAGACACGGATTCTGCTTTAACTTAGGACCAGGGCTTGCGATTCAATCATGCAAGTTGGCCAAGTTATGCACATTAGAAGACAAAATGAAGGGGGGGGGGGTGTGTTGAGATGGTGGGGGTGGTGGTGGTGGGGGAAGAAAAAAGGAACAGAAAGACGAGAGAGTGAGCCCCATTAGTGCAGAGTCCAATAATATACGACTTCACTGCAAGACAGCCACTTTTATTCCTCTGTACTGATCCGAAAAGGAGCCAGAACAGTCTTTCATGGTTTTCTTGAATGCTGAGATTTTCAGTAATGTCGCTTTTGGGCGTACCCCTCAAACATTTCTTCACTCACTCTCTGTTTTTCCCACATTCACCTGCCCACTGCATTTTAAATAAGAGGAATCTACGACCATCATCATCATGCATACAGGAGAACTTTTGCGGTCCATCATCATTGTGTCTACAACTTGTCATTATTCTATACATTTAATGAAAGGAGGAGCAAGCGCAATCGTCATCGTTGCTCAAGGTTGGAGTACGAATCACGGCACTCATGCATCCTCTAGGGACCGCCCCTGGTAACATGGACTTGTGTGCTACTGCGAGTTGTCCGATGTGTGTCGGCTTATGATATGGTCTCGTCGAGTGAGAGACTAGTCGGTTGCCTACTGATATTGGAAGCCACATATAATGACATGCAGACAATGCAAAATTTCTCCGGGCAAAAGCATGTGTCCTGAATTTCTGTTTGCTCAGTCTTGCCCCCATGAGAATTATGCATCAGGATTAAAGAGATTTTGATTATATACATCTGCTTAGCTCAATAATTGCCTTTGGAGTCCCAACGAGAAGTTCCTGAAAAAGGGACAAAAAAGATAAGAGGGGCCCTGAACTGGGGAGGTAGTACTAGTGCTAGACTGCTAGTAATGGTACACTCGTTGTAGAGCAAAAGAGAACGGCATGATGATAGTAACACTAGATTTGGTCTTCCAGTGATGGAGGTGCCTGCTAATTGCTCAAGAAGGGCCCTTCCTTTTATCACACCACTCGTAAGAGGAAAAGATAAAAGAGTCTGTCACAAGAGACAAGTGAAAGCCACGCGCTCACTTGTACCAATAGATTCCATTTTCAAGAGGGCGTGGACTTTCTCAATTCTTGACCATGTTCATTTCACACGTTGGGAAAGATTACAATACAAGAGAGAGAGAGAGAGAGAGAGAGAGAGAGAGAGAGAGAGACAAATGAGGCAAGAATGTTGTAAGTTGGTACATGTGATGATATACCAAGAATGATTGATGATGCTGTGAAATATCTCACGCATGGTGTTAGTGTTGTCATAATGAACCAGACCTGCATTAATTAGAACAGCTCCTTGTTGGTTGACGAGCAGGTTTCTCCTTAGTCTGAGAATAGAAAGGGTCCAGTGTCCACATGATCTACATATGGAGAGCAACAATTGAGGAGAACAAAAGATTGATCCAGGAATGCATGAGATCAGCAGTGTCCAAGCAACTGTGCAAATTGAGGTCGAGTAATCTGAAGCAGTCTCTTTTGCCGATGTTTACCCATCGGCCAAAGCCAAAACAAAGTAGCGGTGGTCGCTGCAGTCGCGGTATTGTGGTATAGTCAATGGTTGGGTCAGTGCCCCCAGTGGAGTGAGAGCAGTACCACTAAGACGAGCTTTGGCCACTATTCATAAAAGTCAAGAGAATCTTGCCTACATCTCTTGGTGGATCCTGTAATCCCAATGGAATTATGCAGCATAGTTCCTTGGTTCAAGGACAACCAAGCATCATGACTGACATCTTCACAGCAAGAGCTATGCAACATACGTGACTAGACTATGCTAAAGTGCTATCAAATTGATCCCACACACCATGAATAAACAAAGCCCATAAAGCGCATGTAAAACCATAAGAAATTAATATCTTGAGGCAACAAGAGTTATGGTTAAAGGCAACCATATATTGTGTTTTAATAATATTTTTGTATATGGCAATGAAAGGTACATGTACCTATTTATAGGCTTTAAAGGTTAACTATCTAAAGTAACAAATAACAAATATCAATTACAGCAAATCAAAATCAAGATAAAATCTCCTAAATATATCTTTTTTTTATAACTTAGGGAACCCCCGTACGGCCGACAGCTGGGAAGTAAACCCTGGGGGCGACACGTGCTAGCCACCACACATGTGTTACTGGTTAAGTTACCTTACGGTACCCGGGATTCGAACACTCAATCTTTTACGAGAGGAAGAGTGCGCCCTCCAGCAGCGTCACCCAGGCGGGTGGTTCCTAAATATATCTATATCTCTAATATAAGAAAATAATCATGAAGGAAATCTCTAAATATATCTATATTTCTAATATAGGAAAATAATCATGGAGGAAATTTCTGCTAAGCTGTAGCTGTAGCCTTGTTGTCTAGCAGTGCAAACATGTTTCATTTCCCTCCATCTATAAATTCAGACCCTTCATGGTTTAGACCTTCATACCCAGAGCTTTAAAAAAAGAAAAGTTAAACAAAACTCATTGCCATCTCGATAACCGTGCCATGTCTCCTGTACCCATTACTCCGATTAGGGTCGGTCACATAGACGATGTTCAAGAACTCAGAAGGTCTAAGCCTATGAAAATCCCCGCGAGATTTGTCCGGGATATGGATGAGAGGCCGACTCTAGAGACTGCCGCTCTGCCTCCACCTTGTGCAGTTCCGGTCGTTGATTTGTCTAAGCTTATGAGTGGAAAAAAAGATATGAGCAACGCTGAAATTTCACAACTCGGAGCTGCCTGCCAGGAGTGGGGATTTTTTCAGGTACAAATGGAAATAATTTTTTCCCCTTCTTTAACAATTGAAAGATAGTTTATTGATAGTCTCAACATTTTTGTTGCTCTGCTAGGTGGTGAATCACAGTATTGATTTGGGTTTGCTCGAGAGAATGGAGGAGGTGGCGAAGGATTTCTTCATGCTGCCTCTGAAGGAAAAGCAGAAATACCCAATGGCTCCAGGAACTGTTCAGGGGTATGGTCAGGCCTTCGTGTTCTCCGAAGACCAGAAGCTCGATTGGTGCAACATGTTCGCTCTTGGCATCGAACCGAAGCTCATTCGGGATCCAAAGTTATGGCCTAAAAGTCCACCTGAATTTAGGTAATGATGTTAGTACTAATGTGTCAGTCAGTCCATACTTTATGCTTGCGAGTTTATTGACGGTTGAAGCTTAATTTTCAGTGAACTTGTGGAGACTTATTCGATGGAAGTAAGGAAGCTGTGCCAGAGTCTGTTGAAATACGTAGCTATGAGCCTTGGGTTGAGAGGTAACGTGTTCGAGGAGATGTTCCGGGTAGCCGTGCAAGCCATCAGGATGAATTACTACCCTCCCTGTCCAAGGCCTGATCTTGTTCTTGGTTTGAGTCCTCATTCGGATGGAAGTGCTCTGACTGTGCTGCAGCAAGGAAAAGGTAGCTCGGTAGGACTACAAATACTCAAGGACAATAAATGGGTACCGGTTCATCCTTTTCCGAATGCTTTTGTGATCAACATTGGCGACACGATTGAAGTAAGAAACTTGGACCTCATTTTCATGTTAATCATGATCTAGGCATCGGGGTAGTCTTTCTGACCGAAATATCATATGCAGGTCCTCACGAACGGAAAGTACAAGAGTGTGGAGCATAGAGCCGTGACACATACGGAAAAGGACCGTTTATCAATTGTTACGTTCTACGCCCCTAGCTATGACGTAGAGCTCGGCCCGATGGCAGAATTTGTCGACAAGAGCAACCCATGCAGGTACAGGAGATACAATCATGGTGAGTACAGCAAGCACTATGTGACCAACAAGCTGCAAGGGAAAAAGACCCTCGAGTTCGCGAAGGTTCAAATCGAGAACTCGATTTGAAATCGGCCCCATCTTAGTTCGCCACCTTAGGGTTTCCAATAATTGGGGGAGGCATAGACTAGTACCTTGAAAATTACCATGTGTCTGTATTGCTTCAGCTAGTCACTGTGTATGACATAGGCAACGGCTCAAGTTGATTGTCGAAGGAACAGATGTAATCATTTGCGGGCAATATCGCTAATGGGAGTTATTGCCGGTTCGTAAAGCGAGTATCATTAATGCTGAAACTATGTAAGGTCCTATGGTAAAAAAACTTTCGCCTTTGAGATTCTCCATATAGTCCATGCGGTGATCCACTTGCAGCATTGAGGGAGAAACAAAATTAAAACACGAAATGCCACTGTTGCTTTTTGGCCTACCAGATTGCCAATATGGAAAAAAGCATCAAACGACAACGGCACTGCAGACAACAAGGCAAAACGTTATTGTCAAGGGTAATTACATTAAGAATCATGCCCTGGAGGAAAACTGAGCTCCATGAGTACTCGTCTAGTTTATAGAAAAAATCATGCAGAGGCTGCAACGAGAGCTATGTAGCACCGACACTGACATGCGCTCAAACGGATATCGGATTTCTGACATGCGGTCAACGCCCCGGACACGTCTCCGACACGCGAGTCCAAAATCCTGACACACGATTCCAACATGTACGGGGTCAATTTTGTAAATTTTCAAAAAATTAGGAGTCAAAATGTAAATTTATAAAAAAATAAAAACAGAGAAAAATAAATGTGGAAAAAAAGGGGCTAAAACACGCTAGGTCTTTATTTTCTCTATCTTCTTCGCTCGACCAACACCTCCCCATTTCAAATTCTCATCTTTCTTTTTTCTATTGATCACCGGTCCATTGCAAGGCTCTCTCCACGCCGGTCGTTGGTCGCTGCACACTGCTACAGCCAAGCAGTAGGTACACCTCTCTATGTTTCTGCCAAGTGCCCGATCATGGGCTCTGGTTTTTCTATCGTTTGTCTTGGTGTTGGATTTGATGGTATAATTAGGAGTGTGCAAAGGAACTAGGATCCGTTCGGACCGCCCGAAATTGGATCGGATTAGCACGGAACTGGTGGTTTTTGTGAGGACCAGTCCGGTTTGGCGGTTTTTTTGAGGACCAGCTTCCGGTTCCCTATTCTAATTTACTAAAACTGGTGAGTACTGGTTCAGTTTCCAGTTCTAGACGTGGAATCGCTCACCCAGACCGGACCGGTAATATATATACATATATAATTTTTTAGAAAAATGAAAACCATAAAATCCCTAATCTAAAGCTCGACTCTCAATTCTCACTAACTCACACCACAGCTTTAGCCGTTAATCCCCTCCCTTTTCACTCTCGGTCACCTCCATTTGCGTGAAATTTAGTGGGACTGGCTCTATGGATTTATCTAGGAATCAGACCGGATCGGTGGTCCGGTTCCCAAGTGGATCGATGGAACTAACGGGCTTTTCTCTGTTTCAATTTCTCGAAACCGGTCCTTATTGGGTGATTTCTGGTTCCATGTCAGGAATTGCTTGTCCGGACCACGCTCACCCCTAGGTGTAATGGTAGCTTGATGAGGGAAGAAGTCGTGGTGGGTGGGTTGGGGGGAAGAAGGAAGAAGTCGTGGGGAAGGGGGCCGGCCGATGTGGGTGGGTTGCGGGTGAAGGGGGTGGGGGGCTGTGTGGGTTGGTGTGGGATTTAGAAGGAAGTAAGTCGGTGGGGGTGGGGTGGGGGAAGAGGTCGTGGTGGGTGGGTTGGGGGGAAGAAGGAAGAAGTCGTGTATATTTATTTGTAGATTTGAATTAAAAATGATAATTTATCATGTATATATAAAAATATATATTTAATATACGTGTTCCAACGTATTGGGATTTTTTATTTTTTGAGAAATGACGTGTCGCGTGTCGGTGCTGCATAGAATAAGAGAATCCATCTGAGCATAATAGTTAAGCTGACCAGATACAGAAGCAAATTGACACAAGCCAACTACAGTTAATTATGGAGTTCTTTCATTAGATTATGCCCAAGTTGGAGATTCTGCACAGATTCCATATGAAGTTATGAGAGACCTCGAGAGAGGTCACGGGGGAATTCTGATATACACTTCATGGTCAAGAATGATTGTGTGGAGCTAATGTAGATTCTATGGTTAAAAAGATTGACATCATTAATCCAAGTGAAGACTCTTTTTGTCAGCATCCAATTCGCATGGTTGAAGAAATTTCTCTGTTCAGCCAGATTCTAGCATCGAAAGTTCAGGGATGATGAAGTAAATGACTGCAACTGACCCTAATGTGGTTAAGCCAGCAACCACTCGTTATACCCTGTAGTAACTCAGGAGTCGAATACTAGGGGCCATTGGCAAAAAAATTAGCGATTGATGCGTAAAAGTATAAAGCAAGAACGTGTCGGAAACATCATCGACTGATTTTAGGAACATCGAATTCAACTAATTAAAGACGGGACCTTTAATGGAACAATGTGAAGATAGTTTAACGGGATTATGAGAAGCAAAGGAATCCAACGCGCCGTTTAAGTTGTGTTTAACGTTGCTATACCGCAAGCAGAATTTAGATGGCTTTCTACAATTATATCAACTGATCTGGTATATTATAGGAGTTGTAACAAAACTAAATAGAGATTGGCCGCCTCAATTTTGTTCCATCGTATATTCCTCACAGTATCTCGTATTGTATGTCTTTTCTCGGTTTGCTTCTGTCATCGCCTCGGCGCGTTTCCAATCAGTTCATTCATTCCACGAATTTGGTTTTTCTTTTCCACCCAAATGGCTCAACCAGTTGGGAGCAACAGCTTTTCCTCAGTGGAACGAAGAAAAGGGAGAGCCCACAATTATATGTTGTATCTTTAGTTGTTCGTATTATTGGTGCTCGGGGAAGCACTGACCGAGCAATTTGAGCGTGGGCTTCGCTGATTCTTAAGCTGAAATGACGCTAGTGTCGACGCAAATTGAGCATAAAAACAAACACCGGAGAAGCATCTGACATTGAGATTGTTCATAATAAACTTATTAACAAAGCAAGCTACTATACTCTCAGTGGCAATGTCCCACCTCGGAGCTCAGCTCACACCAAGTACTTTAAAATATGCACACAGAGATCAATTCAGGAGACATAACGAGCAAATGAAATGATGATGCAATCAGCAAAGTGAGGAGGAATGGAAAAATCAGTGCACTCGAGGAAGAAAGGGGATGATGATGCAATGCAAACAAGAACAAAGTGGAGGAATATAAAAATTGTATTATTTCACCAAAAACCAAATTGCTTCAAATGATAACCTCACCGCCCATCCTTTCAGCAGAGCCCGTGGGGCACAAGAATGTATACCCCCATTATTTTCCCTGTAAATTATTCAGACATTCACTGAACTACTCTAGACGCAGTTTCATCATCAAAGGTACAGGGGGAAACAATAAATTTTGGAAATAGTTATTTGTGTAAGTCAAATTTCGCTGAGCTGTTAAGAGCTTGTTTTAGATATGAAAAATCCCGTGTTCAAATCATTCAGCTTTATATTTAGAGTAATCTGTCACCTATTACGCAGCCTTATTTGATGGCACTTGGACGGTGCTATTTGTGCATAACGATTATGGAGCAGATCGAGGATAATGCATCCCTAGGAATGTTAATTACCTGAATGAACAAGCTATCAAAAGTATCTTTTTGATTGGTAAAAAGGCGAGAACGTGTGACCAACGCTGCCGACCCGGCTGACTATTACCGAAAGTATCTGTACTGGTCCATCTCCATAATTTCAATCCACAAGGAGGGATTCCACTTGCAGTAGTCAACAGGAAGGGCAAGTAACAAAACAAAAATCCCACTTGGGAACATTAAATTGAAAACTTTGTCACAGTTTGATCTTGATGGGACCACAAGGGAGTTATCTGGAACCGGTGTTTGAGGAGCAGAGAAGATTTTCTAAGCCAAAGAAGCTGACTCGTGTTGATGTGACCATGACAAGCACTGAAATTACTTTTTTATGTTAAACAAGCATGTTCAAAGCAAAGTGTCGGTTGTCTATAACTTGCCAAGGCATCTGGGAACTTCATCCCCCGTCCATTTCTCACCTTCGCTTTTCCTATTCTCCATCGTGTTTTTGGGGGTGAGATCATCAAATGGGTCCCAAGTTCCATGCTCAAGAAAGGAACTTTTCACGAGTTACAAATGCCTAACCTTGCGTTTAAATATCAGTCTTGCTCAAGATCCCTCCAGAGTACTTGCTAAGCATGCCAAAGCAGCCCGTCAAAAAATGCAAATGCTTCTTATATAGTTGTTTGACAAGTGTTTCGAGAGCAGCCATTAACGAAAAATCTTTGAAAGTTTAGGTTTTATTCGGAGCGGAGAAATCTTTGGAAACTGGAAGCAGTACCTGTTGTTGTAGGAGACAAAAAGAGCTCTAGGAGTAAGAAATTGCTGCTGGTCTTTTTCTTTATGAGATGAAACGAGTGACTAATGATCTTGTCATACAGAAAAACATGTGAGGATGGCCGTCTATGTTGCTTTGTTCACTACCTTGGGCACTTGCACACACGCAATAAATAAAGAAAACACTTCTTTTTTGCACGTCGTTCACGCATATTCATTGAATCTTGTGGTAGCAACCGAACCCCATTTTCCAAGCACAGAATCTCCTCCACACTGCAAAAAAATGATAGCTGACAAAAACTTTTGATTGCCCTCTAGTTATTTGATGAAAGGCGTGTTAGGCTTGGACTACCCGGGTTTCTTGTTCATGTCAAACTCCAATGCTGTCGAGATCATGACATGATATCATAACAACGAACAAAAGAAAGAGGGGAACTTTTATGTTAGTAAATGAGAAGAGGCTCACAACTGTTTATTGAATGACTATAACACTTCCTAATTTATTAAATTAATGACGATAATAACCGCGAAAGAATTAACTTATTATAATAACAAAGGGAAGGGTGAAAGTTGCTAATTATTGAAAAACAAAAGCCGTATATTGTCATGAAAGTAGAAGACCGTCCATATCAATCAAGGCAATGATGCTTTATTTCACCACCTTATATATTTTCTTGTTCATTCGTGTACAAATTTCATTTCCTCTCTTCTACTTACTAATGTGCTCAAACTGATTTCTATAAGCGATCTTTTCTAATGAGTTTAAATTTTGTTGGTAATCTTTGTTAAGTTACATATCTTAAATATAAATCATAATCATAAAGAGGTCACAACTTTAATAAAAAAATTCCCCTAAAAAAGCTTGAACTGAAGAATTGTCTATCACAAAGAGTTATTAGAGATTGAACTTCATAGAGGCTTTGTAGATAGATGTACTTTATTAATATTTGTTTAAATTAGAATTCTCATCATTAAATTTATAGAAATACTC
Source organism: Syzygium syzygioides (assembly GCA_031216285.1). NCBI lineage: Eukaryota > Viridiplantae > Streptophyta > Magnoliopsida > Myrtales > Myrtaceae > Syzygium > Syzygium syzygioides. Next base: position 32,292,810 of record CM062249.1, read on the forward strand.
AAGTCTTAGATGATTCACGTAAAAAAGGGGCAAAGGAAAGGTTGATAAAGATCAACATATCAACCGATCTATATTAAAGGTATATTCTTTTCACTTTCATCAATCTTACGATTAAAGAGGTCCCAGCGAGAGCTATTGGACCAGGTCAATTTTAGGGCGTGTCTAGATCTATTTTAGGGGTGGAAATAGGGTGAGCCATGGGAAAATAATAGAAAAAATCAAGGGTTACTACCACCAAAAGACGTAGACTGGTATGTCTGTGATAAATTTACCCCAAAATAAATTTTTTGACCATAAAAAATTCAAAATTGGTACATCTGTGACAAATTTACCATTCGTTTGTTTCTATGAAATTTTATTGTTAAATTGCTGAGTTGGATGACATGTGACAGTTGACGGATATAACGGTTTGAGGTTTTACCCTCTGTTGATCATAGGTGTATCAGTTTATGATTTTTCATGGTATTAATCCAATTCAATGGAAATTAACGAGGGGTAAGATTGTCATAAATATACCATTTTAGGATTTTTTGAGGTAAAAAAACTAGTTCGAAGCATATTTGTGACAGGTGTCCCTGTTTAGAATTTTTGGTGGTCAAAAAATTAATTTGGGATAAATTTGTTACAAGTGTACCAGTTTGGGATTTTTCATGATATTAACCCTAAAATCAAAGGCGATTTGTAATAGTTAGCAGTATTTATGACCGAAAGATTTACAAGAGATTATTTTGCAAATCAACAAAAAGTTTATAATTAAATTGGTATAATTGAAAAGTTTATGACTAAATTGATAAAATTAAAAGGTTTAGGACCGAATTGGCTGCCGGACAACAACGAAACAAAAGGCTCACAATTCACTCACTCCTCCTGATCTTCTGCCTCTCTTTTCTTCTCTCTAGTTTCACCCAAAAGCAAAGGAATTGAAAAACACTAGAAAGAAACATAAGAGGGGGCCGGTTTCACGTCCTCCCTAGAACGACAGTTTTTCCCTTCTCCCTCTCCAAGAAGCAACGGTGGAAATCCCACAAGCAACTTCATGGAGCTTGCTTGCTGGTCATCGCCCAACAATCGTTAGTGGCATGAACATGATAAGTGATCCCAACGATTAGAAAAGATGGCACCTTCCTCAGTTCCAATCTCTCGTCTCTCTGCCCAAAAAGAAAAAAGCCCTTTCTTTCCTTTTTGGCAGCTAGTCAGTGTATTTGTGCTCGTGGTTCTTGCCGCAGTTGACTAATCACGATCTTCATTTTGACAATTTGTAGAGACCGTGCCGTGTGGGCGAGCTCATTCCCCAAACACTCGAGAAAAGCCGCACCCAAATCTCTCTGAAAGCTCTCCACACAACGAGAGACATAACCGCACTCTCAGTGCTAATGCCACGGATCTTGCTCTCAGATTCTCGGGATTTCCCGATCGATTGTGTGGTTTTATTGGCATACAGAAACTTCGCAGGATCGAGTGATTCAACACGAGCGTGTCAATGCACTCATCATGATCAGATTGTTTAAGTTACTTTGCCATCAAACAAGTACAGAGAGAAGAACTGATTATCATAAAATTACCCTTCCATGAAGAACCAGTATAAAACAAGGCTGTAAAACACCTAAGTGCAGCTCCAGTTCGGAAGATAAGAAAGTTAGAAATTGCAGTGACAACTTGTGTTAAAACAAGTAGTCTCATTCTTGAATATTTGGGACTAAAGACAAATCAACCTGAAAACATCAATAATCATTTGGGTGCTCGCATGCTGGCGGAAGATGCTGGTTGGTCCCCGTTCTAAGTATCGGACCAAATCAATCACTCCCTGATATCTTCCGGGATGGGCGCATATTCTTTAACCATTCGTACTTGGCTCTCCAGGCAAAATACACAGGCATTTTTCAGCTCGTGCGCTCCCAATTAATCAAGTGGAAGAGGTACAGCTGAACATACGTCTTCCAAAACCTTTGGTAGGGAAATGATTGAACTGCTCCGCTATTCCCTTATCTGCAGCAACTTCTGTAGCTGGACGGTCAACTAGCAGATTTTCATGCAAGATATCTGAACAAATTAGGATTATCTTTGTCCCTCTCCAGATAGTCCCGAGTGATCAAATCTTCTATTCGCTTTTTGATTGCCTTGAAATCAGGCTGCAATGGACAAGTTCTCAGTTAATAAGATGAGCCAAAATTTGGAAGGGAGATGGGCCAAAAAACATTAACTAAGGGAAAGGATAGAAATCATCATCAGAGACCTTAAACATGCGTCCTAACTGCTCAACACACTCCATAACCAGCTGCTGATGACCTAAAACTTTCCGACTCTTCATGATGCGCACAATCGATGCATCTATGGCATAGCGCCGATCCTTATCAACATCTTCAATTACTTTCTTTTTCTCGTCCACAGGAGGGAGTGGAATCTGGTGATTGGAAGATTGCAATCATTTCACTGCATAGAAATTGAAAGCTAAGGAGGGAAAAATGTCAGGCAACAATAGATACCTTGATCCTCCTCATTTTGTCGGTGAATTTCGCATTAAATTCAAAGTGATCAGTTGATAATATTGTCTTTGTATTTGGCTCTTTATTGAGAATTTTGTACTTGGCACATGACAAAGAGTGCAGAAGTCTAACAATGTCATCGTCGCTCAGATTTAACTGGTTCATGATCTCTGAATAACTCAATCTCTCCGAGGTGTTGAAAAGCAGCAAAGCAGATGCCTATCCATAAAAAAGAACAAGGATTAACCCCATTTGCGTGTGTCACCTTGTGGTATGTAACCTTTTCTATCTATCCTGGTGACTTTGGAGGGGGGAACAAAAGGAAAAGACAAGGGCCGAAAAGAGGTGAATAATTCCATTCAAGAAACCTGATAAGTTGTGACAATCAGCTCCATGGTTTTTGGTTCAAATTTTCCGATGATGTTACAAGTACCCAAGGAGTATATCCACGTTAGTTTTCTGTGCTTTGTTTTCGTCTGATAGAATTCCTTGAAAACTTCAACGCACCTTACCTACAATAACACAAAAACGAAAAAGTGACATGAGCAACTCCTGAAAAAAGCAATTTTTTGTATGTAAGGCAACAAATGGGGAAGGGGCTACTAATAAATAGACTTGTACGGGCACCGTACAGAATTATTTCCCGAAGAAACAGAAAAATATAAAAAGGTTGACACCGCGCATACCATCTCTGCTGGAAGGTTCAGATCAAAAGATTTGTAGCTTGGCCAGAAGCCAGTTGTCAGAACAGTAACCGTCAAGTCAATCCCAGGATTTGCATTAGGATTGCTGCTGAGATACTCTTCAAAACTGGTTTGGTTTTCCCTTGCCAATGTCAAATCTGTCACCTGAAAGAAGAGTAAATCAGCAAATTGTGGAAAATAGTCGGCCTAGCATCAAATGTAGAGGAAGTCAGTCATTCAGTGGGGACAACTAGGGCAACCAACCATTCCCTCCATCTTTGAGGTGAATTGACCACCACATTGTTGCTTAAGCTTGGTCAAAATACTTCTCTCATGATCATCATTAGCACTCTTATCAAAAAGAAGCCGCCTCGCAAGCTTTTTCCTGCCAGAGTTCACAAAAAATTGATTCTGTCAATATGGTTTGCCCACAGAGAACTTCTGATTGCAGGCAAGTAATAGTGAGAGGTGGATAAAGTTTCACCTATAGAACTCAGCAAATAGATCTTTATCACTGATATAGGCAAGCAGCTTCACCACCTGTCCAATGACCAAAGAAAAAGCAATTAGGAGCAGAAGAATGTCATGTGATTAGCTCATTGGGGGTCTAAGTGCCGAATAATACCTTCTCAAGTGTTTCCTCAATAGCTTCATCACTCAACTTCTCACTGCCACCTTTCTTTAGTATGTTGTCACAAAAAGTGGCCAACAGTTCTGCACTTGAGCTTCCACCGACTCCCTTATTGCAGAAGACCTCGAAAGCCTCCTTTAGAGCCTACAGAAGAGCAGAGAACTTGACATTAACCATAAACACGGGATGCCCAGAGGCAGAACCAGCAGCAGCAGCATACCTTATGAAAAAGAGTGTGGTTCTGGAAACAATCGTTGACATATGCTAGGTACTTATCATGTAATTCAATCACTTTCCTCACAAAAACCTGCAAAACGTGCACCTATATAAGCTTCCTGTCAATCTTTAGACTCCTTTATCCAAAGTAAGATATGAAAAAACCAGATAAAATTACTTGTTCTTGCAGACCAACCACATCCTTCTTCTCAGCCTGCATATAAACCAACAGTCATCAGATCACCACTTCAAAGAAACAACTGTTCAACAGGATCTTGAAGTGAATTGCATCAGAACAACGGAGCTATGCAGTGCGTACATCTAACAGTTTTCGGTAATCTCCACGCTTAGCAGCACCAGTCTCTATTCTATTTTTATAGGCCAGAGAGAGAAATTCAGGACACTGGAGTTTCCAAGCTACTAATAAGCAATGGTGCAACAGAATGCTTTGACTGCTAGTTTCAGTGGTCTTAGTTCAAGTCTCACACTCCAACTTCAGAGGTTCAGATTTAGCAATTATTTGCATGCATGCCCCTTTTAATCCTTCAGTCCCTCGAAACTCACATCACCAAGTGATGAAAAAATAAAAGCAAATGGTGCATTGCATGCACCAGTTAAACATGCCTGCTTATTTAAGAAGTATCGAAACATCAATAGCAAAAATCCTATAGGATGTGCCAAATTTACTACAGAAGTTCGAATAGGAGCATGCATCAGTTGACCTCTAATGACCTCTTAAACTTGCTTTCTCATGACTAATTTAAGACGGTAATTTAAATTGTTCATCATGAAGTGTATTCTGTTTTTCCAAACCAGAGGTCTATCAACACACATACAAATGCATATATGCATTTGTGATGTGTGTTCCACAAAATATTTACAATTCTGTCACTTCATTGTGTTGACTTGTACACTTCTTATGATTTTACTAAAGATGAAGTGTCTTCTCAGACACTAGAGTCCAAAATCTACAAGTAAAATTCCTTTAAGATAAATGAAACGAGATATCCTTCAAACGAGACACTTTTTGAAGAATTACTAAGATTCTAAACATTATGAAGCCCTATAAAAGCATGTACTTTAGCAGCTTGAAAAGCTAAATGAGTACAAGAATCAAAATAAATGTGTATACTTTCTTGTTGCTTGCTGCATCTTCGGCTTGTTTGACCAAGGCTGTACCTTCAGCAGTAACATGCTGCGCAGTACGACAAACATAAGTTTGAGAAAACGTAAAAAAATCTACTTCCTTAGAGAAAGCATGAGTCTACAGTTAATTACCTGTTTAAATATATTTGCAACAGGATCCAAGCCCCTAGGTATTTTAGAAAACAGCCTAAACATTCTAGACAAGTCCTCCACCTGAAAAACAAACATTCAAGTCAGTAATAAAGCATCTCCCTCTAAACAAATTAGAAGTTCCAAATGGAAAATTATTAAGCAAAGCAAAGCAACCACCTTATCATCTCTAAGCAACGCATGACATCCGGAGTGCTCTTTCTCAAGTAGTTGGTTTGCATAGACAGACAGTGATTCATGTTGAACTTTCTGCAGAAAACAGGAAGTAAAAGTTGCAAATTGAGTTGACAGACTGCAAAAAAAAAAAAAAAATGATACACCGCAACTCCATCCAGATTTGACATTCCAAAAGTAACACCAATTACCAACCTCAAGTAACTTCGGCTCGCTACTTGAATGCAGGTAATGAGAAACCCTGTCTCTTTCACGTTTTAGACACTCTTCGGCCTGTGATCACCAATAACATGGATTAATAACGGTAGAAACTATCCACCGCAACATCTCAGGCTAATGGTATAGAGTGTAAGCATTGCCTTCAGCATGTAATCTGGACAAGAGTCTTCTAGTATCCAATTTGAAGCTTTCCTAGAATAATAAGCAGCAGTATCTTCAAGCAGTGATGCTTCAAAGTCACTTTCATAACGATCCATTAGCCCCATCCCAATTTCAACAAATATATCCAAAACATTCTTCAATAAAGCTCGGTCAATTTGCTCTCCCTCACGTTCTTGATCAATCTAATCAAAATTCAAGCCGGTATAAGAACTAATGAGATTTCTTGAATTAAGAAACCTGTCAAGAATAAGAGGGTTTGGAGTACAATCATACCAGAGAGATAACAGCATCCCTCACTTTTGCATATAACTCCTTATATACCTGAAACATCATCAATGAAGTGCACTGAGATAATTGTCGATAACATACGAAAATAGTCGACATCGTGAAACTGCAGTCAGCATGATTCTGGCACATTTCAACCACGAAATTTTCTGCGGATGATCAACAGAAAGATGACATCACACACGAGAGGTCACTGAAGACGTACCAGATCACGAAAGCAAGTCAGGCCAACTTCATTAAGGGGCGGCAATGATCTTCGAGCAATGAAGTACCGATCCAGATAATAGAAGAAACGAGATAACCACCTAACCATCACCTTATGGTTTGTCCACCTTTTAACAAGTTCTCTCAGCATAAACTCATCATGCTTCTCCCTCAATGAAGGCAATACCTAAATCGAAGGCAGGCCTCGAAATTAATGGAGATAGAATAATCAAGAACGCAAAGGATATGTCGTCCACAGTGCAAAGTAGGTATTCCAACATGGAAAGGTTAATTATGAAATTTCTAAGCCTTATATCATCAGGGAAGGATGTCCATGTCATGAATACTACCATCTCACTTTCAACCATCAGCGTGATTAAGTACCAACAAAACAGTTTCTACCTGAAGATGCAATGATTAAGAGAAAGGGGAGAATGTTTCATAGAGCATTTCAAAAGGTCAACAAGTCATATAGCATTTCAAAAGGTCAACAAGGACTTCATAAGTACACTGATTCATTTCTTATCTTCCATCAGAAGAATCAATGAATTAATCGCAGTAACTACATCGGATTTACACCAAAGAACTAATTGGTGTAATAGAAAACACTTCTTGGTAAGCCATAGTTATTTCCCAGGTCGCACGAGGAGACAGCATTCAAATTTGATCTCTGCACTTTATAGCTCAAAGCTTCTTGATAACTCTTCCATATAACTCGAAACTTGTTGTTTGTTAGTGTAGTACTTTTCTCAGATCATTTCGAACTGATGATCTTATCTTGGCATAATTTTCCTAATTCAACTACAAAAACGAGATCCAGTTTTTTCACTCGAAAAAGGAGTTGCCATTATATCTATGAATCTGACGCCGTTTTGCGATGAAAATTTTTTTGGTCAAAAACTTCTTATCGATCATTCACTATCCCCAAACCTCAATCATTCGAACCAATGCCCACTGGCACCTCAAAACTAGCATTAATTTTGAGGAACATCACCCGGAAAAGAGAGCAGTTATTAACTATCACTGTATCTTGCATATTTCTCATATGCCCATCATGGGAAAAGAGAACACACAACACGATTTCTAATTCCTCACCATTGATGTGATGTACTCTTCAAAGGATTCTTTGTACTTGTCGTACAGTTGCTGGGAGTAGTCATGAGGAGGCTTTTGAGTACACATATTGTAAATCGTTCTGCAAATAAAATCAGCAGAGTCAAACAACCGTCGACAAAATGCCGCGATCGTGCAGCTCAGCGAGCAGGCATGCACGGGGAAAACAGCAGAGAAACAGAGGCTTAAAATACGTGTAGAGCATGATGTAGTCCTCGGACATGAATTGGGTCTCGGGAAGCCCCTCGAGGAGGTTCTTCAGCTTTGTGATACCCTTCTTCATGAACTCCCATCCTTGGTCCAGGTCAATCGTCCTCCTGTCGTTCATCCCGCTAGGACCCCACACCACCTTCGCTCCCAATTCCTCTGCAGGAAGGACAAATTCACAGCTAAGAATCCCGCCAATGCGCGCGCACCCCAAAAAACACTTCAAAACCCCCGCAAGGCCCGACAACTAAGAAGCCCCAGCACAACGTGGGCAACAAGCTCCTACTTTCACCGACGATACCCGCAAGCCCTAAGAGGCAACGCGGCTACGTTTCTCCTTGCCCCCCCCCCCTCCCTCTTCGGGACCAAAAGAACCCCACACGCCCTCAAGCCCTAAATGGACATCCATCACTCCCACTCTCCACCCCCCACCCAACCGAAACAATCGCCCCACCCAAACAGATCACGGCGGCGACGCGACCGAAACCCCCGGCGGCGAACCGGGGACAGCCTCGCGCGACCGGAAACCTAAGGAACCGGAATCCAAAAGGGAGGGACAAAGAACGCACACGCGAAGAAGAGAATCGACAGACGGACGCCAGGCGTGGACGGCGGGAGGAGAGAGCGACCTGACCTGATTCGCGGAGCAGCGACGGGAGGAGGAGGAGGAGGAGGAGGACCGATCGAGGCCGTTGAAGAATCCACAGCTGCTGCCGCCGCTGCTGATAACGAAGACGGAGGAGGAGGAGGTAGGAGGAGGGGCTCGCAATCGCAGCGGAATCAGTCCGAAGGAGAGAGGGAGAGGAGAGGAGAGGAGAGGAGAGAGGGGGACGCCGATGGACATGGAAGAACCTTTCGGGGGTCGATGTTGATGTTGATATTTGTTTTATATATATGTGTGTGCGCCATTCCCACTCGCTATTCTGTCTCGATTCTTTTTATATTCACAAAGAAAGCCGAAAATCGTTGATATCTTTGAATAGAAACAACAAGATTTTGAACGCCGAAGAGCGTTCTATGCAAGTATGCATGATTTAATTTGTGCGCGACCCTTCCAAAGTTTGATGAAGCAGTGTTTGATAATTCGATTTCAAGATCCACTTTAGCTTCGGTTCGGATTTACTTGGAGAACTTATTTATGCTTGAATTTACATAAAATTGAGTTCACTCGTCAATTGATTCTCTACGTTGCGTTGGCCAATCAATGATCAATCGAAACTCTTTTTGACATGGTTACGCTGCATTTTGTGAGGGGTTTGAAATTTTTTGCCGCTGAGAGTTAAGAGATGTTTGAACAATTTCAAAAGATATATTTGCCGCTCTGATGACATGTCTGATGATGAGATGTATATCTATTTGCCGAAAATGATGCGAAAAAAAAAGTATTTAGGGGAAAATATAATCTTCGGATATTTCAATCACTTTAAAACAAAAAGTTAGATAAGTCAATGATGAGTGAAATTTGCAATTTTACTTTAAAATGCATGAAGGAATTTTGGGAGATTGCCTTGCACTTATCTTGACTATTTTAAATTTACAATGTTTGTGCATTATAGATTAGCATCCCAACATTTTGCACCTGCTAATAATCCTTTAAAAAAATCTGAAGAATATAAGTATTTATGTAATTATTATTCCATCTCTCTCATTCCTTTTAATTTTGTAGCTTTTGCATGATTTATTTATTATTTCAGCAACAAAATCGTTATATAATAATAAATTAAAAATAAGACGTCAGAAAGTGGGTTTTAGTTAAGTTTTTTCTGGCTTACGAAAAACAAATAGGAACAATACATCTACGCAATATGAAAATCTCAAGGCTCAAGTAAGGGATGCACCGAGTTTAGAGGTTTCTTTCAATCTTGATACGCTAAAAGTAATGTCAAAACTGCTTTAAATAAGAATAGTGTAATTGAAATATACATACATGTGCATATACCCGTCTAACAAAAAGATATATAACTAGCATCTAAGTATCATTTTAGTGCTAGTGGTTGCCTTTCATAAAATAGACCATAGTATATTATTTTCTTTAATAATCAAGAATTCTACTTACTAGGATTACTAGTAAATTTGGACAATTTACACACAACAAAGGCTGTATCTAGTCTCGTGCAATGCAGAGCGCACATCAAACTTCCAACTGCATTAGCATATTTTAATTGTGCTAAATGTGCCTAGTATTTTCTGTCAATTATTTTTTTGGTCAAACCATCAATTTAATTGATACATGAAATGATACATGTAACTTTTTAATTCCCAAATGCTGATTTTTTTCAATGATTTTCTCCACATGGTGGCCTTTACTTAAAGTATAATCCCATTATGTTTGACCACTTTGATACCTACAATTATATCTAGTTTTCCCAAATCTTTTATTTTATACCGAGAGGATAAATACTTTTTTAGTTTCATCAACGCCATGCGTATTTGTACCAACAATCAGCATATTATCTACATATAAGCATATTATAACTCTGCTCTTTGGCAAACTTTGAATAAATGCACTAATCAGCATTGTTATGCTTAACTCCATATGGTAATAACACCAAATCAAGTTTTTTATGCTTTCTTTGTCTTTGCTCATGTTGCCATTCCTAACAAAATCCACCTTATTTACAACTTCTTTCACATAATTATTGTCACGATTATGAGAACCTTCCTCAATTCCAATGTGTTTTATCAAATTATCCACAATCAGGTTCTCAATCATGGCAAATTCAAGATATTTCAAAGTAGTAAATCTGTATGTACCTTGTTTATCAATATTATATTTGGACTCCAAGAGATTCCAAATGTCTTTGGAATTTGTGTGAGATCGAAAAATTTCATATAGACGATATGATAGAGCATTGAGAAATCTTCCTCCGCACCTACTTTCATCATCATTTTCTTGTCAAGATCATCACATGATATCATACCACTTTTATCATAAATTTTAAAGTACTATAGCAACATAAGATAATCTATTATGTCACAAGGAAGATGACTCATCAAGCATATAAATAGAAGGGAAAAAGTAATCAAAAACCCCAAACTTTACCCTCTGTGACACATTTACCCCGAACCTTTTTTTGTGACACCAAAAGTCCCAAACTTTCTTATTTGTGACACATTTACCCCAATGTACATTGTCCATGGGCATTTTCGTCTTTTTTGCTTTTTCTTTTTTTTATTTACTCTTTTTTTTCCTTTTCGGCAAGGGGGGCCTCGCCGGCGTTGAGCGAGGGCGGCCCTCGCCGGAAAGGAAAAAATAAGTAAATAAAAAAAAGAAAAAGCGGAAAAGACGAAAATGCCCATGGACAATGTACATTGGGGTAAATGTGTCACAAATAAGAAAGTTTGGGACTTTTGGTGTCATAAAAAAAGGTTCGGAGTAAATGTGTCACAGGGGGTAAAGTTTGGAGTTTTTGGTGGCTTTTTCCCTAAATAGAAACATAGTTTCACAAATGCTTATCTGTCAATATTGCAAGCACTTGATGCAATCACTATCTCCGTTTTCATGAAAATAATACCTAAAGATTGTTGGGGAAATTTGATTGCTGATGAAGATAGAGTTGTAGTCATAGATGTTTGATATTTTGATTTGTGACGATGATCACTGCCCTTGAAATATTGTTTGCCTCCACTGTTGTTGCTGTTGGGTTTAGAACAATTTTACTTTTAAGATATACACCAAAGCTGTAGAGAAATGACTTTAGCAGTTGCTCAATTTCTCTCTTGGAATTTCACCTTAAATGTGTCATGAAAGTTGTGTGTATAAAAAGAGAAGAAGTGAGTGTTACCAAGAAAAAGTTGTTGGTTTAAATAATTGTGATTATTATGAACAATGTGTGATTTGATACTATTTATAGACAACCATTCAACATATCTTTTGGGAATAGGTATTTTATCCCAATTATCACCACTTTTCTTTTTGGTGTAAAATATAAATAGTATATAACAGATGATGTACAACAGCTTAAGGGCATTTCCCGGCATTATAACTAGTACTAATAATTCGAGAATATGGAGGTAGGAAGTCTTCATAAAGTAGCTAAAACAACGTTAGTTTGCGAAGGTTTGATTTTTTGGTATAACGAAACTCTATCTCTTACATTTTTTTTGTACCTTCGCTAAAATAATATGAATGTCAGTTGAATTGTTTTGAAACCGCCTATGGTTGCACTCCATCCAAGTGCAATATACAGTCGCTAGGAAAGGTCACACTTTTTATGGTGAACACATTTTCATGATGAACCATCACACTTTTTATATCAACAATAACTTTTTTTCATAATGAAGAGTCGTATCTTTTCATGATCAATAGCTACGTCTTTTTATGATAACAAACCATTCAACAGTTTCTTAGATTGACTTAGTAGGATATTTCATGATAGTGGAACTTATGAATTTAAGGTGAGCTTTATGGATCTTTTGGAGCAATAACATGGTGTTCGTGCCGGTGGCAGATTTACATTGATACACTTCGGAAAAAAACACTAAACAATCGACACATATTGCCAAGTCTGTTCTTCATTTTCGCCCGACTATCATTGATGAGATTCACAAGAAATTACTTCCTTGTACCATGAACTGAAAGGCCATGTCGAGTAGGAATTGAACTTGTGATATTCAACGACTTGAAGCCAACAGTTTAAATCATTTTATCACTCGATGAACCGAATCAACTACTCCTTGGGATGTAGGTAGGATTATTAACTAACGTAATTTCAATGAATTATCTACCTCTCTACTGACTTCCAATTTCGATTTTTCCAGTTATGCATTTTTAGCTCTTCTTTTGTGGCAGTGCTCTCTCCCTGTTTCTCTACACCTACCATGCCTCCACCACATTGATACTAAGCTAAATTATCCCCATAAATTTGAACGGACTCCGCGGATTCAATCCAAAGAAACCACTCGTCTAAGCTTGCCCGACTGCAGGGCTTAACATTTCCAGCGGTCCGCCTAGCCACGGTCAAAGTCTGCTCTATGTTAATAGCAATAATGGTAATCAAATAGAATGGTTTTGAAAACATTTTCTTAAAATATAATTGATTGTATCGATTGAAATAATTAGTCAATAAAAAAATATTTTTATTATCGACAACGATTTTTATGTCTAAACATTTCGCATGTGATGAAAATGTTTTTTCTTTTATTCATTTTTGTAAATAATGTAAGCAATCATTTTTAGGAAAATAATTTGCAAATCACTTATTTTCCGTGAGGCTCCGTTAGTTTCTTGAAAAATTTTATGTTCAAAAATATTTTCCTTTTTTTTATGGCGTTTGGATCGCTTAGGAAAATGAGTCAACAGAAATTTTAAACTAAAATGCAAGAAAATAATTTTCTTCTCTAAAAATCATTTTCATAATCATTTTCTTTAATATCACTAGATAGCAATGCTTGGACTGGAGATCTCGGTGCTTGAGCATTAGAAACCCTACGCCAGTGCCCCGGTCTTTGGTGGCAGGGACTGGGTAAACATCGGCCATGCCTAGGACCCCGGTGCCTCGACACTTGTGCTCAAGTTCTCAGTGGCTAGGCTTGGGAAATCCCTGTTCCTGCAACGGGACCTCGGTGGATGAGTATCCCCTTTATCACATGAATCGTGCATGCCACTTTAGGAAAACAAAATCAAGTTTTAGTTTCTAAATGAAGGAAAATAATTTTCTGTTCATATTCAGGATTCAATCAAACACAAAAAAATATTGCCCTTTAGGAAAATGACTTGTTGAAAAGTATTTTCTAGAAATGTCAAATTTTTAAGATAGGACAAAATATTGATTTGCAAAATTGACGCGTACAGTTATATTACAGCTGTATTTCAGACAAAGAAAAGTTCTTAATTTGCCTCACAAGAGAAAATCTAGTAATAAAGTCCTCTCCTTGCTCGAAAATGGAGTAAAAAGACTGATCTCGGTGATTAACGTATGTCTTTTTTGTCCTTTCTAAAATTAAAATCTCAAAAAAAAAAAAAAGACACGCACTCATACACGACATCAATGGATTAATGACCATTAAGTATGGTATCTTTTGCTTTCATAGACAGATATGATATTTTCTTTTTTAAAAAATAAGTCTCTTGTTTTTTTTTTGGGAAAGAAAAAAAAGAGTCTAGTTTATCATTTTTTTCTCTCATATTTTAACTTTCAACTCACTTTCACACTTTTATCGTACCTTTTTGCGGAGTGCAAGAGTCGAAACCCATATCCGAAATTAAACATCCCCACCCCTAACCCCCTTGAGAAGATGGGGAATTGAATTCCCGACCTCCCTCTATCCAAGTAGGAATGGTGGCTACTGAGGTGAAAACGAAGAGATTAGTTGGAAAACTTTCTTAATCTTAATGGTCATTAATCCATTGATGTCTTTTTTGAGTTATCGATGTGGGAAAGGACTAAATAAGAGCAAGGAGATGACTTTATCACTAAATTTTCTATTCTAAGGTAAATTAAGAACTTTCTTTATGACGCCATGAATTGTAAGTAAAACGCTTCAATGAGAAATTGTTTTCGTCCGACTATCATGGCATCATAAAGATTGGTTGGAAAACTTCCTCCAATTAGGAATAGAAGAACACAGACACTCTATCGAAGCATCTCACACACCGATGCCTTTTTCCAAAACTCGAAAAGACACCCTATTACAAAAACAAAAAAGATTCGGGCGTTTTCACGAGATAGATCATTAATTTATTGAAAATTAAATGGTTTTTTTTTATCGAAACTCGAAAGGGGGTGTATCTGTTAAACAGGTCTACACGTTTTCGCAAGAGATTTCTATGGAAACTAATTGATACCTCTCCTTCTTGGTTATTTCCTATTGGCGAGAACCATAAACACGGAAGAAACGCGTACCCTTCTGCGCGTACCCTTCTCAGTCATCATGTTGATTCACTTTTGATCAGTATCTCCTAATTCGTGTACATCCACCCGCCATTCTCTCTTCAAAATCCTGCATTCCATTTGGGGCATACCAGGCCGAAAGGTTCTCGAACTTCCCCTCTTTTAGACGTGCCAGTACATTCTCTTCTTCCTTTTCTGGATTTCGCGTGACACGATGTATTATAAATTCAATGCCATTAAAGTTTGGTTTTGTACCATCGTTCAGATTCCTTGGTACATCTATTTCTTTTCTTTCCCTTAGTGATGCGTGACTGTGTGTTTCCCCTTTGAAGCAGGGGGTCACGTAATTGTTCCCTTTCACCCATCTTCATCTCTCCCTCTGATTCTTCAATGGAGCGCGATGGTATAGCAGGAGGGAGGCTGAAGACTGTCGAAGTTGACTCAACTGACAGACACGACGATGGTCGCGCAGAGATGAACGAGGGATTGAGGAAAATCAAGAAATTGGATTCGTTTGATATAGAGACTGCCCGGCTCAAGTCAGACCAAGGCCATTCATCGAACCAGGTCGGTTTTTATCCTTTTTCCTTTAGAAAGGCAAAAAGAAACAGAAAAGGGTTTTCCTTTCAATAAAAATACTCCGGTTGAAAAGAAATTACTTGCAAATTACCATTCGGGCAACTGTTCCCAAATTTGTTGTTTTTTTTTTTTGCACGAACGTGTACGTAACAAAATTTTTAAAACTCTATAGAGAATTTATTCTCGGAGAAATATATAAATTGAAATGATTTTTTCATTTTCTTTCAATTATGGGAGTCGTAGCACACTTTAATTGTATGAATGCGTGCAAAGATTAAAGAATTTTTTTTAATGTGTAGGGTTCCGGAAAACTCTCTAACGATTTCCATCGTTTAAGGATAGAGATTTGAAATGATTATTATCCGATGAAAGGGATTTAACAAATTGACAATATCACAAGAGATTCATGGATTCTACAAGCACTTCAACCGCAAGAAAAGAGGGACAAAAGCAAGAAAAGATATATTGGTTCCCCGCAAATTGCTTGCCTTTGATTAAAGATGCTTTGATTTAAATTTTAAAGGGGTATGTCGTTTACAATTTTTGAAATTGCATCATCACTCGAATTAGCTAGACGTAAAAACGCATAGGGAAGAAGATGGTTAAAAGTAGTGCTGTTTGCTATGTCTTTGATACATATACCTAGTAAAATATAAAACGGGAGAAATAGAGATTCTCTCGAATTGATAGTTTACACCTTTTGTTTCCTATGTTTGTTTTTGGGCTGTGTATATGTAATCAATCGAAAGTTCTAACAAAATCGTAGCAAGAGTGAATCTTGGAAATGCTTTCATGATCATGATTTGGTGACGGTCTTTCCAAATGCAGAATCTGCCATGGGGGATGGTAACGAAGCTTGCGATTCAAAGCATCGGGGTGGTGTACGGCGATATAGGCACGTCCCCTCTTTATGTTGTGGCAGGAATTTTTCCAAACGGGATAAAACACGAAGAAGATCTCCTCGGAGCACTATCTCTGATCTTATATTCGATCATTGTCATTTACTTGATCAAGTATGTCTTCATCGTTCTATCGGCAAATGACAATGGCGATGGTAGGCGATTTCTCTATAGCCATATCACCACAGAATTCATTTGATTCATAGCAGGTTCTTTATTCTCTCTCTATGCCAAATCTTGTGCTAATGTGGTTAGGGTTTCGGCTATGACAATATAGGAGGGACGTTTGCTTTGTACTCTCTAATATGCCGCTATGCCAAGGCGAGCTTGATCCCCAACCAACAAGCCGAGGACAAGGAAGTCTCGAACTACCGCCTTGAGGCGCCAAGCCACCGCCTCAGGTGGGCCTCTGCCGTGAAGTCCTTGCTTGAGAATACAAAAATGGCCAAGTACTTGCTCTTGTTTGTAACTATGTTGGGCACCGCCATGGTCATTGGAGACGGGATCCTCACACCATGCATATCCGGTAGTAATTCTATCATCGAGAAATTCTTTATAAGAAAAGGATGATGCACAAATAGGTTTTTTTTTTTGGTAATACACAAATAGGTTTTTAATATTTCCCTTAATCTATTTTGAACATATATCTATATCCTAATAATTTTTTATGGTACATTAATCGCAGGTAATATTACAATATAAAACGACACGCTATATTTAATGTCTCGGCTCATCTATAGATCTAATTAGTCCTCTCTTGGTTGAATTTCGATAGATGGTTCTGATTCTTTTCTCCTTTTGTGGGGTAGTATTGTCCGCTGTTGGGGGCATAAGAGAAGCTGCAAGTTCACTTGGAGATGATCAAATCATGTGGATATCTGTGGTGATCTTGATCCTTCTGTTTCAAGTCCAAAGGTTCGGGACTCACAAAGTCGGATACAGCTTTGCCCCGATTCTCTCTTTATGGTTCCTCAGTATCGCATTGATCGGCATCTACAATTTCGCGAAACATGACCCGGGAGTGATCAGAGCCGTCAATCCGCTCTACATCGTCCATTACTTCAGGAGGAACAAAAAAGAAGCATGGATTTCTCTTGGAGGGATCTTTCTCTGCCTAACTGGTAATCCAAACATTTAGTCTTTCCATTAATTAGTTATTCATAACTGATGACATATAGCTAAACATCATTCAAATGATTCATCTATTAGTCAATTCTTTTTTCATTTTAACCAAGATATGTAACTTTTTTTCATGAATTGACTCTGGTTTTACGCTTTGAGCCTTTTGATTATAGGTTCTGAAGCATTGTTTGCTGATCTGGGGCACTTTAATATTCTCTCCATTCAACTGAGTTCTTGCGTAGTTGTCTTTCCTTCAATCATCCTCGCCTACTTTGGTCAAGTGGCATATCTCCGAAAGCACACTGAAGATGTTGATAGCACTTTCTATAGTTCGATACCAAGTAATCTTCCTACTGCTGCTTCATCTGATGCATCATTTATTCTGTTGGGTCATCCAATGAATCTTTCTAATGTTTTGATGCAGAACCGGTGTATTGGCCAATGTTTGTGGTAGCGGTGTTGGCGGCGATAATAGCAAGTCAAGCCATGATATCGGCCACGTACGCCATAGTGAAGCAGTCGGTCGCACTCGGGTGCTTCCCGCGCGTGAAGGTCGTGCACACTTCGCAAAACCACGAGGGTCAGATCTACATACCTGAGGTCAACACCCTCCTCATGTTGGCCTGTGTTGGTGTCACCCTTGGCTTCAAGACCACATTACAATTGGGCAATGCTTACGGTAAGCAAAAAGGATCGCACTATATACGCACACAGTTAGTGTCCTTATGCAGAATCCCTAATTCATTAAGTTACCAAACTGGGTTTATTGAAAGGAAAATTCGCATTTATTCGTAAATCTCTATTACAGGAATTGCGGTAGCATTCGTCTTCACTATCACGTCCACATTCCTCATTATTGTGATGGTCATGATTTGGAAGACCAACATACTCCTCGTAATCCTCTATGTCCTTACCATCGGGCTCGCGGAGTACGTGTTTCTAAGCTCGGTCCTCTACAAATTCATGGATGGGGGTTATGTCCCACTCGTCTTTGCTGCCTTGATGGTCACCATCATGTTCATATGGAATTATGGATACCGAAAGAAGTACGAGTATGAGTTCGAGAACAAGGTCTCGAGAGAAGCCCTTGTCACGATCATGTCGAACACAAACATCCCCCGGGTCCCTGCGGTCGCCCTATTCTACACCGAGCTCGTCCATGGCATTTCCCCAATATTCACCCAATATGTCGCCAATGTACCTGCATTGCACTCGGTTCTTGTCTTCGTCTCAATCAAGTCGCTTGCCATAAGCAAGGTGCCCCTCGAGGAGCGGTTCATCTTTCGACAGGCGGAGCTTGAGGAGTCAGGCATCTATCGGTGCGTTGTGAGATACGGATATCGGGATGCGAAGATGGAGCAGCTTTTTTTCGAAAAGGTCTTGATCGACCGATTAAAGGATTTCATTCGGAACGATGAGCGAGGTGAGGCTAGTGACCATGGAGTCGCAATGGTCAATGAGGAGAGAGTGCGGAGAGAGATTGGATTGGTGGATGAAACAATCAAGAATGGAGGGATCATGTATCTAATGGGACAGAGTGAGGTGATAGCTTCGGGTAGTTCAGGCTTTGCAAAAAGGTTTGTGATCAATTGCTTGTACAGCTGGTTGAAGAGGTGCGTGAGGCAGCAAGAGGAAGTGTTCAACATTCCCCACAAGAGGCTGCTCAAAGTGGGGATCACTTATGAGATCTAGTGGATAATGTCCCCCTAGAGATACAGTAGAAATTTAAAATCTATATTTGGTTGTTTGCTTTGTCCCCCTAGAGACTATCCGAGCAAAGTTCGCGAATTACTTCGGTTGTCTCCTTTGCCCTTTCAGAGACTATTTAAGCATAGTTTGTGTTACTTTATGAAACTTCCTCACCGTATTCAAAATATAGCAAGAGTGTTTGATTTCATATTTTGTGAAATTGTTCTCCATAACACATTAGTTTTATACAGTCGGTATTGATTGCAACTTACATTTATTTGATGAAAATTAGGTAACATATACATGCTGAATGTAAGTAGCTTTTGAGAAGGGCTTGACAAAAATCGGATATAGAAGACCATTGCTACATCACCAAGCCTCCATTAACTGCTTGAGTTGGAGCTTAATATAAATTTCTCATTATATGCACGTAATAGTTTTTGCCCAGTTCCTTTCTAATTAGTGAACCGTAAGGTCAAGTAGCGCGCCAATACGTTGATGTCATTTCAATCTTATGAAAAATTTATGACAAATATATTAACTCATATTAAAATAATATATATACTAATATATAATGTAGGGGTGTTTTACAAAGTATTTATCGACTAATACTGATAATTGAGGCATATATGCTACAAGACTTAATCAATGGCCGGAGGAGCTGTAAGATATGCTACAGGGGTGTCAATGGGTCGAGTCGGGTTGGACTTTCATGATACCCGACTTGACCCGACCAGAAATATACAGGGTCACGCTCGACCCGAGCCAACCCAAGACCCTGTTCAGTATATACTCCAAGAATAGGATTGGGTCGGGTCGGTCCGGGTCGGGTATAGGATCCCAAAACCCTAAGCCTTATGCAGTTGCCACATGCCTCGATTCTTCTCTAGAGCGAAGCCAATGGAGTCTAGGACAAATTGGGGGTCGACGAAGAGGCGGCTCGAGCGCCCGAACGCGGTGAAGCACTACGACTACAACGCGCCCTCATCGTCGCACTCGCCCAATGACTGCTCGTCCTTTGCCTCGGCCTCACTCCACACACGGTCACTGGACTTGTTCGAGAAAACGAGATTCTGAGTCGAGGGGGGTGAGGGCGAGATCGATCGGATATGCCGGAACTTGGGGTTGTCCGGGATCGACGATTTCTCTATCCTGATAGCAACGTGAGAGGTGAGGAAGATCAGGTCATCCTTCGATCTCCTGCCGCTGTCAAGGCTGAATCGGATGGAGAGTCCCAAGGAAGGAGGCGAAGAGAAGAAGGTTGCGGCACCGGGGCCTCGACCTAGGTTGTCACGGCGAGCGCCATGAGGGCGAGGATGAAGGCCACCATGGCCATGTTCGCAAACTTCACAGCCGCCATTGCCACGAACTTGAACTTGAGGGCGAGGAGCAGAGAGAGGGAAAGGGGGGAGAGAGAAGTTCACGGCCACCAGAGAGAGAAGAAGCGAAGGGAAGAGAGGGGGGGGTGGCAGGGTTATATTTGGTACCAAGTCAAAAAAGCCCAGCTCGGCTTGGCCCGGCTCGATCTTAATAAATACCCACATCTAAAATTCATACTTAGAGAAAATAAGACTTAACCTCAAAATACCCTAAAATTTCAGATCGGGCCGGGCTGGGTCAGGTTAGGCTAGGTTGGCTTAGGTTTTTTTTACACCCCTACTACAATAGAGTTCTTTCAATTTTTACTCTTTTTTAAAAGAGTTATCTCATTGATACACCTCATTAATCAGAGGAATCAATCTATTGATATACAAATAGGATTTTGTTAAAAAGTACATATATATATTCTATTAAGCAACCGACTAATAAATGTTACAATTTAGAGTGCACTAACTTTTTATTGTGAGACGTGTAATCGCCGTTTAGCAATCCAACATCGCCTTATAAATATATAAATATGAGTCAATTCTATTCTATTTTAACGAAAACCAAAACTAGTATAAATAATTTTCCACATTCTTGTGCGTAATAATGGTCCCGTTTGATGTCCTTTTGGTTAGATATCGACGACAAAGTTACTATTTAAGGTCCATTTATTTTGGTAAAAATTTACCATTGGAAATATTTTACTCATTTGCACCATTTGGATTGCTTTGAAAATGTGTCAATGAAAAATCTTTTCATTGTTGCAAAAAAAAAATTCTGCTTAAATATAGGCAATAGACTTCCTCTTTAAAAAAAATCGGAAACCATTTTTCAAAATACAACAAAACCTTGGCACTTGAAGTCATGACATTGCTCGAGCCCAATCCCCTAATTGAGCCTAGGTTCCTTGAGGGTTGGGCTCGAGACTGTGGTGATAGTGCCCAGGTCCCCGGTGCCCATGCCTAGAACCCTAGTGAACGGGCTATAGATGTTGATGTTCGCGCCGCGTCACCAGACTTGTGCTTAAGACCTTGGTGCCTAAGCCAAGGACCACGGAAGCTGAGCCTCGGTCTCCTGAGGCAATCCTAGTGCCCGAAGTTGGGATCCAGGATTGTATTCGAGACTTTTTCTCAAATGTGTGTTTCATTTTTTCTGTATTACACCAGAAAATAATAGACAAAATAGAGCCAAACATTGGAAAATGAATCATGTTCCTTCAAAATAAGTTCCTTTTAGAGAACTTTTGAACAAAAGCATCTATATCTATATACTCTACATACAAAGGGAAAATTGTCTAATTAGTCCCAAACCCATATTATGAATGCTAATTCAGACCTTTACTTTCCAATGTTACCAATTTAGTCTTAAACTTTTATACGAAATTTCATTACAGTTCTTCCGATCAATTTTCATTGGAAACGCTGATATGGTAATTCCACAAAGGACAACCATCAATGATTGGACCGTTAGGTCAGTGAAACCGGCGAATGTTGACCGAAAGGACTACATCAGAAATTTGCGCAAAGGTTTATAATTAAATTGGCAAAATTAGAAAGTTTATAACTGAATTGACATTCCTATAATAAGTTTAGGACCGATTTGGTAATATTTATTATGCATTTTTTGGTTTGTCATTCTCTAACTCTCATATCACTCTCAGACTTTTGCTTTGTCTCTTTACAGAGCATGGGAGTCAAATCCCACACCCGAATCTAAACGTCTCCAATCCTAGCCTCCCTGAAAAGATGGGGAATCGAGCTCCCCACTTCCCCCTTTCCAAATGGAAATGGTGGCCACTGGGGAAGTTTTCCTATGTACAAAGCAATCTTCAAAGCAGATTTCTATCTCAAACTTTTGCATAAAAAAACAATTATAATGGGAAATTGGAAATCTAGAAAAGTTGAGATAATTATAACTCAAAATAGTCTTAGCATATGCTTATCTTATTTCCACTTAAAACTTGTTTGCTACAATACCATTTTTTCGAATATTTTCTCTTTATTTGCAAATTTCACGCGTCTCTTTATCCATTAATTATTTATATTCTTTAGTGTTATCTTCTAAAATGATTTATGTCTTTAAACATGATCAGTTGTGTGTGTGTTAATCTGTGTTTGAATTTTTTTTCGCAAGTATGTATTGTTGAGATCCACTCTCATATGGTGAACAAGGCGTCCGCTAGGACGATGGCTTGCCATGTGAGGGTAATCGGATTCTTATATGCACAACTCGACTTGGGTTCTCCAAACCCTACTAATTCACGACACATGATTGACTCGATTTATTATGATTAACATGTTCTTTCATTTTTGAGAGTCGCCACTAATTTATTCTAGGCCAATGAAGTCAAGTGAAATGTGGGAATGCCCCTCTTTGAAGAAGAGCTCGCAAATGTTTCATTCAAAGAAAAAATGATATCTAAATTCTGACCATGTGAATGCAATGTCATGAAAATGCATCTTTTTGTCGTGGACATGAATGTCAATGAGCTCATACCCATTTTCTAATGCAATGAAATGTGGTGAAAATAGAGATGTTAACGCAAAGATAGAGTACTATCCATTGTTACTTACCTGGGGATCCGGGAAGCACACTTAGACATAAAATAGGGTTAATATCACGAAAAATCCTAAACTGATACATCTGTGACAAATTTACCTAAAATTAATTATTTTACCACCAAAAATCCTAAATTGGTACACCTGTAATACATTTACCCTTCGTTAATTTCTGTTAAATTTTATTGTCAAATTACTTTGTTGAATGACACGCGGTAATTGACGGATGTACCGGTTTTGGATTTTACCCTCCGTTTATCATAGGTGTACCTGTTTATGATTTTTACGGCATTAATCCAATTTAACGGAAACTAGAGGGTAAATTTTTCACAAATGTATCAGTCTGGAATTTTTTAGGATCAAACAATTAGTTTGGGATAATTTTGTTATATATGTATTTGTTTGGGGCTTTTCGTTGTATTAACCCTATAAAATAATCTCTTGGAAATCCTTGGATACCTGAGAAAATCTCTCACCTTCAAAAAATCAAACATTAGAAAATTTAGAATATCCAAAAAGTACCTTGGATATTCGGGAAGATCTCTCACCTCCTAATAAAAATAAACATCTGAAACTTAATGTGGAATTTTAGAAATTGGTGAATATGAAGGACATACCTTGAATATTCGGGAAGGTCTCTCACCCTCTTGGTAGAAATAAACATCTAGAGCCTAATCCAAAAGTTTAGAAATTGGTGAACATTAAGGATGTACTTAGAATATTTAGGAATGTCTCTCACCTCATAGGAAAAAGAAATTTGAAAATATCTAGGACATACCTCAGACATTCATGACGGTCTCTCACCTTTTGGTAGAAAGAAATTTTGGAATAT
This sequence comes from Syzygium syzygioides, assembly GCA_031216285.1. Lineage (NCBI taxonomy): Eukaryota > Viridiplantae > Streptophyta > Magnoliopsida > Myrtales > Myrtaceae > Syzygium > Syzygium syzygioides. Next base: position 32,316,360 of record CM062249.1, read on the forward strand.
CTAGGACGTACCTTAGACATTTGAGAAGGTCTCTCACCTCCTGGTAAAACAAAAATTTCGGAATATCTAGTATGTATCTTAGACATTCGGGAATGTCTCTCACCTCTTGGTAAAAAGAAATTTAGAAATATCTAGGATGTACTTTAGATATCAAGGAAGACACCTGGAACTCATCTTAAGAGTTTAAATTCGCCCGGAGGGTCCTCGTCTTTAGGCCTTCAATAGATTTGAATAACAAGTAAATGCACATGGGGTGCCTCACATGAGGATTTGATAGGCTGCCTGATGGTCCTTGCTAACGGGGCTTGAAAAAACTTAAATAATGAGCACCTGGGGATTCTTACCCGTGAATTTGATAGGTTGCTTGATGAATCCTTGCCAACAAGGCTCAATAAAGATTCAAATATCTAATATTTGGGGTTCTCGCCTGAGGATTTGATATGTTACCTGGTTGATCCTTGACAGCAGGGCTTGAAAAAAGAACTCAAATAATGAGCATCTAGGGGTCCTCGCTTGAGAATTTAATAGGTTGCTTGATGGGTTCTCACCAGTAGGGTTTTAAAACACTTAAATCATGAGCACCCGGGGGTCCTCACTTGAGGATTTGATATGTTGCCTAGAGGGTCCTTGCTTATAGGCATTTTGAAAATTCAAGAATGTTTGAATTAATCATGAGACTTCATAGAGTAACTTGAACATCAAGAACTCTTTGACTTTCGAGGAAACATTATTTGTCAGACACAATTAGAGCAAATATACATATGCATTTGTTAAAGAGATAGACAGCGTAGCTATTCTAGAATGCATTTTTCAAGATTCATTGAGAGGGTTTTTTTTTCAATGAATTCAATTGAGGTTTGTGCATAATGGTTTTATCATCTTTGCACCACCAAATTTTCAGCAAGGAGAATTATCATCAAGATGATTTTCACTCATAACATGTATTTCTTGAAAATGCTAAATTAAAGACTTTTAGTGTAAAAGGGGCTTTTCACTCACTCTTATTTAGATGACTATTTTGTCCTGACCATTGATGCGAGAAAAGAGAGAAACACTCAATCTTACCATTATTATCATGTTAACAAGGGTTCGAGTTTTCTTGCAAGTGGTACGATCTTACCGATCTAAGAGGTTTTTATCAAGGCCGTAATATAGGCTTGGTCAACGGCTTATTAAAGGGATAATCATTGACACCTAAATTTTGGCGATCCATTTAAGAATTTTTCATATAAAAAATTAGAGATCAACTAAGGCCCCTCAATGAAAATATTGGTTGAATTGCATATAGATATTATGAGTATTTTCATAAGTAGTTAATTTAGCACATAAAATTGCATTCAAGTTGGACTTGCGGCGGATGGATTTAAATATAGGCTGTGAGCTTAATTTAATCATATGGACCGAGCTTATGAGGAAAGTCAAATTTGGCCAAGCCCACGGAAATACACATTGGCCAAAAATCGCATGGCAAAAGGGGGGTTTTGGACTTAATAAACTGGGTTTGGCTCACAAGAGCTAAAATTTATAAGAGGCTTTGAGCTTAAGGTTATTGGAGCCCATTATTTCTTAATATGGCTTGAAAGTAAGCCTGAATAATAGAATTAAATCTAGTTTCCACTATATAAGGACTTTTAGGGCTTGTTTGATAAAGTATCTGTTTCTCTATTTTTCTATTCTTTTGTTCATCGGAATAGAAAAAGAGTAGAAATCCATTTGACAATTTCAGTTACTTTTTTGGTTCTTTGGAATATAAAAGTAGCAAGGAAATAGATTTGAAATAGAAACAAAAAGTAAAAAAATTCTACTTCTTATTTCCGGAACAAAAGCGAGTAACAATTTTTTCCTCATAAACCCTAATATCTCCATTCTCATCCGCTTGCCTCTCTAGCTCATGCACGACATCTCCATCTTAACTCACCGGCTCCAAAGTGTCCCTTATGTTCGGTTGGATCTTTGTGGTGGCATTGCCTTTGTCGCCTCTCGTCTAGTCCAGATTTGCACAAAGCTCACCTCCAACGGTCGCCTCTGTCCAGTCGCCTTGTCTAGTCGTGTTGCCTCTCTCTAGTTGCCTTGTCTTCTCTCGGCTATTGATTGCATTAATCGTGCTCGCCTCTCTCTCGATTGATTCTCTCGATTGTCCTGAATCCAAGTTTTTCGCTTCAATTCCTTGTAGTTGTACATTTTTTAGTTGTGATTCTCACTTCTTGAAGTTGAATGGCCGCGTTTTGCATATGGATTTGTTAGGATTGTTTCTGTTGAAAAAACTTCCTAATAGATTTGATGATAGCAAAACTATTTATGAGTAAAGTCTGATATATGCTTTTGAAGTATTCTAAGTCTAGGCAATTACATTATAGAAGTCCAGACTTTAAGAAGAAATCCAAGTTCTACACCGCAAAAGATAGAGTATAGACTTCATACAAAGAAGTTGAAGTACTTTAGTTTATATCTTGGAATCAATATATTGAGAATCTATCGAACAAACCACCTGTCACGCCCCAAACCCTATGAGCGCGCGATCATCCTTTCGTGGTCGTAATGTACGCAACATCTTAGAACTTGTCGCCGACCCAATCGAAACACTAACAAGCAACGCGTGTGGAAGCAACCTTGAACTCTCCGTACAACATATAAACAATGGGATAGTAGAGAGACAAAGAATATACATCAACAAGACACTTTTATAAACATAACATTGATTATAACACATACATTTACAAGGCTTCTACGAGGCCACTATCTACAAACCATGCACAACAATAAGGATTGGGTGGTTGGTAAGCTTAACTTCTCTACAAAAAGTGGCACTCAAAAAATGGGGTAACTTGACCTATCTTCAATCCCTGTAGTATTCTGACAGCGTCTTCAAATCAATCACGGTCGCGGGTCTGAAATGGTTTGGTTATACAACCATGAGAACACTTCTCAATAAGCAACTACCTAAGCCTTGCTTAGGCCAAAGCATACCTCCGAACAATTCTGAACATGCAATACCGACATCCAACATGTCATAATAATCACAGGCGCCCTTACCTTACCTCGACACATACGTGAGCCCTGTACGTTAAAATATCGCCATAACATGGCAATTCGTTCCTCAAGCACATAATACAGCCACATGACACAAACGCGCATAAAACGGTTACTAATCTAGACATGCTCAACAGCAACACAAGCACATTGCATTCCCCAATGCATAACACACAATTATAAATGTCCAGTTTATTAACGGCCCCTCGGGCCACTGAACCCACGCTAGTCTTTTGGCGCAACCAAGCATCACCTCGTTACTTCAGCACGGCAACATCCGGAACCCCTGCCTAGATGGCATTCCACAAAGGAGCATCGATCTGGCCTCCATCGCGATCGGCAACATCTAGAACCCCCGCTTATACGGCATCCGAACCCTCGTCAGGCATCGTCTAGAACCCCCGCCTAGATGGAATGTGTCGTGAACATACATACATCTCAGCAATTATTATCAATTCTTATCTTTGTAAATTAGCCCAATGTCAACTAAATCCGTCAAAATGCCACGATAACACCGAATAATTCTCAAAAGAGAGAAAAATCGATAATATACAAAATCGGGTTCAAACTGGGCAGTTGCGCAGTGACAGAAATCTATTTGAAATAAATAGTAAACCAATTCAAAAAATTAAAAAATTTCATATGTTGTACAAAACATCTTGATGAACATTTTTCATGAAGAACACAAAATCCAATTCTACCTAGAACCACCTCTTTTTGTTATCCAAATTCGGACATAAAATATTTCATTCGGACTGGCCATTCGGCTTTCAAAATGCATTTCAAACAGTAACCAAATCTCCTTAGAAAGCTTTGAAATTTTTACATGTTATAGCCACAAATATCCCCAATAAGTTTTGTGAAGGACGTATTTTGAAAATAGGTTTGGAAAAATTTATAAAAATTCGAACAGACCTGAAGGTCGGAGGAACAGTGTTTCCGACAAACTTATTTCGGTCCAAAGATGAACTTCTGAATGGCCTCAAATGACTTTCAAAAGTTCCCAAATTAAATTATGTTATACGTCAAGATGTTTTAAACAAATTTCGTGAAGAATACCTCCTCAAATTCGGTCTACATAAGTCACAGAAAAAATAGCAAAATCCAGTGACGCAGTAGCAACCTTACCGAAAATCAACCAACAAGCACTACCAAGCAAACCAAGCATAACCAGCCACTAAACCAACTATCCACAGCCCTTAAATCATCCCTAACATGTCCATTAGTTACTCTTTAGCCTAGTCAAGGGTTAGAAAGCCACTTACTAGGAATCCTAAGCAAGCAAACCAAGAAGAGAGGCAGCAGCAACTCCGGCGGTGAGCTGAGCTCACAGCGACTGGACAGTGGTTGAGGGAGGTAGGCGAAGCGGCTGGCCGACTGGAATGGAGAGTGAGAAGCAACATAACAAAAAAGAAGCAAAAGCATAAGCAGAACCAGAGGCAATGAAGCAGCAAGCAGCAGAAAATGAAGGAGCAGAAGCGAAAAAGAAGAGGGAAAGGGAGAAGTCAGCACGTGGGGGAGTCAGCTGAAGCATGAGGGAGTGATGATGGCTAGTGGAGTTAGTGGAAGAAGTCAGCAGCAGCAGCAAAGGCAGAAGCAGAAACAGAAATCACGTGAGGGCAGTGATGAACAAAACAGCAATCAGCATGGGTGGAAAGCAGCAGCGTGAAGCACAAGCACCAGCAAAGCAAAGGTAGAATCAACATGGGGGAGGGCAGCACGGAAAGAGGAGGAAGCCAGCGGCGTGGGGCAGTGGCGACGTGGGGAAGGAGAGAGAGAAGAGAAGAGAGGAGAGGGGGTTCAAACATTATCTCCACAAAAATAATTTGTCCACAAAATATTTTGCTCAATTTTCCTTTTTCCGCATTTCCGATCAACCCGACGATTAGCCACGTTTAATGAGACGACGTCCGACAAATTAGTCGTGGAAATCTTGAAACTTCGACGCCCAATTCGAATTCTAATTAATGGCCAAATTCAATCGAATACGACTTTAGCATATTTCGAACTAACGGGCGGTTTTTATGAATTTACGCGTATTGACTTGTGGCCGATTCGATATCGAGCCACATCTAAGTTTACTCGAGTCATGGCGACCTCGGTTGCCATGTAATTGTGAGGGTCAATTAATGTTCCAAATAACGCGATCGTTCAGATTATATTTAGGATCGTTCGAAATTCATACAATGGGCAAGCGGAATCACCCGCGACCTAATTGCACGATATTTGCGAATCGTTCCATAACCATCCTTGGATTGGCCTTTAACAGCCCAAAATATTCCCTCGCCAATCTTTATAGTCGAAGTGTCAATCTATGGCCAAGTTTTTAGGTTCACGTACTTGATTTCTAGCTAGCCATTCCCTAACGGTTAGTCTACTCGAGAGTGATCAATTCTAAGCGAGATTTCACTGAAAGCGCATTGAAGAAATATTCATTTCATAAATTTTGAAAATGGGTCGAAATTTAAAATATTACACCACCTTGACGTCAATTTCTGAGCACAAGGACTTCATCCGGACTTTATTGCTTACTCATATTGTAAACAATGGCTAGTGATTTGGTTTGGATTTCACAAATGGAAAGAAGTGATTGATTCGATCTTAAAAGGCTATTTTGCAAGGAATATTTATATAGCAAGATATTCCACGACAAGTTTATTTCTAAAACGGAGAAGCTCTACTTATGAAAACCAAATCTCTAGTTGTATAGGCGATCGGATTTAGCGGGATACTAATTTTGTCACTCATCAACTACTCAATCCTTTGTATATTAATCTGTCCAAGATGAAGATTAGAAGATGATCCTCTAAAGACTGTCTAACAGCTAGTTTGGAAGTAGAGGAGTATAAAAGGAGACAAATCATGAAGAATAGTAGTGGAGAGACGAAATCTAGAATTATCAATTCCAAAGTCTGAGCAAACTCCGACAAGTTTTTACTCGTCTTTATTGAGCCTAAATTTGTGATCTTGAGAGATTTGTTGTAAGAAAGATAAAGTGATCCTTTTGAACATCACTCAAAACTTGTAATCTCTTGATCAATTATCTAGTGGAATCTAGTCAGTAGGCTATCAGCGTGAGAGAGTAGACGTAGGCTTTTTATAAGCCGAATTACTATACATCTGTGTGCATATTCTCTATTCCCTAAATCTCTTTATTGCACATTTGTTTGTTTATTATTCAAAGTCTGACTAAAATCTGAACGTTATTTAGACTTTGCTTAAGATCAATTACTTCCGCATTAGAATTGATCAATTTGCATTCAAATCACCTATCCACCCCCTCTAGGTGATATTTGCTAGTCTCATCAGTTTGTAAATTTGAAACCCTAACGTCGATTGAAACCCTAGCGTCGATTTGCTTTGCTTCTAGTTGTTGTGTATATCTTATATAAGTAAATTAATCGATGTAAAAATGCGAGAGTCGTTATTGGTCCTTCCACTTGATTTGGACGAAAGGAAGCATTGAGCATGTGCTAGATTTCAGTTGGTGAACTTTGGGAGGGATGTCGATGATGCTGCACAACTTGCTTCATTGTGATGGAAATGCAAGACCTTGTGCCATGGTTCGGTAGACAGATTAGGTAAACAAGCTCGACAAACTTAGTGCAAAGAAGTGTTGATTCTTAGTTAATAATATAGCTTGAGCTCTTCATGGACAAAACAAATATTTGCTGAGATGTTTAGTAGCCTGCTTTCCAGATTGATTCTTTTACATATGTTTGAAGGATTCGGATAGTAAAGAATCTGTTTTAATCTATACCTTTTGGCCATGAGGCCTTCTATAACTTCGTTAACTTGAACTACCCACTGCATATTAGACCCTTCTAAAATCCACTTGTGCTCTCGACCTGTTCATCATGACCAAGGGAACTTTTGTAAAAACAAACCATATATATTTTTAGGTCTTCTCTTTTTGGTTGGTTTTCACTTACTTTGCTTTGTACATATTCATTCCTTGGCTGTAGCTGAGCTCACACGCACTCCCACGACACATACAGATGTGCTGCTGATTGTTTCTCTATCCATGCAATGTATTCATGAATATGTCTGTATTTGGTGTGACACTTTTGAACATCTTTACTTAAAAAACAAGACAGAAAGTTATTTTCCTTGTATATGATTATCATGAACTCATATGATGCTCAACTAGTGAAGGTTAAGGGCGCTTTTGATAACGTTTCTATTTATTTATTTTTCTGTTATGTTGTGCCCTGGAATAAAAAAAGAACATAAATCTGTTTGTGTACGTCAGTTAATTTTTTTATTCCCCCTCCCCCCAAAAAGTGGTTAGGGAATAGATTTAAAACAAAAAGAAGAAGTAAAAAAAAAAACTTTTCTGTTCCCATAAATAAAAAGAGAAACAATGTTATTTTATAGAAACAATTTCATAAACCATTAAATCCCAAAACCCCAAACCCTAAAACCCCAAACCCAAAACTCGAAACCCAAAACTTGAAACCCCTAACCCCTAAACCCCAAAACCGAAATCCTAACCCCAAACTCAAAACTCGTAATCCTAAATCCTAAAACTCTAAACACAAAGACCCCAAACCCTAAAACTTGTAATTTTAAAACTCTAAACTCGAAACCCTAAAATTGTAAACCCTAAAACATAATACCTGAAACCCCAAAATCCAAACCCTAAAACCCAAAAACCCAAAAACCCAAACCCCAACCCCGAACCCCAAAACCCAAACCCGAAATCTAAAACCTCAAAATCATAAACCCTAAATCCCAAACCCAAACCCCAAAACCCAAAACCCTACCCCAAAACCAAAAATTGAAACCATAAATCCTAAAACTCTAAACCCTAAAACCCCAAACACTAAAATCCGAAATCCTAAAACCTTAAACTAGAAACCTAAAACCCAAAACCTAATACACGAAACCTCAAAATCCAAAACCCAAACCCCGAACCCCAAATCCCAAACCTGAAACCCAAAACCTCAAAACCCAAAACCTTAAATCTTAAACCAAACACAAACCCCAAACCCCAAAACCTTAAACCCCAAACCTCAAAACCCCAAACCCTAAAACCTAAAATACTAAACACAAAACCCTAAAAACATAAACCATAAATGCTAAATCCCAAACTCCAATTTCCTTGACCACCACCCGGTATTTACTTTGTCTATTAGGAGTAATTTTCTTTATGATTGTATTAAAGTCATCCAATTCTATATTATAATGTATTTTGATTATATTTCTAGTCTAGTTTTATCCAAACATGAATTGTTAAGTCTTCACTAACATTTTTTTATTAAATAAAACAAATGGGGAATAGAAATTTTTAGGATTGTACCATACGTATTTCTAATTTTTTTTTATTTCAGCAATAGAAATTTTTATATAGTTACCAAACACATTATTCTACTCAGAAACTTGTCTAGGGAATAGAAATAGAAAAAATTATTTTTAAATAGAAATTATTTTTGGGAATAGAAATGTTACCATATGCACCCTAAATGGCATCTTAGGAAAAGGCATTCATTGCAAAGTGGATTGAGTGTTTAACCAACTTGTATGTTGGTTTGTTAGTAGAAGAGGTCAAAAAGAGCAAAAGGACACTATAAGTGCCATAAGTTGTGTACGGAGATCATTTTGGTGCCATAACTTTTTTTCGGATCATTTTGATGCTAAGTCGGAGGAAAAGATATTACTTTAGTGACTCCGGCCAAAATTCCGGACAAAAAAAGAGTCACGGCAGATTTTCGATGAGTCACGTCAGATTTCCGGCAAACCATGTTAGCATTGGAAATTAATAAAAAAAAGAGCCACGTAAGATTTCTGGCGACCATGTCAGTATTGACACTAAAATGATCGTTTTTAAAAAAAGTTGACACCAAAGTGATTTGAAAAAAAGTTATGGCATGTCGCGACCTAAAATTTGCTCTCAGGCTAATGGATTGTTAAGACTAAGCCTAACTCGGGCCCTCCCAAGCCCTACCAATTCGCAACTTAGAGTTTAAGTTTTTAACATGCAAATGTTTTTATGCTTGGAGTCGCCACTAATCTATTTGTGGTAGGTCGATTAGAAACCTAAATAAAACATAGGGAGATATGTTTTATTCCTGCAAACCAGAGATTCTAAGCTCGGGGACTTGATTACGCTAGATCTAGTCAGCGCCCTTTCGGTACCTTTTCTTTTCAAAAAGTGTTTTGACAGACAGTTTGGATTTATTTTAACTTAGGCACTAACATGTGAGGTGATCATACGGGTGCACAAACCTCCAAAGTAACACCCAATAATCAAAACATTAAATAAATTGCAAAATTGGGAGAATTACTTACCTCGAAGCAACGTAAGCATCTGCATTGTTAGCTAGAAAATCACATCAACAATCCTAATATGATTTCTAATTAACAAGCAGTTCACCCAATATTTTTTTAGAATTTTCACTTATTTAACTGAAAGCTAATCTATATGTAATGACGTACAAAAATTAACATGCGATTAATGTAGCCTAACATGCAAACTATATGTCATGCGATGACATGACCTAATTCTAATGATGGACAAATGATTTATTTATGGTATTTTCAAATGAAATTCGGAATAAAAAAATGCCTAAAATAACATGCAATCTAACAACTTCTTTTTTTTTGGTATTTTTTTTAAAATTTAAAATTACCCTAAAATGAACCATCGAAATCAGGATAATATCTAAATTAAACTAGGAAATAAATTACTCTAATTCCTAATTTAAATTAAAAAGTTATCCTATCGACTTATTCAAAGCAAGTTATTCTAAACCTATCCTAAATATGCATCATTATCCTCTAATAAATTAATTCAAATTGTATCTAATCTTTTTGGCTTTTCTTTTAAATCAAATAAGAGATAAACACCACCATCAAATTAATATCCACACGATCCGCAAAATTTTCCTTATCAAATTTAAACGAGGCAAAGGAATCAAACTAACGGTCATATCTATAGGGCTATAGATATTGACGGAAAGTTGATTTGTCAAATTTGGAAAGCAAATAAAATCTATTATCATATCCAAGTGATTATGGACAAGATAACGATTTCCCGTATCGCCGCGTATCGTACCTTAGGGATAAGGTCAGATAGTCATCCAGATACGTTGCTAAATTAGGCAAAATTCCTAATTTTAAGTATTTCAAATATTTGCGGATATTGCATGCATTATCCCTAAGATATCTAGTAAACCAACAAAGAATATCCACGAAATATCTAAATTATCCGAAAACTAGGAAATTAAATCTTTAAAAGAAATATTCGGATAATCTTACCTAATTTGCGGATAACTTCCAAATTCGAACTCAGTGTCGGATCGGGCTCGCGGATCGCGGGATGGTGTGGAGTGGACCGGAAGCGGCGGAACGGCGGTGACAACGGCGAGGGTTCTAGCGGTGAGGGCTTGACGAATCGGAGATCACGGTCTAGCGGGTGTCATGAAGAAGCGGCAACAACGTTACGCCGTGATGAAGATAGGATCAGTGACTCGGTGAGGTTGACGCAGCAAAGCTTGCAGCTTGGGCACGTCGAGGGGAGAGTAGGTCACGCCGATGCAGGCTTCGTCTCTACGAGCGTCTTCTTAATTGTGAATGGTTCAATAATGCACTCCTTCAGAAGCTTTCTCGCCACCTCGCCCACGAGTCATCACATGCACATAAAATATTTTTTTCTCTTTCTACCTTGGCAACAACTTTCCAGCGGGCACGGCGTCCAGGAATCTCAACCACAGCAACGCGCAATTAGACTTGTCCCAAAGATCGGTTCAGTGAAGACAAGCGGTCGTCTTGATGGATTTGCAGTGGACTGACTTCTCGGAACACTGCTGACTTGAGGACGTCGCCAGGGATGCGGGGATCACTCGATGGTGGTCTGGAGAAGAAAAACAATGACGTCGTGGGCGCTGAACTCGGAGCAGCAAACGACGCTTGGTGGCTTCGTCGTCAGAGGGCTGGTTCGACGTTGTTGTCAGTGGTGCGGCCACTGATCTAGCCGCGAAAGGATGGGGGATTGGCCGTGAAGGATCAAGCCAAGCTCCTTCTCTCTCTTTTCGCTCTAATTCTCGCTCACGTGTGTCTCCCGTGCTCTCAGAAATTGTGTTCTTTGAAAATTATGAGAACCTCCCCCTCATTGAAGGGTATAGTCACATATTTATATTGAAACCCTAGGTTAATTGACCGGATTTCCTAGTCCTAATGGGCTTAGACTTAGGCTTTTATCCCTTAATTTTTTTAATTCCAAATGGGCTAAACTAATTCGGGCTAATTTAAGCTCAAATTAAAATAACCAAAGCCTTTTAGACTTGTGAATTTTGGCCCCCAATCCCTTGAGTGAGCCGAGTGCTCGAGCTCGGTTTACGCGATGAATTTTCAGCTTTCTCACCACTGTCGGTCCAATGCGAAATGCAATTAACTTATATGAACCTAAACTATATGCTATGCAATTTTAATATTTTTGTTTAGGGTTTAAAATTTAATCCCTAATTTTCTATGAAAATTATTATTAAATAGTCGGTCGAAATTTAGCTGTTAACAGCTGCCCCTCTTTGAAGTTGAGCTCGAAGAGGTTGCATTCAAAGACTAAACTGATGCCTAAATTTTGATCTTGAAAATGCAATGAATGTTATTTTTGGTGGGAATATGAGTCCCATTTTGAAATGCAATAAGAAATGATGCATGCTGACGTGAATAAAACATACCTTGAGTTACTCACCTTGTAGGAGCGGTTAAGTAGGTTGAGAGGTACGGGACAATCCTGATGAAGCCGTCAAGCATTTGGATTTTACTTCACAAATTTGATAGGATTGAAGACTTTCGATAGGACTCTAGTTACTTGGATTTCACCTCAGGATTTTTGAAAATGGACATTGTGAGATACCCGAATTTCTCTCCGGATACTCGGATGAAACACCTAGATTTCTCCTCAGGCACTCGATTGAGAAATATGGTGAGATATCCGGATTTCTCCTCGGATACTCGGATGAGACACCTGGATTTCTTCTCAGGTACTCGGTTGAGAAATATTATGAGATATCCGGATTTCTCCTCGGATACTCGGATGAGACACCTGGATTTCTTCTCAGGCTCTCGGATGAAAAATATTGTGAGATATCCGGATTTCTCCTCGGATACTCGGATGAGACACCTGGATTTCTCCTCAGGCTCTCGGATGAAAAATACGATGAGATATCCGAATTTCTCCTCGGATACTCGAATGAGATACCTAGATTTCTCCTCAGGCACTCTGGTAAAAAATATAATGAGATATCCGGATTTCTCCTCGGATACTCGAATGAGATACCTGGATTTCTCCTCAGGCACTCGGATGAGAAATATTGTGAGATATCCGAATTTCTCCTCGGATACTCAGGTGAGACACCTGGATTTCTCCTCAGGCTCTCGGATGAAAAATATGATGAGATATCCGGATTTCTCCTCGGATACTCGAATGAGACACCTGGATTTCTCCTCAGGCACTCTGGTAAAAAATATAATGAGATATCCGGATTTCTCCTCGGATACTCGAATGAGATACCTGGATTTCTCCTCAGGTACTCGGGTGAGAGATATGATGAGATATCCGGATTTCTCCTCAGATACTCGAATGAGATACCTGGATTTCTCCTCAGGCAGTCGAATGAGAAATATGTAGACGTCTGGATGTTGTCAAAGATGCCGAGTGACTGCAACAAAAGCATTGATATCACTGACTTTTGGCAACATGTCTCCTGCTAGATGCAATTATAGACAAAATGTAATATGCATTCATAGACAATCAAGAACACATATATTCATGCACTATAAATTCAACTGGTTTTCATACATGACGATTTTGTCAAATCAACATCACTAAATTTCGCTGGGGAAAATCAAGACAAGACAATCTGATTTCATAAGTGGGTGTCTTGAAAATGTTAAATGAGGGACTTCCAGTCTAAAAGGGCTTTCACTCGCTCTCATTGAAAAGTGGCTAATTTATGAAATTCACTCTATCTCACCATCATCATGTCGACAAGGGTCCGAGTATTCTCGCAAATGGTACGACCTTACCAATCTGAGAGGTCTTTATTAGGACTGTAACGTTGGCTCGGTCAATGGCTTAGCAAAAGGGGACTCTTTGAGTCAAAGCTATTGAAAGAAAATAATTCGCAATCATCTCTGGGTTTATAAGTCAAGAACCCTGCAAAATGAGATAGAAATAGACTTGCTCGCACTTCTTCGAGCTAAGCTTAAAAACATCCGAATCCTACGTTAGTTCAAGTGCCATAATTTGAAGAGACTTTGTAAGGGACGTAACGTAGGCTAGGCTCATAGGTTAAGAAATGAATGAATCATTAGGCTCAAAATATGTATAATTGGGGTGAATAAGTTGGTGATCATCTCGGCATTGTCACCAGTCTTCTTCTTCATCCTCGGGAATTGTCTTTTCAGCGAATGCTTCATTGGGCTTAAATTCTCCACTTGATTCCTTTGAGACTTATAAGACCACTACTCCATTGGGATTCATGACTTTGACATGTCGTATCTTGACATTTTTTCTGTAAAGTTCTCCCTTTTTTTTCAACCTTTTTTTCTTTTTTCTCGGGCATTGGCCTTACTTTTACCAGGCACACTGTTTTTTCTTGCCCCCTAGTTCTTCTTCTTCTTCTTCTTCTTCTTCTTCTTTTTCATTTTTGACTTTTGACACACATTGTCTACAATGCATATATTGGCCAGCCACATTTTGGCTTGTTTTGACTGAATGACTAACATTTGGACTTTCAAGGTCTTCGTCTTCTATCGGCACTCCAGATATGTTGCGTGGACAGTGATGGCTTTTACCTTGCCCCGGTGTGGGGGATGATCACCAACTGGGTTTAAGAAACGAATTTGCAGGCTCAATTGGGCTTAGCAAAGGATAAAGTGTGTGTAAGATAGAGAAAGAAATGCTCTTCGTCATCCTAAGGCACTTGAATTTCGTGTGAATTCTTCTGAAAAAGCAACACTCGAAGATTGATACAAGTGAGAGCAAGAAAATCTCTATTTATTTTTCACCTTATAATGCTAACTTACCTCCAATTTGCCCCGATGTGGGGTGGTTCTTGACAGGGGTAATTTGAAAAAATTTCTCCAAGCATTTAGGCTCAAAGTGGAGAAACAATGGATAACCTGTAGTGTTTGGGATAGAGAAATGAAATGCCTCTTGTCATCTTGGTTGCCGTACCTTTTGCGAGATAACCCTTTACCTTGCAGTCATGGAATTATTCACTCAACTCACTAAAGATTAGTGCATGAGACTGTGTATAGGATAGGGCTTGCCTTTCATCATCCCGATGTACCTCATTCAACATATTCAATTCATTCTACATGAGTTATCAGATTGTCTATGTTGATAATATTAATGGAATTGGTCAATTAATCGGGTAAAATTACCATGCCAAATCCTATTTTGAACATTTCATGATCTTACCAACTTTGAGCATAAAAAGCTTGTAAATTTTGAATAACAAATTTTCTATACTCAAAAATGTCATCGGAACATGAAAAACACGGTTTAGAGCATTCATTTAAGATTGCCCCAACAAGAAGTGTTAGGAGTATCAAACACAAATGGGCTATCTTAGGAATGGACATCCTTGGATTGCCCCTATTTGGAAGAGACGGACTCATGAACACTCCATCTTTGCTTTTGCCCCTGCACAAGAAAGCGTGCATGAATAGGTCATTAAGCAAATGCGAACTGAGATTCAGAAGATTCCAATTACTCATTGCTGTTGGAACCAAGGCATTATCTCCATGGTTGCTATTCATGCCCCTGATCTGCTATCCCCACTTTTCTATTGACGTGCAAGGAAAAGAGCTTGCGTTAAGCATCATGCTCAAGTAGGAGGTAATTGTTTGCCTCATGGGTTCATCATCGTTGGAACTTGATATGTCATTTTCAAATCTCTCGGTGTCATCAAGATCGGGCTTGGCGGCATACAATTCATTGGATTGGGCCATCTCCATACCCTCACGTGTCACAAGATTGCCCTTGAAACATAAAGTAAGGGATTCAGAAGGACAAACAGGGCTAAACATTGCATTTTTTAAAAAAAATAAAAATTTTTTTTGTGATTTTTTATGAAATTCTTTTCAAAAAGGTTTTAACCCGAGGGAACATGAAGAAGCCCAGGCCTCAGAATTCTCCTTGGACTATATTTTTCTTTTATCGGTTGGATATCATCATCGGGCTGGTTTGATGTACCTCAACATGCCCTCAAAAATGAAAATAATTTGTAATTTCATTAATTATCGTCAAATGAATTACATTTATTGGAATGGAAATTGCAACAATCAAGTCCTAGAAATGAAAAGTGCTAAAAAGCAGCTCCCGAGATGGGGCAAGTCCTAGAAAGCAGTAAAAATTCCCACGCAAGGGAATGTGCAAAAAAAAAAAAAGTAAAGGTGTTACTCCTGTGGGCCAGTGCCCATTCCTTCCAATGGTCCTTCCTCGATAGCTCTAACGAAAAAATCATCGAATAGGGTAGTGATTCCCTCCATTGTATTATCAGGATCTTCTGTCACTAGATGTGTTGGATCATCCATTCCTCTCCATCCATCCGGAGAATGTCACAGGGGTCAACATAGAAGCTCGGGGGCGTCGAGTATTTCACATAATAATTGAACTTGCCGCTCAATTGCCCCAAAGTGTCGATCACCTCTTTTCCTTCATCAGCTTTAGGCGTGCTCTCTACAATCTCTTCATTATCGGACACGTCTTTGAGCGGAGGCATATCTTCAGGCGGAGGGTTGCCCTTGTCCTCCATAGTGTTCAATGCGGCAAACTCCTCCTCCCAATTAATAACCACTTCAGAGATAGCGGAGACGATGCCAGTATGATTGGCACAAACAATCATTCCGGCTTCCACCATTTCGGAGATTCTTTTCTTCATGACAGTCAGAGGAGGCGTCTCATCACTCGGGTAATAGCCAGCTCTTACTAACCCACCATAGATGTCAGCAGTGTACACCTTGACATTCTTGATTCGACCAGTATCGAAACTAAATATGGCATTCACTTTGCCTGCATGATCAGGAAGCGAGTTGTTTTGAACATTCAGCCTGGCGGGTTGGAATGAGAAAACCTTCGTGTCCAGGAGATCCTGGATTCGGTGCTTGAGGATAAAGCAATCGTCAGTTGAATGCCCCACCTCGCCCATATGATAATCACATTTTTTAGACGGGTCATAGTTGTAGTACTTTTCAGAGTTAGGTCGCTTTGACTCAGTAGTAAGCAAACCCTTCTTTTGAAGTACTGCTAGTACTTGGGACAACGATCCCGGGAGAGGGGTGAATTGCCTCTTGTTGTTCCTCCTTTGAGAAGGTTGACGACCCGTGCTTTGTTGTTGAGCTTCTACTACTTGGATTGCTGGGACAAGATTAACATTCCGTCGGCCCGGTTGAGTGTAAGCCACATTCACTTCAGCTACCGGTTCTTTCTCCTTTCTTGTATCAAATCTTTTGGTCGAGGAAGACGGCTCCACGAACCACCCATCTTTCAGCCCTATCTCAATCTGTTCGCCTATGGGGATGAGTTGATTGAAGTTGTCGGCCGGAATGGCTACCATCCGGTTACGGTATTCGAATGGAAGAGTTTTAATGAACATCCTCTTCAATTCACTGTCTATAGGTTCCGGGACAACCTGAGCAGCTATATTTCTCCATCTGATAGCATAATCCTTGAATGACTCATTCTTCTTCATTTGAGCACGCTTGAGGTCATCGCGGGTGGAAATGATGTCCGTTATGAACCTGTACTGCTTTAGGAATGCTTCACTAACTTCCTTCCAGGTTTTGAGGCCATTTATCTTCTTCATGAGATACCAGTTCAAGGAAAGACCCGTCAAACTTGCCTGAAATGCATGAATTATCAGGAGTTCATTATCAACGTACGGTGTCATTTGTACGTGATATAGCTGCAGGTGGGCTTTTGGGCAGGAGGTGCCATTGTACTTGTCAAAGTCTGGCATCTTAAACTTCTTCGGGATTTTGATCTGTGAGTATAGAGACAAGTCGATTGAGGGTGAATCATGTGAGCCTTCCAGCTGCTTCACTCTCTCTTCAAGTTTGTTGACCCGTTCATCAGGTTTGTCCTTGTTGACGATAATCTGGACGGGATCATTTACTAAATCGGGAAGGTCGTCATCTTCTTCACTATCGACATTCTTTCCACCTTTATGCTTTGGGGCTGATGCCTGAGGGGATGCAGGAACGGGAGTCAGCCGAAGGGCTTTGATCTCAGCGGACATCTGTTGCATTGCGGTGAGGACTTGCTTCATTTGGTCCTCAATGCCAACGACACGATCTCGTAAGTCAGTTTGATCGGCCATTCTTGTTCTCGACCGCGTACGTATAGGCGATCGTGACCGGTCCGTAATTACCTGATGTAAAAGAAATGAACCAAATAAGCACATGGTCAAAACAAGGTTGGTCCATGACACGCTTCTAGTCTTTTTTTGTTTATTCATGACAATATTTGTATATGGACGAGACTTTATGAAAAGTGATCTAGGCAAAGAAATATAAATGACGCCCTAGACACAACCTAGGAAATAGAAGCAATAAAATCCCTAATCATAAAACTATGAAAAACAAAAATTGAGACTCCCTAGAAACTATGAATTGAAAACAAATTCTCTAAAGCCCCCCCCCTTTTTTTATAAAAGAAAGACGATGGCAAACTTCTTAGGAAAATAATTACCTATGACACATCTAGGAAAATAAAGACATAGATTGGAAATAAATTCTCTAAAAGAGCTTTCTTTCTTTCTTTTTTTTTTAAAAAAGACTCAATGATTATTACTTTCAAATTTAAAACCAACCTAGACCTATCATGGACCGACCAAAGAAAATACGGAACATAAATAAATTGCGAGATAAAGGTTCAGAAAACTTACTTCACCTAATAGAACCATAGCAATCACAAAGACATGCGCATGAAAGGTGAGGTTCGATTTCTATCTAGACTCTGGCTTGCAAAATGGAGACGCGAGGATTACCGGGCTAAACCAGTCATGGTTGTGGTTAGGCCGAGGTTCCCCTGACTCCGGCTTAGTCAAGGAGCCGACCCGGGTTGCAAAAGGTGCAACCGTGGTGGGAACTCAATGACACCGTGAAAAACTTTCGGGACCAAGGAGGGCGACCCATACCACGCAGGTGTGGTCGGGGTGTCCGCTGTCTTAGTACCATCCTAAACCTGTGCCGCCCAGGTCCGGCAGCGGGTAGTGTGTGTGCTGTAGTGTAAATGCAAGGCATGCACAGCAGGTTATATCATACAGCGCTTCGTGCATAAAATAAACCATTCATCCAAACACCTCCCTGCAAAACAAGGGTTAACAATCACGCCTCCCCTTATACCTCCCATTCTGCAAAAACATTTAACACCTAAAATGTTAGGGACGTATCTGGGATCCTCGCTGCCAAACAAAAATATTTTTTTTGAAAAGAAAAACTTTCCTAAGTCCACTAAGAGTTTTAACTCAAGTCCCCAGCGGAGTCGCCAAGCTGTCGCGACCTAAAATTTGCTCTCAGGCTAATGGATTGTTAAGACTAAGCCTAACTCGGGCCCTCCCAAGCCCTACCAATTCGCAACTTAGAGTTTAAGTTTTTAACATGCAAATGTTTTTATGCTTGGAGTCGCCACTAATCTATTTGTGGTAGGTCGATTAGAAACCTAAATAAAACATAGGGAGATATGTTTTATTCCTGCAAACCAGAGATTCTAAGCTCGGGGACTTGATTACGCTAGATCTAGTCAGCGCCCTTTCGGTACCTTTTCTTTTCAAAAAGTGTTTTGACAGACAGTTTGGATTTATTTTAACTTAGGCACTAACATGTGAGGTGATCATACGGGTGCACAAACCACCAAAGTAACACCCAATAATCAAAACATTAAATAAATTGCAAAATTGGGAGAATTACTTACCTCGAAGCAACGTAAGCATCTGCATTGTTAGCTAGAAAATCACATCAACAATCCTAATATGATTTCTAATTAACAAGCAGTTCACCCAATATTTTTTTAGAATTTTCACTTATTTAACTGAAAGCTAATCTATATGTAATGACGTACAAAAATTAACATGCGATTAATGTAGCCTAACATGCAAACTATATGTCATGCGATGACATGACCTAATTCTAATGATGGACAAATGATTTATTTATGGTATTTTCAAATGAAATTCGGAATAAAAAAATGCCTAAAATAACATGCAATCTAACAACTTCTTTTTTTTTGGTATTTTTTTTAAAATTTAAAATTACCCTAAAATGAACCATCGAAATCAGGATAATATCTAAATTAAACTAGGAAATAAATTACTCTAATTCCTAATTTAAATTAAAAAGTTATCCTATCGACTTATTCAAAGCAAGTTATTCTAAACCTATCCTAAATATGCATCATTATCCTCTAATAAATTAATTCAAATTGTATCTAATCTTTTTGGCTTTTCTTTTAAATCAAATAAGAGATAAACACCACCATCAAATTAATATCCACACGATCCGCAAAATTTTCCTTATCAAATTTAAACGAGGCAAAGGAATCAAACTAACGGTCATATCTATAGGGTTATAGATATTGACGGAAAGTTGATTTGTCAAATTTGGAAAGCAAATAAAATCTATTATCATATCCAAGTGATTATGGACAAGATAACGATTTCCCGTATCGCCGCGTATCGTACCTTAGGGATAAGGTCAGATAGTCATCCAGATACGTTGCTAAATTAGGCAAAATTCCTAATTTTAAGTATTTCAAATATTTGCGGATATTGCATGCATTATCCCTAAGATATCTAGTAAACCAACAAAGAATATCCACGAAATATCTAAATTATCCGAAAACTAGGAAATTAAATCTTTAAAAGAAATATTCGGATAATCTTACCTAATTTGCGGATAACTTCCAAATTCGAACTCAGTGTCGGATCGGGCTCGCGGATCGCGGGATGGTGTGGAGTGGACCGGAAGCGGCGGAACGGCGGTGACAACGGCGAGGGTTCTAGCGGTGAGGGCTTGACGAATCGGAGATCACGGTCTAGCGGGTGTCATGAAGAAGCGGCAACAACGTTACGCCGTGATGAAGATAGGATCAGTGACTCGGTGAGGTTGACGCAGCAAAGCTTGCAGCTTGGGCACGTCGAGGGGAGAGTAGGTCACGCCGATGCAGGCTTCGTCTCTACGAGCGTCTTCTTAATTGTGAATGGTTCAATAATGCACTCCTTCAGAAGCTTTCTCGCCACCTCGCCCACGAGTCATCACATGCACATAAAATATTTTTTTCTCTTTCTACCTTGGCAACAACTTTCCAGCGGGCACGGCGTCCAGGAATCTCAACCACAGCAACGCGCAATTAGACTTGTCCCAAAGATCGGTTCAGTGAAGACAAGCGGTCGTATTGATGGATTTGCAGTGGACTGACTTCTCGGAACACTGCTGACTTGAGGACGTCGCCAGGGATGCGGGGATCACTCGATGGTGGTCTGGAGAAGAAAAACAATGACGTCGTGGGCGCTGAACTCGGAGCAGCAAACGACGCTTGGTGGCTTCGTCGTCAGAGGGCTGGTTCGACGTTGTTGTCAGTGGTGCGGCCACTGATCTAGCCGCGAAAGGATGGGGGATTGGCCGTGAAGGATCAAGCCAAGCTCCTTCTCTCTCTTTTCGCTCTAATTCTCGCTCACGTGTGTCTCCCGTGCTCTCAGAAATTGTGTTCTTTGAAAATTATGAGAACCTCCCCCTCATTGAAGGGTATAGTCACATATTTATATTGAAACCCTAGGTTAATTGACCGGATTTCCTAGTCCTAATGGGCTTAGACTTAGGCTTTTATCCCTTAATTTTTTTAATTCCAAATGGGCTAAACTAATTCGGGCTAATTTAAGCTCAAATTAAAATAACCAAAGCCTTTTAGACTTGTGAATTTTGGCCCCCAATCCCTTGAGTGAGCCGAGTGCTCGAGCTCGGTTTACGCGATGAATTTTCAGCTTTCTCACCACTGTCGGTCCAATGCGAAATGCAATTAACTTATATGAACCTAAACTATATGCTATGCAATTTTAATATTTTTGTTTAGGGCTTAAAATTTAATCCCTAATTTTCTATTAAAATTATTATTAAATAGTCGGTCGAAATTTAGCTGTCAACATGGCACAAAAGTGATCTCCGTACACAACTTATAGCACTTATAGTGTTCTTTTACCGATCAAAAAGGGAAGACAAGATGGACAACATTACATTCATGAGGAAGCAAGATGGACAAAATTACATTTGTGAGGAACCAAGATGCACAAAAACTTTTCCCTATTTGGAGACCTAGAGTACCCGTTCGGACCTACATAAGCAGAGGTTGCAAATGATACATCACCTGACGAGGCAGCTGAGATGAACATGATTAGGGAAAATATTGCAAATAAAATAGTAAGGGATCATAATATGCATGAGATCCCGTGACTTGTATTTCCGACTTTTGTAAAGTGTTTGTAAACTATTATGAATACATTTCTATTGATCGTATTAAGGCCATCCATGGCTTTTGTAATGAGTTTGTAAACTATTATGAATATATATCTATTAATCGAATTAGGCCATCCAATTCTACATCATATATGTTATGATTTTATTTATTAGGCCATGCCACTCTCATATTGACCCCATAAAGGTATTTGTTTTAAACTTAAAAATCACGAATTTAGGAATGTTGAAGTAATTAAAAATACCAAAGAAGTTGTCTTCTTCAAAAACTTTTAGCAGATAATCATATAAAAAAATTGGGAATAGAAATTTTTGTATTCCAAGAATAAAAATTTTGTGTAGTTATTAAACGCATTTATGTTTTTTTCTATTCTAGGAATAGAAATTTTATACAGTTACCAAACATGTTTTTTTGCTCAGAAACTGTTCTAGAGAATAAAAATAGAAAAAGCTATTTCTGATCAAAAATTGTTTCTGGGAACAAAAATGTTACCAAATAGACCTTAGTCCTCACAAGTAAAGAGTTCAAAAACATCATGGTTGGAAAACATAAAGATCATACGAGTAAAATACAAGAAAAGGGAGAGGGAGTTTACAGTCAAACAACACAACCGAATCCCTTCTACGGTGGTGACTTCCATCACCGCCATTTAGAGCGCGTTTGGTAACGCTTTTGTTTATCTATTTTTCTGTTTTTCTGTTCCCTGGAACAAAAAAAGAACAGAAATCCGTTTAGTAACGCATTTTATTTTTCTATTTCCTGGAATAGAAAAGTGGCTAAGAAATAGATTTAGACTAGAAATAAGAAATAGAAAAAATCTACTTCTTTGTTCCTAGAAATAGAAATAGAAATTGAAAGGTCCAATCCTCAAGCCGCAACCTCAGCTCCTCCTCCATCCTTCGTCGTCTGCAAATCGTCTTGAAGCACTGGTCCGGTCCATTCTCGGCAAAAATAATAAAAAAAAATTAAAAAATTCCAAAAATTCCAAAAATTCATAAAAATCAGAAAAATTCTCAGAAAATCCATAAAAATCAAAAAACTCAGAAAATCCATAAAAATTTACAAAATTCAGAAATTGAAAAAATTTAAAAAATTTCATAAAAAGCTTTCTCGAAAATAAAAAGGAACAAATTTCGGGAAAGTAAAAAGTTTTAATAAACTTTTCCCCAAAAAAAATAAAAAAATAAAAAATTCACATAATGGCTTAGAATAAATTAAAAAATTCCGAAAATTCATA
Organism: Syzygium syzygioides; assembly: GCA_031216285.1. Taxonomy (NCBI): domain Eukaryota; kingdom Viridiplantae; phylum Streptophyta; class Magnoliopsida; order Myrtales; family Myrtaceae; genus Syzygium; species Syzygium syzygioides. The sequence goes on from CM062249.1 coordinate 32,339,108, forward strand.
AAAATTAGAAAATTTTCAGAAAAATCCCATAAAAAATTTGAAAATTAAAAAATTCCCAAAATTCATATAAATCAAAAAAATTCTCAAAAGATCCATAAAAATCAGAAAAAACTCTTAAAACCCTTAAATATTTGCAAAATTTCAAAATTTCAAAATTTAAAAAATTTCATAAAATATTTTCGGAAAAATAAAAAGAAACAAATTTAGGGAAAGTAAAAAATTTTAATAAATTTTACCCCCAAAAAATATAAAAACATTCACATAATGGCTTAGAATACATGTGGCCACTCACTTTGAGTGAAATTTAAATTTTTGAGGTGCCCAAGTAGTATTTTTGAAGATTCCTTAGTTTAGAGATTAAAAGGGGTTTTAAACCCCTAAAAAGGATTAGACAAACCAATAAATCATGCTTATTGATTTTTTTTCACTTATAACTTGCACTTATAGTTAAATAAAAGATATAGATTTGAATGCAAAAAATTGGGAATAGAAATTTTATGTAGTTACCAAACGCATTTCTATTCCTTTTCTATTTCGGGAATAGAAATTTTGTGCAGTTACCAAACACATTTCTGTTCTAGAAATAGAAATTTTGTGCAATTACCAAACGCATTATTTTGTTCAGAAACTCTTCCAGGAAATAGAAATAGAAAAAAATTTTTCTGAAAAGAAATTGTTCCCAGAAATAGAAACGTTACCGTAGGCACCCTTAGCCAGCCGCGCTCTACACAGTAGTCAATCCTTCCCTCGGCCAAGCTCCTGCTCCTCTGAGGATCTTCTGCTGCTTCCTGAGTCATGACCGCAACGACACTACGCCAGCCATGAGTGCCAGCCATCATGACAACACCAGCAACGAGTCCTGACCGCCACCACCGCATCCTACTTGTCATCGGTGTGCCCATCAACAACAACCAACATACAATGATGACCTACTACTAATTCCTTGCACCACCGCAAGACCATAGACCAGCCGTGACCAACCTCAGCCTTGCCGTGAACCTTTCGACGATGTTGCTGCCCTGATCTACTCCACCGTGACAACCAACATCCTTGCCCACCTATAGCGGAGAAGCCGAGTCTAAAAGGTGGGACAAAATATTGATTCACAAAATCGATTCGTACAGTGATATGAAAACTGCATTTGGTCGATTATGTCTCATTCTAATTGAAGCGTTTTACTTACGATTCATGGCGTCATAAATAAAGTTCTTAATTTACCTTAGAAGAAAAAATTTAGTGATAAAGTACTCTCCTTGCTCTCAAATAGAGTAAGATGATGGATTGCGGTTATTTACAATTCATGGCGTCATAAAGAAAGTACGTCTTATTTAGTCATATCACACATCAATAAAGTAAGAAGATAGATCACAGTTACCAATGTACGTCTTATTTAGTCCTATCACACATCGATAACTCAAAAAAGACATCAATGGATTTATGACCATTAAACATGGTATCTTTTGCTTGTGGAGATAGATATGACCTTTTTTTTTTTATAAATAAGTCTTGTTTTTTTAGGCAAGAATAAAATGAGTCTGGTTAACATGTGGGAATTGGTTCATCTAATCATATAATTTGCCACGTAAAATATCATGAGACTAGCTAAGTACTTTATGGTCCACAGCATTTTTCGACTTACCTATTCTAGTATACACATTACAAACATAATGAAGTGATTTCTTTAGATTGAATCAGGCGACAAATGAAATGCTATAATGGCTATATGTAGGAGGGCGGAGGAGATTTCCTCTGATCATACTTCAGATCGATGCGTTACCAATATATGTCGGAATCAATCACAAATTAACTCAAAATAAAAAGGGGATGATGTCTATAACTTAAAACCTACAAATTAGAAAGATTGGTTGGAAAAACTTTCTCTGATTAGGAACAGAAGAACACAGAGACTCTCTCATAGCATCTCACACGCTGATGCCCTTTTCTAAAACTTGAAAAGAGACCATATTACAAAAAATAAGAAAGATTCGTGCGTTATCACGAGAGAGATCATCAATGAATTAAATTAAATAAAAAAATTTCGAAATTTGAAAGGGAATATATCTATTAAACAGGGCTACAGGTTTTCGCGAGAGATTTCTATGGAAAAATAGGCCGATTTGTATGCGCAAACTAATCGATACCTCTCCTTCTTGGTTATTTCCTATTGGCAAGAACCATAAACACGTAAGAAACGCGTACCCTTCTCATCATGTTGACTCTATTTTGATTTAATTCGTGTACGTTCACCCGTCGTTCTCTCTTCAAAGTCTCCATTTGGGCCATGCCCGGCCGAAAGGTTCTGGCACCTCCCTTCTTTTAGACATGCAAGTACATTCTGTTCCTCCTTTTCTGGAGTCCGCAAAACGTATTATAAATTCAATGCCATCAAAGTTTGGTTTTGTCCCATCTTTCAGATTCCTTGATACATCCATTTATTTTCTTTCTCTTAGGGATGCGTGACTGTGTGCTTCTCCTTTGAAGCAGGTGGTCACGTAATCCTTCCCTTTCACCCATCTTCATCTCTCTCTCTCTCTCTCTCTCTCTCTCTCTCTCTCTCTCTCTCTCTCTCTCTGATTCTTCAATGGAGATCGATGGTATAGCAGGAGGAGGGAGGCCGAAGATTGTTGAAGTAGACTCGATTGATGGACACCACGATGGTCGCGTAGAGGGAAACAAGGGACTGAGGAAAATCAAGAAATTGGATTCGTTTGATATAGAGACTACCCGGCTGAAGTCAGACCAAGGCCATTCACCGAACCAGGTTGGTGTTTATCCAGTTTCCTTAGAAAGGCAAAAACAAAGAGAAAAGGCTTTTCCTTTCAATAAAAATACTCCGGTTGAAAAAATATTATTTGCAAATTAACATTAGGGCAACTGTTCCCAATTTTTTTTATTTTTGTTTTTGCATGAACGTGTACGTAATAAAATTTTTAAAACTCTATAGAGAATTTATTCTTGGAGAAATAGATTAATTGAAATGATTTTTTTTCATTTTCTTTCGATTATGGGAGTTGTAGCGCACTCTAATTGTATGAATGTGTGCAATTATCAAAGAATTTTTTTTTAATGTGTAGGGATCAGGAAAAATCTCTAACGATTTCCATAGTTTAGGGATTGAGATTTGAAATGATTATTATCCGATGAAAGGGATTTAATAAGTTGAAAATATGCCAAGAGATTTATGGATTCAACAAACACTTCAATCGCAAGAAAAGAGGGACACAAGCATCTTTTCCCCGCTAATTGCTTGCGACTGATTGAAGATACTTTGATTTTAATTTTAAAGGTTTATGTCGTTTACAATTTTTGAAAATGGCATCATCACTCGAATTAGCTAGACGTAAAAACTCAAAGGGAAGAAGATGGTTAAGGGTCGTGCCGTTTGCTATGTCTTTGATACATATACCTAGTAAAATATAAAAAGGAGAAATAGATGTTCTCTCGAATTGATAGTTAACATCTTTTGTTTCCCGTGTTTGTTTCTGGGCTGTGTATATGTAATCGATCGAAAGTTCTAACACAATCGTAGCAAGAGTGAAGCTAGGAAATGCTTTCATGATCATGATTTGGTTACGGTCTTTTCAAATGCAGAATCTGCCATGGGGGATGGTAATGAAGCTTGCGATTCAAAGCATTGGGGTGGTGTACGGCGATATAGGCACATCCCCTCTCTATGTCATGGCAGGAATTTTTCCAAACGGGATAAAACACGAAGAAGATCTCCTCGGAGCACTATCTCTGATCTTTTATTCGATCATTGTCATTTACTTGATCAAGTATGTCTTCATCGTTCTATCAGCAAATGACAATGGCGATGGTAAGCGATTTCTCTCTAGCCGTATCACCACAGAATTCATTTGCTACATAGCAGGTTCTTTATTCTCTCTCTATGCCAAATCATGCGCTAATGTAGTTAGGGTTTTGGCTATGACAATATAGGAGGAACGTTTGCTTTGTACTCTCTAATATGTCGCTATGCCAAGGCGAGCTTGACCCCTAACCAACAAGCCGAGGACAGGGAAATCTCGAACTACCGCCTTGAGGTGCCGAGCCACCGCCTCCGGTGGGCCTCCACAGTGAAGTCCTTGCTCGAGAATAGGAAAACGGCCAAGTACTTGCTCTTGTTTGTGACTATGTTGGCCACCGCCATGGTCATCGGAGACGGGATTCTCACACCATGCATATCCGGTAGTAATTCTATTATCGAGATTTTCTTTAAGAGAAAAGAATGATGCACCAATAGGTTTTTAATTTTTCAAGTAATCTATTTTGAATATATATATATATATATATATATATATATATCTATTTCCTAATGATTTTTTACAGTACATTCAATCGCAGGTAATATTACAATATAAAACGACACACTATATTTAATGTCTCGGCTTATCTATAGATCTAATTAGTTCTCTTGGGTGAATTTCAATAGATGGTTCTGATTCTTTTCTCCTTTTATGAGGAAGTATTGTCGGCTGTTGGGGGCGTAAGAGAAGCTGCAAGTTCACTTGGAGATGATCAAATCATGTGGATCTCCGTGGTGATCTTGATCCTTCTGTTTCAAGTCCAGAGGTTCGGGACTCACAAAGTCGGATACGGCTTTGCCCCGATTCTTTCTTTATGGTTCCTCAGTATCGCAATGATCGGCATCTACAATTTCGCGAAACATGACCCGGGAGTGATCAGAGCCGTCAATCCGCTCTACATTGTCCAATACTTCAGGAGGAACAAAAAAGAAGCATGGATTTCTCTTGGAGGGATCTTTCTCTGCTTAACTGGTAATCCAAACATTTAGTCTTTCCATTAATTAGTTATTCATAACTGATGACATATAGCTAAACATCATTCAAATGATTCATCTATTAGTCAATTATTTTTTTCATTTTAACCTAGATATGTAACTTTTTTTAATGAATTGACTCTGGTTTTACGCTCTGAGCCTTTGATTATAGGTTCTGAAGCATTGTTTGCCGATCTGGGGCACTTTAATATTCTCTCCATTCAGTTGAGTTCATGCGTAGTTGTCTTTCCTTCAATCATCCTCGCTTACTTTGGTCAAGCGGCATATCTCCGAAAGCACACTGAAGATGTTGCTAGCACTTTCTATAGTTCGATACCAAGTAAGCTTTCTACTGCTACTTCATCTGATGCATCATTTATCCTGTGGGGTCATCCAATGAATCTATCTAAACTTTTGATGCAGAACCGGTGTATTGGCCAATGTTTGTGGTAGCGGTGTTGGCGGCGATAATAGCAAGTCAAGCCATGATATCGGCCACGTACGCCATAGTGAAGCAGTCGGTCGCGCTCGGGTGCTTCCCACGCGTGAAGGTCGTGCACACTTCGCAAAACCACGAGGGTCAGATCTACATACCTGAGGTCAACACCCTTCTCATGTTGGCCTGTGTTGGTGTCACCCTTGGCTTCAAGACCACATTGCAGTTGGGCAATGCTTACGGTAAGCAAAAAGGATCGCACTATATACGCACACAGTTAGTGTCCTTATGCCGATTCCCTAATTCATTAAGTTACCAAACTGGGTTTATTGAAAGGGAATTCGCATTTATTCGTAAATCTCTATTACAGGAATTGCGGTAGCATTCGTCTTCACTATCACGTCCACATTCCTCATTATTGTGATGGTCATGATTTGGAAGACCAACATATTGCTCATAATTCTCTATGTCCTCACCATCGGGCTCGCGGAGTACGTGTTTCTAAGCTCGGTCCTCTACAAATTCGTGGATGGGGGTTATGTCCCACTCGTCTTCGCTGCCGTGATGGTCACCATCATGTTCATATGGAATTATGGATACCGAAAGAAGTACGAGTATGAGTTCGAGAACAAGGTCTCGAGAGAAGCCCTCATCACGATCATGTCGAACGCAAACATCCACCGGGTCCCTGCGGTCGCCCTATTCTACACCGAGCTCGTCCATGGCATTTCCCCAATATTCACCCAATACGTTGCCAATGTACCGGCTTTGCACTCGGTCCTTGTCTTCGTCTCGATCAAGTCATTGCCCATAAGCAAGGTGCCCCTCGAGGAGCGGTTCGTCTTTCGACAGGTGGAGCCTGAGGAGTCGGGCATCTATCGGTGCGTTGTGAGATACGGATATCGAGATGCAAAGATGGAGCGGCAATTCTTTGAACAGGTCTTGATCGACCGATTGAAGGATTTCATTCGGAAGGATGCACCACACGCCGCGGACGAGCGAGGCGAGGCTAGTGACCATGGAGTCGCAAAGGTCAATGAAGAGAGAGTGAGTAGAGAGATTGGATTGGTGGATGAAGCAATCAAGATCGGAGGGATCATGTACCTGATGGGTCAGAGTGAGGTGATAGTTTCGAGGAGTTCAGGCTTGGCAAAAAGGTTTGTGATTAATTGCTTGTACAACTGGTTGAAGAGGAATGTGAGGCAACAAGAGGAAGTGTTCAACATTCCTCACAATAGGCTGCTCAAAGTTGGGATCACTTATGAGATCTAATGGATAATGTCCCCCTAGAGATACAGTTGAGATTGAAAATTTCTATTTGGTTGTTTGCTTCGTCCCCCTAGTGACTATTCAAGGAAAGTTCGTGAAGTACTTCGGTTGTCTCCTTTGTCCTTTCACAGACTATATTAGCAAAGTTTGTGTTGCTTTATGAAACTTCCTCACGGTATTCAAAATATAGCGGGAGTGTTTAATTTCATATTTTGTGAAATTGTTCTCCATAACAGATTTGTTTTAAACATACTGTCGGTATTAATTGGAACTTGCATTTATTTGATGAAATTTGGTAAATAGCTTTTGAGAAGGGCTTGACAGAAATGGGATGTAGTAGGCCATGGCTACATCACCAAGCTTTCATTGGCTGCTTGAGTTGGAGCTTAACATAAATTTCTCATTTAAACACATTACAGCTTTTCCGAGCTTTGCAAGAACCCCTATAATTTTGCTTAGTTCTTCTCTAATTGTTGAACAGTATGGTCAAGTGGCGCTCCAATACGTTGATGTCATTTCAATCTTATGTAAAATTTATGACAAATATATTAACGCATGATAAAATAGTATATACACTGATATCTAATGTAAGGATGTTTCGCAAATTACTTATCTCTAATGCTGATAATGAAGGTATACGTACTACGAGGACTTCATCAATGAACACGTGAATATTTGCCAATAGGCATGCGGTCCTTAAAACAAGGAAAGTAGGCACGGTGAACGTGCTAACATTTAAAACAAATAAGTAAATTTATAATTTTTATTTCCTAAAACATTGGCTATAAAAACTCCTTGCAATCTGGAAACAACTTTGACCGAAAAAAAATCTGGGAAACCACGTGCTTGACCATAGATTTCCAATTTTTTAGTACTAAGCTCGAATACTTGAGCTCATATCTTTTTTCACCTAAATTTGTCATTATGTAGGCCATGGACACCCTACTCCAACAAATTAGATAGTTTTTCTCATTGCATATAACATAGACGACCACGTGAAATTGGTACTTTTAAAAAGGGTTATTATCACGAAAAACTCTAAATCGGTATACATAAATTTACCAAAAATTAATTTTTTAACTACCAAAAACCCAAACCAATACACCTACGACAAACTTACTATTCGTTAGTTTCCGTTAAATTTTACTGTCAAATTGTTAGGTTAAATGACACATGATAGTTGACAAATGTATCATTTGGAGTTTTACCCTATGTTTATCGCAGCTATATTAATTTGTGATTTTTTTCTTATTAATTCAATTTAGTGAAGGGTAAATTTGTCACAAATGTATCAATTTGAGATTTTTGTTGATCAAAAAATTAGTTTATGAAAAACTTATCACAGGCGCACCAGTTTGGGATTTTTAGTGGTCAAAAGATTAGTTTACAGTAAATTTGTCACATGTATATCAGTTTGAAGTTTTTCGTGGTATTAACCCATTTTAAAACAAAAATAGTAAGTTTAGTGAAAATGTGAACTTTCAAAACAAATTGGTACTTTCATAATTTTCTGTTTCCAATAAAAATGGCTAAAAAGTCTCCTTGCAACCTGGAAAATAATGTGCTTAGTCATGCGCTTTCAATTTTTTATTTCTAAGGACAAATGCTTGAGCTTATATCTTTTCTTTTTAACCTAAATTTGTCATTGTGTAGGCTGTGAATCTTGCTCCCAAGAAATTAGGAAGTTTTTCTCATTGAGTATAACATAGATGATTGTGCACAATTGGTACTTTTAAAACAAAGAAAGCAAGCACAGTAAACAAGTGAATAGTTAAAACCAAGTGGCACTTTTATAACATTCTATTTCCTAAAAATTCGGCTGTAAAAGCTCCTTGCAATCTAGGTAATCATGTGCTTAACCACGGATTTTCAATTTCTTATTACTAATTTTTTTTCACCTAAATTTGTCATTAAGTAGGCCATTGCTCCCTAAACCCAAGCAATTAGGTACTTTTTCTCATTAAATATAACATAGATCATCGTGCGCAATTGGTACTTTTGAAACAAGAAAGTAAGTATGTAAAACAAGTGAACTATCAAATCAGATTGGTACTTCTATAACTTTCTGTTTCCAAAGTAATGGCAAAAAAAGGCTCCTTGCAATCCGGGAAATCATGTGCTTAACCATGGATTTTTTAGCCATAATTATTGGAAACAAAAAGGTATAAAAGTACTCGAACAAAAAAAAAGAAAAGAAAGGTATAAAAGTACCAATATGTTTTTTAAAGTACACATTTTCACTATGCTAGCTTTCTTTGCTTTTAAAGTACCAATTACGTTAAGAACCTCTCTGACTCTCTTCTCTCGGAAGAGTTTCTCTCTACCCATCGGGGTAGCCTCCAAAATGGAAACCCTAACTGCATAACCCCCATATCATCTCGCATGTGAAAGCTTCCTTCTTCCCTCGAAGCATATTTAGTCAAGGTAAACCCTAAATGTTCCTCTCACACTTTCCTCTTCTGGCTCTTTCACTTTGAGTCCAAAAATTATTCTCGGCAACCCAAAGAGTCGAAATCCATATACCCACCCACTACTCCTCATCTTGTTTACTCATAAAGATTCGAACACGCAAATCCATCCTTGAGAACTCTAGCTGTAGCTGGAACCCCTTGGTGAAGGCGGGAGACCCTAGTCTCATCCAGTTCGGGGCTTCATAGCTGTGGCGGGTCTTGTACACTTCAATGGAGCCGAAAGATGACGAAAACCAGAGGCTTGCCCTGCTCTGCAAACGATTAGGAAGATTGTGGTCAGACAAAGTTACGAAGAATGTGGAAGGTGTTCTGGCATGTGGAAGGTGTTCTGGCAGCAGCAAAAGGTAAAGATTGTAGACTGACATTGATAGGGCAACTACTAAAAAATCTAAAAATTAACTTTCAAGCTCTCCAAAACACAATGAGGAGGGCGTGGAGAGTGGAAAGTGCAGTATTCACACCTTTAGAGTAGGGTATTTTTGCTATAACCTTTGATTCCCTAGCTGTGAGGAACAAAGTGATGGACCTTGGTTCTTGGTCTTTCATGAACAATCTCTTGATCTTGAAACCATGGGAACCAAACACCTCTGCTTTAAGCTATAGATTCAATTCATGTGACTTCTAGGTACATATTCTGGGGCTCCCTTTCGAGTGGCTTTCAGTGGAAGTTGTTCGTGAGGTTGCTGGTAATATAGGCCAAGTACAAGAAGTTAGAATTGAAACAAGAGGAATGGTGTCTTATGGGAGGGTGCGAGTGACATTGGATCTTAACCTACCCCTACAGTCAAGCATGATTGCTGATAATGAAGGAAAGAAATTTGGCTGGATTTTAAATATGAGAGGCTCCCTTATTTCTGTTTCTCTTGTGGAAAAATAGGGCATTATGCTTCAAAATGTGAGGAGCTACCATTAAGTGTCGAGGATGTGAACATAGAGGAAGACAAACTTTTCGGCCCTTGGCTGAAGGTTGAAGTAAGCAACTATAGTCCGTTTCGGAAGCTATTTCACAGCAAAGACTTAGCACAACCAATGGAAGAGGAGAGAATCCCGGCAACATCAACCCACTTTGGACAAATAGTTATATATGGAAAGAGCGGCTCGACCCACATCCAGCAAATTTCTCAAAGAGAGGAGGATAACGCACAAACTAAACTCTCTGGAAGGATCAGTTCAGAAGATCAAAGTGAGCAACAGGCTAAATTTCCCAAGTTCTTGATTCGTGACCAAGGACTTCCCAAGGAATTGAACTCTATCATGGCACAAGCTTGCTCCAACAAAAAGAGGCTAAGCGGCAAGAAAACTCCTGTGCGGAAGAAAACCAGAAGGTTTAGCCCATATGACACTCAAGGGGATAAACTGTTACTATTAGACGAAGCTCAACTGCTGGAAACACCAATACGGGAAGTGGAAGGTACTGGAAAATGGGCTGTGGTGGCTAGCCCTAATAAGCCACCGGAAACATTATGAAAATCATAAGTTGGAACTGTCAGGGGTTGGGCACATCTCTGACGGTCCAACATTTGAGAGCCCTAGTGGCTCAGGAAAGGCTTGACTAGCTTTTTCTTATGGAAACAAAAAATTGAGAAGAAAGGATCCAAGGGGTACAGAGGATGTTGAAGTTTGATGAATGATTTGTTGTCAACCCAAGGGGAACAAGGGGTGGCTTAGCAATTTTGTGGAATGCTCATGCGGCACAATCAATCTTACACGCTTCAGATGAAGTAATAGATATCGAATGTGAAGAGGAGGTCGATAAAATGAAGATGAGAGTTACATTTGTACATGCACCATCAACTTTCCAAGAAAGAACCAAGACGTGAGATGAAATCTATAAAATTAGCCAGAGCAACCAGCTGCCTTTTGCTTGGGGGATTTCAACGAAATAATGTACCATTGGGAGAAGGTGGGCAAACGATTGGCCGAACACTACAGACTACATACTTTTAGGGAGTTTCTACACAGCTGTGAACTAATGGACCTAGAAAGTAAAGGTTGTGCATATACCTGGTCCAACAATCGTGAAGGAGATGAGCTGGCGAAGGAAATACTAGATAGAGCAATTAGCACCATGAAATGGAGATTACAGTTCCTTAAGGCAGAAGTGCATGCATTAACGGCTGTTGGTTCGGATCACTGCCCGATCCTAGTAACTAGCCATCTAGCCCGAAAGAGAACTAAGAAGAGTTTCAGCTTTGAAGCATACTAGATAGAGGACGACGAATGCAGAGAGGTAATCAATAGGGCATGGTATTCTTCAGCGACAGTAAATGAGGGCCTTGGGATAAGAATGAGTAACGCTACTGTCGCCCTACAAAGGTGGAGCAAGGGGAAGTTTACTTATGGGCAGGGGAAAATAAAGATCCTAATGCAACAAATACAGTTCATCACAAACCAGCCAACTACAGGAAAGGAAAAGGAACAACTGCAAAGTTGAGGAATGAGGTTCAAAGGCTATGGAGTCAGCAGGGAATGTATTGGGCAATGCTCTCGAGGATCAATTGGCTAAAGTGGGGGGACCAAAACATCAAGTTCTTTCGTGCTTCAACCATACAAAGGAGACACAGAAACAAAATTTCAATGCCAAAGGATAATATAGGGAACTGGACCCGTGACCAAGAGCAAATAAAGACGATGTCCTATGACTTCTTTAGGGATCTGTATACCTCAGCTGGTCAAAGACAATTCACCCCACTGCTTCAATATTGCTCATGCAGAGTTAAGGAGGAAACAAACAGCAGGCTACTCGAGGAAGTTACACTAGAGAAAGTCAAGCAAGCTACGTTCCAACTTGGTTCTTCAAAGGCCCCAGGTCCGGATGATTTGCATGGACAATTTTTCCAACATTACTGGGAAGATATAAAGCAGGAAGTAGTATCAGAGGTCAGGAACTTCTTTCTCACTGGCGTGCTTGATCCTCAGTTAAATAGAATACTCATTTCCTTGGTGCCAAAAGTGAAAAACCCAGAGAAGCTAGAAGAGTTTAGACCCATTAGCTTGTGCAATTTCGCATATAAGATCATTTTGAAAGTACTAGCTAATAGACTAAAACCATGGCTCCCAGAGTTGATAGAAGTTGAACAGAGTGCCTTTGTAGGAAGACGGCAAATTCAGGATAATATTCTTGTTGTCCAGGAAGTTTTGCACCAAATAAGGGTTCGGAAGCGCAAACAAAAATTTCAGGCGATCTTAAAGTTAGACATGCAAAAGGCTTACGATCGGATCGAATGGGACTTCTTAAAGGCTTATATGATTACAATGGGGTTCAATGAAAGATGGGTAAATTTGATAATACAATGTGTTACAACAACCTCACTGAGTATTAAACTTAATGGGGAACCCTTGCCCTACTTCCAACCTACAAGAGAAGTAAGGCAAGGTGACCCCTTATCCCCATACTTTTTTCATCCTGGTTGCAAACTTCCTGTCCATGATGATGAAAAAAGTCGTGCAAGACGGCACTTTAAAGTACTTGGGAATCTCCTCTGATTAGGGAGCTTCCAAAAAATAAATGTTTGTTTGGAACCTGGCAAGGGTAAATATGAAGCTCGAAGGGTGGAAAGAAAATACCATGTCTAAAGCGAGGAAAGAAATCTTGATAAAAACTGTTGTCCAAGTATTACCACAATATGCCTTGTCAATTTTCAAGATCCCAGTTTCAGTATGTCGGGCAATCAAATAAATAGTAACCTTCTGGTGGAAGAATCAAACCGCAACAAAAGGAGTTCACTGGAAGAAAGCCGAAGTCCTAAAATAGAGAAAAGATAGGGGAGGCCTTGGATTTAGGGATTTAATAGCATTTAACAAGACAATGTTGGGAAAACAAGCTTGGATGCTAGCACAGAACCATAAAACTCTCTGTAGTCAGGTGCTGAAAGGTATCTACTACCCAACTAAATGTTTCTGGAAGGCAGAGAGGGGATCCAGACCATCGTGGGGATGGCAGAGCATACTTATGGGAAGAACATCAATTGAAGATTCGGTATTGTGGTCGGTTGGGAATGGACAAAACATCAACATCAGGGAGGATAAGTGGCTAAGACGGGGAAGAATAGGGGGACCGACGAATGCAGGGGATCCAAGATTGGTTGCTGATATGATAAATCAAGAAGACCACACATGGAAGCAACAAGTCCTGCGAAGGGTATTTGATGAAAAGGTAGTGCGAGAGATTCTCATGGTACAAATAAAACCGCAGATAAAAGAAGATAAGCTAATCTGGACTGGCACGAGGGAAGGGGAGTACTCTGTCAAGAGCTGCTACAACAACATTTGCAAGATCGAAAACATGGTAACACAGAACGCATCCTCCTCCTATCAACCCCCAACTAAGCTCTGGAATAGAATTTGGAAAATAAAAACTCCACATAAAATCAGAAATTTCATTTGGAGTGTGTGTTAAAATGCTCTCCCGACAAAGGAAAACCTATACAGAAGGAAGATGGTACCTAATCCGACTTGCCCATACTGCGAAACACATGTAGAGACGTTGGAACATATATTTCTTCTCTGCAAATGGACAAGGGAAGTCTGGGAAGTGCCTACTCTGAACATACAGAACTCCAAATATCAGATTTCCAGAATAGATGACTGGATGTTAAGATTCCTACCCAGAAACAACAAAGACTCACCTGAATTCGAGCTAGTCTCAATTATTCTTTGGGAAATATGGAAAGCAAGGAACAGCCTGGTATTCAGAAATCATCTCCCAGACCCAGAAGCGTTGATAGAGAGAGGACAACAAATGCTCAGGAACTTCAGCAAATGGAACTACACCAACAGGAAAATTGAAGCCGAGATTTGGGATGAAAATGAAGCCTGGATCCCTCCACAAAGAGGAGAAATCAAAGTCAATATAGATGCTGCTTACCAACCTGGTTCGTTAGAAGGATCGATCGCCTGTGTGTGCCGCAACTTGTCTGGGATCTTGACAGACGGCTTCACGAAGGATGTCCTCGTCTCCTCCGCCGAGCAAGCTGAGTGTTTAGCTTTGACAGAAACCCTTCATTTCCTCTCGTCTCGGGCGGGTGATAGAATGACTCTGGAGTCAGACTACTTTTCCTTAGTCAACAACGTGGAAGCTTTGCAGAAACTGCCGTGGGAACAGAGGGGCCTCATCTGCGAAGCTCGTGAGCTTCTTCTTTCTTTCCCTAATATTAAGCTCCAATATTGTAATAGAAATAGAAATAGAGTGGCGGACTGGGTAGCGAAGGCTTACAGGAAAAAAAAAAGCTCTCTCAACACTGGTTGACTAGTCCTCCGTAGGCCCTCACTGAACTGCTTTGTTTTGAGACTCCGTTACACGGTTCCTCTGTCTCTAGTTATTAATGAAAAGCCTTCAATTTTGACAAAAAAAAGTATCAATTCCGCTAAATCGTCCATCCTACAAGAACCACACCCTAACTCTCTGATTTCTCTGCAGGAAGAGCAAATTCACAGCTAAGAATC